>CM035629.1:91605636-94105636 GCA_020496765.1 Gossypium stocksii | reverse complement strand
ACCTAATCTAGCCCAACATTTACTATACAATCAAACAACTTATCCAATTGGGCCTGCAGGCCCATTGGGCCCACATGGCCTCTTCGGCCCATCGCAGCCCGAAATAGCCGTCCTACTGCTAGAGTAGTTAGAAATACACACCTGATAGGCATCTGAAGCTAATCCACCCTCCGAACGCTGCTATGCCCAGAAGCTAACAATAATTGTACCCTTGACTCTCCGGGGGTGTCGATCAACTACGGTCACCATCATTATGACCCAACGGCATACAGATCAACGAATGATCCAACGCCTAACCCCAACGAACACGCTTCAACGTGAAAGGGGTAAGCCAAGAAAGGCATGCCTACTCTCATCATGGATCGCTCTATTTAAAGCCAGCTTCTCGCCTACTCCCATGCTAGCTTCCCGATGTGGGATCCTCCATCAATCTTCAAAAACTAAAGTATTAGCAAAATAATCAACCTTTACAAGCAAAGGGATTCGAACCATAGACCTCTCGATTAGTCATGTCAAGGCACCACCACTCGGACACAAGCTCCTTTGTGTCATAAGTTCAATGCATTTATCTTTAAAGCCCGCTTACTCGCTTCCAGATTTATTTAAAAGAAAAACCAAAATAAATTGCAAGAGCCAAGACTTGAACCTTGGACCCCTTACTTCCTTATCCCTTAAGTGGCGCTACTTTGCCAGTACACCACACTACTTTTTGTGTTATGCTTTCACCAAAAATATTCTTAAAGCCTACCCACTAACGTCAAGGCCCCTATAAGAGAAAAACATAAATTTTTGCTAAGGCCCAGGTTTGAACCCAAGACTTCTCCAACACTGCCAAACCTCTCACCCATCACACCAACACGTCATTCAGTGAATATGGGCCAGGGGCCCATTACGCAACCTAAGTGGGGCCCATGTGCTTGTATGGCCCGCCAAACTAGATTTTCCTACTGCCACATGTACGACACAATCGGAACACTAATTCTCGTAAGTCCAAAGACGACCACCCGTGTGGGCCCACAAGCCCATTGGCCCACACGGCCCATTCTTCTAGGCCCAATTTCGGGGCGTTACAATTCACCCCTCCTTAAAGAAATTTCGTCCCCGAAATTTCCAACTATTAAACAGTCACATAGTCTAGACTGCACCACTATGCTCCCGCTGCGCACTCTAATCCTAATAATACTAACACACATCCAAAAATATCTATTCAGCAAAGTGGATATATATCACATGCATACAATTTCTATGTTCAAAACATCACATCCAAACAATTCCAAACACGCAGAATAAACACCAAATCTCAATACAATCCAATATCTTAAGAATCCATAGTATTTAATTACAAAACAGACAAAAGTATTTAGAAAACTTACGGATTCGGCACCGGAGACTCGGTGAACCACACCTTCAGGAAAACAATCAGTAAAACATTTCAAATACTTCAAATCTTTTGAAACAGTTCTTTCAGAAATTTAAAATTAAAAGCCCAATCCACAGCCGAGTTTTACAACTTAGCTCTGATACCACTAAATGTAGCACCCCAAACCCGGCCTAGACGTTACGGCCAAGTTTGGTATGTCACATTGAAGTGTATTTCAAAAAACCATGTTTTTAATGGAACCCTTCTTGTTTAAAACTTGTTGCCAACCAAAACTTGTGTTTGTTTATTTGCAAAACATGGTCAATTAAAAACATTATTACCTTTAAAACCTTCTTTGTTGCGAAAGCTTAATTTAGTTAGTTGCGAAAGACGTAGTGTTCAAAAATAGTTAACATTTTGGAAAAACCGCTATTCACCTCTAGTAGATATAATTCAAAATAAATAAAGACCTTAAAATAAAAATCCAGAAATTATAAAAGGCCTTATTACAAACCAAACCCAAAATAAAGTACTTAGAGTAAATAATCAAAACAGAAAGCATAAGCAGTGTGTGTGGCCTTCTCCGAGTCCCTCGCAGCTTCGATCCGTCTAAGGCTGGGGATTACCTGAAAGGTTAATAAATAGGGTGAGTTTACGAAAACTTAGTGTGTAATCCCCTTACTACAAATACGAACAGTCAGTCATGTAAAAGAATTTAAAAGTTTGCCCTACCACAGTTTCCGTATCAATTGGGCCTTAGCCCATTACAAAATCAGAGACATTATCTGAACCAGAACTAGTATCAGAATTAGAATCAGAGTCATTATTAGTATCAAAATCAAAATCTGAATCAATTAACATAATCAAAATCAGAATCAGAATCAGTGTGCAAGGAAGCCCATCCAAAGCCCAAGTTAGCTCAAGCCTACTGGGCCTAAGCCCTAACTAGCAACAGTAATATCTGGGTCGAAGCCCTATTCAGATAATAGTAAACTGCGCCTTAGCCCTTTTTAGATATCAATACGGCCCATAGGCCTATAACAGTAACATGCATGAATGCAAAGCCCAAAATATGTGGGGAGACTACTCAACACATCCAACCGCTACACACCACCCGTACCAGCCAACACACCATGTGGGGAGACTACTCGACCCACCCATCCGCTACACACCACAGAATTTGCAACGAGGCTGCCAGATATTGTGACAGAGTCACCAGATACAGATATTGTGACATAGTCACCAGAACAGATATATGTGGCGAGGCCACCAGATTGCAGCGAGGCTGCCAGAACGCTTCCTCCATCAATAATTCCCAAATCCCATGCAACATGTCATGTATGCAGAATGTCATTCCCATATTTGAATCAAACAATCACAGTCAAGTCATTCATATCACCAACATATATTCACAATCAAATCCAACAAACACACAGTCCAAGTCAATCACTTGCCCGCAAGGGCAAAACAGTCATTTAACACCATACGGGCAAAATGGTAATTCTACCTTATAGGAGAATTTCGGTAATCCTACCCTACAGGGGTATTTCAGTAATTCTACCCTAAAGGGGTATTTCGATAATTTTGTAAATTAAGGGTAAAACGGGAATTTTACAAATAAGGGGTAAAATAGTAATTTTACAAATTAGGGGTAAAATGGTAATTTTACAAATCATGGGTAAAATGGTAATTTTACAAATTAGGGGTAAAATGGTAATTTTACAAATCAGGGGTAAAATGGTAATTTTACAAATCAGGGGTATATCTGTCATTTTACAAATCGAGGGTACTTCTGTAATTGTACAAATCAAGGGTAATTCGATAATTTTATAAATCGAGATATTTCTGTAATTTTGCAAATCGAGGGTAATTCGGTAATTTTGTAAACCAAGGTATTTCAGTAATTTTGTAAACCAAGGGTATTTTAGTAACTTTGTAAACCAATGGTATTTTAGGAACTTTGTAAACTAAAGCATTTCTAAACAGAGATAACAATGCGAATGGGCCTAGGGCCCATTCTCGGCCCAAATGGGCCCACACGGTCGTGTGGCCTTTTAGCCTAAATCTAGCCACAGATATGAGATTCACCTAATCTAGCCCAACATTTGCTATACAATCAAACAACTTATCCAATTGGGCCTGCAGGCCCATTGGGCCCACATGGCCTCTTCGGCCCATCGCAGCCCGAAATAGCCGTCCTACTGCTAGAGTAGTTAGAAATACACACCTGATAGGCATCTGAAGCTAATCCACCCTCCGAACGCTGCTATGCCCAGAAGCCAACAATAATTGTACCCTTGACTCTCCGGAGGTGTCGATCAACTACGGTCACCATCACTATGACCCAACGGCATACAGATCAACAAATGATCCAAGGCCTAACCCCAACGAACACGCTTCAACGTGAAAGGGGTAAGCCAAGAAAGGCATGCCTACTCTCCTCATAGATCGCTCTATTTAAAGCCAGCTTCTCGCCTACTCCCATGCTAGCTTCCCGATGTGGGATCCTTCATCAATTTTCAAAAACTAAAGTATTAGCAAAATAATCAACCTTTGCAAGCAAAGGGATTCGAACCATAGACCTCTCGATTAGTCATGTCAAGGCACCACCACTCGGACACAAGCTCCTTTGTGTCATAAGTTCAATGCATTTATCTTTAAAGCCCGCTTACTCGCTTCCAGATTTATTTAAAAGAAAAACCAAAATAAATTGCAAGAGCTAAGACTTGAACCGTGGACCCCTTACTTCCTTATCCCTTAAGTGGCGCTACTTTTCCACTACACCACACTCTTTTTTGTGTCATGCTTTCACCAAAAATATTCTTAAAGCCTACCCACTAACGTCAAGGCCCCCATAAGAGAAAAACATAAATTTTTGCTAAGGCCCAGGTTTGAACCCAAGACTTCTCCAACACTACCAAACTCTCACCCATCACACCAACACGTCATTCAGTGAATATGGGCCAGGGGCCTATTACGCAACCCAAGTGGGGCCCACATGCTCGTATGGCCCGCCAAACCAGATTTTCCTACTGCCACATGTACGACACAATCGGAACACTAATTCTCGTAAGTCCAATGACGACGACCCGTGTGGGCGCACAAGCCCATTGGGCCCACACGACCCATTCTTCTAGGCCCAATTTCGGGGCGTTACAGAAACAGTTTTATTGGTGGCCTAGTATGAAACGAGACATTTCTGGCAATGTTTTGAAATGTTTAGTCTGTCAGCAAGTAAAAGCCGAACATCAGGTACCTTCTGGATTACTTCAGCTGATTATGATACCTGAAAGGAAATAGGACTGAGTCATGATGGATTTTGTATTCGGTTTACCGTTGACATTGAGAAAGAAAGATGCAATATGGGTTATTGTGGATAGATTGACTAAATCAGCTCATTTTATTCCGATTCGCATAGATTATTCACTTGATAAACTTGCTGAGATATACATTCCTCAAATTGTGAAATTGCAGGAGGTACCTATTTCTATTGTTTCGAATAGAGATCCAAGGTTTACATTGCACTTTTGGAAGAAACTGCAAGATGCACTAGGTACTAAACTTCAGTTTAGTACTGCTTTCCATCTGTAAATAGATGGTCAGTCTGAACGGATGATTCAGGTTCTGAAAGACATGTTGAGATGTTGCATTCTTGAGTTTGAAGGTATGTGGGAACGATACCTGCCATTAGTTGAATTTGCATATAATAAGAGTTTTCAATCAAGTTTAAAAATGGCTCCGTACGAGGTTCTTTACGATCGTAAATGTAGAACACCATTGTATTGGACTGAGCTTAGTGAGAATAAAATTCACGGGGTTGAATTGATTAATGAGACTGAACAGAAAGTGAAAGTGATTCGAGAAAGTCTAAAAGCAGCTACAGATCGTCAGAAATCGTACACAGACTTGAAACAGATAGATATTGAATTTGGCATCGGTGACAAAGTGTTTTTAAAAGTATAACCATGGAAGAAAGTACTGTGATTTGGAAAAAAATACAAGTTAAGTCCGAGGTTCATCGCACCATGAGATCATAGAGTGTATTGGGCCAGTTGCTTATAGACTATTACTGCCACCTGAGTTAGAAAAGATTCATAATGTATTTCATGTTTCAATACTTTAGAGATACCGATCGGATCCTTCACACGTGATTATACCTACTGAAGTTAAGATTCAACCTGATCTATCGTATAGCGAAGAACCGATTCGAATTCTAGCTCGTGAGATCAAAGAATTGAGAAATAAAAAATTTTCATTAGTAAAAGTGTTGTGGCACAAACACGGGGTTGAAAAGGCTACATTGGAGCCTAAGGGTGTCATAAGATAGCATTATCCAAACCTGTTTAACGGTAAGATTTTCGAGAACGAAAATCCCTAATGGGGAGTGCAACACCCATAACCCGTATCCGTCACCGAAAGGGTTATGATGCATTACTAGACAATTTCAACGTTCATACATTCACAAGCTCACAAGTTCAAATCTTTTAAACAAATCAAATGTAATATCACAAATTCAACTAATTTCTTACAAACAAATTCATGTTACTAAACTAATACATAAATAATTATTTAATTCATAAACATATACATCAGATATGAAATATTCACATAATCATATGTGCATGACAAAATCAATAAAATTAAACAACAAAATTCTTATGGATTGAACAAATATAACTTCCATCAGATAACCATATTATAATCAGTAACTAACTAAAATCCAATTAACCACTTATACATAAATATCATACTATTCATATGGTTATTCTTTAGTGACTTAGCCAAATAAATAGTGGCTCTTCACACATCATTTTCAACATGATCAATTCACTTTTGCACATATCTTATAACTTTATGATCGAATCTAAATTACATACATCACATTGCATTATGCCATCTAGACTAGCCACATAATTATAATGCCTATAATAACAATTAATAATAACATATACATGAAATCTTCTTCAATTTATTTCTTATATACATATATATATATATATATATATATTTTATACAAATATATTTGCACACATACTATCTTCACCCAGTCTCATTCGACTTGTGTATCTCACTCACAACCACATCTCACTTAAATCTCATAATCTCAATTAATGAGTCATCCCATCTACAAAAATAATTACATTTCACACCAAAATAATACCGAACCTTTAGCCATTCACTTAAATCATAATTTACTTCAAATTATGCATATCATAACTGAAACTATAACCATAATCAAAATTAACCACATTATTAAATCAAAGCATAATACATACTAAACATATTGAACAAGCCACATTCGCATGGCTTATACATTTAGACACACCAAGTCTAAAATATCCACAAAATAGTTTAGCCTTTACATGCCATAAGTTTTTTTTTTTTAAATTAGCTTCTAAATTACCGATATTTAAACGATAGTGTGGATGACTTCACCGACGATCCCCGAGCGCGTACGACCTCCAAAAATCTATAAAACAACTATAGTAACAAACACACAAGTAATCTAATTTAGATTAGTAAGCCTTAAGCAAAATAAACTATAAACTAAGTTTACTAAGTATCTTTATTTACAATTAATTTAAACTTTCAAATCCTTACATATAAACATATACTTTAATAAAGTCACATCATCTTAACCAAATATACATGTTCATAATCAACATCACATCTTCAATTTCATAATCAAACTAATTCATTTATCCAAAGTCATGTATACATTTATTAGCTTATAATCATTACTCAAATAATACATTTTGTTCATATGCATTAAATAGACTGAACATATACATATATCTCGTTTTAGTTTACATGTTAAATCAACTTCACAAAAAAAATTTACATTTTATCATCCATTAGAAAAAATCAATTCACCTTGTTAAGACATAGATAGCCAACTAACACATATCTAAACACCTTCATTCATTTATCGAATCCAATTACCTCATTCACACAAAGTCTCATAAGCTTAAACTCTTAATAGCTCACCAGCAAAAAGCTTGCTAGGTAAAAACCTGAATTCACACCGACACACAGCCTGTTAGGCATATAGCCCGAACTATATTCACCGGCAATAAGCTTGCTAGGCATTAAGCCCGATTTCTGTTCACCGGCAATAAGCCTGCTAGGCATTAAGCCCAATTTAACCTCACCAGCATAATGCTTGCTAGGCTTGAAGTCTGAGTATCTATATCACACGTTCATTTTATTCATAACTATTTATAACAACTTCAATGGTAACTCATTCTTTGTTCAACCTTTCAAAATCACACCATAATTCAATTCAACTTAATATACAAACCTATAAAGTCATATTCGGCCAACCATAGTTACATATATATATATATATATTCAAATTTAACATTTAACTAATTTTCATTCAAATAAATATGTTTAAATTGCTTATAGACTTACCTCGGATATCGTCAAACAGCGAAAACTGACTATTCGTCTATTTTTGTTTTTCCCCGATCTGAATCTGATTTTCTCTTTTCATGATCTAAATTAATTTAAATTAAACTTATTTAATCAAATATTCAATCAAATTCACTCAAAAACACATAAATGGGTAAATTACACTTTTTGTAATGCCCTAATTTCTGGGATTTTTGAGGTTTTGCTTCAATTTAATTTTTATCTGTTTGGATGTGCTAAATTATGCTTTGAGAGTGTTTAGTGGACCTTTAGTAGGCCTAGGTTTAAGTTGAAGCTAGATAGAATTTTTGGGCTTTAGACATAAAAGAGAAGGGGTACTGACTAAGTGGGCTTTTAAACAAAAATTGGGAATAAGACACAAGTAAGCATATGTTAAAGTGGCAAAGTGGCGCCACTTACAGCACAGGGAGTGGCGTGTCAATGATTGTAAAGGAGCTAAGGTTGGAATCCATGAATTAGCAAGATGCTTCTTTTATTTTACTACATGTGCAAGGCAAGTGGTGGATCTCAAGTGAAACTCTAAAGGGGAGTGTTTGAATGGCTCAAGAGATTGAATCAAGGAGGATAAGAGGGAGAAAATTTAGGAATTGTAAATGGTAAGCAAGTGATGGCCGAATATGAGGCTATTGGGGAACATTTTTCGATTGGGGTCTTTGGTTTGGCATAATCGGCAAGGGGTGTTAAGCGGTGCTAGCCGAATGTGACTTGGGTTTTTTTGGGATTTTAGTTTCGGCATTTTTGGTGTAAGTGTCAATTTCATTAGTAGCCAGTCTTTGGGATTTGGCAATTCTTTCTTGCCAAATTAGTGTAGTACCTCTTAGAGTTCTCTACTTTTTCTCTATTCTCCTCTCCTTAGTTCTAAAAGCTGAAAACACAAACATCATCCTTTTTGTGCCGATTTGTGCAAAGAACCAAAACGTTTCTCTTTTCTTCTTTCTTTTTCCAAGCCGAACCTTCTTCATCACCTTCTTCTTTAGCTGAACCAAGCCTCCACTTCTTCTCCTTTCACTCTTCTCTTTTTCTTCACCTTTCTCTATCGATTGAAGTAACCATTCTTCTTAAAACTTTGCTAGCAGATTGTTCTTAAAAAGATAAAACCCGAATTATCTTGCTAGCTGATGCTTCAACTTGGCCAAATCTCCATTCTCTTCAACCCTATTCTTTCAAAGCTGAAACTTACAACTCTCTCATCCCTCTGTCGACACCTCCTCTCTGTTTCATAGACTTTTATTCTTCTTCTTGTATCTACAAAAGCCGAAACCTTCATACCTTATAGTGATTTCAGAAACCAAATCTTTAGATCACTTAGATTTATCTTCTTCTCGTGTTTTAGTTAGATGTACAATAGATCTGGACTTGGCTGGTATTTAGGGACTCTTCTTTGGTAAAATAAAGCGTTGCGTGGAAAAGATGCTATCTATCGAGGAGCATTGGAAATGAGGACTGTTGGAGCAATCTAGATCTAGATCTAGTTGTAGAATCGACAAAGGTAAGTGATTAGTGGCTTTGGATGGGGTTGGCTGAATATTGTAGGTTGTCAATTTCGTTGATTTCATTGGATTTTAGTTAACAGTGGTTTAAACGATTGTAGGATATTTACGTAAGGGACTTCTGGGTATATCACAAAATAAATGTGTAATCGACACCCTCTAGTAGATTAGATTAGCAAAAGTCGAAAAGCTGAAATGTTGAAATTTTGACATTTTGAGGGCTTGCGAGTGTGCGAGTGCTCGTAGGTCAGTTGAAACAGTAAAGTTGGTAATCGCGAGTGGTAAGACGGTTGTGTGCGCGATTTCATGCACGTTAACGGTTTTCGGCCTCGAAGGGCCGAAATTTGGCCCAATAGGCTTACAAGCCCATATGGGTGAAAATGGACGGTAAGTATATTCGGGTAGTCTAATTGCTAAATCTACTAAAACAGGTGTAAAATTTGGACTTAGTGGGCCGTAGTAGCTAGTAGACACCGTTGGGCCCATTAAGGGTTTTGGGGCCCGATGACTCAATAATAATAGAATGGGCTAAATAAGTTGTTTGGACAATGATAGGTCTGTTAATAGACTCTAATGAGAATGAAACCCTAAAATGTGACAATTTACTGAAATACCCCTTAAGGGTGGAAAATTACTGTTTGACCCCTAGGTGCTAAAAGACCATTTTACCCCTAGGGTTAAGTTGACTGATTTGCATGCTAATTTATATATGTTTTCTGTATGCCATATCATAATATACTTTGTTGCACGGGATTGGGTTATTTTGATGGAGGAAATGCTAAGTGGTAATGCCACGTATACTGTTAGAGACTCTGCCTCGTATTACTGGTTTAGTGGCTTGGCCACGTTATTTGATTAAGCAGCTATGTTGCGATTGTGGTGTGTAGGGCTGGGTGGGTTGAGTTATTCCCCACGTGGTGTGTAGGGCTGGTACGAGTGGTGTGTAGGGCTGGATTGGGCTTGGGCTTTGCATTCATGCATAATATACTGAACTGTTACTGTAATGGGCCTAAGGCCCACACTGTTTTCTGAATAGGGCTAAGACCCAGAGATCACTATTTTCTGAATAGGGCTAAGGCCCAGTTAACACTGTACCTGAATAGGGCTTCGGCCCAGCTGGAGCTTGAACTCATCTGGACTCTGGTATGGTGAGCTTACACACTGAGTTTTCATAAACTCACCCTCTTTCCTTTTTATCCATGCAGGTGAACCCCAACCTTAGAGGACTTGGAGCTGGTGGGATTCGGAGTGGCCACATGGACTGGTTTCTTTTTTTATTATTATTTCTTAAGTTATTTATTTTAGTATTCCATAGTTTTAGGTTTTTAATATGTAATAAGGCTGCTCAATAATTATTTTATTTTTACTTGGTTTTTATTTATATATTTATACTTGTCTAAAAATTGATTGACTAAGGCTGCGCGAATTTTTAATTCAAAATTAGCAAACATTTTCAAAACTTTCCTTACGTGATAATTAGATAACATAATAATAACAACACACTAACAAGATCTTTTAAAAAGTGAACTTCAAACTGATAGTGGATAGGATTTTGTAAATCAAATAACCTTCTTTTTCTCAAAACACTTAAAATGGTTTGGGCCAGGTTTGGGCCATAACGTCTAGGCCGGGTTTGGGGTTGACACCCTAAGCTTAATAATAGAGGAACGAGGCATAATTCACAATCCATGTGACACCCCAGATCTGGCCATAACGTCTGGGCTGGGTTTGGGGTGTTACATTTAGTGGTATCAGAGTTAAGTTGCAACAACTCAGATTTGGATCGGGTCCAAAAAGTTTTCTTAAAGTTTAAATTAAGACCCAAAAACGTATTTTTGAAAATCAGTTTTGAGAAAATTCTTAAGAAAACCTTTTTTCCAATTGATTTTCTTCAAAACATATATGTTTTACTAAAAGCTTAAGGTTCTACTTTAAAAACAAAGTTTATTCTTACTAAAATTTGGTTTTCTGAAATCTAGTTTTTAGAAGAGTGGCACACTGAATCTCTGGCACCAAGTCTGTAAGTATCTTTTACTATACTGTACTTTACTGAAATATTGTTATACTATTGTAGATAGTACTAAGACCCTACTAAGATTCTATAGTTAGGGCAACGCTGAAACTGTAGAGACTGAGACAGTAGGAAAAACTAAAAACCCTAGAAGATTGAGACTGTAGCTAGGCTACGATTCTGTAAAAACAAAACTCTGAAATACTATATGTACATAAAACATCTGTAATAAATACTAAAATACTGAACTAATTCATAAAATTTGAAATCAGATAATACGATATGAGTACGAAGGCAACTCGTGGGAGAGGCCATGGATGTGGCTAAGGTAGTGTGCAAGCTGGGTCTTCATCTTCGGGACATAGGCCAACTGAGGAGGTATGAGTGCCACTGGCAACTGAGATTGGGTCGTATGATCGGGCTGCAGGGGACGATGCTTTGTCCCAGGTGATGCTACAGGTTCTAGAAAGGGTCGCTAGAGTGAGTACGAAAACTGTAAATTGAGGATCTATTTCTGAGCGACTCCGAGCTAACGAAGCGGAGATTTTCAAGGGCGTATGAGGAGTAGCCCCAAATGTGGCCAAATACTGGTTGGAGGCCACGGAGCGAATCATGGACAACTTGGATTGCTCAGTAGAGTAGAAACTAAAGGGAGCAGTATCTCTGCTGCGAGATGAGGCCTACCAGTGGTGGATTACTGTGAGGGATAGTACCCCAACTGAACGGGTAACTTGGGAGCTATTTAAGACGGCCTTCAAAGGGAAGTACGTTGGGGCAAGCTACATGGATGCCCGAAGGAAGGAATTTCTGAACCTGACCAAGGGTAATAAGTCTGTTGCAGAGTACGAGGCTAATTTCTTAAGGTTAAGCTGGAACGCTAGTGGGATAGTCGCTATAGAATATGAACATAGTGTACGGTTCAAAAATGGACTCAGGGATGAGCTAAGGGTGCTAAAAGCTGTGCAGAGGGAGTGCGACTTTGCTGCTCTAGTGGAAAAGGCTAAGATAGCCGAGGAGGGGAAATGCACGGAGCGACAGAACCATGAGAAGGACCAAAATAGATTCAAGAGGGATTCTGGAACCCCGGGAGCTACGGGCAGAAATGTCAAAAGGGCTAGAGTGGACGAATTAGTTCGAGCAGTTTCAGTGAATGTAGTTAGACAGCAAGCTTGCGGGGATTATGGTAGAGTGCATCTGGGAGAGTGTTAGAAGCGGACTGAGACATGTTTCCGGTGTGGGTCCAAGGAGCATAGGGTCAAGAACTGTCCTATGAGGCCGGCTCAGATGCAAGTTGCTAAATAGAGGATTGCTCAACCAGTGCGAGGTGGACCACAACCGTCGAGAGGCAGTGGTCAAGGTAGGGGTGGCAATAGAAATGGTCATGGACGTGGAGCACCAGGCAGAGGTGCTGGAAATGCGGAGGCTCATCAGCCAGTGTTGGTTTGTGCTGCTCGTCGCCGAGAGGAGGGCAATACACCTGAGGTCATAACCAGTACGTTTTTTTATTTCTAGTATGCCATACACTACCTTGATAGATATTGGTTCTACCTATTCATATGTTGCATGTGATGTATCTGGGGCGTCGGGTGTGCACTCTAAGGAAACTGTGAGTGGGGTAACTGTGATAAGTCCACTGGGTCACTCGATTAGGGTAGACAAACTCTTTAGAGATCTGCCTTTAGAGACTCAAGGTAGAACTTTCTCTGCGGATTTTATGGAGCTACAAATTGGAGAATTCAATCTCATCTTGGGAATGGACTAGATTGTTAAGCATAGGGCGACTTTGGATTGCAATCTAAGCGGATGGTGTTAAAGACTATGGAGGATGAGGAGGTGATGGTTTTAAGGGAGCGAAGAGATTACTTGTCTAATGTTGTCTCAGCTTTAAGAGCTGATAAGTTGATTCGTAAGGGTTGCGAGGTATTTTTGGCATATGCGAGTCAGTCTGATGTTGAGAGTTTGACGGTAGGATAGGTTAGAACTGTCAAGGAATTCCAAGATGTCTTTCTTGATGAGCTTCCTGTGTTGCCTCCGAATCGTGCAGTCGAATTTAGAATTGATTTGTTGCCTAGAACAGCTCCAGTGTCTATCGTACCTTACAGGATAGTACCAAATGAGTTAGGAGAGTTGAAAGCACAAATCCAAGAGCAGTTGGATAAAGGTTTTCTTAGGTCAAGTGTGTCTCCGTGGGGAGCACCGGTGCTGTTCGTGAAGAAGAAGGATGGGACGATGCGGATGTGCATTGATTATCGTCAGTTGAACAAACTAACAATTAAGAATAGGTACCCTCAGCCAAGGATCGACGACCTGTTTGACCAGTTAAGAGGAGCTTCGGTATTTTCCAAGATCGATCTTCGATCTAGATATCACCAATTAAGGGTCAAAGAGGTGGATAATCATAAGACAGCATTCAAAACTCGGTATGGTCATTACGAGTTTCTGGTAATGCCGTTTGGATTTACGGACGCACCTGTGGCTTTCATGGATCTGATGAATCAGGTATTCCAACCTTACTAGGATTGATTCGTGGTCATCTTTATAGACGATATTCTGGTGTATTCGGAAACTGAGGAGAAGCATGATGAGCATCTTTGTATTGTTCTGCAAGTGTTGAGGGAGAAGCAACTGTATGCGAAATTCAGCAAGTGTGAATTTTGGTTGGGAGAGGTGACGTTTCTAGGTCATGTTGTTTCTGCGGAGGCGATTAGGGTGGATCCTTGGAAAATTGAGGCGGTTTTGGAATGGAAGCTACCGAGATCTGTATTAGAAATTCAGAGTTTTTAAAGTTTTGCAGGGTACTATAGAAGGTTTGTGGAAGGATTCTCTTTGATTGTTGCACCATTAACGAAACTTTTGTGGAAAGGAGCACTATTTGTATGGACTGAGAAACAGCAAGAGGCTTTCGAGAGGTTGAAGAAAGTTCTGACTGAGGCGCCAGCATTGATTCAGCCGGAGGCTGGGAAGGATTTCATTGTGTACAGTGATGCATCACATGTTGGTTTGGGCTGTGTGCTGATGCAAGAGGGTAAGGTGGTCGCTTATGCATCACGACAACTTAAGCCTCATGAAGCGAATTACCCTACGCATGATCTGGAGTTGGCGGTAGTGATTTTTGCGTTAAAGATTTGGAGACATTACTTGTATAAAGAAAAGTGTATTATATGAACGGACCATAAGAGTCTCAAGCATTTGTGGCTCAGAAGGAGTTGAACCTTAGGCAATGAAGATGGATAGAGTTGCTTAAGGATTACAATTATTTTATTGAGTATCACCCAGGCAAAGCGAATGTGGTGGCTGATGCACTGAGTAGGAGAGCTGTAATTGAGTTGAGAGTAATGTTTGCTCGTTTGAATCTATATGACGATGGTAGCTTGTTAGCAGAATTACAACTAAGACCAACCTTGATAGAGCAAATTAAGGAAAAGTAGTTAGAGGATGAGTCATTAGTTCCTCGATTCCAACAAGTTAGGAATGATGAGATTTCTGATTTTGGATTGAGCAGTGAAGGAGTTCTATGCTTTCGAGGAAGAGTTTGTATTCTGAAGGACTTTGACTTGAGGCAGTCAATTCTGAGGGAGGCTAATGGCGGACCTTGTGCCATGCATCTTGGAGGGAATAAGTTGTATCTAAATTTACGAGAGTTGTACTGGTGGCCTAAACTTAAGCATGAAGTAACGGAATGCGTGGGTAAGTGTCTGAGATGCCAGCAAGTGAAAGCTGAGCATCAACTACCTTCTGGACTTCTGCAACCAGTGAAGATTCCACTTTGGAAGTGCCAGAGGGTAACCATGGACTTTGTGAGTGGGCTACCCTTGATGCCTACGAAGAAAGACTCAGTTTGGGTGATTGTGGATAGGTTAACTAAATCTGCTTATTTCATACCTGTCTGAACCGACTACTCACTTCAAAAGTTGGCCAAGTTGTATATGATGGAGATAGTGCGACTGCATAGAGTGCCAGTATGGATTATTTCTGATCGAGATCCTAGGTTTACATCTCGATTCAGGCAGAAGTTGCATGAGGCATTAGGTACACGGTTACATTTCAGCACTGCTTTTCACCCCCAGATAGTTAGACAATCGAAAAGGGTGATTTAAGTTCTGGAGGACATGTTGAGGGGATGTATTATCGACTTCCGAGGTAGTTGGGAGAATTACTTGCCATTAGTAGAGTTTACTTACAACAACAGCCATCAGGTGAGTATTCATATCCATATGAGGCGTTGTATGGACGAAGGTATCGTACACCTACCTATTAGACGGAGTTGGGAGAACTTTAGGTTCTTGGGCCAGAGTTGGTGGCAGATACAGAAGACAAGGTTAAGCTGATCAGGGATCAGTTAAAGGAAGGATCTGATAGGTAGAAATCTTATGCTGACTTGAAGCGTAAGGAAATTGAGTATTCAATGGGAGATATGGTTTTCTTAAAGGTCTCGCCTTGGAAGAAGATATTAAGGTTTGGTAAGAAGGGCAAGTTGAGTCCAAGGTTTATCAGGCCTTATCGAGTTCTTAAATGGGTAGGTCCAGTAGCTTACCAACTGGAACTACCTCCAGAGCTAGATAGGATTCATGATGTCTTTCATGTCTCCATGTTAAGACGGTATCAATCTGATCCTTCTCATGTCGTACCGGTAGAAGAGATTAAGGTGAAAGCTCACTTGACTTTCGAAAAAGAACTTGTGCAGATTTTGGACCGTGATATCAAAGTGTTAAGGAAAAAGTCAGTTCTATTGGTGAAAGTACTTTAGCGCAATCATGGCAAAGAAGAAGCTACGTGGGAGACAGAAGAGACAATAAGTCAGTAATACCCTAACCTATTTGGACCAGGTAAATTTCAAGGCCGAAATTTCTTTAAGAGGGGTAGAGTTATAACGCACTAATTTTTGGGATTTTTGAGATTTTGCTTGAATTCAAGTTTTATCTGCTTGGATATGCTAAATTATGCTTTGAGAGTGTTTAGTGGACCTTTAGTAGGCCTAGGTTTAAGTTGAAGCCTTATAGGATTTTTGGGTTTTAGACATAAAGGAGAAGGGGTACTGACTAAGTGGGCTTTTAAACAAAAATTGGGAAAATAAGACACAAGTAACCCTATGTTAAAGTGGCAAGGTGGCCCCACTTAAAGCAAAGGGAGTGGTGTGTCAGTGATTGTAAAGGAGCTAAGGTTGGAATCCATAGATTAGCAAGATGCTTCTTTCATTTTACTGCATGTGCAAGGCAAGTGGTGGATCTCAAGTGAAACTCTGAAGGGGAGTGTTTGAATGGCTCATGGGATTGAATCAAGGAGGATAAGGGGGAGAAAATTTAGGAATTTCAAATAGTAAACAAGTGATGGCCGAATATGGGGCTCTTGGGGAACATTTTTCTGTTGGGGTCTTTGGTTTGGCATAATCAACAAGGGGTGTTAAGGGGTGCTAGCCGAATGTGGCTTGGGTTCTGTTGGGATTTTAGTTTTGGTATTTTAGGTGTAACTGCCGATTTCTTTAGTAGCTAGTCTTCGGGATTTGGCAATTCTTTCTTGCCGAATTAATGTAGTACCTCTTAGGGTTCTCTGCTTTTTCTCTGTTCTCCTCTCCTTAGTTCTAAAAGCTGAAAACGCAAACATCATCCCTTTTGTGCCGATTTGTACAAAGAACCAAAACTTTTCTCTTTTCTTCTTTCTTTTTCCAAGCCGAACCTTCTTCATCACCTTCTTCTTTAGCTGAACCAAGCCTCCACTTCTTCTCTCTTCACTCTTCTCTTTTTCTTCACCTTTCCCTAGCCGATGCTTTAGTTTGGCCGAATCTCCATTCTCTTCAACCCTATTCTTTCAAAGCTGAAACTCACAACTCTCTCATCTCTCTATCGACACCTCCTCCATGTTTCATAGACTTCTATTCTCCTTATTGTTTCTACAAAAGCCGAAACGTTCATACCTTATAGTGATTTCAGAAACCAAATCTTTAGATCACTTAGATCTATCTTCTTCTCGTATTTTGGTTAGATCTACAATAGATCTGGACTTGGCTGGTACTTGGGGACTCTTCTTTGGCAAAACAAAGCGTTGTGTGGAAAAGATACTATCTATCGAGGAGCATTAGAGACGAGGACCGTTAGAGCAATCTAGATCTAGATCTAGTTGTAGAATCGACAAAGGTAAGTGATTAGTGGCTTTGGATGGGGTTGGCCAAATATGGTAGGTTGTCAATTTCGTTGATTTTATTGGATTTTAGTTAACAGTGGTTTAAACGATTGTAGGATATTCACGCAAGGGAGTTCTGGGTATATCGCAAAATAGGTGTGTAATCGACACCCTCTAGTAAACTAGATCGGCAAAAGCCGAAGAGCTGAAATGCTGAAATTTCGGCATTTTGAGGGCTTGCGAGTGTGCGAGCACTCGTAGGTCAGTTGAAATGGTAAAGATGGTAATCGCGAGTGGTAAGACCGTTGTGCACACGATTTCGTGCACGTTGGTGGTTTTGGGCCTCGGAGGGCCGAATTTGGGCCCAATAGGCTTACGGGCCCATATGGGTGAAAATGGACGGTAAGTATATTCGGGTAGTCTAATTGCTAAATCTGCTAAAACGGGTTAAAATTTGGACTTAGTGGGCCGTAGTAGCTAGTAGACACCGTTGGGCCCATTAGGGGTTTTAGGGCCCGATGACTCAATAATAATAGAATGGGCTAAATAAGTTGTTTGGACAATGATAGGTCAGTTAATAGACTCTAATGAGAATGAAACCCTAAAATCTGGCAATTTACTAAAACACCCCTTAAGTGTGGAAAATTACTGTTTGACCCTAAGTGCTAAAAGACCATTTTACACCTAGGGTTAAGTTGACTGATTTGCATGCTAATTTATATATGTTCTCTGTATGCCATATCATAATATACTTTGTTGCATGGGATTGGGTTATTTTAATGGAGGAAGTGCTAAGTGGCGATGCCACGTATTCTGTTAGAGACTCTGCCTCGTATTACTATTTTAGTGGCTTGGCCACGTTATCTGATTAAGCAGCTATGCTGCGACTGTGGTGTGTAGGGCTGGGTGGGTTGAGTTATTCCCCACATGGTGTGTAGGGCTGGTATGGGTGGTGTGTAGGGCTGAATTGGGCTTGGGCTTTGCATTCATGCATAATATACTGAACTATTACTATAATGGGCCTAAGGCCCACACTATTTTTTGAATAGGGCTAAGACCCAATAATCACTTTTTTCTAAATAGCGCTAAGGCCCAGTTAACACTGTACCTGAATAGGGCTTCAGCCCAGCTGGAGCTTGAACTCATCTGGACTCTGGTAGGGTGAGCTTACACACTGAGTTTTCACAAACTCACCCTCTTTCCTTTTCATCCATGCAGGTGAACCCCAACCTTAGAGGACTTTGAGCTGGTGGGATTCAGAGTGGCCACGTGGACTTCTTTCGTATTTTATTATTATTTCCTAAGTTCTTTATTTTAGTATTCCATAGTTTTGGGTTTCGAATATGTCATAAGGTCGCTCAATAATTATTTTATTTTTACTTGGTTTTTAATTATATATTTTTACTTGTCTAAAAATTGATAGACTAAGGCTGCGCGGATTTTTAATTCAAAATTAACAAACATTTTCAAAATTTTCCTTACGTGACAATTAGATAACATAATAATAATGACACACTAACAAGATCTTTTAAAAAGTGAACTTCAAACTAATAGTGGATAGGATTTTGTAAATCAAATAACCTTCTTTTTCTCAAAACACTTAAAATGGTTTTGCTAAGACACCCTAAACTTATTAATAGAGGAACGAGGCTTAATTCACTATCTATGTGACACCCCAATCTGGCCATAATGTCTAGGCCGGGTTTAAGGTGTTACAATTTGTGTACCTAAAGACAATGAGCTTATTCAAAAGATTTTGCAAGAGGCACATAGTGGTTGTTTGTCTATCAATCCAGGTAGTATAAAGATGTATAATGATTTGAAGAAATGGTGTTGGTGGTTAAATATGAAGAGAGATATTTCAGAGTTTGTATCAAGATGCTTGATCTGTCAGCAAGTGAAGGCCAAACACCAAGTGTCTTCCAAGTTGCTTCAGCCTATTATGGTTCTCGAGTGGAAATGGGACCATATTATTATGGATTTTGTGACCGGATTGCCTTTGACGTCAAGCAAGAGGGACGCCTTTTAGGTTGTGGTTGATAGGCTTGCGAAGTCAACTCATTTCATACCAATACATACTAATTATTCAGTTGATAAGTTGGCTGACTTGTATGTTTCTAAGATTGTGCGATTACATGGAGTACCTTTGTCGATCATTTCGGATAGGGATCCGAGATTCACATCACGATTTTGGAAAAAGTTGCAAGAAGCCTTGGGCACAAAGTTGAATTTTAGTACAACATTCCATCTGCAAACTTACGGCTAGTCAGAGAAAGTGATTTAGGTACTTGAAAACATGCTCCGATGTTGTGTATTGGAATTCCAAGGCAATTGGGAAAAGTATTTACCATTGGTAGAATTTTCCTACAACAATAGTTTTCAATCAAGTTTGAAGATGGTGCCTTATGAGGCATTGTATGGGCATAAGTGTCAAACACCCTTGTACTGGACTGAATTCAGAGAAAATCAGATTCACGGAATTGATTTAATCAAAGAGACTAAAGAGAAAGTAAAAGAGATTTGAGATTGTTTAAGGGCAGCTTTGGATAAAAAAAGTCCTATGTAGATTTGAAAAGGAAATAGATTGAGTTCCAAGTTGGTGGTAAGGTATTTTTGAAAGTGTCACCATAGAAAAAAGTTCTCAGATTTGGCCGAAGAGGCAAGTTGAGTCCGTGCTTTAGTGGACCATATGAAATTACCGAGAGGATAGGACTGGTAGCCTATCAGTTGGCTTTTCCATTAGAGTTAGAAAGGATTCATGATGTATTCCATGTATCCATGTTGCGAAGATATTGATCAAACCCTTCACATGTGATTATGCCGGTAGAGGTTGAGATCCAACTAGACATGACTTATGGTGAAGAGGCAGTTAAGATTTTGGTTCGAGAAGTCAAACAATTAAGAAATAAAAGTAAAGCTCTTGTGAAAGTATTGTGGCAAAGACACGAGTTCGAAGAGGCTACATGGGAGTCTAAGGAGGCTATGAGAAACCAATATCCAAACCTCTTCATCGGTACGATTTTCAGGGACGAAAATCCCTAAGGAAGAGAATTGTAACAGCCCGATTTAGGGCCTAGTTGGAATAGTGGTTGTGAGACCACAAATTTGAAGTAAAAATATATGATTTATGATTATTTTAAGGCCTACGAAGTGATTACATGATTTTGTGAAAATCTCATGAAAAAACTTTATGATTTAGTGATCAATTTGTCTTTTAGGACTAAATTGCAAAAGTAGTAAAATATGAGGTTCTAGAAGCCTTGAGGTGCTTAATTGAAAGGTATGTGAAAACTAGAGGTCCATATTTAGGAAATAGACAATTTTATGTCATGATGGACAAAAATGGACATGGAAGGGAAAATTTTCAAGGAAGGCCATTAAGGCCATTTTGGTCAATTGGTTATTTAATGAATAAAAAAGGAAAAATAAGTAAAAAATGTGTCCATCTTCTCCCCTTGTGCTGAAATTTGAAGAGAAACCATAACTAGGGTTTTGACATTTTTCAAACTTCAAAGTAAGTACATCTTAGCCCTATTTTTAATGTTCTTTACATTTTTGAGATTCTTGTAGCTCTGTATACCTTTTTCTGCCATTATTTTGAGCTAGGGTTTATGTTAAAAAATTTACCCATGTGTGACATGGTTGTACTTTGATGTTTAAAGGTAGAATATGAAAGTTGGATGTGTGATGAACATCTTTTTCTAGATGATTTTTCATGAAAACACCTAATAGGGACCAAATTGTAAAAGAGGAAAAATGTGTAGTAAAAATCTAAATTTAAGGAAAATGTGAGCTATTATAAGCTTAAGATAAGCTCGGCTAGGCTTCGTTTTAACTAATGCACTAGCTATGTTTGTGGATTTGATGAATCGAATTTTTCGGTCATATTTGGATAAGTTTGTGGTGGTGTTTATAGTGACATCTTCATTTATTCCTGTGATGACAGTGAGCATGCCGAACACTTGCAAACAGTGTTACAAATTTTGAGAGAGGAGAAATTGTTTGCTAAATTCAGTAAAAGTGAGTTTTGGCTTCGTGAGGTTGGATTTTTGGGACGTATATTGTCAGGAGATGGTATTCGGTCTAATCTGGGTAAAATTTCAGGTATTATTGAATAGAAACCGCCAAAGAATGTATCCGAGGTTAGGAGCTTTTGGGGCTTAGATAGGTATTATAGACACTTTTTCTAGAGATTCTCAATAATTGCCTCTCCTATGACTAAGTTGCTTCAAAAGGATGCTAAGTTTGAGTGGATTGGAAAGTGCCAACAAAGTTTTGAGAAGCTGAAAGCGCGATTGGCTGAAGCACCTGTGCTAGTGCAACCCAAGTCGGGGAAAGAGTTTGTGATCTATAGAGATGCATCTTTAAATAGATTAGGGTGTGTACTTATGGAAAAGGGAAAGGTTGTGGCTTATGCTTCAAGACAATTAAAGCCGCATGAGAAGAATTACCTAACACTTGACTTAGAATTGGTCGCCATCGTCTTTGGCTTGAAGATTTGGCGTCATTATTTGTATGGTGAAAAATGTCGTATCTTTACCAACCATAAGAGCTTGAAGTACTTAATGTCTCAAAATGAATTGTATTTATGACAACGAAGCTGGCTCGAGGTTTTGAAAGACTATGAGTTGGTAATTGATTATCATCCGGGAAAGGCGAATGTAGTCACCGATGCTCTAAGCAAAAAATCTTTGTTTGCTTTCAGAGTTATGAATACCAGTGTGATATTGTCTGATGATGGTTTTATATTAGCCGAATTGAGGCCTAGACCGTTGTTTCTTTAGTAGATTAGTGAAGCCTAAAAGAATGATGGTGAGATGCATGCTAAGAGAGCTAAATGCGAATCGAGTAATAACTCTAATTTTTGAATTAGTTCGGATGATTACTTGATGTTTTAGGATAGATTTCGTGTACTAAAAGATAATAAGTTGATTCAAAAAATTTTACATGAGGCACACAGTGGCTGCTTGTCAGTACATCCGGGCAATATAAAAATGTATAACAACTTGAAGAAGTTTTATTGGTGGTCGGGTATGAAAAGAGATATCTCTGAGTTTGTGACAAAATGTCTGATTTGCCAACAAGTGAAAGCTAAGCATTAGGTGCCTTCAGGTTTACTTCAAACAGTGATGGTTCCCGAGTGGAAGTGGGATAGAATCACGATGGACTTCATGACAGGGTTGCCTTTGACTCCAAAAAAGAGAGATGCTGTGTAGGTTATTGTTGATAGATTGACGAAATCGACTCACTTTATACGGGTACGTATCAATTACTCACTTCACAAGTTGGCTGAGCTATATATTGTTGAAATTGTAAGGTTTCACGGAGTGCCCATGTATATTATTTTGAATAGGGATCCGAGATTTACCTCGAGATTCTGGAGAAAGTTGCAAGAAGCTTTAGGTACAAAATTAAATTTTAGTACAGCATTCTATCTACAAACCAATAGTCAATCCGAAAGAGTGATTCAAGTTCTTGAACACATGCTCCGGTGCTATGTTTTAGAGTTCAAATGGGTAGTTGGGAAAAATATCTACTTTTGGTCGAATTTGCTTATAATAATAGTTATCAGCCAAGTATACAAATGGCCCCGTATGAGGCATTGTATAGTCGTAGGTATCAAACACCTTTGTATTTGACTGATCTTAGTGAGAAGCAAATTCACGAAGTTGACTTTGTTAGAGAGACTGAAAAAAAAGTAAAGGTAATCTGTGCTTGTTTGAAAGTTGCATCTGATCGACAAAAGTCTTATGCAGATTTAAAAAGAAAGGAGATTGAATTTCAAGTAGGTGATAAAGTATTTTTGAAAGTATCTCCATGGAAGAAAATATTGAGATTTGACCGAAAGGGCAAGTTGAGTCCATTTTTATTAGGTCGTATGAGGTCATTGAAAGTATTGGGCCAATGGCGTACCAATTAGCCTTACCAACAGAGTTGGAAAAGATACACAATGTGTTTCATATGTCGATGTTATGACGATACCGAATAGACCCTTCACATATAATTATGCTGACGAAGGTTGAATTTCAACTAGACATGACTTATGCTGAAAAGTTGGTTAAGATTTTGGCCCGAGAGATTAAACAATTGAGAAATAAAAGTATAGCCTTAGTGAAAGTGTTGTGGCAAAAACATGAAGTTGTAGAGGCTACATGGGAACCGGAAGAAGCCATGAGGAAACAGTACCCAAACCTTTTTACTGGAAAGATTTTTGGGGATGAAAATCCCTAAAAAGGGGGAGTTGTAATAGCCCGGATTAGGGCTTAAGTGGAACAGTAGTTTCAAAACCATGAATATGAGGTTAAAATATTTATCCCGATTGAGTGTTAATATTTATTGGGTGATTGAATGTCTTTGTGAAACTTCGGTTGAGAAATTTCATTGATTGCATGTCGAATTTGATAAGTTGGACTAAATTGCAATAGGTGAAAAACATGTGTTTTAATCCATAAAGGTACTTTATTGAAATATGTTTTTAAATTAGAGGTCTTTATGTGGTAATTACACTATTTTATTTTGTTTTGGACAAAAATTCCCATGGAAGGGATAAAATATTTAAGTTATGATTGAAGGGTATTTTGGTCATTTGGATAATTAGTGAAATAAAAAGGGAAAATAAGTCAAAAATTGCGTCCATCTTCTACATGCTTGGCCGAAATTCTCAAGCTTCATAGCTAGGGTTTTGTTTTATCTTTCAAGCTTAATCGTAAGTGCTCGCTAGTCCCGTTTTCAATGTTCTTCGTATTTTTGAAATCCTCGTAGCTTGATTTAGCTATTTCTACCACTAATGGGTTTACAGTTTATGTTTAAAATTTTACCCACGAATGACATATACGTATTTTGATGTCTAGTAGTAGAATATGAAACTTTGAAGTGTGCTTAACATCTTTTGCTAGATGATTTTTGGTGAAATTGATAAAAATGACTTGTTTGTAAAAGATGAAATAATGTGTCTAAAATGCTAAATAGTGGAAATTGTGGACTACCATAAGAGGGAATATGAATCGGCTAGGCTTGGTTGTGTGAAAAATAAACACGTTTCATTTTACGAGCCTAGGGACTAAAGCGTAAAATTGAGAAAGTGAGGGGCCAAATTGTAAATTTCGCAATAGGAAGATTTTGGACTGATTTGAGTAATGTGGGAATTAAATAACTTAAATGTGTCGTTATAGATCGAGAGGAACATGGAATCAACCTTGACCTGCGCAAAGGCAAGGTTTCAGACTAATTTGCAGATTGACACATTTTGTACCGAGGTAAGTTTATATGTAAATGATACATCCCTTTATTGATGTTTTTACATGTGGATGTCCTATATGAGTGTGAATGATTATTACTGTCATTTGATGAAATTATGAAAAGTGAGGATACGGATAAATTTCATGGAATTATTGATATCAGTGGGCTATGTGCAACCCACCGGGTAATTGTTAATATTGGCGGGCTCAGTGCAAACCAACTTGTTGATTATTAATACCGATGGGCTAAGTGCAAACCATCGTGAAATATTGATATTGGTGGGCTATGTGCGAAACCACTGGGAATTGTTGATATTGGTGGGCTATGTGCGAAATCGCCTTATAATCGTTAATATGAGTAGCTATGTGCGATTTATCGTGCATGGAATATTATACTGAAGAGTATGTTGAGGAAATAATTAAGTGAAATTACGAGTATCGTTGTGATGAATAAGTGCAGGGAAAGAATATGGGAATTTATAAGCATTATGCATGCTAAGTGTTGAGAATGTTAAGTAAGGGTGAGATGAGTAATCGAGATTATAAGAATTGAATCATTTATATGGTTGGGTTATGTTTTGAATACTAAGTTTGTTGTTATGATGTTTATTGTTTGTATATAGACTTACTAAGCTTACAGCTTACTCCCCTTTCTCTTCCCTTGTTTTATAGATTAGCCAAGCCAGCTCAGGATACGGAGATCGTCTGAGGATCACTCACACTATCACCCTTTTTGGTATATTGAAAATTTTCATTAAATTATGGCATGTATAGGACTTGGTCATTTTGTAAGTGTCATAATTATTGGCTAAATGTGTGAGCCTATGCTACTTGGTATTACATTGTGTATAAAGTCATGTGATGTGGCTAACATTTGTTGTTTTAGAAGTATATGATGAGGTCTTTCATGAATGAGTTGATTGCCTATGTGGAAATAAATGATAGCATGAATTTGATAAATGGAAAATGTGTTTGGATTGAGTTTGAGTTGGAGATTGCCATGATTTTAGGTATTTGGATGTGTATTTATGTCATGATGAGTGCTGTTATAAATGGTTTAAGGTGGATGATTTTCAGGGTGGCAAAAGGCTAGGTAAATAGCCTTAAATTTGTCCACACAGGTAGACACACGAGAGTGTGTCTAGGCCATGTGTGACACATGGTCTGCCCCATGGGCGTGTAGTTTGGCCGAGTGTCCCTTCCATCTAATTTGTGAAAAATTAAGTATGTCACACGAGTAAACACACGGGTGTGTGCCTTGGCCGTGTGACCTAAAATGTTTGCTGACATCATAAACAAAATGTCCAGGTTTTTGCACACGGGCAGAAACCTAGGCGTGTGTCCCGACCATGTGAAGGACAAGACCTAGGACACGGACGTGTGCTTGGCCGTGTGGAAACCACTGGAGGATCGAAATGAAAAATAAATTCACACGGGCTGGGGACATGGGCATGTGTGACCACACCGCCTGCCCACATGGGCGTGTCCTTGTATCACACGGGCTTATGCCCTGTTTTGCATAAAGTTTTCTAAAATTTTCTATAGTTCTTGGTTTGGTCCTAGACCACTCCCAAGTTATGTTTTGGGCCTTGTAGGCCCATTTTAGGGACTAAATGACATGATGTGAAAAAGTTTTAAATTGAAATAAAAATTTTATGGCTTGATATTGTGTGATTGCATATGTTATTACTTGGTAATCCTCGTATCCTGCTTCGGTGTTGAACACGGGTAAGGGGTGTTACACGTTGATCGCCAAAACAAGGATCGAGAGAGGGGTAAGAACAAGAGGAATTTGGAGCCCTCGAGTTCTGTAAAGAGGCCTAGGAAAAAGGCTAGTTTTGATGGGTTAGCTAGAGTTAGGCCACCTATTACCCCTACTGAACTGCAGCCTTTTGGAGTTTGTGGAAGATGCCATCAGGGCGAGTGTTGGAAGAGGGCTGGGGTATTTTTGAGGTGTGGATCATTAAAGCATTGCATTTGGGAATGTCTTCTGAGGCCCAATCAGATGCAAGCTCCAGGTACTGGTACTGCACAACCATAGAGGGTAGTTCAGCAACCACCGAGAGGCCGTGGTCAAGCTAAGGGTGGTAATTATAACACCCCTTACCCATGTCCAATGTTAGAACAGGGTACGAGGCATTACCGAGCAATAGTACTTGCAACCAGACCAATGCAAAACATAAATTTTCATTTAAATTTAAAACCTCTCATATTAGAACAACAAGTCCCTAAAATGGGCTTACGGGAGCAAAACTGTACTTTGGAAACGATCCGGGACCAAACCGAAAATTTTAGAAAATTTTGGAAAATTTCATGCAAAATAGGGCACACACCCATTTGGTACAAGGACACGCCCGTGTAGGCAGGCCGCGTGGTCACACAAGCCCATGTCCCCAGCTCATGTGAATTTATTTTTCATTTTGAACTTACAGGGAATTTCACACTGTCGGGCACACACCTGTGTCCTAAGTCGTGTCCTTCACACGGTCGAACACACGCATGTGTCTCTCTTGTGTGAAAAAACCTGGACATTCTGTTTATGACATCAGCATACATTTTAGGTCACACGGACACCCGTGTGTTAGCCCATTTGATGAACTTAATTTTTCGCAAATTAGGCACAGGGGACACACGACCAAACCACATGCCCATGGGGCAAGCCGTGTGTCACACGCGGCTTAGACACACGCCCACGTGTCTACCCGTATGGACAAATATATGGTTATTTTCCAAGCCTTTTGCCACCCTGAAAAGCAATCACACTTATGCCATTTCCAATAACACTTAACATGACATAAATCCACATCCAATGTCCAAAATCAAGACATCCACAGCTCAATCTCATTCGAAACAAATTCCCATTCATCATGCATATACACACTCATTTACTCATCACATTTTCCACACATCAAATTCATGCTATCATTCCTTTCCACATAGGCAAACAACTCATTCATGAAAGACCTCATCGTATACTTATAACACAACCAATATTAGCCACATCACATGGCCTTATACAAAAAGTAATACCAAACAGCATAGGCTCACGTATTTAGCCCAACAATTATGACACTTACAAAATGACCAAGTTCCTATACATGCCATAATTCAATGTAAATTCCAATATAACAAAAAGTGTTGATAGTGTGAGTGATCCTCTGATGACCTCTGTATCCCAAGCTGGCTTGGCTAATCTATGAACAAGGGAAAATAGAAGGGGGTAAGCTTCAAGCTTAGTAAGCCTATATGTAAACAATAGACATCATACCACATGCTTATCAATCAAGAACATAACATACTAAACATGAACAATTCAAATTCTCAAAGTTGCACTTACTCATTTCACACCTTACCAAAGTTCACACACATACCATAACATTGCTCACAAATACATGTACTTTTAGCCCTATACTTATCACCACATTGTCACATGGAAATTTCACTTATTAAATCTTCTGAATGTATATTTTAGAATTATAATAATAACTGACATAAGGTGCTACGCACTTAGCCCACCAATAATCACATATATACACGGTGGTATCGCACATAGCCCACCAATAATCACACATACACAGTGGTATTGCACATTGCCCACCAATCATCACAGATTCATAGTGGTTCGCACTTAGCCCACCAATAATAACAATTTATTATGATTTATCCATATTTCTTTTTCTTTATACTGGAGGCTCATCTAGGAATTTCCTAACTTTTCACCCTTTTTACAATTATCAATAATATTCTCTCACATTTCACTTAAGGCATCAACATGTTATAACATAAATAAAAAGGACGCATCATTTACATATAAACTTACCTCGGTACAAAATATGTCAATCTGCGAATTAGTTTGAAACCTTGCCTTTGCCTCTGTCAAGGTCGATTCCATGTTCTTCTTGATCTATAATGACACATTTAGCTTATTTAATACACACATTATTCAAATTAGTCCAAAATCTTCCCATGGAAAAATATACAATTTAGCCCCTAACTTTCTCAATTTTTACACTTTGGCCCTTAGGCTCGTAAAATGAAATGTGTTCATTTTTAACACACCCAAGCCTAACGAATTCATATTCTTTTTTATAGCAGCCTACAATTTCCACTAAATCACATTTTACACACAAGTGTTACAACTTTTACAATTTGGTCCTTTTCATGAAAACCCATTAAAATCACTTAGTAGAAGTTGTTTATTACACATCAAACTTTCATATTCTACCACTAAACATCAAAATACATGTGTGTTATCCATGGTTAAAATTTTAAACATGAACCCTGGCTGAAAATAGTGGTAGAACTAGCTAGATCGAGTTACGAGAATCTCAAAAATACGAAGAGTATTAAAAATAGGGCTAGGAGGTACTTACAATCAAGCTTGAATGATGAAAAGAACCGTAGCTATGACTCCTTGTAAAATTTGGGTAAGGGGAGAAGATTGACCCCAATTTTGACTTATTTTTCCCTTTTATTTCTTTTATTATCCAAATAACCAAAATGCCCTTCATTAACCCTTTTGATATTTTATCCTTCTTTAGGCATTTTTGTCAAAACTAAAATAAAATGATCTAATTACCAAATAAGGACCTCAAATTTGAAAACTAATTTCAATCAAGTGCCTTTATGGATTAAAACACACATTTTTCACCTATTGTAATTTAGTCCAACCTATCAAATTGGACACCCGAACAATAAAATTTCTCAACCAAAATTTGACACAAGTGTTTAACCACTAAATAAACCTTAAAACTCAATCACAATAAATATTTTAACCTCAGATTTATGGTTTCAAAACCACTATTTCGTTTAGGCCCTAATTGAGGCTTAGTAATGGTATGGGCAATGGACAAAGAGCACCGGGCAGAGGTGCTGGACAGACTGTAACACCCCAAATTTTTGGGCTTAGGAGAAATGGGCTTCGTGTATCGGAGAAATTTGAATTTTTGTGGTCAAGAAAATATTTTGTAATTTCATGTTTGGATTATTAATTAAGTGATTTGGAGTACTTGAGGATGTCAGAGAAGTCCCGAGTTTAAGAAGGGACTTTAAGAAAGATTTTAGTTTTTACACTAAGTGGAAGTGGCATTACCAGGAAGGGTTTATAAATAGTTTTGGTTAAAAATTAGCATAAAGAAGCAGGTGGTCCGGTGGCTAGAGGCGCTAGTAGCTTGTAGGTAGTCCAAGGTTCGAATCCTGGCCATAGTTTAATTTCTTTTAAATTTTCTCATAAGGACAGGGTAGCAGGCATTTAAACCTTATAATTAATTGGGAGAGATTTTTGACACAAAATGAGTTGTAAAAAGTGGCGAGCGGCGCGCTGGGCTTTTAGAAGGGGTGCGGGTTCAAGTCTCATTGAAGGCAGAATTTTCTTTTTATTCTCGAATAAAACTGTGGCTTCAGTAAGTAAGGTTTATATTTAATCGTGACCCTATTATAGTGAAAGATAATTAACGGCGTAGTGGCAAGTAAGGTGTTGTTAGGCCCAGTGACGGGGTGAGGTCTAGTGTTCGAGCCTCACCCTGTGCACGGAAGGTTGGATTTTTGCTGCTCGTGCATGAAAATTTGAGGCTCGCTATTGGTCATGTGGTGGAGCGGTGCCTTAAACATTGTTTTGAATTTTTTAGAGAAGGCTGTTGTCTGTGAGCAACCAAGAGGTGGAAATGCCTTAGTCTTCTTTTTTTTTAGAGAAATTAAAGATTTTTAAATAGCTGATTTCATGCAGCTATTAATTGTATAATTGGGGCAAGAATCAGCCGAATGTGGGACTTATTGGTCCCTTCAATCAAAGGAGATTTGTTGCTTAATTTAGGTGCTTAGGCTAGCTTAATTCGGCAATTGTGGGATAGGAGATCATCTTTCCATTTTGTTTCTTACTGACACAACTATTGCTTTTGCTCTTTCACTCTTTTCTCTTGAATTATTGGAATACCAGTTATACTTTTGCTCATTCTCTTCTCTTTGACTTGACAAAGCCGAATGCATCTTTGGCCATAGTTTACTTCATCAACCTCTAGTCATTTCTCTACTCCTTTACTAGCCGAACCATCTTTTCTTTGCCTTTTGTCTCTTATTCATTTTTGTTGTTCTCTAAGCCATTTGATTATATTTCTTTTTAAATTACATCCACTCTTTGTTAGCCGATTCCTTTACTTTCTTTCTCCCTCTCTACACATTTGATTTCGGTACTTAGCCGAGAATACTTAATTGCTCTTGCCGAATTTATCTTGTCCATTTGATTTTTCCTATTGATTTTTATTGAAGGTAATCTTTCGATTTGTGGGCTATTCTTTCCTTCTAGTTATTTCTTTAATGATAATTGTATGTTTAGTCTCTAAGCACTGACTTTTGCTCTTTTATTTTGATGTCGTTTGTGGGGTATCAAGTTTCGAGGAGTGTTACACATTCTCTCTAACTTCTCGTTCTTCCTCTACGTAGCCCGAATCTAAGGTCTATGGTGTGTTGACCGAATTCTATCCTTCGATATTTCAGTAAGTTTTTCGAAAGAGGTCAAGTAGTTTAACTGAATGTTTTGTGACCATTGATTTCAATTAAGTAGTGACCTCATAACGCTGTAATTGATCGTCTATGAATAGGAATACAATTTTACTAGGAGGGGGTTGGTCGAACTCTCAAACTTTTGCAAGAGATTGTTCCTTTTGTGGGCAACTGATGGTGGCTTGATCTTGATGTAAATCATATGGTTGTTTTTGGTTTAGCCATAAAATTGTCTAACAATAAGATTGTGGTAACTTTAGGTGCTTGGATTCCGAAAGCCGATAGCCACTATCTCGTTACAGGTGTGTTTCACACTTTTCTAAAAATTGACCATATAAGTGAACGAACGCTCATATGAGTGATTGAGGCCACGGATTGTGGTCCTACATTGGAAAAAATGGTAATCATGAGCGCTTTCAAGATATGGGCCAAAACGGGCCAAGTGGGCCCAATGGGCCCGTGGGCCCGCTAGATGGGCTTTACACCGTTTTCAAATCTCTGGACTATTTGGCTACATGTGTCGCTAGATAACCATGGACTTACCGATAGACCTTCACATATGAAGGACCACATTGACAAATGACTGAAATGCCCTAGAGGCAAAATGACCAAAATACCCTCTAGGGGTAAAACGACTGTTTTGACTCTGTATGTTCTGATTAAATTATATACTATGAAATGCTTTGTGTGAAATATTTGTATCATGATAATATGACATTTAATATGTTGCATTGCATGGGGAATGGGGTTATATTGAGGGAGGAAGTATTATGGCTTATTGCCATCCTGTCTAAGGCCCATGGCCTTCCTTCTTATGGCTTCGAGCCATCCTGTTATTTGGCAGCTTTGCTGCAATGCTTATGGCCCTGTGCTATCCTGTTATGGCTTTAAGCCATCCTGTTAACTTAGTGCTGCAACCGGTGCTAAGCTTGGTGTGTTTGGTAGGATGGGTCGATTTATTCCCCACATGGTGTGTTGGTTGGTACGGGCAGTGTGTTGGTTGGACTGGGTTGGTTTTGCATTTGCATTTATGCACCCGTCATTGTTACTACATTGGGCTAAGGCCCACCTGACACTGATTCTATTATGGGCTTGGGCCCATTCTATTTCTACTTATTGCATATCTGGTTATTTATTTTATAAGGGGTTACACACTGAGTATTTGTATACTTACCCTTTTTAATTTACTGTACAGGTAATTTCAAGGCATAGGCGATTCGGTGTTACGTGGAACTTGGAGGCGGTCACACTTTGCTTTTACATTACTTTCGTTTTTACTGTTTTAATTATGGTTTTATTTCAGGTTTGTAATAAGGCCGCCATATCATTTTCTTAAGTTTCGAGATTATTTATCTGCATGTTATTATTCTGCTAGATCTAAGGCGTGTTTTACAAAATGATTTCTGTTTTCCAAAAATCATGTTTCCATGACAAATGTGAATTCAAACAAAGCTTCCGTAACAAATATTTTTTCTGTAGTAAACTATTTTCATAACTTGATTAAACAAAGATAGACGGAAAAGTGATTTCTTTAAAAACTTAAAAAAAAAAAAACAAAGGGGTTTTCTTTTACAACGAATTTAGTGAAACACGATTTGAGACACTTCAATGTGACACTACCAAATACGGCCATAACGTTTGGGCCAGGTTTGAGGTGTTACACAGACTGAGGCGAGGCTGCCTACTATTTTTTATGCTGCTAATCACCGAGAGGACAGAGATGCTCTGAACGTCATTATGGGTACGTTCTTAATTTTTGATGTACCTTACTTTTTTATTGATAGACATAGCTTCCACACATTCCTATGTAGCTACCACCGTATCTAAAAAGCTGGGGATTTCGATTGAGAGCACTACAAGTAAGGTTACTGTACTGAGTCCGTTGGGGCAATCTATTTGGGTTAGTAAATTGTATAGAGACGTTCCTTTAGAGGTTCAGGGGACAATATTTTTGGCTAACTTAATGGAGTTTCCATTTGGAGAGTTCGATCTAATTCTGGGAATAGACTGGTTGGTCAAGCACCGTGTCAGTTTGGACTGTGCGACTAAGAGGGTCATCATGAGAACCGAGGGGGACACTGAGGTAGTCATGATTGGAGAAAGTTGGGATTATTTATCTAATGTGATTTATGCACTTGTCACTGAGAAACTGGTTCGTAAAGAATGTGAGGCATTCTTGGCCTACATTAGTGTGTATGTTTCTGGGGATTCTACGGTAAAGGACATCAAAACTATAAAAGATTTTCCAAACGTCTTTCCTGAAGAGCTACTGGGTTTATCTCCAAACTGTGAAATGGAATTTGAGATTGAGCTTTTTCCTGGTATAGCTCCAGTGTCTACCACTCCCTATCAAATGGCACAGAAGGAGTTTACGGAGCTCTGGTCATGTGGTTTTTGCTGAGGGGATTTGTGTCGATCCTTGAAAGATTTAGGCTGTGTTGGATTTGAAACAGCCAAGGCATATGTCTGAGATCCGTGGTGTTCTGGGACTGGCGGGTTATTATCAATGATTTGTGGAAGGTTTTTCACTGATTACAACACCCTTAACTAAGATATTACGTAATAGTATACCATTTGTCTGGACTGAAGCGTAGCAAGAGAGCTTCGAGAAGCTCAAGACTCTTCTGACTAAGGCTCCTGTTCTGATACAACCTAAATCTAGAAAAGAGTTCATGGTTTATAGCGATGCATCACATGTTGGTTTGGGACTTGTGTTGATACAAGATGGTAAGGTGGTACCATATGCATCTCATCAGCTTAAGGTACACGAGGCAAACTATCTGACGCACGATTTGGAATTGACCGCCGTAGTGTTCGCTCTAAAAATTTAGAGGCATTATCTGTACGGTGAGAAGTGTATTATCTACACTGATTACAAAAGCCTCAAGTACCTCTTTACTCAGAAGGAGTTAAATCTCCGGTAGTGTAGATGGATTGAGTTGCTTAAAGATTATGACTGTACTATTAAGGACCATCCTCGCAAGGCCAATGTGGTGGCCAATGCACTGAGCTATAGAGTTATGACTGATTTGAAAGCGATGTTTGCTTGCCTTAGCCTATTTGATGATGGTAGCTTATTAGCCAAGCTTCAGGTTAAACTGACTTGGATTGAGCATATTTGAAATAAACAGTTGGAGGATGAATCTTTGGGTCTTCGATTTCGTCAGATTGAGAGTGGTAGTACTCTGGATTTTGGGCTGAATAGTGATGGGGTACTCTCTTTCTGTGGACAAATATGTGTTCCAAAATATACTGATTTGAAATAATCTATTCTGAGGGAGGCGCATAGTAGCCCTAACGCATTGCATCCCAATGGGAATAAGATGTACCGAGATCTTCGGGAACTATACTGGTGGTCAGGATTGAAATGATATGTTACTGATTTTGTGGCTAAATTTTGACATGCCATCAAGTTAGGGTTGAGCATCAGTTGCCTTTGGGTTTGTTGCAACCGGTTAAGATTCCTCTATGGAAATGAGAGCGAGTGACTATGGACTTCGTTAGTAGGTTGCCTCTAACACCCACTAAGAAGGATTTAGTGTGGGTCATATTGGATCGATTGACCATGTTTGCACATTTCATACTGGTTAGGACCAATTATTCTCTATAGAAGCTGGTGAAGCTTTATATTTCTAAGATAGTGAGACTGTATGGGGTACCAGTCTCGGTCATCTCTGATAGGGATCTTCGCTTCATGTCTCAGTTTTGGAAAAAGTTGCATTAGGCTCTGGGTTCAAGGTTGGGCTTCAATACTGCGCTCTATCCTCAGACCAATGGTCAATCTGAGAGGGTGATTCAGATACTAAAGGATATGTTGAGGAGCTGTGCTATTGATTTTTGAGGCAGTTGGGAGGATTATTTGCCGCTAGCAGAGTTTGCCTACAATAACAACTTCTAGTCTAGCATTCAAATGGCACCTTACGAGGCACTGTATGGTCGTAAGTGTCGCACTCCCTTATGTTGGACTGAGTTAGGTGAATGATATGTTCTGGGTTCAGAATTGGTTTCTGAGACTGAGGATAAGGTTCAACTGATTCAAGATCATTTGATAGCGGCTTCTGACAGGCAGAATCTTATGCGGACCTGAAGAGACGTGAGATTGAGTATTCTGTGGTGGACTTTGTATTTCTCAAGGTCTTGCCATGGAAAAAGGGTTTGAGGTTTGGTTGGAAGGGCAAGCTGAGCCCTAGGTTTATTGGGCCTTACTGAAATCTAAAGCGAGTGAGATTAGTCGCTTATCAGTTGGAGGTACCTCCAGGCTAGACCGTATACATGATGTGTTCCATGTCTCGATGTTGAGGCGTTACTACTCTTATCCTAATCATATTATCCTTGTTGAGGAGATCGAGGTTAGGCAAGACTTAACTTTTGAGGAAGAGCCGGTTCAAATTCTAGATCGTGATGTTAAGGTACTAAGGAAGAAGTATATTCCATTGGTTAAGGTTCTGTCGCAAAATCATAGCACTGAGGAGGCGACGTGGGAACTTGAGGATTCGATGCGTTAGCAGTATCCTCATCTTTTCTGATCAGGTAAATTTCAAGGCTGAATTTTTCTTTTAGGGGGTAGAGTTGTAACGCCCCAAAATTCTTATTTTTTATTTTTGTGATTTTGTGACATAAATATTTGTTTGCTTCAGTGGTTAAGTGTTCTGGGTGTGTCTGTAAGGTCCCAAGTTCAAGCTATGCCTTTGGCAAAATTTTGGTATTTTTATGAATAAAGCCCTATCTTTGCTCAGTAGGCTTTTAATTAAAAGGTTGTAAGTACTTAACAGAATGGGTCTACTGGTCTGGTGGTTAAGAGGAGTGTAGGTGGGTTGGAGGTCTTATGTTCGATTCTCTGTGATAGCAAGGAATAGTATTTTTGCTTAAAAAATGGCTAGAGTTGTTTTAAAATAAGGACACCGAGTAGTGGAGGTTGAGTGGGTTAGTGGGGAGAGATTTGGGGAGGGGATAGGGGGATTGTTAGAGAATCCTTGTTAGTTTTCATTCTTAGCAAATTTTGGCTCTCCTTCTTCCCTCTCCTTACATATTTTTCTGTTCTTTCCCTCTCCTCTACCCTTTTTGGCTTATTGAATTCACCTTTTCTTCTGTTTCATGTTTAATTCTGTTTCTTTTTCCTTTAAGCGTGTGGTAAGTAGTATATCGTTTGGTATCATTTTTAGATGTTGTTCTCATTTTCGTTAGACTAATTCCTAAGTTTTGGCAGCAACACATAGTGAGGATCAAGGCTCTTATCGTATTGTTTCTTGAACAAATCAATTTGAAGGGCTGGGGTAAGTTTCAATTGCTTGTTGGATGAGTAATTCATTTTGGGTTTGGTTTTAGTTCATTAATTAAGTGACTAATTGAGTGGTGTTTTGGTCAAAAATAGATTCTGGATTACTCGGGGATTGTTTTAGTATCAATCGATACTAGGTGTGTACCAGAAACACAGAAAATGGGGTTTGGCAAAAAGCTAAACAACTATATTTTCGATGCTACACGGGCATGTGGTAGCCTTTGTGGTAGGCCGTGTGCTAGGACACAGGCGTGTGATTGATGAGGCCAGGCTGTGCGCGCAAGACACTACCGTGTGATGGCCAGGTAGGTCATGTGTGACAAACGAGCTAGACTAATTTGGGCCGTGTGGGCTACACGGGCATGTGGGTCTAGACAGATAGTCTACACAAGCGTGTGGGATTCTAGGCCAAGCCGTGTGATCCACACAACCATGGCCATATTGGGCCATGTGCACCACACGAGCAGGCCACATAGGCATGTAAGCCCATTTAAATGAAATGTTTTTTAAGGTTGCATGGGTCCCCCAAGTCGACTATGAACCTACTGTAGGATCGGTAAGCACAACTTAGACCCTTAAATGTGTGAATTGAATGTATGATATATGTACTAAACATGATGATTATATGTATACATACCGAACTGTATGTGTAATTGATAACCTTGTGATAGCATGTCACTTATTGTATGTTTGCATTGCATTGGGTTGGGATTATGAGATTTGGAGGAAGTGTGCTGAAAGGCTTTAAGCCTATTGACTGGCAGTTCCGCTGTAATATATATATTGAAAGGCTCTAAAGCCTATTGACTGGCAGCTCAGTTGCATTATACTAATATGTGCCGTGTTTGATACAGCTCGGAGTGTAGGGCTGGGTGGGTATTTTAAACCCCACAGGAAGTGTAGGGATGGACGGAGATGGTGTATTAGGGGCTAGTGGGTAGGACTCTGTTTTCTAATCACTACATACATGGCTATTACTGTGATGGGCTAAGGCCCTAATGCATATCTGATACTAAGACTGAAATGGGCTAAGACCCAAACTGCTACTAAAATTGAAATGGGCTTATGCCCAGACTACATTTGACTATTTACTGTGATTGACTGTATGCTTGTTTTTTGTGAGGATTACACACTGAGTTTACGTAAATTCATCCTGTAACGCCCTGAATTTTAGGCCTAGAAGAATTGGGCCTTGGGCTTGGGTGCATTTAAAATTCTTGAGAGGATGACATCGGTTCAATTTGTAGGTTAGAATTGTTGGGTTAGTGATTTTGGAATGTTAGAGGGTTTTTATGAAGTACTGGGTTCAAGCTTGGGTATAGGAAAAATCTTGGTTTTGTCTTTAAGGGAACCCTGAGCTCAAGTGGGATAACTTATAAATAAAAAGTGGCTAAAATAAGACACAAAAGGAGATGTGGTCCAGTTGCAAGGAAGTGACGCCATAAGGGACGCAAGGGGTCCAAGGTTCAAGTCTTGGCTCTTACAATTTATTTTGGTTTCTCTTTTAAATAAATTTGAAAGTGAGTAGGTAGGCTTTAAAGTTAAATGTGTTGGACCTATGACATAAAGGAGCTTGTGTCCTAGTGGTGGTGGCGTGGCATGGCTATCGAAAAGACTTTGGTTCGAATCCTTTTGCACGCAAAGGTTGGTTATTTTGCTAATGAGTTGGTTTTAGAGGATTGATGGAGAATCCCACATCAAGAAGCTAACATGAGAATAGGCGAGAAGTTGGCTTTAAATAGAACAAACCATGAGGAGAGTAAGCATACCTTTCTTAACTTATCCCTTTCACGTTGTGGCGTGTTCGTTTGGGTTAGGCGTTGGATCATTCATTAATGTGTATGCCGTTGGGTCATGATGGTGGTGACCGTAGTTGATCGACACACCCCCTTGGGAGTTAAGGGTGTGATTATTGTTGGCTTCTGGGCATAACAGCATTCAGAGCGTGTATTAACTTCAGATACCTATCAGGTGTGTATTTTACACTACTCTAACTGTAGAACGAAAAATGCTGGAATGCCGAAATACCGGTCACACGGCGATGGTAGCCACACGAGTGTGCGAACGCACGTGTGGGAGATTTGACATGATAGTTGAGACTATCATGAGTATTCTCGTGGGTTTAGGCTACTTTGGGCCATGTGGGCCCAATAGGCCGGTGGGCCTAATCGGTCAAATTGTATGATTGTGTAGTATTGGACTGGACTATGTGAATCTCATATCTGTGGCTAAATTTGGGCAAAAAGGGCCACACGAGTGTGTGGGCCCACTTAGGCTGAGAACGGGCCTTAGGCCCATTCGTAGGGTTATCTCTGTTTAGAATACTTGAGTCACTTGAGGCGACTGTAGACCTTCTGAGGGATTGAGAAAATTACAAAAATACCCCTGATTTACAAAATTACCAAAATACCCCTGGTTTACAAAATTATAGAAATACCCTCGATTTACAAAATTACAGAAATACCCGTGGTTTACAAAATTACAAAAATACCCCTGGTTTATAAAATTACTGAAATACCCCTAATTTGCAAAATTACCGGAATACCCTTAATTTGTGAAATTATCGGGATACCTTTGAATTGTAAAATTATCAAAATACCCCTAGTTTGTAAAAATTACCAAAATACCCCTAGTCTATAAAATTACTGAAATACCCACAGTTTGTAAAATTACCAAAATACCCCCAAATTGTAAAATTATCAAAATACCCTTATAGGGTAGAATTACCGAAATACCCCTGTAGGGTAAAATGATCGTTTTGCCCTTCGAGGGTGAATGACTGTCTTGTGATTGTATAATTAGGATTTGACTGACTTAACTATGATTTGTATGATGGTTTATGGGCAAGACATTCTGCATTCATGACATACTGCATAGGTTAGGATTGATATGGAGGAAGTTCTGTTCTTATAAGATCGCACGGGTCACTGTGGATCCAGTAATAATCTGATAAGGTCGCACGGATTGCACGAGACGACTGTGGACTGACTGAGGGCTTAATGCTAGTTATTCTAAGTATGGTTCCGTGCCAACCAACATATGGTTCTGTGCTATCGAGATCATGGCTTTGTGCCGATTATATTTGCCTAAGGCTATGTGCCTATCTTATTTATTGATGACTGTGTGTCGATCACATTTACCCATGACTGTGTGCCAGTTATATTACCCTAATTGATGGCTATGTGGAAATCTTATTACAGTTGCCAATGGCTTTGTGCCAATTATGATACTGCTACTAAAGGCCTAAAGCCGCATTTAAATTAGCAGCTCTGCTGCAATTCTGATTAGTGCCGCAACCGGTACTGACACTGTGGAGTGTAGGGATAGCGTGGGTGATTTATTCCCTGCAAGTAGTGCAGGACTGGATGGAGTGGTATGCTGGTTGGATGGGTTTGCATGCATCATGCATCATTCATACTAAGACTATCACTGTGATATGCTCGGAATTAGACTATACTGATACTGTTAAAGAGCTCAGGCCCAGATTGATTCTGTTTCTGTTTTTGTTTACTGGCTGTTATTTTAATAGGGGGTTACACACTGAGTTTTCGTAAACTCACCTCGTTTATTAACCTTTCAGGTAGTCCCCTGCTTTAGACGGATCGAAGCTACGAGGGACTTGGAGTGGTCCACACAACTGCATATGTCTTATTCTGTTTTGTTCATTTACTTAAAGCACTTTGGTTTTAATTTGGGTTGTAATAAGGCCTCTATAACTTCTAGATTTTTAAATTTAGGATTTTTAGTTATTACGATTTATATTTATTTTAAGTAGAACTCGGTTTTCTAAAAACAACAACTGCTTTCAAATCAACATGTTTCCGCAAACTACAAACTTTTACAAGCTTCCACAACTTACTTGGTTTTCACTTATAATAACAATTTAAGGTTTTGATTTCAACCCTACAAATACACAAATTTTCAAATGAACCTCATTTTAAACTAAAGTACTCATTTAGCAAGACTAGTTTTGGAAATGGAAATTACTTTGTAAATATTGTTGTAAACCTCGAACAATCAAATATTTTCAAAGTTTGTCAACTACATTAGTTTTTACGATTCTCCCTTCAATGTGACACGCCAGACTCGGGTCTAACTTTTAGGCCAGGTTTGGGGTGTTACACATCCCTTCTGTTTAATGTGTATAGGTAGTCCCCAAACTTAGATGGATCAGTGCGGTAGAGGACTCAACGGTGACCACTATAACGCCTTAATTTTGGGACATTTTGGGAATTCTGCGATTTTGGTGTGAACTTGAAATTTTGTTGTCTAGTTGTATAGTTTATATTTTAAGTGTGTTAGTGGGCCTTTAGAAGGCCCAAGCCTAAATTAAAACCCAGTAGAATTATCAAATTTTAAACTTAAAGAGAAGAGGGGCTCGAATAGGTGGGCTTTTAAGAAAAAGTAAGTTAAGACGCAAGTGAGCCCTTGGTAAAATGGCGTGTAGATGTGTGCAAGGGCCAAGGTTCAAGTCTCAAGGTAAGCAGCATGGAATTTTTTTTGTGGCATGTGCCAATCATGCCATGGATTTTAAGTGAAACTCTGATGAAAGAATTGAGATGCTCATAGATTGAATCAAGTAGGATAAGGGAGAGAAGTTTTAGGAAGTTTGAATGGAAGCTAGTGGTGGCCGATTGTAGGAGTCTTGCAGGAGCAAAATCAGCCCTTGGGAGTTGAGTGAGCATTTTCGACAAAAGAAGCTTTAGGGTGTCGATTGTCTTGAGTGGCCTTTCGGGATAGTTCTGACTTCTTTTCTTTTTACTGAATTGGTGTAGTATCTTTTAGGGTTTCTTTGCTGTTGTTTTGTTCTACTCCCTTGGTTCCAAAAAGCCAAAAATGCAACTATTATTTCTCTTTTGTGCCGATTTGACCATAACAGAATCTTTCATTTCTTCTTTCATCTCTTTTCTTTCTTCTTCTTTCTCTAAACTGATTTCACTTCATCACCCTTCTTCTAGACCGAACCTCCTATTTACTTTCCTTCCTCATTCTCAAGCCTACTAGTCGACTACCACTAAAAGTCAAAACTAAACTGGTTGTCATTTTCTCCCTTGACCGAGACCCTACTCTTCTCTTTAATCCAACCTTTTCCAAAGCCGAACCCAACACCATAACCCTTGTCGACATCTTCTTTTTCCATTACAAAACTTCTATCTTTTTTCCTTCATCATACCAAAAGCCGAAATCTTCACATTCATAAGGGATTCAGGAATTGAACCCCTAGATCTCTTAGATTCACTCTCTGCTCGTGTTTAGAGGCTAGATCTGTGTTAGATCTGAGATAGAAAAGGGTTGGAAATATTCTTGTCTAGTAGATCTTCGGTACATGCTCAGATTCTTTCTTTCTATTCGTTATTTCAGGATTTAAGGAAAAGCCAAAAACCCCTATGTAGGGTGACTGTCGATTGGGGAAAAAGGCTCTATTGGTCTTATCGTTCGGTTGGTTATGTGCTAGGGTGGACTAAAGGTTAACAATCAAGGAGTGTTGGGGGCTAGGATCATTAGGGCGACTAGATCTAAGCCTAATCAGTGTGTTCAACAAATGTAAGCGTTCTAAGGCCATGAAAGATGTTGGCCGAATAGGGTGATGGTGATTACTTTAGTTGTTTTTGATTCATAAGTCTAACATTGTAGTGATCGGTTGTAGGATACACATGTGAGAGATCATGTCAATGTCTATTGCGAATCAGGTGTGTAAACGAACACCCTCTAGTAGACTAAATCGGCAAAAGTCGAAAAGCCAAAATGCCAAAATTCTGGCATTTTGTAGGCTTGCGAGCATGCAAGTGCTCATGGGTTAGTTGAAAGCGGTAAGATCTATAATTGAAATCTGTAAAGTTGATGTGTGCGAAATTTTCTTATGCCTTGGTGAAGTTAGGCCTGGAGGAGCTGAATTTAGGCCCAATGGGCTTACAGGCCCATAAGGGTGAAAATGAGCGGTAAGTGGGTTCTGGTATCTTGTAGGTTAAAATCGTGAAAACAACTGTGAAATTTGGGCTAAGTGGGCCAAAATAGCTAGTAGACACTGTAGGGCCCATTAGGGGTTTTAGGGCCCGATAGCTTTAAGGTTGGTAAATGCGTTGGATAACCTACTTAGATGGAAATTGGACTGTTAATCACTGTAATAAGCATGAAACCCTAAAAACTGGTATAATTACTGAAATACCCCTTAAAGGTGAAAAATTACTATTTTACCCCTAGGTGCAAAATGAGTATTATACCCTTAGGGCTAAATTTCACCGAAATGCATGCTATACTTTATCTGTTCACTATATGCCATGACATGTTTAACTGTTGCATGGGTTTGGGTTTATTGATGGAGGAAGTGCTACGTGGCATTGCCACGTTTACTGAAAGGGGCTTTGCCTCGATTTTACTGATAGTGGCTTGGCCACGTTATCTGATTAAGCAGCTATGCTTCGACTGTGGTGTGTAGGGCTGGGTGGGTTGAGTTATTCCCCACATGGTGTGTAGGGCTGGACATGAGCTGGGCTTTGCATACATGTATTATTCTATTCTATTACTGTAATGGGCCTAAGGGCCGTATTGTTTACTATAAAGGGCTAAGGCCCAGTTAATACTGAATCAGAATAGGGGTATGGCCCATTGAACTAAATCTGAATAGGGCTAAGGCCCAGTTAAACTGTATCTGGATAGGGCTTAAACTTAGTAGGCTTGAGTTGATTTGGGCTCTGGTTGGGCTTCCTTTACACAGTGACTTTCCAAACTCAGCCCCTTCCTTTCATCTATGCAGGTGAGCCCAAGACTAGTGGACTTGGAGCTGGAGGGATTCTTAGTGGCCGCATGAGCTGCAGTTGGACAATTTTCTTTAAGTTATTGATTTCCGTATTTGGTTTAAATTATTTTTCATCTTGGTTTTGGGTTTGTAATAAGGCCGCTTAAAGTGTTTTTAATTTGGGTTTTTATTTCTTATTTATAATTTGATTAAAATGAGTAGACTAAGGCTGCGCAGGTTTTACCTAAAATTAAACAACGTTTCCAAAATGAAACACGCGTATCAAATAGATAACGATTGACAAACAAGATCTTGTAATAAAACAATTTTTTTTAACTGGTAGTGGATAGGATGTTCACTTATTAAACGTGGATTTTCTTCCCAAACTATATTTATGGTTTTGTAAAACTCACCCTAGTCGTAATAACTAAGGGACATGATTAATCCGTCGTTGATGTGACACACCAGAATTGGCCATAACGTCTGGGCCGGGTTTGGGGTGTTACATTTAGTGGTATCAGAGTCTGGTTGCAACAACTCGGCTGTGGATCGAGTCCAAACGTTTTCATAAAATTTTAAAACTAAGGCCCATGGTGGGTATTTTGAAATCGGTTTTGGGAAAATTTCTAAGAAAAACCCTTTTCAAACTTATTTCCTTTTTAAACATACTTCTTTAAGGTTTTACTTTAAAAGTTTGAGTTTTGATTGGGCTTTCTGAAATTTGGTTTCTGAAGAGTGGCACACTGAATCCCCGCCACCAAGTCTGTAAGTATTCTTCTCTTATACTGTACTGTACTGAAATGTTACTGTAGATAGAATTGAAACCCTACTATGTTACTGTAGATAGGGTAGTACTGAAACTGAAGAGACTAAGACTGTAGGGAAACTAAACCCTAGAAGACTGAGACTGTAGTTAGGCTACGAGTTCGCGAAAACAAACTCTGAAACTCTATCTGTGCATAAGACATTTGTAATAAACACTGAAATATTAAACTATGTCATAAAATTCGTAATCAGATAAAGTCGATATAAGAACGAGGGCAGCTCGTGGACGAGGCTGTGGACGTGACCGAGGTAGAGTTCAAGCTAGGTCTTCATCTTTGGAGCACATACCAGCTGAGGAGGCACGACCGCCGCCGGTAGCTGAGAATAGGCCGTATGATCGGGCTACAGGGGATGATGCTTTGTCCTAGGCAATGTTAAGGGTTCTAGAGAGGGTTGCTGGAGCTAATACTGGGACTGTGAATAAGGGATCCATTTCTAAGTGACTCTGGGCTAACGGAGCGGAGGTCTTCAGCGGCATATCTAGAGTAGCCCTAAATATGGCTGAGTATTGGCTGGAAGCCACGGAGCGGATCATGGACGACCTAGATTGCTCAGTGGAGAAAAAGCTGAAGGGAGCAGTATCTCTACTGCGAGACGAGGCGTATCAGTGGTGGATCACTGTGAGGATAGTACCCCAGCTGAGCGGGTAACCTGGAAATAGTTTAAGACGGCTTTCAAGGAAAGTACGTCGGAGCAAGCTATGTGGATACTCGTAGGAAAGAATTTCTGAACCTGACCCAGGGTAATAAGTGTGTTGTTAAATATGAGGTAGAGTTTCTGAGATTGAGCCGGTATGCTAGCAGTATAGTTGCTCCTGAGTACAAGCATAGCGTTCATTTTGAGGATGGCCTCAGGGATGAGCTAAGGCTACTGATAGCTCTGCAGAGGGAACATGATTTTGCTGCATTGGTGGAAAAGGCTAAGATAGCTGAGGAGGTGAAGCGAAATGAACGGCAGAATCGTGAAAAGGACCGAAATCGATTCAGGAGGGATTCAGGACCCTCTTATGCTAGAAATAGGAATGCCAAATGAGTTAGAGTGGATGAACCGGTCCAAGCAGTTCCGGTGAATACAATTAGACTGCAGGCTTGTGGGGACTACGGTAGAGTACATTTGGGAGAGTGTTGGAAACGTACTGGAGTATGTCTCCGGTGTGGGTCCAAAGAGCATAGGGTCAAGGACTGTCTTCAGAGGCCAGCTCAGACTCAAGTTGCCGAACAAAGGGTTGCTCAACCTGTGCGAGGTGGACCACAACCGCCGAGAGGCCATGGTCAAAGTAGGGGCGACAACGAAAATGGTTGTGGACATAGAGCATTTGGCAAGGGTACTAAAAATGTAGAGGCTCGTCAGTCAGCATTGGTGTATGCTACTCGTCGCTGAGCGGAGGGTGACGCACCTGACATTATAACTGGTACGTTTTTTATCTCTAGCATGCCATACACTGCTTTGATAGATGTGGGTTCTACACATTCGTATGTTGCATGTGATATATCTGGGTTGTTGGGTGTGCACTCTAAGGAAACTGTGAGTGGGGTAACTGTGATAAGTTTACTGGGCCACTCGGTTAGGGTAGACAAACTCTTTAGGGAGGTGCCTTTAGAGACTCAAGGTAGGATTTTCTCTGGAGATTTGATGGAGCTACCGTTCAGAGAATTTGATCTTATCTTGGGGATGGACTTGCTGACTAAACATAGAGCGACTTTAGATTGTGCGGCTAAGCGGATGGTGTTAAGGACTACAGAGGGTGAGGAGTTAAAGGTTATAGGGGAGCGAAAGGACTACTTGTCCAATGTGGTCTCGGCCTTAAGGGCTGAGAAGCTGATTCGCAAAGGTTGCGAGGCGTATTTGGCTTATGTAAGTCTGACGAAAACTGAAGGTTTGACTGTGGAGAAGGTTAGAACTGTTAAAGAGTTTCAAGACATTTTTTCTAAGGAGCTTCCTGGATTACCTCCGAATCGTAACTCGAGTTTAGAATCGACTTATTGCTTGGAACGGCTCTAGTGTCCATCATACCCTATAGGATCGCATCGAAGGAGTTAGTGGAACTAAAAGCACAAATCCAAGAGTTGTTGATAGAGGTTTTATTAGACCGAGTGTGTCTCCATGGGGAGCACCAGTACTGTTCGTGAAGAAGAAGGATGAGATGATGTGCATCGATTATCGCTAGTTGAACAAACTGACGATAAAGAATAAGTACCCTTTACCAGGGATCGACGATCTGTTCGACCAGTTTAGAGGGGCTTCAGTATTTTTCAAAATTGATCTTTGATCTAGATACCATCAGTTAAGGGTCAAGGAGGTAGATATTCACAATACAGCATTCAGAACTCGGTATGGTCATTACGAGTTTCTAGTTATGCCATTTGGACAGACGAATGCACCTGCGGCTTTCATGGATCTGATGAATCGAGTATTCTAACCTTATTTGGATCGATTCGTAGTCGTCTTTATCGATGATATTCTGGTGTATTCAGAAACTGAGGAAAAACATGGTGAGCATCTCTGTGTTATTCTGCAAGTGTTAAGAGAAAAGCAACTCTATGCAAAATTTAGTAACTGTGAATTTTGGTTGCGAGAAGTGACATTTTTGGGTATGTTGTCTCTGCTGAGGGAATTAGGGTGGATCCTCGAAAAATTAAGACGGTTCTGGATTGGAAGCCGTCAAGGTCAGTATCAAAAATTCAGAGTATTTTGGGTTTAGCAGGGTACTACAGAAGGTTTGTAGAAGGATTTTCTCTGATTGCTGCACCGTTAGTGAAACTGCTGAGGAAAGGAGTATCATTTGTATGGACTGAGAAACAGCAAGAAGCTTTTGATAAGGTGAAGAAGGTGTTGACCGAAGTGCTAGTATTGATTCAGCCAGAGTCTGGTAAGGATTTCACTGTGTACAGTGATGCGTCGCATGTAGGGTTAGGCTGTGTACTGATCCAAGAGGGTAAGGTGGTCGCCTATGCTTCACGACAGCTTAAGCCTCACAAAGTGAACTACCCTACGGATGATCTGAAGTCGGCAGCAGTAATCTTTGCATTGAAAATTTGGAGACACTATCTGTATGGAGAAAAGTGTATTATATACACGAACCATAAGAGTCTCAAGTATCTATTGACTCAGAAGGAGTTAAACCTTAGGCAATGAAGATGGATAGAGTTGCTTAAGGATTATGACTATTCGATTGAGTATCACCCAGGCAAGGCAAATGTGGTGGCTGATGCACTAAACTGAAGGGTTGTAGCTGAGTTGAGAGCAATGTTTGCTTGTCTAAGTCTATATGATGATGGGAGCTTGTTAGCAGAGTTACAAATGAGACCAACTTGGATTGAGCAGATTAAGGAGAAACAGTTAGAGGATGGTTTGTTAGTTCCTCAGTTTCAGCAAGCTGAGAATGAGGAGAATTCTAATTTTGGACTAAATAGTGATGGACTTCTGTGCTTTCAAGGAAGAGTTTGTATTCCGAAGGACTCTGACTTAAGGCAGTCAATTCTGAAAGAGGCTCATGGTGGACCTTGTGCCATGCATCTTGGAGGGAATAAGCTGTATCGAGACTTGAGAGAGTTGTACTGGTGGCCTAGACTTAAGCGAGAAGTGACCAAATTTGTGGGGAAATGTCTAAATCGCCAGCAAGTGAAGGCTGAGCATCAACTGCCCTCTGGACTTCTGCAACCGGTGAAGATTCCACTCTAGAAGTGGGACAGGGTAACCATGGATTTCGTGAGTGGGCTACCGTTGACACCCACCAAGAAGGACTCAGTATGGGTAATTGTGGATAGGTTAGCGAAATCTGCCCATTCATACCTGTCCGAACTGATTACTCACTACAGAAGTTGGCCAAGTTGTATGTGGCGAAGATAGTGCGACTGCATGGGGTGCCAGTTTTGATTATTTCTGATCGGGATCCTAGGTTTACATTTTGATTCTAGCAGAAGTTGCATGAGGCGTTGGGTACACGATTAGATTTCAGCACTGCTTTTCACCCCTAGACAGATGGATAGTCGGAAAGGGTTATTTAGGTTCTAGAGGACATGTTGAGGGGTTGTGTTATCAACTTCCGTGGTAGTTGGGAGGACTACTTACCATTGACAGAATTTGCTTATAACAACAGTTATTAGGCAAGTATTCAAATGGCTCCATATGAGGCACTATATAGGTGAAGGTGTCGTACGCCTACGTGTTGGACAGAGTTGGGAGAACGACAGGTTCTTGGGCCAGAATTGGTGGCAGATATCGAAAATAAGGTTAAGTTGATAAGAGATCAACTAAAGGAAGCATCGGATAGGCAGAAATCTTATGCGGACTTAAAGTGCAAAGAAATTAAGTTCTCAGTAGGAGATATGGTCTTCTTGAAGGTCTCGCCTTGGAAGAAGATATTGAGGTTTGGTAAGAAGGACAAGTTGAGTCTGCAATTTATAAGGCCTTATCGAGTTCTTAAACAGGTAGGGCCAATAGCTTATCAGCTGGAGTTACCGTCGGAGCTAGACCGAATTCATGACTTTTTCATGTATCCATGCTAAGGCGGTATCGATCAGATCCTTTGCATGTCATAGTAATGGAGGAGATTGAGGTAAAGACTGACTTGACTTTTGAAGAAGAGCCTCTGTAAATACTGGATTGAGAGGACCAAGTGTTGAGGAAGAAGTCAGTTCCATTGGTAAAGGTGCTTTGGCGCAATCATGGCAGAGAAGAGGCTACTTGGGAGCCAGAAGAGGCGTTGCATCAACAATACCCTCACCTATTTGGGTCAGGTAAATTTCGAGGTCGAAATTTCTTTAAGGGGGTAGAGTTGTAACACCCTAATTTTCAGGACTTTTCGGGATTTCTGCGATTTTGGTGTGAACTTGAAATTTTATTGTCTGGTTGTATAATTTATGTTTTAAGTGTGTTAGTGGGCCTTTAGAAGGCCCAAGCCTAAATTAAAACCCGGTAGAATTATCAAATTTTAAACTTAAAGAGAAGAGGGACTCGACTAAGTGGGCTTTTAAGAAAAAGTAAGTTAAGACGCAAGTGAGCCCTTGGTAAAGTGGCAATGTGGCGCCACTTAGAGCCTAAGAAAGTGGCGTGTGGATGTGTGCAAGGGCCAAGGTTCAAGTCTCAAGGTAAACAGTATGGTATTTATTTTTTTTGTGGCATGTGCTAGTCATGTGATGGATTTTAAGTGAAACTCTGATGGAAGAGTTAAGATGCTCATGGGATTGAATCAAGTAGGATAAGGGAGAGAAGTTTTAGGAAGTTTGAATAGAAGCTAGTGGTGGTCGATTGTAGGAGTCTTGGATGAGCAAAATCGGCCCTTGGGAGTTGAGTGAGCATTTTCAGCAAAAGAAGCTTTAGGGTGCCAATTGTGTTGAGTGGCCTTTCGAGATAGTTCTGACTTCTTTTCTTTTTGCCGAATTGGTGTAGTATCTTTTAGGGTTTCTTTGCTCTTGTTTTGTTCTTCTCCCTTGGTTCCAAAAAGCCGAAAACGAAACCATTGTTTCTCTTTTGTGCCGATTTGACCATAACCGAATCTTTTCTTTCCTTTTTCATCTCTTTTCTTTCTTCTTCTTTCTCTAAACCGATTTCACTTCATCACCCTTCTTTTAGACCGAACCTACTCTGTACTTCCCTTCTTCCTTTTCAAGCCTACTAGTCGACTACCACCAAAAGCCGAAACTAAAGTGGTTGTCATTTTCTCCCTTGTCCGAGACCCTACTCTTCTCTTCAATCCAACTTTTTTCCAAAGCCGAACCCAACACCATAACCCTTGTCGACATCTTCTTTTTCTATTACAAAACTTCTATCTTTTTTCCTTCATCATACCAAAAGCTGAAATCTTTACATTCATAAGGGATTCGGGAATTGAACCCCTAGATCTCTTAGATTCACTCTCTGCTTGTGTTTAGAGGCTAGACCTGCGTCAGATCTGAGATAGAAAAGGGTTGGAAGCATTCTTATCTAGTAGATCTTTGGTAAGTACTCAGATTCTTTCTTTTCATATGTTATTTTGGGATTTAAGGAAAAGTAGAAAACCCCTATGTAGGGTGACTATCGATTGGGGCTAAAGGCTCTATTGGTCTTATCATTCGGTTGGTTATGTGCTAGGGTGGACTAAAGGTTAACAATTGAGGAGTGTTGGGGGCTAGGATCATTAGAGCGACTAGATCTGAGCCTAGTCAGTGTTTTCAACAAAGGTAAGCGTTCTAGGGCCATGAAGGATGTTGGCCGAATAGGGTGATGGTGATTACTTTAGTTGTCATTGATTCATAAGTCTAACATTGTAGTGATCGATTGTAGGATACACGTGTGGGAGATCTCGTCAACGTCTGTTGCGAATCAGGTGTGTAAATGAACACCCTCTAGTAGACTAAATCGGCAAAAGTCGTAAAGTCGAAATACTAAAATTCTTGCATTTTGTGGGCTTGTAAGTGTGCGAGCGCTCGTGGGTCAGTTGAAAGCGGTAAGATCTGTAATTGAAATCGGTAACGTTGATGTGTGCGCAATTTCATGCACCTTGGTGAAGTTGGGCCTCGAGGGGATGAATTTGGGCCCAATGGATTTATAGGCCCATAGGGGTGATAACAAGCGATAAGTGGGTTCTGGTATTTTGTAGGTTAAAACCATTAAAACAACCGTGAAATTTGGGCTAAGTGGGCCAAAATAGCTAATAGACACTGTTGGCCCATTAGGAGTTTTAGGGCCCGATAGCTTTAAAGTTGGTAAATGGGCTGGGTAACCTACTTAGATGGAAATTGGACTGTTAATCACTGTAATAAGCATAAAACCATAAAAACTGGTATAATTACTGAAATACCCCTAAAGGGTGGAAAATTACTGTTTTACCCCTTGGTGCAAAATGACCATTATACCCTTAGGGCTAAATTTGACCGAAATGCATGCTATACTTTATCTGTTCACTGTATGCCATGACATGTTTAATTTTTGCATGGGTTTGGGTTTATTGATGGAGGAAGTGCTAAGTGGCATTGCCACGTTTACTGAAAGGGGTTTTGCCTCAGTTTTACTGATAGTGGCTTGGCCATGTTATCTGATTAAGCAGCTATGCTGCGACTGTGGTGTGTAGGGCTGGGTGGGTTGAGTTATTCCCCACATGGTGTGTAGGGCTGGTACGGGTGGTGTGTAGGGCTGGACATGGGCTGGGCTTTGCATACATGCATTGTTCTGTTCTGTTACTGTAATGGGCCTATGGGCCGCACTGTTTACTGTAAAGGGCTAAGGCCCCAGTTAATACTGAATCAGAATAGGGCTATTGCCTGTTGAGCTAAATCTGAATAGGGCTAAGGCCTAGTTAAACTGTATCTGGATAGGGCTTAGGCCTGGTAAGCTTGAGCTAATTTGGGCTTTGGTTGGGCTTCCTTTACACACTGAGTTTTCAAACTCACCCTTTTCCTTTCATCTATGCAGGTGAGCCCTAGACTAGTGGACTTGGAGCTGGAGGGATTCATAGTAGCCGCATGGACTGCAGTTGGACAATTTGCTTTAAGTTATTGAATTCCATATTTGGTTTAAATTATTTTTCATCTTGGTTTTGGGTTGTAATAAGGCCGCTTAAAGTGTTTTTAATTTGGGTTTTTATTTCTTATTTATAATTTGATTAAAACGAGTAGACTAAGGTTGTGCGGGTTTTACCTAAAATTAAACAACATTTCCAAAATGAAACACGCGTATCAAATGGATAACGAATTGACAAACAAGATCTTGTAATAAAACAATTTTTTTAAACTGGTAGTGGATAGAATGTTCACTTATTAAACCTGGATTTTCTTCCCAAGCTATATTTACAGTTTTGCAAAACTCACCCTAATCGTAACTAAGGGACATGATTAATCCGTCGTTGATGTGACACACCAGACTTGGCCATAACGTCTGGGCTAGGTTTGGGGTGTTACAACCACGGTTATTAGACTTCTATTTATTATTTATGGTTATATGTTTCCTAGTTAACTTTGATGTACTTTGGGACCTTTTTGAGTTTTTCCTTAATTGTGGTTTTTATTGACTTTTATGGATTTTATAACTATGCTACTTAAGAAACAAATGGTTTTCACTAAAACAAAGGGGTTTTCCTAAAATAAACGGACTGACTAAATTACCACGGTTTTGTTTTCCTTAAAATAAATGATTTCTAAAGCTTTCGCGATGAATTACATTTTTCACAAACCAAATGAATTGGCTAACGATTTTTAAAGATATTAAGAGTTAACTAAAAATAGACAAATCAGAAATGTTTTGACACGACAACTTAGCTTTCAAAGACCCTAGGATGTGACATCGCTAGATTCGGCCATAACGCCTTGGCTGGGTTTGGGGTGTTACACAACTTATATGGAAAAGATATTAAAGAAGTTTTACATGGATAAAGCACACCTATTAAGTATTCCAACAGTTGTATGATCGATAGATGTGAATAAAGATCAATTTCGTCCTTCTAAGGATAGTGAAGAGTTTCTTGGTCCTCAAGTACCATATTTAAGTGCCATAGGGGCATTTCTGTATCTTGCAAACAACACAAGATCTGATATAGCTTTTGTTGTAAATTTGTTAGCAAGATTTAGTTCTTCTCCAGCACAAAGACATTGGAATGGAATTAAACATGTAATTAGATATCTCAGATGGACTATTGATATGGGGATATTTTATTCGAATGATTAAAAATCCCTATTAGTTGACTATGCTGATGTTGGATGCTTATTGGATCCACATAAAGGTCAATCTCAAACAAGATATTTATTTACATGCGGGGGTACTACCATATCACGGTGTTCAACAAAGCAAACATTAGCTGCTGCTTCTTCAAATCATGCAGAAATAATTGTAATGCATGAGGTAAGTCAATAATGTGTTTGGCTAAGGTTATTGACCCAACATATCTAGAAGATATGTAATTTGCCTTTAAAGGAAAATATGCCAACTATCTTATATGAAGATAATGCAGCATGTATAGCTTAATTAAAGGGTAGTTATATCAAAGGTGATAGAACGAAACATATTTCACCAAAATTGTTCTTCACCCATGACGTTGAGAAAAAATGTGATATAAATGTTCAACAAATTCGTTCTAGTGAGAATTTAGCATATTTTTTTTACTAATTCATTGCCAGCTTCAACATTGAAAGATTACTACACAGACTCAAATATGTAATGTAATGTTGCCATCAGGGGGAGTCTAAAAACAAGTTGTACTTTTTTCCTTTAACCATGGTTTTGTCCTATTGGGTTTTCTTGATAAAGGTTTTTAACGAAACAGCTTGTAATAGACGATTGTGTATTCTTTTTCCTTCATTAGGTTTTTTATCCCACAGGGTTTTTCTAATAAGGTTTTAGCGAGGCACATTATCTACCAATAGGCATCCAATGGCGATTGTTATGAATATCTTATTAAGTGGATGTCCACCATGATAAAGATAAAGTTTTGATGTATTTTAAATTCTAATAGTTATTAGAATTAGATCTCTACTTCTTTTATACTTCTTATGCTTATAAATAGAGAATCTAATGAAGCATTGTAATCATTCCTTTTTATCAATAAAGTACATTCTCTATTGCATTCATATTTTCTTTGAGCTTTATTCTCTCAATCTCTCTTTATTTTATAACAATTTTATAATTTTAAAAGATAAACACATAAATTCACATGTATTACACGTGACCACATGACATGAGAACTAGTTTTATAAAATTTTATGAGATATAATATGCCCTCACATAAAAAGAATCATATTTAGAAGTTTTCTAGAACATCTTTATGTTTCAGACATATATTTTTCTTAGTACATATATGATTTTATTATGTTGGACATATTATAAGAAAAAAAGGAATTCGTATTGAGATATTCGTTGGGAAGTGTTCGAAATATTTTATTATGAAATGGATGCCCATTAAATTAAGATAAGTTTGATGTGCTTTAGGATTCTAATTTTTACTAGAAATAGAGTTTTATATCATGTATACTTTTTATGTCTATAAACATAGATTTTGGAGAAAATTTGTAAATATTCCTAAAGATCAAATAAAATGCATTATTTTCTTCTTTTTCTTCTTCTTCTTTTTCTATTTATTGTTCATTTACTCTTTTTATTATTTATTTCATAAAATGTTATTATACTCGATTTAATTTTGTACTATTCTCTCTTTTTCTTTTTCACGATTCTAAGCAAAAAAAAATTTGCCTCAAATCCAAAATTATTTTTTTGTTGTAAATCCAACCAAAATTGTTTTATTTGCATATATGTCCTACCACAGATCTGAAACCATATGTCAAGAAAAAGTACGTAGAGAGATTTGAACCCCAAGTTAATGGGTTAAACTATTCTTTTATAACCGCTCAGCCACATAAAGATTATTTTCATTTTGTGTGAATAAAATTATAAACCCTAGCCACAAGAGAAGAAAAGAAAGTAGTGACTAGATTCGAGCCTATTACTTTTGCTCGCCATCATTGCCTCAAACCACTCAATTATTCTCGAGGTTTTTAGACACAATATGCAAAATTTCGCATTAAGTTTTTTTATAAATATTTTATGACTAAATTAATTTTAATTCATGATTATTACGATTGATTTTTTTATTAACTTGTTTTATTTTATCTTTTCGAGGATGGTGAAAGATTTGATGTCAACATTGTTTTTGATTCTCGATTTTAGATTTATCAAGCAAAATTTAGATTGGTAAAGAGTTTCGACATATTTTGATTGAGATATAATTGTGATTTTTAATATTTTTAAATATGATTGAATTATTGAGTTAAATTATTAAATATTGATGAGCTCATAAGGTTTCAATAAAAATTTGTAGTATATTAATTTCAAATGATTTTCTAATGTCTAATAATATATATTTAAAAAATGTTGTATAGTAATAATCTTTTACTATTTTAAAAGCATGAGTCTTTGGTAAAAATATATAATATCATGTTGTTTTATATTTGAGTACATGTGGTAATTTTTGTTTGGATTATCACAAAAATTCTTGATTATTTAAATATATATTGATTACCAACTCAAAGATAAACTTTTATGATATTGTTTCTCTTTAAATAAAATATATATTGGGACCTTTAGAAGCCCACCCTCCTAGATTTATTGCACTTCCCGAAATGAATGCAAGTATAAAAGAAAATTTAAATGATATAACCACAGACATGATAAGTGGCGAGAATAATAAGAGTTCTCAAGATAACCCTTCAAAGGGTAGAGATAACTTATGATATCAATGTGATACGAAAGATCATTTGTCACATACCTGTCTTATGCCTAAATATTTTATTTTTGTTAATATTCTTTGAGGAAGGAAATATATCTCTCACTGTCAATGTAACTATAAATATTATCCTTACAGTTAGTAAATATTTATCATATTTGGTACTAAAATAAACAAATATCAATGCAATATTTGGTAGTTCAAATTTAGTTGAAAGCTCTAGCAGAGCTAATAAATTAGTTAAAAGCTCCAGAAGAGCCAATAAATTAGTTAAAAGCTCCAGAAGAGCTAATATATCTATATTTGAAAAAAAAAAAGGAATTTGAATCCTGACTTACATAAAAAACATTTTGAATTGATTGTGATTATCTTTATGATTATCTTTTGCCATCATCCTTATGAATGATTAAAAGTACGATATTTGATTGTGAAATATCCAATTTGAATTGTGAAATATTTTAAAAGAAAGATATGAGCAACATAATATAATAATTCTATCTAAATCTTGTTATGATTAGATACACCTAAAGTTGTAATATTTTAAATTTGTGAGTATAATTCTACAGCTTGAGTTCTCAATTAAAATTATATGGGGATAATATTATTGATGAGGATTTGTTAAAGAAAACTTTTTCAACTTTTAATGCTTTAAATATGCTATTAAATAACAAACTATTATATGAAAAACCATAAAATTCGTTGTATTAGATTTGCTTCATTCCCTAAAAAGAATGTAGCAATATAAAAATATGTAATCTTTGACGTGGATGTAGTAGGTGGCCATATAATAATTGTAAAAGGATGACCATATTAATTCTTCTTGCCATTAGAAGTGGAAAAATGAAGATAAATAAGTGAAGAACAAGAATTCTCAAGAGAACCCTTTAAGGAGTGAAGATAACTTATGTTGTCGATGTGATATGAAAGGCCATTGATTGCATACTTTTCGTACGCCTAAACATTAAGTATGAGTTGCATCATTTTTGTGGATTGTGACACTCATTACTTAATTATTGGATGTCTTACTAGTAATAATTTTTCTCACCACTAGAAGTGAAGATATAGAGATAAATAATAGAACAACAAGAGTTTTCAATATAACCCCTGAAAGAAGAGAGACAATTTATAAAAAGTTGTTGCTTATGTACTTGTCGTACATATGAAAATTTTATTATTCAATTAATACTTCTTAAAGGAAATGAAACATTTGCCGTATAGACAATACAAAAGTGCATACTATCCTTAAGGATAAGAAGCATTTTTCTTGTTTGGTAATGAACAAACCAATCTTGGATGACACAAAATTAATTTAAGGCTCTAGAAGAGCTAATATATTGTTACCCTATGTTCAATTTGGTAATGGAACATGTTAATCGTTCATACTACAAAATTGATTCATGGCTTTAGAAGGCCTAATACATTGTTATCTGAAAAAATAAAGCAATAATTAATACATTATGTTCTAGTCAATCTTAAAGAAATTATGTTTTAAAAAGATATTCATTGTAATAGATATCATATTAAGACTATGGTTGAGGAGACAATTGGTTTCTATATATTACATCTATTATATTAGGTAAGAATTTAGTATTGGAAAATTAACATCTTCCCTCTAGTTTGTACTATGCATATATTAGTATCATTAAATCAGATGACATGATAAACTAGAAGTTCTACATTAGTATTGTTAAATCACGTGCATAGGAAACCAAAAGCTTACTAGTCCAAATATACAAATTAGTTGATGTGATCAGTTAGACTATCCTAATCAATAATAATGTGACAAAATGAGAATTTACATGGAAGTTCTTGAAGAACTTGAAGACTCTTTATTTCAAATATTTTTTAAGTGTTGTTTGTTCCAAATGAAGATTTATTAAAACCTCACTCACTAGAAAAAATTGAGATTGAATCTTTTGCATTTCTGAAAGAAATGTGGTTCAATTTAAACAACAAGTGGATATGTTGATGTAATTTTGGTACATGCATCTACAAGTTACTCTCATGTGAGTTATTAATTTCCAAGTTGTAGTTGGTGAGATTATTTGTTTAATTATTTGTTTAAGAAAAATTTTTAAATTATGCAATCGAGACAATTCTTGCTAATGTTGATGAGTTTGTTTCTTAGGCTTTCAATGATCATTGTATGTTAAATTGTCGATAGGAGTAACTATTGCAAAAGTTTGTTGCTTTATGTATAAAATGATTTAGCAAAATTTAAAAAGTAAATGCCTCTATTTAATAGCTAAATCATATCTTTTGTGAACAAAACTTTTTGAATGCATGTACAAATATATAACATTTTGAAATAATCAACACCTGTATACATCATGCCAAAAAATTATGATAAATACTCCCCATTACAATTGACTTTTGGTCAGGAGCCCAATACAACCCATTTTAAAATTTTTGAATTTGTGATGTATGTTGAAGTTGCTACACCACAATGCACAAAATGGGTATTCAAAGAAAGTTAAGAATATATTAATTATGAATCTCTTTGTATTATTAGATTTCTTGGATAAAATTGGCTATTCAATTATGATAGGATTTGATGATTACGAACTATGATTTGACATTTTTTTACAAAATTAAGGGAGAGAAATAACAACTAAATGAAATAAAGTAATTGAAATGAATTATCATTATCTATATCCTCATAGAAAGTAATTTTGTGACAGTCTGTTTTCAGTGAAATTGGAATAGTGGTTTCAAAACTACAAATCTGAGGTGAAAATATTTATTTTAATATTATTTTGAGGTCTATAGCATGATAGTAGGATTGCATGAAAGTTTCGTTCAGAAATTTTTACCGTTTGAGTGCTTAATTTGTGAAAAAGGACTAAATCGCGTAAAGTGCAAAACTTGAGTTTCTTTAGCTAAATGTGTCTAATGACTATAAAAATTTAAAAGAGAGGTCCTTATATGGTATCCATTAATATGTTAGTGGATGATAATGGCTTGGTAATTTTGTAAATTGAGCTCAACTTTAAGGTTAATTAAGTAGGTTAGTAAATAAATGATATATTAAATAATACAAAGCCAAGTATCATCTTTTTGTCTACATCTTCAACCAAAAATTAGTTCTTGGGAAGCGATTGCTGAGCTTTTACATTTGGCATCCTATCCTTGCTTGATTGGTATGTATTTTTGTCCCTATTTTAATGATTTTTATGTTTTTAAGGTCATTGTAGCTTAATCTAGCTAGCTAGGGACTAATTTGCAATACTGTTAAAAGTTTAGAGTTTTTCCATGAATGTGTGTTGGTTGTTTTTGATGTTTGATGGATGAATGAAAGTTTAGTGATAGTTAAACAAGTTTTGTAAAGTGATTTTCATTGAAAATGTCAATTAGGGGTTAAATTGAGAAAAGTGAAAATGATGTGGTAAATGTGTGGATTAATGAAATATATGGGCTGCTATGGGCTTAGGTAAAATTCGACTAGCATGGGTTAATGTTGAATGACATGAATTTGTAATTTTATGAGATGGAGACTAAATCTAAACGAGTCAAAAGATTAGGAGCAAAATGGTAGTTTTGCTATAATATGAATTTTTGGATTGAATTGAATAGAATATAAATTAAAGTGGTTATATTTGATTATATAGATCAAGAAAAGCAACATATGGATCTAGATCAGGGAAAAGATAAAGTTTTGGACTAAACGATCATTTTCTATCGTTCAAATTCGAGGTAAGTTCGTATGTTTAATAAGCATTATGTTACATGTATTTGGATGCGTAATTGATGTAATTGTGATAATACGACACTGCGGAAACTTTTGACTAGGTATCGATAAAGTATAGATCCCAGTTGAACCTTAGGAATAGATAGAATACAAATGACATGTCATTAGGGGTTACCGTGTTTATGTGATTTGGGTGTTGGTCTTGTACGTCCTATCGATGCCTGAGTTTTCCAGTATGTGTTGCGGTTACTCGACATCTTGTGTGAGCAGCACCGTGTAGCTACATCTAGACTGTTAGCTTGTGTGAGCAGACCTAGTGATGGCTCGAGAGTGAGCATTTATATGAGATATGTGATAGAGGCGGTTTAACCACGTATATGGCACTTAGTGAACGAGATACCCGAGTATCTGATATTATTCCAAATGGTTCAACGGGCAAAGATGATGATACGAGGATATGAGAGATGATATGGATCAATTTAGCTACTCGTGAGAAGTACGACAACTAAGTGGTAGTGGATGTGTTCATACATGAATACTATGGTTGAGATAATGTGCTAATCTTAATTTGATTATAATTTTACCTATGTTTACTTATGCCCCTTTAAATTGTGAATGAATTAGTAAATTGTAGTTATTAGCCATACGAACTTACTAAGCTTTATAGCTTACTTTGTTTACTTTTTCATGTTTTATAGTGAAACGGAAGCTCGCTCGGATTGGAAGTCATCGAAGATCTCATTACACTATCCAGTAGTTGTTTTGGTACTTTTGGACTTAATGTATTTTGGTTATATGGCATGTATAGGTCATTTTGCTAATGAAGCCTATATGTTTTGTCATGTAATTAGCCATGTGATTTAGCTTGATTTGGCATATATGTTGGTATGTATATATATAAGTGGTTGGCCTTATTTTGTATGAAGTTTGATTGCCTTGAGTATGCTTGATGATGGCTTTGGAAATTGCCTTGTTTGTGAATTGGTAATTTGGTATCTATTGGATGAATTAGTGAATTGGTTTACATGTTATGTTTTGGGCATTAAGGTACATATATGTCTTTGATCATTTAGGTAACTTTTGGAAGTGATGATAGCATGTTTATAATGGTCAAATGTGATGCTTGTTAGAACTTAGGTTAATAGTATTGAAATTACATGTTTTAGGCTTAATTTTGGTTGGTTTAAATGTCTATTTATGTTGTGGTTATATGCTTTTGAAATGTGTAGGTTGGCACCAAAATTGGGTGAGAAATGTGGCTTAAAAAATAGCCTACTTTCATCCACACAGACAGAGACACGAACGTATCTCTCAGCCGTGTGTGACACACAGTTAGGTGATACGGCCGTCTATCCCCTATAGTTTTTAATGAAAGCAAGTCAGTGAGTTACACAGGCTAGTCATACAGGCGTCTGGTTGGCCGTGTGACACAAGTCAAAAAGTTACACAGGGTCGGACACGGTCTAGAACAAGACCATGTGATCCCATTTCCATTGTCCATACGGCCTGTGACACGAGCGTGTCTCTTGGCCGTGTGAGACACAAAGCCTGGCCACATGGGCGTGAATCCCCTATACTTTAAAATTTTCATAGTTTTCTCTAAATTTTCATAAGTTTACGATTTAGTCTCGAATTGCATTTAATGCTTGTTTTGGGCCCAGAGGGCTCGTGTAAGGGACTATATGAATGTATGTGAATAATTTACGTTTGGACATGAATTGTGGACATGAAATGTATGGTTGTTTATGTGAGAAGCTCGGTAATGCTCCGTAACCCTATTCTGATGATGGATACAGGTTAGGGGTGTTACAAATTTGAATTAAAAGTTCAAAAAGGAGAATTCACTTTATTGCAAATCAATTGCTAGATATATAAGAATGGTGGAGCGTCACATATCAACTAATATTTTGATTTCAATCAAAGTCCCAGTAGGACAACTTGTTAGAATAAAAGAAAGTAATGCATGCCAAAAGCATGATAGATTGATTGGTTCCAAAGATGAAAATTCTCGTAAAATAAAATAAAAAATCTAAATAGTCATATAGTGGAGGCAAATGCTCCAAAAGAGACCCAAGACATAACTAATAATTAAAACTTCAGAATAGATGAAAAGAAAGAGATCTCAATAATTTATGTCAATATGAGAAAATAAGGAACCATGAAACTAGAAAGTTATTGACAACAATTTTGCATGCAATTGTATTGTTGAAATATTGAGAGAAAATAAGGATCTTGAATAAATTTGTTAAGAAATATAAACATGGAATAGATTGGCCAAAATGAAATGATGCAATGCAAGTAAAATTAAATTTGTGATGTTTTCGAACCAGTAGTCCAAATATCTAAATGTATAAAGCTAGTGACGGTACAAATGAAATAGTTTTCCAAAAATGAAGTAACAAATATGAAGATTTTTGCTAATTCCGGAAATTGATTATGAAAAGATAATGTAATGGCCAAAAATTCAGGGTTATCGGAACAGTGATTTCGTAACCACAAATCTAACTTAAAAAGAAAATTTATTTTAGTACTATTGCATGATCTATGAGGTGATAGGAAGGTCGTATGAAAAAATCGATAGGAAAATTTTACCGATTTAGAAGTTAATTAGAAAAAGGACTAAATTGTATAAAATGTGAAAGTTGTGTGCTAGAAGTTAAAAGGACCAAATAGTTATGAAATTGAAAACTAGAGGTCCTTATAAGGTAATTAGACCATTGAAGAGTGTATAGAAAAATCTATTGATGATTCATCCATGGAATTTGAGAAAAAGAAAAGGATTAAATTGGAAATAAGCAAAATTAAAAGATGATAATTAATTACATGGAATTATCATCATCTTTATTCATCTTCATCCCCAAAATTTGCATGGAAACCGTAGGAGAGAGGAAGAAAACTTTCTTGGCTTAAATTGTAAGTTTCTATGTCCCCTTTTTAGTAATTTTTATATTTTTGACATCGGGACAACTTGCTCTCTCTATTTTAGGGATTAAATTGAAGAGTCAGTAAAGTATGGAAATTATGACATGGATGAATATGCTTTAAATTGAAAATTTATAGTAGAAAATAAAAGGTTGTTAGTAGATAAACTACTTTTACAAAGTAATTTTTCAGGAAATTGTGAAAAAGGGACTAAATTGTAAAGTTGTAAAATTCAAAGAAAAATTCTGATTTTTGTGAAATAATAGTGCTATTAATAGCACATATGAATTTTGACTAGGCTTGAATAGAGTATTAAATTGCATGAATTTCATTTTTCGAGCCTAGGGACAAATTGGAATTTATGGAAAGTTTAGGGGCAAAATGGTAATTTTGCCTAGTGTATAAATTGAATGTATTAAAATATGAATTGAATGTCAATGATGATTAAATCCATTTATATAGATCCAGATGATACAAATACGAGACCTGAACGTGGTAAAGAGAAAGTTTCGAATTAGTGAATTTTACAAACACGAACAATTGTTTAGGTAAGTTCGTGTAGCTTGAATTAAATTCTTTAATGCTTGAAATGTATGTTTGTGTGTCATGAATGTGAATTAAATGGTTATTGAAAGGTAAGATATTTGAAATGTTGATATTACTTGATTAAAAAAAAAGAAAAATAAATCCCGGTTGAATGGAATGAAATTCGATGAATCACTGGAAAGGAATTGATGGTAAAAAGGATCTAGCCAGGACGGGTGATCCTGATATAAGCCCTCCCAAAGAATATGTATGAAATGGATTTAGCCCGAGTGGGTAATCTGAATTATATGTGAGTCTGGGTTTAGCCTGGACTAGTAATCTAGACAAAGTTCTATAGAGTATTTGTCATTGCAGGGGATTTAGCTTGGACTGGTAATCCCAACAATATTCTTTGAGCATATGTTACAAGGGATTTAGCTTGGACTGGTAATCCCACTGTAAGAAATGAGGTTCGCGGGACTGTGCTCTCTGAAAAGGATATATACGAATTGACAGTTAATGAGATTGTACACTATAAGTGTACTACTGGATATCCATCGAAATTCTGAGAAATTCAATGGGATAAAAATAGGAAATGGAACATGAATGAAATATGTGACATGGGAATTGCCAAGTATTTCGATACGTGGATTGATGAGCTCATTAATACTTAAATTTTACATGAAATTACTTGACTAACCCAAGTGTTGAGTTTGTGCATGATAGGTTGATATTTAAATATATGGTTGCATGTATGTTTGATTGAATTAATGGATGTATATGGTAAGTTTAATTTTTGGTTACATGAGCTTACTAAACACTAAATGCTTACTTTGTTTATTTTTCCCTGTTTTATTGTGCTCGGGAGCTTGGAAGGTTGGAAATTAGTAGAAGCAAGATCACACTATTAACCCGAACACTTTGGTATATAAAAATGATCTATTTTGTATTAATGACATGTATATACTAAAGATACCAAGCAATAACTGAAAGTGAATGGATGTAAACTTAGCCATTGGTATGGCTAATGTTAACTAGATTTTGAGCATGATTATAAGATAAAATATAAGTTTTATGCATATGATGAACTAGTTCAAATGGATGGATTTTACATGAGTGACTATGAGGTAAGTTTGGTAATAAAATGTGCATGAGGGTGTATGAATCTTGTATGATGAAATTGATGAAAAATCATGTATAAAATGCTTGGATTGGTATTGGTTTGATTTAGTACAGGTATGGGATGAAATTGGGAGAGAAACAAGGCTTGGTTATAGCCTTGTTTTGTCAGCATGGTCCACAACATGGGCTTATTGCCTGACCATGTGTTCACTACTGATATCGCGTGATATTAAGTAATAAATTTTATAAAGAACTTGATCACACCAAAACCAACTAATATCACGACACTAAGGCAAGCGCACCTATCGAACAGTAGTATAGTTTAGTGGCAAGGCCGAGTTATCGTACCTAAGGGAACTAAAAGTACTAGTACTTACTTCTTTTCTATTATCTAGCCTAAAAATAAAAGAGGATTATTTAAACTAATTTTAAAACTAACTAAGAAAGTGTAAAGAGTAATTGGGAAAACTTTTAGGGAAAAGCTTATTTATATGGACAATACTCAAGGGAGAATCCACCTACACTTCACTTGTTATTATTTTCTTAAACTATAGGATTTCTTTACTTGACTTGATCTGTAGAGATCCCTAACTTATGCTAAACCCTCCGTCAAGGCGTAGAGCAACTAGGCCTAAGTTGTTAATTAAAGTTCTCTTATTAATTAACTCCCTAGGTTGTATTAATTCGATCTATGGCTCCCCATATTAGGTTTGACCCTAATCCAGCAGATTTATGTCGCCCTATGTCTAGGGTTGCATGCAACTCCTCTTACTACTCTTATCACAGGGACTTTTGCTCCTCTGCTCTAAGCACATCTAATTCTTGAATTAATACCTAGGATTATTAAATCAAGAATGAAGAACGCATAATTAAGAACAATTCAAGTATTTATCAAATAAATCAAGAATAAATAACAAGATTTGCCTTAGGTTTCATCCCCCTCAAGTATTTAAGGGGTTTAGTTCATAATAAAGAAGGAAAACATCTCAGAAGATATAAAATAACAAAACATAAAAGAAACCAAAAACCCCTGAAGGAATTTAGGGAGATCCTCTATGTTGTTGCAGAATTTCAGCTTCTGAAATGAATTAATCAGCTTTCTTCCTTGGAGTAATCCCTTGCTTCTACCCTTAGTGTCGCAAAAAAACGAGAGGAAAAATATCTAAAAAACATCTCATGCTTCTGCCTCATGAGGTCTTTATATAGAGACCTTGTGGGGAGCCTTTCTTAGCCTCTAAGCATCCCAATTCGAGTGAAATTCCCCTTCCTCACGACTAGAACACGCCCGTGTGCCACGCCCGTGTGACTTCGACAGAGGCCGTGTGCTTTTATCGGTGGAGGCACGGCCGTGTGACCTGGCCGTGCTTATCGGGGGCTTGATCATGTGATCTTCATGTGGCACGACCGTGTGGCACGGCCTTGTGGCATTTCTTTGCCCGTGTTGTTCGTACATTTTGGCCAATTTTTCATCGTTTTTTGCCTGTTTTCTGTTCTTTCTTCTTCCCTATGCTCTTCTAAGTATAAGATATAAAAAGGAAGGATTAAGAGCACCAATTCTCGCAAAATTGATAAGAATCCATCCAAAATATAGGCTAAACATGAGGTAAAAATATGTATAATTTAGCGTTTATCAAATACCCCCAGACTTAAGCCTTTGTTTGTCCTCAAGCAAAATTTCAATCCCTAAAAAGAATCATTCTTCTCAACCTATAATCTTTATCAATAATGTTTCAAACTAATCCACAGGTAATCATACAATGAAAAATTCAATCAGAAGAACATTAAAGATTCAATTACTCTAAGTTGAGAATTTTATCATTGAAAACATAAGTCTCTTCCTTCCTTCTAAGTAGTTATCTCTTCATCTTAATTAACAGGAGTTGACATCCTCACTAAAGGTTCACTCTATTCACTTGAAGTGTTTACGGTTCAAAATTTTAGGCACTCTCTAGTCAACCTGAAATGTTATTACCATAAGCTTGCACGAAAATCAAATCTCCACCACTATAGTTTGATATGATATATCGATCAAGAGGTCTTTTCATGGTTGTAACGGTGCTTAGTTAGGGGTATTGTCACAGGTTGCAAAAAGAGGGTTAGAATCGAGATTGAACTGAAAATTATCTAGCTAGAAAAATCTCGATCACTGGAACATATTTTCAAAGCTTAATAACATCATTTTGGTAGCCTTAAGAGAGAAATATGCAAAAACTTAATTTGAACTATTACACATTACAACTGAATTTGACTGTATGTACACATTGTTTTTAAGAACAATTCAAGTAATACAATGATTTGAGTAAAGATTTACATACTGGAAAAGAGAATAAAGCTTAGATAATAAATTCAACTCAAATCTCGACAAAAATAGGGATCAAAAGTAATTGAATGGAAAATTCAATGAAAATGGGTTATTGGTTAATAATTAGAGGGTGAGTCAAGGAAAAGGTTGTTAGGCCCAATGGGGTTCACTAGGGGTTAGATTATGGAGGTAGGCTTTTGTGGGGTAAGTGAGTTAAATCCTAGGTGCCTTTATCATATCGGTATATCAAATCAATGATGTAGTCTTGACATGTATAATCAAAGCAAGTTCTAGAATAACAATTCAGTGTTGACTCACTCAAAGCAATTGAACACAAAAGAATGTATGCTCAAAAGGCTCAAAAGTCTCACAAAAATTATGGCTTTTGATGTCAATCCTGCGAATTTCAAATCTCAAGATAGTACTTAAAATTAGGGGAGATAACTTATGCAAAAAATTTGAGTTCTCAAAAATTTCAACTTATCATGCTTGATTCCTTAATGTTTTTAAGTTTGAATAATTATAGTACAATTGCCTATTTCTTAATTCTCAACATATCAATAAAAATCATAAATCAATCAGAATTAATTCCTAATAGTAGACTGAAGATCATGCTATTGAGGACAGTGCAATTAGTTAGAACAATTTCAGGGATTTCAAAGAGAGTGAAATAAAATTTTAAAGTACGTTCCCCCCCCCACACTTAAGATGTACATTGCCCTCAATGTACAAAGATAGCATTAGTAGCAATAGAAGCATAATATCATAAGAAAGTGAGAGGTATGAAACTCCCTGAAATGTGGATGGATTTGTGAGACGGAAGTTGTGGCACGATGTTCCCTTTTCCGTAGAGATTTGAGCTGTAGAGCTCCTTTGAAACTGCGAAGGGATTTATTAGTCGTGGGATGTTAAAATGAAGAGGGGTTACTTCATTAGGAGATGGCTGAAGAAAATAAAATAAAATAAACAAAATATATATATATAAATGAAAATTCAAATAAAGAAAAAGCTGAACTGAAAAAAATTAAAAATAAACCTAAAGAGGAAAATAAAGTTAGAAAAAGGTGAAAATGAGGATCAGTGTTTAAGAGTTAGGATAAAGTAAAAATAAAAGATAAAAGAAAGAAATAAAAGTAAACCAAAATAAAGATAAAAATAAAGATAAAAAGAGGATCTAGTCCTCTGATGGATCTCGTGGTGGTGGGGAAATGCCAAGGTGCTAACATATGTGCGCTAAAGTGGCGTCGATGTAATTGAGGCGCTACTCAAATCGATCCAGGTGCTCGTGTATGTCAGCATGTGGGGCTACTGTCTGGGCAGGTCGTCTGGGGCATGATGGCTCGGCGGGTGCATCCTCCTTAGGTGGTGGCAGTGGGACATCATCAGCAACGTCCTCTGGGTCCTCGCCTTTCTGGACAAGGCAGAAGTGAAAGTGGCCGCCACCTGGACGTCGCTCTACCATCCTCATGGAGAGCATGCTCTAGATGCCCTAGGAGGACATCTGGCCAAGTAGGGTGTACGAGGATGTCTGGGCTATGGTGTTGAGTAGGCTAAAGTAGCAGCCTAGTCGTGTGATGTATGGGCCCATGGATACGACTCCCTTGCGGTGCCTCTCAGTCTGTGTTGCATGGCCAACGCTATGAAGTAGGCAAGGTCAATGGGGTGGCTATTGGCCATGCACCAGAGGAAATAAACGTCGTGAGTGTTGACAATACCTGTACTCTCCCGTCTACCTGTCAAGGTGTGAGCAAGGAAGGCGTGAATATACCTGAGAGAAGGAGGGAGGGCGGATGCCCTGCTGACGCTAGGATTATAGATCATCACCCTGGAGCAATCTCGTTCCAGCAGTCGAGGGGTCAGATGTGGATGCGCCTGGAAAGAGTAGGGAAGTCTTCTTCTGCCATGAACTACTCGGTATAGAGACCGAGAGCCGTGCCGAACTCTTGGACACTTAGCTGTCGCACAAGACCTCCTAATCGGAATTAGACTGTACCAGGATCGTCGAATTTGTTCATGACGGTCTAGAGGTGGAATGTGGAGCAGAACTCGAGAGTGAGTTCTAGGTAGGTGGGCTCCACAATCCTAAAGAATTGGTCCCATGGGTCTGTAGCTAGCAGGGCTCGGACATCGTCCACCAGGTTTACTTGCGCGAGGGCCTCTCAGTCAATGCATCGGCCCATCGAGATAGTGCGTGCTCGGAGTAACTGGTAGCGTTCCTCCTGGGAGTCCTACGAAAATGTGAGGAACGGGTTGCGTGTCTCAGAAGTGGGTCTTGCTGAAGAACTTCCCGGCCGCTTTCGTTTCTTGGAGACGGGGACAGCAGTCTTTCTAGCTCGCGAAGAACACATAGTATCTAAAATAAAATAACACGAGCATTAGTTCTAAAAATTGAGATTAAAAATGATTTAAAATGCAAATTGATATTTTTCCTAAAATAAAAAATGAGGAGTAACCTGAATAGTAAAATCTAATCATATTAAAAACTTATAACAAAAACTAAGAACTATGAGTATAAATAGTGAAATTATGCTAAAGATGGCATGCAAATATGTGTCCAAGTGGCAAAATAAAATGAAATCTAAATGGCAAGCAAAAATAAAATTAAGTGGCATGTAATCCTAATTGATTCTATATTATTCTAGAATATTTATCCTATATTTCCTAGTTCCATGCTTGAATCAACAATTAGATTAAAGTAAAAATAAATAAATATTTAAAGAAATGAAATAAAACAAAATAAATGAGAAAAATGAGAAAGTAGAACCAATTATGAGTTTGCACGGTCGTGGGGGGCTGTTACACGGGCATGGGGAGGTTATTTTTGAGTATTATGGTGGTTTTGAGGGTGGTAGAGGTGCTCAAGAGGTTGGGGAGGTTTTGGGTGTGAGATTCTAGGGTTTTAGGTGAAAAGGAAGGTTTAAAAATAGCCCTCTATTTATATATTTTGGGTCACACGGGCATGTCGCACGCCCGTGTGAGTCGTGTTTAGTCCGTGTTTTTCAAAAATCGGTCTTTATAGCGCATCTGGTTCCGATAAGCATGCCCGTGTGGTTGGTTTACACGGCCGTGAGAGATCAGGTCTTCGTTACTCACACGGTCATGTGATGGTATACAAGGCCGTGTGCGATCATGTTCATGTATCACACGGTCGTGTGATATGTGCCACGGGCATGTGAAATTTGACAGTGCCTTCCACAGGCTAAGGACACGGGTGTGGGAATTTGTGCAAGGCCCATGTTGATACTGCAGGGTTGCCACGGCCATGTCGCACGGCCGTGGGGCGGTGTTGATAGCCCGTGTGGAATTCGTAAGGTCGCCACGGCCATATCGCACGGCTGTGGGAATTTATCAATGGCCCGTGTTTTGGGAAAATTTTACTCTGTTTGTGCACGGTCTAGGTGCACTACCGTGCCCCTGTTTTTAAGTGTGCACATGACCTAAGGCACGCCTGTGTGCCTGGCCGTATGGTCCTAAATTTTTGCATTTAAAGAGTTAGTTTATGCATGAAAAATACCAAAAAGAAAGTTACTAAGTTAGTGCTCGGGTTGCCTCCTAAGAAGCGCTTATTTAGAGTCTAAGCTCGACTCTACCTGGATGTGTCAAGAAGGGGTGTGGTGGAGCCAAAGCTCCTCCCTGTTTTCTGCAAAATTCTCACCTCTATAATGTTTAAGCTTATGGATGTTTACGTTGAACGTACCATGGTTAGGGTGAGTTACCTCAATGGTGCCGTATGGAAAGACATTTAGAACAGTTAATGGACCTGACCACCTTGACTTAAGTTTTCCAGGGAATAGTTTCAGTCTTGAGTTGTAGAGTAAGACGAGATCACCTGTTTTGAACTGCTTAGGGTCTTTCAGCCTTTTGTCATGGCGTCGCTTCATGGCTTCCTTATATAGTCGTGAGTTTTCGTAAGCATTGAAGCGCCATTCATCTAGCTCATTCAACTGCATTAATTTCTTCTCTCCTGTACTTTTAAAATCAAGGTTTAAAAATTTTATAGCCCAGAATACTTTATGTTCAAGTTCAAATGGTAGATGGCAGTTTTTTCCATAAACAAGTTTATAGGGAGATGTTCCTATGGGTGTTTTAAAAGCAGTTCTATAAGCCCATAATGCATCATCTACCTTTCTTGACCAATCTTTCCTATTTGTTTCTATTGTTTTCTCTAAGATGCATTTTAGTTCCCTATTTGTTATTTCGACTTGGCCACTGGTTTGTGGGTGATAAGGGGTGGCTATTCTATAGTGTACTCCGTACCTTTTCAAGATTTTTTCAAATTGGGTATTGCAAAAATGTGTACCCCTATCACTAATGATTATCCTAGGTGTTCCAAATCGAGAAAAAAGTCTATTCAAGAAGCATACTACCACCCTAGCATTATTTGTAGGTGGAGCTTGGGCTTCTACCCATTTTGACATGTAATCTACTACTACTAGTATGTATTTATTCCCAAATGAATTAGGGAACGGGCCCATGAAATCAATACCCCATACATCAAATATTTCACATGAAAGTATATAGTTCTGAGGCATTTCATTATGCTGAGAGGTATTACTTATTCGTTGGCATTTATCACAAGAGGTCACATACCTGTTGGCATCTCTAAAAAGTGTAGGCCAGTAAAAGCCAGATTCGAGTACCTTATGAGCAGTTCTAGTTTCGCTGTGATGTCCTCCTGTGGGTCCTGAGTGGCAGTGATTCAAAATTTGATATGCTTCTATGTCATCAACGCATCTTCGTATAACCTGATCTGCACAAATTTGAAAAAGAAAAGGATCTTCCCAAAAGTAGTTCTTCACATTAGCAAAGAATAGCTTCTTTTGCTGATGGGTTAGCCCTTTTGGGGTTATGTGAGCTGCTAAATAATTTGCAAAATCAGCAAACCAAGGAGTTGTCGTACCTGCTAAGGCTAGGAGTTGTTCCTCAGGAAATAGATCGTTTATCTTGTCGAGGTACTTAGGCTGTGTGTTTTCTAGTCTTCAGAGGTGATCTGCCGCCAAGTTTTCAGCTCCTTTCTTGTCCTTTATTTCCAAGTCGAATTCCTCCATGATGTCTTCCACAAATCCATTGAAGATAGCTATCATGCATCGCTGAAAAGTAGCAGGAGCGTTACATAAACCAAAAGGCATTTTGCGATAAGCAAACGTACCGTATGGGCATGTGAACATCATTTTCTCTTAATCTTCTAGAGCTATCGGGATTTGGAAGTAACCAGAGAGGCCATCTAGGAAACAATAATACATATGACCTGATAATCTTTCCAACATCTGATCAATAAAAGGCAATGGGAAATGGTCTTTTCGAGTGGCGTCATTCAGCTTCCTGTAATCAATGCAAACTCTCCATCCTGTGACTGTTCTTGTAGGTATTAACTCTTCCTTGTCATTAGACACCACGGTCAATCCACCTTTCTTAGGAACAACCTGCACAGGGCTTACCCAAGAACTGTCAGAAATAGGATAGATAATACCTGCATCTAGAAGTTTAATTACCTCGGCTTTTACAACTTTTTTCATGTTGGGATTCAATCGCCTCTGGGCTTGCACCGATGGTTTGAATTCGTCCTCCATTAAAATTTTGTGGGTGCAGAAAGAAGGATTAATTCCCTTGATATCTAAAATTTTCCAAGCTATAGCACGTCTATGTTCTCTTAACACATGGAGTAGTTCCTCTTTCTCTGCAAAGCTTAAATCGGATGCGATAATGACTGGTAAAGTTGATTCTTCCCCTAAAAAGGCATATTCTAAATGATCTGGCAGTTGTTTTAGTTCTAATTTAGGGGGTTCAGTAATAGAAGGTTTCTGTCTCAATTCATCACTCATCTTTAAATTTTCATAACTTATGTGCCTAATGATGATTTCATTAGAATCCAACTCTTTCCTTACTTCATCGATTTCGGGGGTGGTTTCATCTTTCCCTCCACCTTGAACAAGACACGGTTCCAACGTGTCTGTGAGAGAAAGTTCCTACAAATTGTTTTGAACAAAGTGATCAATCATATCAACAAAATAACAAGAACCATCTTGTTCTTTAGAAAATTTCATGGCATCAAAGATTTTAAAGACAACTTCTTCCTCGCCAACTCTAAGTACTAATTTGCCATCCCCTACATCAATAACAGCTCTAGCAATGGCTAAAAATGGGCGTCCTAAAATCAAGGGTACTTCAATGTCCTCATCCATGTCAAGCACAACAAAATCAACCGGGAATATGAACTTATCTACCTTTACTAACACATCTTCAATGCTTCCCCTAGGATATTTAATAGATCTATTGGCTAATTGAATACTCATCCTAGTGGGTTTAGGTTCCCCTAGACCTAGTTGCTTGAACATTTTATAAGGCATGAGATTAATGCTCGCACCTAAATCAGCTAATGCTTTATTAATAATCAGGCTACCAATCAAACAAGGAATAGTAAAACTTTCTGGATCTTTCAGTTTTACTGGCAGTTTATTTTGGAGAATAGCTGAGCATTCCTCGTTAAGTTCTACTGTGGCCAATTCTTCCAACTTCCTTTTGTTTGTCAAAAGTTCTTTAAGGAACTTTGCATACTTCGGCATCTGCGAAATTGCTTCAACAAAAGGTAAGTTAATGTGTAATTGTTTGAAGAGTTCAAGAAACTTACCGAATTGAGCGTCTGTTTGATCTTTCTTCAACCTTGCCAGATATGGAATACGTGGCTTGTATTCTTTGAGTGTTGGAGAAGTGTTTTCCTTGGGTTCTTCTGTCTTTTCTTCTGAAAGTTCTGGAATAGTCTTCTTTTTTGGCTCGGCTAGAACCTTTCCATCTCTTAAAGTAATCACTTTGACATGTTCTCTGGGATTTGGCTCAGTGTTGCTTGGTAATCCTCCTTATGGTCTTTCTGAAATTAATTTTGCAAGTTGACCAATTTGGTTTTCAAGCCCTTGAATTGATGCTTGCTGATTTTTCAGTGTCGTTTCAGTGTTTTGAAAACGGGTCTTTGATGTGGCCATAAATTTGGTAAACAGCTCTTCCAAATTCGGTTTCTTTTCATGTTGCGGTGGCGGCTACTGAAATCCTAGAGGAGGCTGTTGTCTTTGATTTCCTTGTCCTCCCTATGAAAAATTTGGGTGATTTCTCCAACCTGCATTATAAGTATTACTATAAGGGTTATTTTGAGGTCTAGAATTGTTACCCATATAGTTGGCTTGTTCAGTTTCCATGCTGTGTCCATAGGATACGAAATCTGGATTGAACGTGTTTCCTTGAGTCGTGTCGCATTGCATCACTGGTTGTGCCTGCGTAGAACTAACAAAATTATCAAACTTTTTATTTAAAAGTTCTACTTGGTTAGTAAGCATGGCGACAACATCAATATTATAAACTCCTACAGCTTTTGTTGGCTTTGTCCTCATGACTTGCCACTTATAATTATTCAATAACATCTCTTCAATAAATTCATAAGCTGCTTCAGGTGTTTTATTATTGATCGTCCCTCCTGCGGCTGCATCGATCATTTGTCTAGTTGACGGGTTTAAACCGTTGTGGAAGGTTTAAACTTGTAGCCACAAAGGTAGACCATGAAGAGGGCACCTTCTCAAAAAATCTTTGTATCTCTCCCATGCACCATATAGTGTTTCTAAATCCATCTGCACAAAGGAAGAAATATCGTTTCGTAATTTGGCTGTTTTAGTTGGAGGAAAATATTTTAGTATAAATTTTTCGGTCATTTGCTCCCATGTGGTAATTGAGCCTCGTGGTAAAGAATTTAACCACTGTTTGGCTTTATTTCTCAAAGAGAATGGAAATATCCTCAATCGAATGGCATCATCAGAAACGTCATTTATTTTGAAGGTATCACATAGTTCCAAGAAATTGGCTATGTGTGAGTTTGGATCTTCGTCCTATAAACCATCAAACTGCACCAATTGCTGTATCATCTGAATAGTGTTAGGCTTTAACTCAAAATTATTAGCAGCAATAGTAGGTCTAAGAATGCTAGTTTGGGTACCAGCCAAACTAGGTTTAACATAATCATACATAGTGCGAGGAGCTTTTTCTAGGTTTATTGGTTCTACTGGTAGTGTTGGAGGTGGTGGAACGTTTTATTTTGCTTCCATCTCGTCTATAGGTTCTGGCTCTTGCTCAGGTTCTTGTTCTAGATAATGTAAACTGTGTCTAATTTCTCTGCGATTTCTACTAACTGTTGCTTCTAGATCGTCGTCAAAAAGTAGTGGTCCTGTTGGGTTGTTTCTAGTCATAAACTAAAAATATCTAAAAGGAAAAAGGAAAGAAAACTCAAAAATTTAAAAAATAATAATAAAAGAAAAAAATATATATATATATATATTAATGGCTAATGTAATAGAAATTGAGCTTTCGTAATATTTTAGTTCCCCGGCAACGGCGCCAAAAAACTTGATATCGCGTGATATTAAGTAATAAAATTTATAAAGAACTTGATCACACCAAAACCAACTAATATCACGATGTTGAGGCAAGCACACCTATCGAACAATAGTATAGTTTAGTGGCAAGACCGAGTTATCGTACCCAAGGGAACTAAAAGTACTAGTACTTACTTCTTTTCTATTATCTAGCCTAAAAATAAAAGAGGATTATTTAAACTAATTTTAAAACTAACTAAGAAAGTGTAAAGAGTAAATTGGGAAAACTTTTAGGGAAAAGCTGATTTATATGGACAATACTCAAGGGAGAATCCACCTACACTTCACTTGTTATTATTTTCTTGAACTATATGATTTCTTTACTTGACTTGATCCGTAGAGATCCCTAACTTATGCTAAACCCTCTGTCGAGGCGTAGAGCAACTAGGCCTAAGTTGTTAATTAAATTTCCCTTATTAATTAACTCCGTAGGTTGCATTAATTCGATCTATGGATCCCCATATTAGGTTTGACCCTAATCCGGTAGATTTATGTCGCCCTATGTCTAGGGTTGCATGCAACTCCGCTTAATTATGGTAGATCTACTCTTATCACAGGGACTTTTGCTCCTCTGCTCTAAGCACATCTAATTCTTGAATTAATACCTAGGATTATTGAATCAAGAATGAAGAACGCTTAATTAAGAACAATTCAAGTATTTATCAAATAAATCAAGAATAAATAACAAGATCTGCCTTAGGTTTCATCCCCCTCAAGTATTTGAGGGGTTTAGTTCATAATAAAGAAGGAAAACATCTCAGAAGATATAAAATAAAAAAATATAAAAGAAACCAAAAACCCCTGAAGGAATTTAGGGAGATCCTCTATGTTGTTGCAGAATTTCAGCTTCTGAGATGAATTAATCGACTTTCTCCCTTGGAGTTATCCCTTGCTTCTACCCTTAGTGTGGCAGAAAAACGAGAGGAAAAATATCTAAAAAAATCTCATGCTTCTGCCTCATGAGGTCTTTATATAGAGACCTTGTGGGGAGCCTTTCTTAGCCTCTAAGCATCCCAATTCGAGTGAAATTCCCCTTCCTCACACTAGAACAAGCCCGTGTGCCACGCCCGTGTGACTTCGACAGAGGCCGTGTGCTTTTATCGGTGGAGGCACGGCCGTGTGACCTGGCCGTGCTTGTCGGGGGCTTGACCGTGTGATCTTCATGTGGCACGGCCGTGTGGCATTTCTTTGCCCGTGTTGTTCGCACATTTTGGCCCATTTTTCATCGTTTTTGACCCGTTTTCCCTTCTTTCTTCTTCCCTATGCTCTCCTGAGTATAAGATATAAACATGAGGTAAAAATATGCATAATTTAGTGTTTATCACCTGCACCCAAAAATTGCAAAACATAATGCATAGAATCGAGCACACGGGCTATCACACGGGTGTGTGCCTTGCTCGTGTGAGGTACACAGCCTGACTACACAGGTGTGTAATACAGCCGTGTGAATCTTGCACCTATTTTCAAAAATTTGAATTAACCACATGGCCTAGCACACAGGCGTGTGACTTGGTCGTGTGAGATCAATTTGTTCAAGGGTTGCAAGTTAGAGAGTTACACGGTCTAAGGACACGGGCATGTGAAGCCACACGGCCTGGAGCGAGGTAAGGCACATGGGCATGTTTGACACATGGCCAAACCATATGGGCGTGTCCCTTGTCCAAACGGGCGTGTGACCCCTGTAACTAAGGAAAATTTTTGAATTTTGTGAAAATTCTTTAAGATTTCGATTTAGTCTCGGTTTGATCCCAATTCATACTTTTGGCATCGAGAGCCCATCTAAGGGACATTATGATACAATCTCGGTAAATGAATAGCACTTGATTCGGTTTAATGGAAAATAATCTGGTAAACTCTGGTAATGCCTCGTACCCTATTCCTTAACGAAGATTTTGTCCCATTGGGTTTTCCTAGTAAGATTTTTAATGAAGCAACATGTTATACCTATTATAGATAGATATACTCACTCTTTTTCCTTTATTAAGAATTTTTTTTCTACAAGGTTTTTATCTTAGTAAAGTTTTAACAAAACACATTATCTACCAAAGGACGTCATATTTTCTCATCATACAAATCAAAGCATTTATTATAAATCTGTTGTAAATCTTAATGGTTGATTTTTTGAGGCTACAAGCTCAAATTTTAAGGATTTTTTGAGAAATAATTTATTAACTTTAAAACTTCCGATTACTGCGGATTTAGACTAAAATGTTTGGGTGATTTATAAATTTGAATTTTGGACTTCTGAGAATTAATGAAAGTATGGGTTAATAGGTTTTAAGAGAGGAAAATGTTTGGGTTAATGGATTTGGTCTCAGTTTTTGAATCATTTCCTTTTTATTTAATTTTGAATATGGAGATTTGGCCTCTTAGTTTAAAATTTGTAGAGGTAATTCTTTAAAAGAAGAATACGCAATATTATTTTATATCTTATAAAAAAATCCAAAAAAATTGGAAAATTACAATTAAAGACCACATATTTGACAAAATTTACAATTACATTTTCAATAAATTCTAGAACTCTCGTTGGGACAGGTGGTGACCTCCCAATGGCTAGCCACTTGCACAACGACACTGCCGAGAGCCATGAACCTCAACGTGCGGCAGTATCATCTTTGATTTCAACATTGAACATCACACTATTAGAAGAAATAATAGTAAACTTTAGAAAAGAGTTTAATTTTTATTGACAAAATAATACTTTGATTATACTAAAAATTAATAAAATATTTTGAATTAGTGCTTGGCCTGTGGACCCAGTTCTAATGCCATCCTTCTTAGAAAAAAGAAAACGCAAAGGATAATAATAATCCTAAAACAAACCAAAAAGCATGGGCATGGAGACAGAGTAACGCAATTAGAAATAGGAGAGGTATTTCATGCGTTATTCATGTGCATTACTTGCCCAAGACTTCTTCGCTTTCATGCACCATGCGATACGTTAAAGACTTGCATGAAAATTCACCTTATGTTGCATGCATGAGTAACGTACAAACTTACGTCTCCAAATATTCGCATTTGCAACACAATATACATATTTTTTAAATAAATTTGACGCTTCGTCCTCAAGCCTTGGATTCGTTTAGTGAAACACTTATTAATAAAATAATTACGAGAACCTCAAGTTACAATAATTCTTCTAAGTAGTAGAATATAATTTGGCATTGTATCATCTTTATATAAGGTAATTTTTTGATATATTGAAAATTTTTAACTCTACAAGTAGAGCTGAAATTTTGCAACAAGTCGTATTTATTTTCAATACAATTAGTTAAGTATACATGGAAAAATTTCAATCTCCCTTGTGGAGTTAAAAATTTTCATCGTCGATGTACCAAATAATTATTCATATATTCATATTTATTATATTATATACAGATTTTTTTATACATAACTGTGAACTTCAAAACTACTAAAAGTGAATGATGTAAAATTTTTTAAATTTTTTAATTTGTAATGTTGTTTTTATCTAAATATCTAATTTTTTATTTTATTTAAAATTAAATTAATAAATATTTAAAATAGATTTTACTGTTATAAAATAAATAGGCAGAGAGTAAAAAAAGAAAATGGGAGAGCAAAAGAGAACGTATTTTATTAATCAATTAGAATATCTACAATGTTTCTCAAAAGTCTCTATTTATAGGCATAAGAAAATCGACTCTTTTGAGTAACTTAACGAAGGCCCTATTTGAGTCACACTTGACTGCAGAGAAAGAGTAATAAGCTTTACAATATCATGACATGTCAGTTTCAAGATTCTCTTATTAAGCCATGACTTATAATGTTTGAAAATGGAATAAGCTGCTGGATGAAGTGATGCAAAGTAAAGGAAATCAAATTGTATATGAAAGCTTTTTCTATGCACTGATGTTGTGCTTGTCTTGGATTGGAGATAAAGTAGATATAATGTGTATACATGCAATTGTACCCTTCAAATTCTGTAATGATGTATGATTGTTCGTTATTGAGTGGGATGCATTTGAATAGGTTTGCTTACGGAGTGGTCCGATCAACCATCGGTGAAGGTGGCGGTCACAGTTGATGCACCTGCTATTCTCAAATTGGTTATGGGGAGGTTGATGGAATGATGATGAGGATGGTTATATTGTGTAATCAGTGTGAATGTGTTTTAAAGACTGTATAAGCCTTGTCAGTGGACTAATTTGTTCTGTTATGGTAGCTATTATTGTTTCAATAAAAGGTAATAATTTTATGTTATTTTTAGTTACTATTGTAATAATTTTATGTTATTTAACACATGTTTTACAATTTTTAGATATAAAATAAAGAATAATTAGTACCAATTTAAACATGCAGTTATAAAGATAAGTAATTTTTTTTGTAAAAAATAAGACTTCTTCAAAATAAAGTGAAAAATTTTCCTTTTTTGCCTCAAACAAGTCATATGGATAGGTAAAAGTTACCATTTATAATTAATCAATAATTAAAACATGTGAAAAAAATAATATTCCATGTGACAAAAGAACTTGAATAGCTAAATGTTAAGAAGATTTAATAATAAATTCTTAAATATATATTTGTTTCATTTAAAATAGTTTTTCTAGAAAATATTTTTAGGAAATTTTCCAAACAACAGAAAATATTTTACACAGATTTATCCAAACACTAGAAAAATAAATCATTTTCCAGAAATCATTTTCCAAAAAACATTTTACTGGAAAACAAACGGAGCATTAATTATTATATAGATCGAGAATTGAACCGTTTGGAGGATAACCGAGAAAAAAAGGAAAATTGCAAATTAGTCCCTACGAGTCAACTAATAGCATATCCTAGGTAAGTTCATAGTATAAATAAATATATGTGTTTATTTATAATTTTTGCCATTATATTTTGGTTCAATTGTATTTGATATTGAATTTCGATATTAAGTTGTGAATTTTAAAATGCTTACAATTAAGTACAAGTGAGAAAATGGATATTCGATAATTGATGATCATTTGGGATAATATGATTATATGATATTGAAATGTACTTAGCTTATTGATAGCATGTGTACGAGTGTGTTTCTGGAAGTGCCTCTAAAATATAATTGTAATAAACTTTGTTAAAATGCCCGATTGAACGTAGTAAACGATTAGGATACAGTTAGCATGCTAATAAGGTTAAACGGATGCGCTTGTATGGGATTGCAATCGGTGCCTCTTTTTGCACTTCGATGTCTTTGTTAGCATTTTGATGCTCTCTGGTGTGTTTTGGTGTAGTTACCCTATCCGAATTCTTTTACTATAGTTCATTAGGCTACTGTTAAAAAAATTGTAACACCTTATAACCAGCCTGGTCGCCAAGCCCGAATATCAGGATGCCACACCACCGTCTCATGTCACACTCATAGTAAATTGTCACATTATTAAGAAATCATCCTTTTTCTCAGTGATCTTATGAATTTTCAATCAAACGTATATTAATCATCATTAGAACATGCCAAATATACTTGAAATAAACTTATAATAATTAAACATTGCCTTTATTTCCCCAAAACATAAACGACTTAATAACACCTACGAAATAAAGCTAACGTCTAGCTTGGATCACCCATCGAAAACCATATCGCTCACACCGGCACACAACTAATCTGTAATGGTTTTAAAGGAGTGGGTGATCTTAACCAGCGTAGTGAATGCTCAAAATAACCATAATGTACACACAATATCAAAGGTTAAACAAGAGCATACTACAACACGTTCACAACCATACTCTAATCAAGTCAAAATAACATATTTAGGTTTCATTAAGTCATAAAACTAACATATAATCCTACATGTAATTACACTCAACTCACTTGTATATAATTCATTTAACAATAATTCAGCAAGACTAAATGACGTATACATGCTTTAATAACCCATAAGTCTAGCTGATATATTCACATGCATTCACAAGTTAAATGGAAACGATCCAAACCACAATTACATGCACAATTTACTATGAGAACATACTAACATTTTCATGAAACTTAAATAAACTCACTTAGCATATTATTCACATGTTGAAGCGTCCATCTCACATCATATTACCACAACAAATAAGATCACATTTTAATAGTAATTCGTATAGTAACCACATACTCATTTAGGCATACATCACATTACACATATATACATTTTAAGATAATTTCGCACTGGAGGCCATGAAACATAAAAGTGGGTTCTACCACCACACATTCGGATACATGGATCTCCAACACACCAAATGACTCATAAAGTCATACATATGTTAAAAATGATGTCGAAACCATTTTTTAAAAAAATGGGATCGACCTTGAAAAACAAAATTGGAGTCTCCACCAATCTTTTTCGAGTTGTGATCAGGTCACCTTGAGATTGATCATTTTAACAAAATATTTTGATTTATTAAAATAATGATTTTGGTCTACAAAACTCAAGAAAACAGGCTCGGGAGTCAGTTGCGCACGAGGAAGAATTAGCACCCTCATACTGCCCAAAATTGGTACCTAATTGATTAATTAATGTCTTAATGTCGAAAATTTGAAAAGATTTTAAAATACGATCCTTTTTATTTAAAAAAACTTGAATAAATCGAATTGGATGTTAAGACCCCTTATCTCGAAGTAATAAAATGTCACATCCAGTAAGTTAGGATACAACATTTTAAACCCTCGAAATTAAGCTTGTCTCATGCATTTAAGTTTAAAAAGGATATTTGGTCATAGAAAAAATCGGAACCCAGTAAGTCAGGGCACAATTTCTCAAATTTCCAAATGTAGAATATAACCTTTTTTTAGAAATCCTTACCTCGAGTCAACAAAATGTCACATCCAGTGAGTTAGGACACAACATTTCAAATTCCCGAGAATAAGCTTTTATTTGAAATTCATATGTTTCGATTTCAAAAGGGTAATTGGTTATTTAGATTCAACGAGAAAAATTGAAACCCAATAAGTTAGGGCACAATTTTCTCGAAGCTCCCAAATATCGAGTATTGCCTTATTCTTTTAAAAAAAATTCCTTTTTATGGATTTTGAAAAAAAATAAATGCAATATTAAAAATGATATATGAATAAGAAAACTACGTGCATGAATAACAGCAATATGGAAATACGGATAAACAAATTATAGAACACATAATAGCAATAATCGTATAATATACATTATTTAAAAACTAACATCGATAAATAAAGACAAATAAATTAAATGGCATATAAAAAAATTTAAAAATAAATAATATAAAAAATTTAAAATAAATAATCTATATAAGAAAATACTACAAACGGTGATTCAAAGTAATGATATAAAATAATTTAATGTAACTAGTAAATAGAGTAACTTAAAATAAATAATTTACAAAACAAGTTAAAATAACATGTAAAAGGTTTAAAATATAATATGTGGGAAAGAAATTTAAAAATATAACACTTGAAAGAAAAATGGCATAAAAAAACTAAAATAGATAATATATATTTAAAATAAATAATACGTGAAAAAACTTTAGATAAATGATTAAACAGTTTAAACAATTTAACAAATTTTAAAGTAACATATAAAATGGTTAAAACTAAATAATATATATAATGCAGATAATATATAACAAATAAAATAATATATAATAATGTATAATAAAAAAGTTAATGTAAAATAAAAAATGAATAAAATAATATATTAAAATATTAAAATAAATAAATAACAAATTAAAAAAAAGGTTAAAATTCAACGAATTAAGGACTAAATTAGAACAAAAATGAAATTAAGGGTAAAGAAAACAAAAAAATAAGTGCAGAAGGACCAAATCAAAACGTGCGCCACATCGTAGGGACAAACTGGGCAATTATGCCCTATCACCAGAACGGCACTGTTCCAATATCCGCGTTTAAATGGCGCAAGGACCAGATCAAAACAAAAGTAAAATTTCAGGGCCAAATTTAAAAATAAAAGAAAAATAGAAATTTGACGAAATTTCATAGAAATAATAATACGGAAGGACCAAGGGAGGAAATAGCCCCTTAATTAAAACACGCGGATCCTCCCCGGGTCAAGTCAACACGCGAATCTGGCCTTAAAACGACGTCATTTTGGAGCTGTTGCAATGAGCCCTAAATGACGTCATATGAGTGGTTTATAAAAGGCAAAAAGCTTTAAAAAAATCATTCTATGTTAGTTTTAAAAAAAAAGTTAAGGGGAAGGGGGTGTCGCTCTCTAGCTTACCGATTTTCGGTTGTTGGGTCACCATGGAGGCCATCAGTCGCCGATAACAGCGCTGCCATCCACGGTGGCCAGAGAACGCCAAAAGAGACCTTTTCGATCGTCTTACCTTCCCTGACTCAAATTCGTGCATAAATCGACCAAAAAAAATCACGAAAAACAAAGGAGATTAAAGACCTCTCAGTTTCGACTTCCTAGATCATTAAAAAAAGGTAAGATATTTTATATATTATTTCTATTTATGTATATATATCTCATATTTGATCAGATATGCAAAAATATTGAAGAATACCTTCAAAAAGATCCTTTGTTTCTTTTAATTTTTCTTTTGATTTTTTTGTATACCTCTTTCTTTTACAAAAATTACATTCGACTTTTTATTGCCAGAATAAATAAAAATAAATAAATACAAGATCCTGATTTGTTCACTGTCAATTGCATTTTTTCGCAGGTGTGTACGGCATCGATAAGGGTGGGATTCACATGCTGACAGCTGCATGATGGAGGCTGCGACACCTAGGGTTTCAAAAGTGTTGAAACTACTTGGGTCTGTTTTGGGATTTGGGTTAGGATAGTTTTAACTTGGGTTTCTGTATTCAGGCCTTTTTGGGCCATTGTAATTGATGGGCTATTGAACATTATTGGTTTTATATTTATTTGGTTTTTGGTTTTGGTTTCTGATGGGTCGGGTGTAACACCCCAAACCCGGCCCAGACGTTATGGCCGAATCTGGTGATGTCACATTGAAGGGTTGCTTTAAAATAAATAGTTTAGTTAAAAACTTAGTTCGAAACGAAATACACTTGATAGGAATTTACTTAGTTAAAAAAATTCGAAGAATTAAATTAAATGAAATAATTTAAAAAAAAAACATGTTTATTAAATATAGCGGTAACTAAATAAAATCCCAAGTAAAGAATGAAATCGAAGATACATAGCCTTATTACATCATAGCGGAGATTTAAAAGTACTTATCATAAAACACTTAATAAATCTATATTGAAAATTCCTAAGTAACTTGTAGTGTGGCTATCTTCGAGTCCTCTCCCGCATCGAGCCGTCTATTATGGATTACCTGAAATGTAATAATAAGGGCGTGAGTTTCGAAAGTCAGTGTGTACGACCCTTGACAATCAAATCACTTCAGTATACACATATCACATTGGGCCTAAGCCCTATCAATATCAGTGGTCTGGGCCTTAGCCCACATCGACCTCATATCATACCAGAATTACATGTATGCAAATGTTCCCATCCCAAATCCAACTGCTACACACCACCCGTACTAGCCCAACACACCTATGGGGATGTCTACATCAACCCACCCATCCTCTACACACCAATGGTAGCACACACAGCGGCACTACTCGCGTTGCAGCAAGGCTGCTATATATGTACGGCGTAGCCAAGCTACTCGATGGCTTGAAAGCCTACAGTGGATCCACGGTCGTCAAGCGACTATGCGATCCTCAAAATACTTCCTCCGTATCATCAAAACCCACCTAAGTGCAACATACAATTCATGAATGCATCATACACATTTTCACACATTTTCACATATTAAGTACTTAGGGGTATTTTGGTTATTTCACTACCCAGGGGTATTTTCGTAAATCTACCCTCATGGGTATTTTGGTACTCCTACCCTACGAGGGTGTTTTAGCAGTTCTACCTTCCAGGGCATCTTCGTAATTCTATCTTAGAAGGCTATTTTTGTAATTTTATCCTAGAAGGGTGTTTTCCTAATTTTAACCTAGAAGGGTATTTTTGTAATTTCCTAATGATACATATTTTAGTTATGGATTTTGGCCCATCAACAAATCCTCGCGGCTAAGATGAACGGATACTATGCACCAGGTAGGATTCAAGAGAAGAGGAGGTGGGTCACTCGGACCGCTTAAGTACCAGGCTCTTGCATGATCCAATCCTAGACATGCATATGTCGGTTGCCACACCTTAGTCTATTGACTTGTTCACAAACATGTTTATTACTTAGTTAAGTTTTATGAAAATTTGAGAGTCCATTTAACTAGGCCTAAAGTCCATTGAACCCTAGCATGCATTCCTACAACCCCACAAAGCCCAAACATGCTAATTAAGCCCATTAAGCCCAATCATGCTTATAAAACCCATTAAGCCCAATCATAATCCAACATACAATTCATGCATATCATTTCATCATAGAATTTCATATCACAATTTTGCCAATTTGGGCCCACAAATTAAGAAGGCCTATACAGGGTTTTGGGATTTCGACTTTTGCCATTTCACCGTGTGTGTAGTGTTTGTACACACCTGGTTGACGACTCGCACCTACACTATCCTCAGTGTTGACCTACAATCAAAACCACTTCCAAATCAACTCCAAACCTTACTAAAACTTTATCAAATCCCGAAGCCTTACCGTAACCTTACCGTGAACCTTCGGATTTTCTAGCCTTTCCTTAGCGAATCGTCTCGAATATTCCTAGATATGCATCAACACACATATTCTATCAACATTAGGTGACTCGTCTTCCACACGAGTCACCCTTATAGGCTACACATATATTCGACCACCCCTTTAAAAAATCGAAATTGAGAACGAGACACTTACTGAAAGTCGCCTTCAAACTAATGGCCTAGATATATGCTGTTTAAGCAGTCGGCTTTCCAACACTAGCTTAAGAATGGTAATCAAAGACGAATAGTGATGAAGGAAAAGAAATTGACAAGGGACCACAGGTATTCGGCTTTTAAGAAAAAGAAGGGAACTACTAAGGGTTTCGATAAACAATAAATGGCTATCTGGCAAAGGAAAAATTCGGCAATGGTGTAGGCCTCAGAGGGTATTCAGCTTTTTAGTAGAAGAAGAGAGTCACTAAGGGTTTCGACTTTTAAAAGATGAGAAACAAGAAGTCAGCAAAGGGAGGAAATAATGAGTATTCAGCAAAACAATAGATGGCTAAAAGGCAAAGGGAGAATTCGGCAAAGTTGGAACCAATAGGAGAAGGAGAATTCGGCAAGAGGAGGGAAGAAAAAGGAACTATAGCAAAGTAAAGAAAACCCTACTATGAAATTCAACACTCCTTAAATAGGCAATAGCCAAACCTAGCCCTCCTTAGAGTCCAATTCTGCACTATTACTTCTTCTCTTTAATCTCCTAATATCTCTCTTTTATCATTACCTTAAAATTCTCTCATGATCACTCCCTAACAGAGTCCATACCAATGCCACTACCTTGCCTCCTAAAGTAAAAAAAATAAAGCCTTTTAAAAACAACCTCTCCAAGCCTCGAACCTTAGACCTCTTCTACTGCTTGTGACGCCACCCTTTCTCCCCAAGTGGCACCTCCTTGCCACTGAGCCACTAGCCCAACTGTGATCCATTTCCCTCATTTTTGACTTAAAAGGCCTACCTCCAACCTCTAAGGTTTTCTTCAAGCAAAAATTAAAAATTTCCCCAAAGTCCTCCCTAAACCTAGGGCTTCACATAACTTTTATTACTCCCTAAAATTAATGTTGTAACACTGCTAACCACGTAAGTCGACATCAAAGCGCAAAAGATAGGGTTTCGAGATTTGGGGCATTACAACTCTACCCCCTTAAAAGAAATTTCGGCCGCAAAATCTACCTTGACTAAACAGATAAGGGTATTGACGCCGCATTGTCTCCTCAAGTTTCCATGTAGCTTCCTCGTTACTATGGTTACGCCAAAGCACCTTAACCAAAGGGACTGGCTTAGTCTTAGTACCTTAACATCTTGATCAACAATTTGAACTGGCTCCTCTTCAAAAGTTAATTCAGGTCTAACCTCAATCTCTTCGACTAACACGATGTGGGAAGGGTCTGATCGATAACGTCTTAACATCGAAACGTGGAACATATTGTGAATTTAGCTTAGCTCAGGAGGTAATTCCAGCTGATAGGCAACTGGCCCAACCCGCTTCATCACTTGATAAGGCCCAATAAACCTAGGGCTTAGCTTGCCTTTCTGTCCAAACCTTAACACCTTCTTCCACGGGGAAACCTTGAGAAAAACCAAGTCTCACACCGCATACTTGATCTCTCTCCGTTTGAGGTCAGCATACGATTTTTGCCTATCCGCCACTTCCTTCAACTGATCCCGTATCAACCTTACTTTATCCTCAGTGTCCGCCACCAATTCTGGACCCAACACTCGTCTTTAACCTAACTCAGTCTAACAAGTCAGAGTACGACATCTTCGTCCATACAGCGCTTCATAGAGTGTCATTCCTATACGTGCTTGATAGCTGTTATTATAACGAAACTCAGCTAACGGCAAGTAATCCTCCCAACTACCCCGAAACTCAATTACAAATACTCTCAACATATCCTCTAAGACCTGAATAACCCTCTCCTATTGACCATCAGTCTGAGGGTGAAATGTTGTACTAAAATTCAACCTTGTTCCTAGCGCTTCATGCATCTTCATCCAAAAAAGAGACGTAAAACGAGGGTCTCTATCAGATATAATAGAGGCTGGAACTCCATGCAGTCTCACAATCTCCACTACATACAACCTAGCTAACTTCTGTAATGAGTAGTCGGTGCGGACCTGTATAAAGTGGGCTGACTTAGTCAATCGATCTACAATAGCCCTCACAGAGTCTTTCTTAGTAGGCGTTAAGGGTAGCCCACTAACGAAATCCATAGTGACTTGCTCCCACTTCCATAGTGGAATCTTAACCGGTTGGAGTAACCCTGATGGTAGCTGGTGTTTCGCTTTCACCTGCTGACATACCAAACACTTGCCCACAAACTCCGTAACCTCACACTTTAACCTTGGCCACCAATATAGCTCTCGTAAATCCCGATACATCTTGTTACCACCGGGGTGCATAGCATAGGGACTACTATGCACTTCCCGAAGTATAGACTTCCTTAGCTCCTCATCCCTTGGCACACAAATCCTACAACGGAAACATAACAACCCATCACCATTCAACCCAAAATTCGTCACTTCACTCCCAACTTGTTGGAATTGAGAACTCAAGGTTTCATCCAAAGGCTGCTTCGCCTTAATCTGATCTACCCACAATGGTTTCACTTGCAACTCGGCCAGCAAACTTCCATCGTCAAATAGACTTAACCAAGCGAACATCGCCCTCAAGTCCAACATAGCTCTCCGACTTAGGGCATCTGCCACCACATTCGCTATGCCTGGATGATATTCGATCGAGCAATCATAGTCCTCTAATGGCTCAATCCACCTACGCTGCCTCAAATTCAATTCCTTCTGAGTTAAGACGTACTTCAAACTCTTATGGTCCGTATAGATAGTGCACCTTTCTCTATACAGGTAATGTCTCTAAACCTCAAGGGCAAACACAACTACTGCCAATTCCAAATCGTGGGTTGGATAATTCCCTTCGTGAGCCTTAAGCTGACCCGATGCATATGCAACCACCTTCCCTTCTTGCATCAAAGTGCAGCCTAAGCCCACGTGTGACGCATCACTGTAAACCGTGAATCCTTTCCCCGGCTCTGGTTGAATCAAAACAGGGGCCTCCGTTAGCACCTTCTTAAGCTTTTCAAAACTTTCCTACTGTTTGTCTATCCACACAAATGGCACTCCCTTCCGTGAGCAACTTGGTCAAGGGTGCCGCTATCAGCGAGAACCCTTCCACAAACTGCCTGTAGTACCCTACCAATCCTAGAAAACTCTGAATTTTCGACACCGTCCTAGGTGGCTTCCAACCCAACACTGCTTCCACTTTCCGGGGATTAACCCTAATTCCTCCCACTGAGACCACATGTCCTAGAAAAGTGACCTCCCTTAGCCAAAAATCACACTTGCTGAACTTAGCATACAATTGCTTCTCCCTTAAAATTTGCAACACAGTCCTTAAGTGAGCATCATGCTCATCCTCTGTCCTCGAGTATACTAAGATATCGTCTATGAAGACTACTACGAACTAGTCTAGATAAGGTTGAAAAACCCGATTCATATGATCTATAAAAGCCGCCGGTGCGTTCGTCAAACCAAACGACATTAGCAAGAACTTGTAATGTCCATAACGAGTTCGGAAGGCTGTCTTGTATATGTCTGCTTCCTTAACTCTCAGTTGATGGTATCCTAAACGCAAGTCAATTTTCGAGAAAATTGAGGCTCCCCTAAGTTGATCGAATAGGTCATCTATCCTAGGCAAGGGGTACTTATTCTTAATGGTTAACTTGTTTAGCTGCCGATAATCGATGCACATCCTCATGGACCTATCCTTCTTTTTCACGAATAGCACCGGTGCTCCCCATAGAGACACACTAGGCCTAATAAACCCGTGATCCAATAACTCTTGAATTTGAGCCTTCAATTCTTCTAACTCATTCGGTACCATCCTATACGGTGCAATGGACACTGGTACCGTACCAGGTAACAGCTCTATTCCAAACTCCACCTCCCTAACAGGGGGTAACCTAGGTAATTCCTCCGAAAAAACATCAGAAAAATCTCTTACTGCTCTTAAATCCTTAATGGTACCGCTCTTAGCTTCCATATCACTGATATAAGCTAAATAAGCCTCACAGCCCTTCCTAACCAACTTCTCCGCTTTTAGAGCCGAAACCACGTTTGACAAATAGCCACGTCGCTCCCTAATCACCACTACTTCCTCACCTTTCATGGTTCTTAACACCATCCGCTTCACGGCACAATCTAAAGCTGCTCGGTGCCTTGTCAACCAATCCATACCTAGGATAAGGTCGAACTCACCAAAGGGTAATTCCATCAAATCCCCCAAAAAGGTACTTCCTTGAACTACTAACGGTACCTCCTTAAAAAACTTACTGACCTTCACTGACTGCCCTAGAGGACTTAACACTGTCATCTCATTCGCAACAATCTCAAACACATCCCCTAAGGTTTCAGTCCTATTGTATGCAATGTATGAATGTGTTGACCCACATCAATTAGCACAATGAAAGGTAACTCACGAATCAGAAATGTACCCGTTATCACATCTAGAGCATCTCCTTCCTCTCTGCGACGAGCAGCGTAAACTAAAGTTGGCTACCTCGCCTCAGCCTGACCTGCACCTCTGCCCGCTGCTCCCCATCCATGACCTGCGCCATTACCTCCTCTACCCTGACCACGACCCCTAGGGGGTTGTGGACCACCTCTTTGTAGCTGGTTATCACCTCTGCCATTGACTTGCACCTGACCTGGCCTTCTAGGACACTCCCTAATATGATGTTCCATGGATCCACAACTTAAACAAGCTCCTGTACTCTGCCAACATTCTCCTGCATGCCTTTTTCCACACATAGCTCAGGGCGGTCTCCTAAAGTTAGTAGCAGCAACAGGGGCCTCAGCTCTAACCGGCCCATTCATTCTGGCCCTCCTTACGGGCCTCTGTCTAGCCCCCATAGCTTCCGTGCTTCGTTTATGCTTGCTCTTCTCTTTTTCTCGATTGAGTCGCTCTGTACGCTTCACTTCCTCTACTATCCTTGTTTTTTCCACTAAGATCGCAAAGTCGCGCTCCCTCTGTGGAGCTATGAGCATCCTAAGGTTGTCCCTCTGTGGAGCTATGAGCATCCTAAGGTTTTTCCACCTCTTCTAGTGCTCATCGTTACGTATTTTTGGATTAACGAATTTTATGAAATTAGTTCGTAATTCTACTGTTTAAGGCTTGTGTCTTATGCAATTATTAATTTAAAAGTCATTTCGCCGATGCGATTCCACTACAGGCTCAAGTTTCCTATGGGCTAAAGTCTCTAAGAACCTATTGTTTGAAGTAGCCCACTATCACAGTATAATTCAAAAATTTAAACAATGTAATGATAGAAGAACTTACTTGGCTCGACATCGAGGGCTCGGTGAACCACACTTTAAGAAACCTGCAAAACTTTTTAATCTACTTTTTTTTTTAAAAATACCCAAAATCTAGCCCAGACATTATGGCCGAATCTGCTGATACCACTAAATGTAACACCCAAAATCCAGCCCAGACATTATGGCCGAATCTGGTGATGTCACATTGAAGGGTTGCTTTAAAAAAATGGTTTAGTTAAAAACTTAGTTCGAAACGAAATATGCTTGATAGGAATTTACTTAGTTAAAAAAATTTAAAGAATTAAATTAAACAAAATAATTAAAAAAAACATGTTTATTGAATATAGCGGCAACTAAATAAAATCACAAGTAAACAATGAAATTGAATATACATAGCCATATTACATTACAGCGGAGATTTAAAAGTAATTATCATAAAACACTTAATAAATCTATAGTGAAAATTCCTAAGTAAGTTGTAGTATGGCTATCTCCGAGTCCTCTCCCGCGCCGAGCCATCTATTTTGAATCACCTGAAATGTAATAATAAGGGCGTGAGTATCTAAACTCAGTGTGTACGACCCTTGGATATCAAATCACTTCAGTATACACATATCACATTGGGCCTAAGCCCTATCAATATCGATGGTCTGGGCCTTAGCCCACATCGACCTCATATCATACCAAAATTACATGTATGCAAATGTTCCCCTCCCAAATGTAACCGCTACACACCACTCGTACTAGCCTAACACACCTGTTGGGATGTCTACATCAACCTACCCATCCTCTACACACCAATGGTAGCACACACAGTGGCACTACTCGCGTTACAGCAAGGCTGCTATATATGTACAGTGTAGCCAAGCTACTCGGTGGCTTGAAAGCCTACGGTGGATCCACGGTTATCAAGCGACTATGCGATCTTCAAAACACTTCCTCCGTATCATCAAAACCCACCCAAGTGCAACATACAATTCATGGATGCATCATACACATTTTCACACATTTTCACATATTAAGCACTTAGGGGTATTTTGGTCATTTCACTACCTAGGGGTATTTTCGTCAATCTACCTTACAGGGGTATTTCAATTCTCCTACCCTACGAGGGTGTTTTAGTAGTTTTACCTTACAGGGCATCTTCGTAATTCTACCTTAGAAGTGTATTTTTTAATTTTATCCTAGAAGGGTGTTTTCGTAAATTTAACCTAGAAGGGTATTTTTGTGATTTCCTAATGATACATGTTTTAGTTATGGATTTTGGCCCATCAACAAATCCTCGCGGCTAAGATGAACGGATACTATGCACCAGGTAGGATTCAAGAGAAGAGGAGGTGGGTCACTCGGACCGCTTAAGTACCAGGCTCTTCCATGATCTAATCCTAGACATGCATATGTCAGTTACCACACCTTAGTCTATTGACTTGTTCACAAACATGTTTATTACTTAGTTAAGTTTTACAAAAATTTGAGAGTCCATTTAACTAGGCCTAAAGTCCATTGAACCCTAGCATGCATTCCTACAACCCCACAAAGCCCAAACATACTTATTAAGCCCATTAAGCTCAATCATGCTTATAAAGCCCATTAAGCCCAATCATAACCCAACATACAATTCATTCATATCATTTTATCATAGAATTTCATATCACAATTTTGCCAATTTGGGCACACAAATTTGGCAGACCCATACGGGGTTTTGGGATTTTGGCTTTTGCTGTTTCGCAGTGTGTGCAGTGTTTGTACACACCTGGTTGACGACTCGCACCTACACTATCCTCAGCCTTGACCTACAGTCAAAACCACTTCCAAATCAACTCCAAACCTTACTAAAACTTTATCAAATCCCAAAGCCTTACTGTAACCTTACCGTGAACCTTCGACTTTTCTAGCCTTTCCTTAGCGAATCGTCTCGAATATTCCTAGATTTGCATCAACACACATATTCTATCAACATTAGGTGACTCGTCTTCCACACGAGTCACCCTTATAGGTTACACATATATTCGGCCACCCCTTTAAAAAATCGAAATTGAGAACAATACATTACCAAAAGTTGCCTTCAAACTAACGGCGTAGATATCTGCTGTTTAAGCAGTCGGCTTTCCAACACTAGCTTAAGGACGGTAATCAAAGACGATTAGTGATGAAGGAAAAGAAATTGACAAGGGACCATAGGTATTCAGCTTTTAAGAAAAAGAAGGGAACTACTAAGGGTTTCGGCAAATAATAAACGATTATTTGGCAAAGGAAAAATTCAGCAACGGTGGAGGCCACGGAGGGTATTCGGCTTTTTAGCAGAAGAAGAGAGTCACTAGGGGTTTCGACTTTTAAAAGATGAGAAACAATAAGTCAGTAAAGGGAGAAAACTATGAGTATTTGGCAAAACAATAGATGGCTAAAAGGCAAAGAGAGAATTCGGCGAAGATGGAACCAAGGGGAGAAGGAGAATTCGGCAAGATGAGGAAAGAAAAAGGAACTATAGCGAAGTAAAGAAAACCCTACTATGAAATTTGGCACTCCTTAAATAGGCAATAGCCGAACCTAGCCCTCCTTAGAGTCTAATTCTGCACCATTACTTCTTCTCTTTAATCTCCTAATATCTCTTTTTTATCATTACCTTAAAATTCTCTCATGATCACTCCCTAACAGAGTCCATACCAACGCCACTCCCTTGCCTCCTAAAGAAAAAATAAAGCCTTTTAAAAACAACCTCTCCAAGCCTCGAACCTTGGACCTCTTCTACTGCTTGTAATGCCACCCTTGCTCCCCAAGTGGCGCCTCCTTGCCACTGAGCCACAGGCCCAACTGTGAATTATTTCCCTCCTTTTTGACTTAAAAGGCCTATCTCCAACCTTTAGGGTTTTCTTCAAGCAAAAATTAAAATTTTCCCCAAAGTCCTCCCTAAACCTAGGGCTTCACACATCTTTTATTACTCCCTAAAATTAATGTTCTAACACTGCAAACCATGTAAGTGGACATCAAAGCGCAAAAGATAGGGTTTCAGGATTTGGGGCATTACACCGGGCAAAAATGGTCCTATTGCAGCTGCCCTTCTTTGTTCATTGTCGTGTAACGGGAATAGAGCAAAGACTTTAAAAGGGCCAATTTTGCCCAATTTTGTCGAATCTTGACTTCTTGGCACTTCTTTTCTTCAAGTATCCCATCCCACTACATCTTCAGGGGTATAGGAATTGGTGCTTCGATCCACTTTAACCTGCTCCATTGCAACTTCAGGGAGATAAGGTTTGTATTTTTATCATGCTCCACTACAACTTCAGGGAGATAAGGTTTGTATTTTTATCCTGCTCCACTACAACTTCAGAGAGATAAGGATTATGGCTTCGAATCGCTCCAATGTAGTTTCACGGAGATAAGATTCACCGTTTTCGATCTACTCCACTTGCTACCTCAAGGAGATAAGATCTACAATCTTCAGTCTGCTCCACTTCTACTTCAAGAAGATAAGGCTAGTGGCTTCAATCTGCTCCACTGCTATTTTAGGGAGATAAGATTTGCCATCCTCGATCTACTCCACTTGCTACTTCAGGAAGATAAGATCTATAATCTTTAGTCTACTCCACTACTATTTTAGGAAGAAAGGCTGGTGGCTTCAATCTTCTCCACTACTACATCAGGGAGATAAGATTTGTCGTCTTTGATCTACTCCACTTGTTACTTTAGGGAGATAAGATCTACTACTTCAATCTACTCCACTACTACTTTAAGGAGATGAAATTTTTGGATTCACTGATATTGCTACACCGTCCTCTGTGGAACATGACCTGTAGAACCAGTTTCATGGGCATATGTATGTGCCTAATGATTAGGATGCTATGATTAGAATGAATCAAATGCACCTAACTAGATGTCTTATGAATGATATATGAATGCAGAAAAGTCATGAGAATGATCCCTTTTTAATGCTCAGGGTGTCATCAAGGCTTTATCACTGACGTATTATGTTGTCTTCTTGCTCGGCTAGTACCTTTGACAGAAAACCCGAGGAAACTATTTCATTTTGCTTAATTAGTTTGCCTCACTGCAACTCGGAGGAGATAAAACTTGGTTTCTTGTATCCATCCCACTGCAACTCAGGGGTATAAGATTTATAACTTTTTCAATCCACCCCACTGCAACTCAGGGGTATGGGATTCATATCCTTTTCAATCCATCCCCACTATAACTCGGGGGTATAGGATTTGTGGCTTTTTCAATCAATTAATCTGTACCACTCTTTAATTGACACGACTAGATGTGTATGCATGAATGTAGAATGTCATCTTCGTGAATAATCCCCTTTTGACATTACTTATTGTTCGTCGAGATTGTATCACTAACGCAATATATTGTCTTCTCGTTTAACTAATATCTTTGAAAGAAAATTTGAAGAGGTAGTCACAATTTAGACTCCTCTTTCTCAAATATTTCTAACCCTTAGGCATGGTGAGTTCTAAACAGTAGTCTTTTTTCAGGTTCTTGTATTATTTAGAAGCTTTCAGAGTAATATGCAAAACTCTTTTTATGAAAGTTTATTAGTCCATTAACCATTATTTCAATGCAAAAATGCTGAAAAAGATCATAACAATAGAAATGAATGGAATTGATTTGAAGCATAGCTCGAAATGAATAAATTATCAAAATAGCAAAGATAAAAAGGAAATTAATTGGGAACGCATCTTGGAAAGAAAAAAGTATTCAAAGATAGCAAGTTCAATATAAGTGGGATGAAGAACTAGGTGCCCCAGATATCGCAGCCTGAGCTTCTCTGTACAAACTTTTTGAGAACCATTTTGAGCTTGACATGTGTTTAGGAAATCTAGAGTACTTTTTCGACTCCCTAATATGTACCATACCTTCTCCTTGTTAATTCAGGTATAGCAAGATCACTGCATGCCCCATCAAAATTTGAGCCGCCCTTTTTGGATTTTCAACTCAAAACCCCTTTGGTCTCAAGGCCTCCTTTGCGGGTTTTCACCTTGGCCTCTTCTTTTTAAAAAAAAAAAAAAGAAGGTCTCAAAGTGCCCTTTGCGGGTTTTCACTTTGGCGTATTCCCCTTTTTAAGTGAAATACTTCTTCACTGAATCTGGATTTACAAGTCAAGCATAAAGCTAACACTGTCCAACACACCAAACATGTCCTATTGAATGGAGCTTAACTCATATTCCCTTATCTCTCCAACATGTCTCAGGGCCATAACACCCAAATCACATAACACATACAGGTGAGTACTCACAAATCCTATGGATGCCAACTATATCCAATGGTCTCATAAGGCCACAAGGCCAAAATATCCACAATTACACAATTTTAATTATTGATTTACTGCACATCATCTCTGTTAATATTAATCAATTCACATTAGAAACTTGTACACAATGCATGCTTATTGGATGCACATTTAATTGCACTTAAAGTGCCACAATAATGCTCATTAAGCCATCATGTATCTAACCACATATGAGTGCATTGAAATTAGTTTATCACATACATAACATGTTATATTAGCATTACATTCCATAATTCAACACATATGTATTTACCGATTTTTGCACACTTTCACCGCACTTTTAAATTGCTAACACAACATCATCATTATTGTTCAACATATTTAATATGCCTACAACACAATACAATTCACATTAATCATCACATATGTCTCATATCATAATATCGCATCGTAATAACCAGTCCATAAATAATCTCATAATCACATAATTTACCAAAAATAAAGTAAGGGAAATAGAAAGCTTACATTCAAAACCTAGGATAGGGGTTTAAGTTATTCCTAAGCTCCCAATTAACACTATGAATCGCGTTACTATCAACAATTCCAAACACTCACTTATTACACTTTCAACAAAAAGCCAAAAGCTCAAACTAGCCTTTCCTAACTCATATATGGTCCTAGCGAATTTGGAACTTCAACACAACAATTTGAACAACAATACATTCAAAAATTAGCTAATGACTTATTACAAACGTACATAAACATAAGCCTAAACTAAGTTCTTATGTAACTGAAACCTTTAACATAACAAACTTTGTATTTAAATATCTTGATCTATACTCAGCCTTTTTGCCCAAAACCAATTTTGTTCATCTTAGAATTCACTTACAACTAATTCCCAACCTTTAAACTTGTTGGAGATTGACCCAAGTAAGCAATGAACAAGTAAAAATAGCGGAAGAAAATGAGAAATTGAACACACAAATTGAACATGGAAAAAACCCTTCCAAAGAGGATAAAAAACCAGATGCAAAGATAATTTTACTATAATGACAAAAAAACAAAGAGTACAAAGATGGAGACAAAAACTAAACCCCGAAAAATAAAGAACTCTCAAAACGTCAACACAAAAATTCTCCAAATGTGTTATAAGTTTTAATCTCTAATGGGTGTATTTTCTAAAGTTGTAAAAAAGCCTATTTATAGGCTAAATTTATAGGTCAAATAATAATAAAATAATCTAGACTAATTAGAGTTTGATTGAAACAAATAAACATATTTTAACTAGAAGATCATTTTTCAAATTTGACTGAAATATGAGTCATACTCAACAAATCTCAACCTTGACACTCATATTTCCACAATGCCATATTTGCCAAATCTCGCCACGGGCCTATCTTGGACTATGTAGGGAATTAATTAAGTTGAATCTTTGTTTAGAAACTAGAAGACTACTAGCCTTCGACTTGTACACTGCCAAATTAAAACTAACTTGGGTCTAATTTTCACGAACATAGTGGTCTGATTTTCATGAACATAGTACCCTAATAGTTCAAAACCTATATCCAAAAGAGAACGTCTCTTCAATGAAATAGTCATACCTTTTTCCCTCCTATGACCAAGCTGCCTCTGCTCAAAACAAGTTGGCTTCGACTCTGTAACGGATGAGGGACGTTCGATTTCATTGGTCACTGTAGAACCTTTAAGAATATAAAGATTAATAGTTCTTTTACCTTTTAACAAAACGAGAGCTCCACGAGATACTTTAATGTCGCTCAACTCAATGTTGATTCTGCATCCTTTCAAGTCTAAAATACTCTAGGAGATGAGATTCTTTCGTAAATCAGGTACATACCTAACATCTAAAAGTGTCTTAATCATCCCATCGTGTATCCTAATTTTAATAGTATCAATACCAATTACCTTATTGGATGAATCATTTTTCATGTGCACAACTCCATCTTCAACCAAACTGTATGTGCAGAACTATTCTCTATTGACACTAACAAGAAATCATGCTGCTTTCATCGGCCAAATTAGCACCAACTACATCTTCCTCGTTACTCTTAGCAACTCTTTTATTTTGCAGTTTATAACAATCTACTATGACATACCTAACTTTTTACAATAGCGACACATTTTGTCTCACTTCTTTGATGCTACCAAAATGGAAGCTTGCCTATTTGTCTTGCTATCTGAACAAAACTCATTGTCAAGTTTGTCTTTACTTAACAAATGACCCTTCACATGTTCAAACAAGAGTTTGTCTCTGCCATATATCAAGGTCTCCATGAAAGACTTGTATGTATGGGGTAAAGAGCAAAATAATAGCATAGTCTGATCTCCATCATCAACCTGAACCTCAGCGTTCTTTAAATCATTTAAAAAAGTAATGAATTGACTGATGTGATCTCTAAAAAGCTCCCTTAGTTCATGCAAAACATAAATAGATGTTGTCTCAACACTAAATAGTTAGCCAGAGACTTGGTCACATAAAGAGTTTCTATCCTTTTCCACAAAGTGGATGAAGTCTTCTCCATCAATACCTCCTGCAATACAGTATTTGCGAGGCACAACTGGATTGTAAACAAGGCCTTTTCATCAAGCTCTTCTCATTCTGTTTAATTTAGATTCTTAGGCTTTTTCCCAGTAGCAACCTTTTTCAAGTCGGTTTGAACTAGAATTGCCATCATCCAAACTTGCCACAGATTGAAATTTGTGACACCAACAAACTTCTCAATTTCAAACCTTCTTGCTACCATCTCTAAACGAGCTGATCTATGAAAATTAAACTAGCTTTGATACCACTTGTTGAGGATCGACTTGATTAAGCAAGAAATAAGTAAAAATGGCAGAAGAAATTGAGAAATTGAACACATAAATTTAACGTGGAAAAACCCCTCCAAAAAGGATAAAAACCAATGGGCAAAGATAATTTTACTATAATGACAAAAGAACGAAGAGTACAAAGATAGATATAAAAAATAAACCCCGCAACCCAAAAAAAAAAAGAACCCTCAAAATGTAAGCACAAAAATTCTCTGAAAGTGTTATAAGTTCTAATCTCTAATGGGAGTATTTTCTAAGACTATAAAAAAGCCTATTTATAAGCTAAATTCATAGGTCAAATAATAATAATATAATATAGACTAATTAGAGTTTGATTGAAGAGTTTAACTAGAAGATTATCTCTAAAATTTGACTAAAATAGGAGTCATACTCAACAAAACTACACAAAACTACTCAATTCATGGTATCAACTTTTTCGACATGTTTTATGGCTATTTTCCAAAAAATCATTAAAACTCAAGAATTCTTTAATGAAACTTCAAAGTAAGTTTAGAAACCTTCTAATTGCATAAAAACTAATTGAAAATCACTTTAAAACCATTATTTTACCCAAAATCCTGAAATCGACCATTAACATCCCAATTTTTTTCTTTTACTTAAAACATGCAATTTAATGGCTAAAAATTTCATTTAAAAGACTAGATATCATTTAAAACTAATTAGGAATTGAATTGTTGCCTTAGTTGATAAAAAACTAAGTGTTTGATTGAAAACCCAAAAAACCCACAAGCTTGACGATGGAGGAATCTATGGTGTTTTTATTGGATTTTATAGAGGTTTAATGATTTGGAAAGTGATAGGAATCAAAGGAATTTAGGTTTGACAAAAAAAAATTGTATGGGAGGAGTTGGGAGAGCGTGGGACAAAAAGAGCAAATAAAATGGAGAAGTTAACGTGAAAATAAAACTAGGTGGGGGAAGATATAGGATGAATTTTAAAATTTTGTTTATTTGCTTCATAAACACAAAATTTTTACCCTTTTACAAATTAGTCCCTAATTCAAAATAGAAAGCCTTTGGAACATTATTTTCAAAACTTGATTTAACAGTCAAAAAGCCATTGTCAAAATTTTTTGGTTCAGCATGCTACTAGATTTCCAAGCACTCTAGAGCTAAAATTCCTTAAATACCTCTAAAACTCCTACACCCAATTTCAGGGTGTTACAAAAATTATATTGATTGATTTCATGAATTGCTTGATAATAATATGTTAGTATAATTATTGAATTTTTAACTGAAGAAATTTCATGAAAGATGAGTATATGTTTAAAAGTTGGTTAGAAATGATATCAAAATGATTGAAAAGTTTACAGTTTATATATGAGTACCGCTCGATTTATAATCGAGATGTATTGTAACAAGGCTATCTATTTAAAATAAATGGTTTATTGTGAATAATATGGAAATATGTTATACTGATTGAATGAGAGATTATACAATTGACAAATGAAATGCTCACCTTGTTGACAAATGAAACGATCACCTTATTGTCAAATGAAACGATCACCTTATTGTTGTGAATGTCTTGACAGGAAATAGTATAAAGTTAGTTATATCTCTTAATTAATTGAAAACTAAGCTAAAAGTTTTGTCTAATTATGTATAAACTTACAAAGCTTTATAATCTTACTCTGTTTCTTTTCAAGTTTTCTGTAGTTGACATTTTGTGGAACTAGGTAGTCGGATCAAATTCAAGGCTCACACTATCAAGCTACTATTTTGGTAGAGTTTGAATCGTTTATTTTGGTTTTGTGGCATGTATATAGGTTATAATAGCCCGATTTAGGGCCAAATCGGAACAGTGGTTTCGGGACCACATATACGAAGTAGAAAAATTTATTACAATATTATTTTAAGGTCTACCATATGATTGAATAATTGTGAGAAAATTTCGTTAAGAAATTTTACCGATAAAAGGTCCAATTTGACTAATAGGACTAAATTGCAAAAGGTGCAAATGTGTGTTCTAGAGGCTAGAGGTGTCTAATTGCTATGAGCTTCTAAATTGGAGGTCCTTAAATGGTAATTAGATGATTATACTTTAGTTTGGACAAAAATGGATATGGTTAGGTAAAATTTCTAAGTTAGGCATTAAGGGCATTTTGGTCATTTGGTAAATAAAGATAAAATTAACTAAATAAAAGATATTTATCTTCTCCAATTTCGCCCTTATGTGTCGAAAATTGAAGAGGAAGACATAGCTAGGGTTTTACCACTTTCACGCTCGATTGTAAGTTCGTTCCAGGCCCATTTTTAATGATTTTCATGTAACACGCCTTACCCATATTCAACGCCGAAACCGCGTACAAGGCATTGCCAGACTTAAACACTCTTAAACATCTTAACTCAAGCCATAAAATTTCTTTCCAATTTAAAACCTTGCATCCGTATGCATATTGTCCCTATTATGGGCATACGAGGCCCAAGACATATGTCGGGAGTGGTTCGGGACTAAACTGAAAACTTTCAGCCACTTAGGAAATTTTTTGCTCAAAATAGTGTCACAAGCCCGTGTGACCTGGGACGTGCCCGTGTGGGCAAGCCATGTGGTCGCACACTCCCATGTCCTTAGCCCGTATGGAATTTATTTTTCAATTCAAACCTACAAGGGTTTTCACACGGCCTGGCACACACCCGTGTCTACGGCCTGTGTCCCTTACACGGTCATGACACGCTCGTGTCCTCACCCGTGTGTGAAAACCTGGGTATTCTGTTTATGACATCATCACTCAATATAAGGCACAAGCCACACGCCCGTGTACTAGCCTGTGTGACGTACTTAATTTTTCATAAATTAGATGCAGGGGACACACGGCTTGACTATACGCCCATGGGGCAGACCGTGTGTCTCACGCAGCCTAGACACACGTCTGTCTGTCTACTTGTATGGACAATTATATGGCAATTTACAAAGCCTATTGCCACCCTAAAACATACCGAAACACATACCAATTTCACCATCATATAACAAAGCATAATACTCATTTAATTATCCTCAAGTAAGACATCCATACCACAATTTAATCCCATATTCGTCATATACACATATCATGCCATCTATTTCTCTTAAACATGAAAGTATGCATTATCAAATACCAACATCATTGAATAACCATTTTTAACTAATATTGGCCCATTTCTAATGGCCATATACAAAGTGTATTGAGTAACATTTTAGCCAACACTTTGGCAATTAACAAGACACAAACAAAAGGACCAAGTTCCTATATATGCCATACTCAAACTACCCAAATTTTACTTTACCCAAAAGAATAGCTTGATAGTGTGATGCGAGCTCCAACTTGCTTTGATCCCCGAGCTAGCTTGGCGATACTAAAAAGAAAGGGAAAAGAAAAAGGGAGTAAGCATAAATGCTTAGTAAGTTGCATGCAATAAATAACAACATAGAATATGGAATAACATCCAAATAATAAATCATAAATCATCTCATACTTATCATGGATTTTTGACATAACTTACTCATGCTCTTTCTTACCGGCATTACATACTATATTGGGCTTAATTCTCGTAAATTTCTCATGTGTACCTATAACACTTTTCTCATGACTTTAGTATTTCTCATCTTGAAACATCAACTTTATTTCATTTCCCGTTAAATCACTAGGAATATCGAAGGATACACAAATATCATTTTCATGATAAGATGCCAATGCTATATCCTGGATATGGTCTTACATGGGATCACATGTCGATGTCGATGCCATGTCCCAAACATGGTCTTATATGGGATCTCCTCTCGATGTCGATGCCATATCCCAAATATGGTCTTATACGAGATCGTACCATGATGTCGACGCTATGTCCCAGACATGGTCTTATACGAGATCATATATCAATGTTGATACCATGTCCCAGACATGGTCTTACACGGGATCGCTCTTAGATGCCGATGACATGTCCCAGACAAGGTCTTTCATGGGATCTCAATTTGGTGTCGATGCCATGTCCCAGATATGGTCTTACACGGGACCTCCTTAGTCTCATGTCATGACAATGGTATCCTTTGTATTATTAAAGTTTAACTGGGATTCCGATATGATGTAACTTCATTATTTATTTATTGAAATCTCATTTACATCTTTCATGGAAATAACATACATTACATATAACATCAAAGCATTAAAAACATGTATCGTAATGTTGATTTATTACACACAAATTTACCTCGGATACAAAATACATGTGAATATGCAATTTAATCCACCACATTGTTCTTTCCCCGGTTTCGGTCTGGGCTTCGTGTTTCTTGATCTATAATAACAATTTAAACTTATTTAATTATCACATTGACAAAGCAGTCCATAATTCACACTTTGGCAAGATTATAATTTTGCCTCTAAACTTTTACATATTTACAAAATGGTCCCTAGGCTCGTATGATGAAATGTACTAAATTCCTTGGTTACCCAAACCTAGCTGAACCTATTATGCACTTACAACAACCCACATTTCTCCTCAATTCAAACTTTTACTACTACTTTTACAACCTTTACAATTTGGTCCTTTTTATGAATTTCCATAGAAAATCACTTAGAGAAAGATGTTTATTAATAATCTATCTTTAATATTCTTCCATTAAACATCAGAATACATGTATGTCATGCATGGGTATATTTTTGAACATGAACCCTAGCTTAAAATAGTGGTAGAAATAGCTAGGTCAAGTTACGAGGATTTCAAAAATATAAAGAACATTAAAAACGGGGCAATGAGTCACTTACTTGGAGCTTGAAAAGCTGAAACAAAACCCTAGCTATGGTGTTTGAAAATTTTGTCAGCCCCTTGGAGAAGATGGACAAGATTTTTACTTCTTTTTCCCTTTTTATTTCATTAATTTACCCAATGACCAAAATGCCATTAATGGCCTTCTTTGGAAATTTTTCCTTCCTTGGGTATTTTTGTCCATCATGCCATAAAATGGTATATTTATTAAATAAGGACCTTTAATTTTTACATGCATTTCAATTAAGCACCTTAAAGCTTCTAGAACCTCATATTTTACTACTTTTGCAATTTAGTCCTAAAAGACAAATTGATCACTAAATCATAAAATTTCTTCATGAATTTTTCACACAAGCACGAAATCATCTCATAGGCCATAAAATAATCATAAGACATATATTTCTACTTTGGATTTGTGGTCTCGCAACCACTATTCTGACTAGGCCCTAATTTAGACTGTTACATTTCATGTTTTTGTGATCCTTGTCACATAATCTAGCTTTTCCAAGGACTATTTTAAAGTATAATCAAAGTCCAAAATTTTACCCATGTTGAACATGCTTGTATTTTAATGTCTAATGGTAGAAAATGTATGCTTGGTGTTAGATAAACAACATTTACTAGATGATTTTTGATGAAAATGTCAAAAAGGACCTACTTGTAAAAAGTTATAAATGAGTAGTAAAAGTGTGATTAAATGGAAAATGTGGGCTGGTATGAGCATATATAAGGTTCGGCTAGGCATGGGTGTTAAAGAAAATGAATACATTTCATTTTACGAGCCTAGAGACTAAAATATAAAAAGTTAAAAAGTTAGGGACAAAAATGTAATTTTTTTCCATAAAAGTATTTTTGGGCTGAATTGATAAATGTGGTGATTAAATAAGTTAAACGGGGTATTATAGATCAAGAAAGACGAAGAATTGACCTTGATCGGGGAAAGGACAAAGTTAGGGACTAAATCGTACAAATTGCCATTTTGAACCAAGGTAAATTTGTATGTTGAAAAATAAGCTTTAAATTACTTGAATTTAAATAATTTAGTATTACATGAACTATATGTTTGTTTTATGTGGATGAGTTTAATTCTACAAACATGTTCGATGATGATTCGATGAGCAAAAAAAGTCCCGTACGAACCTTAGGAATAGCATAGGATATAAATGACATGACATTAGGATTGTTGAGATAAGATTTCATGTAAGACCATGTCTGGGATATGGAATTAATGTAATTTTTCATGTAAAACCATGTTTGGGACATGGCATCAATTCTTGATTTCGTGTAAGGCCATGGTTAGCCTATTGGCATCGATATGAGGTTATATGTAAGACCATATCCGAGATATGGCATTATACTACCTACGTATGATTTTTGAGTATCCTTAGCAATTCTGAAATGGTTCAACGGGCAAAGTTAAGATGAGAATAATATTATAATCTAATTAAGTGACACAAGTACGTGTGAAACCTATGTGTGTTTGTCTATGGTGAAATGATGAATATGAGGTAAGTTTTGTGAAGAAATGAGCTATGATAATGAATATGATAAGTTTACATTTTAATAATGTTATTTTATTTTAAAGTTATATGCATGTTACGGTTGCTTATTTCTTACATACGAGCTTACTAAGCTATATAGCTTACTCTGTTTATTTTCCATGTTTTATAGTGTCACCAAGCTAACTCAGATTGGAGATCATCGGAGGATCACTTCACATTACCAAACTATCTTTTGGGTATATATAGTTTTCAACATTTTGAGTCATGGCATGTATAAAGGACTTGGTTATTTTGTTATATGTTACAATTGATTTGGCCAAAAATGTTGGCTTATTTTGTTGAATATTCATTTTGTATAAGGCTATTAAATGTTGCCTAATGTTGGCCATATTTATAATCATATGATGATGCCTTTCATGAATGTGCAAGTTTGCATGGTTTGATTGGTTAAGCATGTTATGTTTATGCATGATAGATGTAACATGTGAATGGTGAGTTGATGTCTTGCTTGTAGATGTTTCGTTGCTTAAGTATATTATTTTATGTGCCTTGAATTGTTATAAGTGTTTTTGTGTTTCAGGGTGGCAAATGGCTTGGTAAATAGCCCTTATTTTGTCTACACGGGTAGACACACGGGCATGTGTCTAGATCATGTGTGACACACGGTCTGCCCCATGGGCGTGGGTTTAGGCCGTGTGTCTCCTGCACCTAAATTTTAAGAAAAAGAATGCTCAGAATTGAGCACACAGACAGATACACGGGCATGTGTCTCAGCCGTATGGACGGCACGGCCTTGAACTCGAGCGTGTACCCTGGCCATGTGAAGTCTGCACCTATTTTGTGAAAATTGATTTTCCACACGGCCTAGTACACGGGCGTGTGACTTGGCCATGTGAACTCAATTTGTTCATGGGTTACAAGTCAGGGAGTTACACAGGGTCGAGACGCAGGCGTGTCCCATGTCCACACGGGTATTTAGTCCCAAACCATTTCCAAAGCATGTTTTAAAGCCTCGAAGGCTCACATTAGGGATTTTACGATTAAATGTAAAAAGTTTTAATTTGGATGCAAATTTATGGCTCGAATTTGTGTGTTTGCTTGTGTTTAAGTCTGGTAATGCCTCGTACTCTATTTCGACATCGAATACAGGTAAGGGGTGTTACATAAGTTATCTTATTTTGTTGGTTTTGAAGTTTTAATTTGATATTGTAATGTAATGTAAATAGTTGGATTTTAAGATTTCTATAGTATGCAAATATGGTATATGATGAAAGTGTGTTAGAAATGACATGTTTGATCTTAGATTATGAACTGTTGGAGAATGGTTAAACTCGGTTATAATGTTTGGATTATGTGCTAGTTGATGATTATGGTATGTTTTGTTGGAACCAAATTAATGGTATGTTTGAAATTGGAGTTAGTTTTATTTTGGTAAAAGTTAGGTAAGTTTTAGTTGATAGAAAGGTGCGTTTTTGGATGACATTTATGGTAAGGTGCATATTGGTGTAAAAATATATGTACATTTGTATGACTAAATGAATAGGTTGTATATGTTGAACTGGATTGTAATGGTACCATGATGGTACATTGGTTAGATACTTAGGAATGATTAATTTGAGTTTTGGTTTGGCATACTTTTGATGTGTTTTGAGTAATTGAATACATGGTTTTTGGTAAGCTTAGGATTTAAGTAAACCGTTGCTTAAAATCTGCATTTCAAGGTATCATACAACACAATTTAAGGAAGCTGTTGCTTAAAATCTTGCATTTCAAGGTATCATACAGCACACATAGTTTGACACATGGTCATATGTCTCACACGAACATGAGACATGGTCGTGTGCTCTGTTCAATTTTAATGATTTTAGGTCAACACAGCATCAGTTAGTTGCACGATCTGGGGACACAGCTGTGTGTCTCCTCCTACACAGTCTTTGCCTTTGCACATGGTCTGTACACACGACCATGTCTCTTCACCAAACAGGCTGAGCCATGTGACATGGCTGTGTGACCCTTGTTTTTAGTTTTTTCCAAAATTTTTATAAAAGATTCAAACTAGTCCTAATTTGATTCAGAGCTTATTTAAGGGTCTTGCATGCTCAATTATTGTCTAGTTTTGATTGAAAATCACATCATACTTGTATTAAATTTCATTTTAATAGATTTGATGATTATTTATGCTAAATCTAAAGCTCGGTTAAATTTGATTATCATAGAATGATTGTAATTATGTTATAATATGAATTGTTTGATCATTTATGTCGTTATATCAATTAATATTGATGTTTGTATTTTGATATAATTCTTGATGTACTCATAATCTTTATTGTGCATGTAATTAAAGTGATTGATGATTTATGATTTGATTAAATGTTATAGAATGTATTATAATGTTCCTGTAATTGTTGTAGCATCCTCTTTCTTGGGTCTGGTGACCGGTCTAAGTATGGGGTGTTAAAAGTACCCTTGAATAAACACTCAATTTTGGTTGAATAATTACTTAATTAATAAATCAAATCCATAACCGAAACATGTCAAATGTAAATAAAGTACAAGAAATTATCCTAATATTTATACAAACATTAGTTGATCAGGCTAATGAAATATAAATAAAAGAAAAAAAGAAAGGGATAAAGAAATTTGTTCATGAATAAATATATAAGAGTGGTTCCGGAGCTATATTTGCTCACGATCATCTTCACGTCGAAATAGGAAGAATTTCCACTGTAGGAACATAAAATGAAAACTAAAAATTAGAACTTAAAGAAAAATTTTCTATCACCGCTTAACCTCTTCTAATGAGGTTATAAAGCTATTTAAATAGGCAAACACTAGGGTGCTAGGTGCTTAAAATGCCTTTGGAGTGATTAGGGTTTAATTAGGGAAAATAACACTAAGTGGTTGTCCAAATTTGGCTAAATATTTCCAACTTCTGTCATGTCATCGTGATGTCAGGAAAGCCCTTGTTGCAAAGTTGTTGGAAATATACTCTTTCCATAATTCATCATGTTGTCGTGACTTGGGTAAAATCCCTCGTCATGATGTGGGGTGTTTTTTAGCCTTGGTAGCTTTGAAGTTTTATGTTGCAACACGGACCTCTCTATGTCATGACACAACTATCGCCCCTTATGCTTCTTGACCTAAAATGGCAACCTACACACACAAATGACTTATTAGTCTTTTTCGAGGCCAGAGTTGGCCTAATGGGTCGTCCAAACACTAAAAACCATGTAAAAACAATTATTTTGCAATAGTATGAATTTAAGTATGTAATAAAATATATTAAAATGAGTAGAAAACAAGCTCGTTAAGTGTCAAAAAGTACTAAATTTGCCACTACCAATTGTGACAGGTTATGCGCCTGCCAAAGCTTATACTATCTGAGCCAGAGAAGAGGCTATTGCTTTTGATATGATTGCAAGTACATTTTCTTTATTTGATATATATGTGCATGCATTGGTTGACCTTGCATCGACTCATTCATACATCTGCACATCATTACTAACAGAGAGAAATATACTAGTAGAAATAATAGATTTTGATGTATGAGGGACTAACCCGGTAGGCCATAGTGTCATCATTAGTAAAATTTGTAAAAAATGTCCACTGAAAATCCAGGGTGGCGAATTTTTTGCCAAATTGATGTTACTATCATTTGATGAATTCGATGTAATCTTTAGTATGGATTAGTTAACTTACCATGATACAATGGTCAACTATAAACAAAAAGAATCTTGTTGAAGTCTATGAAGGGAGAGATTATAAATTTAGAATCTGATCGATATAAATGCCCAACTAATATAATTTTTGCAACGTCAGCTCAAGAATTTATTAGTAAGGAATGTGAGGCGTATCTAGCCTATATCCTAGATTTATGAATACCGAGATATGAATTGGATCAACTTCCTACAGTACATGAATTTCTAGATGTATTTCTCGAGGAGTTGTTAGGCTTGCCACCTGAAAGGGAGGTTGAATTTGATATTGAGGAAGCACCTAAAACTACACCAATTTCTATTACGATGTATAGAATGGCTCCAACTGAATTGAAAGAGTTAAAAGCTTAGTTGCAAGAACTTTTGGATCAAAGATTTATCTAACCGAACATATCACCATGGTGTAAGAGTATGCCCAAAGATCAATCATGAGATGGTTGTAATAACATACTTGATTTACCATGTTTATTAATATAAGGCGTTGCCATTATTATTTCAGTTTCTTTTCTGTGTGTATAAATAAACTGTTTTATAATAATGTCCTAAGAATAATATGATTATTCATAAAAGATCCTTAGTCAAGTATTATTGTTGACTAGGACAACAATAATGCATTAAGACTAACATGTAGTTGATTGATGATAAAGAGTTATCATTGATATGGAGTGTCAAAATCAATGCATGAATATGTGTGTTAGAGAACAACATATTGGACTGACCCGCTATGAGTATGTTTCTTGGATTATTATGTAATTGTCACAACATTACTCATAGCGATTAATATGTATATAATCCTCAGACTTGAGATCAACATTATCCCAACATCGTAATTTGTATATTTTGATACAGTCAAACGTACACCATAACTGGTTGTTCTATAAAGGTTGATGTTGGATATACCACAATCTATGTAGAGGGATATGGTTGATCAATATAGGATAAGTCCCTCCTACATAATGGGAGTAATATCTTAGGCCACTTGATTAAGTGAGACTAGAAATGCATGGCCATGCTCAAATAAGTTGATATGAGATGTTATACTTATTTGTGTATCATAGTCTACTCAAGATATCAAGAAATATGGGATGGACTATGCAAGTGTGACTATTGCATGACTTGTGTCCATTCCAAAGATAAAGGACTTAAGGATTAATGCATGAAAGGTTAATCACAAAAAAGGTTATGTCGAATCATGACTTCTTGTAACTTAGGTATCAATGATGCATTGCTAGATGCCACTCATTGTTTGTAACATTAGAACTGTTCTAGTATTACTGCTAACGTTACAAGAAGCTATAGTGTCACACCCTATGGTTGAAATGAACGGAATAAAACATAGTTGGTATTGTGTTTGATTGTCACATGAATTAAATTAATTATAGAATTAATTTAATTGGGCAATCAAATATCGAACATATTGTATGTACAAGAATGTTGTACACATAATGAGAACATATTTCCATTAATATATGAATTTGGTTTGTATATAAATTTAAATAAATATAGTTTACCGAAATCCTTGTTATAATTAATGTAATTATAGTTTTCGGTTAAAACATTATTATATTTATTTATTTTTAATTATGATAATTGTGTTCGAATCAAAATTTTATGAATTATGATTCATTATATATATACCAATTATAAAATGTGAGAGAGAGGGATTAAAAAAAAAAACCCTAAAATAAAAAACCTAAAAACTTTGCTTATGAGGTCTAGCAGCCGTCAAGCAAAGAAATCTCCAAAAACTATTTTTGGAAATTTCTTCCCTTCATCGTCAAACCAGGTGGATTACGTAGAGGTCGGCGTCATAAGAGGTTGCAGCTTGGCTTGATAGTAGATCAGAATTCTCATTGCTGAGACGTCGCTATCTAGTCAGATTGGAGTTTCAGTAATTTCGAAACCATTATTTCACCCCGATTCGTTCCTTGCACATGGATCCGTGGTTTGGATCACCGAAATTATTTTTATTTTGCTGCGCCATAGGGGTAATGACATTCCAACACATGGGGAGCTCCATTTTTGTTTGTGAAGAAAAAGGATAGAACTTTGAGATTGTGTATTCATTACTGACAATTAAATAAGGTAATGATAAAGAACAAACATCCACTTCCTTGAATTGATAATTTAGTCAATCAACTCAAGGGAGCAAGTTTGTTTTCAAAGATTGATCTTTGGTCCAGATATTATTAGCTCAAAGTTAAAGAATCAGATGTGCCAATAATTGGTTTTTGTACCCCCTATGGACATTATGAATTTTTGTTAATGCCGTTTGGGCATACCAATGCCCATGCTGCCTTTATTGATTTGATGAACAAAATCTTTCAGCTGTATATTGACCAACTAGTTGTCTTATCAACCTTAAGACCAATTTTGCCAACAACCTTCCTCGATTTGAATAAGTCAGATGTTCTTGTGGTAATTAGAGTACTTATTCATCTACTTACAATGTTTGTGTCTACAAACATCAAACATTTCTGCTTTTGACCTTTCTTTGCCTTTTCAAAGTAAGTATCATAGAACCAAGCTTTAGAACCTTAGTCTTTGGCGCATCATTTTCCTTATTGATGGCAATCAACATAGCTTGTTCTAGTTATCTCATATCTTGCGTGAACCGTCACAAAATAAGCACTTCACTAGCTTAATTTCTTTTATTCTTTTCCCATTTTTTTTGGGGGTTAAACTTCCCTGACAGTGGCTTACCATTGCCATTCTTAAATTTTCTTTCTTCATCCCACCTTATTCCCATATCCTTAGGCTTGAAAGATTCAAACACGTTTAACTTTTTCATAGTGAGCATGATCAAGGATTCAGTTGTAATTATGACTTTAGTAAGATCTTGTACACCTCTCCCTTGTAACTCTTGTTTGGCTTAAGGTTTAAGTCCAACCATAAAGGAAGAATGCCTCTTTCTCACCTAGGTTACAAATTTGGAGTATAAGTGTACTGAAATCACAAACATACACACGAATTATGCCTTATTTACGACAACTTGGCATAGGCCTCACCTTCAGCATACTTTGGGTAAAAATACTATTTGAATTATATCTAGAACTCCACCCAAGTCCAAATATCGATGCCAACATGTTTTTTTATTTGTGCAATTACTAAGCTTGAACCCTCATAACGTACTTTTCTTGTACATATCAACCGCCAACAAAATTGTAAGCGTTGCCTTGGTTAGAAAAATTAACTATCATAAGCTTGAAAAGTTAGCCTTGGTTGTAATTATCTTTGCTTGAAAGCTTAGACATTACTTTCAAGCGTCCACCATAATAGTATTAATAGACAATGCTTCACAACGATTGCTCCATAAGTCTAAGATGTCTGATAGGGTAATAGAATTAAGCAAATTTAACTTACACATAAAGCCTTGAACAACCTTAAAATTACAAGTTTTGGCAAAACTTTATCATTGATACACACCGTCTTCTTAAAAGACAATATTAGTAGCCTTAAATCTTAGGAGCTATAGTTGATAAATATTTTGGCATCTATGGATGCAAAGCCATACTCATCCTAAAAACTTGAAAGGGACAAATCTAGAATGCACATTAAGGCCCTCACAGAAATAGTCCGACAATAAAGCTAAGTATGAGGCCTTAATTTATTTTTTTTAACATTAATCTTATTATAGGTTATTATCATATCTACTTTGTTTTATACAATGCCTAGAACTACCTATAGTCCCTTTGCAACCCTTAAATAGGAGGATAATATGCTTCAGCACACTCGAATCTACGACCTACTGCACTGGCAACAATGCCAATGCCAATCGAGTTAAGACTCAATTGGTAAGTATGGGATCTTAATTATTAGGTTACAACTCACATAAAAATAGGTGTCAAAATACTTAAAAGTTCTTAGTGATTCTTAGGTATTAGTAAATCAACAAATAATGGCTATATGATGAAAGCGATAAAGATGGCTAAACATCATTGCAAAAGACAGTGAGTCGATATAGAAGTTCGAAAAGGTAGAAGTAACCAAGATATAAAAAACCTTGGTCAATTCCTTTTCTCATCTGGATTTTTTTCTTAAAACATGCTTTTCATGCCAAAAAATTATCAAAATAATAATAAATAAATTTTCTAATTTTTTTGATAACATCTAAGCCTGAATATCAAGCTAAAAAAGTTAGAAAAACACCATTACCTTATTAAGCTTTCTACCTAGCCTTCATTTTCTCTCTATAACATCAAATCCTAGCTTGGATGAAGAAATTGATAAATAAAATAAACTTAGAAATAAATTATTCACTTGATTTTAGTGAAAAATCATAATTTGGGATTGAATTTTGGCTTAGATCTTTTTTCTTAAAAAAAGGGAATTTGGAAACGAACCTACCTCATAATGGTCATCAGTTTGGGGGAAGGAGTTGAGCATTTTGCTCTGTGTTGGGGGTGTGCAAAACTTGAATCAATTCAAAAAAATAAAAAAAATCAAGTTTTAAGTTATTTAAATAAAGTTGTTCAAGTTGTTCAGTGTTGAGTCAACTCGAACAAATGAATGCGTTTTTTGAATTCGAGTAGAATTGAATTTTTATAACTTGAATATCCAAAAAATCGATCGAACAAAACCACATCGTTTTGGGGTTTAAATGTAATTTTAGTTTTAAATTATGCAAAACAACTTTGTTTCAATATTAAAATCTCTTAAGGTAAAAAACCTCCAGTTAAAACTTTTAATTTCAATTTTTCTTCCTTGACACTGTAAAGTCTGTTACTACAAGTCTCCGGTAAGAAAAATCTCGAACACACGAACGAAACTTGAATAGAAAAATAAGAAATAGGACAAGGCTTCAAGGCGTGTATCAAGCCACTATCTTTAAGTTTATATTTGTCCCCTCCTATCTTTGGTGTACAAATGAGTTCCAATCAAATTAACCTCGGGGATACAACAAAGCCAATGACTATTTGCGTTTTGCACTGATGAGAATAGTCCACTACGCACTGAGCAATGTATAATAAGAAACTCAATTTCTACAAAGGATTTCTGCAGTAATACTTTATAGAATAATCTAATAATATTAGAAAATGAAGGAAGGAAAGAAAGAATATTAGAATTTGTTGGTGTGCTTTCCAAATGAAATTCCATTCCTATTTATAGAAATTTTCATGTCTCTTCATATAGACATCTTTCAATAGGTGTCTTTCTGAATAATAATGTCTTTAAAATAAACACATAATTATTCATTTAATATTATAACTATTCAAATAATATTATTTAAATAGTTATAATTCTTTTTCAAAAAATCAAATAATATAACTTTTGATTAATTACACCCATTCGTTTATAGTTATTGGAACACTATCAATATTTGAAAATGTTCCAACAATCTCTCCCATTTTCAAAATATTTTAGATTTTGATATTCTTGTAAATCAAATTACATAAATGAAGGTATCTTACAATTAAACCTTCACTTAGTGAAAATATGTTAAAGTTAATCGATATTGCATGGTAGGCTAAGCTTTGAACCAACTATTTCATTTGATTAACCAAATACATCTCACACAATGATTTCAACATCGGTCAATGCATAGTATCTAGGAACACTATTATGGCCATGTGTCTGTATCCTCTTTTCATGAGTGCTATCAAAGCCAAGCCCTTGAGCTCCTAGAAGCGGCCACACTTCCACTCACATAGGTAGATCCCATCAAGAGTGTTCCTGTAATTATATCACTCTAACATGTTTATGTTATAGGTCCATTAAGAGTACATTACTCATCCTTCCCTTATCATTACAGGTTCCTAGCATTTTAATGTTAGGATGGACTTATTTATAGTGCTAACAGTCACATACTAATAATGTACTTTGTCTTATTGAACTCAAGACTTGACGTTATACCAAGAGTTAAGTTGAGTTTCCATCATGGGTGACTTTAATTAATGGGCTTGAGTCTCATCCCTTTAGAGGTCCTTTTTATTGCATCTCTAGCAAGACTTTTTGTCAAAGGATCTACCAACTTTTCACTTGACTTGACATAATTAATAGTGATCACTCCATCAAAGATTAATTGTTGGACACAGCTATGCCTTAATTTAATGGGTCTAGACTTTCCATTACATAATTGGCTATATGCCTTTGCTAGAGTAGCCTCACTATCACAATAGATAGAAATAGGTGAAATTGGCTTAGGCCATAAAGGTAGATCATAAAGAAAATTTCTTAACCATTCTATTTCTTTAGATGCTATGACAAATGCAATAAATTCTGCTGCCATGGTGGAATCAGAAATACATGTTTGTCTCTTAAAACTCTAAGAAATGGCTCTTCCACCAGGAATGAAGATCCATCTACTAGTAGCTGTATGATCTTCCAAACATGTAATCCAACTAGCATCCGAATACCCTTCTAAAACTGGAGGATATCAATTATAACATAATCCATAGTTAATAACTTTCTTTAAATACCTAAGTACTCTATTCAAAGCTTGTCAATGTAAACTATTTGAATTACTTGTGTACTTACTCAATTTCCCAATAGCATATGCAATATCTGGTCTTGTACAAGTCATTATGTACATATGACAACCAATTAGACTTGCATATTTCAATTGATCAATTTTCCTACCAACATTAGATACTAATTTTATTTGAGGATACATAGGTGTAGATACTGGTATACAGTTGAAAAGATCAAAATTTTTAAGCACATTTTCAATATAATGTGCTTGTGATAAAGCTATAGGACTTTCATCTTGGGTTATTTTAATCCCAAGAATAACATTTACTACACCCATATCCTTCATAGCAAAGTTGTTGGACAAGAATTTCTTTGTGTTTTCTATTTGTTTCAAATCCGTGCAAAAAATTAGCATGTCATTTGCATAAGCAAATTATGACACCTTTTTCATTTTCAAATTTACTATATATGCACTTACTAGGTTCATTTATTTTATAGCCATTAGCTAAAACAACCTTATCAAACTTTTGGTGCCATTGTTTTGGTGCTTGTTTAAGTCCATATAAGGATTTAACAAGCTTACATACTTTATGCTCTGTTCCTGGAACAACAAATCCTTCCTGTTGTTCCATGTACACTTCCTCTTCCAATTCACCATTTAAAAATGCAGTTTTTATATCCATTAGAGAACAACCAAATTATATATAGAGGTAAGTCATATTAAGAGTGTAATTGTAGCAATTCTTGCTACTGGAGCATAGGTATCAAAGTAATCAATACCTTATTTTTGTGTAAAACCTTTGGCTACCAACCTTGCTTTAAATCTATCAATGGTTCCATCGACCTTTATTTTCTTTTTGAAGATCCATTTACAACCTATTGGTTTGGAACCCGATGGAAGATCAACTAAGACCCAATTTTGATTTCCCATTATTGAATCTATCTCATCATTTGTTCCTTCTTTCCAAAAAGAAGAGTCTTGATATTTTATTACCTCTTCAAATGTAATAGGATTGAATTTCGTATTATAACAATAAGGTATCTTATTGCATATACTTTCATCTTTTCCTTCTACAAGAAACATAATGAAATCTAGTCCAAAATCTTTGACATTTTTAATCATCTTACTTCTTCTTAATTCTTGTCATGATTCATCATTATTATCAATTTGTTCCAATGGAATCTCATTCTCATTCAAGGAATGAATCAATTGTTGTGAATCAATAATAGTATTAATTGAAATTGAATTAATTGGTTCAATTACTATGAACCTATATGCTTTGCTATTATGAGCATATCCTATAAACATGCATTCAATTCCTCTTTCACCTAACATTTTACATTTAGGTGTTGGAACTTTGACAATAGCTCTACAACCCAAAACCTTCAAATAGTTAAGGTTTGATTTCCTTTTCTTCCATTGCTCATAGGGGGTTATTTTAGTTTCTTTATTAGGAACTCTATTCAATATATGACAAGTTGTTAGAATAGCTTCTCCCCAAAAACTTTCTCCAAGACCTAAATATGATAACATTGAATTTACCATTTAAGTCAAGACTCTATTTTTCCTTTCAGTTACACCATTTTGTTGTAGTGTGTAAGGGGTTGAAACTTAATGGGCAATTCCAGTGGATTCAAAATAACTTGGATTATAGTATTCTCCACTTCTATCCTATCTTAAGCACTTGATAAATGATTCACACTGAAGTTCAACTTCATATCTATAAACTTTAAATTTATCAAACGTTTCATCTTTTGAATGCAATAAATATACATAATAATGTCTAGAACAATCATCAATAAAAGTAACAAAATATTTCTTTCCACCTAATGTAGGAGTGTTATGCATGTCACATAATTCACTATGTATTATCAAGCAATTTTGTTTTCATTTTAACCTTAGGGAAAGAATTTCTTGTAATTTTAGTCAACGTACATGTATTGTATTTTTCAATATTATTATTAAAAAAATGAATTAAATCTAACTTATACATGTCATTTAATTTTCTATAATTCAAATGACCTACTTTATAATGCCATAAAAAAAGATTCAACCATATAAGTAGAAATAGTATTTTTAATCTTATTAATGATATTGAGTTTAAACATACTCTCATACATATACCCTTTCCCTACAAAAATTCCTTCCTTAGACAAAATAAACTTATTTGCGTCAAAAACAAGTTTGAAACCAAACTTATTCAACAGGCTTCTAGATACTAAATTCTTCCTAACTTCTAGTACATAATATACATCATTTAAAGTTAAAACCTTTCCATAAGTGAATTGTAGCTCAACAAACCCTTTGCCTTTGATTGTTGCGGTGGAAAAATTCCCCATGTACAAGACATTGTCATTTTCACATTGTGTGAACTTTATGAACATGCTTTTGTCTTTGCACACATTTTTGGTTGCTCTGGTATCAATCCACCATGTATTATCATCTTGTGTCATACTAATTTCAGATATCATTGCAACAAACTTTTCGTTATTATCAGCCTTAGTATTCTTCTTTAAAAATTAACATTTATTCCTGAAATGTCCTGGCTTACCACAGTGATAGAATGAGCCCTTTTGTTTGTTTTTGAACTTAGGTGCTCTATTAGTCTGTTTGAACTTTCTCTTGAATGGTTTAATAGTCTGTACTTCCTTTGTAACATGCACTTTGGCATTTTCAAAATTTAGGTTCTGATCTTGCTTTCGATATTCTTCTTCAATACAAAGATTATTTGCCAAAACCTGAAGAGATATTTCCTCTTTTTTTATGTTTTAGACTTCTTTTAAAGTCTTTCCAAGATAGAGGAAGTTTGTCTATTATGGAGGATACAACAATCATTTCATCCATTTTTATATCATATTGCTTGGATTGATTCTACATCTTTTCAATATCATGCAATTGTTCCATAACAGAAAGACCATCAAGCATTTGGTAATTATTAAAATGACTGATAAGAAATTTCTTACTTGTAACATCTTTGGTCATGTTTCTTGTCTCCAATTTGTCCCATAATTTTTTAGCGGTGACCTCATTTTGGCAAGTGTCGAACAAACCATCAGATAAACCATTCAATATGTGGTCCATGCACATGTAATCAGTATTATCACATTTTTTCCTTTCTCGAGTTGCAACAATAGATTCATTTTCATTCCCTTCAGGTCTTGGAGTATCCAAAACATAAGTTGTAACACCCCTAACTCGCATCCATCGTCGGAATAAGGTACAGAGCATTAGTGGACTTATTACTTAGACAATCATACATTTCATATTCATTTCTTAAATTCAAACAAACGTTATTCAATTTCAATCATATAGTCCCTAACAAGAACCTTCGAGGTCTAAAACAAACATTAAAGTCAGTTCGAGACTAAACTGAGAACTTAGGAAAAATTTCGGGAAAACATTGAAATTTAAAAAATACAACAGACACACGTCCGTGTGGCTTGGCTGTGTGTATCACATAGCCAAAAGACACGCCCATGTCACAGGCCATGTGGACATTTGAAATAGGATCACATAGCCGTGTCCCAGCCCGTGTCCTACCCTATGTAACTCTCTGACTTGTGTCACATGACCAACCACACACTAGTGTGACTAGCCCATGTAACTTATCGACTTGCTACCTTAGAAATCTCATGTAACACCCCAAACCTGGCCAAGACATTATGGTCGAATCTGGCGATGTCACATGCATTGAATTTGGAAAACTGTGTAGGTTAGGTAAAGCATTAACTTCTTATTTAAAACAAAACATCCATGACATATCATTTGGTTCAGAAACGTTAATAAATTAATGGACTGTGAAAACATTAGTTATAGCTGAAGCTTAGAAACCATTATATTTACGTTAAAAGCTATTCGGGTTTAGGAAACCTTTGTTTTTGTTGAGTTTTGCAGTAATAAAATCATAAACGCAGTTAAAACGCCAAATTTAAGCAAACAGTCTATAGAGTCCAAATTACAAAAATTGCCCAACAATATAAAATAAAACCATAAAAAAAAAGTGAAATAGTTGTATAAGAGTGGTCATTGGCGAGTCCACCGCTTCACCGATCCGCCTAACCCTGTGGATTACCTGTATGGACCAGATAGAAGAAGGGGGAGTTTACGTAAACTTAGTGTGTAACTGTAACGCTAAGGTTTGTGCAAGTGTACACGGTCGTTATCAAGTAATAAGTAAGTATCGAGTTATCGTCTCTACTGGGATTGTATTTGTGTTAAGTCACTTAATTGTAAAATTATAATAACAACTTGGTAAATAAAAACAGAATATGATTTGGAAGTGTTGATCGAAATTAAGTATATAAAACTAAATGCAATGATCCATAATGCAATTTATCCTAAATATGCAACTATATGAATGAAATAGATTTTAGCAGAATTAAACACAATTTGCAACAATTATAACATAAATAAACTAGGACAATTACTTTAATTAAACTCAATTTATCATCAACATGCTTAATAATATTCAGAAAACCATTCCATGGCAACTCGATCTTTCATGTGTTTAGAAACCACACTAGGTCCTTTCGGAATCCTTTACTTAATGAATATGCATTTTACTGATCCTCATTTACTAAGGGTTTCTTAGCATTCGTGTGAGGTAACAGGGACGTGTTAGGTTTGAAACAGTTTAATCACACAAATCTAAAAGCTATGCGGATAACATAGCTTGCTTCGAGTTGTTATGCAACCTACAATTTAATCGGGTCAAGATCTAAATTGAGCATGCACATTTCAATTATGTGTAACGCCCTGAATTTGGGCCCAGAAGTATTGGGCCTTGACTACGGATCCGTAAGGAGGCTGTATATAAGTATTTAATTGTGCAATGAAATGACACAATTAAATGTATGCTTTAGTGGTTAAGGGCCCTGAGAAGTGTTGGAGAAATCTTGGGTTCAAACCTAGGCTTTAGCAAAAATTTTGTTTTATGAGTAAACCCCTAGCTTTGGGCCAATAGGCTTATAGTTAAATTTGGGTAGACCATGACACAAGAAGCCTAGTAGTCTGTTGGTAATGGCGTATGGATGTTTCCTTGGGGTTAAAGGTTCAAGTCTTGGCGTATGCAGAATTTTTGTTTTATTTATTTAAGTGAGATCAGACTTTGGCTTGTAGGCTTTATAAATAATTGTAGGAGGAAGGTGACACAAGATGAGCTTGTAGTCTAGTGGTGGTGGCGTGACATGGCTATTGTGAGAGCTTGGGTTCGAATCCCATGGAATGCAAAGGGATATTTATTTTATTTCTTTGTGGTGAGAGAGGTAGAGTTTGACTGAAACTCTGATGGATGAGATTTGAAATGGTCATGGAGGAGTTGTTGGAGTGGTTTGTGGAGGGATTCAAGAAAAGATTATGAAGGGTTTTGTGAAGAAAAATTAGGAGTTTGAGTTGGTGAAGGATGTTGCCGATTTGGTAAGGGGAATAGAAGGAATTCAGCTAGTTCTATCTTTCTTTCTTTTTTTCCCTCTTCACTATAGTGGATGAATGTTGAAAAAGAACACTCATACATTTTATTTGGTTCCTTTCGGTATTGCTTTGTTTAGTTTGTTCTCTCGATTGTTTCCCTAAAGTACCAAATTAGTACCAGTATCTCCTCTCTCTTTTTCTTATACGGCCTTCTATTAGGTTGTAATGGAACTTCTTCCTTTGTTAGTCTTGATAGTAGCCGAATACACATCCCTTGTAACACCCTGATTTTCGAGATTTTTCAGGATTTTTGTGATTTTGGTGAAATCTTGAAATTTTTGTGATTTGGTTATTAAATTTGTGTTTAAGTGTGTTAGTGGGCCTTTAGAAGGCCCAAGCCTAAGGTAAAACCCGGCAAAAATATCAACTTTGGATTTTAAGTGAAGAGGACTTGGTTAAGTGGGCTTTTAAGAAAAAGTGGGGAAAATAAGACTCAAGTAAGCCCTTGGTAAAGTGGCAATGAGGCACCACTTAGGTGCCTAAAAAAATGGCATATGGACAGGTGTTCAAGGGCCAGTGTTCGAGTCGCAAGGTAAGCATTGTGTTTTAATTATTTTTGTGCATGTGCTGAGCATGTGATGGAACTTAAGTAGAACTCTGCTAAAGAGAGTTTGAGTTGCTCATGGAATTGGGTGAGAAGTGATCAGGAGAGATTATCTAGGAATTTTGAATAGGGAGTAAGTGATGGCCGGTCAAGGGACTCTTGGGGGAGCATTGCCGATTTGGTCAATTGGCTTTGGGGTAATCGGTCAAGGATTGTTTAGGGTACTAGCTGAATGCTTTTGGGGCCTTTTAGGTTTTGTTTGGGTTCTTCTATACTTCGCTGCCGATTAGGTATAGTGTTAGGTTCTTTTCTTTCCTCCTCCTTTATTCCAAAAAGCCAAAAACGTGAGTTGTGAACCTCTTGGTACCAATTTGTTCAAAGAGCCGAACCATCCTTCCTTTTCTTCTCTTCTTCTTTTCTCTTCAACCGAAAGTTATATTCTTTTCTCATCTTCTCTCTTCTTTCCTCTCATCTCTAATCTCTTTCATTCTCACAAAGCCGAACCCATCTTCTTCTGCTCTACTTTCTTCTCAAGATTACCAATTGACTACACTAAAAGCCGAAATCTTGAAAGGTTCTTGGTTGTGCCGATTTCTTCTTGAGTGAACACTATCACTTTTTCTTTTCTTTAAAGTCGAATCTCCCTATTCTAATAGCCTTGTCGACATTTTTTTCTTCTCATTACAAAGCTTTCATCTTTCTTTCACCTTTGTTATACCAAAAGCCGAAAGATCTCTAAATTCATTCTTTGCTAGTATTTAGAGGCTAGATCTACATCAGATCTGAGTTAGAAACGGGATTGGAATCGTTCTGGTTAGGAGAACCTTTAGTAAGTGTTCGAAATCTCTGATTCTATTCTTTATTTCGGGATTTAAGGAAAAACCGAAACCCCCTATGAAAGGTGACTGTCGATTGGGGCTAAAGGCTCTATAAATCTTATTATTCGTATTGTTATGTGTTGGTGTAGATTAAAGACTGTCGATCAAAGCGCTTTGGAAGGCTAGGACCATTTGGGTGACTAGATCTAGATCTAGTCATAGTTTCGGCAAATAGGTAAGCATTCAAGGGCCTTGGAGGGGTTGGCCGAATGTGGTAATGGTTATTTCGATTACTTATTGTTTGGATCTTGATCTAATTTGTTAAGTGATCGATTGTAGGAGAAATCGCATAGGAGATCTCATCAGTAAAATCGCAAATCAGGTGTGTAAACGAACACCCTTCTGTAGTTTAAATCGGCAAAAGTCAAAAAGTCGAAATGCCAAAATTCTAGCATTTCATGTGCTTGCGAGTGTGCGAGTGCTCGTGGGTCAATTGGAAGTGATAGATCTATAACCGAAATTGGTAAGATTGGGGAGTGCACGATTTCCTGCACTTCGGTAAGTTTGGGCCTCGATGGGCTAAATTCAAGCCCAATGGGCTTACGAGCCCATATGGGTAAAAGTAAGCGGTAAGTGTGTTCTGGTATACTGTAGGTTAAATCTGTTAAACTAGACTTAGAATTTGGGCTAAACGGGCGTTAAGTAGCTAAATGACAGTGTAGGGCCCATTAGGGGTTTTAGGGCCCAATAACTGAAAACTGCTAAAATGGGCTAAATTAACTACTGAGATGTAAGTTGGACTATTAGGGACTGGAATATGCATAAAACCCTAAAAATTAGAATATTTACTGAGATACCCCTTAAGGGTGAGAAATTACTATTTTACCCCTAGGTGCAAAATGACTGTTATACCCCTAGGGCTAAATTTGACTGAAATGCATGTTTTACTGTTTCTGTTCACTGCATGCCTTGACATGATTATCTGTTGTATGGGACTGGGTTTATTGATGGAGGAAGTGCAAGTGGCATTGCCACGATTACTGAAAGAGGCTTTACCTTGTACTGATTACTGAAAGAGGCTTTGCCTCGTACTATTTACTGAAAGGGGCTTTGCCTCGATATACTGCTAGTGGCTTGGCCACATTATCTGAGTAGCTATACTGCAACTGTGGAGTGTAGCAACTGGGTGGGTTGAGTTGTTTCCACACATGGGGTGTTTATGGTTGGTACGAGTGGAATGTAGCGGATGGACAGATGGGCTTTAGGCTTTGCATACATGCATTATTACTAATCTGTTACTGTAATGGGCCTACGGGCCGTACTATTATCTGAAAGGGCTAATGCCCAGTTTACTGTGTCTGGATAGAGTTTCGGCCCGGTTATTACTGAGACTGGATAAGGCTTAGGCCCAGTGGCCTTGAGCTGATTTGGGCTCTGGATGGGCTTTCTTTACACATTGAGTCTCCAAACTCACCCCTTTTCTTCCATCTATGCAAGTGAGCCCTAGATTGGTGGACTTGGAGCTGGAGGGATTCGGAGTGGCCACGTAAACTACATTTCTGGTTTAATTAAGTTATTTATTTTATTTTATTATTTACTTTAATTATTTTTATTCTAATTTTTTGGTTTGTAATAAGGCCGCTTTAATTATTTTTATTCGGTATTTAAATTATTTATTTTTTCTATACAACGATTGATTTGAATAAGGTCGTGCGAGTTTCTAAACTTTAATCAACCATTTTCAAAAAATCAATCACACGTTTCAAACGGGTAACAAAGTTAAATCTTATAATAAGGAATACCCCTAAAACTTAGTAGTGGATAGGACATTCACAATTTAATCGGGATTTTCTCTTTAAACTTTAATAATGGTTTTGCAAAACTCACCCTCATCTTAGTAACTAGGAAACATAGTTAGTCTATTGATGATGTGACACACCAGATTTAGCCGTAACGTCTGGGCCGGGTTTGGGGTGTTACATCCCTCCCCTTTCACATTTCTTTCTTCCCTCTTTTTCTTTTTTCTCCTAATTCTTTCCCTCTTCATTTTGTTGATAGCCGAATACTTTATTCTTTTCTCGGCCAATCCTTTTCATCTCCCCATCTCTTAACTCGTTACTACTAATTCTTTGCTCATCTAGTAGCTTTGGCTGAATCCTACCTATTTCTTTGGGGCTGTTCGTAGGGAAGTATTTTTTTAAACACGTTGTACGATTCTTTTTCTTTGTTCTCTAGCTCTTTTGTCCATCGATTATTGTTAGGGGTATGATTTTTCAATCTCGTGTCTCAGGGTAAGGTATACTTTTGGGTGTTAGCCGAATACTTCAACCTTTAATTCCTTATTTTACGCCTTCAGTAAGTTGTTTATACGTGGTTCAACTATTGTGCGGGTATGTTATTAAGATACGATTGGATATAGGTAATCTCTGAGGGGCAAGTGATCAGTTTGTTTTATAACGGCTTAGGTCTGCAAGCCACACTCGATCGTAGTCGATCTATTGATAAATGCTGTCTAGTGTTCTTCTATTGTTAAGTGATTAACCGAAGGTTGTGTTTGAATCTAGGTTGAAGTGCGTGGAGATTTGTATTCTTTCTGTAAAATAGGTGTGTATAGCATTACCCTGTATCTGTTAGTTAGCCGAAAAGCCGATAGATTGTGTACTAACACTATTTTGTCTGTAGATTGGCAAAAGCCGAAAAGTTGAAAAGCTGAAAAGTCAGAAGATTGGACTTTGAGGTCACATGGGCATGCGAACGCTTGTGTGGTGAAATCAAGCCCACAAACGTGGGCATAAGACTGTAGAGGCGGCCATGAGCGTTCTCATGGGCTTAGGCCGTTTTGGGCCAAAATGGGCCGTGTGGGCCCAATAGGCCCGTGGGTCTCACATAGATAGAAACTTACGTTTTGTAGTAAATAATGGACTTGGCTGTGTAGTTGCATTGCCGTGGTTAATTTTGAGCCAGATGGGCCACATGAGCGTATAGGCCCACTTGGGCTACGTATTAGGCCATTGGCCCAATTGCACAATTTGATTATTAAAAGTTGCACAGGTCGCACGAGATGACTGTGGACCTACTGAAGGGTCGGTAAGTGTACCCAGACCCCAAACTGAAAATGATCAAATTACCCTTGGAGGGTAAAATGACCAAACTACCCTTGAAGGGTAAAATGACCAAATTACCCCTAGAGGGTAAAATGGCTGAATTACCCTTAGAGGGTAAAATGATCGAATTGCACCTGAATGGTAAAAATGACCAAATTAACCCTGGAGGGTAAAATAATCAAATTACTCTTGGAGGGTAAAATGACCGAATTATCCCTATAGGGTAAAATGACCATAATACCTCTACAAGGTAGAATGATTGTTATGCCTTATATGATTATTGTTTGTTTGAGCATGCCATGTGATATTTATATGTTTTGCATACATGCACGACATACTGTATGGGTTTGGATACAGATTTGGAGGAAGTGTACTGTGTTGGTAGTGTTACACGGGTCACACAAGAAGGCTGTGCTCCCATACTGGCTGGGCTGCAAGGGTCGCACAAGAGGACTATGCACCCATATTGGCAAGATCACACGGGTCGTACAAGACGATTATGGATCTATGCTGGCAAGGTCACACGGGTCGCACAAGATAACTGTAGACCTACTGATGGCTGTAAGCCAGGTATAATTCTAGCAACTTTGCTGCGATTTTAGTGTGCTGGCTGGTTTGGGATGGGTTGCATTTTTGCACGATACTGATACTGCTTTGGGCTAATGGCCACATTGTTACTATAATGGGCTAAAGCCACATTGTTACTGTTTTGCGCTAGGCCGACACTGAACTGTTACTGAAAAAGGCTCAAGCCCAGACTGTTACTACATGTACTGTTTACCGACTTACTGTTTTTATATTAGGGGACTACACGCTGAGTTTTCATAAACTCACCCTGTTTTAACTGTGTAGGTAATCCCCAACATTAGGTGGATCGGTGCTGCGAGGGACTCGAGGGTGGCCACACTACTTCTTCTGATTTATTTTATTGAGCTTTTATTTACATTTAGATTTTGTTTTGGCTGTTGATGTAATAAGGCCTCTCTCTAAATTTCTAGTTTTAATTTGGGTTTTTATTTATCATAATTTTTATCTGCTAGAAGTAGGATGCGGTTTTTTCCAAAATAGCAACGGTTTTCAAAACATTACGTTTCGGTAATGCAATTCTTTCTTTTAAGCTTCCACAACAAACATTGTTTTTAAAGTACAACAACATTTGAATTTGAGTAACAAATTTTCGATTAAGTCATAATAAGGTTTTAACACGAAGCAGGTTTCCAAACAAAATCATGTTTTTGAAAAACACCTCAAATGGGTTGATTTTGTAATTAACAAATAGGCTTTAACCATCAAACGGGTTTTTGTCAACAAGATCGAGTTTTCAACAAGACGCTCCAATGTGACACCGCCAGATTTGGGCCTAACGTGTAGGCCGAGTTTGGGGTGTTACATTTAATGGTGTCACAGCCAAATTGCAAAACTCGGCTGTGGAATGGGTTTTCAAATTGTGGATTTCAATAAGTTGTTTTCAAGTGTTTTGAAATATTTCCACTGAAAAGTGTGACACACCGAGTCTCTAGCGTTGATTCTGTAAGTTTTATTGAAACGTTTCAATTTAGGTTTTATATGTATTCAGTATGTGTGTTGGTAATTTAGAGTACTGATCTGGATTCTGAAGTATGCAAGGTTTGCCAAATTTGGGTGCTGATAACCCACAGTTTTGTACCGAAGCACTGACTCGGTTAGTAAGGGAAGTGCTAGAGGAGGCGTTTGATGCCAAAGTTAAGGAAACACTTCAGTCTAGGTGCTTAGACTGTAAGAAGAAGAGAGATCATAATTCTCTGGGGCTGGAGCCTCGTTTTATGAAGCATGTTAAGACGTGTCCAAACTTGCCGGTTTGTGAGTATTGTAAGAGGTATCATTCGGGTGAATACCAGAGGAAGATAGGAGCGTGCCTCAGATGCGGGTCTAAGGAGCATCAGGTTCGGGATTGCTTAGTCCATTTTAAGTCAGGTATGTTTTGTTTAGGTTTGATAATTCGTATATAGAAATTGTATGCTTGTGACATCTATCCACTCCGATGGATAGATGTTCGAGAGTGTGTTAATGTTATTAGGATCAGAGTGCGCAGCCGAAGTGTAGTGGTGTAGTCTAGGAGTTCAAAATTTTGAGGACGAAATTTCTTTAAGGAGGGGTGAATTGTAACGCCCCGAATTTGGGCCTAAAAGTATTGGGCCTTGAGTATGGATCTGTAAGGAGGCTATATATAAGTATTTAATTGTACAAGGAAATGACACAATTAAATGTATGCTTTAGTGGTTAAGGGCCCTGAGAAGTGTTGGAGAAATATTGGGTTCAAACCTAGGCTTTAGTAAAAATTTTGTTTTTTTAGTAAACCCCTAGCTTTGGGCCAATAGGCTTATCGTTAAATTTGGGTAGACCATGACGCAAAAAGCCTATCTGTTGGTAATGGTGTATGGATATTTCCTTGGGGTCAGAGGTTCAAGTCATAGTGTATGCAGAATTGTTGTTTTATTTATTTAAGTGAACTCAGACTTTGGCTTGTAGGCTTTATAAATAATTGTAAAAGGAATGTGACACAAGATGAGCTTGTAGTTTAGTGGTGGTGGTATGACATGGCTATTGTGAGAGCTTGGGTTCGAATCCCATGGAATGCAAAGGGATATTTATTTTATTTTTTTATGGTGAGAGAGGTGGAGTTTGACTAAAACTCTGATGGATGAGATTTGAAATGCTTATGGAGGAGTTGTTGGAGTGGTTTTTGGAAGGATTCAGGAGAAGATTGTGGAGGGTTTTATGGAAAAAATTAAGAGTTTGAGTTGTTGAAGGATATTGCCGATTTGGTAGGGGGAATAGAGGGAATTCGGCTAGTTCTATCTTTCCTTTTTTTCCCTCTTCACTATAGTGGCTGAATGTTGAAAAGACCACTCATACATTTTATTTGGTTCCTTTCAGTTTTGCTTTTTTTTAGTTTGTTCTGTCGATTGTTTCGCTAAAGTGCCGAATCAGTGCCGGTATCTCCTCTCTCTTTTTCTTATACGGCCTTTTATTAGGTTGTGACGGAACTTCTTCTTTTGATAGTCTTAATGGTAGCCGAATACACCCCCTCCCCTTTCACATTTCTTTCTTCCCTCTTTTTCTTTCTCTCCCAGTTCTTTCCCTCTTCATTTTGTTGATAGTTGAATACTTTCTTCTTATTTGGCCGATCGTTTTCTTCTCTCCATCTCTTAACTTGTTACTACCAATTCTTTGTTCATCTTGTAGCTTTGGCTGAATCTTGCCTATTTCTTTAGGGCTGTTCGTAGACAAGTATTCTTTAATCACGCTGTACTATTCTTTTACTCTGCTCTCTCTATTTCTGTTATTGTCTTATTTTGACAACTCTTTTATCTGTCGATTATTGTTAGGGGACGGTTTTTCAATGTCATGTCTCGGGTAGAGGTATACTTTTGGGTGTTAGCCGAATACTTCTGCCTTTCATTCCTAGTTCTATGCCTTCGGTAAGTTGTTTATATGTGGTTCAACTATTTTACGGGTATGTTATTAAGATTCGGTTGGATGTAGATAATCTCTGAGAGGCAAGTGATTAGTTTGTTTTATAACGGCTTACGTCTGCAAGCCACACTCGATCGTAGTCGATCTTTTGATAAATGTTGTCTAGTGTTCTTCTGTTGGTAAGTGATTAACCAAAGGTTGTGTTTGAATCTAGGTTGAAGTACGTGGAGATTTGCGTTCTTTCCATAAAACAGGTGTGTATAGCATTACCCTGTATCTGTTAGTTGGCCGAAAAGTTGAAAGATTATGTACTAACACTGTTTTCTTTGTAGATCGGCAAAAGTTGAAAAGCCAAAAAGTCGAAAAGCTGGAAGATTGGACTTTGAGGTCACATGGGCGTGCAAATGCTCGTGTGGTGAAATCGAGCCCATAAACGTGGGCATAAGACTATAGAGGCTGGCATGAGTGTTCTAATGGGCTTAGACCATTTTGGGCCGAAATGGATCGTGTGGGCCCAATGGGCACGTAGGTCCCACACGGGTAGAAACTTATGTTTTGTGGTAAATAATGGACTGGGCTGTGTAGTTGCATAGCCGTGGTTAATTCTGGGCCAGATGGGCCACATGAGCGTGTGGGCCCACTTGGGCCACGTTGTAACGCCCTAATTTTCGGGATTTTTTCGATTTTGGTGTGAACATGAAATTTTGTTGTTTGGGTATGTAAGTTATGCTTTGAGTGTGTTAGTGGGCCTTTAGAATGCCCAAGCCTAAATTTAAACCCAGTAGAATTATCGAATTTTAGACTTAAAGAGAAGGGGACTTGAGTAGGTGGGCTTTTAAGAAAAAGTAAGTAATTGAAGACACAAGTGAGCTCTTGGTAAAGTGGTAATGTGGCACCACTTAAAGCCTAAGAAAGTGGCGTGTGGAAGCTAAGAGAGGGCCAAGGTTCAAGTCGCATGATAAACAGTGAGGTATTTTATTTTTACTGCATGTGCTAGGCATGTGATGGACTCCAAGTGAAACTCTGTTGGTGGCAGTTTGAGATGCTCATGAGACTAAGTCAGATAGGATAAGGAGGAGAAAATCTAGGAATTTTGAAGGAAAGCTAGTGGTGGCCGATTGTGGGGTTCTTGGAGGAGCATAATCGGTTTTAGCCTGTCGATTTTGGGGCATTTTTGGCAAGAGGGGGTTGTGGGAGTTAGCCGAATGCTTTTTAGGGTTTCTTGGGGTTTTAGTTCAGCACATTAGGTTAGTGTGTACCGACTAGGTAAGGCTTTAGGGTTCTTTTTCACTTATTCTCCCTTGTTCTAGAAGCCGACACCATAACCACATTCACTTATGCCGAATTATCTTGAACCAAATTCTCCTCTCTTCTTTCATCTTTTTTCTTTTTTTCTCTTTTCTCTAAACCGAATTCACTTCATTACCTTTCTTTTTAGACCGAACCTATTCTTTATTTTTCTTTTCTGTTCTCAAAGCCTAGTAGTCGACGCCCCTAAAAGCTGAAACCAATCCACCATTGTCGATTACCTCTTTTATCAAAACCATCTCTTCTTTCCTTTTCAAATCTTTTAAGAAGCCGAACCATTAACCTCTCATCTTACTCTATGCCGATTAGTTCTTTCACTTGTGAACTCCTATTCTTCATCTACTTTCTCTTAAACTGAAATAGTCTTAGCCTAGTATAGATCCAAAAGTCGAAATCATTTAGATTCATTTTCTGCTCGGGTATTGAGGTTACATCTACGGCAGTTCTGGATTAGAAAAGGATTGGAAGCATTCTTTGTCAAGTGGATCTTCGGTAAGTGCTCAGATTCCCTTTTCATTCGTTATTGGACCGTATGAAATTTCAGAGCGTATTGGGCCGGTTGCTTATCGACTAACTCTGCCTCCTAAACTTGAAAAGATCCATAATGTTTTTCATGTGTCAATGCTGCGTCGTTATAGATCCGACCCTTCGCATGTGATTAATCCATCTGATATTGAGATTCGATTTGATTTGAGTTATGAAGAGGAACCAATCTGTATTTTAGCACACGAGGTTAAAGAATTACGGAATAAGAGAATTTCGTTAGTGAAAGTGTTGTGGGTCTGATACCGGGTAAAAGAAGCTACTTGGGAGCTTGAGGACACTATGAAAGGACGTTACCCTAACTTATTCTCAGGTAAGATTTTCGGGGACGAAAATTTCTTAAGTGGGGGAGAGTTGTGCAGCCCTATTTTGACCCTAGTCGGAAAGTGGTTTCAAGACCACAAAATCGAGTTATTAAATTTGAGAAATGCCGTATTTTATAAATATGATATGTGAATTATGCATGTGTGGAGAATTATTACCTTAATATTATTTATTCAATGTGAATTATTCAATAGGACTTAGGTGAGAATTTTTAAAAATAGGTTGGGTGAATTTTTGAATGGCCGATTGGTGAATGTATTCAAAGAGTTGGGCTTGCATGTCAAGTTTCCCTTTTATTTGTAAGTGGCCGGCCACGCAATTGATGTTATTGGTTGTATTATTATTTTATTTGTTAAATTTTGATGAGTGGATTATGATTAGATATTAGTGAATAAAATAATGAAATTAGAAAAAGAAAGAAATTTTGGTTATGTTTTTGTTCTTCTTGCCGTGAACTAAAGGAAGAAAAAAAGAGAAGAAAAGCTAGGCATTCGGTCTTCTACTTGCTTAATTAAGGTAAGTTTTAGGTAAATTCTTAGAGATTTTATGAAATTTTAGTTGATGGATAGGTCTTTGATTGAGCCCATGTGTGAATTTTGATCCTTGTGGTGATTTGAGTATTCGGTTAAGGTAGGAAACTTGGAAGATGATTTCTATTCCTGATGTTTTATGAGTTGGGAGCTTAAATTGAAATTGAATAAGGGGAATATGTGTATTGAGGTTTTAGTGGTATGGAAATTCAGTTATGAGAGTGGGTGTGTGGTCACTTGCCGAATGTGGGTGTTAAGGTTAGTAGGTTGGTTTAATTCTTGTATTAGAAATCTATTTGAGCAATTAGATAGGCTTTGAATGGTTGATGTGATGAAATTAGAAACTCATGAACTTGATGCAAATATTTTGAGCTTATAGTAGTTAAACGGATTAGTAAGGACCTATTCGGCCATGGAGGTTAAACACTTTGTTAAATTGTTGAATATATGCTTTGGTTGTTAAGGAATATTCGATCTTAGTATGAATCTCATTAATAACGTTTAGTTATTAGATTTGGTATAAAATACTTCTTGAAATGGTGGAATTGGATGACTTAATTATGGATTTTAGTTATGAGAGCTATTTGTAAATAGAGCTAGAGGGTTGGCATTGAGCAATTTAGAAATTGAATCTTAAATGCTTAGGAGAACCTTAGTGAAGCATTTGGCTATGATTCATGTCCTAAAGAAGGGGTTTAAAGGGTGGTGCATTATAACAAACATGTATATGGACCCTATGTATGAATCTTGTAATTTTATTGTAAACCTTTGGTTTAACTTGTATCATATTAATTGCTAAAATACTAGCTTGTGTGGAAAATTTTGTGTATGCTATTATGTACCGAATGGGAGTTAAAAAAAAATGGAGCTCACTATGTGTATCATGGTCAACCTTTGATAGCCAATATGTCTTGATTTGTAAATTGAGTTAAAAGATTATATATGTTCGATTTAGCCTAAGCTAGGCATGACTTGTAACATAGTAATGATTGACCGAACGTATATGTGTGAGATAGTGAGGATAATTGTATTTCTTGCTTTGATTAAGTGAAATATATGAAGTTAATATACTTAATTTACTTAATTAAGCTCAAGAGCACATAGGGGCAACTTCAGATAAGGGGAAAGCTAAAGTGACAGAATAGCCGCCCTGTAACTACTCAGAAAGATACGAGGTAAGTTCTCGAGTAACGAATTTCAACTCATAACGTGATGAAGTGATAGTACATATGTATAAAATATAAACTTAGACTTAAAGGTTATACTTGAATGTCATTGAGGAAAGATAAATTGTGAAATTGTTGAAAGTCGAATATCAACATTGAACTTTGTCATATCTTGAAATAAAATTGTGTCCTTTGATTATAATTAATGAACCGAACAATGTGTGGTTGGTAAACATGCTGTAAGAGCTTATTCTCGAAGGGCTTTTGAGCCAATGTTAAAGATTCGAGCTTAGTCTCGAAGGGCTTTTGAGCTAGTGTTAAAGATCCGAGCTTAGTCTCAAAGGGCTTTTAAGCCAGTGTTAAAGATCTGAGCTTAGTCTCGAAGGGCTTTTGAGCCAGCGACATAACCGGACTTAGTTCCGAAGGGCCTTCGAGCCAGTGGCATGATCGGACTTAGTTCCGAAGGGCTTTTGAGCTAGCGTTAAGAATCGGGCTTGGTCCCGAAGGGCATCCGTGCCGGCCTCATATCTAGGTTGAAATCCCGTAAGAAATCATATAATCAATGTTGAAACAATTTTAAATAAATGTGCTACTTACCGTAAGATAGCCAGGTATGCATTTTACTCTCATTGAGAATTTGATAATCTTTAAATTATGATTTTGAAATTCGGTAGGGATGCTTAGACCATTGTTTAAAATCATTCGAACGTTTATGATCTGATTATGATGTATGAGTTCTAATTTAGAGAGTTTAACTTCACAAATATGAGATGTATGTGTATATGCATGAGATTGACATGGAAATTTGAGATGAACATATACGGCTATAGGTTGAATTTTGTTGGATATATTGATTTCACCTTTGTAATATGAATGATAGAAGTAGTATCTTAGTTATGTTCCTATTCGGCCAAAGGATGGAATAAACAAGCTTAGATATTACTATGCTACTCTTTCAAATAATTTTCTTACTTAAAAACTTACTAAGCATATGATTGCTTACTCTGTTGCTCTTAACTTTCTGTTTTATAGATCTCGTTTGTTAGCTACGGTCTTGGGAATTCCAAGATTAAAGTCATCCACACTATCGAAGCATCTTTCGGTATTGGTAACTAAACTTTGAAAATGGCATGTATAGGCTTGACATTTTGTTGCTAAACAAATATCTTGTGATGTTGTAATTAAGTTTGGCCATGCGAAAATGGCTTATCTAAATACCCTACTTCTATATCTATGATGTTAAGTTTGTTCATGATGTATGTGAATGGTAATGAAGTTATACAATTGTAAAATGGGCTCGAAGGATGTCATATCTTGATATCTATGTTTTATGAAATATGAGTGGTTTGAATGTGAACAATAATAACATTGGGTACCATTTGTTTGAGGTTCAGCATGATGGTATGCTATGGGGTATATTGTTTTGAGCTTGATAAATCGGCCTAGTTGATTTTTGGTTTTGAGCTTCGCTAAACTTTGACATTTTTTTTACCCTATGAATAGTAATGGTCTTATTAGATGCAAAAGTGGTTTTAAATGAAATGGTTAGGTGCGATCATCGATCCGATATATGAGTTTCAAAATATGATTAAATTAATGACATAAATTGTACGAGTGCGTTTAGGATAAGTTAATTGATGGTTGGGTGATGCCTCTTGACTCTCCTGCGACGGGTACGGGTCTAGGGGTGTTACATTTTATTCGTATCAGAGCTACGGTTTAGTCAATTCTTGGACTATCGTGTGAGTATGAGTCTACCTATACATGCCATTTAATGTTAATGCGATAGTGTGATGACTTCTGACATCTGAAATGTGATTTTTGGTATAGAAATGGATCCCGGACCCGATCGATCCGTAGCGGACGATGCTGAGAGCGTAGCGCCTGCTCCCGCGCAAGGGATAGTGCCAAATGACTCTCAGCCAAATATCAGTCATCGAGATGATGACGCAAGACAAGCCTTTTACACAATGATGAGCGATTGGTTCGCTCAATTCCTTAGATCAAATCTGGCTATTCCACAGCCCCCGCCCCCGAATACTCCGTTCCCAACCTATGTGGCCCCTCCTGTGACTGATCTGGTGAGATCGAGTAGGCCTCCGGTCGACAAAATTAGAAAATACGGGGCTGAAGAGTTTCGGGCTACCCCCAGTGATGATGCTGAGCGGGCCGAGTTTTGGCTCGATAACACCATCCGAGTATTCGACGAGTTATCCTGTACGCCCAAGGAGTGTTTAAAATGTGCGGTATCTCTATTACGCGACTCTGCATATTATTGGTGGAATACTCTAGTTTCTGTTGTTCCGAAAGAGCGAATTACCTGGGAGTTTTTCCAAACTGAGTTCCGTAAGAAATACATCAATCAGAGATTCATCAACCAAAAACGGAAGGAATTTCTTGAGCTTAAACAACGAGAGAGAATTCAGGCGACTTAGCCGTTATGCTCACTAATGTGTATCATCCGAGGCTATCATGTGTAAACATTTTGAGGACGGATTGAATGAAGATATCAGATTGCTGATAGGAATTCTGGAAATTAAAGAGTTTGTCGTGCTAGTCGAGCGAGCTTGCAAAGCCGAAGTGCTCGGTAATGAGAAAAGAAAAGCTGAAGATGGGGCTAGAGAGTTCCGTAAGAGATCTACGGGAAAGTCTATTCAGCAGTCGTCCAAAAAGATTAGAGATGACTTAGGCCGATCCAAGAATACTCCGAGTTTTTCCAGACGTGACCATCATCAACCCCCGGTGCGTTCGCGAGCTACTTCTGTCGCTAGTGTTGGCAATGAACATCGGGACAGATCTGATTGTAAATATTGTGGTAAATGGCACCCAGGGAGCTGTAGACATCATGATCGCTCCTGCTTCAGATGTGGATCTGCTGATCACTTTATCAAAGACTGTCCGAAATTAGATGAACGCACTCCTGATCCGAGTTAGAGACCGAGTGGTACGGCTGCACCTGGTAGACCACCGAGGCGTGGAGGAAATACTAGTGGTAGCCAGAGAGGGACTAGAGACACTGCAGTCAGGTCCGAGGCTCGTGCACCTGCCAGAGCGTATGCTACTGGAGCCCAGGAGGAGGCATCTTCTCTGGATGTTATTATCGGTACTTTCACTCTCTTTAATACTGATGTTATCGCTCTGATTGATCCCAGTTCAACCCATTCGTATGTGTGTGAAACTTTAGCATCCAGTAAGACTCTTCCTGTTGAGTCTACTGAGTTCGTGATTCGAGTGTCAAATCCCTTGGGTCGTTGTGTTCTGATAGAAAAAGTATGCAAGAAATGTCCCTTAATGGTACGAGATTTCTGCTTTCCGGCAGATTTGATGCTTTTACCCTTCGATGAATTTGATATTATTCTCGGAATGGATTAGTTGAGTGTGCATGACGCGATGGTGAATTGCAAGCGAAAGACTAATGATGAAATAATCCGAATTGAGTCCACTGATTTAAACGGGCTACCTGCCGTAATCACGTCCATGTCAGCTCTGAGATACGTGAGAAAAGGCTATGAAGCTTATCTATCCTATGTATTAGATAACAAAGTTTCCGAACGAGAACTTGAGACTGTGTCTGTAGTTTGTGAGTTTTCGGATGTGTTTCCCGAAGAATTACTGGGATTACCGCCCATCAGGGAAGTAGAGTTTGGTATAGAGTTAGTTCCGGGTACTACTCCAATTTCGATTGCCCCGTACTGTATGGCACCTACCGAACTAAAAGAACTGAAATCCCAGCTGCAAGAGTTGACAGACAGGGGCTTCGCACGACCGAGTTTCTCACCTTGGGGCACACCAGTTTTGTTTGTGAAAAAGAAAGACGGGACTATGAGAATGTGTATCGACTACAGACAACTGAATAAAGTCACCGTAAAGAATAAGTATCTGTTGCCCCGAATTGACGACCTGTTTGATCAGTTGAAAAAAGCTTCAGTGTTTTTGAAGATTGATCTGCGATCTGGTTACTACCAGCTGAGAGTTAGAGATTCTGACGTGCCGAAGACCGCATTCAAAACGAGGTACGGACACTACGAATTCTTAGTGATGCCGTTCAAGCTCACTAATGCCCCTACGGTTTTCATGGACTTGATGAATCAGGTGTTTAGGCCCTTTTTTGGACCGTTTTGTAGTGGTATTCATCGATGATATTTTGATTTACTCTCGCGATGAAATCGAGCATGCCGAGCATTTGAAACTTGTACTTCAGACTTTACGTGATAATCAATTGTATGTGAAATTCAGTAAATGCGAATTCTGTTTGCGCGAGGTCGGCTTTTTGGGACATATAGTGTCTGCTTCGGGTATTCGAGTCGATCCGAACAAAATTTCAACTATTATCAACTGGAAACCCCCTAGAAATGTTTCTGAGGTTCGAAGTTTCCTAGGACTTGCTGGTTATTATCGACGATTCGTTAAAGGTTTCTCGATGATTGCGACACCTTTAACGAAATTGTTACAAAAAGACGTCAGGTTTGAGTGGTCTGATAAGTGTCAGCAAAGTTTCGATCAGCTGAAAGCCCTTTTGACGGAAGCTCCAGTGTTAGTTCAGCCAGAATCCGGTAAAGAGTTTGTAGTTTATAGTGATGCATCTCTAAACGGTTTAGGCTGCGTTTTGATGCAAGAAGGTCGAGTTGTCACTTATGCTTCGAGGCAGTTGGAGCCTCACGAACGGAATTATCCGACTCATGATCTTGAACTAGCCGCTATTGTTTTCGCTCTGAAGATTTGGCGTCACTACCTGTTTGGTGAAAAATGTCACATCTTCTCCGATCACAAAAGTCTCAAGTATCTGATGACTCAAAGAGATTTAAATTTGAGGCAAAGACGATGGTTAGAATTGCTTAAAGACTACGAGCTTATTATTGATTATCACCCGGGAAAGGCAAATGTAGTTGCAGACGCTCTTAGCCAGAAATCATTATTTTCCTTAAGAGCAATAAACGTGCAATTAACCTTGTCGGCAGATGAGGTGTTGGTAGCCAAATTAAGAGCAGAGCTAGTGTTAGCACGATAAATTTGTGAACCTCAAAAAGTCGATGATGACTTGATTGCTAAACGAGCTCAATGTATTTTGGGTGAGGATACAGAATTTCGATTAGATGAAAATGATTGTTTGAGATTTAAGGACCGATTGTGTGTTCCGAGAAATTCTGAGCTAGTTTCGACAATTCTGAATGAAGTCCATAATAGCCGAATGTCAGTTCATCCGGGTAGCACGAAAATGTATAACGACCTGAAACGTCAATATTGGTGGCACGGTATGAAATGGGATATCTCTGATTTCGTATCCAAGTGTCGAGTGTGTCAGCAAGTAAAAGCTGAACATCAGGTGCCTTCAGGATTACTTCAACCGATCCTAATACTTGAGTGGAAATGGGATCGTGTTACTATGGACTTTGTATCTGGTTTACCGTTAACACCGAGCAAGAAAGACTCTATTTGGGTTATTGTGGATAGATTAACCAAGTCAGGTCATTTCATCCCGGTTCGTACAGACTTCTCACTTGATAAGCTAGCGGAATTGTACGTCTCCCAGATTGTATGATTGCACGGAGTGCTGACTTCTATTGTTTCAGATCGAGATCCCCGATTTACTTCGCGATTCTGGAAGAAATTACATGAGGCATTGGGCACTCAACTCCATTTTAGTACCGCTTTTCATCTGTAGACTGACGGTCAATCTAAACGAGTTTTCAGATACTCGAAGACATGTTTAGATGTTGCATTCTCGAGTTTACTGGTTCGTGGAAAAAATATTTACCCCTGATTGAATTCGCGTATAATAACAGTTTTCAATCGAGTATTCAGATGGCCCCCTACGAAGCCCTTTACGGTCGAAGGTGCCGTATACCCCTATTTTGGACCGAGCTTAGTGAGAATAAGATTCTCGGGGTTGATTTAGTCAAAGAAGCAGAACAGAAAGACAAAACAATTCGTGACAGTTTGAAAGCGGCATCTGATCGTCAGAAATTGTACGCAGATCTGAAACGTAAAAATATCGAGTATCAGGTTGGCGATAAAGTGTTTCTAAAAGTCTCACCATGGAAAAAGATACTCCGTTTTGGCCGTAAAGGGAAGTTGAGTCCGAGATTTATTGGACCGTATGAAATTTCAGAGTGTATTGGGCCGGTTGCTTATCGACTAACTCTGCCTCCTAAACTTGAAAAGATCCATAATGTTTTTCATGTGTCAATGCTGTGTCGTTATAGATCTGACCCTTCGCATGTGATTAATCCATCTGATATTGAGATTCGATCTGATTTGAGTTATGAAGAGGAACCAATCCGTATTTTAGCACACGAGGTTAAAGAATTACGGAATAAGAGAATTTCGTTAGTGAAAGTGTTGTGGGTCCGACACGGGGTAGAATAAGCTACTTGGGAGCTTGAGGACACTATGAAAGAACATTACCCTAACTTATTCTCAGGTAAGATTTTCGGAGACGAAAATTTCTTAAGTGGGGAAGAGTTGTGACAGCCCTATTTTGACCCTAGTCGGAAAGTGGTTTTGGGACCACAAAATCGAGTTATTAAATTTGAAAAATACCGTATTTTATAAATATGATACGTGAATTATGCATGTGTGGAGAATTATTACCTTAATATTATTTATTCAATGTGAATTATTCAATAGGACTTAGGTGAAAATTTTTAAAAATAGGTTGGGTGAATTATTGAATGGCCGATTAGTGCATGTATTCAAAGAGTTGGGCTTGCATGTCAAGTTTCCCTTTTATTTGTAAGTGGCCGGCCATGCAATTGATGTTATTAGTTGTATTATTATTTTATTTGTTAAAATTTGATGAGTGGATTATGATTAGATATTAGTGAATAAAATAATGAAATTAGAAAAAGAAAGAAATTTTGGTTATGTTTTTGTTCTTCTTGCCGTGAACTAAAGGAAGAAAAAGAGAGAAGAGAAGCTAGGCATTCGGTCTTCTACTTGCTTAATTAAGGTAAGTTTTAGGTAAATTCTTTGAGATTTTATGAAATTTTAGTTGATGGATAGGTCTTTGATTGAGCCCATGTGTGAATTTTGATCCTTGTGGTGATTTGAGTATTCGGTTAAGGTAGGAAACTTGGAAGATGATTTCTATTCCTTATGTTTTATGAGTTGGGAGCTTAAAGTGAAGTTGAATAAGAGGAATATGTGTATTGAGGTTTTAGTGGTATGGAAATTTGGTTATGAGAGTGGGTGTATGGTCACTTGCCGAATGTGGGTGTTAAGGTTAGTAGGTTGGTTTAATTTTTGTATTAGAAATCTATTTGAGCAATTAGATAGGCTTTGAATGGTTGATGTGATGAAATTAGAAACTCATGAACTTGATGTAAATATTTTGAGCTTATAATAGTTAAACGGATTAGTAAGGACCTATTCGGCCATGGAGGTTAAACACTTTGTTAAATTGTTGAATATATGCTTTGGTTGTTAAGGAATATTCGGTCTTGGTATGAATCTCATTAATAACGTTTAGTTATTAGATTTGGTATAAAATACTTATTGAAATGGTGGAATTGGATGACTTACTTATGGATTTTAGTTATGTGAGCTATTTGTAAATAGAGCTAGAGGGTTGGCATTGAGCAATTTAGAAATTGAATCTTAAATGCTTAGGAGAACCTTAGTGAAGCATTCGGCTATGATTCATGTCCTAAAGAAGGGGTTTAAAGGGTGGTGCATTATAACAAACATGTATATGGACCCTATGTATGAATCTTGTAATTTTATTGTAAACCTTTGGTTTAACTTGTATCATATTAATTGCTAAAATACTAGCTTGTGTGGAAAATTTTGTGTATGCTATTATGTACCGAATGGGAGTTAAAAAAAATAGAGCTCACTATGTGTATCATGGTCAACCTTTGATAGCCAATATGTCTTGATTTGTAAATTGAGTTAAAAGATTATATATGTTCGATTTAGCCTAAGCTAGGCATGACTTGTAACATAGTAATGATTGACCGAACGTATATGTGTGAGATAGTGAGGATAATTGTTTTTCTTGCTTGGATTGAGTGAAGTATATGAAGTTAATATACTTAATTTACTTAATTAAGCTCAAGAGCACATAGGGGCAACTTCAGATAAGGGGAAAGCTAAAGTGACGGAATAGCCGCCCCGTAACTACTCAGAAAGATACGAGGTAAGTTTTCTAGTAACGAATTTCAACTCATGACGTGATGAAGTTATAGTACATATGTATAAAATATAAACTTAGACTTAAAGGTTATGCTTGAATGTCATTGAGGAAAGATAAATTGTGAAATTGTTGAAAGTCGAATATCAACATTGAACTTTGTCATATCTTGAAATAAAATTGTGTCCTTTGATTATAATTAATGAACCGAACAATGTGTGGTTGGTAAACATGCTGTAAGAGCTTAGTCTCGAAGGGCTTTTGAGCCAATGTTAAAGATCTGAGCTTAGTCTCAAAGGGCTTTTGAGCCAGTGTTAAAGATCCGAGCTTAGTCTCGAAGGGCTTTTAAGCCAGTGCTAAAGATCTAAGCTTAGTCTCGAAGGGCTTTTGAGCCAGCGACATAACCGGACTTAGTTCCGAAGGGCCTTCGAGCTAGTGGCATGATCGGACTTAGTTTCGAAGGGCTTTTGAGCCAGCGTTAAGGATCGGGCTTGGTCCCGAAGGGCATCCGTGCCGGCCTCATATCTAGGTTGAAATCCCGTAAGAAATCATATAATCAATGTTGAAACAATTTTAAATAAATGTGCTACTTACCGTAAGATAGCCAGGTATGCATTTTACTCTCATTGAGAATTTGATTATCTTTAAATTATGATTTTGAAATTCGGTAGGGATGCTTAGACCATTGTTTAAAATCATTCAAACGTTTATGATCTGATTATGATGTATGAGTTCTGATTTAGAGAGTTTAACTTCACAAATATGAGATGTATGTGTATATGCATGAGATTGACATGGAAATTTGAGATGAACATATTTAGCTATAGGTTGAATTTTGTTGGATATATTGATTTCACATTTGTGATATGAATGATAGAAGTAGTATCTTAGTTATGTTCCTATTCGGCCAAAGGATGGAATAAACAAGCTTAGATATTACTATGCTACTCTTTCAAATAATTTTCTTACTTAAAAACTTACTAAGCATATGATTGCTTACTCCGTTGCTCTTAACTTTCTGTTTTATAGATCTCGTTCGTTAGCTGCAGTCTCGGGAATTCCAAGATTAAAGTCATCCACACTATCAAAGCATCTTTCGGTATTGGTAACTAAACTTTGAAAATGGCATGTATAGGCTTGACATTTTGTCGCTAAACAAATATCTTATGATGTTGTAATTAAGTTTGGCCATGCGAAAATGGCTTATCTAAATACCCTACTTCTATATCTATGATGTTAAGTTTGTTCATGATGTATGTGAATGGTAGTGAAGTTATACAATTGTAAAATGGGCTCGTAGTATGTCATATCTTGATATCTATGTTTTATGAAATATGAGTGGTTTGAATGTGAACAATAATAACATTGGGTACCATTTGTTTGAGGTTCGGCATGATGGTATGCTATGGGGTACATTGTTTTGAGCTTGATAATTCGGCCTAGTTGATTTTTGGTTTTGAGCTTCGCTAAACTTTGACATTTTTTTTTACCCTATGAATAGTAATGGTCTTATTATATGCAAAAGTGGTTTTAAATGAAATGGTTAGGTGCGATCATCGATCCGATATATAAGTTTCAAAATATGATTGAATTAATGACATAAATTGTACGAGTGCGTTTAGGATAAGTTAATTGATGGTCGAGTGATGCCTCTTGATTCTCCTGCGATGGGTACAGGTCTAGGTGTGTTATAGGAGCAATATCTCTACTGCGAGATGAGGCATATCAGTGTTGGATCACTGTAAGGGATAGTACCCTAGCTGAGCGGGTAACTTGGGAACTGTTTAAAATGGCTTTCAAGGGAAAGTACGTCGGGGCAAGCTATGTGGACGCTTGTAGAAAGGAATTTCTAAACCTAATTTAGGGTAACAAGTCTGTTGTTGAATATGAGGCGGAGTTTTTACGGTTGAGCCGGTATGCCAGTGGAATAGTTGTTACTAAGTACGAGTTTAGCATTCGATTTAAGGATGGCCTTAGGGATGAGCTTAGGGTGCTGATAGCTCCGCAGAGGGAGCGTGACTTTGCTGCATTGGTGGAAAGGGCTAAGATAGCCGAGGAGGTGAAGCGAACTGAACGGCAGAACCGTGAGAAGGATCAAAATCGATTCAGGAGGGATTCTGGACCCTCTGGTGCTGGAAACAGGACTGTCAAATGAGCTAGAGTGGATGAACCGGTCTGGGTAGTTTCGGTGAATATAGTTAGACCGCAGGCTTGTGGGGACTGTGGTAGAGTGCATCTGGGAGAATGCTGGAAGCATACTAGGGCTTGTTTTCGATGCGGATCCAAGGAGCACAGAGTTAAGGATTGTCCACAGAGGCCAACTCAGATGTAAGTTGCTGAACAGAGGGTTGCTCAACCAGTGCGAGGTGGACTACAACCGACGAGAGGTCGTGGCCAAGGTAGGGGCGGCAACGGAAATGGTCGTGGACGTGGAGCACCTGGTAGGGGTGCTGGAAATGCTGAGGCTCATCAACCAGCATTATTGTATGCTGCTCATCGCTGAGAGAAGGGTGACGCATCTAACGTCATAACTGGTACGTTTTTTATCTCTAGCATGCCATACACTGCCTAGATAGATGTTGGTTCTACACATTCGTATGTTGCATGTGATATATCTGGGGCGTTGGGTGTGCACTCTGAGGAAACTGTGAGTGGGGTAACTGTGATAAGTCCACTGGGTCACTCGGTTAGGGTAGACAAACTCTTTAGGGAGGTGCCTTTAGAGACTTAAGGTAGGATTTTCTTTGGGGATTTAATGGAGCTACCATTTAGAGAATTTGATCTCATCTTGGGGATGGACTGGCTTGCTAAGCATAACGCGACTTTGGATTGTGTGGCTAAGCGGATGGTGTTAAGGACTACAGAGGATGAGGAGGTGATGGTTATAGGAGAGCGAAGGGATTATTTGTCCAATGTTGTTTCGGCCTTAAGGGCTGAGAAGCTGATTCGCAAGGGTTGTGAGGCATATTTGGCATTCGTGAGTCAGACGGAGACTGAGGGTTTGACCGTAGACAAGGTTAGAACTGTTAAGGAGTTCCAAGATATTTTTTTGAGGAGCTTCCTGGATAGCCTCCGAATCGTGAAGTCGAATTTGGCATCGACTTACTGCCTGGAACAGCTCCAGTGTCCATCGCACCTTATAGGATGGCACCAAAGGAGTTAGTAGAACCTAAAGCTCAAATTCAAGAGTTGTTGGATAAAGGTTTTATTAGACCGAGTGTGTCTCCATAGGGAGCACCAGTTCTATTCGTGAGGAAGAAGGATAGGACGATGCATATGTGCATCGATTATCGCCAGTTGAATAAATTGACGATAAATAACAAGTACCCTCTGCCAAGGATCGATGATCTGTTTGACCAGCTTAGAGGAGCTTCGGTATTTTCCAAGATCGATCTTCGATCTGGATATCATCAGTTAAGGGTTAAGGAGTGGATATTCATAAGACAGCATTCAGAACTCGGTATGGTCATTACGAGTTTCTGGTGATGCCGTTTGGACTGACGAATGCACCTGTGACTTTCATGGATTTGATGAATCGAGTATTCCAACCTTACTTGGGCCGATTCGTAGTCGTCTTTATCGACGATATTCTGGTGTATTCGGAAACTAAGGAGAAGCATGATGAGCATCTCTGTGTTGTTCTGCAAGTGTTAAGAGAGAAACAACTTTATGTAAAATTCAGTAAGTGTGAATTTTGGTTGCGAGAAGTGACATTTCTGGGTCACGTTGTTTCTGCAGAGTGGATTAGGATGGATCCTTCGAAAATTGATGCAGTTCTGGATTAGAAGCCGCCAAAGTCGATTTCGAAAATTCAGAGTTTTCTGGGTTTAGCAGGGTACTACAGAAGGTTTGTAGAAGGATTCTCTTTGATTGCTGCACCGTTAACGAAACTGCTAAAGAAAGGGGTATCATTTGTATGGACTGAGAAGCAGTAAGAGGCTTTTGATAACTTGAAGAAAGTCTTGACTGAGGCGCCAGTGTTGATTCAGCCGGAGTCTGGGAAGGATTTCACAGTGTATAGTGATGCGTCGCATGTGGGTTTAGGCTGTGTATTAATGCAAGAGGGTAAGGTGGTCGCTTATGCTTCGCGACAACTTAAGCCTCACAAAGCGAACTACCCTACGCATGATCTGGAGTTGGCAGTAGTTATCTTTGCATTAAAGATCTGGAGACATTATCTGTATGGGGAAAAGTGTATTATATACACGGACCATAAGAGTCTCAAGTACTTGTTAACTCAGAAGGAGTTGAATCTTAGGCAACGAAGATGGATAGAGTTGCTTAAAGATTATGACTGTTCAATTGAGTATCACCCAGTCAAGGCGAATGTGGTGGCTGATGCATTGAGTCGAAAGGCTGTAGCTGAGTTCAGAGTAATGTTCGCTCATCTGAGTTTATATGAAGATGGGAGCTTGTTAGTAGAGTTACAAGTGAGACCAACTTGGATTAAGCAGATTAAAGAGAAACAGTTAGAGGATGAGTCGCTAGTTCCTTGGTTTCAGCAAGCTGAGAATGAAAAGACTTCCGATTTTAGACTGAATATTGAAGGAGTTCTGTGCTTTCGAGGAAGAGTTTGTATTCCGAAAGACTCTAATTTGATACAGTCAATTCTGAAAGAGGCACATGGCGGAGCTTGTGCCATGCATCCTGGAGGGAATAAGTTATATCAAGACTTGCGAGAGTTGTACTGGTGGCCTGGACTTAAGCGAAAAGTAACTGAATTCGTAGGTAAGTGTCTGACATGCCAGCAAGTAAAGGCTGAGCATCAACTGCCTTCTGGACTTCTGCAGCCAGTGAAAATTCCACTTTGGAAGTGGGAGAGGGTAACCATGGATTTTGTGAGTGGGCTAGCTTTGACAAGACTCAGTATGGGTAATTGTAGATAGGTTAACGAAATCCGTTCATTTCATACCTATTCGAACTGACTACTCACTTTAGAAGTTGGCCAAGTCGTATGTGGCAGAGATAGTGCGACTGCATGGGGTGCTAGTTTCGATTATTTCTGACCGGGATCCTAGGTTTACATCTCGATTCTGGCAGAAGTTGCATGAGGTGTTAGGTACGCGATTGGATTTCAGCACTACTTTTCACCCTCAGACAAATGGACAGTCGGAAAGGGTTATTCAGGTTCTGGAGGACATGTTGAGGGGTTGTGTTATCGACTTCCGAGGTAGTTGGGAGGATTACTTGCCATTGGCAGAATTTGCTTATAATAGCAGCTATCAGGCAAGTATTCAAATGGCTCCATATGAGGCACTATATGGGCGAAGGTGTCGTACGCCCACGTGTTGGACGGAGTTGGGAGAACGACAGGTTCTTGGGCCAGAGTTGGTGGCAGATACTGAGAATAAGGTGAAGTTGATCAGAGATTGGTTAAAGGAAGCATCTGATAGGCAGAAATCTTATGCGGATTTAAAGCGTAAGGAAATTGAGTATTCAGTAGGAGATATGGTATTCTTGAAGGTCTCGCCTTGGAAGAAGATATTAAGGTTTGGTAAGAAAGGCAAGTTGAGTCTGCGGTTTATAGGGCCTTATCAAGTTCTTAAACGGGTAGGGCCAGTAGCTTACCAGCTGGAGTTACCGCCAGAGTTAGACAGGATCCATGACGTTTTTCATGTATCCATGCTGAGACGATATTGGTCAGATCCTTCTCATGTCGTACCAATAGAAGAGATTGAGGTGAAGACCGACTTGACTTTTGAAGAGGAACCTGTGCACATACTGGATCGAGAGGTCAAAGTGTTAAGAAGGAAGTCAGTTCCTTTGGTAAAGGTGCTCTGGCGCAACCATGGCAGAGAAGAGGCTACATGGGAGCCGGAAGAGACAATGCGTCAACAATACCCTCACCTATTTGGATCAGGTAAATTTCGAGGCCGAAATTTCTTTAAGGGGGTAAAGTTGTAACGCCTTAATTTTTGGGATTTTTCTGAATTTTTACGATTTTGGTGTGAACATGAAATTTTATTGTTTGGGTATGTAAGTTATGCTTTGAGTGTGTTAGTGGGCCTTTAGAAGGCCCAAGCCTAAATTTAAACCCAGTAGAATTATCGAATTTTAGACTTAAAGAGAAGGGGACTTGAGTAGGTGGGCTTTTAAGAAAAAGTAAGTAATTTAAGACACAAGTGAGCTCTTGGTAAAGTGGCAATATGGCGCCACTTAAAGCCTAAGAAAGTGGCGTGTGGAAGCTAGGAGAGGGCCAAGGTTCAAGTAGCATGATAAACAGTGTGGTATTTTATTTTTACTGCATGTGCTAGGCATGTGATAGACTCCAAGTGAAACTCTGTTGGTGGGAGTTTGAGATGCTCATGAGACTGAGTCTGATAGGATAAGGAGGGGAAAATCTAGGAATTTTGAAGGGAAGCTAGTGGTGGCCAATTATGAGGTTCTTGAAGGAGCATAATCGGTTTTGGCCTATTAGTTTTGGGGCATTTTCGGTAAGAGGCTCTTGTGGGAGTTAGCTGAATGCTTTTTGGGGTTTCTTGGAGTTTTAGTTCGGCACATTATGCTAGTGTGTGACGACTAGGTAAGGCTTTAGGGTTCTTTTTCACTTCTTCTCCCTTGTTTTACAAGCCGACGCCATAACCATATTCACTTGTGCCGAATTATCTTGAACCAAATTCACCTCTCTTCTTTCATCTTTTTTCTTTTCTTCTCCTTTCTCTAAACCGAATTCACTTCATCACCTTTCTTCTTAGACCGAACCTACTCTTTATTTTTCTTTTCTGTTCTCAAAGCCTAGTAGTCGAAGCCCCTAAAAGCCGAAACCAATCCACCATTGTCGATTACCTCTTTTATCAAAACCATCTCTTCTTTCCTTTTCAAATCTTTCAAGAAGCCGAACCATTAACCTCTCATCTTACTCTCTACCGATTAGTTCTTTCACTTGTGAACTCCTCTTCTTCATCTACTTTCTCTTAAACCGAAATAGTCTTAGGCTAGTATAGATCCAAAAGCTGAAATCATTTAGATTCGTTCTCTGCTCGGGTCTTAAGGTTAGATCTACGGTAGTTTTGGATTAGAAAAGGATTGGAAGCATTCTTTGTCAAGTGGCTCTTTAGTAAGTGCTCAGATTCCCTTTTCATTCGTTATTTCAAGATTTAAGAAAAGCTGAAAACCCCTATATGCATAGGGTGGCTGTCGATTGGGGCTAAGAGGCTTTATTGGTGTTGTTATTCGGTTTGTTTTGTGCTAGCATGGACTAAAGGCTACCGATCGAGGAGTGTGTGGAAGGCTTGGACCATTAGAGCCACTAGATCTAGATCTAGTCGTTAGTTTCGGCAAAGGTAAGGGGCCTTAAGTAAGGTTGGCCGAATATGGTAAGTGTGGGTTAGTTAGTTTCGTTGATTCGTGGTTGATAAGTGTATTATTAATGACTGTAGGATAATCACGTGGGAGATTTCGTCAACATCTGTCGCAAATCAGGTATGTAAATGAACACCCTCTAGTAGACTAAATCGGCAAAAGCCGAAAAGTCGAAATGTCAAAATTTTGGCATTTCGTGGGCTTGCGAGTGTGCGATTGCTCGTGGGTCGGTTGACTTGGTAAAATTAGTAATCGCAATCGGTTAAGTTGATGTGTGCACAATTTCTTGCACCTTGGTAAATTTGGGCCTCGAGGGGCTGAATTTGGGCCCAATGGGCTTACGGGCCCGTTTGGGTGAAAACAAGCGGTAAGTGGATTCTGGTAATTTCTATGTTAAGACTGCTAAGACAACTGCGGAATTTGGGCTTTGTGGGCCAAAATAGTTAACGGAACCGTAGGGCCCATTAGGGGTTTTAGGGCCCAAGAACTCTATGTTGCTAAAATGGGCTAGACAAGCTGCATAGATGAAAATTGGACTGTTAACAACTGTAACGAGCACGAAACCCTAAAAATTAGTATATTTACTGAAATCCCCTTACGGGTGGAAAATTATTATTTTACCCTTAGGTGCAAAATGACCATTATACCCCTAGGGTTAATTTTTGACTGAAATGCATGCTATATTCTATCTGTTTACTGTATGCCATGACATGTTTTACTGTTGTATGGGACTGGGTTATTGATGGAGGAACTGCTAAGTGGCATTGCCACATTTATTGAAAGGGGCTTTGCCTCATTTTGCTGTTAATGGCTTGGCCATGTTATCTAATGAAGCAACTATGCTGCGACTGTGGTGTGTAGGGCTGGGTGGGTTGAGTCATTCCCCACATGGTGTGTAGGGCTGGTACGGGTGGTGTGTAGGGCTGAATTTGGGTTGGGCTTTTGTATTCATGCATAAATTTTGTTCTGTTACTGTAATGGGCCTATGGGCCGCACTGGTTACTGAATAGGGCTAAGGCCCAGTTAATACTGATTACTAAATAGGGCTAAGGCCCAGTTAAACTGAATCTGAATAGGGCTTCGGCCCAGCTAATACTGTAACTGGATAGGGCTTAGGCCTAGTAAGCTTGAACTGATTTGGGCTCTGGTTGGGTTTGCTTTGTACACTGAGTTTCCAAACTCACCCCCTTCCCTTTCATCTATGCAGGTGAGCCCTAAGCTAGTGGACTTGGAGCTAGAGGGATTCGGAGTGGCCACGTGGACTGAGTTGAATAATTTTCTTTAAGTAATTCATTTTTTAGTATTTTACTTAAATTATTTTTCATTTGGGTTTTTGGGTTGTAATAAGGCCGCTTTAAGTATTTTTAATTTGGTTTTTTTTATTTCCTTATTTATAATTTGATTTGAGTAGATTAAGACTGCGCGGGTTTTATTCTAATGTTTTCAAAATAAAATACACGTATCAAATGGATAACAAAGGACAAACAAGATCTTGTAATAGAATAACTTCAAACTGGTAGTAAATAGGACGCTCACAGGCTAAACCTAGATTTTCTTTTCAAACTTTAATAACGATTTTGTAAAACTCATCCTAATCGTAATGACTTAAGAATAGGTCTCAATCTATCGTTGATGTGACACACCGAACTTGGCCGTAAAGTCTAGGCCGGGTTTGGGTTGTTACATATGTATTGGGCCTTGGGCCCAATTTCACTATTTGATTGTTAAAGGTTGTACGGGTCATATGAGATGACTGTGGACCTATTGATGGGTCGGTAAGTGAACCCAGACCCCAAACTAAAAATGACTAAATTATCCTTGGAAGGTAAAATGACCAAATTACCCCTAAAGGGTAAAATAACCGAATTACACCTGGAGGGTAAAATGACCAAATTGCCCTTAAAGGATAAAATGATTGAATTACCTCTAGAGGGTAAAATGACCTAATTACCCCTAGAGGGTAAAATGACAAAATTGCCCCTAGAGGGCAAAATGATCGCATTACCACTGGAGGATGAAATGACCGAATTACCATTGTAGGGTAAATTGACCATAATACCATTGTAGGGTAGAATGATTGTTATGCCTTATATGATGATTGTTTGTTTAAGCATGCCATGTGATATTTATGTGTTTTACATACATGCACGACATACTGCATGGGTTGAGATACTGATTTGGAGGAAGTGTACTGTACTGGTAGGGTTGCACGGGTCATACAAGACGACTGTGGACCCATAGTGGCAGGTTACACGGGTTGCACAAGATGACTGTGGACCTATATTGGCAAGATCACACAGATCACACAAGACGACTGTGGATCTCTACTGGCAAGGTCGCACGGTTCCCACAAGACGACTATGGACCCACTGATGGTTGTAAGTCGAGTATAATTCTGGCAGCTTTGCTGCGATATTGGTGTGTTGGGTAGTTTGGGATGGGTTGCATTTTTGCACGATACTGATACTGCATTTGGGCTATGGCCTACATTGTTACTGTAATGGGCTAAGGCCATATTGTTACTGTTTTGGGCTAGGCCCACACTAAACTGTTACTGAAATGGGCTCCGACCCAGACTGTTACTACATGTACTATTTATCGACTGACTATTTTTATATTAGGGGATTACACATTGAGTTTTCGTAAACTCACCCCGTTTTTAACTGTGTAGGTAATCCCTAGTATTAGGTGGATCGGTGCTGCGAGGGACTCGAGGGTGGCCACACTACTGCTTTCGATTTATTTTATTGAGCTTTTATTTACATTTAGATTTCATTTTGGGTGTTGATGTAATAAGGTCTCCCTCTAAATTTCTAGTTTTAATTTGGGTTTTTATTTATCACAATTTATATCTGCTAGAAGTAGGACGCAGTTTTTTCCAAAATAGCAACAGTTTTCAAAACATTACGTTTTCGCAACGCAATTCTTTCTTTTAAGCTTCCACAACAAGCACTCACTACAACAAAATAGGGCTTTAGTGGCATTTTTAGTGGCGTTTGGACAAAAAGGCCAGAAAGATTATACATTAGCGACGTTTGAAAGAAAACGCCTCTAAAAACTGAGCAATCACGGTGTTTTTCGCCCAAACACAGCTAAAAACTGAGCAATAGCGGCGTTTTTGGTACACACCGCTAAAAACTGAGCAATAGTGGCGTTTTTGGTACAAACGCCAATAAAAATGAGCAATAGCGGCGTTTTTGGTACAAACGCCGCTAAAAATTGAGCAATAGCGGCGTTTTTGTTTGAAACACCGCTAAAAACTGAGCAATAGCGGCGTTTTTGTACAAACGCCACAAAAAGTTCTTTAGAAAAATATAAGTTAAAAATGAAAATTTTAAAATAATATTATTTAAAATAATTTTAAAGTTGTTTGGGTATATGGCTGATTGTTTTTTAATTTATATATTAAATAATTTCTTATATAATCGTAAAAGAGATAGTATTAATTTTAAAATACTAAATTAATTATCATTATATTTTAGGGTTTATGATTTATGGTATATAGTTTAAGGTTTAAGATTTAGGAATTACTATTTTGAGGTTTATGGATTATGGGTTTCTGGGTTATGGTTTATGGTTTAAGGTTTAGGGGTTAGTGATTATGGGTTTAGGGGTTAACAGTTAGGGGTTAAGGGTCAAGGGTTTAAGCTTTATGGTTTAGGTTTTAGGAGATATGAGTTTAGGGTTTAGATTAATTACTTTGAGTATGTTGAAATGCATTATTCTCCTCTTTATTAATATTTACTCATTTTATAACTATTGTTTATTTTTGATCATTTCCCCCATATTAGCTTCTTTCTTCCCCTAAATCCTTAAAACGAAGAACAACAATTTTGGAAATCCTTAAACCTAAATCCTCCCCTAAATCCGCAAACTTGAAATCCTTTTCTTTTTTTCCCCATTTTATTTTTAGCAAATCCCCTTCCCCGAAGTCCCTAACATTTCCCCAAATCCCTTTATTTAAATATTTAAATATAAGATTTAAAAAAACATTGATAAAAAAAAGTAACATATTGATATGGATAAAAAAAGTAACAAATTTTAAAGTGAAAACATAAAAAATATATTTTAAAATTTAAAATAATTTTATATTTTTGGGGTATATGACTGATTTTTTTAATTTATATATTAATTAATTTTTTATATAATTATAAAAAAGATAATATTTATTTTAATATATTAAAATTATCAATATAGTTTAAATTATTTAAGAGATAATAATAAAGTTTATATATATTAAAACAAAATTAGGAATTTTTAGTTAAAAATGACTTTTTGCGACGTTTTTATTAAAAACGCCGCAAAAGGTAAGTAATAGTGCCGTTTTATAAAAAACCCCGCAAAATGTCTTACACAAAATGACGCAGTTTTGTTTGTTTGTTACCCCCCAATATGCTTTATAGACTTTTTCGTTAAAATCGATTCCCCCCTCCCCCCAATCCTTCCCTCTTTTCCTTTTCCCAAAATCGGTTCCCTCCCCCCGAAATCCTAAAATTTCACCTGAAATCCTAAAATCGGTACAAGGTGGCGGTGGATGCTGATGAAGGGAGGCGGAGGAGAGAGGATAATATGGTGGAGATTAGGAAGAATAGCCATGAAGAGAGTTTGCAGAAGAAGCGACGTGAAGGGCTTCAAGCGTAGCCAATGCCTGCTTCTCTTCAACCCTCTGCCGTTGAGAAAAAGGTCGATTTTTCAATTGTTCAATTGTTCTATTTTTCTGGAACATGGGTCTCTTTCTTTTTCTATGTCATTTTCTTTGGCTTTAGGTTTTTGGCTTTTTCTTCTTTTCCAGTTTCCTCTCTAGATTTTCCATTTTCATCTCATTCGTTTCTTTACTATCTTCGTTTCCTTCGCTTTAGCTTTGATGGTTTTCATCTTCTGTAGCATATCTTTGATATCTTTTGTTTTTCCTTTTATTTTTGTTTTTCTCCTCTATCTAATATACCTAAAAGTTATTCTGTTTGATTTTTATCACTTTTTTTTATGCTTAATTTGTTTTTAAGTAAATCAAGGCAGATCTTTATGCTATATGTTATTTATCTTTCCAGATTAAGAACAATTTGTTGATAAGTTATGATGGTTGAGACTTTCATTTGACATCCTTTTAAAGTGGAAGCTTTTTAGTTTTCAGTTATTGTTTTATACCCTTTGTTAATCCTATAAACTCTTTCTTTTCATTTATTTTTTGTTAATGAAATTAAAAAAGGTTCTTATTTCCATTGCAGATTCAGCTTTTACCATAACTTTGGTAGAGGTACTCTCACTATATCTTTTCTGGTCGTGGTTGTATTGGATTCTCTAATAATACGTGTGATTTTAGTATCAATTGAAGCTTCTGCTTGTTTATTCTATAATTGCCCTTTTAACTTGTTCGAATTGAAGGATAGGAGATCATTCGGTGTTGCCCTTTGTTAATCCTATAAACTCTTTCTTTTCATTTATTTCTTGTTAATGAAATTAAAAAGGGTTCTTATTTCCATTGTAGATTCAACTTTTACCATAACTTTGGTAGAGGTACTCTCACTATTTCTTTTTTGGTTGTGGTTGTATTGGATTCTCTAACTGAATCCACCCTTAAAGTTGCTAAAAACCAATCACAACAAGGCATTACCCCAGAAAACAAAGTTGATATAATCAAATTTTCGTCTCATAAGAAGGAAGGGAATGTTGGTTCATCTCCAAGTAAATTGGTGGAGTGTAGGATTTGTCATGACGAGGAGGAAGATTTGAACATGAAGATACCATGTTCTTGTAGGGGCAGCTTGAAGGTCAATTATACATCAACCGGTTCTTTTTACTTGGAACTTTAATGTCATTACTGAATAGTATATTACTTTTCTGGAAATCAGTATTTATCACCTTTAAATTTTGCTGTGGTTTTATGTTTAATAATTTAATGCTTTCAAGAACTATAAATTTTTATTAGTTGCATTTTGTTTATGCAGCGGAAAAGCTGGAAAAACTTTTTCGCATACATGGATCTTGGATTCCTTGATTCAATTGCATATATTGATCCTGGAAATTGTAAGACCATTATAAGTTTTCTTTTATATTCTGAAAAAGTTACATAAGCATATATTTTAACACTATCTTTGTCTTACAGTTGAAACCGATCTTCAAGCTGGAGCGCAGTACAAATATAGGGTGAGTACTATCTACTACAGTTATTTGGCTTGTAAATTATTGTCTTTTTTTGGACAGAATTAGACAATTTGATAGCATGCCCCTCGATCCATCCGGGGCATTAAGGTGATTTCTAGGATAATTTTAAGTTAGTTAACTAGACTAGTTTTGAACTTCCTTTTCCAACTCTGCAACAAGAAATGTGATCCAAATGTGCTTGCATGCCAACCATAATTGAGAATCGTACAACATCAACCTCCCTTGAAGGGTGAATAGTATAGTTTACAAAACAAATGAAGTCAGTTAAAGTTGTCGACGCTTATAATCGATTGCTCAAGTAGTAAACTCTTTGAAAGACTTGGTTAGAAGTTAATTTTGCAAAAACAGAATCAACAAGATATTTTTCACCACAACAAGAAATCTTACATGTTAGTGATGATTTTTGTCATGTGCAGCAATGAGCAACATCTGATGTGTTACTTCTTCTGCAGAAGGCTTGCAGATTTTATATGATAGAAAGTGGCTTCACTTTAATGGTGGAATTTCTCATTAACATATCAGTTATCTCTGATCCTAGTTATGCTGTTGAAGTGTCATCACCTGTTCCCGATGTTTTATTGGTGAGTTTTGTTTCTCCTGGTGTCTTACTAGTGAAAATCGATTGCTTGGCATTAAGTGTAGAAATCAGAGTAATTCTCTGAATTTACTTCTTAATTGAATAGAACATATTACAACTTTTTATATACAACCTATGTCACTACTTTAGGAAACTCTAAGTTAGGAAAGATACTAAAAAGGAGATATGATCCCTTAAAGTAAGGGATTGTAATAAAAAGAATATCTACAAAATATTCCTAAAATATTTACAGAATATTCCTACACTCCCCCTCAAGCTGGAGAATACACATTGTATAATCCCAGCTTGAATAGGAATTTATTGAACACAGGCTTTGGCAAAGCCTTGGTAAGAATGTCTGCAATCTGTCCTTCTAAAGGAATGTAAGAAAGAGTGGCTGTCTTTTTGTTGACTTGATCAGCAATAAAATGCCTATCAATCTCAACATGCTTTGTTCGGTCATGTTGAACTGGGTTCTTGGCAATCTGAATGGCAGATTGATTATCACACAAAACTTCAAAGTGATCCTCCTGATTTGCGCCAAGTTCTTTTAGTAATTTAAGTAGCCAAATTCCTTCGCATATCCCCAAAGCTAGTGCTCTAAATTCAGCTTCAGCACTACTTCTTGAAACAACAGATTGTTTCTTACTTCTCCAAGTTGTAAGGTTACCCCAAACAAACGTGCAGTACCCACTAGTGGATCTTCTTTCAGTGAGATCTCCAGCCCAACTAGAGTCTGTAAAAATCTTAACAGTTCTGTCTTGTGTCTTCTTAAACATTAAGCCGTGTCCTGGAGTTTTCTTCAAGTACTTGAGAATTCTATTTGCTGCTGCCATATGCTCTTCAGTAGGATTAGTCATGTGTTGACTTATCACATTTACGGGAAAAGCTATATCTGGCCTTGTCAAGGATAAGTAGATTAGTTTCCCAACTAACCTTTGAAATTTCTCTCTGTCTACTAAGGACCCATCTTCTTTGTTGAATCTCAAGTTTGCCTCCATTGGTGTATCAGCCGGCTTACAACCAAGAAAACCAGTTTCTTTGAGTAAATCAAGTACATGCTTTCTCTGATTGATCACAAGTCCTTCTTTTGATCTTGCCACCTCCATTCCTAGAAAATACCTTAGCTTTCCCAAGTCCTTGGTTTCGAATTCCCTGTTTAACAACTTCTTCAAATTGCTAATCTCTTCCTCATCATCTCCAGTAAGAATGATGTCATCCACATATACAATTAGGATAGCTTTCTTATTTGTAGAAGTTACCTTGATGAAAAGCGTATGATCGGCAAGGGACTGCTTGTAGCCATTTTGAAGAATGACTTTAGTGAACCTCTCGAACCAAGCTCTGGGTGATTGTTTTAACCCGTATAGAGACTTGTTGAGCTTGCAAACCTTGTTGCTACCTTCAATAGACTTTAAGCTAGGTGGCAATTTCATATAGACTTCTTCCTCTAGCTTCCCATTAAGAAATGCGTTTTTTACATCCAGTTGGTGTAATTTCCAATCGCAATTTACAGCCAAACTTAGGAGTACTCGAATAGTGTTAAGCTTTGCCACAGGTGCAAAAGTTTCTGTGAAGTCTATCCCATATGTTTGCGTGAAACCTCTGGCCACTAGTCTAGCTTTGTATCGTTGAATACTGCCATTGGAGTTATACTTTACAGCAAAAATCCATTTACAGCCGACAGCCTTTTTTCCTTGAGGAAGATCTGTAACGGTCCAAGTAGCATTTTTCTCTAGTGCACAAATTTCCTCTTCAACAGCCCTTCTCCATTTTGGATCCTTTAGAGCTTCAGCTATGCTTGTGGGAACCTGTTCTTTATCCAAGGTTGCTGTAAATGCTTGAAAAGACGGCATCAATGAATTATAACCAGTAAATTTTTCAATAGGATGCTTGGTGCACTGTCTAACCCCTTTTCTAATAGCAATAGGAAAGTCATCTAGAGTAGTGGACTTACTGATTTCTTCTTCCATTTCGGCAGCTGGACCCAAATCCAATTCTCGGCAAGAATCAGATTGCAAAACAGTCTCAGGGATATGTCTTCTTTTTCTTGTGTAGACACGAAGCTGTTTGGGTGGTGGTGTTTTTGGAAGACTGTCAATTTGAGTAGGTGTATTTTCAGGAAGAGTGTTTAAAGTGGGTGTAGGCGAATTAGTCATAGGTACTACAGGAGAATCAATGGGAGCAGTCACAGGTGACAGATCTGCAGGTAATGGCGAAAAAGATGGCAATTCTGAAGGTTGAGAATGAAGATTAGGAGGAGATACCTGATGTGGCTGAAAATCACTCCATGTCTCCCCCTGAATTTCAGCCTGAGTGAAATAGGGATCCTGCTCATAAAATGTTATATCCATAGTGGTGAAAAATCGTTTAGAAGGAGGATGATAGCATTTATAACCCTTCTTAAGTGAAGAATACCCAACCAATACACATTTTAAAGACTTAGGATCTAACTTGGACTTATTAGGAGCAATATTTTGGATAAAAACAGTGCAGCCAAAAATTTTAAGTGGCAGAATGGAGGAGATAGGCTTGAAATGAGGAAAGTGTTGCAAAAATATAGATTGAGGCGTTTGAAATTTTAAAACCTTACTAGGCATCCGGTTGATTAAATATGTGGCAGTTAATAAGGCTTCCCCCCACAAATATTTGGGAACATTAGTGGTAAATAGAAGAGAACGAGTAACTTCAAGAAGGTGCCTATTTTTTCTTTCGGTAATGCCGTTTTGCTGTGGGGTTCCAACACAAGAACTAATCTGAACTATGCCCTTTTCCTTAAAAAAATCACCTAAAGACCTAGCAAAAAATTCACTGCCATTATCAGATTTAAAGAGCTGGATTTTAGACCCAAATTGAGTGAGAACCATGTTATAAAATTGCACAAAAACACCAGCAGTTTCAGATTTATCTTTCAGCAAATAAGTCCAAGTTATCCTACTGTGATCATCAATAAAAGTGATAAACCACTTACAATTATCAGCATTCTTCACCCGAGAAGGGCCCCAAATATCACTATGGATCAAAGCAAAAGGGTAAGAAGGCTTGTATGTAGAAGGAAAATAAGATGATTTAGTATGTTTGGCAAGAGAGCAAACTGTGCAAGAAAAAGAATTAGGCCTTTTATTAATGAATAGAGCAGGAAACAATTTTGCAAGGTATTGGAAACTAGGATGGCCTAAGCGAAAGTGCCATAACATAACAGTATCAACTTTTCCTAAAGCGGTAAATGACTTGGAGATCTCGATTTTAGGAGAGGTAGGAAGGATGTAGAGACCATTATGCAAGCTGGCCTTACCAATCATCTTCTTCGAGTTCAGTGCCTGCAAAGTACAATCAAGATCATTAAAAATTACAGAGCAATGCAAGTCTATGGACAGTTTACTAACAGAGATGAGATTGCACGCCAGATTTGGTACAAAGAGAACATTTTTAAGTGCAATCTGTTCATTGAGAATAACAGAGCCATGTCCCTCTATTTTGCACAAGGTACCATCAGCTGTTTTGACAGGTTTACCAAAGGTATGGAAAAAATTGTGAAACAATGCCTTGTTACCAGTCATATGATCCGTAGCACCAGAATCGAGGATCCAATTAGGAGTCAGCTGGGAGGAGAAACATGCAGTAGAAGAAAGGTTACCTTCTGGATCTTTTATGACCAGATTACCCTTACAAGACCCTTGAAACTTTCCAAATAGTTTTTGAAGTTCAGCAATCTGTTCTTGAGTGAAGCTAGTGACAGAGGTGGCAGCGACAAGGCTTGATTTACTATCTCGAGAGTGCTTGGACTTCCAGTCCTGTGGCTTACCATGAAGCTTCCAACACTTCTCCTTAGAGTGGCCGGGCTTTTTACAATGATCACACCAAGGTCTCCCCCGTTTGGAAGTGGGAGATGATTGATGGGTCAGTAAGGCAGATCTTTCAGGAGTGGAATATGGTTCATCAGACAGCATCACACACCTTCGGCTTTCTTCCTTCTTGACCATAGAGAAAGCCTCTCGAAGGGAGGGAAGAGGAGAAATAGCCAGGACCCTGCCGCGAACCTCGTCCAGGTCCTTATTTAAGCCTTGGAGAAATTGAAAAAGTCGTCGTTGAGTGACAATTTGCTGATAAAGAGCAGCATCTCTTGGATCTACCCAATCATAATGTGCATACAAATCTAATTGCTGCCAAAGAGCAGTAAGGGTATTGTAGTAGAGAGTAACAGGCATGGTGCCTTGCTTAAGGGTGGCTGCTTGATCTTCAACATGATACAATTCGGCAATGTTATCCGTGCTAGAGTAGGTTTCGCGGACTGCACTCCAAATTTCAGCGGCTGTGGTGTAAAGAAGAAAGTTTCTGCTTATACTCGGGGTCATGGAATTAAGGAGCCAAGTCATAACCTGACCATTGTCACGCATCCACTTAGCAAAACCAGCATCAGTCACAGCAGGCTTCTTGATTTCACCAGTAGCGTAGCCCAATCTTTCTCTGCCCAAGAGAAAAATCTTAACCGATTGGGACCATTCAAGAAAATTGTTGCCAGTCAATCGATGGCAGGTGATAGTCAGACCAGACGAATCTGATGGAGCATCGGAACCAGAAAAATTTTCTGGATTGGAAGTAATCTCCGAAGTAGGAGAAGGAGTTTCGGACATGGTCTAGGTTGAAAAAGAAATCGTAACCTAAGCTGATACCATGTAGAAATCAGAGTAATTCTCTGAATTTACTTCTTAATTGAATAGAACATATTACAACTTTTTATATACAACCTATGTCACTACTTTAGGAAACTCTAAGTTAGGAAAGATACTAAAGAGGAGATATGATCCCTTAAAGTAAGGGATTGTAATAAAAAGAATATCTACAAAATATTCCTAAAATATTTACAGAATATTCCTACATTAAGTTATGGACAATTGAGAACCATTTATCATAGAATGATGTCGTAATTCAATTTCAGCAGTTTTTTGTGGTTCTAAGTTGCTTAATGTATGTTCATACTGTTGTTATTTTCTTTATGCATTATTCAACCCATACTATACTGACTTTTGCATCACTTTGCAAACATCTTATCATATTTCATTAACTTTATGCATTATTCATTAACTTTTGCTTAATTGAGAAACATCTTTTCTTGCTTTGCAAATGCAGTTTGCAGTGTTTGATTCTAAGAAGTCTTCTAATTCCATTCCTTATCATATTTCATTGTTTTGTATGGACAATCGACATTCTACATGCTAGGGAGGCTGGTTAATAGAGATGGCAGGCATGTTTTTTATTTAAATGCTGGTCTTTGCAAAATGCATACATTTTTAAGTTGGACATTTTATGTTGCTATTATAGGTGGGAAAAAAGTTCAAGAACTGCCTTGATGGTATGAACTTTCTTTTTCTATAGTTTTTTATCTGCTAACCAATTGAATATGTCAAATACCCTTAGATTGAATTCTATATCTAATGAGTTTAAATAATGATGATTCCTAGGCATGCGAATTGGTGGCAAACGTTTGATTTAAGTCGAAACAAGTTTGCAAAGATGGATAATCTTCGGAAATGTGTGAAGTTGAAGCACTTGGACCTTGGATTCAATCAATTGCGATCCATCTCATCATTTAGTGAGGTAAGTTACTTCAATTATTTACTAATGAAATTGTGACTTTGGTTTTGACTTGATGCTAAAAAATTGATAAATGGATGTATGTATTTGGTATGGCATTATCAATTGCCTTGGCTATAGGTTTCTTTCACATAGTACTTTTTTTAAATAGACTTCTTTTTGCTGTGTTTTTACTTGTGCAATTGCCCATATGGCATCCATTTTGTCAAAGTTTCATTTTAGTACTTCCTGTTTTGCTTTAATCATTTTTGAAAGATTGTGGAGCTATTGACGAAAAAAGCTTGTTAGGTATTATTCATAAAAGAACTCATTAAGGAAATTGTGAGTTCTACTTTAACACCAATTATATATTAATTTAAATTTTAAGCTATTAATTTTGTAAACTATATGACAAACCTAAGAAACTAACTCTAATTCCCTCATGGGACTAATATTTCATCCATTCTATTATGTGAGTTTATTTCTAAATAAATAACTTTATTTTAACCATACAAATTATATATTAATTTAAATTTTAAGCTATAAAATCAAAACATGATATAAATTCTGCACTCTAAATCTTAAATATAAAAAATATAAAAATTAAAATTAAAAGTTATCTATAAGTCAAATAAATTTTTATTTTATCCAATAATAAAAGTTCACTGACATCTGCATAAAATATCATCTTTTTCTTTTTTTTTTAATCTTACAAGGAAATTATATAAATAAAGTTTGAAGTTTGAACCCTTATGATTAGAGTGTCAAACAAAAGACTTTACCTATTGGAATATATTATAATAAATGGATTAAAAATTAAATGAAGTAAAAAAATTATAAGAATATATAAATTTTAAATTATTAATTCACCTCAATATAATTGCAAATGATCTCTGGCATATAAGTTGTTTTTATTTATTCAGATTTTGTCGAAAATTATAGTTTTAATTAATTTGACTTAAGTTAATTACCAAAAGCATTGAGATGAGAGTAAGTAGTTGTAACTTCAAAACTACGTATGTTTGCATTCACTATAACGCTAGTGGAAGATTTTATTTTACAAGGAGCTTTTAAGTATTTTTTTTAGTTGAGTTTAATTTAGTTTAAAGTTGGGCTCAATTATTACTTTAGTATTTAATTTATTTTGTATCAATTTCATATTTGAAGTTTCAAATTCTCATATTTGTCACTTCAAAACCTATTTCACGGATGATTTTAATACTCTTTTACTTAACCATGAAATTTAATGCTTAAAATACCAGCTGTATGTGCCTCTGTGTGTTTATGTGACATAAATACTTTTCTGGACATCCATCCTAAAATGAATTTCATACTATGAAGCAACGGTACTTCTGTCTGGAGTATTCAAGTGTCGAACATGTGTTCGGCATGAACACCACTCCCATGTGGCAAAATATGTTGGACACGTGATGGCACATAAAATGCCTAGGTGCATGATAAAGTTTTTCTTTTCCCTCTCAAATGGAATCAACATTGAGTGGAACCTTGTATTTTATAGAACTCATGTAATTATGTTTGGGGTGCATGAGAGAACTTTAAAGTTAGACATTTCCATGCTAATTGTGTTTAATTACTAAGAGCTGTTGTATTCATGTGGTGGCAGTCGGTGCAAATCTTGTCCTAATCACTAGGGGCATTGAGAAGACTACAAGGGCTTTAGTATTTTAGCTTAAGGCTATTTCAAAAGAGGTAATCTTAATGCTCAACTGCTTTCATGTTTTCTGTATTTTACTATTTGAAAGGAATATAATTAGTGTGCTGTGGGGTTTAGGTTGAAGACAGTGAACTTGCTGATGTTGTTGTTGTTAGTGCTGGGAACAATAATGAAATAGGAAATATGATTACTGAGGCCATGAGTATAGTTGGTCGAAAGGGTGTAATTACCCTTGAGGAGGGAAACCGAATAAGGTATCGAATCTCCATCGTAGGAACGATGAACCTGTTAGAGTGCTTATTTTTGTTGTTGATTAATTATTGAAAAATCCTTAAGATGCTGGTGATATATAAGATCTGCACTTTGTAGTTTAGTGTAACAATTTTGAACATCATTTTTCAGTGAAAGGAAGAAAGTTGTATTTACTATTTGTTGTTTTTGATTGGTAGAAAATTTTTCAACTGAATTTTATTTAAAGTGTTGCAATAAATTGAATTTCAACACATTATTCATGGGGAGCATGAGGAACTAAAACAATAGTGCATACTTTTAGCGGCACTTTTACTAAAAACGCCGCTAAAAACATGACCTTTAGCGGCGTTTTTTTTCAAAAGCACTGCTAAAGGTCACGGTCTTTAGCGGCGCCTTTATGAAAAGGTCGTTAAAAGTCATGGTATTTAGCGGCATTTTTATGAAAAATGCCGCTAAAAGTCGTGGTTTTTAACGGTGCTTTTATGAAAAATGCCGCGAAAGTCATGGTCTTTCGTCGCGCGTAGCTAAAAGTCATGATCTTTAGCGGCGTTTTTTCAAATAAATGCCACAAATTTTAGCGGCGTTGACTATAACGGCGTTTTTTGCGGCACTTGTGAAAACGCCGCAAGTAGTTTTAACGGTGCTTAAAAACGCTGCTAAAGGCTAAAAAACACTGCTAAAAGTCTGTTTTCTTGTAGTGACTGTTTTTAAAGTGCAACATTTTAATATGAGTAACAAATTTTTAATTAAGTCGTAATAAGGTTTTAACACGAAGCAGGTTTCCAAAGAAAATCATGTTTTCGAAAAACACCTCAAATGGGTTGATTTTGTAATTAACAAAGAGACTTTAACCATCAAACGGGTTTTTGTCAACTAGATTGAGTTTTCAAAAAGACACTCCAATGTGACACCATCGGATTCGGGCCTAACGTTCAGGTCGGGTTTGGGAGTGTTACATTTAGTGTCGATTAGTTGTCATCTGGTCAGGATCGCTCAGCTAATTCATGTGCATTTCAATCATGGATGAACGAAATACAAACTTCATTGTAATTGAAAACATGACCGATTGAGGCACAAACATTATAAGCATGAATCTAATAATTATTATTTAATCAAAGCAATCATCCTAGCTTAAATAAAATTAAGCTATCATTGTTGTAAACAAAGAACAAAAAACACATAGCAAATATTTTTAGATTAAATTAAAGAAAAGAAAGATTAAACCCAATACAAAGTGGTTGTCACCTAAGACTCTGAACGATGAGGGCTCCTTCGTTCCTTCGCTTTGCTTCTATACTGATGGCTTCGCAAGGTGGCCGACCAAAGGCTCTTTAAGAGGCTTAATTGTTAAAATCTCTATGAAGAGATGATGCTAGACATAGGAAGATGGAAGAATTGAGAGAAGAAAGAAAGATGAGACTAAGAGATGATTGATGAAATGATGAATGACGAGGGATGAGTAGAAATGTGGGAATGAGGTCTTATTTATAGGTGAGGGAAGCAGGATAGTTTAATAAAAATAGGAGTTTTCATCACTTCAAGTATCTTCACTACGTGGCCGGCTATAAATTGAGGAAGTTGAGCTGATTTTTGCTTGATTTTTGCTCAATTTAAGTGTGTAACACCCCTAGTCCGTATCCGTCGCCGGGAGGGTTATGAGGTATTACCGAAAATTTCTCTACTTTCATACTTTCATAAGTTCTCTAATTTGCATTCCTTAAATCAAAACAAATCGTAATATCACGAAGTCGGTTAATCACATGTAACTAATTTTAAATCATATAACCAAAATCCAACTTGTAAAATTTCTATAACTATTTGCGCGTTACTAACCAATATACCTTAAACAAATTATGCATCATAATATGGAGTTACTAGTCATTTGGTAAGAATTTCAAGACTTAAACATATGCACCAATTTAGCAACTACTCATGTCATTTTATTAACACCTTTATTCATGTAAATATACGTACACATTTTTAACTCATCAAAGCCTAAGTTATAAAATGCTCATGTCCTAACCAACAAATAACCATGCACCAAAAACATCTAGCACTTAACTTAATAAATCGAATAGAATTGTATCATATCTCCTAGTACACGTTGAACCAATGTCGTGTAATAATCTTATCACTTTATCAATGTCTGAATATGCATGTATTCATACTAATTAATGATCATTTGAATAACAACAATAAATCATTACCAATTCACATTAAACTTAATCACATTTGCTAATTCATAGATAAGTCATCCATTCAAGCAATTCTAGCATTTAAACACCTGTTCAAAACATATGACCATACCTAACAGAAATAGACAAGTCATTTTCGCATGGGTTTTTATACACAAATCGGACAAAATAACTTCCAAAGATATTAAAACCTATAAGTTCTAGTCTATACATGCCAAAAGTCTGAGTTTAAACTTTCAAAAGTACCAAAAGATTCATGATAGTGTGACGAGATGCTGACGATCCCTGAGCGTAAAGCTGGATTCAATGGTCTATAAAATAGAGGAAATAATATTCAAAGTAAGCATTTTATAAGCTTAGTAAGTCTTAAGCAATTCAATAATTCATCTAAGTAATCAACTTAATTCATATAAGCTAAAATACACTCTTTCAAATTCTATTTAACATAAATTACCCAATTTGGCCGAATATTGTATTCCCTTAAAGTTTTATATTCGAACGAGTAAATCAATTCCATACAGGCTCACATTCAATCAATTATACCAACGCAATATCTATATATATATATATATATATACACACATATAAGCTCATTTCTTTAAAGATATAGATTCACTTTAACAATTCATAGATATATACTTATTTACTAAGTAGCCGAATCCTATACCTTGTATTATGAGCTCATAATATATCCATTCAAATACACAACCATCATTCAATATCCATATCATTTACTACAAATCACATATTAAAACACATACGTACCTCAGTACGGATTAACGATAATTTAGCTCATACATAGCTTTTCATTTGCTTTCAACTTGTTTATTTGTACACCAATCCAACATCTCAAAATATCACACCGGCATATAGCCTGCTAGGTGTCAACCTGATTTAAAGTTTCAACGGCATAATGCCTACTAGGCTTTTAGCCTGAAGTCACACACCGGCAATGAGCTTGCTAGGATTATAACCTGAATCATAACACCGGCAAGAATGCCTACTAGGCTTTTTAGCCTGAATATTTCAATCAATCAATTCATCACTTCATATCCCAATTGGAAATATCAAAATACCATAGCTATCACAAATTAGCCATTCAAAAACTATATTTGGCGATGACATAACAATTAAAATAATAAAAGAAAATATTCAATTCAGCTCTTATATCTAACAATTATTCAAATTAGTACCAAAACATAGCTTAAGGACTTACCTCGGTGTTTTCGTACGATAGTATCAACTACTCGGCTAACTTCTCTTTTCCCTGATCCAAGTCTCGTATCTTTTGGTCTTGAGCTTAATTAAAAGAAAATAAATTGAACTACTTAATTACTTGATCCTTGAAATTTCACTCAAAGACTTTATAAATAAAAAAAAATATAATAATGTATATGATATTCCATTAAAGTTTTAGATTATACAATTCGGTTCTAAAATTCATATATAAAAAATCAATGGAAATTTATTCATCCATATCTAGGCCGTATATGCCCCTCTATCATACAAGTTCTCCAAGATTGTTTATTTCAAAAAATCTAGCCACCGAATTCATTACTTTTACAAATTAACCTTAAGCTCAAAATCATATAAAAATCATAACACAAAAGGCATTGTTCTAACACTTATATCCTAATTTCTAACATAAAACTCAAACTTCATAGCTTTCTAAACCATGGCCGAACATCACTTAGTCACCATAACAAAATTTAACTAGTGGGTTTTGAAGAGGATTAAGCAAGGGATTCAAAACTATTAAAATGTAACAAAACTAACTTGAAAATTACCTTGAATTTTGGTTTCAAATTGCCGAAATTTCAAAGCTTTTCCCTTCTCCAACATTTGGCTTCCAAAAAAAATGAACATGCAAACCCCATTTTTTTATGCTTTGTTTTATTATAACACTACTTAATAATAGTTTACTACTTTAACCCTTGAAAGCAAATAACATAGCTTATTAATCATGTCCCATACCGTCCAATTCAATTGTCCAAGGTTAAATTTTGCCACAAGTACCCCAACTTACAAAAACAATTTCAATTCGGCCCTTAAGAAACTTACAAGCATGGCTTTCCATTTTATGAATTATAAAACTTAAAAAAAATATAAAGGCATCAAACAATAAGCCATTACCGTCCATAATATTATTAATGTAATAATTCCCATTTAAAACCTCAATATTCTAAAGACATAGCAATTTAATATTTTCATAATAGCATGCTTATTAACCAATTGATGCAATTTACTCCTTTTTAATAATCAAGCACCCAAACCTCAAAAATTTAAACACAAAACTTTAGCACACATAAGTACATACATTCAAAACACAGAAAATGATATTTAAATATTTTTTCGACTCGGATTCGTGGTTCCGAGACCACCGTTCCTATTAGGGTCAAAATCAGGCTGTCACAACTCTTCTCTCGTTAGGGATTTTCGTCCCCGAAAATCTTACCGGAAAAGCGATAAGGATAACGTTCTCTCATCGAACTCTCAAGCTCCCAAGTTGCTTCCTCGACCCCATGTTTGTTCCACAATATTTTCACCAATGAGATTTTCTTATTTCGCAATTCTTTCACCTCGTGAGCTAGAATGCGAACTGGTTCCTCCTTATAACTCAAATCGGACTGAATCTCAATCTCTGTCAGGCTAATCACGTGAGTAGGGTTAGATCTGTACCGTCGAAGCATCGAAACGTGAAAAACATTGTGGATCTTTTCTAGTTCCGGAGGCAACATCAATCTATACGCAATAGGTCCGATACGTTCAATAATCTCATACGGCCCAATAAATCTCAGACTTAATTTGCCTTTATGACCGAATTTGAGTACCTTTTTCCATGTGAAACTTTTAGAAACACTTTATCTCTTATCTGAAACTCTATATCTTACATTTCAAATCCGTGTACGATTTCTGACGATCCGATGCTGCTTTCAAACTTTCGCAAATCACTTTCATCTTCTGTTCAGTTTCTTTTATTAAATCAACCCCGTGAATCTTGTTTTCACTAAGTTCATTCCAATACAAGGGTGTACAACATTTACGACAGTACAAAGCCTCGTAAGGTGCCATTTTGATACTTGATTGAAAACTATTGTTGTATGCAAATTCAATCAGAGGCAAATACTGATCCCACGAACCTCTAAACTCAAGAATGCAACATCTCAACATATCCTCTAGTATCTAAATGACTCTTTCGGATTGACAGTCAGTCTGGGGATGGAAAACGGTGCTAAAATACAGTTTAGAACCTAGCGCATCTTGCAATATCTTCCAAAACCGCGATGTAAATCTTGGATCTCTATCCGAAACAATAGAAACAAGTATCTCGTGCAATCGCACAATCTGAGAAATATACAATTCTGCTAATTTATCGAGCGAGTAATCAGTACGAATCGGAATAAAGTGAGCGGATTTTGTCAATCTATCAACAATAACCCAAATTGCATCTTTCTTGTTCAATGTTAACGGTAGACCTGATACAAAGTGCATCGTGACTCGGTCCCATTTCCATTCAGGTATCATGATCGGCTGAAGCAATCCAGAAGGCACCTAATGCTCGGCTTTCACTTACTAACATACTTAACATTTCGAAACGAAGTCTAAAATGTCTCGTTTGATACCATGCCACGAATAATGTTGTTTGAGATCATTATACATTTTCGTGCTACCCTGGTGAACAGACATCTGACTATTATGAGCTTCGCTCAAAATCATCCGGAGCAACTCTGTATTCTTTGGAACACATAACTAGTTTTTGAATCTCAAAAAATCATTCACATCAATCAAAAGGTCTAAATCAGTTTTTGAGTCACATCAATAAAAAACCATACAAATTATATATTAATTTAAATTTTAAGCTATAAAATCAAAACTTGATATAAATTCTGCACTCTAAATCTTAAATATAAAAAATATAAAAATTAAAATTAAAATTTATCTATAAGTCAAATAAATTTTTATTTTATCCAATAATAAAAGTTCACTTACATCTGCATAAAATATCATTTTTTTTTTTAATCTTACAAGGAAATTATATAAATAAAGTTTGAAGTTTGAACCCTTATGATTAGAGTGTCAAACAAAAGACTTTACCTATTGGAATATATTATAATAAATGGATTAAAAATTAAATGAAGTAAAAAAATTATAAGAATATATAAATTTTAAATTATTAATTCACCTCAATATAATTGCAAATGATCTCTGGCATATTAGTTGTTTTTATTTATTCAGATTTTGTCGAAAATTATAGTTTTAATTAATTTGACTTAAGTTAATTACCAAAAAGCATTGAGATGAGAGTAAGTAGTTGTAATTTCAAAACTACGTATGTTTGCATTCACTATAATGCTAGTGGAAGATTTTATTTTACAAGGAGCTTTTAAGTATTTTTTTTAGTTGAGTTTAATTTAGTTTAAAGTTGGGCTCAATTATTACTTTAGTATTTAATTTATTTTGTATCAATTTCATATTCGAAGTTTCAAATTCTCATATTTGTCACTTCAAAACCTATTTCACGGATGATTTCAATACTCCTTTACTTAACCATGAAATTTAATGCTTAAAATACTAGCTGTATGTGCCTCTGTGTGTTTATGTGACATAAATACTTTTCTAGACATCCATCCTAAAATGAATTTCATACTATGAAGCAACGGCACTTCTGTCTGGAGTATTCAAGTGTCGAACATGTGTTCGGCATGAACACCACTCCCATGTGGCAAAATATATTGGACACGTGATGGCGCATAAAATGCCTAGGTGCATGATAAAGTTTTTCTTTTCCATCTCAAATGGAATCAACATTGAGTGGAACCTTGTATTTTATAGAACTCATGTAATTATGTTTGGGGTGCATGAGAGAACTTTAAAGTTAGACATTTCCATGCTATTTGTGTTTAATTGCTAAGAGTTGTTGTCTTCATGTGGTGGCAGCCGGTGCAAATCTTGTCCTAATCACTAGGGGCATTGAGAAGACTAGAAGGGCTTTAGTATTTTAGCTTAAGGCTATTTCAAAAGAGGTAATCTTAATACTCAACTGCTTTCATGTTTTATGTATTTTACTATTTGAAGGGAATATAATTAGTGTGCTGTGGGGTTTAGGTTGAAGACAGTGAACTTGTTGATGTTGTTGCTGTTAGTGCTGGGAACAATAATGAAATAGGAAAATATGATTACTGAGGCCATGAGTATAGTTGGTCGAAAGGGTGTATTTACCCTTGAGGAGGGAAACCGAATAAGGTATCAAATCTCCATCGTAGTAACGACGAACCTGTTCGAGTGCTTATTTTTGTTGTTGATTAATTATTGAAAAATCCTTAACATGCCGGTGATATATAAGATTTGCATTTTGCAGTTTAGTGTAATAATTTTGAACATCATTTTTCAATGAAAGGAAGAAAGCTGTATTTACTATTTGCTGTTTTTGATCGGTAGAAAATTTTTCAACTGAATTTTATTTAAAGTGTTGCAATAAACTGAATTTCAACAGATTATTCATGGGGAGTATGAGGAACGTAAAACAATAGTGCATACTTTTAGCGGCACTTTTACTAAGAACGCCGCTAAAAACATGACCTTTAGCAGCGTTTTTTTTCAAAAGCACTACTAAAGGTCATGGTCTTTAGCGGCGCCTTTATGAAAACGCCGCTAAGAGTCATGGTATTTAGCGGCGCTTTTATGAAAAATGCTGCTAAAAGTCATGGTTTTTAACGGTGCTTTTATGAAAAATGCCGCAAAAGTCATGGTCTTTAGTGGCGCTGTTATGAAAAACGTCACTAAAAGTCATGGTCTTTAGCGGCGCTTTTATGAAAACGTCACTAAAAGTCATGGTCTTTAGCGGCGCTTTTATGAAAACGTCTATAAAAGTCATGGTCTTTAGCGGCTTTTTTTCAAATAAATGCCGCAAATTTTAGCAGCGTTGACTATAGCAGCGTTTTTTGCGGCACTTGTGAAAACGCCGCAAGTAGTTTTAATGGTGCTTAAAAACGCCGCTAAAGGCTAAAAATCGCTGCTAAAAGTCTGTTTTCCTGTAGTGACTGTTCTTAAAGTGCAACAACATTTTAATATGAGTAACAAATTTTTGATTAAGTCGTAATAAGGTTTTAACACGAAGCAGGTGTCCAAACAAAATCATGTTTTCGAAAAACACCTCAAACGGGTTGATTTTGTAATTAACAAAGAGACTTTAACCATCAAACGGGTTTTTGTCAACAAGATTGAGTTTTCAAAAAGACACTCCAATGTGACACCACCGGATTCGGGCCTAACGTCCAGGCCGAGTTTTGGGGTGTCACATTTAGTGTCGATTAGTTGTCATCTGGTCAGGATCGCTCAGCTAATCCAGGTGCATTTCAATAATGGATGAACGAAATACAAACTTCATTGTAATTGAAAACATGATTGATAGAGGCACAAACATTATAAGCATGAATCTAATAATTATTATTTAATCAACGCAATCATCCTAGCTTAAATAAAATTAAGCTATCATCATTGTAAATAAGAACAAAGAACACATAGCAAATATTTTTAGATTAAATTAAAGAAAAGAAAGATTAAACCCAATCCAAAGTGGTTGTCACCTAAGACTCTGAACGATGAGGGCTCCTTCGTTCCTTCGCTTTGCTTCTATACTGATGGCTCTGCAAGGTGGCCGACCAAGGGCTCTTTAAGAGGCTTAATTGCTAAAATCTCTATGAAGAGATGACGCTAGACATGGGAAGATGGAAGAATTGAGAGAAGAAAGAAAGATGAGACTAAGAGATGATTGATGAAATGATGAATGACGAGGGATGAGTAGAAATGTGGGAATAAGGTCTTATTTATAGGTGAGGGAAGCAGGATAGTTTAGTAAAAATACGAGTTTTCATCTCTTCAAGTATCTTCACTACGTGGCCAGCTATAAATTGAGGAAGTTGAGCTGATTTTTGCTTGATTTTTTCTCAATTTAAGTGTGTAACACCCCTAGCCCATATCCTTCGCCGGGAGGGCTATGAGGGATTACCGAAAATTTCTCTACTTTCATACTTTCACAAGTTCTCTAATTTGCATTCCTTAAATCAAAATAAATCGTAATATGACAAAGTCGGTTAATCACATGTAACTAATTTTAAATCATATAACCAAAATCCAACTTGTAAAATTTCTATAACTATATGCGCGTTGCTAACCAATATACCTTAAACAAATTATGCATCATAATATAGATTTACTATTCATTTGGTAAAAATTTCAAGACTTAAACATATGCACAAATGTAGCAACTACTCATGTCATTTTATTAACACCTTTATTCATGCGATATGTAAATATACGTACACATTTTTAACTCATCAAAGCCTAAGTTATAAAATGCTCATGTCCTAACCAACAAATAACCATGCACCAAAAACATCTAGCACTTAACTTAATAAATCGAATAGAATTGTATCATTTCTCCTAGTACACGTTGAACCAATGTCGTGTAATAATCTTATCACTTTATCAATATTCGAATATGCATGTATTCATACTAATTAATGATCATTTGAATAACAACAATAAATCATTACCAATCCACATTAAACTTAATCACATTTGCTAATTCATAGATAAGTCATCCATTCAAGCAATTCTAGCATTTAAACACCTGTTCAAAACATATGACTATACCTAACAGAAATAGACAAGTCATTTTCGCATGGCTTTTTATACACAAATCGGACAAAATAACTTCCAAAGATATTACAACCTATAAGTTCTAGTGTATACATGCCAAAAGTCCGAGTTTAAACTTTCAAAAGTACCAAAAGATTCCTGATAGTGTGACGAGATACTGACGATCCCTGAGCGTAAAGCTGGATTCAACGGTCTATAAAATAGAGGAAATAATATTCAAAGTAAGCATTTTATAAGCTTAGTAAGTCTTAAGCAATTCAATAATTCATCTAAGTAATCAACTTAATTTATATAAGCTAAAATACACTCTTTCAAATTCTATTTAACATAAATTACCCAATTTGGCCGAATATTGTATTCCCTTAAAGTTTTATATTCGAACGAGTAAATCAATTCCATATAGGCTCACATTCAATCAATTATACCAACTCAATATCTATATATATATATATACACATATAAGCTCATTTCTTTAAAGATATAGATTCACTTTAACAATTCATAGATATATACTTATTTACTAAGTAGCTGAATCCTATACCTTGTATTATGAGCTCATAATATATCCATTCAAATACACAACCATCATTCAATATCCATATCATTTACTACAAATTACATATTAAAACACAAACGTACCTCAGCACGGATTAACGATAATTTAGCTCATACATAGCTTTTCATTTGCTTTCAACTTGTTTATTTGTACACCAATCCAACATCTCAAAATATCACACCGGCATATAGCCTGCTAGGTGTCAACCTGATTTAAAGTTTCAACGGCATAGTGCCTGCTAGGCTTTTAGCCTGAAGTCACACACCGGCAATGAGCCTGCTAGGATTATAACCTGAATCATAACACCGGCAAGCATGCCTACTAGGCTTTTTAGCTTGAATATTAAAATCAATCAATTCATCACTTCATATGCCAATTGGAAATATCAAAATACCATAGCCATCACAAATTAGCCATTCAAAAACTATATTCGGCAATGACATAACAATTAAAATAATAAAAGAAAATATTCAATTCAGCTCTTATATCTAACAATTATTTAAATTTAGTACCAAAACATAGCTTAAGGACTTACCTCGGTGTTTTCGTACGATAGTACTACTCGGCTAACTTCTCTTTTCCCTGATCCAAGTCTCGTATCTTTTGGTCTTGAGCTTAATTAAAAGAAAATAAATTGAACTACTTAATTACTTGATCCTTGAAATTTCACTCAAAGACTTTATAAATTAACAAAAAATATAATAATGTACATGATATTCCATTAAAGTATTAGATTATACAATTCGGTTATAAAATTCATATATAAAAAATCAATGGAAATTTATTCATCCATATTTAGGCCGTATATGCCCCTCTATCATACAAGTTCTCCAAGATTGTTTATTTAAAAAAATCTAGCCACCGAATTCATTACTTTTACAAATTAACCTTAAGCTCAAAATCATATAAAAATCATAACACAAAAGGCATTGTTCTAACACTTATATCCTAATTTCTAACATTAAACTCAAACTTCATAGCTTTCTAAACCATGGCCGAACATCACTTAGTCACCATAACAAAATTTAACTAGTGGGTTTTGAAGAGGATTAAGCAAAGGATTCAAAACTATTAAAATGTAACAAAACTAACTTGAAAATTACCTTGAATTTTGGTTTCAAATTGCCGAAATTTCAAAGCTTTTCCCTTCTTCAACATTCGGCTCCCAAAAAAAATGAACATGCAAACCCCATTTTTTTATGCTTTGTTTTATTATAACACTACTTAATAATAGTTTACTACTTTAACCCTTGAAAGCAAATAACATAGCTTATTAATCATGTCCCATACCGTCCAAGTCAATTGTCCAAGGTTAAATTTTGTCACAAGTACCCCAACTTACAAAAACAATTTCAATTCGGCCCTTAAGAAACTTACAAGCATGGCTTTCCATTTTATGAATTATACAACTTAAAAAAAAATATAAAGGCATCAAACATTAAGCCATTACTGTCCATATTATTATTAATGTAATAATTCCCATTTAAAACCTCAATATTCTAAAGACATAGCAATTTAATATTTTCATAATAGCATGCTTATTAACCAATTGATGCAATTTACTCCTTTTTAATAATCAAGCACCCAAACATCAAAAATTTAAACACGAAACTTTAGCACACATAAGTACACAGATTCAAAACACAGAAAATGATATTTAAATATTTTTCGACTCGAATTCGTGGTCCGGAGACCACCGTTCTGATTAGGGTCAAAATCAGGCTGTCACAACTCTTCCCCCGTTAGGGATTTTCGTCCCCGAAAATTCTACCGGAAAAAAGATAAGGATAATGTTCTCTCATCGAACTCTCAAGCTCCCAAGTTGCTTCCTCGACCCTATGTTTGTTCCACAATATTTTCACCAATGAGATTTTCTTATTTTGCAATTCTTTCACCTCGTGAGCTAGAAGGTAAATCGGTTCCTCGTCATAACTCAAATCGGACTGAATCTCAATCTCTGTCAGACTAATCACGTGAGTAGGGTCAGATCTGTATCGTCGAAGCATTGAAATGTGAAAAACATTATGGATCTTTTCTAGTTCCAGAGGCAACATCAATCTATACGCAACAGGTCCAATACGTTCAATAATCTCATATGACCCAATAAATCTCAGACTTAATTTGCCTTTACGACCAGATCTGAGTACCTTTTTCCATGGTGAAACTTTTAGAAACACTTTTTCTCCGATCTGAAACTCTATATCTTTACGTTTCAAATCCGTGTACGATTTCTGACGATCCGATGCTGCTTTCAAACTTTCGCGAATCACTTTCACCTTCTGTTTAGTTTCTTTTATTAAATCAACCCCGTGAATCTTGTTTTCGCTAAGTTCATTCCAATACAAGGATGTACGACATTTACGACTGTACAAAGCCTTGTAAGGTGCCATTTTGATACTTGATTGAAAACTATTGTTGTATGCAAATTCAATCAGAGGTAAATACCGATCCCACGAACCTCTAAACTCAAGAATGCAACATCTCAACATATCCTCTAGTATCTGAATGACTCTTTCAGATTGACCCTCAGTCTGGGGATGGAAAGCGGTGCTAAAATGCAGTTTAGTACCTAGCGCATCTTGCAATATCTTCCAAAACCGCGATGTAAATCTCAGATCTCTATCTGAAACAATAGAAATAGGTATCCCGTGCAATCGCACAATCTGAGAAATATAAAATTTCACTAATTTATCGAGCGAGTAATCAGTACGAACCGGAATAAAGTGAGTGGATTTTGTCAATCGATCAAAAATAACCCAAATTGCATCTTTCTTGTTCGATGTTAACGGTAGACCTGATACAAAATGCATCGTGACTTGGTTCCATTTTTATTCAGGTATCATGATCGGCTGAAGCAATCCAGAAGGCACCTAATGCTCGGCTTTCACTTGTTGACATACTAAACATTTCGAAATGAAGTCTGAAATGTCTCGTTTGATACCATGCCACGAATAATGTTGTTTGAGATCATTATACATTTTCGTGCTACCCTGGTGAACAGACATCCGACTATTATGAGCTTCGTTCAAAATCATCTGGAGCAACTCTGTATTCTTTGGAACACATAACTAGTTTTTGAATCTCAAAAAATCATTCACATCAATCAGAAAGTCTAGTTCTTGGACCGAAATTAATGGCAGATATGAAAGTAAAGTTAAGTTGATCAGGGATCGGTTAAAGGAGGCCTCCGATAGACAGAAGTCGTATACGGAGTTGAAGCGTAAGGAGATTGAATTCGCTGTTGGGGATATGGTTTTCTTGAAGGTTTCACCTTGGAAGAAGATCTTGAGGTTTGGTAAGAAAGGCAAACTGAGTCCGCGGTTTATAGGGCCTTATCGGGTTCTTAAACGAGTAGGGCTAGTGGCATATCAGTTGGAGTTAGCACTAGAGTTGGATAGAGTCCATGACGTCTTTCATGTGTCCATGCTAAGACGGTATAGATCGGATCCTTCACATATTATACCAGTGGAAGAGATTGAAGTAAAAATCGATTTGACTTTTGAGGAGGAACCCGTGCAAATTCTGGATCGAGAGGTTAAAGTTTTAAGATGGAAGTCAGTTCCGTTGGTAAAAGTGCTATGGCGCAATAATGGCAGAGAAGAGGCGACTTGGGAGCCAGAAGAGACTATGCGTCAACAATACCCTCAATTATTTGGATCTGGTAAATTTCGAGGCCGAAATTTCTTTAAGGGGGTAGAGTTGTAACACCCTGATTTTTGGGATTTTTTGGGTTTCTGTGATTTTTGGTAAATTTTGAAATTTTTGTGTTCTGAATATTGGAATTGTGTTTAAATATGTTAGTGGGCCTTTAGAAGGCCCAAGCCTAAGTTAAAACCCGGTAAAATATCAAGGTTAGATTTTAAGTGAATAGGAGACTTGGTTAAGTGGGCTTTTAAGAAAAACTTCGTAAATTATGACACAAGAAGAGCTTTGGCAAAGTGGCAAGGTGGCACCACTCAGTTCCTAAAAAAGTGGCGCCTAGGAAGGAATTAAAGGTCCAGGGTTCAAGTTGCAAGGTAGGCGTATTGTTACTTTTTAATTTTTAGGCATGTGCCGGGCATGTGATCACTTAAATGAATTTCGGCAAGGGCCTTAGGGAGGTTGGGCTGATTGTTTTAGTTGATATTAGGGTTAGGTTCTTTTCTTTTTCTGTCTTGGGGAATTAGGGTTAGGCACCTAAAAGCTTTCACCTTCATTTATCCTTTTCTAAGTTTTCACAAAAGTCGAAAACGCAGATTCCTTCTCCTCTGTGCCGATTTCTTCTTCCTCTTCTTCTCCTTCACTGTTTTCTTTCCTTTTGCTTCCTACCTCAACCGAACACCCCTACTACTCAAATCCATCTTCTCTTTCAATTCCATCCTCCCTAAAACCACTATAGCCGATTGCCATAAAAGCCGAAATCCTGAAAACTTACTTTTTGTGCCGATTTCTCCAAGCCAATTCCCTCTTTTCTTTTCATTTCTGTTGACTGATTTTCATTTTCTTTAAACCCTTAGTGTCTGTCGGCAACACTACTCCAAAGTTATAGCCTCAAATCATCATCTTTTTCATCACTGAAAAAGCCAAAAACACCATAGATTTAGGAGCTTATAGCCGAATTCATAGATCTCTAGGAATCAGTCTTTTCTAGTGTTTAAAGGCTAGATCTGCATCAAATCTGAGTAGAAACAGAAGGAGAACTATGGTAAGTACTTGATATCCCAGATCTATACGTTATTTTACAATTCAGAAAAAGCCGAAGTCCCTAAAATTTAGGGAGGCTGTCGATTGGGGCTTAGGACCCTAAGGGGTTGTAATAATCGGTTTCTTTTTGGTGTTAGTGTGATTCAGAGACTACTGACAAGGGCTTGGATCTTTGGAACGACTAGATCTAGATCTAGTTAGTGGTTTTTGGCAAAGGTAAGATTTTGAGGGCCTAGGTGTTAATGGCCGAATGTGGTAAGTGACTATTGAGATTGGTTATTGTAGTTTTGCCATCTAAAGGTTGTGGTAATCGATTGTAGGATATCGTGGGGGATCTCTCTAGCAGTCATCGAGAATCAGGTGTGTATCGAACACCCTTCCATAATTCAATTCGACAAAAAGTCGAAATGCCGAAATTCCAGTATTTTGTGGGCTTGTGAGTGTGTGAATGCTCACAAGATTTTTAGAAATAGTTAGATCTGAAATCGCAAAGTGGTAAGCTAGTCGCGTGTGGAATTTTGCATACTTCGGTGATTAGGCCCCGATGGGCTGCAAATGGACTAAATGGGCTTACGGGCCCATATGGGTGAAAACGGGTAATTAAGGTGTACTGATAGATTGTAGGTTCAAAACTGCCTAGACTGATAAATTGATATTAAAAATCTAGAATGGGCTTAAATAGCTAATAGACACTATAGAGTCCATTAGGGGTTTTAGGGCCCAATAGTTAAAATTGTTAAAACCCATTAATTAAACTGCTGAGATGGAAATTGGGTTAATGATGACTGAAATCTGTATAAATCCTTAGGAAACTGATTGAATTACTGAAATACCCTTAGTGGTGGAAAATTACTATTTTACCCCTAGGAGCAAAATGACTGTTATACCCCTAGGGCTAAGTATGACCAAAATACATGCTTTACTGTTACTGTTTACTGCATGCCATGTCATTATTATCTGTTGCATGGGATTGGGATATTGATGGCGGAAGTACTACAGTGGCTTGACCAGGTACTAGAGGCTTTGCCTCAATTTACTGTTATCTGAGCAGCCATGCTGCAACTGTGGAGTGTAGGGATTTAGAGTGGCCACGAAGATTAAATTTTGGATTTTCAATTAATTTATTTCATAATTTATTTAGATTATTTTTATTTTGGTTTCTGGGTTGTAATAAGGCCGCTCTATTTATTTTATTCTGGGTTTTAAATTCTTTACATATTCAATTTGGTTTAACTTAATAATAACATAGTTTAAATTGTTTTTAAACTCGGCTTTACTTGTTTTCAAAATGACACGATAAACAAACGTTTTCAAAACCAAATGCGCTTTCCTAAAATTAACAAAAGTCACGGTTTTAAACAAACGTTCCATGATCAGTAGTAATTAGAACATTTATTAAGCAAATCAGGAATTTCTCTTAAAATAACAAACACGGTTTTGAAAAAGCTCACCCTAATCTTAGTAACTAGGTAACATGGTTAGATGTAGGTGATGTGACACACCAGATTTGGCCATAACGTCTGGGCTGAGTTTGGGGTATTACAAAGAGATTGTGCAGAATCCGAGGCCGAGTGGCACTACAGCTAGAGGTAGATAATCTAGAAACACTAGAAATGTGAGTGGTAGCCAAAGCACAACTAAAGATACAGCTGTATGATCTGAGGCGAGAGCACCTGCCAGAGCCTATGTTATTCACGCTCACAAAGGAGCTTCGTCTCCAGATGTCATTACTGTTACAATAGCCCGAATTAAAGCTTAGTCAGAATAGTGGTGTCGAGATCACAAATCTGAAGTAAAAAATATATTTCATAATTATTTTTGAGTTATGACATGATTGCATAATAGTGAGCTATGGAGAAGTTTTAAGGATGAGAAAGCATTAGAAAAATTACTAGAGGTCCTTATTTAGCAATTAGACCAATTATTAGCATTATGGACAGAAATGCCCATGGAAGGAAAAATTTCTAAAGAAAGGACATAAGGGCATTTTGGTTATTTGGTTAATTAATGAAATAAAAAGGGAAAAAGAACAAAAAATGTGTCCATCTTCTTCTCCAAGGGTGCCAAAATTCCTAAGTCTCCATAGCTAGGGTTTTTGACATTTCCAAGCTCACAAGTAAGTGCAATTTAGGCCCGTTTTCAATTCTTTTTGTATTTTTGAAATCCTTGTAGCTTAATCTAGCTATTTCTACCACTAATTTTGGCTACGGTTTATGTTCAAAAATATACCCATGCATGACATGCAAGCAATTTGATGCCTAGTGGTAGAATATGAAAGTTTAAGGTGTAGTAAACATCTTTTTCTAAGTGATTTTTCCTGAAAATACCTAATAGGGACTAAATTGTAAAGGTAGGAAAATGTGTAGTAAAAGTGTGGATTGATGAGAAATAGGGACTATTATGAGCACAAATGAAGTTTGGCTAGGCTTGGGTAACCAAGAAAATAAGTGCATTTCGTTATATGAGCCTAGGGACCATTTTGTAAATATGTAAAAGTTTAGGGGAAAATTATAAATTTTTCCAAACTATCAATTATGGGCTATTTAGCCAATATGAATATTAAATAAGCTTAATTTTTCATTTAAGATCAAGAAACACGAAGCCCAGATCGAAACCTAGGAAAAAGTAAGGTGGTGGACTAAATCGAATGTTCACTCGCATTTTAGATCCGAGTTAAGTTGTATGTAATAAATTAGCTTTAAGCATTATGAAAATTTATTGTGATGATTTTCTATGAATTTATGTTACTTCCATGAATCTGATGAATATGAATTTATTAAAGAAAAGACAAAGTTATAGTTGAGAAATCTCGGTTAAAGGTTAAGGAATACGAGGGATACCGTAGTCATAACATGAGAACTTGTAGGTCCCTTGTAAGACCATGTTTGGGACATGGCATTGGCATCAACATGTGGTCCCATATAAGACCATGTCTAGGACATGGCGTTGGCACTGAAATGAAATTTAGATCCCTTCTAAGACCGTGTCTGGGACATGGCGTTGGCATTTAAGAAATATCCCGTGTAAGACCATGCCTGGGACATGGCATCGGCATCAATTTTTGATCTCGTGTAAAACCATGTCTGGGGCATGGCATCGACGTCGATATAAGATCCCATGTAAGACCGTATCTAGGATATGGCATTGGCATCCTATCATGAGAATGAAAATCGGGTATCCTTCAATATTCTAAGTAATTTAATGGGAAGAGTATTCAAGGAAATGAATTTAAAGAGAAAGACTAAAGTTTTGTGGTGAGTGATACAGGTGTATATAACTAAGTTACGAGAAAATGATCACATAATGATATGAGTATGATGATGAGAAACGCATGAGTAAGAATCCTAAATGTTATGAATGTGTTGGTAAGAAATAGCATGAGTAAGCCATGTTATTATAATACGAAATTATATGACAGTTCATGATGTTTTATTAGAATGTTACTTCCATGATTCATGTTGTTCTTTTATTTCATGCAACTTACTAAGCAATTATGCTTACTCCCTTTCTCTTTCCTTTTCCTTGTAGTCTTGCCAAGCTAGCTCGGGAATCGTTAAAAGTTAGAGCTCGAAGCCACACTATCAAGCCTTCCATTTTGGTATAGTTTAGTTTAGCTATTTTGAGTATGGCATGTATAGAAAACTTTGTCATTTTGGTATGTGTCATTTTGAGTAGCCAAATGTGTTGGCTATTGGTATTACCCAAATTATGTTATAATGGCCTTTGGAAAAAGGGCTAATATTGTTAAGTTAAATTATGCAAAGTGAATGCCATTTATGCTAGTATGAAATTGCACAATTGAATAGGAGGAATGAATATTGAAGAATGCATGATTAATGTTGCAATGGTGGCATGTGTATGATTCAAGTTTTGAGTACCTTATGCTTATAAATGTCATATTGTGTGATCTTGAATTGGATCTTGTGGCTGGTTAAGTTTCAGGGTGGCAAAGGGCTTGGAAAATAGCCTATAATTGTCCATATGGGTGGGCACACGGGCGTGTGCCTAGGCCATGTGTGACACATGGTCAGCCTCATGGGTGTGTTAATAGGCCGTGTGTCCACTGCATCTGAAGTTGCTAAGTCAGTGTCGCACACGAGCAGAGCAAACGGGCATGTGCTTTGGCTGTGTGAAACTCATTTGCTCATTGAGAAAAGTCAAAGAGTCACACGGGTTGAGAGGACGGGCATTCTAGGCCATGTGAGGGACACGGATAATGAACACGGGCGTGTGCTCGGCCATGTAGAAGTCCCTGTAGGTTCAAAATGAAAATAAATTCGACACAAGCTAGAGACATGGTCGTGTTCAACCACACAAGCCTGCCCACATGGGTGTGTCCCACTTCACACGGGCGTGTGGCCCTATTTTGAGCAAAATTTTCTAAGTGCTCGAAAGTTCACGGATTGGTTTTGGACCACTCTCGATGTATGTTTTAGGCCTCATAGGCCCATGATAAGGAATTAAGGAAATGTATGAAAAGTTTTTAAATAGTAATGAATTTTACGGCCCAAGTTTATGTGCTCAAGCATGATTAAGTATGGTAATGCCTCGTACCCCGTCCTGGCATTGGACTCGGGTAAGGGGTATTACAACTGTACTTTTACTCTTTATGATACTTCTATGATTGCATTGATAGATTCAGGATCGATACATTCATATATATATATGCATGAACTTAGTATCCAATAAGACTTTGCCTGTAGAGTCTACTGAATTTGTGATTAGAGTATCGAACCCCTTAGGCAAGTTTGTTCTGGTTGACAAAGTTTGCAAGAACTGACCTTTGATGTTTTGAGATATTTGTTTTTCCGCTAATCTGATGTTATTACCCTTTGATGAGTTTGATATACTTCTGGGTATGGATTGGTTAACTTTGCATGATACTATTGTGAACTGCAAATGGAAAATTATAGATCTGAGATGTCAGAATGATAATATAATCAAGATTGAATCTAATGATTTGAATGGGTTATCGGCTGTGATTTCATCAATGAAAGCTTTGAACTATGTGAAAAAGGGTTACGAGGCTTATTTCACTTATGTAATCGACACGAAAGTGACAGAAAAGAAGATTGAATCAGTGCCTATTATTTGTGAGTATCCAGACGTGTTTCCTAAAGAATTATCGGATAACTACTGATCCGAGAGGTTGAGTTTGGGATTGAGTTAGTGCCGAGAAAAACCCTATTTTGATAGCTCCATATAGAATGGGTCCAACAGAGTTGAAAGAATTAAAGTCTCAGTTGCAAAAGTTGAATAATAGAGGGTTTGCATGACCGAGTTTCTCACCCTAGGGTGCTCCTGTACTATTTGTGAAAATCAAAGATGGCATGATGAGAATGTGCGTTGATTACAGATGTCTTATTAAGGTGTCAATCAAAAACAAATATCCTCTACCTAGAATTGATGATTTATTCGATCAGTTGAAAGGAGCTACTGTATTTTCAAAGATAGACTTGAGATTGTGATATTATTAGTTGCGGGAAAAAGATTCAGACATTTTGAAAATTGCTTTCCGTACGAGGTATGGGCACTATGAATTTTTAGTAATGCCTTTTGGACTAACAAATGTTCCTGCAGTCTTTATGGATTTAATGAACAGAATTTTTAGACCGTATTTAGTTCAATTTGTTGTCATATTCATTGATGACATATTGATTTATTCATATGACAAAACTATGCTTGTCGAACATTTGAGAATTGTGTTACAGACTCTGTGTGATAAGTAGCTATTTGCTAAGTTCAGTAAATGTGAATTCTGGTTGTGCAAAGTTGGTTTTCTAGGCCATATTGTGTCAGCGTCTGGTATACGAGTTGATCCAAGTAAGATTTCAGCAATTTTAGATTGGAAGGCTCCGGGAAATATGTTAGAAGTTCGCAGTTTTCTGGGACTTGCTGGTTATTACAGACGGTTTGTGAAAGGCTTTTCAATGATTGCCACTACGTTAACAAGATTACTTTAGAAAGATGTAAAGTTCGATTGGTCTGGAAAGTGTCAGAAAAGCTTTGATCAATTGAAAGCCCTATTCACTGAGGCTCCAGTGTTAGTACAGCCAGAATTAGGTAAAGAGTTTGTAATTTTTAGTGATGCTTCGTTGAATGGTCTGGGATGTATTTTGATGCACGAAGGCAAAGTCATAGCCTATGCCTCGAGACAATTGAAGCCACATGAAAAGAATTATCCAACGCATGGTTTAGAATTGGCATCCATTATGTTGGCGCTAAAGATTTGGCGCCACTATCTGTTCGATGAAAAGTGTCATGTGTATTCACAAGAGTTTGAAATATCTGATGACTCTGAAAGGTTTAAATCTGTAGCAGAGAAGATGGTTAGAACTGCTAAAAGACTATGAGTTAGCTATTGATTATCATCCGGGAAAAGCAAATGTTGTTGCTAATGCTTTGAGTTAGAAATCATTATCCGCTCTACGTACAATGAATGCTTGATTAGCTCTATTTGACAACGGTTGATCGTGATTGTGATGAAGTAATAAAATTTTTATGGTCGTACGTAGGAACTAACTATTATCACGATAAAAGGCAAGTGCACCTATCGAATAGTAGTATAGTTAGTGGCAAGACTTGAATGTCGAATCTAAAGAACTAAAAGTACCAGTATTAACTTTCTTCCTATTATCTAGCCTAGAAATAAAGGGAGGTTGTTTGCAAACTAAAAATTCTAATTAACTAAAGACGTGACAAAGAGTAAATTGGGAAATTACTTTGGGAAAAACTGAATGATAAAGGCAATACTCAAGGAAGACTCCACCTAGACTTCACTTGTTATTTAACTCTGAATTAGGCGATTTCTTCATTCGACTTGATCCGTAGAGATCCCTAAATTATGTTAATATCTCCTTCGAGAATAAGAACAACTAACCCTAGGTTGATTAATTGAAATCTCTTTCTAATTAAAACCCCTAGTCCTGCATTAACTCGATCTATGGATCCCCCTATTAGATTTGACTATAATCTCTTAGATTTTCGTCATCCTATGTCTAGGACTGCGATCAACTCCGCTTAATTGTGCTGGATCTATTCTTAAATAGGGACTTTTGCTCCTCTGAATAAGCACATTCGACTTGAATTAATATCCTAAAATATCAACTAAAGAATTAAGAAACACAATTCAAAACAAATTGAATATTTATCATATAATTTAGATGTAACACCCTAAACCTGGCCCAGACATTATGGCCGAATCGGGAGGTGTCACATAGTAAGGTAACTTGCACCAATCGATACATTGAAAGACTTAAGCTAGAAAAATGTTTCATGATAAAAATGCATTTGAACCTTTGCTTGTTTTAAAAGTTCAGGTGAGTTAGTTAAGAGCTTTAATTTTGGGAGAAAAGCCCATGTTTAAGAAAAATAAGAATTTAATGATGTTAATTTAGAAAACATTTTTATGTTTTAAGAAAACCCATAATTTAATAGTAAACATAAAAAAAAATCTCAATTCACATTCGTACCGGAGATGATAGGCCTTATTACAACCCAAATAAAAAGAAATAGTTAAAAATAAAGAAATTTTGAAACTATTTAAAATTCTAATTAACTTACAGTGTGGCCACCTTTGAGTCTTCTCCTACGTCGAGCTACCTACTGAGGGTCTCCTGAAAAAAATAAGAGGGAGTGAGTTTCGAAACTCAATGTGTACAACCCTCGGCAATCAAATCAACATGCAATTAACAGATTGGGCCTAAGCCCTATCAATATCGGTGGTCTTAGGCTTTAGCCCACAACGACCTCAGTTGGGCTTGATCCCATAACACAATATATAGTGGCCTTTGGGCCTAAGCCCTTGGTGGCCTCAGTTGGGCCTTAGCCCATATCACATCAATATCACATGTATGCAATGCTCCCATCCCATTCCAACCCTGCACTCCATTTTCCCTTCTAACCCTACACCCTTGTGGGGATATAAATATCAACCCACCCATCCCTGCACTACAATGGTAGCACCGATTCCGACACTACTCAATCATTGTAGCAAGGCTGCTAAACATATAATGGGCTTAAAGCCACCGGTGGATCTACGGTCATCAAGTGACTATGTGATCCTCACATATCTTCCTCCGTACCATCAAACCCACCCAAGTGCAACATGCATCACATGAATGCAACATATACATTTCCATATTTTTAGCACCTAGGGGTATTTTAGTCCTTTATACAATGAGGGCATTTCAATCATTTTGTTCGGTATTTTTACCCTATAGGGGTATTTCAGTAATTTTACCCTAGAGGGGTATTTTAGTAATTCTTAACAGTACGGGTTTTTAATTACAAACTTTGGCCCGTCAACAAGTCCTTGTTGGCTAAATTGAATAGACACTATGCACCAGGTAGGATTCTAGAGAAGAGGAGGTAGGTCATTAAGACCACTTAAGTACCAAGCTCTCCCTAGATCCAATCCTAGACATGCATATGCCCATTGCCACACTCTAACCTTGCGACTTGCCCACAGATATGCTTGATTAATTAGTTAAGTTTTATGCTACTTAAGGATTTATGAGAACTAGGCCTAAAGTCCATTATAAAACCCTAGCAAGTCTACATACTTTCCTAAAATCACATATAGCCCATCAAGTCCTATCATATTTATATGGCCCATCAGGCCCAATAACAAATATATGGCCCATCGACCCAATCCATTCCAAACTATTCAACCAACTATACCAGCTCGTCACTTAATATCACTTAACAATTTCTGCCAATTTGGGCCTACGAGCCCATCGGGCCCATTTAGCCCATTCTGGCCCGGTGGGCCAAACAGTGGCCCGACACCATGAGATGCTCTCTTGGCCCCGATTGTCGTATCGGTGTCTCCACACTAGTGTTCACACACTCGTGTGGTTGCCGGTGCTAACCTTTCTACTTTTTGGCTTTTCGACATTTTGGCTTTTTGGGGTTTCAGCTTTTGCCGATTCGTCGTGTGTGCCGTGTATGTACACACCTTATTTACGAAAGCTCCTTATGAAACCTTCGCAGCAACCTACAATTTTGAGATTAATGCTTTTCTTAGCCCCTAAGTAGTCTTTTTCGCGTGAAATAAAAACAGGACACGATAGGGACATGCCCATGTGGCATGCCTGTATGACTTGGGCTTAGGCCGTGTTCAAGTCTGCTAGAAAGACACGGGCGTGTGGTGTACCCATGTGAGAATGTCTAGGCCGTGTTAATTATTGATTTGGGTCTACTTTGCCCATTTTTTGCCTATTCCTTGCTCTTTTCTCTTCCTTATGCTCATCTAAGTATAAAACATGAAATTAAAGTATTAGGAGCATCAAATTTTACAATTGTAATGATAGTTCATCCAAAAAATATGCTAAGCATGGGATAAAAATATGTATAAAGTACGGTTTATCAAATACCCCCACACTTAAGCCTTTGCTTGTCCTCAAGTAAAATCCTCAAATCACAATTAAAATTCATTCTTCTCAACTTATAATTCTTATCAATAATGTTTGAAACTAATCCACAAGTAATCATACATTAAGAATTCAACTGAAAGAACATTACAGTCTCAAACAATCTAAGTTGAGAATTTTATCACAGAAATAGAGGTTTTCTCCCCTCTTCTAAATAATTACCTTGGATTTAAAATCAACAAGAGCTGACATCCTCACTAAAGATTCACTCTATTCACTCAAAGTGTTTAGGGTTCAGAAATTAAGCACTCATTAGTCAACATGAAAAGTTATTACCATAAGCTTGCATGAAAATCAAATCTCCACCGCTATAGATTGAGATGATACATCAATCAAGAGGTCTTTTAAGGGTTGTAATGAGGCTTTGGTTAGGGGTATGGATATAAGCTGAAAGAGAAGGTTGGAATCGACATTGAACTAAAAAATTATCTAACTTGAAAAATCTCTATCACTGAAACATAATCCTAAACTTGAGCGTTTTCCTCATGAATTACATCGTTTAAGATCAAGCACACATAATTACATAATATTATGCTAAACATTGAGTTACAACTGAAATTTAAGCCCTTTTTTAAAAAAGAACAAATCGAATATTTAAACTTTACTAACTAAAAAGGAGAACCTAGCTAGATAATTATTACACTCAAATCTCGACTAAAATAGGGATCAAATCAATTAAGGGGATTTCAACAATAATGGGCTGTTGGTTAATTTTGGGGGTAAATCAATGAATGGTTTGTTAGGCTCAATGGGGTTCACTAAGGGTTAATTGTGAAGGTAGGATTTTATGGAGTAAGTGGGTTAAACCTAAGTGCCTTTATCATCTTGGTATATCAAATCAATGGTGTGGTCTTGACATGTATAATCGAAGCAAGTTCTAGAATAACAAATCAATATTTACTCACTCATAGCATCAATAAGAGTGAGCATGAAAGGATGTATGCTCTAAAGGCTCAAAAATCTCACCAGAATTATAGCTTTTGATGTCAATCCTGTGAATTTCAAATTTCAAGATAATACCTAAATTTAGGGAAACAACTTAGAAAAATTTTAAATTCTCAAAAATTTCAACTTATTATATTTGATTCTCTAATGTCTTAAAGTTTGAATAATCAAAGAACAAATACCTATGTCTTAATCTTAAACATATCAATAAAGATCATAAATTAATCAGAATTCATTCTAATAGTGACATGAGAAAGTGACTTGAGAGACAAGACAAAATTTAGGGATTTGAGAATAATGCAAAAAGTGAAAGTTTTTAGCATAAAATCATAAGATATGGAGAGAAGTTAAACCTCCTAAATTTTGGATGAATCCTTAGAGTAGTGAGAGCGGATTTGGGAGGAAAGCTAATTTGACGAACTAGGCAGAGGTGAAGGTGGGAAAGGATACTTTAGTGGTTCTACAATCACAATGAAGATGAGCATGGTTTAGCAGGACATGGTAATCGTGGAGTATCTTTCCTTAGTGGATTTATCATTGTATCAATCACCTTGACCCTTTTAAAGCTGCGGAGTCAATATTAGCGGAGTTACTCATTAAGAAACAGCCATAAATAGAATGTTCAAAAATTACTAATGGAAATTTGGATAAAATAAGAACTAAATAAAAAACAAAACTAAAGATAAAAGAAAATAAAAGTTAAAAATAAAAATAAAAGGGAATAATAAAACTAAATTAAAGGAAACTAGGGTATTTAATTGGGGGTTGGGTTACACGACCGTGTTTCTTTGGGTGTGTTAGTGCACACGGCCGTTGTTTACTTCTCCCACACTCGTGTTCTTATGTGCACGCCCGTGTTCAATTGACAGGCTCACCCACGGCCATGTCGCACGGCCGTGACGATTTGTCGGAAGCCATGTCTTACCCTTGGCTTTGGAAATTTTGCTCTGCTTTCATATGGCCAAGGGCACGCCCGTGTGTCCAAGCCATGTGGGTTGAAAACCTGCACTAAAAACATGAAAAATAGACGGGTTAATAGTGTTAGTGCTCGGGTTGCCTCCTGAGAAGCGCTTGTTTATAGTCTAAGCTCGACTTTTCTCAAGCTTGCACGGTCACGGCGGTTTGAGAAGTTGAAACTCCTCTTTCCTGCTATCAGTTTTAGTATCAAAATAAGGTTTAAGCCGAGCATAATTTACCTTGAAAGTGCCAAATTCTTTATGTGTTACCTCGACTGTACCATAAGGAAAGATTTTCATTACTGTGAAGGGAGGAGTGTCACCTATATGAAGCTCTGAATTTGAAATTCAAGGGTCTTCCTCCTCTAATAATACCTTATCCCTTAGCTTAAATTGATTCTTCTTTACCTTAGAGTCATCATGGTGATGCTTTGGTTCAGCGTGGCATATTTTAGATTCCTTCTTGCTATGGCTTCGCCACTCGTCGAGTTCATCAATCTGTAACATTCGCTCTTCATGGAAGACTCCCTTGTTGTAGTATGAACTCGACTGTGGCTCAATTGTACTTTCGCTAAGATTATCCTGCAAAGAAGGTTAGACAGTGGGATTATTCTTATTACAAGAACTCGTAATAACGTCTTTATCATTAAAAGTTCTATTAAAATTACGAGCTTGTAGAGTAATTGTGTCATCGCCTACGCGAAGTGTAAGTTCACCTATGCCTACATCAATAATAGTCCTAATAGTTGCTAAAAAGGGCCGCCCTAAAAGTAATGACACATCGCTGTCCTCATCTATGTCTAAAACAACAAAATCTACTAGAAATATAAATTCATCAAATTTAACAAGTACATCTTCAATTATACCCCTAGGAAATCTAATGGTTTTATCAGCCAATTGGATGCTCATCCTAGTTTGTTTGGGTTTCCCAAGACCTAGTTGTTTAAACATTTTATAAGGCATTACATTAATACTAGCCCCTAAATTAGCCAAAGCATTTTTAACATTTAAACTACCAATTAAACAAGGAATCGTAAAACTCCCTGGATTTTTCAGTTTGTTGGGTAGCTTGTTTTGTAAAATGGCTGAGCAAACTGCATTTAGTTCTACATACGACGACTCATCCAACTTCTGTTTGTTTCCTAAAAGCTCTTTTAAAAACTTAACGATGTTTGGCATCTGCAAAAGAGCTTCAATAAACAGTAAGTTAATATGTAATTTCTTTAAAAGTTTAAGGAATTTACCGAATTGGTCATCTGTGCAGTCTTTCCTTGTCGCATTTGGGTATGGGACACGAGGCTTATACTCTTTAATAATTGGCTCTTTACGACTTACCTCACCCTTACCTTTACTTACCACAGCTTCCTGACTTGGTTCTGATTTGTCTTTAACTAATCATCCTTCATCAATCATATCAATGGCAAGAAGTTGCTCCCTAGGGTTAGTTTTGGTGTTGCTCGGTAAACCACCTTGTGGTCTTTCAGAGATCAGCTTAGCAAGCTGGCCTATCTGAGTTTTGAGTCCTTGAATGGAAGCTTGTTGGTTCTTAAGTGTTGTCTCGGTGTTTTGAAAATGAGTTTCTAACACCGAGTTAAATTTTTCTAACATCTCCTCAAGGTTTGGTTTCTTTTCCTATCGGTAAGGGGGTTGTTGGAAACCCCGAGGAGGTGGTTGCCTTTGATTTCCTTGACCTCCCCATGAGAAATTGGGGTGGTTCCTCCAACCTGCATTGTAAGTGTTACTATAAGGGTTATTTTGAGGTCTAGAATTGTTACCCATATAATTGGCTTGTTCATTCTATATGCTAGGATTGTAGGATGAATAATTTGTGTAGTACACTTCTCCTCCATTTGAATCACACATCATCAGTGGATGTACCTACATAGAACCAACTTAACCATCAATCTTTTTATTTAAAAGTTCTACTTGATTTGACAGCATTGTGACTACGCCAACGTTAAAAACATTGGCGGCTTTCGTCGGTTCTGTCCTCATGACTTGCCACTGATAGTTATTCAGTGACATCTCTTCAATAAACTCATAAGTCGCTTCAGGTGTTTTATTGTTTATTGCTCCACCGGCAGCTGCATCAATCATCTGTCTTATTGAGGGATTCAAACCATTATGGAAGGTTTGAACCTGTAGCCACAAAGGTAACCCATGGTGAGGGCACCTTCTCAATAAATCCTTGTATCTCTCCCAAGCATCGTAGAGTGTCTCTAAATCCATCTGCACAAAAGAAGAGATATCATTTCTCAACTTTGTCGTTTTAGCCAGTAAAAAATATTTAAGTAAAAACTTTTTGGTCATTTGTTCCCAAGTAGTGATAGACCCTCGTGGTAGAGAGTTCAACCACTTTTTAGCTTTATTTCTCAAAGAAAAGGGAAATAACCGAAGGTGGATGGCGTCATCAGAAACGCCATTGATTTTAAATGTGTTGCAGAATTCCAAAAAGTTAGCTAAATATGCGTTAGGATCCTCATCCTGCAAACCATGAAACTGAACAAACTATTGAATCATTTGAATAGTGTTAGGTTTCAGTTCAAAATTATTTGCAGCAATAGCAGGCCTACCAATACTAGATTCAGTACAAGCTAAATTAGGCTTAGCATAATCATACATAGTACGAGGAACATGATTTTGATTCCCAGGATCTACGACTACCACAGGAGGTAGCTGATTATTTTGATTTGCTTCCATATCTTCAGTAGATTCGGGTTCATTCTCTTGTCCTTGTTCTGTATACTATAGGCTTCACCTTATGTCTCTTCGGTTTCTACGAACTATGGCTTCTAAATCGCTAACAAACAATAGTGGTCCTGACGGGTTTCTTCTAGTCATAAACTAGAGATACCTATTAGAGAAGAACAAAAGAAAATTTTAGTAAAACCTAAAAATAAAAATAGAAAATAAATTGCAATAAACGTAAAAATGGCTAAAGTAATAGAAATAGAGTGTTCCTAATATCTTAGTTTCCCGGCAATGGCGCCAAAAACTTGATCGTGATTATGATGAAGTAATAAAATTTTTATGATCGTACCTAGGAACTAACTATAATCACGATAAAAGGCAAGTGCACATATCGAATAGTAGTATAGTTAGTGGCAAGACCAGAATGTCGAATCCAAGGAACTAAAAGTACTAGTAATAACTTTCTTCCTATTATCTAGCCTAGAAATAACGGGAGGTTGTTTGTAAACTAAAAAATCTAATTAACTAAAGACGCGACAAAGAGTAAATTAGGGAATTACTTTGGGAAAAACTGAATGATAAAGGTAATACCCAAGAAAGACTCCACCTAGACTTTACTTGTTATTTAACTCTCAATTAGACGATTTCTTCCTTCGACTTGATCCATAGAGATCCCTAAGTTATGTTAATATATCCGTCGAGAATAGGAACAACTAACCCTAGGTTGATTAATTGAAATCTCTTTCTAATTAAAACCTCTAGTTCTGCATTAACTCGATCTATGGATCCCCCTATTAGATTTGACTCTAATCCGGTAGATTTTCATCGTCCTATGTCTAGGATTGCGATCTACTCCGCTTAATTGTGTTGGATCTACTCTTAAACAGGGACTTTTGCTCCACTAAATAAGCACATTCAACTTGAATTAATATCCTAAAATATCAACTCAACAATTAAGAAACACAATTCAGAACAAATCAAATATTTATCATATAATTCAGATAATAATAACAAGATTCATTTTAGGTTTCATCCCCTTCAGGTATTTAGGGGTTTAGTTCATAATAAAAAGGGAAAACATTTCAAAATAAAGAAGACAACAAAACATAAAGAAAACCCAAAACACCTAAAAGGATTGAAGGGAGATCTTCAGTCTTGATGTAGATCCTTGCTTTTGAGATGGATCAATCGGCTTTCCTTGAGTAATTCCTTGCCTTCTACTCTGTGTGCTTCTAGTAGTCTCTTAGGGTGTTATTATAGAGTTTGGAATACTTTTCTTAGCCCCCTAAGTAGCCTTCTCCACGTGAAATTAAAATAGGTCATGATAGGGATACGCCCATATGGCACGCTTGTGTGACTTGAGCTTAGGTCGTGTTCAAGTCTACTAGAAAGACACGAGCATGTGGTGTACCCATATGAGAATGTGCAGGCCGTGTTGATTATTGATTTGAGCCTACTTTGCCCGTTTTGGCCCGTTCCTTGCTCTTTTCTCTTCCTTATGCTCATCTAATTATAAAACATGAAATTAAAGGATTAGGAGCATCAAATTCCACAATTCTAATGATAATTCATCCAAAAAATATGCTAAGCATGGGATAAAAATATGTATAAATTACGGTTTATGAACGGTGTGAATTTAGCAGAATTGAAAGCTAGACCGTTTTTTTTGCAACAGATATGCAATGCACAGATGACAATGAAATGCTAGCAAAATGAGTTCAATGTGATTTGAACTTCGATTTAGAATTTCAAATTGATGTTGATAATTGCTTGAGATTCTGAGATCAAATTTGTGTTCCGAGAAATCTAGAGTTGATTCAAATAATTTTAAATGAAGCTCATAGTTGCAGTTTATCTGTACATCTGGGAAGTACAAAAATGTACAATGATCTAAAACAATTTTACTGGCGGCCAGGAATAAAAAGAGATATCTCAGATTTTTTTTTGAAATGTTTAATTTGTCAGCAAGTTAAAGCTGAACATCAGGTGCCATTTAATTTGTTACAGCCTATTATGATTGTGACAGCCTTAAAATGACCCTAGCCGGAATATGGTTTCGGGACCACAAAACCGAGGCATAAAATATATTTAATGTTCATTTAGATGCCTATAATATGTGTTAATTCATGTGTGACATGTTTGGTGTGCCAATTAGAGTTATAAATTTGAATTTCATTAAAAAGGACTTAGTTGTGAACTTTAAAGGTAAACTAGCTAGATGTGTGATGACTAATAAATGCATGCATGAAAAATAGGGGACTTGCATGTCAAATTACCCACTTTGATGATAGTGGATGGTAATGATGACCTAGTTTGTCATTTTGTATTTTGTTTGTGGCTAATTAATAATAATAGAAATAAAAAAAAAAGGAAATTAGTTGTCATAAAATTTAAATGATACAACAAATAAAATAAGGATTGTTGAAAAAAAAAAAAAGAGTTCATCTTCTTCTCTTCACCATAGCCGAACCTCAAGTGAAGGAGAGTGGAAATTCTTCCTAGTTGATTTGGTCACCACTTAGGCAAATTGGAGGTATGTTCATGATTTTTGCTTTTGAAATTTGGTGAAATAAAGATGGATGCTAAGTTATTTGCTTTGTTTTGAATGAAATTTGAGTTGGTTGTGCCATGGGGAAAATCGGCCATGGTGCATGTCTTCCTGGGTGATGTTTTGTTAGATTTTCCTTGTTTTGAAGGTGATTTCTAAGGGAATTTGAGCATCATAACATAAAATCCTTGTGTGATAGACAAGATGTGGTGTTCGGCCATGTGAGTAAAGGTGGAGAAATTGTGCTTTCCCTAATGCTTGTGTTTAATAATGGAATATGGGTGTTGTTTGAGCTTGTCTTAGGGTCCTCTCCTTTGTTTAAAGTGAAAAATTTCTTGAGCCTTGAGGATGAGGGCATTCGGCCTTGTCAAGTTGTGGTTAGGGAGTTTTGTTTTGCATTTAAGAGCTTGTTAAAGCTTGTTAATAGACTCTATGATGTTAAAATTCATAAGAGTTGGATTTGTGAGTTCAAATTAGTAAGATTAGAATTTTAGAGAAGATTAAAGCCTAAGGGACCTTCGGTTCTTTGAATGATTGAGTTGCTGTGCTTTTGATTGTATTTTGATCTTGAATTTGATAAATTGATTATGCAAATTGTGACACATATTTTGTAAAATGAGCTTGATGAACATTGCTCATAAGTTCACTAAGTATTCGGCTATGGGAAAGATTGTACATGAACTTAGTATATGTTAATTTGATTGATTTGGATGTGATGGATTGAATAAAGGACCATGCTTGGATATGGCCGAATGGCCTTAGTGTGTATGCATTAGAAAGAGTAATAAAACTAATTGGTCAATTTATGCTTGTGGGAGCTTCTTGGTTAAAGAAATGACCTATTCGGCCATGTGCTTCCAATCTTCGATGTTTGTTTTGATAATTGGTGTCTTAAGAGTGGTATAATGGTTAAAATGAACATGAAATATGTACATTGTGTTAAGGTCAATGACTACTCTAAATTGTGCCTTAGGAATTGCTATGTTTTAAGTATGTGCATAAGAACACTAAAGAGTGAATTTGGTATAAAATCTGCTTGGTACAGCAGCAGTAACGTGTTTTGGAAAAATCACCATAAATTGTACGAGTTGAATTAGAGGCTGAATAAATTGTTTAATTGAAGCTTATTGAGTCTAGTTTCTTATAAAATAAACTTTGCAAGAAAAGGAATTTTTTATAAATAGATTTTTAGAGTAGAGTGAGACAGTGTCAGATTGACTTTGAAGTCCCCTGCTCTGTTTTTGGAAAATCACTATAAATGGTATAAAAATTGTTATGAGACAAAATTTATATGCTTAGACTCCTTGATGAGTCTAGTTTCGAATGAAATAAGTGAGGACATATTTGGAATTCTGTACAAGGAGAAATTTGGTTCGTAGTATAGAGTGGTCAGTTTACTCAAACAGTGAAATAGGGAAACTTTGAGAAAATTATGGTATTGATTGGCCAAACCAAAAATTATGAAATTTTTATGGATGGAAGATAAATGAGTCTATTTTCATACAAAATTAACGGCACTTCAATTGGAGTTTCGTAGCTCCAGTTATGAGTAAATTATTGAATGCTGCTCAGAAAATCAGCTTGTTGAGACTTATGATATGTATGTGAAATGATCGAATGTGTGTATGTGTTTGCAATGAGAAGAATATGCATGTATCATTTGACTATAAGTGAAAATGATCCATTGAGATGCTTGAATAAGGATTAATAAAAATTAAATGTTTTATTTAGCTCAAGAGCATAGAGGGACGAGTTCGGATAAAGGGAAGGCCAAAGTGGTCGAATAGCCAACTCGTAAATTATCGGGGAAGTTCAAGGTAAGTTTTGAGTAATCGAATTTGGTATTTAAGTTAAAATGCCATGATATACATGCTGATATTTGAACGATGTTCCATTGAGAAAGAAGCTTTATTCATGTTTGTTATATGGCCGAATGGCTCATAGAGAAAAGGACTGAAATTGAGCTTTGAAATGCATTTGCCTATGTATGTTTGATCATTGAGTCGAAAGTTTAGAAAAGAAGAGTATATGTGTATAAGTTTGAATTATATGTATAATTATGATATAAAGTCGAGAAGCATGTTACATGTTGGTATGCACATGAATTGATTGAATTGCAAATGAAATCTTGCTATGTGAAACTTGGCTACATGTGAATATATATATGTGTATGAGAATTTGTAATGTGAATCCGGGGTTAATTCCCGCCGACTATATGTGGAGACTATGTCCGGGTTAAGACCCGAAGGTTATATGCAGAGATGATGTCCGGGTTAAGACCCGAAGGCTATATGCGGAGATTATATCCGGGGAAAAGACCCGACGGCTATGTATAGAAATTACTCGAGATAGAGATCTCGAAGATGATGCGAGAAAAGCCTAAGACTACTGGTCTTCAAGGTAACGAACGCTAATGAATTGCGCTGAAAGTGTTAAGTTATACAGGTATGTACCTTTGGCTTACATGCTAGCTGGATTTTTGGGCCAAATATTAAGGTCGTTATATGATTTCATATGTGTTTATGAAATGAGATTATTAATATAGTCTAAGTACAATTGGCCTATGTGAAATGTTATGTGAATTATTGTGACATGTATATGTTTACGTGAACTTACTACGAGTGAAAGCCCTCCATTTTCATATGTAATGTGAATGTATATGTTGGAAAAAGGGTGACTTACCCAAAGGAAGAGGGAAACAAAGTTACGAATAACTATTTTAGGATTGAACGCTTTATCTGTGACATCGCTTAAAACTTACTAAGCATTGTAATGCTTACTCCTTTTGCCTTGTTTCCTCTGTTTTATAGATCTCATTTGGAAGCTACGGACTCGGGGATTGAAGCCTTAATCACCAACACTATCGCTGTTATTTTGGTACTTTAATGGTTATTTTGGGTCAATGGCATGTATAGGCTATTTTCCTTCGGTTGAATCAAACTTCATTTTGAGTTGTAAATATTTCTAGCCATGCGAAAATGGCTTGCTTAGTCTTCAAGTTTGATTATATGTGTTGAAATGATTCTCGTACGATTCGATGTTGTGGCATGATATTTAGTTAGTACCCAATATGCAATGACTTTTCTTCTATGATGTTTGGTAATTAAATTGTTCGATTTAGCCACTTTGTTAGTAGCCACAAGGTAGAGATTTGCTAACTTGCTTATAGAATGATTTTAATGAGTTATAATGTTCTGCCGAACCGACCTATAAGTGTCATATTCAACTTTAGAACTCAATGAACTCACGTCTAGCTTTGTATCTACGAACCTCGGTAGGATGTATCTAGTTAAGTAATGCCTTAATACCCTATTCCGGTGACGGACGGGGGTGTAGGGTGTTACATTTTTATTGGTATCAGAGCCACGGTTTAGTCGATTCTCGGACTAACGTAGCGTGTGTGAGTATAGCTATACATGCCATTTTGTGAAAATGCGATAGTGTGGTGATTTCTGACATTTGAAATGTGTTTTTCGTATAGTAATGGATTCCGATCCCGATCGAGCCGTAGCGGAAGATATTGAGAGTGTAGCGGCTGCTCCCGCGCAAGGGACCGCGCCGACCGACTCTCAGCCGAATGCCAGTCGTCGAGATGATGACATGAGGCAGAATTTGTATGCAATGATGAGTGATTGGTTCGCTCAATTCCTACGAAATAATCCGGCTGTTCCATAACCTTCTCCCCCGAATAACCCACTTCCGACCCCTGTGGCTCCTCCTGAGGCCGACCCTGTGAGGTCGAGTAAACCCCCAGTCGATAAAATTAGAAAATATGGGGCTGAAGAGTTCCGGGCTACAGTTGATGACGATGCTGAGCGGGCCGAGTTTTGGCTCGATAATGTAATCCGTGTGTTTGATGAGTTGTCATGTACGCCCGAAGAGTACTTGAAGTGTGCTGTATCTCTGCTGCGTGATTCTGCCTACTATTGGTGGAACACATTGGTTTCGGTGGTGCCGAGAGAGCGAGTTAGTTGGGAGTTTTTCCAAGTTGAGTTCCGAAAGAAGTATATCAGCCAAAGATTTATCGATCAAAAACGGAAGGAATTCCTCGAGCTTAAACAAGGCCGAATGTCAGTAACCGAATATGAGAGGGAATTCGTACGGCTTAGCCGATATGCTCGCGAGTGCATAGCATCCGAAGCTATTATGTGTAAACGCTTCGAGGACGGGTTAAATGAAGACATCAAACTACTGGTGGGCATTTTGGAAATACAAGAGTTTGTTGTTCTTGTCGAGCGAGCCTGTAAGGCCGAAGAGCTTAGAAATGAGAAAAGAAAAGCTGATAGCGGGGCCAAGGAGTTCCGTAAGAGATTTTCGGGGAAGTCTACTCAAGGATCATCAAAGAAATTTCGAGGTGAATCGGACAGATCAAGGGCCACTTTGGGTTTTCTAGGCGAGACCGTGATCGACCCCCTATGAGTTCACGTGCTACTTCTGCTGCTAGTGTTGGGAACGACCTTCGAGATAGAGCCGAGTGCAAGTATTGTGGAAAATGGCATTCGGGGAGCTGTAGATTTCGTGATCGCTCTTGTTATAAATGCGGGTCGGCTGATCACTTTATAAGAGATTGCCCTAGATGGTCCGAACAAAATGTGAATCCGAGTGGAAAATCGAATACTACTTCAGCTCGAGGGAGGCCACCTAGAAATTCGGGGAATGCTAGGTGGTCAGAGAAGGTTTAAAGATGCTACGACAAGATCCGAGGCTCATGCTCCTGCTAGGGCTTACGCAATTCGCGCACGAGAGGATGCCTCTTCGCCCGATGTTATCACTGGTACTTTTACTCTCTTTGATACTGATGTAATTGCTTTGATTGACCCTGGTTCAACTCATTCATATGTATGTGAAACTTTGGCATCCAGTAAGACTCTCCCTATTGAGTCTACTGAGTTTGTGATTAGAGTGTCCAATCCCTTGGGTCGTTGTGTGTTAGTCGATAGAGTGTGTAAGAAATGTCCCCTTATGATTCGAAATTCATGTTTTCCAACCGATTTGATGCTTTTGCCATTCGACGAATTCGACGTTATTCTCGGAATGGATTGGTTGACTGTGCATGACGCGGTAGTGAATTGCAAGCGAAAGACTATTGATTTGCGATGTTCGAATAATGAGATAATTTGTGTTGAATCGTCTGATCTAAACGGGCTACCGGCAGTAATATCTTCAATTATGGCTAGAAAGTTTATGAAGAAGGGTTGCGAGGCTTATCTTGCTTATGTTTTGGATAGCAAAATATCCGAACTAAAACTTGAGACAGTACCTGTGGTTTGTGAATATCCGGATGTATTTCCAGAAGAATTACCGGGGTTACCGCCTGATAGAGAGGTTGAGTTCGGCATTGAGCTAGTTCCGGGTACAACTCCGATTTCAATTGCTCCATATCGTATGGCTCCGACGGAGTTGAAAGAGTTGAAATCCCAGTTGCAAGAGTTGACCGATAGAGGTTTCGCAAGACCGAGCTTTTCTCCCTGGGGTGCACCAGTCTTGTTCGTGAAAAAGAAGGACAGGACTTTGAGAATGTGTGTCGACTATCGGCAGTTGAACAAGGTGACTATAAAGAATAAGTATCCGTTGCCTCGTATCGATGACTTATTCGATCAGCTAAAGGGAGCCTCAGTGTTTTCAAAGATTGACTTACGATCCGGTTATTATCAGTTGCGAGTTCGAGACTCAGATGTGCCTAAGACTGCCTTCAGAACGAGGTACGGACACTATGAATTTTTAGTGATGCCGTTTGGGCTGACTAATGCCCCCGCTGTTTTCATGGATTTGATGAATCGAGTGTTTAAGCAGTACCTAGATCGATTTGTAGTCGTATTTATCGATGACATTTTGGTTTACTCTCGCGATGGGATCGAGCATGCCGAGCATTTAAGGCTTGTGCTACGGGTTTTGCGTGATAACCAGTTGTACGCAAAATTCAGCAAGTGTGAGTTCTGGTTGCGCGAGGTCGGATTTCTGGGACACATTGTATCTGCTGCGGGTATCCGAGTTGATCCGAATAAAATCGCTGCTATCCTCGATTGGAAGCCTCCTAAAAATGTCTCGGAAGTCCGAAGCTTTTTAGGACTTGCCGGATACTACCGACGGTTTGTGAAGGACTTTTCGATGATCTCAACCCCGTTGACGAAGCTATTGCAGAAGGATGTTAAATTCGAATGGTCCGAGAAGTGCCAAAAGAGTTTCGACCATTTGAAAGCCCTATTGACGGAAGCTCCAGTCTTAGTTTAGCCTGAATCCGGTAAAGAGTTTGTAGTATATAGTGATGCGTCCTTGAATGGCTTGGGGTGTGTTTTGATGCAAGAAGGCAAAGTTGTTGCTTATGCTTCGAGGCAATTAAAGCCTCATGAGAAAAATTATCCGACTCACGATCTCGAATTAGCTGCTATTGTTTTTGCTTTGAAGATTTGGCGTCACTACCTTTTTGGTGAGAAATGTCATGTCTTTTCCGACCATAAAAGCCTCAAATACTTGATGACGCAAAGAGATTTGAATCTGAGGCAAAGACGTTGGCTTGAATTGCTAAAGGATTACGAGCTTGTCATTGACTATCATCCGGGGAAGGCGAATGTAGTTGCTGATGCTCTTAGCCGAAAATCATTGTTTGCTTTACGAGCCATGAATGCGCAATTATCGGTATCTGATGATGGGGTGATGATAGCGGAATTAAAAGCCGAACCGGTATTTCTCCGACAAGTTTGTGAAGCTCAGAAAGTGGATGACGACTTAATTGCCAAGCGAGCTCGATGCGATGTAAGTGCGGATCCTGAGTTCCAAGTTGACGACAATGATTGTTTGAGGTTTCGAGGCCGAGTATGTATTCCGAGAAGTTCAGAGTTGATTTCGATGATTTTAAATGAAGCTCATAATAGTCGAATGTCGGTTCATCCGGGAAGCACTAAAATGTACAATGATTTGAAACGTCAATATTGGTGGCATGGTATGAAACGAGATATCTCAAATTTTGTGTCGAAGTGTCTGATATGCCAACAAGTAAAAGCGGAACATCAGGTACCTACGGGTTTGTTGCAACCAATTTTGATCCCCGAATGGAAATGGGATAGAGTCACGATGGATTTCGTATCTGGGCTACCGTTAACATCGAGCAAGAAAGATGCGATTTGGGTTGTCGTAGACCGATTAACTAAATCCGCTCATTTTATACCTGTGCGTACGGATTACTCACTTGATAAGCTAGCGGAGTTGTATGTTTCTCAGATCGTCAGATTGCACGGGGTCTCTATCTCGATCGTGTCGGATAGAGACCCGAGATTTACATCGCGGTTTTGGAAGAAACTACAAGATTCATTGGGTACTAAGCTACATTTTAGTACCGCGTTCCATCCTCAGACAGACGGTCAATCGGAACGAGTAATTCAGATACTCGAGGATATGTTGAGATGTTGCGTCCTTGAATTTAGTGGTTCGTGGGAACGGTATTTGCCTTTGATTGAATTCGCATACAACAACAGTTTTCAATCGAGCATTAAGATGGCACCTTACGAGGCTTTGTACGGTCGCAAATGCCGTACACCGTTGTTTTGGACCGAGCTCAGTGAAAGTAAGATCTTTGGAGTCGATTTAAGTAGAGATGCCGAGCAGAAAGTAAAAGTAATTCGAGATAGCCTTAAGGCAGCTTCAGATCGTCAAAAGTCTTACGCGGATTTAAAGCGGAAAGATATCGAGTACCAGGTCGGAGACAAAGTATTTCTTAAAGTGTCACCTTGGAAAAAGGTGCTCAGATTTGGCCGTAAGGGCAAATTGAGTCCGAGGTTCATCGGACCATATGAAATATCTGAACGGATTGGACCGGTAGCATATCGACTGATTTTGCCTCCCGAACTTGAAAAGATACACAATGTTTTTCATGTTTCGATGCTCCGACGATATAGATCCGACCCTTCACATGTGATTAATCCGTCTGACATTGAGATTCGATCCGATATGAGTTACGAGGAGGAACCAATTCGTATTTTGGCGCACGAGGTTAAAGAGTTGCGGAATAAGAGGATTTCGTTAGTGAAAGTGTTATGGGTCAAACACGGGGTCGAAGAAGCTACTTGGGAGCTTGAGGATTCAATAAGAGAACGTTACCCAAACTTATTTTTCGGTAAGAATTTTCGGGGACGAAAATTTCTTTAGTGGGGGAGAGTTGTGACAGCCTTAAAATGACCCTAGCCGGAATATGGTTTCGGGACCACAAAACCGAGGCATAAAATATATTTAATGTTCATTTAGATGCCTATAATATGTGTTAATTCATGTGTGACATGCTTGGTGTGCCAATTAGAGTTATAAATTTGAATTTCATTAAAAAGGACTTAGTTGTGAACTTTGAAGGTAAACTAGCTAGATGTGTGATGACTAATAAATGCATGCATGTAAAATAGGGGACTTGCATGTCAAATTACCCACTTTGATGATAGTGGATGGTAATGATGACCTAGTTTGTCATTTTGTATTTTGTTTGTGGCTAATTAATAATAATAGAAATAAAAAAAAAAAGGAAATTAGTTGTTATAAAATTTAAATGATACAACAAATAAAATAAGGATTGTTGAAAAAAAAAAAAAGAGTTCATCTTCTTCTCTTCACCATAGCCGAACCTCAAGTGAAGGAGAGTGGAAATTCTTCCTAGTTGATTTGGTCACCACTTAGGCAAATTGGAGGTATGTTCATGATTTTTGCTTTTGAAATTTGGTGAAATAAAGATGGATGCTAAGTTATTTGCTTTGTTTTGAATGAAATTTGAGTTGGTTGTGCCATGGGGAAAATCGGCCATGGTGCATGTCTTCTTGGGTGATGTTTTGTTAGATTTTCCTTGTTTTGAAGGTGATTTCTAAGGGAATTTGAGCATCATAACATAAAATCCTTGTGTGATAGACAAGATGTGGTGTTCGGCCATGTGAGTAAAGGTGGAGAAATTGTGCTTTCCCTAATGCTTGTGTTTAATAATGGAATATGGGTGTTGTTTGAGCTTGTCTTAGGGTCCTCTCCTTTGTTTAAAGTGAAAAATTTCTTGAGCCTTGAGGATGAGGACATTCGGCCTTGTCAAGTTGTGGTTAGGGAGTTTTGTTTTGCATTTAAGAGCTTGTTAAAGCTTGTTAATAGACTCTATGATGTTAAAATTCATAAGAGTTGGATTTGTGAGTTCAAATTAGTAAGATTAGAATTTTAGAGAAGATTAAAGCCTAAGGGACCTTCGGTTCTTTGAATGATTGAGTTGCTGTGCTTTTGATTGTATTTTGATCTTGAATTTGATAAATTGATTATGCAAATTGTGACATATTTTGTAAAATGAGCTTGATGAACATTGCTCATAAGTTCACTAAGTATTCGGCTATGGGAAAGATTGTACATGAACTTAGTATATGTTAATTTGATTGATTTGGATGTGATGGATTGAATAAAGGACCATGCTTGGATATGGCCGAATGGCCTTAGTGTGTATGCATTAGAAAGAGTAATAAAACTAATTGGTCAATTTATGCTTGTGGGAGCTTCTTGGTTAAAGAAATGACCTATTCGGCCATGTGCTTCCAATCTTCGATGTTTGTTTTGATAATTGGTGTCTTAAGAGTGGTATAATGGTTAAAATGAACATGAAATATGTACATTGTGTTAAGGTCAATGACTACTCTAAATTGTGCCTTAGGAATTGCTATGTTTTAAGTATGTGCATAAGAACACTAAAGAGTGAATTTGGTATAAAATTTGCTTGGTACAGCAGCAGTAACGTGTTTTGGAAAAATCACCATAAATTGTACGAGTTGAATTAGAGGCTGAATAAATTGTTTAATTGAAGCTTAATGAGTCTAGTTTCTTATAAAATAAACTTTGCAAGAAAAGGAATTTTTTATAAATAGATTTTTAGAGTAGAGTGAGACAGTGTCAGATTGACTTTGAAGTCCCCTGCTCTGTTTTTGGAAAATCACTATAAATGGTATAAAAATTGTTATGAGACAAAATTTATATGCTTAGACTCCTTGATGAGTCTAGTTTCGAATGAAATAAGTGAGGACATATTTGGAATTCTGTACAAGGAGAAATTTGGTTCGTAGTATAGAGTGGTCAGTTTACTCAAACAGTGAAATAGGGAAACTTTGAGAAAATTATGGTATTGATTGGCCAAACCAAAAATTATGAAATTTTTATGGATGGAAGATAAATGAGTCTATTTTCATACAAAATTAACGGCACTTCAATTGGAGTTTCGTAGCTCCAGTTATGAGTAAATTATTGAATGCTGCTCAGAAAATCAGCTTGTTGAGACTTATGATATGTATGTGAAATGATCGAATGTGTGTATGTGTTTGCAATGAGAAGAATATGCATGTATCATTTGACTATAAGTGAAAATGATCCATTGAGATGCTTGAATAAGGATTAATAAAAATTAAATGTTTTATTTAGCTCAAGAGCATAGAGGGACGAGTTCGGATAAAGGGAAGGCCAAAGTGGTCGAATAGCCAACTCGTAAATTATCGGGGAAGTTCAAGGTAAGTTTTGAGTAATCGAATTTGGTATTTAAGTTAAAATGCCATGATATACATGCTGATATTTGAACGATGTTCCATTGAGAAAGAAGCTTTATTCATGTTTGTTATATGGCCGAATGGCTCATAGAGAAAAGGACCGAAATTGAGCTTTGAAATGCATTTGCCTATGTATGTTTGATCATTGAGTCGAAAGTTTAGAAAAGAAGAGTATATGTGTATAAGTTTGAATTATATGTATAATTATGATATAAAGTCGAGAAGCATGTTACATGTTGGTATGCACATGAATTGATTGAATTGCAAATGAAATCTTGCTATGTGAAACTTGGCTACATGTGAATATATATATGTGTATGAGAATTTGTAATGTGAATCCGGGGTTAATTCCCGCCGACTATATGTGGAGACTATGTCCGGGTTAAGACCCGAAGGCTATATGCAGAGATGATGTCCGGGTTAAGACCCGAAGGCTATATGCGGAGATTATATCCGGGGAAAAGACCCGACGGCTATGTATAGAAATTACCCGAGATAGAGATCTCGAAGATGATGCGAGAAAAGCCTAAGACTACTGGTCTTCAAGGTAACGAACGCTAATGAATTGCGCTGAAAGTGTTAAGTTATACAGGTATGTACCTTTGGCTTACATGCTAGCTGGATTTTTGGGCCAAATATTAAGGTCGTTATATGATTTCATATGTGTTTATGAAATGAGATTATTAATATAGTCTAAGTACAATTGGCCTATGTGAAATGTTATGTGAATTATTGTGACATGTATATGTTTACGTGAACTTACTACGAGTGAAAGCCCTCCATTTTCATATGTAATGTGAATGTATATGTTGGAAAAAGGGTGACTTACCCAAAGGAAGAGGGAAACAAAGTTACGAATAACTATTTTAGGATTGAATGCTTTATCTGTGACATCGCTTAAAACTTACTAAGCATTGTAATGCTTACTCCTTTTGCCTTGTTTCCTCTGTTTTATAGATCTCATTTGGAAGCTACGGACTCGGGGATTGAAGCCTTAATCACCAACACTATCGCTGTTATTTTGGTACTTTAATGGTTATTTTGGGTCAATGGCATGTATAGGCTATTTTCCTTCGGTTGAATCAAACTTCATTTTGAGTTGTAAATATTTCTAGCCATGCGAAAATGGCTTGCTTAGTCTTCAAGTTTGATTATATGTGTTGAAATGATTCTCGTACGATTCGATGTTGTGGCATGATATTTAGTTAGTACCCAATATGCAATGACTTTTCTTCTATGATGTTTGGTAATTAAATTGTTCGATTTAGCCACTTTGTTAGTAGCCACAAGGTAGAGATTTGCTAACTTGCTTATAGAATGATTTTAATGAGTTATAATGTTCTGCCGAACCGACCTATAAGTGTCATATTCAACTTTAGAACTCAATGAACTCACGTCTAGCTTTGTATCTACGAACCTCGGTAGGATGTATCTAGTTAAGTAATGCCTTAATACCCTATTCCAGCGACGGACGGGGGTGTAGGGTGTTACAATGATTCCTAAGTGGAAATGGGATAGAGTGATGATGGATTTCGTTTTGGGTTTGCCTTTATCTCTGAGAAATAAAGATGCAATTTGAGTTATAGTTGACAGATTGATGAAATCAGCTCATTTTATTCCAGTACGAACAAATTAATCACTTGATAAATTGGCTAAGTTATATGTTTCAGAGATTGTGAGAATGCACGGGTGCCACTATCTATTGTTTCGGACAGAGATCTGAGGTTCACTTCACCATTTTGGAAGAAACTGCAAGAGGCTTTAGGTACAAAATTGCATTTTAGTACTACTTTTCACCAGCAAAAAATATGGTCAATCTAAGCGGATCATTTAGATACTCAAAGATATGTTGAGATGTTGCATTCTTGAGTTTGAAGGTACATGGGAATAGTACTTGCCATTGATTGAATTTGCATACAATAATAGAATTCAATCGAACATTAAAATGTCACTGTATGAAGCTTTATATGGTTACAAATGCCAAACACCGTTATATTGGTCAGATTTTAGTGAGAGTAAGATCCACAGAGTTGATTTGATAAAAGAAATTGAGCAGAAAGTGAAAATAATTTGTGATAGTCTGAAAGCAGCGTCAGATCGACAAAAATCATACACAGACTTGAAAAAAAAGGATATTGAGTTTGAAATCGATGATAAGGTATTTTTTAAAGTGTCTTCATGGAAGAAAATACTCCGATTTGGTAGAAAAAGCAAATTGAGTCTGAGGCTCATCGGGCCGTATGAGATTGTAGAGCGTATCAGGCCGGTTGCTTATAGATTATCATTGCCACCTAAGTTAGAGAAGATTCACAATGTGTTTCATGTATCGATGCTTCAATGATACAGATCTGACCCATCGCATGTGATATCCTTTTTTGAGATAGAGATTTAGTCTGATATGACTTATGAAGAAGAACCAATCCGTATCTTAGCTCTCGAGAATTAAGAATAAGAAAATTTCGTTAGTGAAAGAGTTATGGCATCGACACAGGGTCGAAGAAGCTACGTGGGAGCCCGAGGATGCTATGAGAGAGCAATATCTGGAATTATGTATGGAAACGGATAATGATGTTGTAGCATGAATAATGCTTGATTTGGTATTAATTTGGTTGCATTTTGGTTGTGAAATATGTGTGACCCAAAATGGGTGGCATTATGGCCTTGCAAATGGCCTATTCTTTCCCACACGGGCAGGGACACGGGTGTGTGTCTCTGCCGTGTTGCTTGAAGGCCAATTCGAATTGAGCCTGGGTGCTCTACACGGCCTTACACACAGGCGTTTGGCAGGCCGTGTGGCATAAGTCAGTATACTCTACAGGTTTGACATAGTTGAGAATATAGTCCAAACACGGGCCTGTGAGGCCATTTCAAATAGCCACATAGGCTGGACACATGGGCGTGTGACTGGCCCTGTGAGCAAGTTAGTAACCTCCCAAATTTTCACATGGCCTAGCACACGAGTGTGTCTGGTGACCATGTGGACAAGTCAGTATGTATGCCCTGTTTTGCCACGGCCTAGGCACATGAGCGTGTCTAATGCCGTGTGAGGCACACAGCCTATTCACACGGGCGTGTGACCTTTGTAACTTTCTTTACACATGTTGGAAAACAACCTTCGCTCTTCCAACTCATCAAGTTGTATCATCCTTCTCTCATCGGCTTACTTAAGATCAAAGTTCAATAGCTTCAAAGCCTAGTGAACTCTATTTTCCAACTCTAATGGCAAATGACATGCCTTCCTGAAAACTAATCGATAAGAAGTCATTCCTGACGGTATCTTAAATGTTGTTCAATAGGCCCATAATGCATCATCAAGCCTTCGAGACCAATCTTTCTTTGTAACACCCCTAACCCGTATCTGTCGCCAGACTAGGGTTAGAAGCATTACTGAACAATTTAGAACTTTTATAGATATCTCACACTCATAATCATCATATAACAAACCTGCATCATCATTGAGTCTTTTATGAAGGTCTCAGAGACCTTAAACATGCATTAAAAGAAGGTCGGGACTAAATCGAGCACTTAGAAAGTTTTAGAAGACTTATGAAATTTTTCCTTTAAAAATAGGGCACACGCCCATGTGGCTAGGCCGCGCACCTCCCATGACCATGTCTCACATACCACACGATCGTGCCTCACATTTTGCTCTAACCCGTGTAAAATACTAACTATGGTCACACGGCCTTTAGACACGCCCGTTTGTCCAACCCGTATGTAAACCTGAGTTGGCCACACGGTCACCAAACACGCCCGTGTGTCCAGTCTGTGTGCCACACTGACCATTTTAGCTACAAAACAGGGGCCTCACGGTCGAGACACAAGCCCGTGTGCTCTGACCGTGTGGCACAAATAGGCCATTCAAAAAGCCAACTTTGCCACCCTTTTTGGGTCATCCCTACAAGCCAAAACCAAAGCATTTTTCATCCAAGATCGTACTTTATATCCAATCTAATTCACATTAAAACATACATCAATACCAGACCAAAAACTTAAGTCAATTCCATTCAAAAACTACATGGTACGTAATTAATCAAATATCACATTTATCTCTTGAGTTACTTACCAGTTCCATAATCAAAATGACCATTTCATATTTGGTCATATATGCATCATATAACTTACCAAATTTGCATCAAATACATAAACCAAAATTAAGCATACTCACATCCATTAGCTAGCCATATAACATGGCATAACATATATACGTCTCAAAAGATACCTCAATATATCTAGATTATACATGACATACTTATACATTTAAACTTTCAAAAGATACCAAAATCAAATTCGATAGTGTGGTGATGATCCTCGACGATCCCCGAGCTCCCAATAGTAACGATATCTATAAAACAGTTGAAAAACACACAGAGTAAGCTACAAAGAGTTTAGTAAGCCATATACAAATAAATTTAAAAGATAATTCACAAATAAATCATCTTAATAACATCAATATCACAAACCCTTCACTTAACCTTTTATGAGCTATCATATAGTCATATGTATACACCATATCACATCTTCCAAATTTAATCTCCCATATATCACATTTCAATTTCATGAACTTATACTTATCACATACTTATCATTTCATATAAGCATGCCTTTCATGTTCGGATTTTTAGTACAATAGAAACATAGTTGAATCGGATACAAAATCATTCATACATTCACTACTCAAAGTTGCTCAATAAGCCGTTCGGAAACAATTAGATATACAGTAAACTCAAAAAGCTCGTACAACGCCAACATCCCAAATGTGGTCTTAATGTTCGAATATCGATGCCACTATCCCAGGTAGGGACTTACAGGAAATTAGATACGATGCCGATGTCCCAGACATGGTCTTACATGTAATCACTAATCGATGCCTGTGTCCCAGACACGGTCTTACACGATATTTCAGATCGATGCCAACATCCCAGACGTGGCCTTACGCGAAATCAAATCTCGAACTTCCTCAGTTTTACAATTATATCTTTCATAGTCAATCAATGCAATTAAAACATCGTACAAACAATAATAATTCAATATAACACATTTATTTGTATATTGACTTACTTGATTCGGATTCGGACTGTGATGACTGGCTATTCAACTATTTTTTACTTTCCTCCATCTAATTCCGTTCTCTTTTTTTCTTTATCTAAACACATTCAAATTCAGCTCATTCAAATTCATATTCATTCAAATCAATCCAAATACACATATTTCGGGCATTTTACAAATTAGCCCTCACATTTTCACATTTGGACAATTTAGTCCCTAATTACAAAATCATCAAACTTACAAAATTCCATAACATATATGCCTAGCCAAATTTTTATGCCACTCATATAAGCCCATATATTTCTTTCTTTTCACATTTTAGTCCTCCAAAATATCATTTTCACAAATTAGCCCAAATAGCTCAATTTCATCAAAAATTCAAATACAAAACATGTTTATCTATTACACATCTTTCATTTTTCACCAATTAACATCACAAAGCTCATAATTTCATCAATGGCACATTACATAGTCTTCATCAAAATTAGAAATTTAGGCATGGGCTTTGAAGAACACATAACAACGATCTCAAAAACACAAAAATCTTCAAAAACCGAAGTAATTTCATACCTTAATTTTCCAATGCAAGCGCCGAACCCTAAGAACTCTTTCTTCTTTTCTTTTTTCTACGTATTTTCAGTAAAATGAAGCATAATATGGCTTAATTAATGTTTTGTTTTATTTTATGAACATTAATAAGCCTTTTACTAAAATAACCTTTTTATTTTCATTGAAATTCCACTAACATATGACTAATTTTGTCCATGCATTATTTAAATGGTCCATTAACATAATAAGGACCTTAAACTTAATAAGCCATGTCAATTCAGCACATAAATAAATAGAATGACAATTTTGTATTTTCTGCGATTTAGTCCTTTTTCATAATTAAGCACTTAAACAGACAAATTAATTCACAAAAATTTTATAGATGTCAATTCACATATCACATACACATAAAATAATTTTAAAATATTTTTTGTGACTTGGATATATGGTCCCGAAACCACTATTTTGACTAAGGTCCAAACTAGGCTGTTACAACTCTCCCCCTTTAGGGATTTTTGTTCCCAAAAATCTTACCATTAAACAGATTTGGATATTGCTGTCTCATTACATCTTTGGCCTCCCATGTAGCCTCTTCTACCCCGTGTCAATGCCAGAATACTCTCACTAACGAAATCCTCTTGTTTCGCAATTCTTTCATCTCACGAGAAAAAATATGGATCGATTTTTCTTCATATGACATATCAGACTGTAAATCAATCTTAGAAGGAGATATCACATGAGACAGATCAAATCTATAGTGCCAAAGCATCGATACATAAAAACACATTATGTATCTTTTCAGGTTTAGATGGTAATGATAGTCGATATGCTACCGGCCCTATTCTTTCAACAATTTCATACGACCCGATGAATCTTGGACATAACTTTCCTTTACAGTTGAAATGGAGGATTTTCTTCCAAGGTGACACTTTTAAAAAATACTCGATCTCCGTCCTGAAACTCTATCTCTTTACGTTTTAAATTCGCATATGATTTCTGTCAATTAAAAGCTATTTTCAAGCTATCACGGATTACTTTCTCTTTTTCTTCGGTTTCTTTGATCAATTCAACCCCGTTTTTCTTTTTCTCACTCAATTCTATCAGTATAATGGTGCTCGACATTTACGACCCTGTAGGGCTTAGTATAGAGCCACTTTCAAACTTGTCTAAAAGCTGTTATTATACGTAAATTCAATCAGAGGTAAATATTTCTCCCAGCTACCTTCAAATTCAAGGATGCAACAATGTAACATATCCTCTAAAATCTGTATAGCTCTTTCAGATTGTCTATCAGTCTGAGGATGAAAAGCTATACTGAAATTGAATTTCTCTCCCAGAGCTTCTTGCAATTTCTTTCAAAATCTCGATGTGAATCTCAGATCTCTATCAGAGATAATAGACAACGGTACACCATGTAATTGTACAATATCAGAAATGTAAAGCCCATCTAACTTATCAAGTGAGTAATCAGATCGTACCTGAATAAAGTGAACTGATTTCGTCAATCGATCGACTACAACCCAAATCACATATTTCTTTCTCAGAGATAGTGACAAACTCGAAACAAAGTCCATCGTCACTCTGTCCCATTTCTACTCGGGAATCGTAATAGGTTGCAATAAACCAGATGGCACCTGATGTTTAGCTTTAACTTACTGACAAATCAAACATTTCAGAACAAAATCAGATATATCCCTTTTCATCCTTGACCACCAATATAGCTGTTTCAAGTCGTTATACATTTTCGTACTTCCTGGATGTACTGATAGTCTACTGTTGTGAGCTTCACTCAAAATTATCTAAATCAATTCTGGATTTCTCAGAACACAAAGTCTATTTCTGAATCTCAGACAATCATCATTATCAACTCAGAATTTGGAATCAAAATCAGAACTACACTGAGCTCGTTTGGCTAGTAATTCATTATCAAACTTCTAAGCTTCACAAATTTGCTAAATAAACAACGGTCTTACTTTTAATCTAGCTAAACCAGAATCATAATCAGACAGAGCTAAATGAACATTCATTGCATGCAATGTAAACAATGATTTCTGGCTTAGAGCATTAGCTACAACATTTGCTTTTCTCGAATGATAATCAATGACTAGCTCATAGTCTTTTAACAATTCAAACCATCTTCCCTGTCACAGATTCAAATCTTTCTAAGTCATTAAGTATTTTAGACTTTTATGATCAGAAAAAACGTGGCATTTTTCACTGAACAGATTGTGGCGCTAAATCTACAAAGCAAATACAACCACAACTAACTCAAGGTTGTGCGTCGAATAATTCTTTTCATGTGACTTTAATTATCTCGAGGCATAGGCTATAACCTTGCCTTCCTGCATCAAAATACAGCCGTGTCCATTTAGTGAAGCATCACTATATACGACAAATTCTTTGCCCGATTCTAGTTGTACAAGTACCGGAGCTTCTGTCAATAAAGTTTTTAACTGATCAAAACTATTTTGACATTTATCGGACCATTCAAATTTCACGTATTTTTGTAACAGTCTCGTCAAGAGAGTCGCAATCACAGAGAAATATTTTACAAATCGGTGGTAATAACCGATAAGTCCCAAAAAATTATGAATTTCAGAAACATTCCTAGGTGGTTTCCAATCCAAAATAGCTGAAATTTTACTCAAATCAACACGAATACTGATGCAGATACGATGTGGCTGAGAAAACTAACTTCTCGCAACCAGAACTCACATTTACTAAATTTCATGAAAACTTGCTTATTTCACAAAGTCTTTAGCAAAATTCTCAGATGTTCAGCACGTCATTCTCATTCCGTGAATAAATCAAAATGTCATCAATGAACACGACAAAAAATTGATCTAAATATGGTCTAAAAATTCTGTTCATCAGATCTATAAACACAGCAGTAGCATTCGTGTAACGCCCCAATTTTTTGGGTTTTTGAATTTTGTTTGAATTTATCTTTGCATGTCTTGATATGCTGAAGTAGTGAATTAAATGTATTTAGTGGACCTTTAGAAAGCCTAGGGTTAAGTTTAAAGCTTGGAAAAATTTTAAATTTTAGGCTTAAAGGAGAAGGGGCTTTAGCTGAGTGGGCTTTTAATTAAATGTTGGGGACTTATAGCACAAGAAAGCCTGTGTTAAAGTGGCAAGGTAGCACCACTTAGAGCTCAAGGAGTTGGCATGTAGAGGCTTGTGGGGGAGCTAAGGTTCGAAACCAGTGGTGAGCAAGGTACTTATTTTATTTTGTTACATGTGCATGGTAAGAGATGGACTCCAAGTTCAATTCTGAAGGAAGGAGTTTGAAGTGTTCATGGGATTGGATTAATGAGTGATAAGGGGAGAAATTTAGGAGCTGATTGGGGAGCAAGAGTTGGCCGATTATGGGTCTCTTGGAGAGCAAATTTGGCTAAGGGGCAGAGGGGTTGCACTTCCAGTAACAAAGATTAAAGGGGTATGCTGAATTCTTTTTGGCTCTTTTTGAGATTTTGTTGTGTCGTTTTCTCTCTAGGCATCCTTCAAAATTTTTTTGGTCATTCGTTAGTGCCAAATAGGTAAAAGTGGGCATTTGATTTCTTCCCTTTCGTTTCTCTCTTCTATTCTCTCTTCATAAGCTGAAAGCCCTAAACCCCTAGAGCTTCTTTTGGCCGACTACACTAAGATCGAACCTAGATTTTTCTTTCTTCTCCTCTTTCTTTCTTCTTCTTCTTCTCCTTTTCTCCATCGATTGAATTGATCTCCCTAAAACCCTTTCTAGCTGATTGCTTCAAGAGCCGAAACCTGAAATTCTTCTAGCCAAATTCTTCTTGGCCGATCTCTCTAAAAGCTGAAATCCCAAAATTTGTTAGCCTTTCCCTTTGTTAATTTACCCAAAGAGCCGAACCCTACCACCCTTTTTCTCTTAAACACTACCTAGCCGAATCCTCTCTAGGGATTCTTTTCTCAAAATCGAAACCTTCTCCTCTCTCTATGGTTCGTTCAACCCCTTTGATCTATTCCCTTGTGATTTGATTAAATCGACTGTAGATCTGGGTTTAGAGTGGTGGAATAACTTCTAGCGATAGCGAATTGATCTAGCAAATCCCGGTGGTAAGTACTCGAATCTTTTCTTCCATATTCTTGTGATTTAAGAAAAGCCGAAAACCCCTATCTTCCCATGGTGGCTATTGGTTTTGACCCCTTTTGGTTAAACACCCATTTTAGCCCTTTTCTTTTGGTTCTCATGTGTATTAGTGTGGTAAAGGGGCAATCTAGCAAGGAGCAGTTGGACTAGATCTAGATCTAGTTGTAGATTTCAACAAAGGTAAGTGAATAATGACTTTGGGTGGTGATGGTCGAATGTGATGGTATTAAGTGATGTCAATTTCGTTTAATTTTGGTTGGATTATAGTTTAATGTTGTAGTGGGTTTGTTGTAGGTTAATCATGTGCAAAATCTCGACGTAGTACGCAAACAGGTGTGTAATCGACACCCTTTAGTATATTAGATTGGCAAAAGTCGAAAACCCGAAATACCAAAATGCCGACATTTCGAGGGCTTACGAGCGTGCGAGCACTCGTGGGTCGATACAAAGTCATAAATCTAGATAAATGGGTGGCAAAGGCTACTGTGCGCATTTCTGTGCACTTAGGTGGATTTGGGCCTCGATAGGTCGAAATCTGGCCCAATGGGCTTACAGGCCCATATGGGTAAAAGTATGCAGTAAGTGGGTTTTTGATAAATTGGATATTAATTCTGTGATATTATGTGTAAAATATGACTGGCGGGCTGCAATAGCATGTGGGCTTCCTCGGGCCCATTAGGGGTTTTAGATGGCACTTTATATATGAATGAGCTATTTGAGTCGCTCGGAGCGCCGTTAGATCTGTTAGTAGACTATATTAAGCATGAGACTTAGGGACATAGCAAAATTACCAAAATACCCCTAAAGGGTGAAAATTATTGTTTTACCCCTAGATGCTAAATGACAATTTTACCCCGAGAGAAAAGTTGACTGATTTGCATGTTACTGTATCTAATATTCTGTATTTCATGTCATGTTATATTCTGATTTGCATGGGGTTAGGTTATTGATACAGAGGAAGTGCTAAAAGTGGCAATGCCACGTGATCTGTTTAGAGGCTCTACCTCGTATTACTGTTCTGGTGGCTTGGCCACGATATCTGTATTAGCAGCTCTGCTGCGATTGTGGTGTGTAGGGCTAGGTAGGTTGAGTTATTCCCCACATGGTGTGTACAGCTGGTACGAGTGGTGTGTAGGGCTGGATTAGGCTTGAGCTTTGCATACATGCATATATATACACTGATCTGTTCTGTAATGGGCCCAAGGCCCACTCTGTATGTGAAAAGGGCTAAGGCCCAGTTTAATCTATAATTGAATAGGGCTTCGGCCCAAACTGAGCTTGGACAGATCTCTGACACTAGTTGGGTTAGCTTACACACTGAGTTTTCACAAACTCACACTTTTATTTCCATCCATGCAGGAAACCCCCAACCATAAAGGACTTGGAGCTGTGAGGGATTCGAGGTGGCCACGTGTTCACTCTTTCGGCTTATAGTTTTTCTGAATTTTACTTTGGTTATATTTTATTTCTTCTTCTTTAATTTTGATTTTAGGTTGCAATACGACCGCTCGGTATTTTATTTTTGGGTTTTCTTCCTTGTTAACTTTACAATAGTAGACTAGTCTATGCGGGTTTTCCAAACTTAAACGAATGTTTTTAAAACATGCAGCACGTACCGATTGGACAACTTAACGTCAATAACACCATAACGAGATTTAATAAAAGATAAGTTTTATTTGGTAACAGCTAAGGTTTCTAAAACTGAAAATGATTCTTATTTACAAGCTCTTAAACACGGTTTAATTTCAAACTACATAACATTTTAGTAAAAGAAGATGAAAGCATAGTCAATGGTCCATGTGACACACCAGATCTGGCCATAACGTCTGGGCTAGGTTTGGGGTGTTACAATTCGTTAGTCCGAAAGTCATAACTAAGGATTCATAGTGTCCGTACCTCGTTCGAAAAGCTATTTTCGGAATATCAGAATATCTTATTCTCAACTAATAATAGCCCGATCTCAGATCAATCTTTGAAAACACAGTAGCACCTTTCAACGGATTGAATAAATCATCAATTCTAGGTAGAGGATATCTGTTCTTTATAGTCACCTTGTTCAACTGACGGTAATCAATACACATTCTCAATGTGTCATCTTTCTTTTTCACAATCAGAACCGGAGCACCCCAAGGTGAGAAACTCAGTCTAGCAAATCCTCTATCAGTCAGCTCTTACAATTGTGACTTTAATTCTTTCAATTTGGTCAGAGCCATTCTGTACGAAGCTACTGATATCGGAGTCGCTCCCAGTACCAATTCAATACCAAATTCAACTTTTCGAATTGGTGGTAATCCCATAAGTTCTTCAGCAAATACATGAGGGAACTCGCAGACAACAAATATAGATTATATTTCCTTCTCTGAAACTTTCGAATCAATCACATAGACAAAGTAGGCTTCACAACCCTTTTTCACATATTTCATAGCTTTCATATCAGAAATCACAGCTGACAACCCATTCACATCACTAGATTCAATTCGGATTATCTTATCATTCTTGCATCCCAAATCAATAGTTTTCCATTTGCAATTCACAACAGCATCATGCAAAGTTAACCAATCCATACCCAGAATTATATCAAATTTGTCAAAAGGCAATAGCATCAGATCAGCTGGAAAATAGATATCACGAATCATTAACGGGCAATTCTTGCAAACTTTATCTATCAGAACACTTTTGCCTCAAGGGTTCGATACTCTAATTACGAATTTATTTGACTCTACAGGCAAAGTCTTACTACATACTAAATTTATGCATACATAAGAGTGTGTAGATCCAAGATCTATCAATACAATCACAGAAGTATCATAAAGAGTAAAAGTACCCGTTGTCACATCTGGAGAAAAAGCTTCCTCTCGAGCTCGGATAGTATAGGCTCTAGAAGGTGCTTTCGAACAACAGTATCTTTCGTAGCTCTCTGGCTACCACTCACATTTCCCATATTTCTCGGAGGTCTACCTCTAGTTGAAGTATTACTGGGTCTCAGATTTTGCACAATTTCTTACTCAATAGGTTTTGGACAGTCTCTGACAAAGTGATCTAATGATCCACATTGGAAACAAGCTTGGTCATTGTAAACCCCTGACCCGACTCGGACGTTATGACCAGATTTGGTGTGTCACATGGATGATTCATTTATTTACAATAAAATACTTTGACAAGTCATTATGATATTTGTTGGAAAACCATGACCAGTTGCTTGTAGTTATTGAGCAACACCAGATTTAAAAAAAAAACCATTTTATTTATCAAATAGTGTTTATACCAAAATCCCATTGTTGTTGTTGTTATTATTAAGTTATCCAGTCAATTTGTAAGGCATGTTTGAAAATGTTTGCGATTAATTTTGAAAACCCGCGTATCCTAGTCTACCGATTAAAATAATAAAAGTGTAATCAAGACCAAACATCCATAGTGGCCTTATTACAATATAAAAGCTAAAATTAAAATAGAAATAAAAATAAATTAAAACCAAACGAAAACTAGAAACATAATCCACGTGGCCACCCCGAGTCCCTCACAGCTCTAAGTCCACTATGGTTAGGGTTTACCTGTATAGGTGGAAATAAGAGGGTGAGTTTGTGAAAACTCAGTGTGTAATTTAACCCAACCAATATTAGAGATTAGACATGCAGTTTAGTCTGGGCCGAAGCCCTATTCAGATACAGATCAATCTGGGTCTTGGCCCTATTCAGAAACAGAGTGGGCCTTGGGCCCATTACAGATACAAAACAGAATATATATATGCAAAAACCCAATCCCAGTCCAGGCCATCACACCACCCGTACTAGCCCATCACACCATGCGAGGAGTAACTCAACCAACCCAGCCTTACACACCACAAACGCAGTAGAGCTACGAATACAAATTGTGGTAGAGCCACCAGAACAGAATTACGAGGCGGAGCCTCTAAACAGAATACGTGGCAGTACCACTATACAGAACTTCCTCCAAATCCAAAACCCAACCCCATGCAAATTAGAGTACTATATACATAAACATATAGATTATCAGATACAGATACAGATACAGATATAGAAATACACATCAGTCATCTATTTCTAGGGGTAAAATAGTCTTTTAGCAACTAGGGGTAAAATGTAATTTACCCTTCAGGGGTATTCTGGTCATTTTGCTAAGTCTCGATGTTTCAACACCTAATACAACCTTCTAGTAGGTCTAACGTTACTCCGAGCGACTCAGGGGTCCATACAATCACAAAGTGTATTGGGCCCAAAACCCCTAGTGGGCCCAAGGGAGCCCCTATGCTCAAGTTGCCCGCTCAGTCTAAGCTTATATACCAGAAAACACTTACCGCATAATTTTACCCATATGGCCCCGTAGGCCCATTGGGCCCAATTTGGCCCATCGAGGCCCAAAACAACTCAAGTGCACGAAAATGCACACAGCAACCCCTTACAGTCCAATACCCACGATTCGTGGTTTAGGTTCGACCCACGAGTGTTCACACGCTCGCAAGACCTCGTAATTTTGGCATTTTCGCATTTCAGCTTTTCAGCTTTTGCCGATCTATGCTACTAGAGGGTGTCGTTACACACCTGATTTCAAAAAGAGTCGACCAATCCTGCGAGCAATCAACCTACAATAGCCCAAATGAAACGTTAATCTTATGGCTTGGCTTGCAAGCCATCGCTACCAATCCCTATGGTATTTGGCCAACACTACACAAAATCATCATCCAGTTACCTTTGCCGAAATCCAACCAACAGATCTAGATTGCCTTGCTATCACTTATCCACCAACACCCTTTACGAGACCAACCTTTATGAACGGCTATGGAACACAGGTAGACAAAAAAAGAAAACTTTGAATCGGTTTCCAAAGAAAGATAAAGGCCGATAAGTGTAAAAAGGTTAGGGGGTTTCGGCTTTTTATCAACACACATAAGAGAATGAACGAACAAAATAGAGTGCTTACCCTAGAGACCCTTTGACCAGATCTATAACGCAAGAGGTTGTCGTCACAAGCCTATCCCAAAACTTTTGTAGATCCCACAACCCAAAAGGGGTTCAACAATGGTATAAGTCAGCTTTAGGGTTGAAAGAGAGTAGAGGAAAGAAAAGTAAGAGCCTGCGAAGGAGAAAACAAGAGAGTGTTTGACTTCTTGAAGAATTTGGTCAACAGAGAAGTGGAACTCAAAAGAGATTACGCAAGGAAGAAAATAATAAAGAAGGAGAGTTTTAGTTTCGATTCTTTTGCTTTAGAGAAATCAGCCAAGAATAGGGTTAGGGTGAGGAGGAGAATAGATGAGAATGGATGAAGTAATGTTCGGCTTATGAGAAGGGTTGAAAGATTAATAAAGAGAAAAGATAGATTTTGGCTAACCTGAAGATTTGAATGCGGTAAGGTTTGGTCAAAAGAGGGTTTAAGAACATTAGTGTTTGCAACTTTTTAAACACAAAAGAAAAAAGATGAATAAAACCCCAAAAGAATTATACCTATACGGCAACAAAGAAAATGACCAAAGTCATGAAATCCTGAAAGAATGCTAAAAGGAATTCGGCACACTCTTTTACCACAAATGCCAAAAATGCTAACCCTTACCTCCTAGTCGAATTTGCACTTCAAATTGTCCCACAATCAGCCAACATTTCCTTCCCATCTCATCCCTAACTTTTCTCCTTGAATTGCTCCTTAAATCACTCTACACCTCCCTTTCAAACATTAAGACCAATTCAAAGCCTTATTCCTTATCAAGTCAACCTCCACACCAGTGTTTGAGCTCAACTCCACCTCTTACCTTGCCTATGTAGCAAAAATTTAAGTATCTTGCCATCCAAGGGTTTCGAACCCTAGCTCTTCCCCAAGCTAAATCACGCCAGACCATGCCCCACATGTGGCGCCTCTGGCCACTTCAACACAAGGCTTTTTGTGTTAACAGCCCACATCATTAACTTATAAGTCCCACCTACTAGTTCCCAGATTCACTTAAAATAAAAATTTTGTCAAGGGTTGGGCCTAAACCTGGGCCCTTTAGACACACTTAAAACATCAATTAAACACACCCAAGCATGCAAATATTAATTCAAACAAAATTCTCAAAACCCTAAATTTAGGGCGTTACAGTCATTCAATCTACAACTTCTCAAATTTTTTTACTACAGTATCCACACTTGGGTCTACCAAATCGGGAATTTCCTACACTGGCAACAAAGGTAGCAGGAGTTCTGAAATTGGAATGAGATCTAGCTCGATCTTTGCTCGAATGTCCTACATTAGACTTGGAACGATTAACATCATCTCGAAATTTCTTTGAAGTAGACTGAAATGATTACTTGCAGCTCTTCTTCTTACTTTTCTAGCTTCAGAATCAGCCTTTCTTTTCTTTTTTCTGAGTTTCTCATCTTTACATGCTCGACCAACGAGCACAACAAACTCTTTAATATCAAGAATGCCAACTAACAAATGGATATCTTCATTTAAACCATCAATGAATCTTTTACACAATATCTCTTTAGTCGATACACATTCACTCGCATAGCGGCTCAGATGAACAAACTTTTGCTCGTATTCCATTAAGGACATACGGCCCTGTTTCAATTCTAAAAGCTCTTTCCGCTTTTGATCAATGAATCTCTGACTGATGTATTTCTTGCGGAACTCAGATTGGAAGAAATCCCAAGTTATTCTTTCTTTCGGAACAAAAGAAATCAGAGTTTTCCACCATTGATAAGCTGGGTCTCTAAGCAAAGAACCTGCATATTTCACACATTCATAAGGAGTACAAGACATTTCATTGAAAACTCAGATGGTATTCTCGACCCAGAACTCGGCTTTCTTAGCATTGTCATTCACAGTAGCCTTGAACTCTTTGGCCCCATATTTCTAGATTTTATCCACTGGAGGCTTGTTTATCAAAATCAAATTTACAACCGGAGGTATAACAAAAGTTTGAGGGGGATTAGTTAGGGGCGGAGATTGTTGAACAACTGAATTTGTACGAACAAATTCTATGAACCACTCACTCAGCAACTGAAACAAAGCTTGTTTTACTTCTCCCTCATGACTACTGGCCACTTTTCTCGAATCGGAAGGCACTGCCCCTTGTATAGGAGCTGGTGCGTTACTTTCAACATCATCAGCTATAGCTCGTTTGGGATCCATTGCTATACAGAAAACACATTTCAGATGCCAGGATTCATCACACTATCACATTTCAGATATATAGCATGTATAGCTAGACTCACATATGCTATGATAGTCCTAAAATCAACAAAACCATAGCTCTGATACCAACTAAATGTAACACCCCTAACCCGTATATGTCGCCAGACTAGGGTTAGAAGCATTACCAGACAATTCAAAACTTTTACAGATATCTCACACTCATAATCATCATATAATAAACCTACGTCATCATTGAGTCCCTTATGAAGGTCTTAGAGACATTAAACATGCATTAAAAGATGGTCGGGACTAAACCAAGTACTTAGAAAGTTTTAGAAGACTTATGAAATTTTTCCTTTAAAAATAGGGCACACACCCATGTGGCTAGGCCGTGCACCTCCCACGACTGTGTCTCACATCCCACACGATCGTGCCTCACATTTTGCTATAACCCATGCACAACGCTAACTAGGGTCACACGACCTTTAGACATGCCCATGTGTCCAGCCCGTGTGTAAACCTGAGTTGGCCATACGGTCACCAGACACGCTCGTGTGTCCAGTCCGTGTGCCATACTGACCATTTTAGCCACAAAACAAGGGCCGCACGGGAGACACATGCCCGTGTGCTCTGACCGTGTGGCACAAATAGGCCATTCAAAAAACCAACTTTGCCACCCTTTTTGGGTCATCCATACAAGCCAAACCCAAAGCATTTTGTGCCATCATTTCTCATCCAAGATCATACTTTATATCCAATCTAATTCACATTAAAACATACATCAATACCACGCCAAAACTTAAGTCAATTCCATTCAAAAACTACATGGTACGTAATTAATCAAATATCACATTTATCTCTTGAGTTACTTACCAGTTCCATAATCAAAATGACCATTTCATATTTGGTCATATATGCATCATATAACTTACCAAATTTGCATCAAATACATAAACCAAAATTAAGCATACTCACATCCATTAGCTAGCCATATAACATGGCATAACATATATACGTCTCAAAAGATACCTCAATATATCTAGATTATACATGACATACTTATACATTTACACTTTCAAAAGATACCAAAATCAAATTTGATAGTGTGGTGATGATCCTCGACGATCCCCGAGCTCCCGCTAGAACTGATATCTATAAAACAGTTGAAAAACACACAGAGTAAGCTACAAAGAGCTTAGTAAGTCATATAAAAATAAATTTAAAAGATAATTCACATATAAATCATCTTAATAACATAAATATCACAAACCCTTCACTTAACCTTTCATGAGCTATCATATCGTCATATGTATACACCATATCACATTTTCCAAATTCAATCTCCCATATATCATATTTCAATTTCATGAACTTATACTTATCACATACTTATCATTTCATATAAACATGCCTTTCATGTTCAGATTTTTAGTACGATATAAACGTGTAATACCCCAAACCCAGCCTAGAAGTTAGGCCCGAATCTAGCGTGTCACATTGAAGTACATTTGAAATTGGACATGTTGATAAATAGTTTCTTTTAATTTGAAAACGTTGTTTAGGTTTTAAACGTGAAACATTGAAACATTAATTACTTTGTAAAATCTTTTTTGTTAATTGCGGAAACCAATTTTAGAAGAGATTGATTTACGAAATCGTGATGTTTAAAAACAATTAACATTTTGGAAAACCGTGATTTACTTCTAACAAATATAAATCAAAATAAATAAAAACCCAAATAAAAGCAAATTAAAATCCCAATGGCTTTATTACAAAAATTTAAAACCAAAACAGAATCTAAACCATAAATAAAATCCAAAGCGTAAAAAGGAAGCAGTATTGTGGCCATCTCCGAGTCCCACGCAGCACCGATCCTCCTAAAGCTGGGGATTACCTGCACAGTTAACAAATAGGGTGAGTTTATGAAACTCAGTGTGTAATCCCCTTACTAGAGTAACAGTCAGTATATAGAAACAAAGATAAAGAGAAGCAATCAGGGCCAGAGCTCGTTAAAACTAACGGTAGAGTCCAATTCAAAGCATACGTGGGCCAAAGCCCACTACAATATCATTTGGGTCACAGCCCATAGTAGAATAAGTAACAGTCTGGGCGTAAGCCCATTACAGTAGACAGTAACAGATGGGCCTTAGCCCATTACAAAATCAACAACAGAATCAGTAATAGTATAATACAGATATGTAAAACAGAATGGGCTGAAGCCCTATGCAGCGCAGAGCAGTCTGGGCCTTAACCCTATACAGAACAGTGTGGGCCAAGCCCATTACAGAATCAGAACAGAATGTGAATGTAGTCCTAACCCAGTCTAGCCATCACACCATCCATACCAACCCAACACACCATGTAGGGAACAACTCGACCCACCCAGCCCGCACACCAAAACGCAGCCATGCTACTAATAGCACATAACGTAGCAGAGCCACCAGAATCAGATTACGTGGCAAAGTCACTAACACGGAACTTCCTCCAAATCAAACTGAAACCCATGTAGAATGTCGTGTATGTCATACTCAATCACCACGCTTGTATGCATAATGGCCATGCTCAATAACAGTCATGTAAACATATATTAAAAAATATCAATCCTGCAACCACAGTCACAACACTACCATATGTTTGCCGTCAATTAAATCAAATACACCATCCAAGTCAGTCAGTTGCCCACGAGGGCAAAACAATCATTTTACACTCTAGGGGCAAAACGGCCATTTTACCCTACAGGGGTATTTCGGTAATTTCACAACTAAAGGGTATTTCGGTAATTTCATAAATCAGGGGTATTTCGATAATTTCGCAAAGCAGGGGTATTTTAGTAATTTTATAAACCAGGGGTATTTCGATAATTTCACAAATCAAGGGTATTTCGGTAATTTCATAAACTAGGGGTACTTTAGTAATTTCGTAAATTAGGGGTATTTCGGTAATTTTGTAAACCAGTGGTATTTCATTAATTTCATAAACCAAGGGTATTTTTGTAATTTTGTAAATTAGGGGCATTTTGGTAATTTCGTAAACTAGGGGTATTTCGGTAATTTCGTAAACTAGGGGTATTTCGGTAATTTTGTAAACCAGGGGTATTTCAATAATTTTGTCAACCAGGGGTATTTCGATAATTTCGTAAACCAGGGGTATTTCAGTAATTTTATAAATTAGGGGTATTTCTGTAATTTTGCAAATTGAGGACATTTCGTAACCTAAACAGACAAAACGAGGTAATTGGGCCTAAGGCCTATTACTCGGCCCAAGTGGGCCCACACTCTTGTGTGGCCTATTTAGCCCAGAAACAAACATGACTATGGAAATAACACATCCCAAATCAGTCACTGATCACATTACATATATTTTATCCATATGGGCCCATAAGCCCATTAGGCCCACACGCCCCATTTAGCCCAAAACAACCCTAGCCACATTCACCACACAGCTCAGTCTAACATTTACCGTAATATACAAATGTATTCCACGTGGGGCCTACAGGCCCATTGGGCCCACACGGCCCAACGTGGCCCTAGAACAGCTCTCGACCGCGAGAGTCCTCGAGTTGGCCTCTACAGTCTATTGCCCATGGTTCGTGGGGTCAGTTCACCGTACGTACGGTCACACGCTCGTGTGCATCATTCGCTGATATTTCAGCTTCTCGGCCTTTTGCCGATCTACGGTCAACGCAGAGTAAACAACGCACACATTCTCGGCTTTTCAGCTAATTATCAAGACAAGGCATACTGTTACACACCTGATTCTTGGAAAGTGTGACGAATCCCATAACACCGAACCTACAATTGTTCCAAAATGCGATTAATCCTTTACTTAATAGCGTTTAAGCACACGATACCCAGAACGACAACACTACCTACCTTGATTACGAAATGAAAAACTTGCTCTCCTTTGAATGATGATTAGAAAGCTCCACACCACTACCGACCTGCTGAAATACGACAGACCTTATTAGCAAAACCAAATTCCAAATGTGGCTTTAAGCCACAACATTCAATTTTAGAAAAGAGAGAGACATTCAGATTCCAACAAACAAGGTAAAACACTTACCTTAACCAAAGAGTAAAAGAAGGGACTTGATTGGCTGAACCCTTGCGTTTTCACCCCTTGGAAACGCCTAGGAAACCCATCGAAAATTAGACCATGAACGAAGGTTGGCCATGGCTCTAAAGGAAAAATATAAAGAATGGTGCACAACGACAAAGAGCATGTACCACTTATCGATTTTCCTAACACATCCTTAAAGAAGTGCAAGAAAGAAGAAGATTGATAAGGATTCGGCCGACGTTTCACCAACAAGGAAGGTCAGAGAGAAAGAGAACACCCAAAGAATGGTGAAAAGCCAATACAACAAGGAATAAAGGAGAAGTAAGAATCAAGAGAGGGAAGGATTTGGCTACAAAGATTTAACACAAGAAAATTCGATCACCCCCAAATAACTGCTGAAAGAGAAAGAGAAAAGACCAAAGTAGTGGGTAGAACATTCGATAGAGGGAAATGTGAAGAAGAGAAAAGAAAAAGGGGCAGCCAAAGTTTAGCACTAGATGTCTTGGCTTCGGTAAAATGAACTAAAACGATTAGAAAGTATTGTCAAAAGAGAAAAGAACCCGAATGACTAAAAATGTAGAACGCTCTAAAAAGTGAAAGACAAAACAAACAAAAGAAACCCAAGAGGAAAGCTATCGAAAACTCAAATGGAAAACACCTAAAGAACCTGTACCAATTCGGCACATCCCACTACCAAAAGGCCCTAGCCGAATTTCCCTACTGAAGATTACCTAATTCGGCTACCACATCCCTCACACCTTAAATCCCATAAAAATCTCCACTGATTTCTCCTTGATTTCCTCCAACCTCCTATTTAAATTCAAATTCAATTCAAACCTTATAACCAATTCAACTTTAGGGTTCCATTCCAACTCTAACGCCTCTTCAACTCAAGCAGCAAAATAAACAACCATTCGCTAGCAATGAGATTCGAACCGAAGCCCCTTTCATTAATCAAACACGCCATTTGTGTCCTTGCCATCCAACTCCTTATGTCATAAGTCCGACACATTTAAATATAAGCCTATGAGCCAAAGTCTAGGTTAATCTAAAAGAAAACCAAAATGACTTTCAAGAGCCAAGACTTGAACCCTTACTCCCTTGCAACCCTAATGACGCCACAACCATTAGACCACGTGCTTCCTTGTGTCATATTTTACCACGTTTTAATCTTAAAGCCTACTTCCCAACATCCAGGGTTTAATACGGTTTTACCAAAAAATTTACTAAAGCCTAGGTTTGAACCCAGGACTTCTCCAACACTCCCAAACACTCCTAAATCACTTAGCCACTAAGCTAAACATACAATTTATGAAATTTTTCCTGCACAACTAAAATACAATTTCTTCAACACATGAAGCCTATTTTTTCTAGGCCTAAAATTTGGGGTGTTACAAAATGTACCTAAATCAGATACACAATTATTCATGCATTTACTACTCGGAGTTGCTCAATAAGCTGTTCGAAAACAATTACATATACAGTAAACTCAAAAAGCTCGTATAGTGCCAACGTCCCAAACGTGGTCTTACATGTATTCGAATATCGATGCCACTATCCCAGACAATGTCTTACATGAAATTAGATATGATACCGATGTCCCAGACATGGTCTTGCACGTAATCTCTAATCGATGCCTGTGTCCCAGACATGGCTTTACATGATATCTCAAATCGATGCCAATGTCCCAGACGTGGTCTTACTCGAAATCAAATCTCGAACTTCTTCGGTTTTACAATTATATCTTTCATAGTCAACAAGCACAATTAAAACATCGTACAAACAACAATAATTCAATATAACACATTTATTTTTATATTGACTTACCTGATTCGGATTCGGACTGTAATGATAGGTTATTCAACTATTTATGACTTTCCCCGATCTAATTCCGTTGTCTTTGTTTCTTTATCTAGACACATTCAAATTTAGCTCATTCAATTTCATAGTCATTCAAATCAATCCAAATACACATATTTAGGATATTTTGCAAATTAGCCCTCACATTTTCACATTTGGACAATTTAGTCCCTAATTCACAAAATCATCAAACTCACAAAATTCCATAACACATATGCCTAGCTGAATTTTTTATGCCACTCATATAAGCCCATATATTTCTTTCTTTTCACATTTTAGTCCTCCAAAATATCATTTTCACAAATTAGCCCAAATAGTTCAATTTCATCAAAAATTCAAATTCAAAACATATTTATCTATTACACATCTTTCATTTTTCACCAATTAACATCACAAAGCTCATAATTTCATCAATGGCACATTACATAATCTTCATCAAAATCAGAAATTTAGGCATGGGCTTTGAAGAACACATAACAACGATCCCAAAAACACAAAAATATTCAAAAATTGAAGTAATTTCATACCTTAATTTTCCAATGCAAGTGCCGAACCCTAAGAACTCTTTCTTCTTTTCTTTTTCTATGTATTTTTGGCAAAATGAAGCATAATATGGCTTAATTAATGTTTTTTTTTTATGAACATTAATAAGCCTTTTACTAAAATAAACTTTTTATTTTCATTGAAATTCCACTAACATATGACTAATTTTGTCCATGCATTATTCAAATGGTCCATTAACATAATAAGGACCTTAAACTTAATAAGCCATGTCAATTCATCATATAAATAAATAGAAGGACAATTTTGTATTTTTTACGATTTAGTCCTTTTTCATAATTAAGCACTCAAACAGGCAAATTAATTAACAGAAAGTTTACGGATGTCAACTCACATATCACAGACACAGAAAATAATGTTAAAATATTTTTGTGACTCAGATATGTGGTCCCGATACCACTGTTCTGACTAGGGTCCAAACTGGGCCGTTACATTCTTGGTAGGGCGTACTAGCTTTTCAAGGATACCTTTGATTTCTCGGTTCACTCTTTCAACTTGCCCATTGGACTGGGGGTGATAAGCAATAGCAATCTTGTGCTTCACATCATATTTGTCAAGCAACCACTTAAGCCATTTGTTTACAAAGTGAGAACCTTCATCACTAATAATAATTCTTGGTGTACCAAATCGTGTAAGCCCATGCTTCTGTAGGAATTGCATGACTACTTTAGCATCATTTGTAGGGTATGCTTCAGCTTCAACCCACTTGGATACATAGTCCACAACAACTAAGATGTATTTATTCCTATACGAAGAAGGAAACAAGCTTAAAAAGTTAATGCCCCATACGTCGAATAATTTAATCTCTAAAATGTTTGTTAAGGGCATGTCATTCCTCCGTGATATATTTCTGGTCCTTTGGCATTTATCGCAATTCTTCACATAAGCATAAGCATCTTTAAATAGTGTAGGCCAAAAGAAGCCTACTTTCAAAATCTTTGTTGCAGTACATGAACCACCAAAGTGTCCCCCTCTTGGAGATGAATGGCAAAGATATAAGATCTCAGCAATCTCACTTTTAGCTACACACTTTCAGATTATATTATCTGCACATCGTCTAAACAAAAATGGATCCTTCCAAGAATAATACCGAGTATCATGAAGGAATTTCTTCCTTTGTTGGTATGTCATTTCTCTAGGAATTATTCCACATGCAATATAATTGGCAAAGGCAACAAGCCAAGGTGTTCCATGAATTTGACTTACCTCAAATAAGTGTTCATCTAGGAAGTTCTCGTTGATAGGCAGACATGATCGAGTTGCCTCATCTTGTTCCACCCTCGACAGATGATCAGCTACTTGATTTTCAATACCTTTTCTATCTTGTATCTTAAGGTCAAATTCTTGGAGTAAAAGTATCCAACGAATTAGCCTCAGTTTCGCATCTTTCTTTGTGAGCAAGTATTTAATGGCAACATGGTCAGCAAATACTGTAACTTTGGTACCTATAAGATATAAGTGGAATTTGTCAAAAGCAAAAACTATTGCAAAAAGTTCCCTTTCAGTTATCGTATAATTGAGTTGGGCTCCCACCAAAGTTTTACTTACATAGCAAATAGGGTGAAACACTTTGTTTCTTCTTTGACCCATCACAGCTCCAACAGCATAATCAATTGCATCGCACATCAACTCAAAAGGTGAGTTCCAGTAGGGTGTAATGATTATTGGGGCTGAGATTAATCCTTTTTTTTAGACATTCAAAAGCTTCCAAACATGCTTTGTTAAAATCGAACACTATATCTTTCTCTAACAACAAACACAACGGTTTAGAAATTTTTAAGAAATCCTTATAAACCTTCTTGAAAAACTGACATGGCCTAAGAAAATTTTGACTCCTTTCACATTAATTGGGGCTGGTAATCTTTCAATTACGTCCACCTTTACTTTATCGACTTTAATCCCTCTCTTTGAAATTTTATGCCCAAAGACAATCCCTTCTTTAACCATAAAATGGCATTTTTTCCAGTTAAGGATAAGATTTGTCCCTTCGCATCTCTTCAGTACCTTATCTAAATTACTCAAACAATTATCATACGAGTTATCAAAAATAGGGAAATCATCCATGAAATCCTCAACAAAATTTTCAATCATATTAGTGAATATTGCCTTCATACATCGTTGAAATGTTACAGGTGCATTACATAAACCAAAAGGCATTCACCTAAAAGCAAATGTACTATACAGACATGTAAAGGTTATTTATGTTGGTCTTCCAGAGCTATAACTATTTGGTTATATCCCGATTAACCATCTAAAAAATAATAGAATTCATTATCGGCCAGTCGATCTAACATTTGATCCATAAAAGGCAACGGAAAATGGTCCTTTCAAGTAGCTTTATTCAACTTTCTGTAATCAACATGAATTCTCCAACCAGTAACAGTTCTCATTAGAATTAACTCGTTACGCTCATTTTCAACAATCGTGATTCCACCTTTTTCCGGTACACACTGCATCGGGCTTATCCACGAACTATCTGAAATAGGATAGATAATTCTTGTATCTAACCATTTGATCACTTCCTTTCTCACAACTTCTTTCATAAAAGGATTGAGCCTCCTTTGCCCATCAATTAAATCTTTTCACCTTCCTCTAAAATAATTTTTTGCACGCAAAAGGAAGGGTCTATACCTCGAATATTAGCTATGGTCCAACCAATTGCTTTCTTAAATTTTTTTAAAATGGCAATTAGTTTCTCCTCTTGATCTTTCGTCAATTCAGCTGAAATAATTACAAGCAAAGTAGAGTAGTCACACAAATAAACATATTTCAGATGGGAATGAAGTACCTTTAGTTTGAGTTTAGGTGGTTCTTCAATTGATAACTTGGGTCGCACAACTTCTCTGACTTCTAACTCCAACGATTCGAACCATGTGGATTGAATAAAATTTCTCAAATTGGCTTCCATCAAAGCCATGTTTTCTTCACCTTCTTCACCCTCTAAAGGGTCAAACTCTGAGGCTTTCTCTAATGGATCTTTTTCAAAATTATTTTCCATAGAAACCAAGATTTCTATCTTTTCTATAGCTGAACATTTTCTATGTGATCGAGAAATTTCATCGCTTTAAGAATGTTAAAGGTTACCTGATCATCTTGAACTCGCATAGCGAGTTCTCCTTTTTGCACATCAATTAATGTTCTTCTTGTGGCTAGGAAAAGTCTCCCAAGAATGATCAGTCCTTCCTTATCTGCTTAAAAATCTAAGACAATGAAATCAGTATGAAAAATAAACTTATTGACTCTTACTAAAACATCCTCGATCTTTCCCTCAGGATATGCTAAAGATCGATCCGCTAGTTGAATTGTCACAGTTGTAGGTCTTACTTCACCTATCCCTAGCATCTTGAAAATAAACTTAGGCATCAAGTTAATACTTGCTCCTAAGTCACACAAAGCTTTACCACAGTAAGATTCACCAAGGTTACAGAGTATCGTAAAGCTTCCTGGGTCCTTCAATTTTGGAGCAGCTTGTTCTGCAAGAATGCACTGCACTCCTTTGTCAAGGCAACAATCTCATACTCACTCGATCCGCTAGCTAAAGTGTCACAGTTGTAGGTCTTACTTCACCTATCCCTAGCATCTTGAAAATAGACTTAGGCATCAAGTTGATACTTGCTCCTAAGTCACACAAAGCTTTACCACAGTAAGATTCACCAAGGTTACAGAGTATCGTAAAGCTTCCTGGGTCCTTCAATTTTAGAGTAGCTTGTTCTGCAAGAATGCGCTGCACTCCTTTGTCAAGGCAACAATCTCATACTCACTCAGTCATTTCTTCTTTGATAGTATATACTTCATAAACTTCACATAATTCAGGATTTGTTCTAAAGCCTCAACCAACAAAATATTGATGTGTAATTACTTCAAAACATCCAAAAACTTCTTGAATTGCACCTTCTTTGTCTACTTGTGTTGCTACAATCTTTACGGATAAGGAGGTGATAGAGCTTTTCATTGAATCGGACAACTTTTCTGAGTAGGTAAATCTGCATCCAAAGAAGATGTTAAAGTATCTGAATTCACTATGTTAGGATTTACCTTATTAGTCTTCATAGATTCTGACTATTTTGATATAGGAACTTCAACAGCAGGTTGATTTTCCTCCTTCGCGTCAGGCTTATCTTCAACATCAATCAATCGGGGCTCCAGAATTTTACCACTTCACAACGCCACTGCCTTGATATGCTCTTTACCCAAATTTCTAGGATTCTTAAAATTGCTAGGCAAGGTTCCTTATGGTCTATTACAAAGCTCCATAGATAATTGACCCATTTGGTTTTCCAAATTTTTTAGTGTTATTACTTAGGTCTAGATCAAAGCGTCATTCTTTGTCATGTACGCTTTTAACAAGTTCTCCAATTTGTTTGATGACTCAACTTGAGGTGGCTTTGGAGCTCCCTGATTAAACCCTTGAGATTGGTTGGGTCTATGCTGCATAAAGTTGTTGTTCTATCCATTTCCTTAGTTGCTCCTAGAAAAGTTAGGATGATTACGACATGAAGGATTGTAGAAGTTGGACTGGGAACCTAATCCACTTCTATTTTTGTGTTGGTTCCCCACATAGTACACTGACTCGGATTTGATAGACAATTCTCAAAAGAATGACCTTACCCATAGTACACACAAGAAACTACTTCAAACGGACTTGGTGGTTGAACTGTAAAATTATTATCACTGTTAGCGATAAATTGTTTAAACATAGAGGAAATAGACAATACCGGAGCTGATAACAAAGTGAGGGCATCAACTTCATGAACTCTGGCTACATGTCTTCCAGAAGGTGTTCGATTTGTTAGCCATTAATAGTTATTGCTTACGATCCTCTCGATGATCTCATAAGCCTCATTATAAGACGTAGACAAAATTGCACCATTCGCAGAAGCATCTACCATTAATCTTATATGCGCATTGATACCATTATAGAATGTTTCCAACTGGATGCAATGAGGAATCCCATGAGGAGGACACTTCCTAAGTAACTCTTTGAATCGCTCCTAAGCCTCATACAAAGACTCGTCATCTAACTATTAGAAAGTTGTGATCTCGTTCCTCAACTTAGTGTTTTTACTAGGCAGGAAATACTTAACCAAAAATCCCTCTGCTAATTCTTGCCATGTAGGTATGGAACTTGATAGAAATGAATTCAACCATGCTCGTGCTCGATCTCACAATGAGTACGGAAACAACTTCAACCTTAGTGCATCTTCAATCACACCGGCTATTTTGAATAAATCAATCACCTCTATAAACAATCAAAGGTGGAGATGTGGATCTTCCGTGGACTTACCATTGAATTGGCCCATTGTTTGGAGCATTTGAAATATCACTAGTTTCAATTCAAATTGATTTATATCTGGCCTTCTAATTCCTAGATTTAACTCACTGAAGAGTGACACAGTATATTGTTTGATGCATCAATCCCTATCATCAACAATGAGGTTGGGATTTCGTACATGATCTGCTTCATTACCTTGGTCTTGATTCTGATTTCCAAGGTCTATCTCAACTTGTCTTTGAGCTGTTCATTCACGTCTTTTTTTCTTAAAGTTCCCTCAATTTCTGAGTCTATAGGGAGTCAGTTGATAATCCAATCTATGTTCATAAACACCTCGAAAAGAAAAAAATTAAAAAGAATAAGTTAGTAATGTTAGAAATAAACAAAATTAAAAGTAAATAATTTCACAAAAAATAATGACTATGGTAATAGTTAACAACCTCTCGCAACGGTGCCAAAAACTTGTAACGCTAGGGTTTGTGCAAGTGTACACAGTCGTTATCAAGTAATAAGTATCGAGTTATCGTCTCTACAGGGATTGTATTTGTGTTAAGTCACTTAATTGTAAAATTATAATAACAACTTGGTAAATAAAAACACAATATGATTTGGGAGTGTTGATTGAAATTAAGTGTATCAAACTACAAGCAATGATGCCTAATGCAATTTATCCTAAATATGCAACTATATTAATGAAATAGATTTTAGTAGAATTAAACACAATTTGCAAAAATTATAACATAAATAAACTAGGACAATTACTTTAATTAAACTAAATTTATCATCAACATGCTTAATAATATTTGGAAAAACATTCTATGGCAACTTGATCTTTCATGAGTTTGGAAACCACACTAGGTCCTTTCGGGATCCTTTACTTAGTAAATATGCATTTTACTAATCCTTATTTACTAAGGGTTTCTTAGCATTCGTATGTGTAACACCCCAAACCCGGCCTAGAAGTTAGGCCCGAATCTGGCATGTCAAATTTTTTTGAAACCCTTGTTTCTATTGAAAACCCTTCTTATTAAAACTTGTTGCCATTTAAAACTTGTGTAAAATCTCAAATTTCGTAAACATATTTTTAAAATGTGGTTTATTCAAAGACGTTCTCTTGTAAAATGTTGTTACCTTTAAAACCTTAATTGTTACGGAAGCCTAATTTAAAACAGTTGCAGAAACGTGATATTTTCAAAAATAGTTGTTGTTTGGGAAAAACTGTGTCCGTCTTCTAGCAATTATAAAACAATAAATAAAATCCCAAATGTAAAACTAGAAAGTTTAAAAGGCCTTATTACAGCCCAAACCAAAATAAAGTACTTAAAAGTAAATCAAGACAGGGTATAAGCAATGTGTGGCCTTCTCCGAGTCCCTCGCAGCACCGATCCTCCTAAAGCTAGGGATTACCTGCACAGTTATTCAACGGGGTGAGTTTTATGAAAACTCAGTGTGTAATCCCCTACTATATAAAACGAACAATCAATCATACAAAAGAATTAAAAGTCTGGGCCCCGCCCTACTACAGTTCCAGTATTAATTAGGCCTTAGCCCAATATAACAGATAGTACCAGATAAGCCTTAGCCCATTACAGAATCAGAAACATTATCAAAATTAGAATCAAAATCAGAATCAAAATTAGGTGGGCCTAAACCCAAAACAGAATCAGTAACAGTATAATATAGATATGCAGAACAAACTGGGTCGAAGCCCTATACAGAACAAGTTAGTCTGGGCCTTAGCCCTATTCAGAACAGTGTGGGCCAAGCCCATAGTAGAATTAGAACAATATACGAATGCAATCCCAACCCAGCCCAGCCATCACACCACTCGTACCAACCCAACACACCATGTGGGGAATAACTCGACCCACCCAGCCCTACACTGACCCAGCCATACTACTAATAACAGATAACGTAGCAAAGCCACTAGAGTCAAAATACGTGGCAAAGCCACTAGCACAGAACTTCCTCCAAATCGATGTCCCAACCCAATATGTCATGTATGCTATGCTCAATTTCCACACATGTATGCAGAATGGCCATGTTCAGTATCACTCATTTAGACACATATTAAAACATATCAATTACACAACCACGGTCACGTCAGTCAAATCACTATCATACGAACACAGTCAAATCCGTCAAACACACAGTCCAAGTCAGTCACTTGCCCACAAGGGCAAAACAATCATTTAACACCCTAGGGGCAAAATGGTACTTTTACCCCACAAGGGTATCTCGGTAATTCTACCCTACAGAGGTATTTCGGTAATTATACCCTACAGGGGTATTTTGATAATTCTACCCTATAAGGGTATTTCAGTAATTCTACCCTACATGGATATTTCAGTAATTTTGCAACCTAGGGGTATTTCGGTAATTTCACAAACCAAGGGTATTTTGGTAATTTTTCTACCCAGGGGTATTTTAGTAATTTCACAAACTACAGGTATCTCGGTAATTTTGCCACCTAGGGGTATTACAGTAATTCTACCCTATAACGGTATTTCGATAATGTTATCAATCCCTTAGAAAGTCTACAGTCACCTCGGGCGACTCAAGTATTCTAAACAGAGATAACGTTGCGAATGGGCCTAAGGCCCGTTCTCAACCAATGTGGGCCCACATGCTCGTGTGGCCCTTTAGACCAAAACTAGTCACAAATATGAGATTCACCTAGTCTAATCTAATATTGACCACACAATCATACAATTTGCCCGATTGGGCCTACAGGCCCATTGGGCCCACATGGCCCATTTTGGCATTCTGATATTTGCCGTTCTACAACTAAAGTAGGGTGAAGTACACACTTGATAGGTATCTAAAGTTAATCCATGCTCTGAACGCTGCTATGCCCAGAAGCCAACAATAATCGCACCCTTGACTCCTCTATTTAAAGCCAGCTTCTCGCCTATTCTCATGTTAGCTTCTCGATGTGGGATTCTCCATCAATCATCCAAAACCAACTTATTAGCAAAATAACCAACCCTTGCGTGCAAAGGGATTCGAACCAAAGTCCTCTCGATAGCCCTCTCAAGCCACCACCACTCGGACACAAGCTCCTTTGTGTCATAAGTCCAACACATTTAACTTTAAATCCCACCTACTCGTGCCTAGATCTATTTAAAAGAAAAACCAAAATAAATTGTAAGAGCCAAGACTTGAACCTTAGACCCCTTGCTTCCCTTATGGCATCACTTCCTTGCCACTAGACCACATCTCCTTTTGTGTCATGCTTTCACCAAAAATATTCTTAAAGTCTACCCACTAACGTCAAGGCCCCTATAAGAGAAAAGCATAAATTTTTGCTAAGGTCCAGGTTTGAACCCAGGACTTCTCCAACACTCCAAAACACTCCCAAACCTCTTAGCCCACATACCAACATACCATTTAGCGTACATGGGCCCAGGGCCCATTACGCAACCCAAGTGAGGCCCATGTGCTCACTGTTGGAATGCCGGTACCCCCAAGGCACAGCAGAAAAAGAAATTATTCCGGCAACCCAAACCATGGATCCATGTGTGAGGAACGAATCAGAGTGAAAAAGGTTTCAAAATGACTAAAATTTCAATCTGAGTAGACAGCGACGCCTTGGCAACCAGAATGCTAATCTACTATCGAACCAAGCCGCAACCTTTTGAGATGCCAACCTCTACGTAATCCACCCAGTTGACGATGAATGAAGAAATCCCCAAAAACTATTTTTTAGGGATATTTTGCTTGACGGCTGCTAGACCCTATAGCAAAAAATGGGGTTTTATATTTATTCTCTTTTTAGAGTTTTTTCTTTCTTTCTATATATAACTCCCCTTTTAATTGGTATGTATATAATGAATTTTTAATTCATTAAATTTTAATCCGAACATAATAATCATAATATAATAATGTTTTAACCGAAAATTATAATTACATTAATTATAATAAATATTTCGGTAAACTATATTTATTTAAATTTATATACGAACCAAATTCATATATTAATAGAATTATGTTCTCCTTATGTGTACAACATCCTTGTACATATAATATGTTCGATATTTGATTGCCTAATTAAATTAATTCTATAATTAATTTAATTCATGTGACAACCAAACACAATACCAACTATGTTCTATTCCGTTCATTTCAACCATAAGGTGTGACCCTATAGGTTCTTGTAACGTTAGCAGTAATACTAGAACGATTCCAATGTTATAAACAATGAGCGGCATCTAGCAATGCATCATTGCTACCTAAGTTCCAAGAAGTCATTGTTCGACATAACCTTTTGTGATTAACCTTTCATGCATTAATCCTTAAGTCCTTTATCATGGAATAGTCACACTTGCATAGTCCATCCCATGTTTCTTGATACCTTGAGTAGACTATGATACACAAATAAGTATGACATCTTATATCAAGTTATTTGAGCATGACCATGCATTTCTAGTCTCACTCAATCAAGGGGCCTAAGATATTACTCCCATTATGTAGGAGGGACTTATCCTATATTGATCAACCATATCCCTCTATATAGATTGTGGTATATCCAACATCAGCCTTTATAGAACAAACAGTTACGGTGTACATTTCACTATATCAAAATATACAACTCACGATGTTAGGATAATGATGATCTCAAGTCTGAGGATCATATACATATTAATCACTATGAGTAATGTTGTGACAATTACATCAGAATCCAAGAAACATACTCATAGCGGGTCAGTCCAATATGTTGTTCTCTAACACACATATTCATGCATTGATTCTAACACTACATATCAATGACAACTCTTTATCATCAATCAACTACATGTTAGTCTTAATGCATTACTGTTGTCCTAGTAAATAATAATACTTGACTAAGGACCTTTTAAGAATAATCATATTATTCTTAGGACATTATTATAAAACAGTTTATTTATACACACAGAAAAGAAACTGAACTAATAATGGCAACGCCTTATATTAATAAACATGGTAAATCAAGTATGTTATTACAACCATCTCATGATTGATCTTTGGGCATACTCTTACACTCGTATGGTCCGCTATGCCAGATTTGCCCACAGCCACATGTACGACACACCCGGCCCACTAATTCCTGCAAGTCCAAAGACAACCACCCATGTAGGGTCCGCAAGCCCATTGGGCCTATGTGGCCCACTCTTCCAGGCCCAATTTCGGGGCATTACAGTGTGAGGTAACAAGGACGTGTTGGGTTTGAAACAGTTTAATCACACAAATCTAAAAACTATACAGATAATAGATCTTGGTCAGAGTTGTTATGCAACCTACCATTTAATCAGGTCAGGATCTAAATTGAGTCTGCACATTTAATTATGTGTCAATTAGCCGTCGTCTAGTCAAGATCACCCAGCTAATTCAGGTGCATTTCAATCACGTATGAATGAAATAAAAACTTGATTTTAATTGAAAACATGATCGATCGAGGCACAAACATTATAAGCATGAATCTAATAAATATTATTTAATCAAAGCAATCATCCTAATTTAAATAAAATTAAGCTATCATTGTTGTAAACAAGAACAAAGAACACATAGGATACATTTTTAGATTAAATTAAAGAAAAGAAAGATTAAACCCAATCCAAAGTGGCTGTCACCCTAGACTCTGCTCCTATGCTGATGGCTCTCCAAGGTGGCCGACCAAGGGCTCTTTAAGAGGCTTAATTGCTAAAATCTCTATGAAGAGATGATGCTAGGCATGGGAAGATGAAAGAATTGAGAGAAGAGAGAAAGATGAGAATGAGAGATGATTGATGAAATGATGAATGATGGGGGATGGGTAGAAATGTGGGAATGAGGTCTTTTTTTTTAGGTGAGGGGAGTAGGATAGTTTACTAAAAATTAGAGTTTTCATCTCTTCAAGTATCTTCACCATGTGTTCGACCATAAATTGAAGAAGTTGAGCTAATTTTTTGCTTGATTTTTGTTCAATTTAAGTGCCACAACAACTCTGAACTGAGATTCGGTCAAGTGCAAGTCTTCAGGTAAATCTCTCATTTCTTCAACATTGCAAGGACCTTGTGCAGTTAAACCAAAAAGTGGTTTATGGACAGCCATGTGCAGCTGAATTTTGGGTTGACTTGTTCCCTAATTTGGACGGTTTTGTAATCCAATAAAGCTACCAAACTTGTCAAAAATAAATCAATAAATTAGAGGATCTAAGAATAAAATTTATCTAATTTAATTAATGAATTAAAACCCAATTTATTAATGAAATATTTACAATTGAATTATTAAATATAATCTTTTAATTTATTATTTAATTTAATTATGCATGGCCTACTTTATATCTTAAAAATATATTATGCTCAAATAAATATAAAATAAGTCATTTTATACATGAAAACTATATAATAAAGCATAAAATCACATTTTAATAATTTCTAAGTCCTATTTTCATATTTTCACATATTTCATTAGTTTATTAAACAATTACTTAGTTTTAGCAACAAATTTAAGTAAAAAGGTGATGATTTACATAGGAAAAATGCTATATATTTTTCAGTTTACAGTAACCCCACAGAATTAAGCATGCACACATATAGAATAATAGATATCAATTAGTTACAATCTTGGGCCTAAGCCCATTATAGATTCAGATGCAGATTTAGGCCTAAGCCCATTTCAGATATAGATGCCAATTCGGGCCTAAGCCCATATCAGATTCAGATACAAATATGCAGACGGGATCAGAAATTAGATATCCTAACCCTAGCCTCTACACACCATCTCCGACCATCCCTACACACTATGTAGGATTTAAAACACCCACCCACATGTGGGGTTTAAACACCCACCTAGCCCTACACACCATGTTGTACCAAATATGGCACATATCAGATATAATGCAGCTGAGCTGCCAGATAATAGGCGATAAAAGCCTTTCAGAACACTTCCTACATAAAAATACCATCCCAACCCCAATGGCAGATATAGTAAACAAAAATCATATGCAGATATACCATACGTGCTCAACATGCATAGTAACACACAGATATCACATACAGAATTATCAGAAGATCATATTATATAGAAAAGGGTTTACTTAGCCCTTACCGACCCTATAGTAGGCCCACAGTCATTTTAGATGATCATACAACGCTATGTGGGCCAACCCTGTGGGTTGGTCTTGCCTATGTGGATCACACGGCCTGGCCCAGAAGTTCAAATGTTTGTGTAACACACCCGTGTAGACTCACACGCTTGTATGGCCCACATGGCCCAATTTAGTCTAGCTTGTATGTCACACACAGCCATACCCGGCCACCATACGCCATGTCTTGTGCACGGCCTGGCCTTCATCGATGACACAGCCATGTCATTGCACACGGCCTACGACACAAGTGACCATATGCCCGTGTGGCATCAACAGAATGGGTTTTGACTTTTGTCGAAACCTCATTTTTTGCATTTTTGGGTACACACCTAGTACTGTTTCAATGTAACAACACTCTCAAGATAACTGGCACCTAATAATCAACATAATAACACTCAAAATCAATCTTAAAACTTGATTAATTCGGTAACTCGAAACCTACTATCTCAAATTAAATGCTAACACTTATCCTCAAAGCTCTGAATAGTTTGATTACTAGACAACGAGAGGAGGATCACTATTTCTCCCAATTTGATACTCTGAAAATAAGGATTCTTCGTTAATAGAGAATTCAACACTGCTTTAAACGAGTTAAAAGAAAGATTACCCACTCGCGAAAAAAAAACCCACTTCACTTACCAAACGAATAGACCACGATTGAGTATTACAGTTGCTTGCTAAAATGAGAAAAAGAGTAAAAGGAGATTTAAGATTGAAAAGAACAGAAGAGGAGGACGACAGAGCAAAGGAAAGACATTAATTTGTTTTTGTGAAAAGGGAAAAAAATTTGGAAAATTAATAAAATCAAGATAATATTAGAAAGGCTCCATATCTCTCAAATCACTCTCCCATTACTCCTCAATCTCAACCACTTACTGAATTACGATTACTTCCAACTCCTAACTGAGGCCAACAGCAAAAATAATACCCTTGCTTATATAGGGATTTGAACACAGTACCTTCAACAAACTGACACTCCACTTAGCCACCAGACCAATAAGCCCATTCTAATATCAAACAGTAACAAATAAACTTAAGCCCACTAAGCAGGGATAAGGCTGAAGTCAGAATTTACCTAAGGCAAGGCTTGAACTTGGGACCTCTTACACACACCCAGAACACTTAACCACTGAAGTAGGTACATAGTACTGAAGTAGGTACACAGTTATGTCAAATTTTATAAAAATCAACATAAATAGTTTGGTGCATTACAACTCTACCCCCTAAAAAAAATTTCGACCTCAAAATTTACCTGATCAAAACTGATGAGGATACTGCTGATGCATCGGTCCTCAGGTTCCCATGTGGCCTCCTCAGTGCTATGATTCAGCCACGAAACCTTCACTAATGGTATGGATTTCTTTCTCAGAACCTTAACGTCTCACTCCAGAATTTAAACCGACTCTTCCTCAAAGGTCAAGTCTGGCCTAACCTCGTTATCCTCAATGGAGACTATGTGAGATGGATCAGATCGGTACTGCCTCAACATCAAGACGTGAAACACATCATGAATATGATCCAACTCCGAAGGTAGATCCAACTGATAGGTGACCGATCCAACTCATTTCTGAATCCGATACGGCCCAATAAACCTAGGGCTCAGCTTGCCCTTATGACCGAACCTCAAAACCTTCTTCCATAAAGAGACCTTAAGAAACATAAAGTCCCCTACAGAATGCTCAATTGCACACCTTTCATATCTGAATACAATTTCTGTCTATTAAAAGTCGCTTTTCGAGGTTCTCGAATTAATCTCACCTTATCCCCGGTCTCAGAAACCAACTAGAGACCCAAAACCCGTCATTTACCCAATTCAGTCCAACACAGAGAAGTATGACACTTACTATAACTCTCCCAACCAGGCCCAAACGTTATGGTTAAGTCTGACATGTCACATCAAAGTGTCGTTTCAAAAGCCAGATTTGTCGATAAACGTTCATTTCCATGTTTAAATCTTTTTTGAGTTTGTGTTTATCAAAATGTCCCATCAAAAAGTTTTCCAAAATTTAAATTTGTAGGTGAAAATCTTAATTTAATTTAAAACCCATCTAGTTTTTATTGCATGAGCAAAATTCGGTAAATTACGTTAATAAGAGTTGAAAACGTTAACCATTGCTATATTTATTATTGCTAGTTTATCAAATTGATAAAAAACTGTGAAGTTTTAAAAATTTGTCTTTTACCTTGAAAATAATTTTTAATTTGAAAACCCGTTTGTCCTATTCTAGTAGTTTAAAGCAAGAAATCAAACCCAATTAAAAATTAAATCCTCAAATGGCCATAATACAAAAATAATCAAAACCCATTATGTAATTTAAAGAAAGAAAGTCAAACGCAAAACAGCAGCGATTATGTGGGCACCTCCGAGTCCCTCTGCAGCCCAAATCGTCTAAGGCTGGGCATTTCCTGTACAGTTAAAGAAAGGGTGGGTTTGGAAAAACTCAGTGTGTAATCCCCTATCAGTCGACCAGTAAACCGTGTATGCTGAACAGTCTGGGCCTAAGCCCTATTTAGTATCAGAACAGTCCGGGCTTTAGCCCCATATAGTAACGGTGTGGGCCTAAGCCCAATACAAAAATCAATACAATATAGATATGCAACCCAACCCAATCCAACCAACACCCCACCCGTACCAACCAACACATTATGTAGGGATTAAATCGACCCACCCAGCCAGCACACCAATATTGCAGCAAAGCTGCTAATAATATTAACGTAGCAAAGCTGCTAGTGATAGTAAATGTGGCAAAGCCACTAGACTCAGAAAATATGGCAAAGCCACCAGTAACAGAAAATATGTGGCAAAGCCACTATATAGTACTTCTTCCATATCAGAATCCCAACCCCATGCAGAATGTCGTGACATAAATGTTACGTGTATGCAGTATGTCATACTCAGAATCAGTCATATAACTACCATACATATCAATCAACCTACTACTAGGGGAAAAATGGTCTTTCCATTAGTTAGGGGTAAAATGTTAATTTTACCCCTCAGTAGTATTTTGGTCATTTTACTAATTGTGGGGTCTCGGTACAGATAGTGACCCTTTAGAAGGTCTACAATCATCTCGAACGACTCAGATGGCCTAAGCGGTCATAACAGTGTAAATTGGCCAAATGCCCACTATCTGGCCCAAGTGGGCCTATACGCTCGTATGGCCCACTTAGCCTAAATTCAGTCACGGCTATCTAATTTACAAAGCCTAGTCCAATAATTGTCACTTATTGTAGATTTTATATGTATGGGGCCCACTAGCCCATTGGGCCCATACGGTCCATTGGGCCCAGTGTGACCCATAACGGTCCAAGCCCACGAAAACACACGTGGAGGCCTCTACAATCTATCACTCAAGATTTGTGGGCTCGATTTACCACACGAGGGTTAGTATGCTCGTGAGGCCTCGAATGCTGAATTTTAACTTTTCGGCTTTTGCCGATTTACAGTTACAGAAGGGTGCGATTGCACACCTTTTTGCGAAATCGCGCGAGGAATCTCTAACGACTCCAACCTATTTTAAATCTAAATATTCAATCAGCCCTTAACTCGTTAATATACTCAATCAATTCTCCATGATAACACCACATCATTTACCACAACTAGACGATCAGAAATTCACCCCTCCTAGATTGTCGACCCGAAATCAATTTCTCGTACCTTAAAGAATGCCTGAATTATCAACACAGATCTATTAATCCTTAATCGATCATATAAGTGTGGCCCAAAACTACCACTATCACTTTAGAAAGAATAAAGCAATTTGGCCTAAGCCCAAAGTAAGACAAGGCAACGTATTTACCTTACTGGAATAACAAGGAACAGGCTTGATCACTTTCCAGAATATTTACCTTCGTCACTTCTCGTGAAACCCTACAACCCTTTGATCCAAAATAAGGGACCCATAATCAGTAATTAGAAACTATGGAGGAGGGGTATTCGACTAGAATTGGAAAAGAATAAGATGCCAAGATTAAAGTGGAGATAGAGATGAATGAGAGAATTTGGCTTTTAGAAAAAAGTAGCTAAGAAGAGAGGTGTATTTCGGCAACCAAAAGAGTAGAGAAGCAAGAGAGAGAAGAACAGTGTTATGCGATGAATGAATAGAAAAGAGACCAAAAGATGAGAAAGGTTCTTCGGCAATTCAAGAAAAGAAAGCTTGATTTATCGGGAACTGATGCAACTCTGAGTTCTTAGAAAGCAGTTACTATTCGACCAGTGAAGAAATCACAACAGCGAAATGTCAAAAGAGAACCCGAAATGACAAAAAGAATTCGGCACCTACTCATTCACAAGCTTGTCGAAAATGCACACTCAAGGGATCCCCTAGCCAAATTTACCTACTCAAGACACCCTAATTTGACTACAACTCCTCTCACACTCAAATTCCTTGAAAATCTCCACAAATCCCTCCACCTATTTCTCCTTGATGTACTCCAACCTCCCATTTAAATTTAATTCAAACTCTTATGACCAATTCAACCATAGAGTTCTAGTCCAACTCCACCTTCTTCCAAGCTTAGCCAGCAGAATAAATAACTACTTTTCCTATGCCACGAATTGAACCTTAGACCTCATGCACACACCACATGCCTCTTACCAACTGGCCACTAGGCTTTTTGTGACTTAAAACAACCACTATTATTTAAAAGGCTTATACCCCAGTGTCCAAATTCATTTAAGGGAAAAACTAAAAATTTTGCCAAAGCTAAGGCTTGAACCCAAGCTTCTCAAACACTCTCAAACACACCCAAATAAGAAATTTGTGTCAAAACATGAAAAATTACAACCCCTATATTTTTTAGGCGTTACAAGCCTACCCCCTTTAAAGAAATTTTGGCCTCGAAATTTACCTAGTTTAAAAAGGTGTGGGTATTGCTGTCGTATCGCCTCTTAAGGTCCCACGTGGCTTCTTCTGAATCGTGATTATGCCAAAGCACTTTGACTAGTGGAACAGATTTCTTCCGTAGTACCTTAACGTCATGATCTATTATCTGTACTGGTTCTTCCTCAAAGGTCAGATTAGGCCTAACCTCGATTTCCTTAACCGGCATTATGTGAGAGGGATCAGAGCGGTAACACCTCAGCATAGAGACGTGGAACACATCATGAATTATGTTCAACTCAAGTGGTAAATTAAGCTGGTAGGCAACTGGTCCCACCCGTTTAAGAACTCGGTAAGGCCCAATAAATCTAGGGCTGAGCTTGCCCTTCTGCCCAAATCTTAGAATTTTCTTCCATAGTGAAACCTTTAGAAATACATATTCCCCTATGGAGTACTCGATATCCTTACTCCTCAAGTCTAAATACGACTTCTACCTATCACATGCCTCTTTTAGCTGATCTTGAATCAACTTTACTTTATCCTCCGTATCAAAAATCAACTTTGGCCCCAGAACTCGCCGCTCACCTAACTCAGTCCAACATGTCGGAGTACGACACCTACGGCCATATAATGCCTCGTACGGTGCCATTTGGATACTGGACTGGTAGCTATTATTATACGCGAACTCCGCTAACGGTAAATAGTCTTCCCAGTTGCCTCGAAAATCATTTACATAGCTTCTTAGCATATCTTCCAGTACCTGGATCACCCTCTCTGACAGACCATATATTTGACGGTGGAACGCAGTACTGAAATCCAGCCTTGTACCCAGTGCCTTGTGTAACTTCTTCCAAAATTGAGATGTGAATCTAGAATCTCTATCAAATATGATAGATACTGGTACCCTATGCAACATCACAATCTCAGCCACATACAACTTAGCCAGTTTCTACAAAGACTAGTCAGTACGAACCGGTATGAAATGAGCAAACTTAGTCAACCTGTCCATGATAACCCATACCGAATCCTTTTTAGAAGGCGTCAAGGATAGCCCACTCACAAAATCCATGGTTACCCTCTCCCACTTCTACAGTGGAATCTTAACTAGTTGCAATAACCCTGAAGGTAATGGATTCTCTGCATTAACTTCCTGCATGTTAGACACTTACTCACGTAGTCGATAACTTCATGTTTCAGTCCCGACCACTAGTATAGCTCACGAGTATCTCGGTATAACTTGTTTCCACCAGGATGCATAATGTATGGACTATAAATATGCCTCGAGCAGTATAGACCGCCTCAAATCAGAATCCCTCAGTATACAATCTCTCCCATGAAAACACAGGACTCCTTCGTTGTTCAGCCAAAATCTACAATCTCACCCTTCTCAACTTGTCAGAACCGAGCGACCAGTGATTCATCCAACTGCTTCTCCTTAATCTAATTAGTCCATGACGGTCTCACTTGTAGTTTAGCCAATAAACTACCATCGTCAAACAAGCTGAGATGAGCAGACATTGCTCTCAAATCAGTTATAGCCCTATGGCTCAGTGGTCAGCTACCACGTTAGCCTTACCAGGGTGATATTCAATCGGACAGTCATAGTCTTTAAGTAGCTCTATCCATCTTCTCTACCTAAGATTCAACTCCTTTTGAGTAAGAAGGTATTTGAGGCTCTTGTGATCCGTGTAAATAATACACTTCTCACCATATAAGTAATGCCTTCAAATCTTTAGCACGAATACCACTACCGCTAACTCCCAGTCGTGTGTAGGGTAATTCACGTTGTGAGGATTAAGTTGACGAGATGCATAAGCAACCACCTTCCCCTCTTGTATCAACACAAAACCCAATCTGATATGCGATGCATCATTATAAACAGTGAATTCCTTCCTAGACTCTGGTTGTGTTAATACAGGGGCCTCAGTCAAAACCTTTTTTAGTTTCTCAAAACTCTCCTATTGCTTATAAGTCTAATTAAATGGTACCCCTTTACGCAAAAACTTCGTTAAGGGTGCAGCAATCACAGAAAACCCTTCAACAAAACGTCTGTAATACCCAACCAAACCCAGAAAGCTATGAATCTCAGATACTGTCCTAGGTGGTTTCTAGTCCAGTACGGCTTCAGTTTTTCGAGGATCAACCCTAATCCCCTCAGCAGACACCACATGACCCAGAAATGTCACCTGACGCAGCCAAAACTCACACATACTGAATTTTGCGTATAGCTGCTTTTCCCTCAGAATTTACAAAACAGTTCGAACTTGTGCATCATGCTCCTCTTCAATTCTAGAATACACCAGAATATCGTCTATAAACACCACCATGAACTGGTCCAGATAGGGTTGGAATACTCAGTTCATGAGGTCCATAAAAGCTGCTAGTGCATTCATAAGCCTAAACAGCATTACCAGGAATTTGTAGTGACTGTACCGAGTCCTAAATGTAGTCTTATACACATCAGTCTCTTTAACCCTTAGCTGATGGTACCCATAACGGAGGTCGATCTTAGGGAAAACTGAAGCTCCTCTAAGCTGATCAAAAAAATCATCAATCCTTGGCAGGGGGTAGTTGTTCTTGATAGTCAGTTTGTTTAATTGCCAGTAGTTGATGCACATGTGCATAGTCCCGTCCTTCTTCTTAACGAATAAAACTGGTGCTCCCCACGAAGAAACACTAGGTCGAACAAATCCTCGATCCAACAGTTCTTAGATTTGAGCTTTTAACTCCACCAGCTCCTTCGGTGGCATCCTATAAGGGGCGATGGATACCAGAGCTACTCCTGGCAGAAGTTCAATATCAAATTTGACCTCACAGTTCGGAGGCAACCCAGGAAGCTCATCAGGAAATACGTCTAAAAATTCCTTAACAGTTCAAACATCTCCAACAGAAGGACCTACAGAGTTAGAAGTATCGACGTAGGTTAGAAACGCCTCACAACCTTTGCGAACCAGCTTTTTGACCCTTAATGCTGAGATCATGTTAGCCAGATAATCTTTTCGCTCCCTTATCACAGCCACCTCCTCATTCTAAGTAGTCTTTAACAACATACACTTAGCATCATAATCCAAACTCGCACGGTGTTTCACCAACTAATCCATACCCAATATAAGGTTGAATTCACTAAACAGCAGTTCCATCAAATCCGCTGGGAATGTTACTCCTTGAACCTCTAGAGGCACATTTCTGAATAACTTACTTGCCCTAACCGACTGTCCCAATGGACTTATCACAGTCATTTCACTAGCCGTGTTTTCAAACTGAAGACCCAACATCCCAAACATAGTACAAGCAACATACGTGTGTGTAGACCCAATATCAATTAAAGCAGTATATGGTACATTATAAATTAGGAACGTACTAGTTATGACGTTAGGGGCGTCACCATCCTCTTAGCGACGAGTGACATAAACTAGAGCTGGCTGCTTCGCCTCAATGTTACCAGCACCTTTGCTCGGTGCTCCACGACCTCGTCCCATAACATTTCCGCCTCTAGGCTGCCCACGGCCTCTTGGTGGCTGCTAACCACCTCTCACAGGCTTAACAACCCTCTGTTCTACAGCTTGCATCTGACCCGATCTTTGAAGACAATTCTTAACTTGGTGATCCATTGATCTACATCTTAAACATGTCCTAGTCCTTTTCCAACACTCACCCAAGTGAGATCTCCCGCAATTCGTGTAAGGGTGCGATCTGACAGTAGTAACAGGAACTGCTTGAATTGGCCCATCAAATCTGGTGTTCTTAACAGGCCTTCCAGAAGTACCCGAGGGCCGTGATTTCCTCTTAAATCTACCCTTATATTTTTCACAATTTTGGTACTCAAAGCACTTCACATCCTCAGCAATTTTTTCCTTTTCCACTAAGGCAGCAAAATCTCGATCCTCTATAGAGCTATCAACAAACGTAACTCATCTTGGAGGCCATCCTTAAACCGTACACAGTGTTCATATTCAGTTGCGACAATCTCACAAGCATACTGACTCAAGCGCAAGAATTTTGCCTCATATTCTGCCAATGACTTACTTCCTTGGGCCAGGCTCAAAAATTCCTTTCTTCGGGCGTCCACATAACTCGCCCCTACATATTTTCCTTGAAAGGCCACCTTAAAGAAATCACATGTCAAACGGTCAGCTAGCGTACCTTCTCTTACAGTGAGCCACCACTGGTAAGCCTCATCTCGCAGCAAAGACACTTCTTCCTTTAACTTTTGCTCCACAGTGCAGTCAAGGTCATCCATTATTCACTCAGTAGGATCTAGCCAGTACTCTGCTACATTTGGAGCTACACCAGACACACCTTTGAAGATTTTCGCTCCATTCGACTGGAGTTGTTCAAAAATTAACCCTCAGCCCATTGATCCAGTACTCGCTCCAGCAACCTTTTCTAGAACATGAAGCATTGCTTAGGATAAAGCATCATCCCCAGCTACTCGATCAAACGACTCTGTTTCAATCACTGGCGAAGTTGGTGCCTCCCTAGCAAGGCCTGATGTTGAAAACCCAGCCTTAGCACCTCCTCGACCTCTACCGCGGCCTCATGTACCCCTTTTGTGAGTATCCCTTGTACTCATATCGATATACATTTAATCTATTTTTGAAGTTTTATAAACCAGTTCTTTATTCCAGTATTTATTAACAGATATTTTATGAGAAGACAGTAGTTGTAGTTTGTTTTTGTAAATCGAGATCCCTCTACAGTTTTTAGTTTACTTTAACCTAATAGTTTCAGTACTACTATCTATGGCAGTTTCTTAGTATAATGTTTCAGTCCATAGCAATAAACAGTGTCAGAAAACTTACAGATTTGGCACCGGAGACTCGATGTGCCACACTTCCAGTAACAACATTCTAAAACAACTTAGATTCTTCGAAATCCTTTCTTTTAGAACCAGATTTTTAGGGAAATTTTCAAAACCCACTCCACATCCTAGTTTTGCAACTTGGCTCTGATACCACTAAATGTAACACCCCAAACCCGACCCAAACGTTATGGCTGAGTCTGACGTGTCACATCAATGTGTTATTTTAAAAGTTAGATTTTTCGATAAACGTTCATTTCCATGTTTAAATCTTTTTGAGTTGTGTTATCAAAACGTCCCGTTAAAAAGTTTTCCAAAATTTAGATTTGTAGGCGAAAATCTGAATTTCATTTAAAGCCCATCTAGTTTTTATTGCATGAGCAAAATTCGGCAAATTACATTAATAAGAGTTGAAAACATCTTAGCAAAACAATTGTCATATTTATTATTGTTAGTTTATCAAACTGATAAAAAACCATGAAGTTTTAAAAAATTGTGTTTTACCTTGAAAATAGTTTTTAATTTGAAAACTCATTTGTCCTACTCTAGCAATTTAAAGTAAGAAATTAAACCTAATTAAAAATCAAATCCTCAAAAGGCCATAATACAAAAATAATTAAAACCCATTATGTAATTTAAAGAAATAAAGTCAAACGTAAAAAAGTAGCGATTGTGTGGCCACCTCCGAGTCCCTCTGCGGCCCAAAATTGTCTAAGGCTGGGGATTCCCGGTACAGTTAAAAAAAGGGTGAGTTTGTGAAAACTCAGTGTGTCCTATCAGTCAACCAGTAAACAGTGTATGTAACACCCCAAACTCGGCCTAGAAGTTAGGCCCGGATCTGGCGTGTCACATTGAAGTGTTTTTTGAAAACCTTGTTTCCATTGAAAACCCTTCTTATTAAAGCTTGTTGCCATTTAAAACTTGTGTAAAATCTCAAATTATGTATGCATATTTTTAAAACGTAGTTTATTAAAAGACGTTCTCTTGTAAAATGTTATTACTTTTAAAACCTTAACTGTTACGGAAGCCTAATTTAAACTAGTTGTGAAAACGTGATATTTTGAAAAGTAGTTGTTGTTTTGGAAAAATCGTGTTTGACTTCTAGCAATTATAAAACAACAAATAAAATCCAAATGTAAAAACCAGAAAGTTAAAAAAAAAGCCTTATTACAACCCAAATCGGAATAAAGTACTTAAAAGTAAATCAAGACACAGCATAAGCAATGTGTGGCCTTCCTCGAGTACCTCGCAACACCGATCCTCCTAAAGCTAGGGATCACCTGCACAGTTATTAAATGGGGTGAGTTTTATGAAAACTCAGTGTGTAATCCCCTACTATATAAAAGGAACAGTTAGTCATATAAAAGAATTAAAAGTCTGGGCCCCAGCCCAACTATAGTTTCAATATCAATTGGGCCTTAGCCAACTATAATAGACAGTACCAGATGGACCTTAGCCCATTACAGAATTAGAAACATTGTCAGAACTAGAATCAAAATCAGAATCAGAATCAGGTAACAAAATCAGAATCAAAATCAGTATCAGTATCAGTTAACAGAATCAGAATTAGAATCAGGTAACAGAATCAAAATTAGAATGTGAATGCAATGCCCAAGCCCAGCCTAAATCCAACCGCTACACTCCACCCATACCAACCATATACACACCATGTGGGGAAACAACTCGACCCACCCAGCCGCTACACTCCACAGACGCAGCAAAGCTACTAATACAGATATCGTGGCAGAGCCACCAAAATAAGATAACGTGGCAAAGCCACTTAACAGAATACGTGGCACAAGCCATCGATAACTGGTCTATAATCGGCACAATGCCTGTGATATTGGTACAAAGCCTTTGGTAATGGCACAAAGCCCATAATAATAGCACGAAGCCCACAATATCGATACGAAGCCCACAATAACGGCACACAGCCTTCGGTAACATGATCAGCGCTCAGCCATCGATCGGTCCACAGTCGTCTCGGGTGACCCGTGCGTCCTTATCAAATCAGTACGAATATACGGCTCTTAAGCCTTCGATGGATCCACAATCGTCAAGCAACCATGCGATCCTAATAGATCCGATCTTCCTCTGTACAAAATCCCAACCCATGCAACATGTCACCTATGCAGAATGCCATGCCCATATTTGAATCAAACAATCACTATTAAGTCATTCATATCACCAATATATATTCACAATCAAATCCGTCAAACACACAGTCCAAGTCAGTCACTTGCCCACAAGGGCAAAACAATCATTTAACATCCTAGGGGCAAAATGGTAATTTTACCCCACAGGGTATCTTGGTAATTCTACCCTACAGGGGTATTTCGATAATTCTACCCTACAGGGGTATTTCGGTAATTCTACCCTATAGGGGTATTTCGGTAATTCTACCCTATAGGGGTATTTCGGTAATTATACCTTATAAGGGTATTTTAGTAATTCTACCCTACAATGGTGTTTCAATAATTTCGCAAATCAAGGGTAAAACAGTAATTTTACAAATCAAGAGTAAAACGATAATTTTAAAAATTAGGGGTAAAATGATAATTTTACAAATCAGGGGTCCTTTGGTAATTTTACAAGTTGAGGGTATTTCAGTAATTTGGTAAACTAAAGTATTCTAAACAGAGATAACAATGCGAATGGGCCTAGGGCCCATTCTCGGCCCAAATGGGCCCACACGCTCGTGTGGCCCTTTTAGCCCAAATCTAGCCACAGATATGCGATTCACCTAGTCTAATACAATATTTACTACACAATCAAACAACTTATCCAATTGGGCCCGTAGGCCCATTTGGCCCACATGGCCCCTTTCGGCCCATCGCGGCCTAAAGTAGCCGTCCTACAGCTAGAGTAGTGAGAAATACACACCTGATAGGAATTTGGAATTAATCCGCACTTCATGCTTACTCTTCTCATGGTTTGCTCTATTTAAAGCCAGCTCCTCACCTATTCCCATGCTAGCTTCCCGATGTGGGATCCCTCCGTCAATCCTCCAAAATAAACTTATTAGCAAAATAACCAACCTTTGCGTGCAAAGGGATTCGAACCATAGTCCTCCCAATAGCCATGCCATGCCACCACCACTAGGACACAAGCTCCTTTGTGTCATAAGTCCAGCACATTTAACTTTAAAGCCCACCTACTCGCTTCCAGATTTATTTAAAAGAAAAACCAAAATAAATTGCAAGAGCCAAGACTTGAACCTTGGACCCCTTGCTTCCTTGTCCCCTAAGTGGCACTACTTTGCCACTACACCACAATCCTTTTTCTGTCATGCTGTCACCAAAAATATTCTTAAAGCCTACCCACTAACGTCAAGGCTCCCATAAGAGAAAAACATAAATTTTTGCTAAGGCCTAGGTTTGAACCCAGGACTTCTCCAACATTCCAAACCTCTTAGCCATCACACCAACACGTCATTCAGTGAATATGGGCCCGGGGCCCATTACGCAACCCAAGTAGGGCTTACATGCTTGCATGCCCCGCTAATCAAGATTTGCCCATAGCCACGTGAACGACACAGTTGATCCACTAATTCCCGTAAGTCCAAAGACAACGACCTGTGCGGGCCCATAAGCCCATTGGGCACATACGGCCCATTCTTATAGGCCAAATTTCAGGGCGTTACAGTGTATGCAGACTAGTCTGGGCCTAAGCCCTATTCAGTATCAGAACAGTCTAGGTTTTAGCCCCACACAGTAATGGTGTAGGCCTAAGCCCAATACAAAAATTAGTATAGTATAGATATACAACCCAACCCAATCCGACCAACACACCACCCGTACTAACCAACACACCATGTCGGGATTAAATCGACCCACCCAACTGGTACACTAATCTTGCAGTGAAGCTGCTAGTAATAATAACACAGCAAAGTTGCTAGTGACAGTAAACGTGGCAAAGCCACTAGAATCAGAAAATGTGGCAAAGCCTCTAGTAACAAAAAAATACGTGGCAAAGCCACTATACAGTACTTCCTCCAAATCAGAATCCCAACCCCATGCAGAATGTCGTGACATAAATGTTACGTGTATGCAATATGTCATACTCAAAATCAGTCATATAACTACCATACATATTAATCAGCCTACCACTAGGGGTAAAACGATCTTTTCATTAGTTCGGGGTAAAATGGTGATTTTACCCCTCAGGGGTTTTGTGGTCATTTTACTAATTGTGGGGTCTCGATACAGATAACACCCTTTAGAAGGTCTACAGTCTCTCGAATGACTCAGATGGCCTAAGCGGTGGTAACAATGTAAATGGGCACAAGGCCCATTATTCGGCCCAAGTGGACCCAAATGCTCTTGTGGGCCATTTAGCCCAGATTCAATCGCGACTATCTAATTTACAAAGCCCAATCCAATAATTGTCACTTACTGTGGATTTTATCCGTGTAGGGCCCAAATGGCCCATTTTGGCCCAGTATGGCCCATAACAGCCCAAGCCCACAAAAACGCACGTGGAGGCCTTTACAGTTTGTAACCCAAGATTTGTGGGCTCGGTTTACTGAGGCCTCGAATGTCAAAGTTTCAACTTTTTAGCTTTTCGGCTTTTTCAATTTATAGTTATAGAAGGGTGCGATTACGCACCTTTTTATGAAATTGCACGAGGAATCTCCAACGACACCAACCTATATTAAATCCAAATATTCAATCAGCCCTTAACTCGTTAATATACTTAATCAGTTACACCATGATAACACAACATCATTTACCACGACTAGGAGATTCGGGATTCACCACTCCTAGATTGTTGACCCGAAATCAATTTTTCACACCTTGAAGAATGCCTGAATTATCAACACAAATCTATTAGTCCTTAACTGATTGTATAAGTGTGGCCCAAAACTACTACTATCACTTTAGAAAGAATAAAGCAATTTGGCCTAAGCCCACAGTAAGATAAGGTAACGCATTTACCTTATTGGAATAACAAGGAACAGGCTTGATCACTTTCCAGAATATTTACCTTCGCCACTTCTCGTGAAACCCTACAACCCTTTGATCCAAAATAAGGGACCCATAATCGATAATTAGAGACTACGGATGAGGGGTATTCAGCTAGAATTGGAAAAGAATAAGATGCCAAGATGAAAGTGGAGAGAGAGATGAATGAGAGAATTTAGCTTTTAGAAAAAAACGGTTGAGAAGAGAGCTGTATTTCGGCAACCAAAAGAGTAGATAAGCAAGAGAGAGAAGAACAGTGTTACGTGATGAATGAATAGAAAAGAGACCAAAAGATGAGAAAGGCTCTTTGACAATTCGAGCAAAGAAAGCTTAAATTGACCAAAAATGCAACTCCGAGTTGTTAGGAAGTAGTTACTATTCGGCCAGAGAAGAAATCGCAACAGCGAAATGTTAAAAGCGAACCCGAAATGACAAAAAGAATTTGACACCTACTCCCTCACAAGCTTGCCAAAAATGCACACTCAAGGGACCCCCTAGCTGAATTCACCTACTCAATACACCCGAATTTGGCTACAATTCCCCTCACACATAAATTCCTTGAAAATCTCCACAAATCCCTCCACCGATTTCTCCTTGATTTACTCCAACCTCCCATTCAAATTCAATTCAAACTCTTACAACCAATTCAACCACAGAGTTCCAGTCCAACTCCACCTCCTTCCAAGCTTAGCCAGTAAAATAAATAACTCCTTTGCCTATCCAAGAATTGAGCCTTAGACCTCATGCACACATTACACGCCTCTTACCAACTGGCCACTAGGCTTTTTATGACTTAAAACAACCACTATTATTTAAAAGGCTCATGACCCAGTGTCCAGATTCATTTAAGAGAAAAACTAAAAATTTTGCCAAAGCCAAGGCTTGAACCCAGGCTTCTCAAACACTCCCATACACACCTAAATCATCTAGCCAGCATGCCAAACAAGCAATTTGTGTCAAAACATGAAAAATTACAACCCCTATATTTTTGGGGCGTTACACTTATGACCATAAAAAGCCTCGTAAGGTGCCATCTAAATACTAGCTTGGAAACTGTTGCTGTAGTCGAACTTCGCTTGCGTTAGATAATCATCTCAACTACCCTAGAAATGTAACAGCCTAATTTCTGTGAGATCAGAATAGTGGTTTCGGGACCACAAATTCGGTCTGAAAATAAAATTTATTTTATTTTATTATATGGTTTGTATTAGGTTAGAAATGTCATGTGAAAATTTTGATAAGAAAATTTTACCGATTTCGTGTTTAATTATGAGAAGGAACAAATCCCATAAAATGCGAAAGTAGGATTCTAGTAGCTATAAGGATTAAATAGCTATGGAATTCAAAACTAGAGGTCCTTATATGGTAATTAGACCATCAATTAAAAGAAGGAAAATATCTTTGTTGAATCATCCATGGAAATTTAGCAAAAGGGCAAGGACTAAATTAGAAATTGAAATAATTAATTAATTAAAAAGATGATAAAAGAAATATCATCTTATTTTGTCATCTTTAACCCCAAAATTATATAGAAACCCTAAGAGAGAGAGACGAAACTTTCAAGGCCTAATTTGGTAAGTTTCTTTGTCCCATTTTTAATAATTTTGATATTTTTGAAACTGGGATAACTTAATCTATCTATTTGGAGGACTAATTTGAAAAGTTATCAAAGTATGGAAAATGGGTCATGGTTACGCTGGAAGTTAGAAATTTATGGTTGAAAATGAAAGGTTGTTAATAGATAAAGAACTTTTACATGGTGATTATTTATGAAAACATGATTTAGGGAGTAGAATGCAAAGTTGTGAAACTAAAGGAAAATGCTGAATTTTTATGAATACACGTGCTGTAAATTTTGTAATGGGATTTTGGTGAGGCTTGGAATAGGGAGTAAATTGCACAAGTTTCATTTTTCGATCCTAGGGACGAAATTGAAATTTATGGAAATATTAGGGGCAAAATGTTAATTTTTCCTAGAATATAATTGAGTCTTAATAAAAATGAAATGTATGAAATTAATGATTAAATTTATTTATATAGATCTAGACAATTCAAATTTGAGGTTAGATCGAGGAAAAGAAAAGGTTTCGGATTAGTAGATTTTATACGCGGACAAGTGTCGAGGTAAGTTCCTGTAACTTAATTGAGCATGTACATATGATTAATTGAATGTTATGTTTGTATGGAATGCAACTAATATTGATGTACATTATTTGAATGCTATAATGAAAAATTTAATGCATGCTTAAAAATGGTAAAAAAGGGTTAAGTCCCAATTGAATCTTGAATTCCGATGAACATATGTGCTTTTCTAAAATGAATGAGGTTTTGCATTTTTTGCGGACGGGATTTAGCTCGGATAAGTAATCTTATTAACCTCATTATAGAAAGGATTTAGCTCGGACAGGTAATCCTAATATAACACCTCTCGAGTATACGTAACGATTAGGGTTTACCCTGGACTGGTAACCCTAGTTGAGCTTTTCTAACCATATGATATATAAAGGATTTAGCCTGAACTAGTAATCCTTTTATACAATATGTGGCTCGAGAGTGTTTCCTTCATTAAGTGCCCTAATTGGTACTCTTGAAAAAGAATTGACGGGTTATTGAATCATACACCTCGAGTTACCACTTCAGTATTCATCGAAATTTCAATGATTCAACGGACACAACTTTTGACATGTTATGAGAAAATGAGATGAAATGATAATGGCTTGAAAGAGTGTTACATGATGAGTTCATCTATGTTTGCTTGATGGATATGGAGATTTTGGTGACTAACATGTTTGATTGAATGCATGCGTTTAGGAAGTTTTGCTAATGGATGGAAAACATGATATTGTATGCTTTGATTTAATAAACGGGATTGATAAGTTTAGTTTTCCATTATACGAACTTACCAAGCATGTAATGCTTACGCCATTTTATTTTCCCTATTTTATAGTGCTCAAAAGCTTACAAAGGTTGGAAGATCGTTAGAGCATCGTCACACTATCAACTAGCTTATTTTAGGAATATATAGTTGAATCATTTTGGTATAATAGCATATATAGGACAACTTGACCATTAGTGGCTTGATAATGATGTTTGTAACCTAGCCATTGGAATGGCTAAAACTAGTTGTTTTAATATACTTGTAATGTCATGCTATAGTAAATATATGTTAAGTAGGTTATTATGATATATTCACATGTGATATGTTAAGTATATGAGACCAAATGTTGTTAATACCTAAGTTAAATAAAGGTAAGTTATAAACACACATGCATGTAACGATATGCCATGATGAATGATGGAATTTTCTTAATTTGAATACTTGAAATGTGTGTTTCAAGTGCAGGACTTGGGTGTGATTTTGGGTGAGATATGAAGCTAGAAATGGCTTTACTTTGTCCACACGAGTAGACACACGAGCGTGTGTCTAGACCGTGTATGACACATGGCCTGGTAACATGGGCATGTGGTTAGGCTGTGTGCCCCATACACCTTAATTTTGAGAAACATAATGCTTACAATTGAGCACACGGGCGTGTCTCATGGCAGTGTGAATCTTGCACCTACCTTTTTAAAATTCGAAATAACCACACATCCTAGCACACGGGCGTGTGACGTAGCCATGTGACATTAATTTTTTTTCATGAGTTACAAGTCAAAGAGTTACACGAGTTCAGGACACAGACATGTGACTTCACACGGCCTGACCACACGGGCGTGTCCCACACCACATGGGCGTGTGACTCTTATTAGTGAGAAAAATTATGAATTCACCAATGCATGCCTTGGCATGGTCTTACATGGGATCTTTGCCTTATAGTAACTTATCAATGCCATGTCGTGACATGGTCTTACATGATTTCCTTGCTTTGTAAAACTTACCAATGCCATGCCTTGGCATGGTTTTACTTGGCATCCTTATCTTATGTTGCCATGGGTATACCATGGTCTTTTTTCGTCAAATCTTTCTTAATTGCCATGTTATAAACATGGGCTTTTCCGTCAATTCTTCCTTAGTTGTCAGGTTATAAACATGGACTTTGAAATATTAATGTCTTGGCAATTCATAGCTAAAACATACTTACTCAAAATTCTCAAGGTCAGTCACATAACTCAATAAAAATAATAGCAACAATTTCATAATAATAAAATGCTACTCAACTTACATACTTACACTCTCAATCTCATCATATCCTCAATTTATCATCATATCCTCAGTTTATCTTACTTTCCTCAAATTATGCTATTCAATCCTTTCTTCATCTTATATAAAGCCACATTACCACTATGGTCTTATATGTAAACTTATTCGAATTCTCACTTTTAATTTCGAATCATTGTCAAACATTTCTCAATTACTGTCATTATATTCAAAAATAAATACTAAAGCATTTATAACTAATATATCAATTTAGCATTCAAACATGCTTAATTAAATGCTTATTAAACACATGAACTTACCTCGATTCCACCACGGCCATTTTGACCAACTTTCCTATTTTTTTATTTTTTTCCCGTTCTAGGTCCAAATCTTATTTTTCGGGATCTAAAACATCATATTTCACTTATTTAATCAATGCACTAATTATTTCGGATCTAAAACATATTTTTATAAAAATTATATTTTTGCCCCAAAACTTTTGCATAATTACACTTTTGCCGCAAAGCTCAGAAATTAAACTTTATCCCTATTTCTTATGTTTTAGGACATGCTGGTCATTATTTTCTTTCTATGGCCGTCAAATTCTCACTCTATCATGTACTTATAAACATTAGGTGTTTTTACCGATTATGTTGTTTTACTCGTTTTATGTTAAAATTGCTTAGCACAAGTCGTTTAACATAACTCTAAGCTTCATATTCTATCATAAAACATTAAAATACACACTTTTCATGTGACAGCCCTATTTTTACCCTAATCAAAAAAGTGGTTTCGGGACCACGAAATCGAGTCAAAAAAATATTTAAGTAATATTTTCTGTGTTTATTATTTATGAATTATTATGTGTGAAAATTTCGTGACTTAATTTTGTTGTTTGGAAGTTTGATTTAGAAATAGGGCTTAATTGAGTAAGTTGGAAAAATTGATGGATAAAAGTATAAAGGGTCAAATTGCTAATGGCTTTGTTAATGGAGGCTTTTAAATGGCAATTTACCCATTATTATTAAGGTGGAAGGTAGTGGAGTATTATTATAAGCTTTATATTATTATAATAAAAGATAAAACATAAAATAAAAAAAGCCATTTTTGTGCTTTCATCTTTGCATGGCCGGTTGTGAAGAAAGAAAAGGGAAAAAAATAAGCTTCTATGTTTCGACCCTTGTCAAGCCAAATTAAGGTGAGTTTTTGACTTTGTTTTCATTAATTTTGGTGTTTTTGAGTTAGTTACCAAGTCATGTTCATAGCCCAATTGTTAATTTTGATTTTTGGGGTTAGATATGTATTTGGCCATGGTAGATGTGTATAAGATTATTTTTATGTTTGGATGTTTAAAAATGGGAAATGATGGTAGGATGAGTTGAGCTTGTTAAAATGGTGAAAAAAATGTGAGCTTGATGCCTATGTAGCATTCGGCCATAGAGTAGCAAATTATAAAATTTCGTAACATTTGTTATATGTTAAAATGAGCTTTAAATTTAGTGAATTATGTGATAAATGAAAGATTTGAGTTGTGTATGTGTGACTTGAGCAAGTGAAAGACCTATTTTGGCTTAATAGGAAATTCGGCTTTGGCATGATATTAGAAAAGAAGGTTTAAATATTAACTTTTGTATATATGTTTGCCGAATGTGATATTGATTAATGTGATTAATAATGTGATTAATAATGTGATTAATAATGTGAATAATAATGTGATTAATAATGTGAATAATACTTGCTATTGTTTAAAACTGAATGCTGAATGTGTTATAAAGTAAAGAATGTTCTTGTGATGTTCATTGAGGTTGCAATATGTGATTTTATACATCTTGAAAATTTGTGGTTTGTGATTTGATTACATAAAGTAAGTTATTAAATGAAAGTAATCTACTTGATATAGCTCAAGAACAAAGGGAACCAAATTCAGATAGGGGGAAGGTGAAAGTAGTTGAATAGCCGATCCGTAGTTGTTCGACCACATTTGAGGTAAGTTTTAAGTAATTAAACGTAAATTACATTTGAATATGACTCAATATGAATTATCAAAAATAAGTATTCTTTATAATGTACGGATATAATGGAATGATAAAATGAAAAGTTGGTATGTGGCCTTATGCTTATATGACCGAATGGCAAATATGATTTAAGGTAAGCTATGTGATATGTTTCCGGATTGAATAAAAAGTGTTAAACGAATGTGAAAGAAAAGTAATTTGAGATGTATAATATATATATATTCAAATGATGATTATGTTTAATGAATATGATTGGGTATAAGAACATGATTATTATGTGTTCCTACTCGAAGGAAGTTAAAATTGATTAATCTAGTTATTTTATGTGAAATGCATATGCACTTGATTTCGATGCAGTTATGACTTGGGGAAATTATCTTTGAATTATTATTCGAGCATTTTGGCCTAGCAAGCTATAAGCTGGTGCTATAATCAGGCTTCGAGCCTAGCAGGCATAATGCTGATGAATAAGTATCGGACTTTGATAGTCTAGCAGGCTTTGTGCCGGTGATAAACTAATGTTATTACCTAGCAGGCTTCGTGCCGGTGATGAATTTAGGTTGTTACCTAGCAGGCTAAATGCCGGTGAACTAATAAAAGTCTAATTCTATGAGACCTTATGCTAATACAACATTTAATTCTATGAGACCTTATGCTAATACAGCATTGGATTCGTTTAATAAATTAAGTTATACAGGTATGTATAATTTATTTATGCACATGAGAATAAAGCGAATTAAATGATTGGTGTGAAATGATAAGTATATGTGAAGTGGTTGTATGTATATATGGTCATTGTAGAATTATATACATGAAAGTATATGTTGAATATGTGATTATGAACATTGAAATTATATGTGATTTCGAATTTAAATGAAATGATATGTCAAAAATGTGTACAATGTGGCTATGTATATTCAGCAAAATGGGGATACACTTTGATTATGTTATATGTGAATTTAGATATTTGACTATAAGTGGAAATTGTCTATAAAATGAATTCTTGAGTTGTGAGTTTAATGTTTTAAATTACTTAAGACTTACTAAGCTAAATTGCTTATTGTGAGTATTTGTGTTTTGTTCCATTTTATAGATATCGGTTGGAAGTTACGAGCTCGGGGATTCAAGTTCAAAGTCATCCACACTATCTTCTCTGTTTTGGTACTTTTAAAGCTAAATTTGAAACTTATGGCATGTATAAGCTATAGTATCTTTTGAATCATTTTGATTGGAGTGTACATAATAAGCCTTGTGAAAAATGGCTTGTTATTTTGATAATTATGTGTAAGTGTTTTGAGTAAGTTTGAGATTATGTTATTCATGTGTGGTTGGATGAAGTGGTTATAAGCTTCAAATGTGATTTATGTGTAATATGACTTGATGATGAGTTGGTTTAGATGACCTTTATAATTTAGTCTTATACATATTGGCTATGGATGGCATGTTCAGCTATGATTTATATATTTTTATATTTGGTGTTTGGTATGATTATTGAATTATTAAGTAATATGTTTGTTTTAGATGAGTAAGATATTGATTGGTCTTTGATCAAGTCTTGTTTATTTTGTGATTTTTTTTAAATGCCTAGTGTACATGTGAGAAAAGTTTTGGAAAGACATGATTGTAGGTATTCGGCACTTGGCATGAAGTTTGAGCACTAAATGAATTAAATAGTTAATTACATTCGTATTCAATTAAGGTTAAAAGTGACTATATGATTAGTAATCTAGGTATTTTGTTGAATCACATGAATTGATGCAAGTTTGGTAAGTGGTTTTATTAATAAGTACTTGTTATATGACATTCTAGGTCACTTACATGCATCAACCTATAAGGAAGCTTGATTTGTTAAAGTTCTTATTAAGGTAGTATATATATTTTAGATTGAAGGGTAAACTTTGAGTAGATTATTTCTATGTTTATTCGGCCATTTGCTAATAATTCTTGGGTTGCATGATTATGGTTTCGTATAATTCTAAATATCTTGAATTCGTTGATATATATGTATTCTTGAATATCTGGAAGTTGTGTTTAGTTAGGTAATACCTCATAACCCTATTCTGGCGACGGATACGGGTTAGGGGTGTTACATTTTATTAGTATTAGAGCTACAGTTTAGTCGATTCTTGGACTAACGTAGCGCGTACAAGTCTAGCTATACATGCCATAATGTGATAATACGATAGTATGATGACTTCTGACAGTTAAAATGTGTTTTTCATATAGTAATGAATCCTGATCCCGATCGAGCCGTAGCAGACAATGTTGAGAGCGTAGCGCCTGCTCCCGCGTAAGGGACAGTGTTGATTGACTCTTAGCCAAATATGAGTAATCGAGATGATGAGATTAAACAAGCCTTTTATGCTATGATGAATGATTGGTTCACTCAATATGTTCGAACTAATCCGGCTGTTCCACAACCCCCACCCCCGAATAATTTTCTTTCGATACCTGTAGTGGCTCCTGTGACCGATCCATTGAGATCGAGTAAGCCCCCAGTTGATAAAATTAGAAAATATGGGGCTGAAGAGTTCAGAGCAACTGTTAGCGATGACGTCGAGCGGGCTAAGTTTTGGCTTGATAATCCTACCCGTGTGTTCGATGAATTATCGTGTACCCCTGATGAGTGTTTGAAATGTGTTGTGTCTTTGCTACGTGATGCTGCCTATCACTGGTGGAATACTTTGGTTTCAGTTGTACCGAGAGAGCGGGTCACCTGGGAATTCTTTCTGACAGAATTCCGTAAAAAGTATATCAGCCAAAGATTCATCGATCAAAAACGCAAAGAGTTTCTTGAGCTTAAACAGGGCCGAATGACAGTTACGGAATATGAACAAAATTCGTAAGGCTCAGCAGATATGCCCATGAGTGTATCTCTTCCGAAGCTATCATGTGTAAACGCTTCGAGGATGGGTTGGATGAAGATATCAAACTGTTGGTAGGCATTTTGGAAATTAAAGAGTTCGTAGTACTTGTTGAGCAAGCTTGTAAAGCCGAAGAGCTCGGAATTGAGAAAAAAAAAGTTAAAGCTGGGGCTAGAGAGTTTCGTAAAAGATCTTCGGGTAAAATATTCCAGCAGTCATTTAAGAAATTTCGAGATGAATCAGGTCGATCCAAGACTACTTCGGGCTTTTCCAAACGAGATCGCGATCGACCTCCTGTGAGTACACGAGCTACTTCAGTTGCTAGTGTTGGCAATGATTGTCAAGACAGATCCGAAGTGCAAGCATTGTGGTAAATGGCATTCAGAGAGCTATAGATTGCATGACCGCTCATGTTTTAAATGTGGATCAGCTGATCATTTTATCAGAGATTGTCCGAGATTAACGGAGCAGAATACTAATCCGAGTGGGAGACCTGGTAATATTGTAGCAAGAGGTAGGCCACCTAGACACGCGAGTAATGCTAGTGGCAGTCAGAGAGGGACCAAAGATACTCCTGTTCGATTTGAGGCTCGTGCTCTGGCCAGAGCCTATGCTATCCGCGCTCGAGAAGAAGCTTCTTCTCCAGATGTTATTACCGGTACCTTCACTCTTTTTGATACTGATGTTATTGCTTTGATTGACCCCGGTTCGACTCATTCCTATGTGTGTGAAACTTTGACATCCAGTAAGACTCTACCTGTTGAGTCTACTGAGTTTGTGATTCGAGTGTCGAACCCTCTGGGCCGGTATGTGTTAGTTGAGAAAGTATGCAAGAACTGTCCCCTAATGATTCGAGATTCTTGTTTCCCGGCTGATTTGATGCTATTGCCATTTGACAAGTTTGATATCATTCTCAGTATGGATTGGTTAACTGTGCACGATGCTGTAGTGAATTGCAAACGAAAGACAATTGACTTGCGATGTTCGAATAATGAGATAATTCGGGTTGAGTCTACTGATCTGAACGGGTTATCGGCAGTAATATCTTTGATGCTGGCTCAAAAATATGTGAAAAAGGGTTGTGAAGCTTATCTTGCATATGTTATGGATAGCAAAGTATCAGAAAGAAAGATTGAAACTGTACCCGTGGTTTGTGAATATCAGGATGTATTTCCCGAGGAATTACCTGGGTTGCCACCTGTTCAGGAAGTAGAGTTCAGGAACGACTCCAATTTCGATAGCTCCATATCGTATGGCACCAACCGAAATAAAAGAATTGAAATCTCAATTACAAGAGTTGACAGACAGAGGTTTTGCTAGACTGAGTTTCTCTCCCTGGGGTGTACCAGTGCTATTTGTGAAGAAGAAAGATGGAACAATAAAAATGTGCATCGATTATCGTCAGCTTAATAAAGTAACGGTAAATAATAAATATCCGTTGCCGCGAATTGATGATTTATTTGACCAGCTTAAGGGAGCTTCAGTATTTTCAAATATAGACTTGAGATCGGGCTATTATCAGTTGCGAGTTAGAGACTCTGACGTGCCTAAAACTACTTTCAAAATGAGGTACGGACATTATGAGTTCTTAGTTTTGCTGTTTGGGCTCACTAATGCCTCTGCAGTTTTCATGGATTTAATGAATCGAATTTTTAGACAGTATTTGGATCAGTTTGTAGTCGTATTTATAGATGACATCCTGATCTATTCACGCGATGAAACTGAGCATGCCGAACATTTGAGATTGGTGTTGCAAATTTTGCGAGACAAGTAGCTGTACACAAAATTTAGTAAATGTGAGTTCTGGTTACGTGAGGTTAGCTTTTTGGGATATGTTGTATCCACATCGGGTATCTGGGTTGATCCGAGTAAAATTTCATCTATACTTGATTGGAAACCTCCGAGGAATGTTTCAGAAATTCGAAGCTTTTTGAGACTTACCGGGTATTACCGACGGTTTGTGAAAGGCTTTTCGATGATAGCGACACCATTGACAAAGTTGCTACAGAAAGATGTCAAATTTGAGTGGTCAAAAAGATGTCAAAAAAGCTTTGATCAATTGAAAGCTCTTCTGACCGAAGTTCCTGTGTTAGTTCAGCCAGAATCCGGTAAAGAATTTGTGGTTTTTAGTGATGCCTCTTTGAACGGTTTAGGCTGTGTTTTGATGCAAGAAGGTTGTAACGCCCTAAATTTTTGGGTTTTTCTTAGATTTATCTTTATCTGATAAAATGTTTAAATGCTAGTAATTAGGTGTGTGATGCATGTCTGGGGTGTGTTAATGGGCCTATGGAAGGCCCATGAGTTGGTTGGAAGCTCGGCAAAATTTTGAATTTTCGTCTTAGGAGATAGGGGATCAGTGAAAGTAAGGGTTTTAAGGAATTGTGTGCAAAATATAGCACAAATGAACCAGGGGTAGAGTGGCAAGGGAGACGCCACTAGGTTCCTTAAAAGGTGGCGCCTAAATGAGCTTAGAGGTCAAGGGTTCAAGCGCCAGAGGTTGCGAAGGTGTTGTTTATTTTTTTAAGCTTGAGCAGGTAAGAGTTTGAGGCCGATTGGAACTCTGCTGGGAGGAGATTTGAATCGGTCAAAGAGTAAATCATGGAGGAGGTTGAGGAGCAAATCAAGGAGTTCGAATTTTGAAAGAGGTGGCCGGCATTAGGGACTCTTTAGGAGGCAAAAATCGGTAAGCAATATTGGGTATAGCAATCGGCTTAGGAGGGGTCCTTGTGCCGAATTTTTGAAGTTTTGTGCATCCTTTCTTTTGCCGAATTTAGGTGGCATATTAGTGTTTCCTTTTGGCAATCCTTTTCTTTGTTTTGACTAAGCAGCCGCACACCATATCCCAAGAACCCCACTGCCGATTTCTTCGTGGAGACTAAAAGACACTTTTGCTATTCTTCCCCTTTCTCTATTTTCATCTTCTTCTCGTCTTGCTTTCACAAACCGAAACCTACCTTGCTACCTCCTTCCTGGCCGAATCAACTAAAGTTTTCTCCTACTTCTTTTCTTCAAGCCCTAAACCGAGTGCTCATTTGATCAAAATCCCCATGGCCGAATACCTTCTATGACCGAAACCACACTTCCTTTGTTACCTATTGATCAAAATCTTCTTATTCTTCTTGATTCTCTAGCAAGCCGAACCCTATTCTTCTATCTCTTCTCTTCTAATTGCCACTTTACCCTACCTTATTGGTTGAACGGCAAGTGCACCACATCACTTCTTCAAGAGCCGAATATCTTTAGAGCCACTCTTTCACATTAGAGGTAGATTTATGGTAGATCTAGAATAAACCGGAGATAGTGGAAATGTGGAGCCATACTCTTCGAGAGGTGGTATTGGTAAGTGATCTAATCACTGCGTATCTTCGTTTATTGAATATCTTAAAGGAAGACCGAAACCTATAGGGCCTTAGAGGGCATGTCGACATTTTTTGTAAGATTCTAATATTATGGTTGTTTCTTTTACGCATGGAATAGCAAGAGGAGGTTATCAAGCGAGGAGTATTGAAAGATAACGTGAGTGGACATCGAGATTTAGTCTTTGATCAGCAAAAAGGGGTAAGATTTCAATGTTCGGGCATGTTGGCCGATTATGATTTGTGGGAGAAGATCTTATATGTGGCCGAATCTTAGACTAACATTTAGTGATCAATTGTAGGATTTCATTCGTGGGTTCTTCAGTGATTCCGACAGTTAACAGGTGTGTAACGTATCTCCATCATAGACTAGGATGGCTAAAAGCCGAAATAATCGAAACTGTGCTAAGTGACCGATCAAAAGTGACCGAAAAATCAGCCTTGGAAAGAAATAAGAGTGACCGAATACTCTGTTGTGGTCACATTGGGAATTCGCGATGGCGAAATTGCAGAAGGTGCAATTTCGAGCGTTTTGGTAAGTTGGGCCCAATGGGCTTCCGAGCCCAAATTTGAATATGTTCCTAAAAGACTTTCTGGTAACTCGAATAATAAAAACTTGGTAAAGTCGGTAAACTAAAACCTAAAATTGGGCTTAACGGACTTATCGACGATGTTGGACATAGTAAGGCCCATTAGGGGTTCTAGGCTAAAAAGGGCAAAATTGGAAATTTGGCTTAAGTGGACTTCCGTGGCTATTTAGGGACTGTTAATTTATCAGACTTGCATAAAGTCACTAAAAATATGAAAAAGGACTAAAATACCCTTAAATATGGAAAATTACCAAAATACCCCTAGGTGTAAAAAGACTATTATACCCCTAGGGTCAATTCTGTATGAAATGTATGATGTTATGTATCTGCATGAGTTAATTATTAATATGAATATATCTGATGCATGAGATGCTATATACTGTATGCTAGTATGATTATCTGTTGCATGGGGTATGGGTTTATGATGGAGGAAGAGTTCTGGCAGCCTCGCTGCAATCTGGTGGCCTCGCCACATATTTTCTGGCAGCCTCGCTGCAATCTGGTGACCTCGCCACATATTTTTTGGCAGCCTCGCTGCAATCTGGTGGCCTCGCCACAATATTTATATCTGGTGACCTTGTCACAATATCTGGCAGCCTCGCTGCAAATATATCTGGCAGCCTCGCTGCAAATATCTATGGTGTGTAGCGGTTGGGTGGGTCGAGTAGTCTCCCCACATGGTGTAAGGCTGGTACGGGGGTGTTAAGGATGGATCTGGGTTGGGTTTCTGTTTGCATAATGCTTATATCTGATCTGTTTCTGTTATGGGCCTTTTGGGCTTAACCTGATTCCTGTAATGGGCCAAGGCCCAATTAAATCTGTTTCTGAGGCTTGATCTGTTTTGGCCTATGGTTGAGATAATGTTGCACACTGAGTTGTCAAACTCACCCTTTTTAATTAATCTTTGCAGGTAACCCTCAACCATAGTGGGCTTGGAGCTGCGAGAGATTCGGAGTGGCCACAGCGACTGCAATAGAACTGGTTTTCATTTATGTTTTAGTATTTTAATTTTTATGTTAATTTTTGGGTTTTAATGTGTAATAAGGCCGCTATTAAATTTTCTTTTTGGGTTATAACTTTCTAAAGGATTTGGTTCGTACTTTATCGAAACTGCTAGATATAGGCTGCGCGGGTTTCCAAAACCTTAATAACGTTTATAAAATTTAAACAATCTTGAATAATGACAACTTAAAGTAGTTTTAACAAGAACTTTTCTCACCTTGCTAGTTTTATAAAATATCACCTAAGTCTCAACGCGTATTAAACGGTTACAATAGTAGTTTAGGATCATGTGACACACCAGATCTGGTCATAACGTTCAGACCGGGTTTGGGGTGTTACATTTAGTGGTATCAGAGCCAAGTTGCAACAACTCGGCTGTGGAACGGGTCTAGAAATGAAGGTTTTCAAACAATCAAAATGAAGATTTTCAAAAGATCATGATTTTTCAAAAAATTATTTGGAACTAGTTTTGATGAACTTCTTTTCAAGCATAAATGATTTATTTTCAAAGAAAACAAAAATTTATTAAGTTTTTCTATGAAATCTTTCGAAAGAGTGGCACACCGAATCTCCGGCCCAAGCCTGTAAGTTCTCTAAACTTTTCTAATTATTTCTGAAAACTCTGATTGCATGCCTGACTAAAGACTTTATTATGATACCTTAGCTAGGGTATTACTGAAACTGTAGAGACTCTGATAGGTAGACTGAGACTGTAGCTAGGCTACCGCGAAAGAAGATAAACTCTGAAACTCTATTTATTCATAAGACATCTGTAATAAACATTGAAATATTAATCTGACTCATAAAATTTCTAAACAGAAAGTACGAAATGAGTACACGAGCAGCTCGTGGTAGGGGCCGTGGACGTGGCCGAGGTAGTGCACGAGCTGAGACTTCATCTTCGGGTCATGCGCCAGCAGCTGGTATGCCGATACCACCGGCAACAGAGGTGGAATCTCATGATAGGGGTGTAGGGGACGATGCCCTATCACGAGCGATGCTTCGAGTTCTGGAAAGGGTTGCTGGGGCAAGTACCGGTAATGGATTTCGGGGATCCATTTCTGAGCGACTCCGAGCTAATGGGGCAGAGTTCTTTAGGGGTGTGTCTGGTGTAGCCCCAAATGTGGCTGAATATTGGCTAGAGGCCACAGAGCGAATCATGGACGATCTGGATTGCTCTATGGAGCAGAAGCTGAAAGGAGCCGTGTCGTTGCTTAGAGATGAAGCTTATCAGTGGTGGCTCACAGTAAGAGATGGAACTTCAGATGGTGAGGTAACATGGGAGCTGTTTAAGAAAGCCTTTAAAGGAAAATATGTTGGGGCTAGCTATGTGGACGCCCGTAGGAAGGAGTTCTTAAATTTGGTTCAGGGGAGTAGGACAGTATCTGAGTACGAGGCTGAATTTCTGAGGCTGAGCCGATATGCTTCTGGGATAGTTGCTACCGAATATGAGCGTAGCGTACGATTCGAGGATGGTCTGAGGGATGAGCTAAGGGTACTGATCGCTCCACAGAGGGAGCGTAACTTTGCTGCTTTGGTTGAGAAAGCTAAGATAGCTGAGGAAGTAAAGCGTACCGAGAGACAGAATCGCGAAAAGGATAGAAACCACTTTCGGAGGGACTCTGGACCATCAGGTGGGGCTAATAGAAATGTTAAGAGGGCAAGAGTGGCAGAACCAGTGCGAGCGATGCCAATGAATGCTGTCAGACCGCAGGGTTGTAGGAGTTGCGGTAAGATACATATGGGTGAGTGTCGGAAACGTTCTGGAGCCTGTTTTCGATGTGGGTCGATGGAGCATAGGATTAAAGACTGTCCCGAAGAACCGGACCAAGGACAGGTTATGGCTCAGAGGGTTGCTCAACCAGTGAGGGGTGGACCACCAGCTCCGAGGGGTCGTGGGCAAGGTAGAGGTGGAAATGGTAATGGTCGAGGACGAGGAGCACCTGGCAGGGGTGCTGGTTTCGCTGAGGCTCGTCAGCCAGCACTAGTTTATGCAGCTCGTCGCCGAGAGGAGGGTGATGCTCCTGACGTCATAACTGGTACGTTCTTGATTTCTCGTATGCCATTCACTGCGTTAATAGATGTTGGATCTACCCATTCTTATGTCGCATGTGCCATATCTGGGTCGCTGGGAGTGCGTTCTGAGGAGACAGTGAGTGGGGTAACTGTACTAAGTCCTTTGGGTCACTCGGTTAGGGTAGACAAACTGTATAGAGATGTACCTATAGAGACTCAAGGAAAAATCTTTTCTGGAGACTTGATGGAGCTACCTTTCGGAGAATTTGATCTCATCTTGGGAATGGATTGGCTTGTAAAGCATAGGGCTACCTTGGATTGTGCTGCGAAACGAATGAGGCTAAAGACTGCAGAGGATGAGGAAGTCTTGGTGATAGGTGAACGTAGAGATTATTTGTCCAGTGTGGTGTCAGCATTAAGAGCTGAGAAGTGGATTCGTAAAGGATGTGCGGCTTATTTGGCATTCGTGGGTCAAGTAGGAACTGAGGAACTAACTGTGGATCAAGTTAGAACTGTTAAAGATTTGCAAGATGTTTTTCCAGAGGAGCTTCCAGGTTTACCTCCGAATCGAGAGGTTGAGTTTGGGATCGATTTGTTGCCTGGTACGGCACCGGTGTCCATTGCACCGTACAGGATGGCACCAAAGGAGTTGGTGGAGTTAAAAGCGTAGATTCAAGAACTGTTAGATAGAGGTTTCATTAGGCCAAGTGTGTCTCCGTGGGGAGCACCAGTGCTTTTCGTTAAAAAGAAAGATGGGTCAATGCGGATGTGCATTGATTATCGGCAGTTGAACAAGCTGACGATCAAGAATAAGTACCCGTTGCCTAGAATCGATGATCTGTTCGATCAGCTTAGAGGAGCTTCAGTATTTTCCAAGATTGACCTTCGATCTGGGTACCATCAATTAAGGGTGAAGGAGGTGGATATTCACAAGACGGCATTCAAAACTCGTTATGGTCACTATGAGTTCTTGGTTATGCCATTTGGGCTGACCAATGCACCTGCAGCTTTCATGGATCTGATGAATCGAGTGTTCCAGCCATACTTGGATCGATTCGTGGTCGTCTTTATCGACAATATTTTGGTCTATTCTGAATCTGAAGAGAAACATGATGAGCATCTCCGTGTTGTGCTGCAAGTGTTAAGGGAAAAGGAGCTTTATGCGAAATTTAGTAAGTGTGAGTTCTGGTTGAGGGAAGTGACGTTCTTGGGGCATGTTGTTTCTGCTGAGGGTATTAAGGTGGACCCTCGAAAGATTGAAGCGATTCTGGAATGGAAACCACCGAGGTCTGTGGCCGAAATTCAGAGTTTTCTGGGTTTAGCTGGATACTACAGAAGGTTTGTAGAAGGATTTTCTGTGATGGCAGCACCATTAATGAAACTCATAAGGAAAGGCGTACCATTTGTCTGGACCCAGCAGCAGCAAGAAGCTTTTGAGAAGCTAAAGAAGGTTCTGACCGAGGCACCTGTGCTGATTCAACCAGAGTCTGGAAAAGATTTTACCGTGTACAGTGATGCATCGCATGTTGGGTTGGGCTGTGTGTTGATGCAAGAGGGTAAGGTGGTTGCTTATGCATCGCGACAGCTTAAACCTCATGAAGTGAACTATCCTACCCATGATCTGGAGTTGGCAGTAGTAATCTTCGCACTTAAAATCTGGCGACATTATCTGTATGGAGAAAGGTGTATTATATACACAGACCATAAAAGTCTTAAGTACTTGTTGACTCAGAAGGAGTTGAATCTTAGGCAACGGAGATGGATCGAGTTGCTTAAGGATTATGATTGTGCGATTGAGTATCATCCAGGCAAAGCTAATGTGGTGGCTGATGCCCTAAGTCGTAGAACTGTATCTGATCTGAGAGCTATGTTTGCTCGTTTGAGTCTGTATGATGATGGTAGTTTGTTAGCAGAATTGCAAGTAAGACCGACCTGGGTAGATGAGATTAAGGAAAAGCAGTTGAGGGATGAGACTCTGGTTTCTCGATTTCAGCAGGTTAAAGATGGGAATACTTCTGAGTTTGGACTTAACAGTGAAGGAATTCTATGTTTTCGCGGTAGAATCTGTGTTCCAAAGGATTTTCAGCTGAGGCAAGCAATTCTGAATGAAGCTCATAAAGGGTTGTGTGCTATGCATCCTGGAGGTAATAAGATGTATCATGACTTAAAGGAGTTGTATTGGTGGCCTGGACTGAAGCGTGAGGTAACAGAATTTGTAGGAAAATGTCTGACTTGTCAGCAAGTGAAAGCTGAACATCAGTTACCTTCTGGACTTCTGCAACCAGTAAAGGTACCACTTTGGAAGTGGGAGAGGGTGACCATGGATTTTGTAAGTGGGTTGCCCTTGACGCCGTCAAAGAAGGACTCGATTTGGGTGATCGTGGATAGATTGACTAAGTCTGCTCATTTCATCCCTGTACGTACTGATTATTCGCTTCAGAAGTTAGCTAAATTGTATGTGGCAGAAATCGTACGACTGCATGGGGTGCCATTGTCTATCATTTCTGATCGAGATCCTAGATTCACATCTCGGTTCTGGCAAAAGTTGCATGAGGCGTTGGGAACGCGGCTGAACTTTAGCACGGCCTTTCATCCTCAGACTGATGGTCAATCAGAGAGGGTTATTCAGATTCTGGAAGATATGTTGAGGGGTTGTGTTATCGATTTTCGAGGTAGTTGGGAGGATTATCTGCCGTTGGCAGAGTTTACGTATAATAACAGTTATCAGGCTAGTATCCGCATGGCACCTTATGAGGCACTGTATGGGCGTAAGTGTCGTTCACCTAGTTGTTGGACTGAATTGGGCAAGCGGCAAGTTCTTGGACCTGAATTGGTAGCAGAGACTGAAGAGAAGGTCAAGGTGATAAGGGACCGTTTGAAAGAGGCATCTGATCGACAAAAATCTTATGCAGATTTGAAGCGTAAAGCGATTGAGTATTCAGTAGGTGATATGGTTTTTCTGAAAGTTTCGCCTTGGAAGAAGATATTAAGGTTTGGTAAGAAGGGCAAGCTGAGTCCGAGGTTTATTGGGCCGTATCGGGTTCTTAAGCGAGTGGGTCTGGTGGCGTATCAGTTAGAATTACCGCCAGAGTTAAATAGAATTCATGATGTGTTTCACGTATCCATGCTGAGACGATATCGTTCTGACCCTGCCCATATTCTACCAGTTGCAGAAGTGGAAGTTCAGCCTGACCTAACTTTCGAGGAAGAACCTGTGCAGATTCTGGATCGAGACGTGAAGGTTTTAAGAAGAAAATCAGTCCCATTGGTAAAGGTACTATGGCGTAATCATGGCAGAGAGGAAGCTACTTGGGAACCAGAGGAGGCAATGCGTCAGCAACATCCTCATTTGTTTAGATAAGGTAAATTTCGAGGACGAAATTTCTTTAAGGAGGGTAGAGTTGTAACGCCCTAAATTTTTGGGTTTTTCTTAGATTTATCTTTATCTGATAAAATGTTTAAATGCTAGTAATTAGGTGTGTGATGCATGTCTGGGGTGTGTTAATGGGCCTATGGAAGGCCCATGAGTTGGTTGGAAGCTCGGCAAAATTTTGAATTTTCGTCTTAGGAGATAGGGGATCAGTGAAAGTAAGGGTTTTAAGGAATTGTGTGCAAAATATAGCACAAATGAACTAGGGGTAGAGTGGCAAGGGAGACGCCACTAGGTTCCTTAAAAGGTGGCGCCTAAATGAGCTTAGAGGTCAAGGGTTCAAGCGCCAGAGGTTGCGAAGGTGTTGTTTATTTTTTTAAGCTTGAGCAGGTAAGAGTTTGAAGCCGATTGGAACTCTGCTGGGAGGAGATTTGAATCGGTCAAAGAGTAAATCATGGAGGAGGTTGAGGAGCAAATCAAGGAGTTCGAATTTTGAAAGAGGTGGCCGGCATTAGGGACTCTTTAGGAGGCAAAAATCGGTAAGCAATATTGGGTATAGCAATCGGCTTAGGAGGGGTCCTTGTGCCGAATTTTTGAAGTTTTGTGCATCCTTTCTTTTGCCGAATTTAGGTGGCATATTAGTGTTTCCTTTTGGCAATCCTTTTCTTTGTTTTGACTAAGCAGCCGCACACCATATCCCAAGAACCCCACTGCCGATTTCTTCGTGGAGACTAAAAGACACTTTTGCTATTCTTCCCCTTTCTCTATTTTCATCTTCTTCTCGTCTTGCTTTCACAAACCGAAACCTACCTTGCTACCTCCTTTCTGGCCGAATCAACTAAAGTTTTCTCCTACTTCTTTTCTTCAAGCCCTAAACCGAGTGCTCATTTGATCAAAATCCCCATGGCCGAATACCTTCTATGACCGAAACCACACTTCCTTTGTTACCTATTGATCAAAATCTTCTTCTTCTTCTTGATTCTCTAGCAAGCCGAACCCTATTCTTCTATCTCTTCTCTTCTAATTGCCACTTTACCCTACCTTATTGGTTGAACGGCAAGTGCACCACATCACTTCTTCAAGAGCCGAATATCTTTAGAGCCACTCTTTCACATTAGAGGTAGATTTATGGTAGATCTAGAATAAACCGGAGATAGTGGAAATGTGGAGCAATACTCTTCGAGAGGTGGTATTGGTAAGTGATCTAATCACTGCGTATCTTCGTTTATTGAATATTTTAAAAGGAAGACCGAAACCTATAGGGCCTTAGAGGGCATGTCGACATTTTTTGTAAGATTCTAATATTATGGTTGTTTCTTTTACGCATGGAATAGCAAGAGGAGGTTATCAAGCGAGGAGTATTGAAAGATAACGTGAGTGGACATCGAGATTTAGTCTTTGATCAGCGAAAAGGGGTAAGATTTCAATGTTCGGGCATGTTGGCCGATTATGATTTGTGGGAGAAGATCTTATATGTGGCCGAATCTTAGACTAACATTTAGTGATCAATTGTAGGATTTCATTCGTGGGTTCTTCAGCGATTCCGACAGTTAACAGGTGTGTAACGTATCTCCATCATAGACTAGGATGGCTAAAAGCAATAAACGAAACTGTGCTAAGTGACCGATCAAAAGTGACCGAAAAATCAGCCTTGGAAAGAAATAAGAGTGACCGAATACTCTGTTGTGGTCACATTGGGAATTCGCGATGGCGAAATTACAGAAGGTGCAATTTCGAGCGTTTTGGTAAGTTGGGCCCAATGGGCTTCCGAGCCCAAATTTGAATATGTTCCTAAAAGACTTTCTGGTAACTCGAATAATAAAAACTTGGTAAAGTCGGTAAACTAAAACCTAAAATTGGGCTTAACGGACTTATCGACGATGTTGGACATAGTAAGGCCCATTAGGGGTTTTAGGCTAAAAAGGGCAAAATTGGAAATTTGGCTTAAGTGGACTTCCGTGGCTATTTAGGGACTGTTAATTTATCAGACTTGCATAAAGTCACTGAAAATATGAAAAAGGACTAAAATACCCTTAAATATGGAAAATTACCAAAATACCCCTAGGTGTAAAAAGACTATTATACCCCTAGGGTCAATTCTGTATGAAATGTATGATGTTATGTATCTGCATGAGTTAATTATTAATATGAATATATCTGATGCATGAGATGCTATATACTGCATGCTAGTATGATTATCTGTTGCATGGGGTATGGGTTTATGATGGAGGAAGCGTTCTGGCAGCCTCGTTGCAATCTGGTGGCCTCGCCACATATTTTCTGGCAGCCTCGCTGCAATCTGGTGACCTCGCCACATATTTTCTGGCAGCCTCACTGTAATCTGGTGGCCTCGCCACAATATTTATATCTGGTGACCTTGTCACAATATCTGGCAGCCTCGCTGCAAATATATCTGGCAGCCTCGCTGCAAATGTTATCTGGCAGTCTCACTGTAAATTATATCTGGCAGCCTCGCTACAAATATCTGTGGTGTGTAGCAGTTGGGTGGGTCGAGTAGTCTCCCCACATGGTGTAAGGCTGGTACGGGGGTGTTAAGGATGGATCTGGGTTGGGTTTCTGTTTGCATAATGCTTATATCTGATCTGTTTCTGTTATGGGCCTTTTGGGCTTAACCTGATTCCTGTAATGGGCCAAGGCCCAATTAAATCTGTTTCTGAGGCTTGATCTGTTTTGGCCTATGGTTGAGATAATGTTGCACACTGAGTTGTCAAACTCACCCTTTTTAATTAATCTTTGCAGGTAACCCTCAACCATAGTGGGCTTGGAGCTGCGAGAGATTCGGAGTGGCCACAGCGACTGCAATAGAACTGGTTTTCATTTATGTTTTAGTATTTTAATTTTTATGTTAATTTTTGGGTTTTAATGTGTAATAAGGCCGCTATTAAATTTTCTTTTTGGGTTATAACTTTCTAAAGGATTTGGTTCGTACTTTATCGAAACTGCTAGATATAGGCTGCGCGGGTTTCCAAAACCTTAATAACGTTTATAAAATTTAAACAATCTTGAATAATGACAACTTAAAGTAGTTTTAACAAGAACTTTTCTCACCTTGCTAGTTTTATAAAATATCACCTAAGTCTCAACGCGTATTAAACGGTTACAATAGTAGTTTAGGATCATGTGACACACCAAATCTGGTCATAACGTTCAGACCGGGTTTGGGGTGTTACAAAGGTAGAGTTGTTGCGTATGCTTCGAGACAGTTAAAACCTCACGAGAAAAACTATCCGACTCATGATCTCGAATTAGCTGCTATTGTTTTTGCTCTAAAAATTTGGCGTCACTACTTGTTCGGAGAGAAATGTCACATTTATTCTGATCATAAAAGCCTCAAATACTTGATTACTCAGAAAGACTTGAATTTGAGACAACGATGATGGCTAGAATTACTGAAAGATTATGAGCTCGTCATTGATTATCATTCGGGAAAGGCAAATGTGGTTGTTGATGCTCTAAGTCAAAAATCATTGTTTGCTCTGCGAGCGATGAATGTACATTTGTCTATGTCCACTGATGATGTGTTAGTAGCGAAATTAAAAGCAAAACCAATGTTGATGCAACAAATCTGGGAGGCCCAAATAGTTGATGATGATATGATCGTAAAATGAACACAATGTGATTCAAAAGAGGATTCAGAGTTTCTGATTGATGACAATGATTGTTTGAGATTCAAAAATCGTATGCAGACTTGAAACGTAAAGATATAGAGTATCAACTCAGAGACAAAGTGTTTCTTAAAGTTTCACCGTGGAAAAAGGTACTGATTCGGCCGTAAAGGCAAATTGAGTCCGAGATTTATTGGACCGTATGAAATTTCAGAACGGATAGGGCCGGTTGCATATAGATTACTATTGCCACCTGAACTTGAAATGATTCACAATGTTTTTCATGTTTCGATGCTTAGATGATATAGATCCGATCCCTCACATGTGATTAGTCCGTCAGAAATTGAAATTCAGCTTGATTTGAGTTATGAGGAAGAACCGGTTCGTATTTTGGCTCGCGAGGTGAAAGAACTACGGAATAACAAATCTCGTTAGTAAAAGTATTGTGGCTCAAAAACGGGGTCGAAGAAGCGACTTGGGAGCTTGAGGACTCAATGAAAGAACATTACCCTAACCTATTAGCCGGTAAGATTTTCGGGGACAACAATCCTTAATGGGGGAGAGTTGTGACAGCCCTATTTTGGCCCTAATTGGAAAAGTGGTTTTGGGACCACGAAACCGAGTCAGAAAAATATTTAAGTAATATTTTCTGTGTTTATTATATAAGAATTATCATGTGTGAAAATTTCGTGACTTAATTTTGTTGTTTGGACGTTTGATTTAAAAATAGGGCTTAATTGAGTAAGTTGGAAAAATTAATGGATAAAAGTATAGAGGGTCAAATTGCTAATGGCTTTGTTAATAGAGGCTTTTAAATGGCAATTTACCCATTATTATTAAGGTGGACGGTAGTGGAGTATTATTATAAGCTTTATATTATTATAATAAAAGATAAAACATAAAATAAAGAAAGCCATTTTTGTGCTTTCATTTTTGCATGGCCAGTTGTGAAGAAAGAAAAGAGAAAATAATAAGCTTCTAAGTTTCAGCTCTTGTCAAGCCACATTAAGGTGAGTTTTTGACTTTGTTTTCATTAATTTTAGTGTTTTTGAGTTAGTTACCAAGTCATATTCATAGCCCAATTGTTAATTTTGATTTTTGGGGTTAGTGATAAATGCTAAATTATACATATTTTTACCTCATGTTTAGCCTATATTTTGGATGGATTCTTATCAATTTTGTGAGAATTGGTGCTCTTAATCCTTCCTTTTTATATCTTATACTCAGGAGAGCCTAGGAAAGAAGAAAGAATGGAAAACGGGCCAAAAACGATGAAAAATGGGCCAAAATATGCGAACAACACGGGCAAAGAAATACCACACGGTCGTGCCACCCGGCCGTGCCACATGAAGATCACATGGTCAAGCCCCCGACAAGCACGGCCAGGTCACACAGTCGTGCCTCCACCGATAAAAGCACACGGCCTCTGTCGAAGTCACATGAGCGTGGCACACGGGCGTGTTCTAGTCGTGAGGAAGAAGAATTTCACTCGAATTGGGATGCTTAGAGGCTAAGAAAGGCTCCCCACAAGCTCTCTATATAAAGACCTCATGAGGCAGAAGCACCATATGTTTTTAGATATCTTTCTTCTCAGTTTTCTGCCACACAGAGGGTAGAAGCAAGGGATTACTCCAAGGGGGAAGCCGATTAATTCATCTCAGAAGCTAGAATTCTACAGCAACATAGAGGATCTCCCTAAATTCCTTCAGGGGTTTTTGGTTTCTTTTATGTTTTGTTATTTTATATCTTCTGAGATGTTTTCCTTTTTTATTATAAACTAAACCCCTCAAATACTTGAGGGGGATGAAACCTAAGGCAGATCTTGTTATTTATTCTTGATTTATTTGATAAATACTTGAATTATTCTTAATTATGCGTTCTTCATTCTTGATTTAATAATCCTAGGTATTATTTCAAGAATTAGATGTGCTTAGAGCAGAGGAGCAAAAGTCCCTGTGATAAGAGTAGATCTACCATAATTAAGCGGAGTTGCATGCAACCCTAGACATAGGGCGACATAAATCTACCGGATTAGGGTCAAACCTAATATGGGGAACCATAGATCGAATTAATGCAACCTAGGGAGTTAATTAATAAAGGAACTTTAATTAACAACTTAGGCCTAGTTGCTCTACGCCTCGACGGAGGGTTTAGCATAAGTTAGGGTTCTCTACGGATCAAGTCAAGTAAAGAAATCATATAGTTCAAGAAAATAATAACAAGTGAAGTCTAGGTGGATTCCTCCTTGAGTATTGTCCATATAAATCAGCTTTTCCCCAAAAGTTTTCCCAAATTTACTCTTTACACTTTCTTAGTTAGTTTTAAAATTAGTTTAAACAATCCTCTTTTATTTTTAGGCTAGATAATAGAAAAAAAGTAAGTACTAGTACTTTTGGTTCCCTTGGGTACGATAACTCGGTCTTGCCACTAAGCTATACTACTGTTCCACAGGTGCGCTTGCCTCAACGTCGTGATATTAGTTGGTTTTGGTGTGAACAAGTTCTTTATAAATTTTATTACTTCATATCACGCGATATCAGTTAGATATGTATTCGGCCATGGTAGCTGTGCATAAGATTATTTTTATGTTTGGATGTTTAAAAATGGGAAATGATGGTAGGATGAGTTGAGCTTGTTAAAATGGTGAAAAAAATATGAGCTTGATGCCTAAGTAGCATTCGGCCATAAAGTAGCAGATTAGGAAAATTTGTAATTTTTGTTATATGTTAAAGTGAGCTTTAAATTTAGTGAATTATGTGATAAATGAAAGATTTGAGTTGTGTATGTATGAATTGAACAAGTGAAAGACCTATATTGGCTTAATGGAAAATTCGGCTTTGGCATGATATTAGAAAAGAAGGTTTAAATATTAACTTTTGTATATATGTTTGCCGAATGTGATATTGATTAATGATTTGAGTAATTGCTTATAATTGATATGATTGAATGTGAGAATTTCTGAATGTGATTGATAATGTGAATAATACTTGCTATTGTTTAAAAGTGAATGCCGAATGTGTTATAAAGTAAAGAATGTTCTTGTGATGTTCATTGGGGTTGCAATATGTGATTTTATACATCTTGAAAATTTGTGGTTTGTGATTTGATTACATAAAGTAAGTTATTAAATGAAAGTAATCTACTTGGTATAGCTCAAGAACAAAGGGAATCGAATTCGGATAGGGGAAAGGTGAAAGTAGTTGAATAGCCGATCCATAGTTGTTCAACCACATCTGAGGTAAGTTTTAAGTAATTAAATGTAAATTACATTTGAATATGACTCAATATGAATTATAAGAAATAAGTATTCTGTGTAATGTACGGATATAGTGGAATGATAAAATGAAAAGTTGGTATGTGGCCTTATGCTTATATGACCGAATGGCAAATATGATTTAAGGTAAGCTATGTGATATGTTTCCGGATTGAATAAAAAGTGTTAAGCGAATGTGAAAGAAAAGTGATTTGAGATGTATAATATATATATATTCGAATGATGATTATGTTTAATGAATGTGATTGGGTATAAGAACATGATTATTATGTGTTAATGTGGTTATTTTATGTGAAATGCATATGCACTTGATTTCAATGCGGCTATGACTTGGGGAAATTATCTTTGAATTGTTATTCGGGCATTTTGGCCTAGCAAGCTATAAGCTGGTGCTATTATCAGGGTTCGAGCCTAGCAGGCATAATGCCGGTAAATGAGCATCGGACTTTGATAGTCTAGCAGGCTTTGTGCTGGTGATAAACTCAGGTTATTACCTAGCAGGCTTTGTGCTGGTAATGAATTTAGGTTGTTACCTAGCAGGCTAAATGCTGATGAACTAATAAAAGTCTAATACTATGAGACCTTGTGCCAATATGTCATTGGATTCGTTCAATAAATTAAGTTATACAGGTATGTATAATTTATTTATGCACATGAGAATAAAGCGGATTAAATGATTGATGTGAAATGATAAGTATATGTGAAGTGGTTGTATGTATATATGGTCATTGTAGAATTATATACATGAAAGTATATGTTGAATATGTGATTATGAACATTGAAATTATAAGTGATTTCGAATTTAAATGAAATGATATGTCAAAAATGTGTACAATATGGCTATGTATATTCGGCAAAATAGGGATACACTTTGATTATGTTATATGTGAATTTAGATATTTGACTATAAGTGGAAATTGTCCATAAAATGAATTCTTGAGTTGTGAGTTTAATGTTTTAAATTACTTAAGACTTACTAAGCTAAATTGCTTATTGTGAGTATTTGTGTTTTGTTCCATTTTATAGATATCGGTTGGAAGTTACGAGCTCGGGGATTCAAGTTCAAAGTCATCCACACTATCTTCTCTATTTTGGTACTTTTAAAGCTAAATTTGAAACTTATGGCATGTATAAGCTATAGTATCTTTTAAATCATTTTTATTGGAGTGTACATAATAAGCCTTGTGAAAAATGGCTTGTTATTTTGATAATTATGTATAAGTGTTTTGAGTAAGTTTGAGATTATGTTATTCATGTGTGGTTGGATGAAGTAGTTATAAGCTTCAAATGTGATTTATGTGTAATATGACTTGATGATGAGTTGGTTTAGATGACCTTTATAATTTAGTCTTATACATATTGGCTATGGATGGCATATTCGGCTATGATTTATATATTTTTATATTTGGTGATTATTGAATTATTAAGTAATATGTTTGTTTTAGAAGAGTAAGATATTGATTGGTCTTTGATCAAGTCTTGTTTATTTTGTGATTGTTTTTTTTTTTTAAATGCCCAGTGTACATGTGAGAAAAGTTTTGGAAAGACATGATTGTAGGTATTCGGCACTTGGCATGAAGTTTGAGCACTGAATGAATTAAATAGTTAATTACATTCGTATTCAATTAAGGTTAAAAGTGACTATATAATTAGTAATCTAGGTATTTTGTTGAATCACATGAATTGATGCAAGTTTGGTAAGTGGTTTTATTAATAAGTACTTGTTATATGACATTCTAGGTCACTTACATGCATCAACCTATAAGGAAGCTTGATTTGTTAAAGTTCTTATTAAGGTAGTATATATATTTTAGATTGAAGGGTAAACTTTGAGTAGATTATTTCTATGTTTATTTGGCCATTTGCTAATAATTCTTGGGTTGCATGATTGTGGTTTCGTATAATTCTAAATATCTTGAATTCGTTGATATATATGTATTCTTGAATATCCGGAAGTTGTGTTTAGTTAGGTAATACCTCATAACCCTATTCCGGCGACGGATACGGGTTAGGGGTGTTACATTTCACCTATCGGTAATTTTCCAAATATAAACCCTAGCTTGAATTAATGGTAGAATTAGCTTAATCAAGTTACCGAGATTCCAAAAGCGTAAAGAACATGAAAAACGGGGCTAGAACAAACTTACTATGAAGCTTGGAAGATGAACAAACCCTAGCCATGGTGTTCCCTTGCTACATTCGGCCATGGAGAAAAGAAATGAAGAAGATGATAGCTTATTTCATGTTATCTTGTCTTTATTCATTAATTAAGGTATTTTACCAAAATGCCCTTAAATACCTTACTAACCATGTCTATTTTTGTCCATCAAACTTTAATAGTGTAATTACTATATAAGGACCTCTACTTTAAACCCCCATTTCAATCAAGTACTTTATAAACTCGAATACATATTTTGCAACTTTTGCAAATAAGCCCTAATAGACAAATTAAACATGCAATCTATAAAATTTCTCATCGGTAGTCTAACACTTGCATCCAATCAATCGGTAAATCATGATAATTCATCGTAATAAACTTTTCTATCTCATATTTGTGGTTTCACAACCACTGTTTTGTTTATGCCCTTTTTCGGGATGTTACACCAGTTGATAAGATTCGAAAGCAAGGGGCCGAAGAATTCAGGGCCAACATAGATGTTGATCCAGAGAAGGCAGAGTTTTGGCTCAAGAATTCTATAAGAGTGTTTGATGAGTGCACACCCGAGGAGTGTTTAAAATGTACTGTGTCATTTTTGAGGGACTCAGCATATCATTGGTGGAAGTCGTTGATATCGGTGGTTCCAAAGGAGAGAGTGACATGGGATTTCTTTCAAGAGGAATTTTGAAAGAAACATATAAGTCAACGGTTTATTGACCAAAAACGAAAATAGTTTCTTGAATTGAAGCAAGGTAAGATGTCTATGGCTAAGTATGAACGTGAATTCGTTAGGCTCAGTAAGTATGCTCGAGAGTGTGTATCCTCCGAGGCTGTTATGTGTAGAAAGTTTGAAGATGGGTTGAATGAAACATGTGACAGCCCTATTTTGGTCCTAATCGGAATCGTGGTTTCAGAACCACGAATCTAAGTTAGAATAATACTTTGATATAATTATTTTGTGTTATAATGTGTGTGCTTTGATATGCTAATGTTTGTATTATTAAATCTTGATGTTTAAATGCTTAATTAATTAGCAAAGGACTTGTTTGTTAAACTTAAAAAAAATGATGGATAAATTAAAAAGGGCCGAATAGGATATGGTTCTTATTAAGAGGGATTTGCATGGTTATTAAACCATCCTTTGAATAAATGGACGGTAAAACCATAGTGTAATGGTTTATATATGTGTTTAATGATGGGCAAAATAGTAAACCAATAATATGTTTATATGTTTAGCTAATAAAACATAAAGAAAAGTAAAAGAAAAACATTTTTGCATGTTCTTAAATTGAAAGCCGATTGTTGAAGAAGAAAGTTTGGGTATTCGGCATTCTTGAAACCAAAAATTTCAAGGTAATTTCAACTTAGTTTTACTAGTTTTTGATGGATTTGAGCTTCTTGCCTTACTCTAGTCGAAACCCACTTGTTAATTTTTGTTAAGGTGATTATATTAGATTCGGCCATGATAGTAATGTGTTAGATTTTGAATGTTTGATGTTTTGAATCGTAAATGGTTGTTAGATGAGTACTAAGCTTGTTAAATTTTGATAAATAGGGTTTTAAGGACAAATTGTATTCGGCTAATTGGGGTTTAATGTGAGGTTTTGATAGATAATAGAAAAGTATGCATAAATGTCTAAAAGGGTTATTCGATTATGGATGTTAATTTATGAAACCTTATGCTAGTTGATAGAAGCTAATTTTTGAATGTTAGATTAGCTTTTATCGAAGGCCGAATGTGTTTAATTGTCAAGGAACGATTTAATTTGATTGCAATTTGAGATGGATAGAAATGAGGCTTGTTGTATGTGTTCTTTTGATTAAGAAATCATCTTTGTTTGAGGGAAGAATGTCTTTGTTGATTTACTTGTTAAAGTTACCGAATGTGATTAATGGTGAGTAAGATTATATTATAATTGAGCAACTGTGGATAGTAAGATCTATTTAGTTTTCTTGTTATATTCGGCCATAGGTGTGAGTAATTGAGTTGTAATAAGTTAAATTTGTTTACTTTAGCTCAAGAGCAAAGAGAGCCAAATTCGGATAGGGGGAAAGCGAAACTAGTTGAATAGTCGATCCGTAGTTGTTCAGCAACATCTGAGGTAAGTTTTAAGTAATTAAACGTAAATTACATTCGAATATGTCTCAATATGAAATATGAGAAATGAGCATTCTTTGTAATGTATGGATATAGATGAATGGTAAGATGAAATGTTGATATGTGGCTTTATGCTTGTATGGCTGAATGATAAATATGATATGAGGTAAGTTTTGGTGATATGTCGTCGGATTGAATAATAAGTATTAAGTGAATGTGAAAGAAAAGTGATTGAGATGTATGACTATATACATATATTCGAATGATACTTATGCCTAATGGATGTGGTTGAGGTAGATGAACATGATTAGTATGTGTTCCTACTTGAAAGAAGTTAAAGGTTGATTAACGTGGTTGTTTTATGTGAAATGCATAAATATATGATTTCGATGCGGTTATGACCTTGTGAAATTATCTTCGAATTGTTATTCGGGCTTTTGGCCTAGCAAGCTATAAGCTGGTGCTATGAACAGGCTTCGAGCCTAGTAGGCATAATGCCGGTGAATGAGCATCGAACTTTGAAAGTCTAGCAGGCTTTGTGCCGGTGATAAACTCAGGTTATTACCTAGCAGGCTTTATGCCGATGATAAACTCAGGTTATTACTTAGCAAGCTTTGTGCTGGTGATGAATTCAGGTGGTTACCTAGTAGGCTAATTGCTAGTGAACTAATAAAAGTCTAAGACTATGAGGCTTTGTGCCAATATGGCATTTGGATTTGTTCAATAAATTTAGTTATACATGTATGTATAATTTATTTATGCACATGAGAATAAAACGGATTAAATGATCAATGTGAAATGAGAAGTATATGTGAAGTGGTTGTATGTATATATGTATATATATGTACATCCGGTCATTGTGGAATTAAATACATGAAAGTATATGTTATATATGTGTTTATGAACATTGAAATTTAATGTGGATATGGTGTTATAAACTAGTTCAACTAGATTGAATTAAAGATGGCATTGCAAGGTTTTGATGCTTATGACTTTATGATTTCGAATTTAAATGAAATGATATGTCAAGATGTGTACAATGTGACTAGGCATATTCAGCCAAATGGTAACATACTTGATGATGTTATATATATGAATTTGGATATTTGGCTATAAGTGGAAATTGTTTATAAAGTGAATTCTCAAGTTGTGAGTTTAATGTTTTAAATTACTTAAGACTTACTAAGCTAAATTGCTTACTGTGAATATTTGTGTTTTGTTCCATTTTATAGATCTCGGTTGAAAGTTACGAGCTCAGGGGTTCAAGTTCAAAGTCATCCACACTATCTTCACTATTTTGGTAATTTTAAAGCTAAATTTGAAACTTATGGCATGTATAAGCTATTGAATCTTTTGAATCCTTTTTTATTGGAGTGTACATAATAAGCCTTGTGAAAAATGGCTTGTTATTTTGATGATTATGTTTAAGTGTTTTGAATAAGTTTGAAATTATGCTATTCATGTATGGTTGGATGAAGTAATTATAAGCTTTCAAATGTGATTAATATGTAATATGACTTGATGATGGATTGATTTTGATATTGATACATGTATGATTGTAATGCTGAGAATTTTGTAATTGATTTAAAAGTTTGAAAAGCATATGACCTCGAATATTGTGTTTATAGATATATGATTATTGAATGATTGGTTATATGATATGAACTTGTTCGTAAATGGTTATTTTGACTTTAAAATTATTCTTTAAATGGTTTAGAGATTTGAATTTGGTTATCATATGAATGTGTGGAGTTGTGTATTGTTCAATAGTCTCGTTTAGTAATGCCTCGTAATCCTATTCCAGTGACAGATTCGGGTTAGGGGTGTTACAAAACATCAAATTGTTAGTTGGGATTTTGGAAATTAAAGAGTCTGTTGAATTGGTTGAACGTCCTTGTAAAGCTGAAGAACTAAGCAAAGAGAAAAGAAAAGTCGAGAGTGAGGCTAGAGATGCTACAAAAAGACCGATGAGTAAGTCGTTTCAATCCCAATCAAAGAAATCCAAAGAAATAAATACTCGAATGACTACTTTAGTAGGGATTTCACATCGAGATCGTGGAAAAACGTATTTGAGTTCTAAAGTTCAAGCCACCTTGATGGCAAGTGTGGGTAATACGAGACCTAACAAACTCGAATGTTAGAATTGTGGTAGACAACATTTTCTGAGTGTTGGGGGAATAGTTGAGCTTGCTACAAGTGTGGTTCTTGGTAAAATTTTATTCAAGACTGTCCTGAGAAAGTTGAAGAAGAGAGGCTTCAAAGTGCCCGACCGAGTAATACCACTAGCAGGGGTAGACCATCGCGAATTGCTGGTGGTGGAGCTAGTAGCAAAAGTATGGTGAAGGATTCCACTGTGAGGCCAAAAACGAGAGCACCTTCAAGAGCTTATGCTATACGTGCTCGAGAGGATGCATCCTCCCCCGACATGATTACCGGTACAGTTTCTTTTTACAATACTAATGTTATTGCATTGATTGACCCCAGATCCACTCATTCTTATATTTGTGTAAAATTGGTAAATAGTAAGAAATTGTCTCTTGAATTGATTGAATTTGTGATTATAGTGTCAAACCCTTTAAGCAAGTATGTGTTGGTAGACAAGGTTTGCAAGAATTGTCCTTTGATGATTCAAGGTCACTGTTTTCTAGCTAATTTGAAGTTGTTTCCATTTGACGAGTTTGATGTTATTTTGGGCATGGATTGGTTAGCATTGCATGATGCCAAGGTAAATTGTAGACAAAAAACCCTCGAGTTGAAATGTGAAAATGGTGAAATTCTTTGGGTGGAAACAAATGAAACAGACAAATTACCTATGGTGATTTCGTACTTATTAGCTCAGAAGTATATGAGAAAAGGGTGTGAAGCTTACCTCGCATATGTGTCGAATACTGAGGTGTCTGAGTCGAGGCTTGAATCAGTTCTCGTAGCCTGTGAATTTCTAGATGTGTTTCTGGAAGAATTACCTGGGTTGCCTCCGGTTAGAGAAATTGAGTTTGCTATTAACTTGTTGCTTGGGATTGCACTGATCTTTATTGCTCCTTATAGAATGGCTCTGACTGAATTGAAAGAGTTAAAGGCTCAATTACAAGAGTTGACAGATAAGCGTTTTGTAAGACCAATTTTTTCCCTTCAGGGTGCTCCCATATTGTTTGTAAAGAAGAAAGACGGGTCGATAAGGCTTTGCATTGACTACCGCCAACTTAATAAGGTGACGATAAAGAACAAGTATCCATTGTCGAGAATTGATAATTTGTTTGATAAATTAAAAGGAGCCACTGTATTCTCCCAAATAGACTTGAGATCCGGATATTACCAATTGAGGGTCAAGGAGTCGGATGTGGCAGAGGCTACCTTTCGGACGAGGTATGGACACTATGAATTTTTTGTGATGCCTTTCGACTTAACTAATGCACCAGCTATGTTTATGGACCTGATGAATTAAATTTTTCAGCCATATTTGGATAAGTTTGTGGTGGTGTTTATAGATGATATCTTGGTTTATTCCTATGATGAAAATGAGCATGTCAAACACTTGCAGACAGTGTTGCAGATTCTGAGAGAGGAGAAATTGTTTGCAAAATTCAGTAAAAGTGAGTTTTGGCTTCATTAGGTTGGATTTCTGGGACATATAGTTTCAAGTGATGGTATTCGGGTTGACCCGAGTAAAATTTCTACGATTGTTGATTAGAAACCACCAAAGAATGTATCAAGGTTAGGAGCTTTTTGGGCCTAGCTGGTTACTATAGGCACTTTGTCGAGGGATTCTCGATAATTGCCTCTCCTATGACTAAGTTGCTTCAAAAGGATGTTAAGTTCGAGTGGACTGGAAAGTGCCATCAAAGCTTTGAGAAGCGAAAATCGAGATTGACTAAAGCACCAGTGTTAGTGCAACCTGAGTCAGGAAAAAATTTGTGATTTATAGCGATATGTCATTGAATGGACTTGGATGTGTACTTATGCAAGAGGGCAAGGTAGTGGCTTATGCTTCGAGACAATTAAAGCCGCATGAGAAAAATTACCCAACACATGACTTAGAATTGGCCGCCATTGTCTTTGCCTTGAAGATTTGGTGTCATTATTTATATTGTGAAAAATGTCGAATCTTTACCGACCATAACAGCTTGAAGCACTTAATGTCTCAAAAGAGTTGAATTTACGACAACGAAGATGGCTTGAATTGTTGAAAAATTATGAGTTGGTAATTGATTATCATCCGGGAAAGGCGAATGTAGTCGCCGATGCTCTAAGCAAATAATCTTTGTTCACTTTGAGAGCTATGAATACGAGCTTGAAACTGTCTGATGATGGGTCAGTATTAGCTGAATTGAGGGCTAGACCGTTGTTTATTCAACAAATTTGTGAAGCTCAAAAGAATGGTAAGGAGATGCAAGCTAAGAGAGCTTAGTGCGAATTGGGTAATGCCTCTGATTTTCAGATTGGTCCAGGCAATTGCTTGATGTTTCATGATCGAATATGTGTACGAAAAGATGATGACGTAATTCAAAAAATTTTACACGAGGCACATAATGGTTGTTTATCAGTACATCCAGGTAGTACGAAGATGTATAATGATTTGAAAAAGTTGTACTGGTGGACAGGTATGAAAAGAGACATCTCTAAGTTTGTGGCAAAATGTCTGATTTGCCAACAATAGAAAGCCGAGCATTAGGTACCTTCGAGTTTACTTCAACCAGTAATGGTTCTCGAATGGAAGTGGGATAGAATCAAGATGGACTTTGTGACAGGTTTTCCTTTGACTCTGAAGAAGAGAGATACTATGTGGGTTATTGTTGATAGATTGACGAAATCGGCTCACCTTATACCGGTGTGTGTTGATTATTCACTTGACAAGTTGGTTGAACTGTTTATTACTGAAATTGTGAGATTACACGAAGTACCTGTGTCTATTATTTTGGATAGAGATCCGAGGTTCACTTCGAGATTTTAGAAAAAGTTGGAAAGACCTTAGGTACAAAATTAAATTTTAGTACCGCATTCCATCCACAAACTGATAGGCAATCCGAAAAAGTAATTCAAGTTCTTGAAGACATGCTCCGATGTTATGTTTTAGAGTTTGAAGGTAGTTGGGAAAGATATCTACCTTTGGTTGAATTTGCCTACAACAACAGTTATCAGTCGAGTATTCAGATGACCCCGTATGAGGCATTGTACAGTCGTAGGCGTCGAACACCTTTGTATTGGACCGAATTGAGTGAGAAGCGAATTAATGGTGTTGATTTGGTTAAAGAAACCAAAGAGAAAGTGAAGATCATTCGTGATTGTTTGAAAGGTGCCTCTGATCGACAAAAGTCTTACTCAGATTTGAAAAGAAATGAGATTGAATTCCAAGTAGGAGATAAAGTGTTTTTGAAAGTATCTCCGTGGAAGAAAATATTAAGATTTGGCCGAAAGGGCAAGTTGAGTCCACATTTTATTGGGTTGTACGAGGTCATGGAGAGAATTGGACCAGTAACGTATCGGTTAGCTTTACCGGCAGAGTTAGAAAGAATACACAATGTGTTTCATGTGTCGATGTTGTGACCGTACCGTTCAGATCCCTCACATGTAATTTCTCCGATAGAAATTGAGATACGACCGGATATGACATACGATGAGGAACCACTTAAGATTTTGGCCCGAGAGGTTAAACAGTTGAGAAATAAAAAATATAACCTTAGTGAAAATGTTGTGGCAAAAACATGGAGTGGAAGAGGCTACGTGGGAACCAGAAAAAGCCATGAGAAAATAGTACCCAAACCTTTTTACTAGTAAGATTTTTGGGGACGAAAATCCCTAAAGGAGGGAGAGTTGTAATAGCGCAAATTAGGGCCTAAACGAAAAAGTGGTTCCAAAACCATAAATCCGAGGTTAAAATATTTATTCCGATTGATTTTTTATGTTTATTAAGTGATTGAATGTCAGTGTGAAACTTTGGTTGAGAAATTTTATTGATTGGATGTCTAATTTGATCAGTTGGACTAAATTGCAATAAGTGAAAAATATGAGTCTTAGTCCATAAAGGTACTTGATTGAAATGAGTTTTTAAATGAGAAGCATTTATGTGGTAATTAGACCATTTTATTTTAGTTTGGACAAAAATACCCATGGAAGGGACAAAATATCCAAGTTATGAGTGAGGGGCATTTTGGTCATTTGGATAATTAAAGAAATAAAAAGGGAAAATAATTCAAAATTTTGTCCATCTTGTCTCTTCCTTGGGCGAAAATCACAAGAAGCCATAGCTAAGGTTTCTTTCATCTTTTCAAGCCCAAAGTAAGTGATTCTTAGCCCTGTTTTTAATGCTCTTTGTATTTTTAAAATCCTCGTAGCTTGATTTAGATATTCCTACCACTAATTTGAGCTAGGGTTTATGTTTAAAATTTTACCCATAAATGACATACATGTATTTTGACGTCTAGTGGTAGAATATGAAAGTTTGGAGTGTGGTGAACATCTTTTACTAGATGATTTTTGGTAAAATTGACAAAAAGGACTTGTTTGTAAAAGATGAAATAATGTGGGTATAAAATGCAAAATAGTGGAAATTGAGGGCTAACATAGAAGAGAAAATGAGTTGGCTAGGCTTGGGTGTGTGAAAAAAATGAACGCATTTCATTTTACGAGCCTAAGGACTAAAGTGTAAAAAAATTGAGAAAGTTAGGGTCTAAATTGCAAAAATTTTCGTAGGATGATTTTGGACTACATTGAGTAATTTGTGTGTTAAACGAGTTAAATGTGTTATTATAGATCAAGGAAAATGTGGAATCGACCTTGACCAGGGCAAAGGTAAGGTTTCGGACTAATTTGCAAATTGACACATTTTGTACCGAGGTAAGTTTCTATGTAAATGATGCATCCTTTTATTGATGTGTTTACTTGTGGATGCCTTTATATGAAATGTGAATGAGTATTATTGTCGTTGGAAGAGATTATGAAAAGTGAGGTTACGAATAAATCCCGTGAAATATTGATGATGGTGGGCTATGTACGAACCACCAAGTAATTGTTGGAATTGATGTGCTAAGTGCGAACACCTTGTGAATTATTAATATAGATGGCCTAAGTGCGACCCATCGTGAAATAATGATATCGGTGGGCTATGTGCGAAACCACCGTGAATTATTGATATTGGTGGGCTAAGTGCGAAACCACTTTATTATCATTAAAATGAGTGGCTATATGCGATTTATTTTTCATGGATTATCATATCGAAGTGTATGTTGAGAAATTATTTAAGTGAAATTATAATCACTATGTGATGAGTAAGTGCAAGGAATAAATGTGAGAATTTATGATGCTTTGTGCATGCTAAGTGTTGAGAACGTTGGGTAAGATGTGAGACGAGTAAGTGAAATTATAAGATTTGAATCATCGAGATAGTTGAGTTATAATTTGATTGATAAGTGTGTGGTTTTGATGTTTATTGTTTGCATATTGACTTACTAAGCTTAAAGCTTACTCCCCTTTCTTTTCCCTTATCTTATAGATTAGTCGAGTCAGCTTGAGATACGAAAAATGTTGGAGGATCACTCACACTATCAACACTTTTTAGTATATTGAACATATATTGAGTTATGGCATGTATAGGACTTGGTCATTTTGTAAGTGTCATAATTGTTGGGCTAAATGTGTAAGCCTATGCTATTTGATATTTTATTTTGTATAAGGCCATGAGATGTGGTTAATATTAAATGTGTTATAAATATATGATAGGGTATTTCATGAATGAGTTTGCTTGCCTATGTGGGATGTGTGAGAATATGAAGTAGTTGTGTCAAAAATGTGATGAGTAAATGGTTGTGAACATGCATGATGGTTGGGCAATGTATTTGTGATTGGGTTGAGTTGTGAATGTGTGGATTTTGGATATTTGGATGTGTATTTATGCCATGTTGTGAATTGGCAAGATTGGTATATATTTATTTTTGTTTCAGGGTGGCAATAGGCTTGGTAAATAGCCTTATAATTGTCCACACGGGTAGACACATCGGCATGTGTTTAGGCCGTATGTGACACACGGTCTGCCCCATGGGCGTGTAGTCTGGCCGTGTTGCCCCTGGATGCAATTTGCAAAAAATTGAGTACGTCTCATGGGCTAACACACAGGCATGTGCCTTGGCCGCGTGACCTAATTTGTATGCTGACATCATAAACAGAATGTCTAGGTTTTTGCACATAGGCAGAGACATGGGCGTGTGCCTCGGCCGTGTGAAGGATACAGCCTAGGACACAGGCGTGTGCTCGGTCGTGTGAAAACTCCTGTAGGGTCGAAATGAAAAATAAATACACATGGGCTAGGGACATGGGCATGTGTGACCACACAACCTTCCCACATGGGCGTGTCCCTATACCACACGGGCGTGTGCCCTATTTTGCATGAAATTTTCCAAAATTTTCTAAAGATCTCGGTTTGGTCCCAGACCTCTGCTAAAGTACATTTTGGGCCCCGTAGGCCCATAATAGGGACCATTGGTTTATAAATGAATGATTTTAACATTGAAAGGAAGTTTTTAATTTGGAAACGACCAGTTGTATGTGTTATTGTTTGGTAATACCTCGTACCGGGTTCCGACATCGAATACGGGTAAGGGGTGTTACAACTTTGTATATCATTAGATACATAGATAGTACACACAAAGTGTACTAAACAGTAATCTGTCTATTCTTGTACATGTATGATCTTTCGAGCTATAAATGGTAAGCTCCTCTTGAGCTGAAATAACGATAAGCTCTAATTAGTTGAGAAACGGTAAGCTTTTACGAGCTGCAAATCGATAAGCTCATACGAGCTGTGGTGAGTTTGCAACACATGCAGGATCTCAACCAAATCGGTAACCCTAATGACATGTCACTTGTATCCTACGAATTCCTAAGGTTCAAACGGGGCTCAGTATTCTTCGAACTTCATCAATTAGGCATTCGATAATCATATATTTTAGTTTCTCAATTCACATACATACATTTCAGTATATATAAAAATGCTCAATTCTAATTATACGAACTTACCTCGTATAGTATGGATGAAAATTGAGCTATTAATCCACTACTTTGTTTTTCCCTCCATCTAATTCTGATATTTTCTTTTCTTGATCTATGTAACACCCCTATCCCATGACCGTCGCCAGAATAGGAAGGGGCATTACCGGATATTCAGAACAGATCAGAACAGAACATTCACAGTCAATAAGATTTAGGTAAAAGTCCCTATCAGAGATCTATAAGACCTCAATCATGCATAAAGGTAAGGTCGGGACTAAACCAAACACAATCACAAACTTTAGAACACATGAAAAATTTTCCAAATTAAGGAGGTCACACGTCCGTGTGACCAGGCCGTGTGCCTCACACGAGACTCAGGCACGCCCGTGCACCCAAGTCGTGCCAAAACAGAGCAGGCATACTGAATTTTCACCACAACCACAAGACATGCCCGTGGGTCTTGGCCGTGTGAAACTTTGAGCCAAAACTGGAAAATCAACACGGCCATAAGGAACGCCCGTGTGCCTTAGTCGTGTGGCACAAAGCAGACTTGAAATAAGCCATACTTTCCACCCATTTGGGTCAATTTCACAACATACCAAAAACACCAATTTACCTAAACAAAATCCAACTAATTCAAAGCTTAAAACATTCATCTATATGATCAAAATATTCATATACAATCTCATGCCAATGAACAAACATTTCATGGATAGTATCCATAACTAAGACTTATCATTTATACTCAATCAACACCAACTAAACTTACCTTTCACCACCTAGATTTAATATCAAAATATCCACTTCATTAAGGACATTCATTCATCAATTTCATACCAACATTTGCACCATTCACAATACCAAAACAAAGCACATATCCATAGCTTGACCACATCACATGACATATATACATAGACTCAAAAACACATTTCAGTTCCTAGCCTATACATGCCATATTTAACTTTGTACATTCAAAAGGTACCAAAATCAAGCTCGATAGTGTGGTGATGATCCTTGACTATCCCCGAGCCCTCAGTAGCTACGATATCTATAAAATAGTTGAAAGAATAAACAGAGTAAGCTATAATGAGCTTAGTAAGTCAAATACAAACAAATGAAATCTTTAAACACATTATGATAGCAATCTCATATAAATAACTGATGAACCAGATATACTCATTCATTACATACTCAAAGTTCACAATAGCATACCTTTCATGCTCGTAAATTCAATACAGAACAGACATACCTGAGTCAGACATATAGAGTATGCATTTATTCATTTCTCAAAATTTCTCCTCGTATCATTCAGAAACATCACAAAGATCATATAGGCCTTATACAATGACGACGTCCCTGACGTGGTCTTACATGTTATTTAACATCGATGCAACTGTCCCAGAAAGGGTCTTACATGAAACATTTACGATGCCAATGTCCCAGACATAGTCTTACACGTAATTCTCTAATCAATGCCTACGTCCCGGACGAGGTCTTACATGATATCCTTTTACCATTGTACATTCGAAAATGACTCGGAATAATACTTTAGGCTCTCATGGCCATCCAATACAGTTTATATAACAAGATTTTATAACAGACATTAATATGACGCATATTTGTATTTTGACTTACCTTGTACGGATTTAAACGGATTCGAGTCGAATATTCAACGACTTTGGACTTCCCTCGATCTAAGTTCGTTTTTCTTTGTTCTTGATCTAAATCAATTCAAATTCAACCATTCAATTATTAATTTCATTCAATTCAATCCATGAACACAATTTTAGGGCATTTTACATTTTAGCCCTCACAGTTTCATACTTTAACAAATTAGTCCCTAATACACAAAGACATCCAATTCACATAATTTATTTAAATACAAGCTTGGCCGAATGTTTGTGGCTTTCATAAAAGCCCATATAACACATTTATTTCACAATTTAGTCCTTCCAAAGTCTCATTTTCACAAATTAGCCCACATAGCTCAATTTCATCAAAAATTCATGGTAAAACATGTTTATTCAACACCTATCCATCATTATTCACTCAATTTCATCATAAAGCTTCAAATGGCATCAATGGCATCATTCACAAACTTCCTCAAAAACAGAAATTGAGACATGGGCATGAAAGATTTCGAAGCAACGATCACAGAAACGTAAAAATTATCAAAAATCGAGCTCAAAACATACCTTGATTGAGCTAGAAGAGTTCCGAAACCTAGGAAGCTTTATTTCCTTCTTTTATTTTCTTTGATTTTCAGTGAAAGAGAAGCATTATAAGACCATATTTCATGTTATTTTATTATATCATATAATTAAACAACATTTACTAATTTAACCTTCATTTAAACCATAATAAAACACATGTTTTAAGGTCATTTATGACCATTTAAACCTTCAATGGTTTAATTGCCACATAAGGCCATTATTATTTGAAAGCCATTTCAATTGAACACTTGAACATATAGCATACTAATTTTATCACATATACAATTCAATCCTTTTTCACAATTAAGCACAGAAACAGACAAATTAATGCACAGAAATTTCACAGATGCTAAATCATATATCACAGACGCAGATAATAATATTAGAATATTTTTTGACTCGAATATGTGGTCCCGAAACCACTATTCCGACTAGGGTCCAAACCGAGCTGTTACAATCTAAATAATCAAATTTAACTTATTTAATTATCATTATGTTCAATTTAGCCCAAAATACAAATTTTTGCAAGTTTACACTTTTATCCCACAACTTTTAACTATTTTACAATTCAATCATTATCTCATAAAAATGCATTCTTGCAATTCAACCCATACCCATCCTAGCCGAATTTCATATAAGTCCTTAGCAAGCCATATATTTCATTTATTTCACAATCTCACCATAGATTCTACATATTTTTTAATTTAATCCCTCATTAACATTTTTATCAAAATTCCTTTAACAAAAGTTATTTAATTCACAACAACCATTCATAATCTATTATGAAACTTCAAAAATCACACATATTCATCAATGGCAAAACCCTATACTTTTAATAGTTTCACAAATTAGTCCCTGGGCTAGCTAGATTAAGCTGCAACGATTTTAAAAAACATAAAAATCATTAAAAACGGGACAAAAAACATATCAATCAAGCCAAAAGAAGCATGGTCGAACTTAGCTTCAACAATGGTTTCTTTATCTTCTAATTTTGGTTGTAAATGGTGAAAGAAAAGATGATGGCTTATTTTATTTTATTTCATGGCCAAACAAGCAGTCTTAATGACTCACCTCTCTTTCTTTACAACCCTACCTGGTGTTCAGTTTTCATTCATTGCTTTGCTCTTGCAAAAGCAATGAGGACATTGCTTCTTTTTAAAGAGGGTAAGGCAATAAATTGCTCAAAATTTTTTTCAAGTATGTTTCAATCATTTCTTTCATACGTATGTTTTAATAAATGAACGTTTAGAGATTTTTTCTTTAATGAGATAGTTTGTATGCAAGCATGAATGTTGATTCTATCTGAGTGATTGTATGTTATCATGAAGAAGGGAATATTTGGATTATCTTAGCCTTAGGTAATGTTTTCCATGAAAACTTAGTTTCTTTTGAGATTAGACATGCATAAAGGTTTATATCTTTAGAATTGACTTAGTAACTTTCTTAAGGTGAAATCCTAGAAGACATAAAAATCTGAAATGATATGGGCACTATTTCTTTGGATCGTTTAAGCCTGTTCAAGCCAACCTTATGATATTAGACCCTTGAAACTATAATTTTGAGCTTAAAGGCCTGTTTATTGCAATGAACCTACTTTTTAAGCCACATTTCCATCTTTTAAAGTTATCCTAATTTTGTGCACCCATCTTAAATAAAGTTGTCTTGGTGTGAGGAAATTTTCAAAAGATATATATGCTCATCCTTAAAAAAAAGCGAAGAAAAGTTTCCTTAGTTTCCACAAAGAAAAATGTATGAGCATGAGTTCAAAATAAGTTTGGGGGTGTTCCAGAAGATCACTTAAAGGAAAAGGTTTTACTTTGAGAAATCTAAGACAAAGTTAAAGGTTAAGATTTTGAAACCAAAATGTCTCATCTCTTAAAATCCCTACCTTTAACCAAGCCCCATTACAACCTTATACAAGACCTATTGATTTGATGATTATGTCACCTACATTAGTGGAGAGGAAGTACTAAGTTCAACATATGAAGATCATAAATAAACCTTATGATTATTTTGCTTAATTGATGAGAAATTATGTTGAATGAAAAATATTATCTCTGGCTGTGACATACATACAAACTATGATTCATGTTGGCATATTTTGAAACTTAGTATAAAATTCTCAAAATGTTTGCATATGAATTACTTGTTAATAAAGAAGATCTATGAACATGAAGTTATTAATGCATGATTATGGGATAAAGATTGATGTTGCTTACACTATTAGCAAATTTTCCTTAGCAAGACCTTTTGATGTGCATAAACATTACTCGGGACGAGCAATGATTTAAGTTTGGGGGTGTGTAAACTGAAAATATATAGGATTTTTCCTATGTAAATCATCACCTTTTTACTTAAATTTGTTGCTAAAACTAAGTAATTGTTTAATAAATTAATGAAATATGTGAAAATATGAAAATATGACATATAAATTATTAAAATGTGATTTTTTGCTTATTGTATAGTTTTCATGCATAAAATGACTTATTTTATATTTACTTTGAGCATAATATATTTTTAAGATATAAAGTGGGCCATGCATGATTAAATTAAATAATAAATTATAAGATTATATTTAATAATTTATTTGTAAATATTTCATTAATAAATTGGGTTTTAGTTAATTAATTAAATTGGATAAATTTTATTCTTTGATTCTCTAATTTATTGATTTATTTTGGACAGGTCTGGTAGCTTTATTGGACTACAAAACTATCTAAATTGGGGACCAAGTCAACCAAAAATTTAACTGCACATGTCTGTCCATAAACCAATTTTTGGTTTAATTGCACAAGGTCCTTGCAATGTTCAAGAATTTAGAGATTTCCCTAAAGATTTGCACTTGACTGAGTCTCAGTCCGGAGTTGTTGTGGTAGTTAAATTGAGCAAAAATAAAGCAAAAAATCAGCTCAACTTCCTCGATTTATGGTCGGCCACATAATGAAGATACTTGAAGAGATTAAAACTCCTATTTTTAGTAAACTATATTCCTCCCCTGTAACACTCCTTAGCCGGAACCGTCACCGAAGTCAGGTAATGAGCATTACCAGATTCAGAATAAACCTTATAGAATTTATTCAATGACAGTTACAGATTTGCATGCACTTCAATTCAGAATTACCTTTATCAAAGGTTTTCAAATGCATTACGGACATTACAGATGGTTAGGATTTGAATCCTAATATACTAGACTCTCGGAAAAATTTTCACTTTTAAAGCACCGTCACACGCCCGTGTGACAATTGGCACGGCCGTGTTGATAGATCGTGTGGTCTTTACACGCCTATGCTCGGCAACTGTGGACAAAACTGTCCATTATGCCACGGCTGCTCCACACGACCGTTTGGAGGCCGTGTACCCCACACGGTTGAGACACACGGCCATGTCTCCTACCCGTGTGGTTCACTAAAATTTAATTCAAGGTGCAGGGGAGGCACGGTCTAGGGGCACACCCGTAGGATCAGATCATGTGTCGCCCACGGTCTAGGCACGCCCGTGCCATGTACCCGTGGAGCATTTTGCCAAATCCCACATGGTCATGGCACACGCCCGTGTGCCTTGCCGTGCAGGCCATGTCAGGCTATATACTAAGCCTTGGCTCTCCCTCAAAACACGCTCAAACACATGCATAATCCAAATAGCCAATTCAAGAGAAATTTTACTCAAAAGGACTTCATTCATAACATTGCTTACAAAATATCATATGAGTAATGTAACTTAGGCATACCAAAATAGCCAATTACAACCACCAATTATTCTATACATGCCATAAATTACACTTGAAATATGAAATATACCAAAAGAAGCTTGATAGTGTGTTGCGTGGCTCCAACTTTACGATCCTGATCTAACAAGCTCAATATCTATAGAGGATGGAAAAAGGGAGGGTAAGCTACAATAGCTTAGTAAGTTATATGAAATTCATAGCAATGAAACAGTTTAATATATCATTAAATTAGCATCATAGATGCTATCACATATCATTATACAACTAGCTTACTCTTTGTACTCATTCCACATACCAACCATGAACATGCTTAGCGATAACATTCGCAGTATACAGTACCATTTCCAGTTCACCTGTACAATCACTTCATCACAATACAGTTAATCTAATTCCCATTGAGCAATTTTGAAATATGAACAGATATACAGAGGTTAGCACATAAGTGCCATACAGACATGGTGAAGCCATGAAGTAGCCAAAGCTACTAACAGTAGGGTAGTGGTGGCTACAATCAATGCGGTAGCCGAAGCTACAATCAATAACAGTACAGAAGTTAACCACAGGCCTGCTCACACAAGCTGACAGGTGTCTGCAACACATGCAAGACTACCTAGCACCCGGGTAACTATAACAGTTGAAACAGTAGGCCTTAAGTGACATGTCACTGTTATCTATGTCTATTCCTACTTGCTCAATCGAGATTTACAGATAATGCATAAATCAGTAGTTTTAGAAGCACATACAATGATCAATCGGAATTTACAGTTAATACTATTTTCCATACATTCAGTCACCTCACAGAGCAATTATCCATGTATCATCATATAAGAAAATATTCTAACAGAACTAATCGAATTCACTAGAATTACATATAACTTACCTGGATTGCCAAGAAAAATGACTAATTCTTGAAATTAGTCGAGGGCTTTCTCTTGTCCCCGATCACGGGCTCTTTCAGACCACTCTTGATCTAAATTAACACATATAGCACAGATATCATTTATCTATTTCAATACGATCACAATTCACATTGGGGGTAAATTTCCAATTTTACCCCTCAACTTTACAATAATTACTAATTAGTCCCTTAGACATCAAAATTTCATTTTCTTTATTCCATAGGCTTATTAAGCCCCATTTTTACAAATATAACACTCAAATATTCATTATTCCACAAATTTAGGAACAATTTGTAATCTCTACAAATTAGTCCCTCTTTATGAACTTTCATTCAATTTCATCCATTAAAACATGCATATAGCATTTAAAACTTCCATTATCTACCATTAGTGAGCCAAAGACACTCATTCCACAAATGGGTAAATTTCTAACCCTCAATTTTTCTTCAAATAAATGGTAGAATAATGAAATACAAGCTTCAAGGAGTCCAAAAATGCAAAAATAATTGAAAAAGGAACCAAATTGCACTTACATGGAAGCTTGAAAAATTTTGAAACCCTTGGCTATGGAGTTAGGGATTTGTAGCTGGACATGGGGTGTTTCATGGAGAAGATGATGTTTTATTTCATCTATTTTGTCTTTTACTCACTTTTGACAAAAATGCCCTTCCATCTATTACTTAGAGATTTTCCATGTAAGGCTATTTTGGTCCATAATACTCACTCATGGTTTTATTGCCACATAAAAGCTTCCTATTTCATGCAACAATTCAATCAAGTCCATTTATCATCTAATAGGCACATTTTACACTTTTCTCAATTTAGTCCTTATCGAGCAATTAAACATCAATACAGTAAAATTTTCAAACATTATTTTAACTCTAATATTCAATCAAACAGATATCATCAAAATTTCACATAATTAAAAATTTTCACTTCGAATTTGTGGTCACGAAACCACTATTCTAACTGGCCCCTAATTCAGGTTGTCACATCCCCTCACCTATAAATAAGACCTTATTCCCACATTTCTACTCATCCCTCATCACTCATCATTTCATCAATCATCTCTCATTCTCATCTTTCTCTCTTCTCTCAATTCTTCCATCTTCCCACGCCTAGCATCATCTCCTCATAGAGATTTTAGCAATTAAGCCTCTTAAAGAGCCCTTGGTCAGCCACCTTAGAGAGCCATCAGCATAGGAGTAAAGCGAAGGAACAAAGGAGCCCTCATCGTTCAAAGTCTTGGGTGATAGCCACTTTGAATTGGGTTTAATCTTTCTTTTTTTTAATTTAATCTAAAAATGTTTGTTATGTGTTCTTTGTTCTTGTTTACAACAATGATAGCTTAATTTTATTTAAGCTAGGATGATTGCTTTGATTAAATAATATTTATTAGATTCATGCTTATAATGTTTGTGCCTCAGTCGATCATGTTTTCAATTAAAATCAAGTCTGTATTTTGTTCATACGTGATTGAAATGCACCTAAATTAATTGAGCGATCCTGACTAGATGACGACTAATGGACACATACTTGAAATGTGCATGATCAATTTAGATCTTGACCCGATTAAATTGTAGGTTGCATAACAACTCTGACCAAGCTCTGTTATCTGCATAGTTTTTAGATTTGTGTGATTAAACTGTTTTGAACCTAACATGTCCCTGTTACCTCACACGAATGTTAAGAAACCTTTAGTAAATAAGGATCATTAAAATGCTTATTTACGAAGTAAAGGATTTTGAAAGGACCTAGTGTGGTCTCCAAACTCATGAAAGATTAAGTTGCCATGGAATGTTTTTCTGAATATTATTAAGCATGTTGATGATAAATTGAGTTTAATTAAAGTAATTGTTCTAGTTTATTTATGTTTTAATTATTGCAAATTGTGTTTAATTTTGCTAAAATCTATTTCATTCATATAGTTGCATATTTAGGATAAATTGCATTAGGAATCATTGCATTTAGTTTGATATACTTAATTTCAATCAACACTTCCAAATCATATTGTGTTTTTATTTACCAAGTTGTTACTATAATTTTACAATCAAGTGAGTTAACACAAATACAATCCCTGTGGAGAAGATAACTCGATACTTACTTATTACTTGATAATAACTGTGTACACTTGCACAAACCCTAGCGTTACAAGAACCTTTACTAATGATATTCTTTTATTTCTCAACTCTTTGATTTCTCAAGCTAAGATTCTAATCAGATTTTCGGTGTACGACATGTTGGGCTAGATCCCAACCTCTGTCAAATAAATTAGATGCGAAGGGTTTGATATGTACCATCGTAGCATAGATACATGAAATACATTATGAATCATTTCCAGCTCTGACAGTAATTCAAGTCGATAAGCTACTGGCCCAATTCTCTCGATAACCTCATATGGTCCAATAAATCAGGGACTCAACTTTCCTTTGTGACCGAATCGAAGAATCTTTTTCCACGGTGATACTTTCAGAAACACTCAATCACGAATCTAGAATTTAATGTCTTTATGTTTCAAATCTACATAGGACTTTTGTCAGTCTGAAGTTGCTTTTAAATTGTCACAAATTACTTTCACTTTTTCTTTTGACTCTCTAATCAAATCAACCCCGTGAGTCTTTTTCACACTAACCTAGGACCAATACAACGGAGTTCGACATTTACGACCATATAAAGCTTCATACAGTGCCATCTTTATACTCGACTGAAAACTATTATTATACGTAAATTTAACAACGGCAAATATTTTTTCCAGTTGCCTTCAAACTCTAAAACACAGCAACGAAGCATATCTTCGAGAATTTGAATCACTCTCTCAGATTGACCATTAATTTAAGGATGAAATACGATGCTAAAATGCAACCGCGTACCTAAAGCTTCTTGTAATTTCTTCCAAAATTGTGACTTAAAACTTGGATCTCTGTTCGAAATAATGGAAACTGGTACTCTGTGTAATCTGACAATCTCTGAAATGTACAGCTCGGCTAGTCTATCAAAAGAGAAATTTGTACGTACTGGGATAAAATGTGTAGACTTCGCCAAACGATAAACAATAACCCAGATAGCATCTTTCTTTTTCAGAGATAAGGGGTAATCCCGACACAAAATCCATCGCAACTTTATCCCATTTCCATTCAAGAATCATCACTAGATATAATAGCCCCGAAGGCACTTGATGTTCAACTTTAACTTGCTAACAAATCAGACATTTGGATACAAAGTCAGAAATATGTTGTTTCATACCTAACCACCAATACAACTGTCTCAAATCATTGTACATCTTGTTACTCCCCGAATGAATAGACAAGCTTCCACTATGTGCTTCTTGCAAAATTTTCTGTATAATCTCTGGATTTCTCAATACACAAATTCTGTCTCAGAACAACAAACAATCATCGGTTCCAATTTGAAACTTTGAATTAGGAGTCAACTCACACTATACTCGTTTTGCTTTCAATTCGTTGTCACATTTTTGAGCTTCACAAATTTGCTGGAGAAACATCGGTTTAGCTTTTAATTTAGCTAATATCAAACCATCATCAGACAAAATCAAGCATGTATTCATCGCTCTCAAAATAAATAAAGATTTTCTACTCAAAGCATCTGTAACTACATTTGCTTTCCCCGGATGATAATCAATCACTAATTCATAGTCTTTCAATAATTCAAGCCATCTTTTTTGTCTCAAATTCAAATCTTTCTGAGACATTAAATACTTCAAACTCTTGTGATAAGTAAATATGTGGCATTTTTCATCAAACAAATAATGTCACCAAATTTTCAATGCGAATACAATAGCGGCCAATTCTAAGTCGTGTGACAGATAATTCTTTTCATGCGACGTTAACTGTCTAGAAGCGTAAGCTATCACTTTGCCTTCTTGCATTAAAACACATCCCAAACCGTTTATTAACGCATCACTGAAAATTATCGACTCTTTACCCGACTCAGGTTGAACCAATACTGATGCTACAGTTAACAGTGCTTTCAACTGATCGAAACTCTGTTGACACTTCTTAGACCACTCAAATTTCACATCTTTTTTGCAACAAATGAGTCATCAGTGTAGCTATCATCGAGAACCCTTTTACAAATCTCCCATAATAGCCAGCTAATCCCAAAAAACTTCTGACTTCAAATATGTTTCTTGGCAGTTTCCAGTCAATAATTGCTGAAATTTTGCTCGGATCAACTCTGATGCCTTCCACTAATACAATGTGTCCCAAAAACCCAACTTCGCGGAGCCAAAATTCACATTTACTAAATTTAGCAAATAGTTGTTTATCTCGTAGAGTCTGTCATACAATTCTTAAATGCTCGGCATGTATAGATTCATCTCGAGAATAGATCAAAATGTCATCATTAAACACAACAACAAATCTGTATAAATACGATTTGAAAATTTTGTTCATCAAGTCCATAAATACTGTAGGAGCGTTAGTTAACCCAAATGGTATAACAAGAAATTCATAATGTCCGTACCTGGTTCTAAATGCAGTTTTTGGCACATCTGAATCTTTAACTCTCAACTGATAATAACCAGATCGTAAATCAACCTTAGAAAATAATGTTTCTCATTTCAACTGATCAAACAAATTATCGATTCGTGGCAATGGATACTTGTTCTTGATCATAACTTTGTTGAGCTGTCGATAGTCGATACACAATCTAATTGATCCATCTTTCTTCTTTACAAACAGAACTGGTGCACCCCAGGGCGAAAAACTAGGTCCTGCAAAACCTCTATCTATTAACTCTTGCAATTGAGTCTTCAACTCTTTCAACTTTGTAGGAGCCATTCTGTACGGAGCTATCGATATCAGTGATGTCCTTGGTACTAATTTAATAGCAAACTCAACTTCTCTAACTAGTGGCAACCCAGGTAACTCTTCTGGAAACACATCTGGATATTCACAAATAACTGGTACTGATTGAATCTTTGATTCAAACACTTTTGTATCCAGTGCATAAGCAATATATGCATCACAACCCTTTCTCACATATTTTTGAGCTAACATAGACGATATCACCATAGGCAATACACTCAAATTATCAGATTTAATATAAAGAATTTCATGATTCTGACATTTCAATTGAATAGTCTTTTGTCTACAATTCATGTAACACCTCTTACCCGAATTCACATCGAAACAGTGAGCGAGGCATTACCAGACTTAAACACAAAACACATACATTTTCGAGCCATAAATTTCCATCCAAATGTAAAACTTTTCACACCCATTCACACTGTCCCTAAAATAAGCCTACAAGGCCCAAAACATACTTTGAAAGTGATTCGGCACTAAACCAAGAACTTCCAAAAATTTTACAAACTTATAAAAATTTTACCCTAAACAGGGGTCACACGCCCGTGTGGAATAGGACATGCCCGTGTGGTCACACACGCCCTGTCCATACCCCATGTAACTCTTTGTTTATGATGTCATAAGCCAAATCAAACCACACAACCAAGCCACACGCTCGTGTGCTAGGCCGTGTGACAAATTAAATTCACACAAAATAGGTGCAGACTTCACACGCCCTTGGCACCCGCCCGTGTCCAAGGCCGTACCGTCCATATGGCTGAGACACATGCCCATGTCTCTGCCTGTGTACTCCATACTGGGCATTCTATTTCTCAAAATTAAAGTGCAGAGGACACAGGGCCTGTTCTGTAACAACCCAAACCCGGCCTAGACGTTATGGCCAAATCTGACGATGTCACATTGAAGTGCTTTTTGAAAAGTAAGTGGACGTAAATAAAAACTCTTTCTTCCATTTAGCCTCTTTGCATTTCCTTAAAAAGATTCTAAAATTTGACGTTCAATATGTGCCTTATTACAAAGAGCCATTTACTTAAAAATGTTATGTAATTTCAAAATATCAGTTTATTGCGGAAGCTTATAAAAACGGTTGCATACTTGCGCATATTTTGATAAAACGTTCGTTTTATTTTGAAAACCATGTTTCCCTCTACTACTAGTAGTTATAAGTCAAATAATAAAATCCCAAATTAAAAATATAAATCCAAAAAGGCCATTATTACAACAAAATACCCCAATAATAAAATCATAATAACAAACTAAATCAAATTAAATAGGCAGTGAGGCCACCGCTAAGTCCTCCGATGCACTGACCCACGTAAGTCTGGGGATTACCTGTACAGTTAAAAGAGATAGGTGAGTTTACGAAAACTTAGTGTGTAGAATCACATAGAAGCAAACAAACACAGTCTTGGCCTAAGCCCATTTCAGTAACAGTGACAATCTCAGTTTGGGCTTTGGCCCATTTCAGTTCAAAACAGTCATGTGCTTAGGCCCTGGCCCATTACAATATCATTAATCAATGCAGTAACAGATTTAACAGAATATAGATCCTACCCATCCAGCCTCTACACTCCATCTTCATCCAACCCTACACTCCACGTGGGGATAAAATCAACCCACCCATCCCTACACTCCAAGCAGTACTGGTTGCGGCACTATACAGTAATATGTTGTTGGGCTGCCAGTGATTTAGGCTCGAAGCCTTTCAGTAGACTTCCTCCGATCAATATGAAACCCATCCCCATGCAATGCATCATGCAATCATGTCATGTCATATCAGAATATCATATTTGTATTCAATATAGTCAAAATAGCATGCTAAGTATAGTCATACATGTACATACATATATTTATATCACACAAGAGCGTAACAGTCATTCAGTCAATTAAGGGTCTAGGTAAGCTTACCAACCCTACAGTAGGTTCACAGTCGTCTCGGGTGACCCGTGCAACCTTAGCAGTCAAACAGTGAAAATGGCCCTACGGCCCATATTGCAGGCCCATGTGGGCCCACACGGCCCAAAATGACCTTGGCTTTGTGGACTACACGGCCTGGCCCAACAATTTCCACATGCCCGTATGGTTGACTCGTGTGGGGCCCATATGCCCGTGGGGTCCACACGGCCCAATTCAGCCCAATACGGCCCAACCCCTAAAATCCCTCATGGCCGGCCTCATAATACGCCCATGTTTAGTCACATGGCCTACCTACACAGGCGCTGGCACGCCTGTGTGGCATCGATGTTCACTTATTCTGACTTTTGTCGATTTCTATACTCAAAGTCGTGTTTATACACACACCTGAATTTGTTAGAGCCAACATAGTTCCGAGAACACATGCACATAATATCCCAAGTAAAACACTAATTAAGACCCAAAACGGGTAATATCACTACCTCTCTTCAACTCTAAAACGCTTACCTTAGTCGATTTGATGCACCCCAAACGCCTAACACGTCAAGAAACTGGTTGTTTAAGAAGATTCACCTATACCAACAAGAGAACAAATAGTCATTTCTACAATTGAGGGATTACAATCGACCCTCAATAGCTGAAGAAGATAACACAAAACAATATCAACCTACAATAGTACTTACGAACCCATGATATCATATTAATAAAAACAATCCATAATGAATTCGCATCAAGGTTAACCCAAAGGTGACTAACCTCACACCTTCAATATATGAATAGAATCTCACACCCAATATAAGTCTCTGATTGATGCCCATGAGTGCTTGAAAACTTCTCCCTAAAGTCATGTATGAAACACGTCAAAGAGGAATCATTAAAAGAAATGAACTACTTACAAAGACTTACCAAAAACTTGAGGATCTAAGATGGAAGACTTGCTTTCGGCAAAACTTTAAGCAATGGAATGAAGAGGAGAAAAGAACAAAGATAGAAAAAGAAAAGGGAAAGAACTCAGTGCAACTTCGGCAAGAGAAAGCAGCAAAATGATGAACAGCTGAGTGGGAGGCAGAAAAACTATCGTCAAATTTTTTTTTTGGAAGTAAGAGGAGCCAAATTTCTTTGAAAAGAGATAACAGAAAATAAGAGAAAATCCCTCTAAATCCTCCTAAAAATTGACAACTTCATCCCCACACTTCTCAGCCACTCCAACCACCTACTAGCATTAGAATTTCACTAACACACATCCACTTAACCACTCCAACCGCCCACTAGCATTAAAAATTCACTAACACACATCCACTTACACGGTCACAAGTAAAAATAAATCCTTCGCTTGCATAGAGACTTGAACTCTTGACCCCTTGCAATATCAACACTTCACTTAACCACTAGACCAGCAGGCCCATTCTAACATATCTTTATCCATATTTATTTATAAGCCTACTGACTAGAGTTTGGGTTTATTCAATTAAAAACAAAATTTTGCCCAAGCTAAGGCTTGAACTTGGGACTTCTCAAACACTTCTCTGAACACTTAACCACTGAAGCAGACATATATTTGTGTCACAACATATGAAAATAAAAATAAATTTAAAGAGTTATTGGGGCATTACATGTTCACACGCCCATGGGGCTGACCATGTCACACACAGCCTAGACACACGCTCGTGTGTCTACCCGTGTGGACAACTTTAACGCTATTTTCCAAGCCATTTGCCACCCTCAACTTCACACACATACTTATACATCTCAATAGCATTTAACATTGCATTCCCAGAACATCAAAGGCATTAACTCATGCATGCACATATAAATAGATTTACAACCCAATTAGCCAATATCAGCCATACCTCATGGCCAAATACAAATGAATCATTCGACCATTATAAGCCGATACACTTGGCTAATCAATAATAACTCATATAACAAAGTAATCTAGTCCCTATACATGCCACAGACTTAAAATGCTTGAAAATATTGATACCAAATTATTAGTTTGATAGTCTGATAGAATCTCCAACGATCTCCAACTCGAGCTAACTTCACGGCACTCGACACTAAAATGGCGAGAAGGGAGAGAAGGGACTTAAACGTCAATTACTCGTTTTTCCCTCGTTCTAATTTCGAACCTCATTTTCTTGATAATTGAGCTTGAAAGCTTGAAGAAAACCCTAGCTATGGAGACTTGTGAATTTTGGCCAAGGAGAGAAAATGGACATCAATTCCCTTTTTATTCTTTTTATTAACAAAATGACCAAAATGCCCTTAAGGCATTTCTTTGAAAATTTTCCTAACCATGTCCATTTTTGTCCATAAAGTTTGAAATTGGTCAAATTTCTATTTAAGGACCTTTAATTAAGAATCCAATGCAATTTCATACTTAAAGCTTCTAGAACTCATATTTCGGAACTTATTCAATTTAGTCCTAAACACCAAATTGGACACGTTATGCATAAAATTTCTTAACAAAATTTCACACAATCATGGGATCACATCATAGACCATAAAATATCAACAAAATAAACATTTCTATGTCAAATTTGTGGTCCCGAAACCACTGTTCTAAGTAGGCCCAAGTTCAGGCTGTTACAATTCTCCCTCCCTTTAGGGATTTTCGTCCCCGAAAATCTTACCAAAAAAGATTAGGGTAACATTCTCGTAGTTTCCTCCACCTTATCAAAGAGTCCTATTCAAGGGCGATACTTCTAGAAGCACTCTATCATCGATCTAGAATCAAATATATTAAGATCTGTGTACCACTTATGTCAGTCTGAAGTTGCTTTCAACTTTTATGAAATACTTTCACCCTTTACCTCAAAATCACAAATCAATTCTACCTCGTACATCTCTTTCCAATCACCTTTGAGCTCTGAAACACGGTGTCGAAGCATATTGTCAAAGATCTGAATTACTCTCTGAATGAACAAATGAGCTACTACTGAGTCTCGTACAACATTTTCTATATAAGCTCTAGATAATTCATTGCACGAATCCCATCTCGGAGTAATAATAACAGAAATCAGAATAAAAAAAACCATCTCCCACTGTACTTGTTTAGTTTACCATCACTATCACATTCTTGAGGTTCTCAATCTTACAAAGAAAACATTGCTTTAGCTTTTTAATTTAGCTAGATTCAGGCTTCCATTCAATAAGATTAATCATGAAATCAACACTCACAAAATGAACAAAGGCTTTCCATTCAAGCAGCTGGAACCACATCTACTTCTCCAAAGGTTAATCGTTAATTATTCACAATCTTTCAATAGTTTAGGCCATCAACATTGTCTTAATTTTAAATTTTTTCCACTAAATGTAACATTAAATACTTTATACTATTGGGAATCAAGAAGCACATGATGTTTTTCGTCGACCAAACAATGTCATCAATTTCTCAACACAGACATACTAGCAGCCGACTCTAAGTCACTTGCCGAACAATTCTTTTAATAAGATTTTAACCATCTGAAAGAATAAACTATCACTTTACATTCTTGTAGTAAATCACATTCCAACCCACTTCGATATTGCACCACTGAAAAATCACGAATTCTTTACTCAATTGAAACAAAACCCAAAACCAATGCTTTAGTTAATAACACCTTCAACTGTTTTCGACTTGGCTAACATACAACAAACTATGCAAACTTTCACAAATGTGATAACTTTATCAATTGGAACAACTTTAACTCATAGCAACATCATTCGATTAGAACAAATCTAATAAGTATATCTCCGTATCATATTTTCTAGGATATGATTTCTTCCTTCAAACTATCTATCTATCTACTTATGAATGTAAAAGATTTTGTTTTCTTACCTAAGGATAAACTTAAATGCATATAACTCAAATTACCTTTCAACTCACCAGCTCACTTAGATAAAATAACTGAGTCGATCTACACTATCGAATAGTAACATATCAATCTACTCCTTTCTTCATGCTGTTAAACAATTCAAACATACAGTCTTTTATAATTCCCTTAACATGTTAATCAGGAATATTCACAACTACATTAGCTCAAAGAACAAAGTGTCCTGATTGAACTCATTGACCTTTATCAAACTTACCTGAAAAAAGAAAACCATCACACAATTTGAGCTTGAGCTTTCACTATCTATACCTCTTGTTGATGTCAATTTCTTCCACCAAAATTAGAAAACAAATCCTGATACCAAAATCACCATGTTCTTATGATCAGACTATGAATACACCCATAATAGACATAATTATCACAAACCAGAGAACACACTTTAAAGATGAGCCATGGTTGATAAAATAAGGATAATAAGAAATTCAGGAGAAAGAAATCCAGGAGACGATACCATATCAAAAGACTAAGATCATATCTCATAAGAAAATAATAAAGATCTTGATAATCCCTTAGAGAAATCCAAAAGAAAAACAATGCTTACACGCTCTGGGATCAATAGTAACAGAAATAATATATTTTCCATATATATATGTAAAACAGAACAACATCCATTAGAAACAGAAGAATAGCCTCTCATAAATTTTCATCATCAACTTTCATTCTAAACACAATAGAATAGAACCCCAAATAGAGAGATAAGATATGCTGATCATTAGCCATCCAAACCAACAGTGCTTTCATTTATCCTTATAATCAGTTATCATTCTCATACGATAAGAATTTCATCAGAAAATGAATAATCACATATATCTTTAAGGATAAATGAATACATAAAATACCTAAAGGGATCATTATAATCTATTCAATTACAACTTTTACACTCAGACATCTTTACAATTCAAATATCATTTCTCTGACTAATTTTGTCATCAAAATCCCATATCATTTCACTAACGAAAATCAATCCAGAAGAAATTCTAGCAAACACATGCTTTAGACATCATACCTGAAAGGGTTGATTAACTGAGATTAACTCTTTCTTTAGCCATGACATTTCAAAATCTGGACGATCTTTAGAATAACCTGACATCTTTTTCAAACTGTATTCCCTTGCCAAACTATTTTCAATTCTGATCACATTATTAGTTATTCCGTTATTGAACTCTTTAGTCTCTCACTTTGAGCTCACTCAACATAAATCTCGTAAAATTTTGTTATAAAATATCACATTGGTAAGGGGTGAAATCGTAAAGCCTCTGACTCAATTCTCATATCTATACACACATGTGACTTAACATTCATCATCATCATAATATCATTACAGTTATATACTTCACTTTAGGCAAACTTACACACATATTCATGTTTCACGAACTTTTCAATTATATTATTCACATAAGTGCACTCATACATACATTCCATAAATTTTGAGTAGGTCTACTTATCACATTCACTTAGTCAAACAAGTTAGGCATATAACATCATATGAATGCCAAACAAACATGGATGAGCTTATCACAACATAAACTTTCATTTCATTTCACTTTTCCATATTTCACGAATTATGGTCATTTCATACTGTATATTATCACATACATATCATGAACTCTTGTTCATGCTTTTTTCCAAGTTTCAACTTATCACAAACACATTTTCAAATACATTGGTATCACTTTCAATATTTTCAAAAGTAGCTCGGTTGGAAACATCTCTGTCTCAATTTCATCAGAGTCGGGAGATATCACACTATCACAGGTTATATGGCATGTATAGCTACACTCTCACATATGCTAGGTTAGTTTAAGAATCGACTAAACCATAGCTCAGATACCACTAAATGTAAGACCCCTTACCTATATTCACGCTGGAACAGGATACGAGGTATTACCAGACTTAAACACAAACACACATACATTTTCGAGCCATAGATTTCTATCCCAATTTAAAACTCTACCCGTGTGCTCCATATTGGGCATTCTGTTTCTCAAAATTAAGGTGCAAGGGACACACGACCTGTTCACATGCCCATGGGGCTGACCGTGTGTCATACACGGCCTAGACACACGGGCGTGGACAACTTTAACGCTATTTTCCAAGCCATTTTCCACCCTTAACTTCACACACATGCTTATACATCTCAATAGCATTTAACATGGCATTCCCACAACATCAAAGGCATTAACTCATGCATACACCCAATTAGCCAATATAAGGCAAATCTCATGGCCAAATACAAATGAATCATTCGACCATTATAAGTCGACACACTTGGCTAATCAATAATAACTCATGTAACAAAGTAATCTAGTCCCTATACATACCACAGACTTAAAATGCTTGAAAGCATTGATACCAAATTATTAGCTTGATAGTGTGATAGAATCTTCGATAATCTCCAACCCGAGCTAGCTTCAAGGCACTTGGCACTAAAATGGCGAGAAGGGAGAGAAGGGACTTAACCATCAATTACTCGTTTTTCCCTCGTTCTTATTCTGAACCTCGTTTTCTTGATAATCGAGCTTAAAAGCTTAAAGAAAACCCTAGTTATGGAGACTTGTGAATTTTGGCCAATGAGAGAAGATGGACATCAATTTTGACTTGATTTCCCATTTTTATTCTTCTTATTAACCAAATGACCAAAATGCCCTTAAGGCATTTCTTTGAAAATTTTCCTAACCATGTCCATTTTTTTCCATAAAGTTTGAAATTGGTCAAATTGCTATTTAAGGACCTCTAATTAGGAATCCAATGCAATTTCATACTTAAAGCTTCTAGAACTCATATTTCGCAACTTATTGAATTTAGTCCTAAACACCAAAATGGACACTTTATGCATAAATTTTCTTAACAAAATTTCACACAACCATGGGATCATATCATAGACCATAAAATACCAACAAAATAAACATTTCTATGTCAGATTTGTGGTCTCAAAACCACTATTCTAACTAGGCCCAAGTTTAGAGTACTACAATTCACAACTTGTAACACCCCAAACCCGGCCTAGACGTTATGGCCGAATTAAGCGATGTCACATTCAATTTTTTTTTGAAGACTTGATCTTGTTGATACAAACCCATTTGAAGGTTAAAATCTCTTTGTTAATTGTCAAATCGTCTTAGTCATTTGTTAACCATGTTAAAATGTCATTACTTTAAAGCATTATTAGTTTGTTGATATATTTAAAAACCAAGAAAGTTGCGGAAGCTTTTGTAATATTTTATGGAAACATTTAAAATTTTGAGCACTAAAGTGTTTGTCTTTGAAAACAGATATCACTTTGAAATCCGTTTTTAGCAGTTTAAAATAAGTAAACAAAGCCCAAATAAAAATTTAAACCATAACAGGCCTTATTACATAAATGAAAACCCCAAAACAAAAGAAAAGGTATGAAAAAAACCAAATGTGCAAATATCTGCAGATGTGTGGCCACCTCCAGGCCCCTCGCAGCACCAACCCACCTAACGCTAGGGATTACCTGCACAGTTAAAACCGGGGTGAGTTTACAAAAACTCAGTGTGTAATCCCCTAATATGAGAACAGTTACTCAGACAAACAGAATACAGAAACAGTAGCAGACTGGGCCTGAGCCCATTATAGCAGACAGTATCAGATGGGCCTTAGGCCCATTTCAGTAGCAAAATCAGAAGCAAAACATAAGTGAGCTTAAGCCCAATACAGTATCAGTTTAGAACAATAATGCAATAGTCCATCCCACCCCAACTAGCCAAGACACCACTCCATACCACCAACACACCATGTGGGGATAACTTAACCCATCCAACCAGCACACCAATATCGCAGCAAGGCTACCAAATAACAGAATCGCAGCTTAGCTGCCAGTAATCAGAATAGCAGCATAGCTGCTAGCAAGATAAGTAGCTTATAGCCATCAATACAACCTACTTTCGGTAATATGAATGGCACTAATTCATCGGTAATATGCGTGGCACAAAGCCATTGGTAAAATGGACAGCACAAAGCCATCGGTAAAGTGGACAGCACTAAGCCATCGGTAAAGTGGACAACACTAAGCCATCGACAATGCGCATAGTACCAAGCCATCGGTAAAATGAATAGCACTAATCCATTGGTAGTATGAACGGCACAGAGCCATCAGTCACATGAACGGCACTAAGCCTCAGAATAGCATAAGCCTTATGTAGGTCCACAGTCGTCTCATGTGACCCGTGCGACCCTAACAGATCAGTACAGTACTTCCTCCATAACAATATCCCAACCCCATGCAATAAGTCATGTCATGTCATGTCATGTCATCATATGTGAATGCAGAATGTGTGACCTTAACACACATAATAGTGTGAATGAGCCCCAGGCCCATTATGCGGCCCATGTGGGCCCACACGCTGGTGTGGCCCACTAAGCCCAGAAACAACCTTAGCCATGTGTGTGACATAGCTGGGTCCAATATTTCCACATGTCTGTGAGATTTACCAATGTAGGGGTACTTTGGTCATTTTACCCTTCGAGGGTAATTCAATCATTTCACCCTTTAAGGGTAAATCAGTCGCCCTGCCCTACAGAGGTATTACGGTCATTCTGCCCTACAAGGGTATTATAGTTATTTTGCCCTATAGGGGTATTACGATCATTCTGCCTTACAAGGGTATTAGGGTCATTCTGCCCTACAAGGGTATTATGGTCATTCTGCCTTACAAGGGTATTACGGTCATTTTGCCCTATAGGGGTATTACGGTCATTTTACCTATTTGGTGTCTCGATAAAGATAATGACCCCATCGAAGGTCTACAGTCGCCTCGAGCGACTTAAGTAACCTAAATAGGCATAACGGTATAAATAGGCCTAAGGCCCATTACTCGGCCCAAGTGAGCCCACACTCTCGTGTGGCCCATTTAGCCCAGATTTAGCCCCAACTATGCATACATCACAGCCCAAACCAATATTTGCTACAAGTCGTAGATTTTATCCATGTGGGGCCCACAAGCCCATTGGGCCCACACGACCCATCGTGGCCCATAAAAGCCTTAGTCCATGAGAATGCTTATAGCGGCCTCTACAGTCATTCACCCATGTTTCGTGGGCTCGTCTCACGACATGTGCATTCGCACGCTCATATGGCCTCAACGCCTAATCTTTCAACTTTTCAACTTTTGTCGATTAGTCAAATCAGGGTGCATGCACACACCTATTTACGAAAATGCGCAGTCAATCCACAAGCGCTCTAACCCTGGATTCAAACATATACCACCATCAGCCTTAATCAAAATACTAAGTCACTAAAATCATAAGCACCTACCTTGCTTGATCCTACGGCTATTTGCACGTAACTGTTTATTAAGGGCAATTATCCACTCATCGGTTACTATCTGCATACGAATTGAACCTCACATTAACATACATTTATGACAATAGATGATCCTTAACGAAGTACATACTTATTATGACAATAGATAATCCTTAACGAAGTACATACTTACTGAAATCTCAGAGTTAATAGTAGCAGAAAGGAAGAATCAGCCTACAAGAGTATGTCCTCAACCAAGGCACAAAAAAGAACACACCCTTGAGATGGAAGATTCGGTTACCTCCTAAAGTGAAAAGAGAGAAGAAACCGAAAAAGAGAATTAAGGAACTGTGCTAGCAAAAGAAAAACTACTTGGAAGATGTTAAGAGTACCTACCAAAATTGATAACAGAAAAGGGAAGTTGTGATCCAGAAATCACCCAATTACTAGAGAAATACTTACCCAAAAATCGAATGACAATTATGGAGGGATGATGAAATAGTCGGCCAAATAGAAAAAGAAGAGAATTAATAGAGAAAGAATAAAAGATGAAAGAACCAACTTCACGGGTATGGAGAGTATTCAGCCAAGTCTTAAAACTGGAAGGGACTATCAAGAGAAGTAGAGGTAAAGAATGGAGAAGGGAAACTCGCGAAAGGGAAGAGAGAATAGAAGAGATAAGCAAATCGATTTTGAGAGAAACCGAAAGAAAGAATAATAGGGTAGGAGAGAGGTAAAATTCAGCTACCGAACAATGAATGGAAAACCCGAGCAAAAATAGAAGTCAACAAAGAAGAGAACAGACTTATAAATGACTAAAAAAATCAAAAGAATGCCAATTGACCCTTAAAGAAGAAAACGGCTTCATAAGAAATGCCAAAACTCAAAAATAGGGAAAGAATCAGCACAACCTTTTCCCACTACTCAAAGCCGAAATCCCCTATCCCCACTAGCTCACTACAACTCCAACACTCCCATAATTCAAAATTTCCTTGATTTTATCTTAACAACCTAGATTATCTCTCCATATCTCTCCTCAATTTTCTCCACAACAACTTCATTCAAACCCCTCAAGACCCATTCAACTTAGAGTCCCAAACCAACTCCAATTCTAATGGTCCCATGTAGCAAAATAATTACCCCATTATGCTGTGCCAACACTCGAACCTCAGACCACATGCATACTCCTAACGCCATCTTGCCACTCGACCACCTGCTTCCTTGTGATATAAATTCACCAAAAATATTTTTAAAGCCTACCTACTAACATTAAGGTTTCTTAAAGAGAAAAACATAAATTTTGCCATAGTCCAGGTTTGAACCCAGGAAAAACACACTCCCAACTACTCCTAAATCACTTAGCCACTAAAGCAACACACAATTTGTGATATTTCTTTCACACATCAACTTTTATGTGCAGCCTCCTCGCGACTCCCATGCACAAGGCCCATTCCTACTAGGCTCAAATTTAGGGCGTTATACAACTGCATCATGCAAAGTCAACCAACCAGTCCATACCCAATATCACATCAAACTCATCAAACAGTAACAGTATCAAATCAACCGAAAAATAATAACCCCGTGTCATCAAAGGACAACTTTATCAACTAGGACATATTGACCTAAGGGGTTCGATACTTTAACCAAAAATTTAGTAGACTCGATAGGTAAACTCTTACTAGACACTAGATTCATACAAACATATGAATAAGTTGATCCAGGATCAATCAAAGCAATTACATTAGTGTCATAAAGAGAAAAAGTACTGGTGATAACATTTGGTGCTGATGCATCCTCGCGAGCTCGATTAGCATAAGCTCTAGTTGGCGCTTGAGCTTTAAATCTCACAGTAAAATCCTTAGTTGCACTTCGGCTACCACTCATATTTCCAGTATTTCGGGGTGGTATCCCTCTAACAGCTAAATTGCTTGGCCTAATAGATTGAGCTTTTTCTTTCTCAGACTTTTCAGGGCAATCTCTAAGATAATGGTCGAAGGAACCATATCTGAATCATGCTCCACTTTTCACTCAAAACTTGCCATAATGTGGCCTGTTGCAGTGTTTGCACTCGGATCTTACAATTCTAACATTACCCACGCTAGCTACAGATGTAGGTTGAGATTTAGGAGTGAAATATCTCGCATCTCTGTCTCGACTAGAATGCCCCAAAGAAATAGTAGGACAGTAATGATGTTCTTTAGATTTCTTTGATGCTGATTGATGAGACTTTCATGAAAATCTCTTTATCGAATCTCTAGCTTCAAATTCGGCTTTTCTCTTTTCTTTACTAAGCTCCTCTACTTTGCAAGTTCTGTCAACTAACACACCAAATTCTTTCAGTTCAAGAATCCCAACTAAAAGCTTAATATCTTCATTTAACCCATCTTCAAATAATTTACACATAATTTCTTTAGTAGAGACACACTCTCAAGCGTACTTGCTTAGTCTCACAAATTCTCTTTCATACTCTGTTACGGTCATACGACCCTGTTTCAATTCTAGAAATTCTTCACGCTTTTGATCTAAGAACCGTTGACTTATATACTTCTTTCTGAACTCGGTCTGAAAGAATTCCCATGTGACCTATTCTCTCGGCATTACTGATATCAAGGTATTCCACCACTGGTAAGCTGAATCTTTCAGAAGTGATACAGCACATTTAACACATTCAGTCAGTGTACATGACAGTTTATCAAAAACCCAAATTGTATTCTTAAGCCAAAACTCGGCTCTCTCAGGATCATCATCAATAGTAGCTCTAAACTCTTCAACCTCATACTTTCGACTTTTATCAATAGGTGGCTTACTCATACGTATAGGTTTCAAACATTGAGAAGCTACGGGGATCAGTTGAGGAATAGGTGGGGTGGAGGTTGTTGAGTAGTAGGATTCGTTCGGACAAATTCAGTGAACGATTCGTTCATCATCTAGAAGAAGGCTTCTTTGGCCTCTCCTCCACGACCCTCAAATACAGGTCCTGACTCAGATGGCACTGCTCTGTGAACGAAGGCCGGCATATTATTTCTACATCATTGGAGTCAGCTCGATTGGAATCCATTTACTATATGAAAATACAATTTAAAAACTTTCATGAGATATCACACTATCATAGGTTAAATATGGCATGTATAACTAGACTCACATACGCTATGTTAGTCCTAGAATTGTAACACCCCAAACCCGGCCTAGAAGTTAGGCCCAAGTCTGACGTGTCACATTGAAGTATTTTTAGAAAACCGTGTTTTCATTGAAAACCCTTCCTAAAGAAATTTGAAAGAAATCACTAAATTTTGTCTATCTTGATTAATCAGATTATGAAAGTAGTTTAATTTGGAAAACATAATCGTTGTGGAAGCTTTGTTTGAATTCTCGTTTGTTGTGGAAATGTGGTTTTTGGAAAACAGATATCATTTTGTAAAACGCGCCTTAGAGCTAACAGATTTAAACATACAAATAAATAAACCCAAAATAATTAAGAAAAATATAGCGGCCTTGTTACAAACCTAAAATAAAACCATAACTAAAATAAATAAAAACCAGAAACAATATAAAAACAGAGTGTGGCCGCCTCCAAGTCCACGTAGCACCGAATCGCCTATGCCTCGAAATTACCTGTACAGTTAATATAATTGGGTGAGTATACGAATACTTAGTGTGTAATCCCGATAATCAATATAACAGAATCAGACTGGGCTAGAGCCCATTATAGTAGCATATCATAATCAGTGGGCCCAAGCCCATTACAGTAAACAATATAGCATGCAATCAGAATCTTACCCAACCATCCGCTACACTCCATCTCCGTCTAACCCAACACTCTATGTGGGGATATAATCGACCCACCTCCACAGTGTAGTACCAATGCGGCACTATCGATAAAATGCAGCAGAGCTGCCAGAATATTAGGTTATAAGCCTCAGAATAATGCAGCGAAGCTGCCAGAACAGTACACTTCCTCCAAAAATATATGCCCAACCCCTATGCAATGCAGCATACTTAATGTCATGTCATGTCACATTACAGAATATTCATACATAAATATATATAACAGAGCATGTATAATAATAAAACATCAAATAGGATCAAAACGAACATTTTACCTATGAGGGGTATTTTGGTCATTAGCCCTTAGGGGCATTTCAGTTATTCATCAATGTGGTCCTTCATATGTGAAAGCCCACCAATTGCCCCATGGTCGTCTAGCGACACATGCGATCATATCAATACAGAACTCGTCTATGGGCTATGGCCCATTAAGCCGGCCCATGTGGTTTCATACAGTCATGTGGCCCACCAAGCCCAGATTTGGCCTAAGCCAAGCGTGTACAATAACCACATTAACAACACACATCTATTTACAAGTTTACACCTATGCGGGCCCATTCGGCCCATTCTGGCCCAACTCGCGAAAACTGCTTGCGATAGCCATTTTTCAATGTAAGGCCATAGTCCGTAGCCTCGGTCAATCACATGGGTGCTCACACACCCATGTGGCCAACGTTCGAATCGTCGACTTTTCAACATTTGTGGTTTTGGCATTTCGCGATTGAGATCTAAAAGTGTGGTTAACACACCTGAATACGTGCTATGCAATTAGCTCCTTCGTACAAAACATACAAATCCATCAATGCCTTATTAGACAACTGCCATAAAGGTTAAACACTTTCAACCCTTAATCCAACATACACATCACCTCACCTTATGTGCACAAATGTTCTTGAATCACTTAAATCAATTGACTACAATCAATATCACTACTCGTTCAAACACCTGAAACAACATACATCTTATGAGACCCCATCACTTAAGAAAACATGTCTTACAATTCCAATACATACCTATGTAGCATTCGACCAATGAACACTTACCCACGGTTTGATCAATACACCACTTGCAAGATTTGTAGGTACAATATTTTTAGAAGATATATTCTCAATTGGCCCTTTCCCTCAAAAGAAGAAGAGACAAACTGATATTAATAATGTGGCTAAAGAGGTTTGAAGAAATTTGAATAATTACAAGATAGTAATAATCACTTTACCATTTAATCAAGAGGGCTTCGGAAATAAGACAATCATGAAGATTCGGCTAACATAGAAGGGCAATAGATTTAAGAGAAACGAATAAGAGACAAAGAGTAGTCAAGGAAATAGTGACTCGGCCAGAGAAGGAGAATAAAAGAGTTTTCGGTTTAACAAAAAGAAAGAACCATTCGGCTAATATGGAGAAGAGAAAGGAGTAGAAAGAGATCAAGGCTATAGGAGCAATCGGCTTTTGCCAAAAATCCAAAGAGAAGACAAGATAACCAATGATGCATTCGGTGTTCGCAAAGTCCAAAGAAAAAAATAAGGTGTTTGAAAGAAAGAATGTGTATACGTTACTTCAAACAAATGGAGTGGAGGTGTATTAGATTGGAATCCAAAAAGAAAATAAAAGAAATACCAAGAGGGGAGAAATCAAAATCGGCACAATGACCTTTGAGCAAAGAATAGATACCCTCTGTTAACGTTTGGACCACAAAAACAACCAAAAAAGAAAACCATTCCTCTACCTCCATCAACCACCAAATATTCTAGCCTAATTCAAAAACTTTCCCCTTCCATTCGGTCAAAGCTAGAACAAAAAGGAAAGCAAATTTAAAACCTTTCTTAGCCATATCTCAATTGATCGAATGGAAGCAATATAGTCCCATATTCGGTTAAAATTTCCCAAATTCAATCCTTTAATTTGGTAACAAAAATACCATTGACCGAATGGTACAACAATGTCCTACATTCGACCGATTCTTTCCTCAAATACACCTTTAATAGCTGCATAAAATCAGCCCTCATCAGTTTAAAATTTAAATAAAATAAAATACTCCCACCGCTTGACTTTTCTCCACCGACAGTAGCCCTCCATTCATATGCCACCGCTTGACCACCACTTGACCCAAAACAGCTGTTACCAGCCTTGCACGAGTAGTAAAAATTAAACCTTCCGCACGAAGGGTGAGGCTCGAACTCCAAACCTCATATCGTCACTGCACCTTCAACCATGCTACTGGCCACTGCACCAAGTTTCTCTTTACACTATAATAGGGTCGTAGTTATATTTAACCTATAGCTGCTGAAGCCACAGTTTAATAAAGAATTAAAACAAAAACTTCACCTACCCAGGGGTTCGAACCCACGCTCTCTAGATTCCCCTAGCACGCTCCTCGCCACTACACCACGAGCGCTCTTGTGCTATAATCTGGTCGCAACAGGTTTTAAGTCTTACCTGCTAAGGCCAGTGTTTATTCAAGAATAAAAATGAAATTTTTGCCTGCGAAGAGACTCAAACCTGCGCTCCTTCTAAAAGCCCAGCGCGCTGTTCGCCACTCTTCCACAACTCCTTTTGTGTCACAAAACACCCTCAAATAATTATAAGGTTTAATGGCAGCTTCCATGCCCTTTTTGTGAAAAATAAAAAAATTAAGCTATGGCTAGATTCGAACCTTGGACCGCCTACAAGCTACCAGCGCCCCTAGCCACCAGAGCACCTGCTTCTATATGTTCTGCTTTAACCAAAAATTATTTAAAAGCCTTTCTTTGTGATGCCAATTCCACTTAGTGATAAAAACTAAAATTTTTCTTAAAGTCCCCTTTTGAACCCGGAACTTCTCCGACATCCCCAAGCACTCCAAATCACTTAATTAATAATCCAAACATGAAATTACGAAATATTTTTTCTTGACCACAAAAATTCAAATTTCTCCGATACACGAAGCCCATTTCTCCTAAGCTTAAAATTCGGGACGTTACAAGAATCGACTAATCGTAGCTCTTATACCAATAAATGTAACACCCCTAACCCTTATCCATCGCCGGAATAGGGCTACGGAGCATTACTGAACTTATAACATAATTCATTATACATTTCACAAACATCTCTCATTCCAAATATAAATCATTCACACATATTCATATAGTCCTTAATACGAGCTCTCGATGCTCAAAACAGACATTAGAATCAATTTAGACTAAACCGAGAACTTAGGAAAATTTTGGGAAAACATTAAAATTTTACAAATACAGAGGACACACATCTATGTGGCCAGGCTGTGTGTCTCACACGGCCAAAAGACATGCCCATGTCACGGGCCGTGTAAACATTCGAAATGGGATCACATGGCCGTGTCCCAGCCCATGTCCTACCCCGTGTAACTCTCTGACTTGTGTCACACGGCAAACCACACACCCGTGTGACTAGCCCTTGTAACTTACTTACTTGATTCCTTTAAAAATCTCAAGAGCACACGGTCGTGTCACCTGACCATGTGTCACACATGGTTGAGACACACGCCCGTGTCTCTACCCGTGTGGACAAAAATAAGCTATTTTTTAAGCCACATTCCTCACTCAAATTTGGTGCTAACCTACACATTTCAAAAGCATGTATCCACAACCAAAATAGGCGTTCAAATCAACCAAATCAAGCCTAAAATATACAATTTCATAACCTACAAGCATACCTATTAAACATCATTTTTAACCATTCAAGCTTATACAAATTCATGTCCAAAATCACCTAAATGGTCAAGTGCCTATATTCACTTTCATGTCTATTTCATAATCAATATGACACATCTAGACCTTACCAATTTGGTATTCAATTCATCAACTCATAATAGAGGCATTTCCATGTTAATCCATCAAACATATCAATACAATTATAATCACACAAGATATACCAACCTCTCATACATATATACATACCAACACAATTACCAAATTAAGCTAAATTACATGGCTAAATACATATCAAACTCATATAGGCATCATTAGCCAAAATGACTTATACATAACAATAACCACACTGCCTATACATGCCATATAACCAAATTCACTAAGTTTAAAAGTACCAAAACGATAGTTGGATAGTGTGATGAGATCTCCAATAACTTCCAATCTGAACGAGTTTTCGAATCACTATAAAAACATGGAAAAGTAGACAGAGTAAGCTATAAAGCTTAGTAAGCTCGTACTACAAAGAATTAAACTTACCATTAATCACAGATTAGGTACGTAAACATAGTATATTCCAATCAATTTGTTAAATGCCTAAACTCATGTTTTCACCAATAGGTTATTCATGTAAAGCACATATAATAACCAATAAGCATAAATGAGCATAACAATTAAACAACTCTAAAATACATATATCATCCATTTCATGCTTCAATATAGCATGTAATACCATTTCCATGTAATTCATGTAACTCTTATGCTAATTCTTATCAATTCACTTAACCTATAATACGACTGTGCCTATTAAACCACTTAGAATATCATTAGATACATGGGTAGTACACATGAAGTGTACTAAATAGTAATCCATCAATTCCTGTACATGTATACTCTTTCGAGCTATAAATGGTAAGCTCCTCTTGAGCTGAAATAACGGTAAACTCTAATCAGCTGAGAAATGGTAAGCTCTTACGAGCTGCAAATCGATAAGCTCATATGAGCTGTGGTGAGTTTGCAACACATGCAGGATCTCAACCAAATCAGTAACCCTAATGACATGTCACTTGTATCCTACGAATTCCTAAGGTTCAAATGAGGCTCGGTATTCTTCGAACTTCATCAATTAGGCGTTCGATAATTATATATTTTAGTTTCTCAATTCACATACATACATTTCAATTAAGTATATATAAAAATGCTCAATTCTAATTATACGAACTTACCTCGTATAGTAAGGATGAAAATCAAGCTATCAATCCATTACTTTGTTTTTCCCCGATATAATTTCGATATTTGCTTTTCTTGATCTATATATAATCAAATTTAACTTATTCAATTATCAATCTATTCAATTTAGCCCAAGATACATATTTTTGCAAGTCTACACTTTTATCCCTCAACTTTTAACTACTATACAATTCAGTCCTTATCTCATAAAAATGCACATTCTTGCAATTCAACCCATACACATACTAGCCGAATTTCTTATAGGTCCCTAGCAAGCCATATATTTCATTTATTTCACAATTTCACCATGAATTCTACACATTTTTCAATTTAATCCCTAATTGACATTTTTATCAAAAATCCTTTAACAAAAGTTGTTTAATTCACAACAACCATTCATAATCTATCATGAAACTTCAAAAATCACACATATTCATCAATAGCAAAACCCTAGACTTTTAAAATTTTCACAAATTAGTCCCTAGGCTAACTAGATTAAGCTACAACGATTCTGAAAACAAAAACATAATTAAAAATGAGACAAAAATACATACTAATCAAACCAAACAAGCATGGCCGAACCCTAGCTTCAGCAATGGCTTCTTTTTCTTCTAATTTTGGTTGTAAATAATGAAAGAAAAGATGATAGCTTATTTTATTTAATGTGTTTTTATCATTATTTTATAATTTACTTAAATAACCTTTAAAAACATCACTAATTACACTTATGCCAAGCCATGTACATCCACTACCAACATAAATGATCGAATTATCACATAAGGACTTCCACTTTAAAGTTCTATAGCTATTAGACATCTTTAGCTTATAGAACACAACTTTTATATTTTACTCGATTTAGTCCTTTTTCACAAATTAAGCATTCAAATGGTAAAATTTCTTAACAAAATTTTCACACAATTATACTATCATACTGTAGACTTCAAAATAATAATAAAATAAATATTTTCATATCATATTTGTGGTCCTAAAACCACTGTTCCGATTTCATTGAAAATAGGTTGTTATAGGCATCCTCCAGATCCATCTGCGCAAGGACTACTTGCATCTTAATCTGCCACAACACAAATCTAGTGTTGCAATCCAATAGCAAAATTTCATACTTTAGCGATGCCATTACCATGATCGATATAAGCTACCTGGAAAGATCGAATACCAATTTGTGAAAAATAGAACGTTGATAATGACAATGTATCACAAAGAAAATAAAAAGAAAAAGAAAAAGGAAACAAAATAAAGAACACACAGATTTTATGTGGAAACCTTTTCGAAAAAAAATCACGGGCAGAAGAAAAGATAATTCACTAAGTTGAATTCGAATAAATACAAGAGAAGTAGACTATGTCTATTTATAGGCTTGTAAAACCATATTCTAATAGAATGACTGTAGTAAGATTGAAACACCTTATTCTAATCAATATAAAATAGATGAAGTGTAATAATGTTGAAAAACCTTATTATAAAATAAAATAAGTGTAATTTTATATGGATTTTACTTTTATTTTAGTTTACCATTGTATTTTATTTTAATAAGGATTTGACAATAATAAACATTTATTTTTTTTCTTTATTAATTTCTCTTCTTTCCTTAAATTGAAATCTTAGGCGTCACACGACTGTCGTCGTTGCACCGCTCATAACTGTCGCCATTCTTCCAGCCAAGCTTACAGCATCATCTTTCTCGCTTTTCTTGCTTTCTTTCTCGACTTAACTCAAAACCCAAGTAAAAACCTAGCACCTCACTTTGTTCTTACTTCCACTAACTAGCTTATTCTGATGTCAGAGCTCTAATCAAAGGCTACCTTCATCCTCCTTTGACTGGCCGGCTTAGTTTTCTTAGAAAACCCAAGGAAAATATAGAAGGGTTCATTGAGGGTCTAAAAGTCAAGCCTTCAGTTCATCATTGTTAGTCGATCCGACACCGTGGCCATTGTTCATCAACATCTTCATCACCACTGTGTTCCCTGTACTCTGCTTTAATAATCTTGGATCAATCTGGGATGCTGAGCAGTAATGAAGCTAGAGCAGCCATTTTTCGGTCTTATGAGCTTCCATATTTCTTGAAAAATTGACAAAATTTTTTGTTGTTCCCATTTTAAAGATGAACAATACATTTCCAGATTCTCAAAACATTTCATGCTCGAAAAGAAATGAATTTTTCATGAAAAAATTAAAAAAAAAATTATTAATGGCATTTTAGTCATTAAAATGATGTGGATTAGCATGTTAGCTTTTGATTGATTTAAACAGCCACATCATATACTTTTTTAGAGAAAATGGTCAATGGGTTAATTGAGTGACGAAATTAAAGTAGACGAATTAAAGTGATTGAAAAAAAATAGTAAAAAAGTTAAAAGTGAGAATTTCCATATAGTATAAGGGCAAAAAATTATATTAAACCTTAAAAAAAAAGCATAAAGTAAAATTAAAATTATATTAAATAATAGAATGAGGAATAAGTTTAAAATAAGTTTAGAATATTATAAATTTACCTCATCATCGATTAAAATGGTCTTTTATTTCTTTCCGTGATATTGTCATTTGAATATAACTTGAAATTTTCTCTTTGAAAACTTCATTATTTTTTAGACACTTCAAACTTACCAATGTTAATAATCTCGTCTCTTTTTTTGGGTGATATTATTAGATGTGATTTGCTTGAAAATGCTCAAGTAGCAAATGCTATTTATAATGATAAATATTAATTCTAATTGGTATATAACTTTAACACTAATTAAATGATAATTAATTTAAAATAATACTTATTATTAATAATTAATTAATATACTCAATTTTATAGTTTAAAGCAATAAAAATCCTATGCAAAATAAAGTTATTATTGATATGATTTAATCTATTATTTAATTAATATTACTTATTCTTAATATGTTGCATTCAATTTTAACTCAACTATATAATTGAATAAAAACTCTACTATTAAAAAATAAATAAAAACTTTTTTTTATATATTGTTAGTTTAATAATATAATGAATAATAAAAATGTATTCTCGTCAATTTAAATGTTTCTTCAAACTCGTGCTTCTATATATGTTATAGATATATAATAGACATGTACATGCTACAATTATATTTTTCATTAATATAAATAGAATAAAAAAAGTTAAAAATTATCGGTTGAGCTTTAATTCAATTGGTAATGTTGATATTGTAATATGAGAATGTATATTTGTATGTGCATAAGCGTATATTATCTTCCAAATTAAGGGTTTAGGGGGTTAATTTAGGACATAAATGGTTATAGGAGTTGTATAAAAGAATTAAAAACAATATGGCTTTTCTTTTTTAATTTAACAATTTGTTAGAAATGTAATTATGAAGTACATCAATTTTTTAAAAATAATCTCAATATATGTTTTGATCATATCTACTCTATTAAAGACAATGCCTACAACTATTAATAGCCCTTCGAATAATTTATTTTAGTGCACTCAAACCCACGTCCTCTTTTATTAATAACAATGCATACTAGATAAGACTCAATCGATGATTTTAAAAATGGGTGAATTTTTTATTTGGGTAGGGGGTGGGGATAAGAATGAACCCCTTTTTTTTTTTTTGGTAGGTTTGCCTTTTACACATTGTTTTAAGATGATTGTGGCTGGAGATTTAATGCCACAACAAATCAAGTTTCCTAAAAAGAAAACATTGCCAAATAAAGGAAATGAATGTATGGCAAGTTGTTTTGGTGGAATTGTGCCATCTTTTTATTTTTTGTAGTTATATATATATATATATATTCTCTTTAGGGGTTTCATCTTTCATTTTTTAATCATTCTTTAAAAACAAATTTGGTTAGTTTCTCTAGAAGAATATCACCCATTTAACCTTGCAAATGAACCAAATGTCCCCACAGAAAAAGTTAATACATGATTTAAAAGAGTAAGAATCCAAGAAAAATAGCTAAAAGATTGAATTACTTTCTATAATTTGTTATTTTTAGAATAGAATTAAATTGTGCCAACAAAACAATGTTAAAAGTTCCATAATGAATGGACTAACCCAATTTAGAAAACATGCTCAAATTCTTTCCATGTTGGGATAATTAATTATACATAAAATAATGAAAGATTATTTAGTATTTGGCAGTATCAAATAATATAGAAATATTTCCAATTCAAATGGCCTTCAAGTTTTCACTGATTTCTTACTATAAATGTTGATGTATTCAGCACATCTTATGCCATCAAAATATTTCTGAAAGAAAACACAAAATCATGGGTCGGCGAAAAATCGAGATGAAAATGGTGAAGGATAGTGGCTCGAGGCAGGTCACTTTCTCGAAACGCCGCTCAGGGCTATTCAAGAAAGCGAACGAGCTTGCTACCCTTTGTGCTGCTCAAGTTGCCATCGTTGTTTTCTCCCCTGGTGGCAAGCCTTACTCATTTGGGCATCCAAGCGTCGAGGCGGTGGCAGAGCAGTTTCTAACTCTGAACCTGAGATCGAGAGTTTCTATTCCAAGACAACTTGTTGCTCAGCCTCGGAGAGAGGCTAAAGTTGAACGGCTCAGTCGACGACTTAACGCCATTCTCAAGAAGCTGCAGGCAGAGATGAAGCGAGGAGAGGTACTCAATGAGGCGGTTAAGGCGGCTTGTAAAAGATCCAAGTTCCAAAAACCTATTAACGAGCTCAATCTGTTTGAGCTTATTGAGATGAGGAATGCAATGGGGCAGCTTCGCGAGAGGGTCAAACAGCGAATAAGCGAGATTGAAGCATCATATTCTTTGCTGCTCTTGTCCAAAATGGCTACCAAACAAGCTGAATCTAAATAACTTAGTAGTCAAAGTTGCTACAGACACCATGCTTTTAAATCTCTCAATTAAAAATATACAAGTAGATCATGGTGTGTTCTTGAATAGAATTGAATTCAAATTCCTCAAATAAAAGAAGATTAAAAAAAGTATCAGATCTTAATAGCCATCAAATTCATGAATATTTTCTTGAACAATGGTCATATGAACTATTAAGTCCGCAAAGGTAATAACATAATCGTGACCTCCAAGCGGTAAATAACATAAAAAAGATACAGGCATGTCCGAACTCAATTCACCAATATAAATTTTATAAATCATAACCACTGCATCTATTCCTACTGAAACAGTGAATTTCTAAGTACATCAACCCCAAGGTTTATTCATCAAAGTCCGAATCATTTTAAAGTTTCTTGATCTTCACCAGTTTCAGCTCTTCATCAAATACTGCTTATTTGTTGCAGCTCTTCATCAAATACATATTAAAGACTTTCTTCGAGGATAAAATACAAGATAAAACCTAAAGCAATATCCCTTTCATTTAACGTATTCTTCCACGGTTCTATCAAACTCTGCTCGTTTCTCAGTTGCAATATCATAATATTTTACTTTTTTCCTATCAAAGATGAAATTGAAATTAAAATGTTAAACAACCCTGGCATTGGTATCTCATTTTCTCTATGGTCCTTTATTTTTATCTTGTCCAAATCAGGAATACATAAACAATAAACCCTTAAGATCATTGGCATTCTTGCCACATTATCCCTATACAAGCTACTAACTTTTGCACCCCTAGCCAGGCCAAGGAACTCATGGAAATAACGAAAAAATGGTACAATTTTATCACCAAGCGATAATATGCGCGTCTTAAAAGTATGGTGCAGCAAGATCATTGGCTATTATTTTACGCAAATGTGACGAGCCAACCGTTATTTTGCATCTTGTACATAGAGAGAACTTAAGTAGGCTCTGACAAGTCGGCATCACACAGATCATGGGCTATTATTTTAACCAGAACAAGACAATTTATCATTACTAAAAACGGCGTTGCTCTCAGACTCAAATAGAACCGTTTCCACCAACTAACTCTTAAAAACATATCCACAAGAGGTCAATATAAATTATCATAACAGCTAGTTTTCAACGGCATGAGAACAACCAGATTATGATTTACAATGGTGAACATGGTCAATTCATATGGAAATCAAATGAACTTGTAAGCAATAGGGAATAAAGAGAGCCAATTCAAGATTACAAAGCACAAACCTCATATGTCATCATCTTCCGCTTCTCACCGCAGGCCTTTTCCAATCTGAAACAATACATTGCAGTATCCATTAACATATATGTTAGAGACAGAAAGACATAGATTCATATGCTGACTTAAAATTTGTGTTTCCAAACCATAAAATACATCACGCATTGACCTTCATATCCGGATTCTGCTCTTGAAATACCTTATGAAAATCCTCCCTTCAGTATAAAAAAAGGGAAAAACCAGTTAGATTTCGGTTCTATCAACAAAAACTAGCAGGCAAACTCTTTAATACAGACACCAATGTTCACCATCCAGAATATATGTATACACATACATTATATTCTATATGAATTTGACAAAGGTAGGACATCCAAGGCTTCATATAGCGTAAACTCTTGACTTAAGAACCAGCATACCAGTTGCATGATGAAGGCCGTCAACAAGCATACAGAGTGACTTCAATTCAACACCCGAAACGAAAATTATGGCTAAAACATTAAAGAAATAATCTATGATAGTAAACGATTACATAAGGATTACTCACAAAAAGTAAAACAAAGCCGTTCTGCTTCATTTTGGGGCTTCACTACGACTCTGTTGAGCTGAGGTCTTCATTTTCTCACTTGATTTTTATCCTCAACACCATTTTCCTAACAACACACATACTTTGTTAACCCCGAAAATCCCTTACCGGCAAAAACAAATGAACCTAATTAATAAAAGGGAGAAATACTGATTGGGGGGTGTTGATAACCTAGCATAGGCAGCGGAGGTTGAAGACGAAGGAGAACTTTTGGACCTAGATTGGATCTTTCTTTACCAATACCATCTTCTTCTTCTTCTTTTTTTTTTTTTTTTTTTTTTTTTGTGGTTAGCCTGGACTCTGGACCGAGAGCTTCTGCTTTGCTAAATGCCAAGTCTCAGCCGAGTCACAGCGACACGACTCGCCTGTTTGTACTCGGATCGGACCATTTGGGATTTGGGCTTCAACGGGCTAGGTCGAGTAATAAAGTATTGGGCTTGTCTTGACAAACTGCGGCAGGCCTAATTTTCATAGCCCATTATACCCATTCACAGATACGTAATTTCCTTACGGCGGGCCTAACTTCCGATTCATATCATTCTTCCTTGTACAAGTCACTGCGAACGTGCATACACAACTCGACTAATGGACCAACTGTGAAGAGATTTGAGATTTATTTAAGTTTTAATGGACCCCACTTTGCGTAAGTAGCTGGCTGTCAAGTGTAGCTCAACGCCCTCTCCAACTTCAAGAATTTCCCAACCCAAGATTTCAACCTTTATAATTTATATATATAAACACACTAACACAACGCATTGGCTACGATTTTTTGTTTTATTTGAATATATTTGCAGTTAGATTTGGCTGCTATTAAACGTCTTGCTTTTCTCTTCAGTCTTCACATTGTTATCATCGCCTTGGTGTTGGCCTTCAACCATGCAAGCTCTTCAACCTTCTTCTTCTCTTCGACCTTCCTCTCTAAAACCTCTCAAAAACCCCAAACCCAATCCCCATTTTCCCAATGTATCAACACTCCCTCCCAGGCCTGCCAAGAAATTCTCTTCCATTACCGCTTCATCCGCCACTATTTCAGCTCCCAAGCGCGAGAAGGACCCCAAGAAACGGGTCGTTATTACGGGAATGGGGTTGGTTTCCGTTTTTGGGAACGATGTGGATGCTTACTATGAAAAGCTGCTGGCTGGAGAGAGCGGGATCGGACTCATCGACCGCTTCGATGCTTCCAAGTTTCCTACTCGGTTCGCCGGTCAGATCCGGGGGTTCACTTCTGAAGGTTACATTGATGGAAAGAACGATAGGAGGCTTGACGATTGCTTGAGGTACTGCATTGTTGCAGGCAAGAAGGCGTTGGAAGATGCTGATCTCGGCGCCGATAACTTAATCAAGGTCCTTTTTCTTCTTCTTTAGCTTTTTTTTTTCATTAATCGACTTGTTCTAAGAAATGGGTGGTTCTTGCTTTGCTATTGATTCGCTTGTGTTTTTTTTTCTTTAACTATAGATCCAAAGCTTATTCTTTTATTGGCTTCCACAATGTGCAACATTTACACCAGAGAGTTGTTTCTTTATTCGCTCGATATCCTTTCAACTGTAGCTTAATTCTACGTATCCTGATGCTTTTCTTAGCTTGTTACTGCATGTTTGCTTGCTGCAAGTTTTTTTTTTTTTTTTTGGTGTTATTTGAGTTTATTAGTGTTTTTATCTGCAACTTTTGTCATTATTTTTATGCAAAGGTGTTGCTAAGAAAAAACGTTTTCTGCTTTCTCCTAATCAGTTCCAAGGAATCTTTGTTGTGTTATATACTTTGTGACTCATCTTTTCTGATTCATAAAGTGATGTAAGCAATGGGGTCATCAGAATTGTTTTGTTCAATTTCACCGTTGAGTTGGTCATTCGATATGCTCATAGCTTTTTTGTCCGCAATAATATTAATGTGATCATATATTTGTAAGCGATTTATTCATCACACTACTAATTTTACATTCAAATGTGATGCATCCACCAGAAATATTCCTTGGAAATGGTGTTTAGAAAGGCAAAATTCCTGACTAATTTTATGATCCTCATGGATGATTGCTTACCCTACAGAATGAAAGATTCAAGAAAAGTAGATATCTTGAGAGCTGAGAGTGATATCTATTCTTAGAATTATGCAAGTACCACGGGATGTTGCATTTATTATTCTGGCTCTTTTTAGCTTATAATTTCGTTCGTTGTATTCTCCCGTAGTGCTTACGAAATTTTTGAATTTGTACTTGTTGCAGATTGATAAGGAGCGAACTGGAGTGCTTGTTGGAACTGGTATGGGTGGCCTTACAGTGTTCTCTGACGGCGTTCAAAATTTGATAGAGAAAGGTTATAGAAAAATAACACCATTCTTCATTCCTTATTCTATAACAAATATGTCATCTGCCTTGCTTGCAATTGAACTTGGTTTTATGGGTCCCAATTATTCAATTTCAACTGCTTGTGCTACCTCCAATTATTGCTTTTATGCTGCTGCTAATCACATCCGTCGAGGTGAGGCTGAATTGATGATTGCTGGTGGAACTGAGGCTGCAATCATTCCTATTGGGCTGGGAGGTTTTGTTGCCTGTAGGGCATTGTCTCAAAGAAATGATGATCCTCGAACTGCTTCAAGACCATGGGACAAAGATCGAGATGGCTTTGTCATGGGTGAAGGTGCTGGTGTTTTTGTAAGCTTGCTTTTATGAACCAAACTCCTATATATGCATGATTTAGCTTCTTGTTGATTGTTATGCTGTCTATTTCCGGTAAGCAATTTATCATTGTGTTTTGTCTCCATTGGTGATATGTGATACTGTTGTTAAGAGAAGTAGGCATTTTCTCCAAGTTTAAGGTACACCTTTGATGGAGACTGGCTCTTGGGTGTGTGCACATTCAATGAGATACTGACTGGTTCCTTTATAATATAAAATCCGTCACTTTTGTAGTGTTTTGTTTGACACAGATGAGCCTAATTCACTGTTTGTGTTAACTTTCATACTCATTATTGCGGTGTTCAGTAGGAATGAAGTATAAATGTTTATGTTATTATCAAAACCAATTCCTGTCCTTTATCACATTGAACTACTTGGTTAATCAGGCATGGTCTTGAGTTAATGGTTTATTGCTTTTATGCACAGTTTTTTGGTTCCGTTGTTACTTATTTGGCTTTATAGTTATGCAATTGTCTTGTCTTGATAAGGATGGAAATGCAATGGGCTTCTATTATGAGATATTTTGTGTTTTGCTTTCTAGGTAATGGAAAGCTTGGAACATGCAATGAAAAGAGGTGCACCAATTATTGCTGAGTATTTGGGTGGAGCTGTTAATTGTGATGCTCATCACATGACTGATCCAAGAGCTGATGGTTTTGGGGTGTCTTCATGCATTGAGAGAAGTCTTGAAGATGCTGGCGTGTCCCCTGAGGAGGTAATTCTCGGTTTTTTCACCCAACTCTCTTAATATATTGGAGTAATCGAATTTGGTATTGTTTCTAGATGTTTATGGTCACGTATGTTATGTTGTTGCTTTCCATCTAGTTTTGCTGACACCTTTGTAAGCATTTTCTTAGAAAAACTAAATTCAAGCTCCAATGAATTGTCTGTTTTATGGTAAATATAGCGGCATTCTTTGAGTTGAGTCTCCTTGAAAAGTGCATCTAATTACCTTCTCTTTCATCACCTGTCATATTATCCATTAGATCGAGGCTTCATTTTAAGTTAGACTACAAAGAGAACTGACCTAACGGTTAAGATACTTAAGTGGTGGTTGTGTTTACTTCATATGCAAAAGTGCAAATAATAGGGTTCAGAATGTAATTATTTTCTGAAATTTATGCACAATTTCAAAGGTGGAAATTGTGCAAGATAAGCAAGTCCTATTTTTCAGGTTAACTACATCAATGCACATGCAACTTCTACTCTTGCTGGTGACCTAGCTGAGATCAATGCTATTAAAAAGGTATTCAAGAATACATCAGACATCAAAATCAATGCAACAAAGGTACCTTCTCTTTCTCCCTAGTTTTGCAAAATTTGAGGGGACTATGTACTCTAATGTTGCTACCTTGCAATTGGCTAATTGCTTTGCTTCTTGTTTCAGTCCATGATAGGGCATTGTCTGGGCGCATCGGGTGGTTTAGAAGCCATTGCCACAGTGAAGGCTATCACAACAGGATGGCTGCATCCCTCGATAAATCAATTTGTATGTGCTAGTTGCTTGTTTAATGTTTAATGTACCATGTATTGCTGATCCCCGACAATGGTTGTCTGGATCACATCTGGCTTTATCAGTATAGATGAAGTGATCTATTGTATGCATTTGTTTAATGCAGAATCCAGAGCCTTCAGTTGAGTTTGACACTGTGGCCAACCAAAAGAAGCAGCACGAAGTTAATGTTGGTAAGACTCTTGAATCCTGAACCTATCCTGTTTCAGTTGATTTAGACCAGAACCCTATAAGTCTAACCGAGTTGTTTATGATTCTCAGCAATTTCGAATTCATTCGGATTTGGTGGACACAACTCAGTGGTTGCCTTTTCGGCCTTCAAGCCTTGAAAGTCTTTTGTCATTTAGTTTTGCATTGGTTAGGGAAGATAGAGAGAGAGATAGGCGTTGGCTTGCTTCAATAATTGAGCCAAAAAGGTAACAGTTAGTGTTGTAATAATAAGTTTTAAGTCAAATGGAAGCGCTTAGGAGTTATTTCCCCCGTCCCCCTCTTTAAACTACTCTTAATGTTATGCTCTAAATTATGTTTAGTGATTGAGAAGACTGGACTATTTAAATCAAAATATCATATCAATGATCTTCGGTTTGCAGGATGCTCCAAAGCTCAGTACATTCATATTTGAGTCAAATTAAATCTATTTATATAGAAATCAAATGTAGAGTAAGTTTTAGTTGAAATGGTGAAATTAAAAAATTTAAATTTTAGTCTAATAATTTTTTATTGATTTATAAAAATATGGACATTTATAATAATAAATTTTATTTTATAAAATGAATCATGTTTCAATTAAATTTATGTTGGATTGAATCGTGACACAGGATTTTAAAAAAAAAATCAACCTTAACATTACAAGGCTTATATATTATTTAGTGTTAACATAGTTAGTAAGCTAAACCAACCAAAGAAACTTTGACATGTAAATTTTTTTTGTCGAATCATAAAGTTTATATGTATAATATAATATTATGTGACACTTAAGTGTGGTTGGGTGAGAGTAGTATTAGAATGAGTGGAAGTTCTTGTATTGCATCCTCACATTGAATCCCATGTAAATTTTTTTTCTTTTTTGTGATAAAACCGAAGAAGGAAAGTGTCTATTAATTTAACTTTTTTTTTTTTTTTTTTTTTTTTGAGTAGAGTTCAACTGGATGTAAAATTTTTTTTTAAACAATTGAATTTTTGCACATTTTATATAAAATGTTATTTTTTGGGGAGTATTATATAATTGTATTTTCGTGGTTAAAACAGGAGCAGTGTCATTAAGAAATAGGCTCCCGTTAATGTAATTTAAATCCATGGATTATCAGATATTTTTAAGGAAAATAAACAGGAAAATTAAAATGTCGACTCCACTGGGGATCGAACCCAGAATCTCTGGTTCCGTAGACCAGCGCCTTATCCATTGGGCCATGGAGTCGTGTTTCGGGAGACATGTAGAAATTACGGTTGATTGAGCTTCCGGTGTATACGTCGCGGAAGTGAGAAGAGGAAGGAGAAGTGCATTAACCGCTCTACCCATTAGGCCATAGAGTCATGTTCTTGGAGATTCTTTGAAATGTTTTACTATAAAATAACTGTTGATTCAGTTTCCACGAAAACTGAGTGATACTATGGTGTGTATAAGTTGCAGAAGTGGGAAGAGGACGGAGAAATGCATTAACCGCTCTATCTCTCACTCTCTGTCTGGGCTGAGAGAAGAAAAAAGTGGAAAGAGAGAGAGGCTGATTTTGACAGCGTATGTATGGTGTATTCGTCGCAGAAAAGAGGAATGAAAATGGAAAAGGGAAGTCAGATCAAATACAGATTATGGAGTCAGGTAAGGAATTAGGGAAGACGTATCTACCACCCAATTGTTGTCTTTTCCTTCATCCATCTACTTATTGCCCTTTCGTTCGTTTTAGATATACATATAAATTCCTAGAATTAATTTTATCCAATCGGGATGTATCTAATCATCACCTTCAAGTCCAATAATGATTCATTTCCTAACTAGTATCAGGCAGCATAGCTACTGGGTTAAGCAGAAAATGACAACTTATGGGTCTCTCCCAGTACAGAGATCACCAGATTATCAATTCTAGAGGATGACCTGCAAGCCTGGAGTTCGTAACGTATGAAGCATTTCCAGGAAAAAATCAAGGTTACCTCTCTTGTGGAACTAAATCCTGAAAAAGCGATTTTCCAATGTGGGACTTTCCTTATAGGCTACCCAATAATGTCTTTCTGATTAACAAAGGGGCTACAGTCCTGAAGACCGGAAAACAATTACAAGATGGCAATGGGAGATGATAAATTTGACCTTCTTGGTTATTCCTTGGATAAACAAAGCAGTGGTTTTACTCATACTTGGTGGAGGGGAAATTAATTTGAAAAAGGGGATACGGAGGTTAGTTGTTTTCTCTCTATTTTTCTTTGTAGCTATAAATAATGGCTCTACTATACAACTATGCCTTGGATTAGGAAAAGCTTAACATATGCTATATTATTGCTCCTTTAATTAGGGGCATTAATAGCATGATGATGATGGTTGTAGCAAAATCCCCACTTTTAAGAGCCATCATCAACATTTGTTGTTGCTTCAGTTGTATCCTTTTATATGCATTGTTGTGTGTATAATGGCAGGTCAAGAAAACTGATGTTGAAGATGCTCTGAAAGTTTTAAATTTTTGCTATTTATCTTGTATCTCCTTGTTGATGGAATGCAGAACAGAACCATTTAAAGCTATCTGGAGGACAGCATATGCGTGGGAACCACTAGGATATTATCTCTATCGTTGAAGCAGATCATGTCTATATTATTAGAGGTAATGTTATTAGGATAGTCAATACATAAACAAACTTGAATGAAGAAAGAAAAGGGGTTTGGAGTTTGGACAATGTAAAATTGAGGAATTAAATTCAAAAGAACCATGCAAACATTGAAGCTAAGACAGCCAGTGCAGCAGGAACACCCAGAGCCACTCCCCCACTTTCCATCGGTGATGGTGGAATTGCCCCTTGATCTTCTCTCAAAGCGGTGATGCCGGTGGCGAAAACAGCAATAACCGCAATGTAGACAATCAAAATCATGGCCACCTTGCTACCCTCCATTTCCGACCGAGCCAAAAACAGGTACGCCCTCTTTAAGAATTACAAAGTGAGAGAGAAGCTAAGCTATTGAAGTGAATCTTGTGTTTTGAGCTTGACTTAAAGATGAATTAGAGATTTGAAATGCCTTTTTTATAGGCAAAGATTGTGGTAATAATCAAGTATTGGACAGCTACGTTTTCTTGGTTTAACCACTAACAAAATCATTTTTAAGTTCCTAGTTCCTGTTCACAATCATCTTGTATCATGCGTTATTAAATTGGCCAAATTTTGCTATTAGTGTTTGTAGTTTGCAAAAGTTGTGGATTTAGTCCTTATACTTTTATTTGATAAATTTTAGTCTTGAGTCAAGTTTAGTTAAATTCAATTACTAGTCCTGTACTATGTGTATAGTTATAGATTTAGTCTATTTTCTCCAATTGGATCATTCAAAGTCTCTACAAATTTCAAATTCTGAAATTTCAATCTTGATGCAAATGAGAGGCGTTAATCCATTAATTGAATTTTTAATGAGGAATATGTGGAAATAATAAGTTTTTATACATATGATCATGAAGAAAAATATGAAATGTAGAGTAAATATAATATATGTTAATTAGAGCTATAAACCTAGATACAATAGTTTATAAGTTTATTTCAATTTAGAAATGATATAACATGTTAGAAAGATTGTTGACAATGATAAGTAGGCATTATTTAGGAATCTTAAGGCATAATCTAACATACAAGTAATGTGGTTAGTAGCCTTAAAACATAAATTAAGAATAATGGGAATGGTTTAGTTGGCATTTTCTTTGTAATTTTCTTGCTTTCCGTAGCAGAAAACACTTTAGCTGTTAGCAGCAACAGCTGGATCAGTTCTGGCCTATAATTTGATTTCTTAACCTACCAACAGCAGAAACCATAACCATCAAAGGTGAACATAGTAAATACATTTTAATTTTTTTAAATTAATAGTCTTGTCATCTAAATATATAATTTTACTAGTTTTTTAATTTTAATTTAATTAAATTAATATTTAAATGTAGAATTCACATTATACTAATTTACGCCAAAATTAATAAAATTTAAATATGAATATTTAATTAATTTATTTAAATTTCAAATTAATAAATTTTCTATGTTAAAAGGTTAAGTAAAATAATTTAATTAACATATAGTTCGTTAACCTAAAATTAAATCATTAAATTATATATATTTTTAAAAAAATGTTATAATATAATTTTCAACATTTAATAATTTATGCATAAAATTACAATAAAAGCATGTATAAAAGAATAAATCTTATTAGTGCAGGTAATTTGCCAAACAAGCCAATATGACATTTTACGAAACATGGTGAATATGTCATGGGTTGTGGATCAAAACCTGTGACCATTATGCACAAAATGCTTTATAGATGTCAACTTATTAAATGGGGTTCATTTGACCCACAAGAACTAGTCCGATTCGTGGAACCTATAGAAAAACTCATTTACTTGAAGTTTTGGTGGCCTAATGAAACACTCCAGTATAACTAGAGGTATAAGGAAAAATAGTGTAAATACTAAAAGGATAAGATAATATAGAGTTTAAATCTTTTAAGACTCTTAATTGTAGATAGACTCTAATCTTGACTGTTAATGTAACTCAATCTGTATTGTTGGTTCTGGGGAGCTCAACTATAAATAGAAGTCTCCTCATGCATTTGTAATCACTTTATTCTTTCTAAGCTAAAGAATACATCGACATCATTTACTCAAACATCTTATGTGCATCACTTTTCTTTGGCTTTTCTGTTTTTCGTTGCTCTTTTGTTCGAGTTTGCTTTTGTTATAATTTGGTGCCTTATAGAATTTTTGCAAGAATTCTAGTTTTCTAGAGTAGGCTAACATAGGGAGGTTTTGAACCCAAGATATCGCGTAAGGCCACGCGGTTTGCCAAACTAAAGGTCTAGCCCCATTACATTTGGTGTTGGAGCTAGGGTTCGAAGGTTTCATTGAGATGTCGAAAGAAGCAAATGAGCAAAATGCCCTAATGAAAACCTGCCCTAGGAAGGGCAAGATATAAAGCAGATCAAGGGATGTGCTGTCGAATTTAGGAAGTCGTATGGTCTATCTTAAGGAATCCATGAGGGAAGTAAAAGAAACATTTGAGGTAGTGGAGACACGCACTGATGAATTAAACCTGATAAAACAATAGTTCAAGGAATATGTGGCGGAGGCCCTTAGTTCCAATATGGACGTAGTGGAAATGCTCTTCAATATTGCTGTGGGTAAGTTGACAAAAACAAAAATGCTCTTGAAGCTAGGATGACAACTATGAAGGACGAAAATGAAGCCATAATGTCGGCTTTGAACACAAAAATTGAGGATCTTAAAGGAGAGCTTGTTGTGTGCAAAGCTATTATGGGTAAAAGGGTGTTGAGTGCAACATTAAACCAGAGATTAATGTCCCCAAACCAAAGAAGCTTAAAGGAGCAAGGTCTACGAAGGAAGTAGACAATTTCTTATGGGAGATGGAGTAATAATTCCATGTGGGCATCTGTGACGCCCCAAGCCTGACCAGGACGGTTCCAACCCAAATTTTGAATATCATATGAACCACTGAGGTGACTCTCCCTTTAAAACTTTATGAACCATACAAACCAATCGTACACACCACACATTTGCAGAATATTTCATATAGGAAACTAGACCTAAGTGCATTTTTTCTAAATTAATCAATTCATTCACACAATCAGAAGGTATAAGGCATGCCTTAATACTCAACAGTCTCCTTTAGTTGCAAAAATTTGTTAGTTCATTTAATTATCATTAGATTAATCAAGTAATAAAACCATCTAAACAAGCAATCAAACAAGCAATTATAATGTTAAAAAATCCTCCAAAAAAAAACAAAACAAACAGTCCGTAATGTCTGTTTACAATTCATTGAAAATTTTATTTAAAAAGTTTTAAGTCTAATTTTAGTACTAAACCCTTGGAACGACCTACATTGCCTTCACTTTTGAGTTTAAAATCTCAACACACATACTCTAAAAAAAGGCCTTGCGATGGATCACTGATTTGCCACCCTCCCCGCTAGTCTGCAAACTATTTATCTACAAGGTAAAGTAAGAAGTGTGAGCTTGGAGAAGCTCAGTGAGTACACATGCATACAACATAAATATACACACTAGAGATGTTAGGATTTAGGCATACTTTAGCAATTCACATATAACACAAATTACATACTCAACACAGTGATATATTGGCAATTCATGAATATGAAACATAGTCAAATTATATACTCATTAGATAAACGGATATCCAAAACACACCATATGACTCATAAAGTCGTAAACTATCTCCATACAAGTGTAGCACGTATGCTCACACTCTCCAAACACACCACGCTATCTACGATGAATGGAGCTATGCTCGACATTCCCTTATCTCTCCAATGCTATTTCTGGGCCACAATGCCCAACACATAATAAAAGGGTGAGTACTTACAATTCTATGGCATGCTAATGATATCCAAGGATTTCAAGTGTTTACATTGCCAACATATCTAATTAATCACATTTTATTACACAATATAATTAGCTCGCACTTAACATTTCACAATAATATAATTTTTCACTAATCAAAACTCATAATATCATAAAACTCATAATTCACTTACGGGTTTCATGCATGCATAAATGTGCACCATCAATAAAATTTACATATTATAAAAGTCTGCATTATATTATTTATTTTTATGTCCATTCGCAAGTACTACATTACCATATACAAATATATACATTACACATTTATACATACCTATTTAGTAACATTTATCACATCAAATTTTAGCGTATATTAAAATACCATAAGTATATATATAGAACTAGACCCATAAGTATATATATTAAGACCCACACATATAATATAATATATGTATAACAACCCCCCCATATATATATTATATAAACAACACCTACCTTTTAGCATTTTAGCCTACCTTAAATATCGTGTGTATATATATATATATATTATATCTATGACACCTACCTTTTAGCACTTTAGTCTATCTTCAATATTTAGCTTACCCACAAATGCAACAATTAATGGTTCCATCACCCTTATCACGTCAAAATTTACAGTTTACAGCTTGCATATTTATATAATAACTATGTGCACGTGAGTTTTATTTATTCATTTGGCACCCTTAATTTTACACAGCTTGCATGCCCAGCTATTCAAACAAAATTTCAAGTGTTTGAACTAGAAAAGCCAAAGTTTGCATACCACAAGGGGTCTGCTTCATGCAAAAACACAATATACAAAATGCACTCACTTATAGTTCACCACGACTCATCGAATTAGATAACTTTTCACTTGCCTTTATCCCGGTTTGTTAAGGCCCCACCAACGTTTTTAACTTCAGACAAAAATATACATATTACTAAGCATTCAAAAACAATCTAGCTTATCTCTTTGTGTTCATACAACGGCTCTCCACTCACACATACTTATTCGACTTATTTCGTACAATCTATTTCTCTTTATTTCTTCTTTTTAACTTAATTAAATCCTTAATTTCTACCTCCTAACCCTCTAATTAAAGTGTAATTACAGATCTAGATGTCTAACTTTGCTCAATTTCTTTAATTAATATTTTTTCAGAAAAATATTGTTCATCCTCAATCTCAAAAGAAAACCATTTAATTCATGCAATTACTTAAATATTTTAATAAATTGAATTTTTAAACCTCTTAATCTCATCAAAGTATATTGAAAATCATTTTAAAAACATATCTTAGCTCTTTATTATGAGATTCACCATTTTTATACAAAAGATAGCTTTAAAAACCATGGATCTTTAATTTTCTTGCTTAGATATATGAAAATTCAAATTAAAAACACCTAATAAAAATTTAATACATAAGAAAAGAATATATTTAACTTTAGTTCGAAAACCTCCACGAATTTGTACCAATTGAGCAAAAACAAGCCAAGTTTAGGTGAGAAATTGGAGAAAAAATAGTGATTTTCTTGAAAAATTGAAAGAATAGAGAGTCTTTGGATGCCAAGAAAATATAAAAGATGTAGAAATTTTTGAGAGAATGGCTTTTTTATAGCCAACTAACTTTTTTTAAAAAATTGGGCTATTTGTCATCTTAGCCCTCTCTTATTTCTCCCTTGTTCTAATAGCTCCCATTTTAATCACTAGTTTTTAATTTACACATTTAACCTCTACTTTAACCACTATTCCAAATAAGTTTTTATTAATTTTTACCAATGCCCCAATTCTTAATACCATACTTATTTAATTTAATTATTATTTTTACTATTATTAATTAATTAATTTCTTTATTCTATCTTAATTCTTATGATATAAAACTCAATTTTTCTCTGAAGCCCACCATCTAATACCGAATTGTACTGACTCGATTTCCAGGATGTGACAACATCAAGGATGATGATGCTAAGGTAAATACTATTGCTCGATATTTTACTAATTTTGCTTTTCTTTGGTAAAGTTGTAAGTCTATAGATGAAAAGCGTGGTCATGTTGCGACTAGGACTTGGGAGGAGTTCCAAAATGAGTTCAAGGAGTAGTTTTACCCTCAATATTCCGAGAAGAAAGCTCAGGCTAAGTCACGTCAGTTTTTGCAACAAGGCACAATTCGGTAGTATGTGAAAGGGTTCAGTGAATTGATGTTCCAAATCACAGATCTAAGTGAGAAGGAGACATTTTTCTTTTTCATGGATGTTTTAAAGCCGTGGGTTAAGTAGGAATTGAAACATTGAGGGGTCCAAAAACTATCGAAAGCCATAATCTTAGCAGAGTCTTTAATCGAGCTTATTCCGAGGAAATATAAGTTCGAGTCTTTCAAGTCTAAAAAGAAGGGAAGTTATGGGGAAGATGAATATAGGCAAGTTAAGTTTAGCAACGATAATAGTGGTCATAGTAGTAAGGGGAAACCACAAAATGGGAAAAGAAAACCCGAAAAGTCATGGGAAAATAAGAATGGGCCATTGAAATGCTTCATTTGTGAATGTCTACATCGGTGAGGGACTTCTGAAGCGATCTGTGTTTTTTTCTATCAGAGAGGATGATAAGCTAGAAAAAGTTTCAATGAGGCTTGGTTAAATTGTGCATGGGGTTGAAGTCAAAAGGGGCAATGAGAATGAGAAGAAGCTAGTAAAGTGCTTGTTGTGTTGTGGTCCGCTTAAGATATGGGACTGTCTAGAGCGATCCAAGACTTCCGTGATCAATAAAAATTGGAAGCAGAGCCAAAGAGTGAGGTTTGAAGCTTAGGTTAATGATACTCAATTCTACAAAAACAAAAAGGGACCATAAGATGAAAGGGTTGATGTATGTGGACATCAACATCGCAGGTCAAATGAAGAGTACTCTTATTGATACAAGGGTATCAGACTTGTTCATATTAGAAAAAGATATGGGTAAACTTGGTCTCTTAGTTAATAAATCAACTAAGAAGATTAATACTGATAATTCCAAATAGGTCCCAACTATGGGAGTAGCACAAAGAGTTGAGCTACAGATCGGTTAGTAGAAAGGCAAGGAAGACTTAGAGGTAATTCACTTGGATGATTATGAATTTGTTCTTGACTTAAATTTCCTTGACAATATTAATGCTCTTTTGGTTCTTTTTGTCGACTGTATATGTATCTTAGATACTCGAGAACAACAATGTGTTGTGCTGGTGAATCAAGACATGAAGGGCGAACAAAGGTATTGTCGGCAATCCAACCAGCTAAGGATGTTTATGAGGGAAAGAACATTGACTCGATAGATCTGAGGAGTGCTACAAAGACCTTATTGGGAATTCTAGAGGGGCAACAAACTAATATGAAGCCTGTTGAGTTACTAGAGAGGCTACCACTTAAGAAAGAGGTGGCTTGTGCATCAGACTTTGAGGGAAAAGTGGTGATGCAAACTGAGCAACTAAGACAAGTAAATGCAACGAGTGAGATACATCTCAAACATTTTGGTAGTGTTTTTAATTTTGACTTGGCTTAGCAATGACACAGAGGCCCTTTTAGAGTTTTGAAGCGGATAAGCTAAAAGGCTTACAAACTAGAGTTAGCGAGAATACTCAAGGTTAACTCGATGTTGAACATAGGCACATCGAAGCCTATTTGTGTGGATTAAGGGGACTGGTATAAAGCAAGTCATAAGGTGGACAAGTGAGAGCAACAGGCTCTTTTGAACAAGATATACCAAAAAAAGAGAGAAACAGTTTGAGTTAGGAGATGGCAAAAATCGAGGTTAGTGTTTCAAAAGGCTAGACTACCTGATAGAGAGGCTAGTCTGGAATCGATTGAGGCATCAAGAGAGTTTCGAGATGAGTCCAACTAGTCTCATTTTGAGGACGCAACAAAAGGGTTGTGAGAATGGGTGGGGGAGAATGTTGCAGGCTATAGATTAAAGCCTGTAACCATTGCACATAGAACACCCCATATAGGTCAAGTTATTAAATACGACTCATTTGACCCACAAAGACCTACGATATTGGGGTGATGTGTTGTCATCTTTGGACGTCGTAAAGATATTTATTGGACCTCAAAACTCCTCTTAACCCAACTCTAAAGTGGGTTAACAAGTTTGGACAGCCTACTAATGGAGGAAGGAGCCTAAACTGTCCATATTGTCAGAAACAGTGGTTCAAGACCACCAATTTTGGCAAATAAGCTCATAAATTTTATTATTTATTAATAACAAGCCAAATGTGATTTTTAAGAGATTTTATCGAGACCTTGATGTTATAAATCGAGTCGTAAATATTTTTATAAATATTTACGGAGTGTCAATAAGGTAGTATTAAAATTTCCTCAGAAAATTTTAATGTTTCGGTAGTCAATTAAATAAAAATAACTAAATTGAAAAATGTGCAAAACTTGCTAAAGTGATTAAATAGCTTAACCGTTAAATAAGGAAGGACTAAAAGGGAAAATTGACCATTTTAAAATGGCTAAGGCGGCATAGCGTGAAAAAAATTAAAGATTTTTATGTGAAAAGTACAAAATTGGAATTTTAATAAAAGTTACATGGCCAAAGTTGATTTTTAATAGTTTCTAGGCCATTTTTTCTTCAATTTTCTGTCAAAAACAGCCATTGAAGAGGGTTTGAGCTGGTCTTTCATATTTTAGCCTCAAGTAATTTCAATTCTTACTTTTTTTAAATTTTTATATTTTTAGACTTTTACAATTAGGTCCAACTTACTATTTCATTAGTTTTTGATTTTGTTGAAAATTTGAGAAGACACCATTGATAAGTTCATATGATTTTAGTTATTTGATGATCAAATTGAGATATTAATGGATGTTTAAAGGTGTTTTATTAAAGAATTTTATATGAAAACATGTTTTAGGGATTAAATTGAAAAGTGTTGAATTTATGGAGAATTCTAAAATTTCATGGAATTCATGGGTTGTTATTAATATGTATGAGAATAATTAGGCTTGGAACAAGGATTAAATTGAAAGAATTTCATTTTTCGAGCTTAGGGATGAAATTATTATTTATTAAAAGCTTAGGGGCAAAATGGTAATCAACATCTTGCACTAAAACAGTTTTGGACAGCAGCAGTAGGCTAACTTTGAAAAATCACCAAAAATTATGGAAATTGAATTAGAGGATGAACAAAATGTGAAATTAAATATTATTGATCTAGTTTCTAATAGAAGAAACAGTGTAAGCAATGGAATTGTAAATCATGAGATATAATAAATTTTGTGAGACAAGGTCAAAATGAATTCGGCTTCCCTTGTTCTAACTTTGGAAAATCATAAAAAATTGGAGAAAAATAATTATGGGCTTAAATTTATATTTTTAAATTCTTAATAAGTTTATTTTCAATAGAAACAAACAGAAACATCATCCAAATTTTGTACTAAGAGATAATTAATTTTTAGTAAGGAAAGGTCGAAGCTATCAAACAACAGAACAATGATAAATTTGATGATTTTACTATACTTATTGGCTACATGATAAATTTTTTAAATTTTTATGGTAGAAATATATTTGAGTCTAGTTTCAAGAACATCAAGCGGATCTTCATTTGGAATTCTGTAGCTTAAGATAAAAATAATTTAGTGACTATGACTCAAATGGACAGTTTTGAATATACATATAAGTAAATAGTGAAATTATAGATAATGTTATTTATAAATGTGTTAATTACATTAAGGATGTGGAATGGAGAGGAGGAGGAAGAAAAATATATGAATGACTTGTGTATAAATTGATCACATGCCTGATTATAATCGTTAAACGTTGAATTAGAAATAATATAATGCTTTATTTCAAATATTTATTATGAAATTATGATTATCGTTATGATATAAAAATCGAATAGTAAGTTCGTGTAACTTGAATTGTATTCTTAAATGTTTGAAATATATGTTTATGTGATATATATATGATTTGAATGCTGAATTTATGATTATTGATGAAATATTGATAATACTTGATAAAAAAGGGAAATAAATTCTGGTTGAATGAAATGGAAATTTGATAGATCATTGAAAATGAATTGATGGTAAAAAAGATCTAGCCCGAACGGGTGATCCTGATATAAGCCCTCCCGAAGAATATGCGTGAAATGGACTTAGCCCAGATGGGTAATCCAAATTAAATGTGAGTCTAGATTTAGCTTGAACTGGTAATATAGACAAAACTCTATAGAGTATTTGTCATTGCAGGGGATTTAGCTTGGGCTGGTAATCTCGACAATACTCTTTGAGCATATGCTACACGGGATTTAGCCTGAACTGGTAATCCCGCTGTTAGAAATGAGGTTCGCAGGAGTGTGCTCTTTATAAAGGGACATATGTGTATATGTGTACGAATTGACGGTTAATAAGATTGTATATCATGAGGGTACTATAGGAAATTCATTCAAATTTCGAGAAATTCAATGGGATAAACATAAGAAATGGTAAATACATGAAATCATGAAATTGATGAGCTCATCAATCAATCATTTATGCATATTATTATGTGGAAATTATTGGACTAACTCAAGCTTTGAGCTTGTGTTTGTTAGGGTAACATTTCTTTGTTTGGATATGTGTATTTATTGTATTGAATTGGGAATATGTTTGATAAATATGTTCATTCATAATTATAGAATTATGTACCTCATGTGTACTATTTGCATAAAGATCATATTTCAAATACTTTGATGAGTAAAACTCAAATATGAAATAGTATGAAATCAAGACAAGTTATTATGAAAATGTATTTAAAATACAGAGATATGGTTGCTATATGTTATATGATTACATAATGTGAAATTGTGTATATATATAAGAAATCTAATGAGAATTGAGCCTATACATGTTTCTTGGTATTTATATGAAATGTACGACTAACAAGAGTGATGAGGTTATGTGTTAGAGCTCGAGATCAAGATGATTGAATGTGTCTTGCATGCTTATATTGAATTTAAATGAGTGGTAAGTTAATTACCCAGTTATACGGACTTACTAAGCATTATATGCTTACTTTGTTTCATTTTTTGCTCTAGTAAATAAAGTTTTCAAAAGCTCGTTGGTTGGGAAGCTTGGTGGAGATCACTCACACTATCCATCAGCCTATTTTAGCATGTATGGTAAATGAATTATGGTTATAATGCCATGTTTAAGTTGATTAGCCAATGTTGGCTTATAAATGTTCTAATTGTAACTAGCCATTAGTATGGCTTGTATTTAGCAAGTTTTGAGTTACATATAATTATAAGTTTATCATGTTTGATATGGGTTTAAAATGGACAAATGATGAGATGGTATAAGTATAAGGATGATGGTTAAAAATGCTATAAAATTTATGAATATGTCTCTCTCTCTCTATGAATGGTTGATTGATAAGTTTAGATATTTAACCATATAAATTGATTCTTGAACATATTTAAGTGTTGGTGTAAGTAAAAGACCAATTGGGTGAGAAATAAGGCTTGAAAAATAGCCTAATTTTTTTTTCCACACGGGTAAACACGAGAGTGTGTCATGACCGTGTGTGAGACACGACCTAGCACATGGGCGTGTGACTTGACCGTGCAACCCTCGCACCTAAATAAATTATAAGTTAGAGAGTTACACGAGTTAGGAATACGAGAGCAAACCCTACCCTACACGAGCATGTGAGCTACATGGCCTGACCACACGGGTGTGTGTGCCTTGTATTTAAGAAAAAATTTAAAATTTTGTGAAAAATTTCTTGAGTTCCAGTTTAGTCCCAATTTGATTCAAAAGCATATTTTGGGCCTCGAGGGTTCTCATAAGGGACTATATGACAAAATTTTGATAAGAATACTGTATTTTGATATAATATATTTGTTATTTATTCTGAAAGTCCTGGTAATACTCCGTAACTTAGGTCCAGTGATGGATTCAGGTTAGGGGTGTTATACATATGACTTGGTAATCACCTAATTTAACCACCAAATCAACACGGAAAGAATCAAGGACCTCTTTCTACAATTCAATCAATTCCCTCAACTTAACAAAGCATGTCGTCCACTCCTCCTCCACTGATCAAGGACTAGCCACCTACATGGAGATATTCAAGGGATGACCATGCTAAAAATAGTAAAGAATCAAGGGGTTTCACTAGTATAAAAGGGGGGCACTAGTTACACTTCAATCATCACTCACTCATACCACATTTGAGAGCAAGCAACATAGGTTTCAGAAAGCAATTTAGAGGGTTTTTAGAGCAGCCAAATTCGATACTTTTAGAGCATTTATGCATTGAAGCAAAGGAGAATAGATGAGGAGGAGTAACGTGAGCAGTGCCATGAAAACCATCGAAATCAGCTTATAGTTTCTTTTCCTTTAATCTTTTATTTTGTTCAAGTTGATAAACATGATTGTCATTTACTCTTTTGCTTTCAATTTAACAATAATGACTTAATTCTGTTGATGCTAAATTGATTGCAATCCTTTAGCTTATATTATTAATACTCTTTTGATGTTGTTATGTGCATTGGTTGTTTATTCATTCAGATAATATCATGAGCATGATTACTCATGCATAATTAATGTAGGGAAGTATATGAACTAATTACTTAATCCAAACAATATGGTAATTACTAGACACTATTTGAATGATGCATGTTTGATCTCTTAAAGGTTGAATTAGTAATGATATTTAGCAATATTATTACCTTGTATAACCTTTAAATATGATGTCTGCTTATGAAACTTTGAAGTTTATTGAACATAGAAATATGCTAAAGAAACTTATAGGTTAAAAAGTATGACTTCATAACTTATAAACTCTGGGTTAGTAAATTGTCAATTTGCCATGATTTTTCTGTAACATAATTAACATTGTTTTTAATAATTTTAAGTTAAGGAAAACAAGTTTTCTAGCTCTTTCATGTCATTGTGATTAAACTTGTGTTATTGTATATTGCCCATTATTCTGTGTTAACATTGTTTTTTGTTTTGCATACTTAGTAATATTAATCATGTTAATTAGTTAATTCAGTTAACTTGTAATTATTTCAATCACCAACTTGTCAATTAATAATTTCACAATTTTTGCCTCATTTATACAGTACCTGTAGAGACGATAACTCTATACTTACTACTTTATTACTTGTTGACAACTGTGTACACTTACACATCATGCGATAATTTCACAACAAAACTCTATTCTAATCAAGATGATTTAATCCAAAAATAGAAGTGTTATTATTAGGTTATGAAAATAAATTTCAAATAGTCAATCACCAACTACTAAACCAAAATCTATAACTTACTGCCATTAAAACAAGATGTCAATAAAAACAATTCAATAACATTCATTACCCAACTCCACTTTTAACCCAAATTTGTAATCTCTCATTAACTCTTAAAAAATAAGATACCTTCAAAAAATAAGAAAAAAAAATAGAATTACCTAATACTTTTCAAGCTCTTAAACAACTCCAAGGTGTAGATGTTGTCGTCGTCGGTGAAAAACACGATCCCATCAAGTTTGTGCTGTTAAGGTGGAGAAAGGGTTGTGATGTGTGAGATAGTCGACGCTCGATAGAGAAAGAGGGTAGGGTGTGTAACTACAAGGGTTTTAGGATTAAAAAAAAAGCTATTAAGCTAATATATAGTAAGGGTAAAAATGTAATTTTATAATATACATATTTAAAATATATTTTAAATATAAAACCTCAAATAGGCTCCCAAGCCGCTCGAGCCTAGTATTAAGGTGCTCGAACTTGATTCGATCAACAGCTCGATAATTATCGAATTGAATTTGAATTTTTTTAATTAAACTTGAATAGTTTGTAAATATTAGTGTCTCATTTATACCCCCTAAGTCATCATGCTATTTAGGGGTGAGCGTTCGATCGAATCGAGTGAAAAAATTTTGAGTTAATCGAGTTAACAAGTCCTATTTTATCATCCTAACGCGATTTGTAATTTTTCTGAATAGAGTTGAGTCGAATCGAATCAAGTGAAATTGCTCGAGTTAAATTAAAAAATTAAACATGTCAAATTAAAATCTTGTTAGAGTATAACTAATTCCATGTTAGATCAAATAAATTTGAAACCATACATATTTGAAAACTTTTTCAAAGCAAAATAAAAAAATACTTTAGTATGATAAACTTAAATCATTAATTAACTTATTTAGATCCAAAATTTTTCTTTTAGAAATCTTTTAATTTTTTAACTTTCTTTATATATTTTTTATATTTTTTTGAAATTTTTATAATTTTTTAAAAAATATAAATTTTGGAATTTTTATAAATATTTTGAATCTTAAAATTTATTTTGAATTTTTGAAAATTATTTTAACTTTTTTTTTCGCAAATTTTGTTGAGAGAAACCAATTTGCTCTTGACAGGGACCAAAATGGTATTTACACCAATATGTTATTTGAATTATTTGAATTGTAAAATTCAACTTGATTCAAACTCGAAGCTCGAATTACTTATTTGAGTTTACTCGAATAATTTGAATAACTCGAATAACTCAATTCAATTAACTCAAAATTTGATATTTTCAAATCGAATCGAGTTTTGCTCACCCCTTATGCTGTTGGTCGTTAATTTCACGTCATCTTATTTTAATAGTGCTAGCCAGGTACCTAAACGAAAAAACTAAGTTGACTTATTGTTTCCAAGTTTAGGTACCAATTAGGACAAAAAAGAGATTAGGTATAAGTTACCAAGTTTAGATACCTCCGTATATATTAACTATTTTCTACTTAATAAATGTTATAATTAATTTAATAGGTCTAAAAAGAAATTTTCATTCCTTTAATTATACAATTTTATCCTAATGTTTTAGGCTCTGAGAACAGTTGACTTCGTGACCCAATGGATAAGGCGCTGGTCTACGGAACCAGAGATTCTGGGTTCGATCCCCAGCGGAGTTGATTGTCATAAATTTTTTCTATTTATTCTTTTCCTTTTTGCAAAATTGGGCTTTTGAGTTGTGCGGAGCTGTGTTTGTTGGGCATGATGAAGGATTCCGTTAGCGACTCCACGCAATTCTTTCATTGCTAATGCCTGAAAATTTCTCTTGACAAAATCTTATTTGTTTTTCTTTAATATTCTACATTACAATCAATTGTTTATTGGTAAAACTATCAGTGAAGTCCTTATACTTAGGGAGGGATTGTATTTCCATCCTTCTATTAAAAAAATGGGCAAATTAACCCATATACATTTTTCAAATGTGCAAATTAGTCAATCCATCAAATTTTATCATTTAAATGATCTTTTGGAATGTTAAATCCATGTTAAAAATTATTTTTTTATGGGTAAACTATAAAAATGGTCACCTAACTATGCCTTTCATTCTATTTTAGTTACTCGACTATTCATTTTTTGATTTAGTCACTAAAATTTTTGAAATTAAATATTTGACCTCAACATTTACGGAATCTATCAATTTAGTTGTAACTCTAAAATTTTAAAAAAGTTATTTTTAAAAAAAATAATTTTTCGCCCTTTATAACCGAATGACTAACCCATGTGAGGCATTAAAATAAGAAAAAAAGTAATCTCCTTCAAGTCATTTGCAACAATTTCTTTTACTATAATTTAAGCTTCACAGAAGACCAAACCAATTGATTTGGAACCTATTTGAAATAATTGGTTGCATTACCACACGAACATATAACATTTTTAATGCCTTCATTTTCTTTCGTATCTTAAATGTTTTTTTGTGTTTTATCCCAATTTTTTAGAGTTCTTTTGCAAGTGACTTGAAAGAGGGTATTTTTTTTCTTATATTAATATCTCATATGGGTTAGCCAATGAGTTATAAAGGGCTCAAATTAATTTTTTTAAATATAATTTTTTTAATTTTTAGAGTTAGGACTAAGTTGATAGAATTTTTAAACGTCGAGGGCCAAATTTATTGAATTTTTTAGAATTAGAACTAAAATGAAAAATTTTGTAAATATTGAGGGCTATATTTGTTAATTTTTTTTATACTTAGGATCAAATTGATAGAAAGTGTCAACATTAGAGAGCTAATTTTGTTACTAGACCAATAAAAAGAGCCCACATCAACTAGAGTGGCTAATTAATAGTTGGGTGATCATTTTTATAGTTTACCCATAAAAAATAATTTTCAGTATGGATTTAACATTTTACGTCATCATTTAATAGATAAAATTTAACGAAAGGATTAATTTATCTATTTTTTCAATAGAAGGACTAAAATGTAATCTGTCCCTAAGTACAAGGACTTCTCTAATACTTTTATCGCGGTTTATTCTAAAATAAGAAAAATAATATTTTGTTACCTTAATTGAGCTTGAGTTAATTTCGGATAGGGTCTTTGGCTTGACCGACTCTTTAAAATTTGTACTTCCTTTATATTTCAATCTTGTTTATCTTGAATTTTGAATCTCTTATTTGAATTCTTATTTATTATTCTTATTTATTAAAAGAAAAAAAATTGTATTAGATTTAAACTAGTTTGTTTGATTATTATTTATTATTTTTTTAAATTTTAAAATTTTACAAATAATATTATTTAAAAAGATTAAAACATTGTTTAATTTAAAAAAATATTTTTCAATTATTTTAATTTAATTATTAAATCCTTTATCACCATCTATTTTCTTTTATTATTAACATGTTTAAACTATCATATATAAAAAGTGCACAAAAGTATACTAAATGTTAACCTTTAAAGGAAATTATTTAGTATACTGTCAATAGAATTTTTAGACTCTACAAATAAAGTTAGGGGTTGACAAGTAAAAACAAATATTTAAAAGGAGGCACATGCCAATTTTTCAAGGTTGTTTGCGGAATAAAAAAAGTACATTACGAATGTATTAAATACTAACCCTTAGAGGATATCTAGTACAATACCAGTAAAGTTTTTAAATTTCAAAAGTAATATAAGGGATTGACAAGTGTCTTATAGAGATATAATAAAATATTAAAAAATAAATATTTTAAAAAAAGAGACACATGCTAATTTTTTAAGGTTGTTTGTGAAATAAAAAAAGTACATTGCCCATATACAAAATACTAACCCTTAAGGAAAATTATTTGATACACTACTAGTAGAGTTTTTAGACTCCCAAGGAAGGTCAAGGGGTGACAAGTGTTTTATAAAGGCATAGTAAAATATTAAAAAATATATTTAAAAAAATAGATGTAAAGTTTTTAAGATTACTTTTGAAATAAAAAAATACATTGTTCGTGTACTAAATAAACCCATTTATTATGATTTAATTTAGGATAACTTATATAAATAGTCACTAAACTTTTAAAAATTTTCATTAGGCATCCAAAAAAATAAAATTTATAAAATGAGCATTCACGTTATACAATTTGTTTATTTCAATCACTAACACTAAAATTGTTGAATTTCTGTTGTGAATAATAAAATTATTTATGAATTTCCAACAAATATTATAATTTCCATGTCACTAATATTTTTTAAGCAGAAAAAGGATTGAAACAATTTTTTTTAAAAAGCTTAACAACCTTTTTAAGTTTCATCCTTTTCAACTCCATTTACAACAATTGAATTAATGGTCTGTAAAAAATAAAAATTGTTCATCAGTTTGCAGTTGAAACCTCTATAGATAATTAACTAACACCATTGCATTTGCATATCCAGATTCCTCCATTATCCCATGTTATAATAAACGTTGATAATGACGGTAGAGCGATCGCAAAGAGATAAGAAAAAAACACATAGATTTCACGTGAAAATTGTTTCGGGGAAAAGCCAGAGGCAAAGGAGAAGAAATTCACCAATGTTGAAAACCGAATGATACAAGAAGAGTTTCGACTACATCAATATAAGGGTTGAAAAATCTTGTTCTAATCAAAGTTAAATATTAGAAGTGTAGTTCTATTCAGACTCAACTTGTGTGGTATGGTCCGTATCGGTCGCAACCCCAGTCCAATTTTGTGCTTAATGGGCTTACGACCCTTAGCCTTTCACACCCACAGATCCCCTTATTTTGCCACAGTGTTTATTTCTTCAACAAGTGACGAGATTTGGGTCACATAAACTCTAACACTCCATGATATGTTGTTGTACCTTCTTAGCTACCAATTTAGCTTCTTCAACCTTTACAAGCACACCCACTCTTATTCTATCTTCCTCAACTTCCCTTAAGCTCAACCTTCTTTTTTTTTTTTTTATCTCTTTCAAAGTGAATACCAAAAGAGAATCTATGTTTTTCCTTTGACTCTTTCAAGTTTGTGAGGTCCTTAAAATGGTCCTTTTTCGTAGACCCCTTCTTTGAATTCTTTTGTAAGTTTTATCTACATTTTCCTTCTCCCTTTAAAACCCACATATTCAAATTTATATCTATTGCTTAAGAAACCCTTGATTTTTAGAATTTATTCCCATTCTCTTTATTTTATGATTTGTTGAGTCACTTTTTCTCATGTTTCATCAACAAGAGCATTCGGGTATTTATACTATCACAGCTCATGACTGGACCCCACTGTTTTGTCTCAACTCCATCATTCCTAGAACTGACATTCCGCACAGAGTCTAGACCTACTGGACATATGTTTCGCCCTGGGTCGCCTACAGTGTATGTGGTCCTCTCTATTTCTAGGATTGACATTCTGAGCGGGCTTTAGGGCTATTGGACACGTGTTTCACTCGAGGTTGCCTGCAGTGCACATGGTCTCCCTTTTGTGATCACCTTGAATATATACGGACCGGGGTCACAATTCTCACTCGATTCGTGTGAGCTAGATTTGCGAGTTCACCTTAAGAGCTAGATCTACGAACTCTTTTGCTGTCCTATCGCGGTTCTTATTTGAGTCACGGGGAGGTGACTCGGATCTTATCTAGGACTCAAGTTGGTGATCACTGGTGTATAAAAATAGTTCCCCCATTGGGCCTAAAGAGTGTTATAAAGTGGCGCTCCTTAGGGCCATCATTTCACATTTATTATAGCTTGTAGGATATGCGTTGGTCATTGGAATCTGATGTGTACTTTGCCACATGTTCGGGTGGATCATGTTCGTACATATCTAATTGTTAGAACTTCTCAGCTATTTGAACTATCAAAGCATGGGGAAAATTTTCTTTAAGAAAGGGGTTTTTTGGAGCCCTAAGATGTACGTTTACTCACTCTTGAAATAAAAATCAACTGAATATTTTTCTTAAGGTAAAAAAATTTTCTTTGTTTCTTACTTTTCTTTCCTTCATCGAATATGCCTAGAATGAGAGGAGCCAGCGATCAATTATTGCCCCGTTGTCCACCACGACATCTATTTCCAAGACCTTCGTCGAGACTAAAGTTGTTCCCTGTACTACTGTTAGAGTTCACATAGACTTTAGCTGATGCAGTCAAGTAGTTAGCAAGAAGTTGTTAATACAGCTAGCATTTGTTGAAGTGTTGGTTTAAGAGCAGTTATCCTAGCTTTCTATAAATACTATATGTATAAATGAACTAAGTCAGGTATTCATTCAATATACATAAATAGAATTGTTTTCTTCTCTTTCACTCTCAAATCTCAAAATAGAAGTCTAGCTAGACTAAGTACTGTTTATGCATACCTTCTAGCATGGTATCAGTCGCCTTGTAATTCTCGGTGCTATGGCTGCCATGGACTCCACTAAATCTGCCTCGGTTGATGGTGGTTGTGTTGTTTTCACTGGTGAAAAAGTTGTAAACTTATTCCCTCGACATGATCTTGTGAAACTTGATGACAGAACATTCATTCAATGGCAACAACAAGCACGCTTAATATTACGTGGATATGGTTTGATAGGATTTCTAGACGGGACCTTACCTCCGCCAGTGAGGTTTATTCAATTACCAGATGGTTCCTTTGCTCCTAATTCGTCCGTGCTGGTCTTCACACAACAAGATCAATTCCTTGCTTCGTGGTTACTTTCTACAATAAACGACTCCTTGTTGACTTCCTTCACAGAAGCCAAAATGGCCTGTGATATCTAGACTACGGTAACAAGTCTGTTCGCAGCTGACACCAGTGCTAAACAATCTAGGATTCATCATGAATTTCATTCCTTAAAGAAAGGTATGCTCTCGATTAAAGATTATGTTGCTCGCACAAAGAATTTGTGTGCACTTTTGGAAGCCTCAGGCACTCATATTCCGGAGGCTGAAAAGATGAAAATAATGCTTGTCGGATTACCTCCTGAATTTGATGCCATTGTCTCCTCAGTGTCTGTTTCGTCTGAGGCAGTACCGTTTTAGAAGCTTGTCCATGCCTTCGTTGAGTGTGAGAAAAGTCAGTTACGAGCGGTTCAAGAGGTGGCCTTGCATGCTAATCTCATTGAGGGAACTCCATCGCAAAAACTAGAGGGCTCTGGAAACACAAAAATTTATACACTTTTTCATACCGTTTTTCACTTAATTTCATGCAAATTTGGTTAAGTTCTTGTCGAAAAATAATTAATTTTTATCTTAAATTATGGACATGATGAATTTTAATTAATTTTATAGATAATTTGGATTAATTTTTGTTATTTTTCGACAAATTTGCACAAAGGGTGAAAAATGGCTCGGTAGACACCACTAGAAGCACAAAACTGAGAAGTAATTTGAAGTATCGAGGCAAATTAATTTCCAGCCTAAAACAGTCCAATTATGTGTATTAATTCATAATATAATTAATTTTAATTTATTCCCAATTTAATTTTGGCTAAATAAATTGTTATTAATTCATTATGGAAAAAGTGGTCTAATTGAACCGCACCAGTTGAGCGAAACAAAGTGAACCGAGCCAGCCACAAATTGGGTAGCCCAGAACTGTCCATATGCTGACCCAAATTAGCTTTTTAGCTGATGAAATAAGCTTGCAAAGAGGCCCTTGAAGAACTTTCAAAGTTGCATTCAAACCCCTCCAAAATATATGACTTTATAGATTTGCCCCAAGCCTAAAATGGCAAAGTTGAAACTATCAACCTTGCCACATGTGTGGTCGGCCAAGGGAGGGTTCTTTGGCTGAAAATTTTTGCTATTTTTAGCTGCCACATTAATTTATAAAAGGCCCCCTTGGCTGATCATTCAAAGTATCCCTCAATCTCTCATTCATTCACATTTCCTCTCTTCTCTCCATTCTCTCTTTTCCCCAAAAGGCCAAGCTTCTTGTGCCGATTTCTTTTCTTGGAAAAGATGTTCTCATCAGCCATTTTGGAGCAACAATTAGGTGTTCATAAGCCACCTTGATAGCCGAGGACAACGGAGAACAAAGAATGGAGCATGCTAGTCAAGCCACAGAGAAACACCAGATTTGATTCTTGTTCCCTATCTTTTTAATTTTTGTTGTTGTTTTAACGATCATGTTTATGAATATTTATGCTATTGAAATGGTTAATTTAATTAATTTATCTTGAATTTAATTCGTGTTAGGTTGATTTTATTTCGTCCGCTTAAATTATTAAAGTTGTGTTTATGCTGTTATAGGCCTCGATAAAATGCTTGATTAAGTAAAATCATGCCAAGTTATTCTTGCATTATAATTGTGAGGTAGCTAATGAATTAATTATTTAATCGTACTGAAATTATAATTAATTGACACAATACTTAATCAGTGCATGTTTATTCTTCTAAGGTAGCTGAAGGTTAAATTAACATTGTTTTTGGCGATACATATGCGTTGCATAACTTGGAAGATTGTTGTGATTAAACTATTTCAAGGTAGGAATACTTTGTTACGTCACTTAATCTTTTACATGCTTATGAAGATTAATTAATCGTCTGAATTAACATTGGAAAATGTTTAAGAGATTAGTTAATTCAATAAGTATGTATGTGCAATAACATGTTGCTTACTAGAATCTGTTTAATCGATTGGATTGGCATAGAAATATGTACAAGACATGAATGGATTTCTATAGGTGAGTATGTTCATAAGTTAGCAAATTACCGAGTTGCCGCAAATTTACTCGTAACAACATAAGCATAAGTTTAATAATTCTAAGTTAAGAAGTGAAATTAATCTAACACAATTAAGCCATATTGATTAAATTCATATTTTGAAATCGTGCATTAGAACTTTTATTTTTATTTTCTTTAACTTATTTATTTTACTTAGTTTTAAACCATAGTTTTCAATCACTCTTTTCAACAAATTATTTTTTTTACCTCACCAAGGTGTTTCAAATTACATCTATAAGTAATTCTTTTATAGTCCCTATGGGTATGATAACTCAATATTTACTTGTCACTTTATTACTTGTTGCAATTGTGTACACTTGCACATTTCTGTCTGTAACGTCCCCACGCCCAAAACCGTCACCGGAGTCGAGCTTGAGGCGTCACTAAACGTAATTTATCATTTTAAACAACTTTACAAAAACTATTTTCATTTTCGGAATAAACTATCTCCTGCGTCATGGTCGCTCGAAAAATCATATCTCGAGTTACGAAACTCGAAATCAAGATCCGTAAATTTTCCCTGAATTTAGACTCATATATCTATTCACTAATTTTTTTCTAGAATTTTTGGCTGGGCCGATTAGTACAGTTTATTAGTTAAAGTTGCCCCTGTTTCAGAACTTGACTGTACTGACCTCTGTTTACTACGGACCACTTTTCTCTCTGTACAAAACTCATATAATTGTGCCGTTTATCTCTATTAAAACTAGATTCAATAAGGATTCTAAGCATATAAAATACACCTCCTAATTATTTTTGTACAATTTATGGTGAATTTTCAAAATTAGAACAGGGGATCCAGAAATCGTTCTGGCCCTGTCTCACTAAAACTCAAATATCTCCTAACGTGTAACTCCTTTGCCTATTTTGCTTCTTCCATATGAAAGTAGACACAATAAGCTTCAATTTCATAACTAATACATTACCAAATTCGATTTCTATGATTTTTAGTGAATTTTCAAACTCACGTCAGTGTTGCTGCAATGTTCTGTTTTATGGCTAGTTCCATTTTCATAAAAGCTTCCATGTACTAATTAATCTATTATTCTTTCATGACATCAAACATAACCTATATTGGCCATTTCAATGACTCATCATTGTCAAGCATTTCCTCAACCAAACACCACCATATCACAAGATTATTTACACATAGTAGGTATATTGCTATACATGCCATTCTAAGTTCTATAAGCCGTTTACCAAAAAGTCCTTCGGATAGTGTGATCGAGTCTTCGACCTATCCCGATTCTCGAGTCGGCTTGTCCAAAACTACAATGAATAAAAAGGAGGGAGTAAGCATAAATGCTTAGTAAGTTCACATGCAAATAACAAGTAACATAACAAAGTCATTATGCCAAACAACATTAGCATAGCATCACCAAACATATGTCACCATTCTAATCATCATACTTCATCTTACCACATCTTTGTTGTTGTGTCGAATTTCAACCCGAGGGTTAAGTACATACCTGTCCAATGTGGCCATTTCTCAACATTACTGAATTGTCACTTACACCTTGAGTATTCTTCCATTCCGCTAGAATTTTACCCGTTGAACACATCGGAATATAACTCGGATACACGGATCATTTGCACATAAATGCCACATATGTAATCAATCCATCATGTAACCCGCCCATAAGTGAACTCGGACTCAACTCAACGAGCTCGGGCGTTCGCATCCATAAGTGAACTCGGACTCAACTCAACGAGTTCAAACATTTGCATCCATAAGTGAACTCGGACTCAACTCAACGAGTTCGGATGCTCAACCATCCTAGTGACATGTCACTTGTATCCTAATCTATTCCCAAGGTTCAAACGGGATTCTCCTTCAAATTTCACCTTTTTGGCCATCTTCCTCGGAATGTCAGTACAAATAATCGCTAGCATTTCATGCTTATCAAGCTAATTACATACTTTGCATACCAATAAATAATAATTCACAAGGCATAATATTCCATGATAGTAAGTACCTATCATATAAATAACATTAAATTACGTAAAATAACAATTATGTTACATTATTTACATATGAACTTACCTTAGTACCAAAATACAACGATTTTGCAATTTAGTCCGTAATCTTTTCTTTTCCCCGATTGAGGTCGATTCCACGTCTTTCTTGATCTAAAATAACACATTTAGCTTGTTTAATACTCACATTATCAAAATAGTCCTAAATTCAAATTTTGGAAAAATTACAATTTTGCCCCTAAACTTTTGCATATTTACACTTTTGCCCCAAAGCTCGGGAATTAAATTTTATCACAAATTCTTATGTTTTAGGACATGCTGATCATTTATTTACCATTAGCAAGCTCAAATTCCCACTAAAACACATACTTATGAACAATATGCACTTTTACCAATTAAGCCGTTTTACTCGTTTTTACTTAAAACCGAGTAGCACAAGTTGTCTAACATAATTTAAAACCTCATATTCTATCATAAAACATCAAAATACACAAATTTCACCTATGGGTATTTTTCCAAATGTGAACCCTAACTTAAAATAATGCTAACATAAGCTTTATCAAGCTACCGGGATCTCAAAAACGTAAAAATCTTTAAAAACGGGGCTTAGATGCACTTACTATGAAGCTTGAAAGTTGAAGAAACCCTAGCTATGGAGAGAGCAAGTTTCGGCAGCAACCAAATGAAGATGATAACAATTTTGTGTTATTTTTCCCTTTTAATTCATGTTAATAACCAAATGACCAAAATACCCCTCCTTACTAAACTTTCAAAAATTCCTCCCATGTCCTAATTTGTCCATGAACTTAAAATTGGTCTAATTACCATTTAAGACCTCCTAATTAATATTTCAAAGCAATTTCATACTGAAAACTCCTAGAATGCAAGTTTTGCAATTTATTCAATTTAGTCCCTAGTTTCAAATTAAACACTTTATGCATAGAATTTCTTCACGAAATTTTCACACCATCATAAAATCATATCATAAACATCAAAATAATTATAAAATAATTATTTCTACCTCGAATTTGTGGTTACGAAACCACTATTCTGATTAGGCCCTAATTTGGGATATTACAACTCTCCCCCCCTTTTAAGGATTTTCGTCCTCGAAAATCTTACCGGTAAACAGATGTGGGTATTGTTTTCTCATAGTTTCCTCGGGTTCCCATGTAGCCTCTTCTATCCCATGCTTTTGCCACAACACTTTCACAAGAGCAATACTTTTGTTTCTTAATTGTTTGACCTCTCGAGCTAAAACTTTTATCGGTTCTTCTTCATAGGTCATATCTGGTCGTAATTCAATTTCTGTCGGTGAAATTATATGCGAAGGATCCGAGCGATACCGACGTAACATAGATACATGGAACACGTCATGAATTTTCTCTAACTCAGATGGTAATGCTAACCGATAAGCTACCGGTCCAACTCTTTCAGTTATTTCATACGGCCCGATAAAACGCGGACTTAACTTACCCTTCTGTCCAAATCTGAGGACTTTCTTCCACGGAGACACCTTTAACAATACCTTATCACCAACTTGAAACTCGATTTCTTTTCGTTTCAAATCTGCATAAGATTTCTGTCTATCCGAAGCAGCTTTTAAACAATCTCGAATTACCTTCACTTTTTCTTCGGTTTCTTTTATTAAATCAACCCCATAGATCTGATTTTCCTTGAGTTCGGTCCAATACAAAGGCGTCCGACACTTACGACCATACAATGCTTCATAAGGTGCCATTTTCAAACTCGTCTGATAACTGTTATTGTAAGCAAATTCCACCAACGGTAAATATCTCTCCCAACTTCCTTGGAATTCTAATACACAACATCGAAGCATGTCTTCAAGAATCTGAATTACTCTTTCTGATTGCCCATCAGTTTGTGGATGAAAAGCAGTACTGAAATTTAACCTTGTACCTAACGCCTCTTGTAACTTTTGCTAAAACCGCGAAGTAAATCTCGGGTCTCTATCTGAAATGATTGACAATGGTATTCCATGTAGTCTAACAATCTCTCTAACATACAATTCAGCTAACTTGTTAAGAGAATAATCCGTACGTACCGGAATGAAATGAGCCGATTTAGTTAATCTGTCAACTATTACCCAAATGGCATCCTTCTTTCCTGGAGTCAACGGCAACCCTGAAACAAAATCCATAGTAATCCGATCCCATTTCCATTCAGGAACCATAATAGGCTGAAGTAATCCTGAAGGCACTTGGTGTTCAGCTTTCACTTGTTGACAAATTAAGCATTTGGACACAAATTCTGATATATCTCTTTTCATTCCATTCCACCAATACATTTTCTTCAAATCATTATACATTTTCGTACTACCTGGATGAACTGTCAAATAACTACCATGTGCTTCCTGCAAAATCTTTTGAATTAATTCTCCGTTCCTCGGTACACAAATCCGATCTTTAAACATCAAGCAACCATTAGGACCGATTCTGAAGTCTGACTCTGTATCAACCTCACATTGCTTTCTTTTGGCTTGTAAGTCTTCATCACTTTTCTGAGCTTCACAAATCTCTTGTAAAAACATCGGTCTTACTTTTAGTTCGGCCAGAATGGAACCATCATCTGACATTTCTAATTGAGCGTTCATAACTTTTAAAGCAAACAACAGTTTTCTACTCAAAGCATCAGCAACTACATTTGCTTTTCCTGGATGGTAATCAATCACAAGCTCGTAATCTTTTAATAACTCCAACCATCTTCGCTGTCTCAAATTCAAGTCCTTTTGTGACATCAAGTATTTAAGACTTTTGTGATCGGTATATACCCGACATTTCTCACCATACAAGTAATGTCGCCAAATCTTCAAAGCAAACACCACTGCAGCCAATTCTAAATCATGAGTAGGATAATTCCTCTCGTGAGGTTTTAACTGCCTCGAAGCATAAGCCACAACCTTTCCTTCTTGCATCAATACACATCCCAAACCATTTAGAGAAGCATCGCTATATACCACAAATTCTTTACCTGACTCGGGCTGTACTAACACTGGTGCCTCTGTTAATAACTTTTTCAATTCTTCGAAACTTTGTTGACATTCTTCCGTCCACTCAAATTTAACATCTTTTCGAAGTAATCTAGTCATAGGAGCGGCAATTATAGAAAATCCATTCACAAACCGTCGATAATATCCGGCTAGCCCCAAGAAACTTCTAACTTCGGTTATATTCTTCGGTGGCTTCCAATCAACAATAGCTGAAATTTTACTGGGATCAACCCGTATACCATCACCCGAAACAATATGACCCAAAAATCCTACTTCCCGAAGCCAAAATTCACTTTTACTAAACTTGGCATATAACTGCTTGTCTCGCAAAGTTTGCAAAACTATCCTCAAGTGTTCAGCATGCTCTGTCTCATCTTTCGAATAAATCAAGATATCATCTATAAATACCACAACAAACTTGTCCAAGTATGGCCGAAATATTCGATTCATCAAATCCATAAACACGGCAGGAGCATTTGTTAATCCAAACGGCATAACTAAAAATTCATAATGACCGTATCTTGTTCTAAAAGCAGTTTTAGGCACATCCGACTCTTTTACCCGCAGCTGATAATACCCAGATCTCAAATCAATTTTTGAAAACCATGTTGCTCCTTTCAGCTGATCAAACAAATCATCAATTCTTGGCAACGGATACTTGTTTTTAATTGTCACTTTGTTTAATTGCCGATAGTCTACACACAATCTCATCGAACCATCTTTCTTTCTCACAAACAACACCGGAGCACCCCAAGGCGAAAAACTCGGTCTCACAAAGCCTTTGTCTGTCAACTCTTGCAACTGCGACTTTAATTCTTTCAACTCTGTTGGTGCCATTCTATACGGAGCAATCGAGATCGGAGCTGTTCCCGGCATCAAATCAATACCAAACTCTACTTCTCTAACTGGGGGCAAACCCGGCAATTCTTCAGGAAATACATCTGGGAATTCACATACAATCGGCACTGATTCCACTTTCTTTTCAATTTCCTTTGTATTCAACACATATGCTAAATAGGCTTCATAACCTTTTCTCAAATATCTCTGAGCTGCCATTGAAGAAATTACACTAGACAATGCCTCTGATTTATCTGATTCAACCCGCAGAGTTTCGCCACTTTCACACTTTAGCTCAATAACTTTCTGTTTACAATTTACTATGGCATCATGCAATGTCAGCCAGTCCATACCCAAAATAACATCAAACTCATCAAACGGCAACAACATCAAGTTGGCCGGAAAGTAATAACCCCGAATCATTAAAGGACATTTCTTGCATACTTTATCAACTATAACACATTTGCCTAACGGGTTTGACACTTTAATCATAAATTCTGTATTCTCAACAGGTATATTCATGCTAGACACCAATTTCATGCATACATATGAGTGAGTAGAACCGGGATCAATTAAAGCAGTAACATTAACATCATAAAGAGAAAATATACCGGTGATCACATCGGGTGAGGAAGCATCTTCACGAGCTTTAATAGCATAAGTTCTAGCCGGAGCCCTTCCTTCAGATCTAACTGCTGCATCTCTGGCTACATTCTTGCTACTTGCCTCGCTCCCAGCTTTTCTTGGATACCTTCCTCGCGAATCTGCACCACTAGCTTTTGTATTCTGAAATTTTTCTTTTTCAATTCTCTCTGGGCAGTCTCTAATAAAATGATCCGGAGAACCACACCGGAAACATTCGTTTGCTCTGCACGGACCAAAATGATTTCTGCCACACCGCTGACATTCGGGTTTAACAAATCTCGTGTTCCCTACACTGGCTGTCGAAGTAGTTTGGGACTTTGGACCCACATTTTGCTTCTTAAAATTCCCATAGGATTGTCCAGCTGAAACTTGGGAACGAGGATTCATATTTCTTGACTTTCCGGATTGCTGTGAGGGTGCATTTGTCATTGGTCTTTTCTTCCAATTTCGTGTTTCAGATTCTGCCTTTTTCTTCTCTTTAAGTAATTCTTCAGCCTTGCAAGCTCGATCGACAAGTACCACCATTTCCTTTAATTCAAGAATCCCAACAAATACTTTAATTTCTTCATTGAGCCCGTCTTCAAAGCGCCTACACATCTTGGCCTCGGTAGGAACATATTCTCTAGCATACTTACTCAGTCTGACGAACTCTCTTTCATATTCAGTGACTGTCATACTACCTTGCTTTAGCTCAAGAAACTCTTTACGCTTCTGATCAATAAATCTTTCACTGATGTATTTCTTCCGGAACTCATCTTGAAAGAATTCCCAAGTTACCCTCTCTTTCGGTACCACGGAAATCAGTGTCTTCCACCAATTATATGCTGAATCTCTCAACAAAGATATAGCACATTTCAAACATTCCTCAGGTGTGCAGGACAATTCATCAAATACCCGGGTAGAATTCTCAAGCCAGAACTCTGCTTTTTCCGCATCATCATCTACATTAGCTCTGAATTCTTCGGCCCCGAGCTTACGAATTTTATCAACTGGAGTTCTTTGGAATTTCATCGTACCCACATCTAGAGACATCTGGGGCACAGGTTGAGGAATTGGGGGAGGTGGGGGAGGTCGTACATTCGGGTTCGTACGAACGAACTCCGTGTACCATGCACTCATCATTTGGAGAAAGGCTTCTCGATCCCTTTCTCCTCCCTGACCAACAGTAGGTGGTGGGTTTTCAGTCGGCGCTGCCCCTTCAGCCGGAGCTGGCGCATTACTCTCTACTTCATCAGCCACAGCTGGATCGGGATCCATTTACTATATAAAAAATCATTTAAAAGGTCAGAAGTCGTCACACTATCACAATATACACATATGGCATGTATAGCAAAATCCGTACATAAAACACGTTAGTCCGAGAACCGACTAAACCTGCTCTGATACCACCAAATGTAACGTCCCCACGCCCAAAACCGTCACCGGAGTCGAGCTTGAGGCGTCACTAAACGTAATTTATCATTTTAAACAACTTTACAAAAACTATTTTCATTTTCGGAATAAACTATCTCCTGCGTCATGGTCGCTCGAAAAATCATATCTCGAGTTACGAAACTTGAAATCAAGATCCGTAAATTTTCCCTGAATTTAGACTCATATATCTATTTACTAATTTTTTTCTAGAATTTTTGGCTGGGCCGATTAGTACAGTTTATTAGTTAAAGTTGCCCCTGTTTCAGAACTTGACTGTACTGACCTCTGTTTACTACGGACCACTTTTCTCTCTGTACAAAACTCATATAATTGTGCCGTTTATCTCTATTAAAACTAGATTCAATAAGGATTCTAAGCATATAAAATACACCTCCTAATTATTTTTGTACAATTTATGGTGAATTTTCAAAATTAGAACAGGGGATCCAGAAATCGTTCTGGCCCTGTCTCACTAAAACTCAAATATCTCCTAACGTGTAACTCCTTTGCCTATTTTGCTTCTTCCATATGAAAGTAGACACAATAAGCTTCAATTTCATAACTAATAAATTACCAAATTCGATTTCTATGATTTTTAGTGAATTTTCAAACTCACGTCAGTGTTGCTGCAATGTTCTGTTTTATGGCTAGTTCCATTTTCATAAAAGCTTCCATGTACTAATTAATCTATTATTCTTTCATGACATCAAACATAACCTATATTGGCCATTTCAATGACTCATCATTGTCAAGCATTTCCTCAACCAAACACCACCATATCACAAGATTATTTACACATAGTAGGTATATTGCTATACATGCCATTCTAAGTTCTATAAGCCGTTTACCAAAAAGTCCTTCGGATAGTGTGATCGAGTCTTCGACCTATCCCGATTCTCGAGTCGGCTTGTCCAAAACTACAATGAATAAAAAGGAGGGAGTAAGCATAAATGCTTAGTAAGTTCACATGCAAATAACAAGTAACATAACAAAGTCATTATGCCAAACAACATTAGCATAGCATCACCAAACATATGTCACCATTCTAATCATCATACTTCATCTTACCACATCTTTGTTGTTGTGTCGAATTTCAACCCGAGGGTTAAGTACATACCTGTCCAATGTGGCCATTTCTCAACATTACTGAATTGTCACTTACACCTTGAGTATTCTTCCATTCCGCTAGAATTTTACCCGTTGAACACATCGGAATATAACTCGGATACACGGATCATTTGCACATAAATGCCACATATGTAATCAATCCATCATGTAACCCGCCCATAAGTGAACTCGGACTCAACTCAACGAGCTCGGGCGTTCGCATCCATAAGTGAACTCGGACTCAACTCAACGAGTTCAAACATTTGCATCCATAAGTGAACTCGGACTCAACTCAACGAGTTCGGATGCTCAACCATCCTAGTGACATGTCACTTGTATCCTAATCTATTCCCAAGGTTCAAACGGGATTCTCCTTCAAATTTCACCTTTTTGGCCATCTTCCTCGGAATGTCAGTACAAATAATCGCTAGCATTTCATGCTTATCAAGCTAATTACATACTTTGCATACCAATAAATAATAATTCACAAGGCATAATATTCCATGATAGTAAGTACCTATCATATAAATAACATTAAATTACGTAAAATAACAATTATGTTACATTATTTACATATGAACTTACCTTAGTACCAAAATACAACGATTTTGCAATTTAGTCCGTAATCTTTTCTTTTCCCCGATTGAGGTCGATTCCACGTCTTTCTTGATCTAAAATAACACATTTAGCTTGTTTAATACTCACATTATCAAAATAGTCCTAAATTCAAATTTTGGAAAAATTACAATTTTGCCCCTAAACTTTTGCATATTTACACTTTTGCCCCAAAGCTCGGGAATTAAATTTTATCACAAATTCTTATGTTTTAGGACATGCTGATCATTTATTTACCATTAGCAAGCTCAAATTCCCACTAAAACACATACTTATGAACAATATGCACTTTTACCAATTAAGCCGTTTTACTCGTTTTTACTTAAAACCGAGTAGCACAAGTTGTCTAACATAATTTAAAACCTCATATTCTATCATAAAACATCAAAATACACAAATTTCACCTATGGGTATTTTTCCAAATGTGAACCCTAACTTAAAATAATGCTAACATAAGCTTTATCAAGCTACCGGGATCTCAAAAACGTAAAAATCTTTAAAAACGGGGCTTAGATGCACTTACTATGAAGCTTGAAAGTTGAAGAAACCCTAGCTATGGAGAGAGCAAGTTTCGGCAGCAACCAAATGAAGATGATAACAATTTTGTGTTATTTTTCCCTTTTAATTCATGTTAATAACCAAATGACCAAAATACCCCTCCTTACTAAACTTTCAAAAATTCCTCCCATGTCCTAATTTGTCCATGAACTTAAAATTGGTCTAATTACCATTTAAGACCTCCTAATTAATATTTCAAAGCAATTTCATACTGAAAACTCCTAGAATGCAAGTTTTGCAATTTATTCAATTTAGTCCCTAGTTTCAAATTAAACACTTTATGCATAGAATTTCTTCACGAAATTTTCACACCATCATAAAATCATATCATAAACATCAAAATAATTATAAAATAATTATTTCTACCTCGGATTTGTGGTTACGAAACCACTATTCCGATTAGGCCCTAATTCGGGATATTACAACTCTCCCCCCCTTTTAAGGATTTTCGTCCTCGAAAATCTTACCGGTAAACAGATGTGGGTATTGTTTTCTCATAGTTTCCTCGGGTTCCCATGTAGCCTCTTCTATCCCATGCTTTTGCCACAACACTTTCACAAGAGCAATACTTTTGTTTCTTAATTGTTTGACCTCTCGAGCTAAAACTTTTATCGGTTCTTCTTCATAGGTCATATCTGGTCGTAATTCAATTTCTGTCGGTGAAATTATATGCGAAGGATCCGAGCGATACCGACGTAACATAGATACATGGAACACGTCATGAATTTTCTCTAACTCAGATGGTAATGCTAACCGATAAGCTACCGGTCCAACTCTTTCAGTTATTTCATACGGCCCGATAAAACGCGGACTTAACTTACCCTTCTGTCCAAATCTGAGGACTTTCTTCCACGGAGACACCTTTAACAATACCTTATCACCAACTTGAAACTCGATTTCTTTTCGTTTCAAATCTGCATAAGATTTCTGTCTATCCGAAGCAGCTTTTAAACAATCTCGAATTACCTTCACTTTTTCTTCGGTTTCTTTTATTAAATCAACCCCATAGATCTGATTTTCCTTGAGTTCGGTCCAATACAAAGGCGTCCGACACTTACGACCATACAATGCTTCATAAGGTGCCATTTTCAAACTCGTCTGATAACTGTTATTGTAAGCAAATTCCACCAACGGTAAATATCTCTCCCAACTTCCTTGGAATTCTAATACACAACATCGAAGCATGTCTTCAAGAATCTGAATTACTCTTTCTGATTGCCCATCAGTTTGTGGATGAAAAGCAGTACTGAAATTTAACCTTGTACCTAACGCCTCTTGTAACTTTTGCTAAAACCGCGAAGTAAATCTCGGGTCTCTATCTGAAATGATTGACAATGGTATTCCATGTAGTCTAACAATCTCTCTAACATACAATTCAGCTAACTTGTTAAGAGAATAATCCGTACGTACCGGAATGAAATGAGCCGATTTAGTTAATCTGTCAACTATTACCCAAATGGCATCCTTCTTTCCTGGAGTCAACGGCAACCCTGAAACAAAATCCATAGTAATCCGATCCCATTTCCATTCAGGAACCATAATAGGCTGAAGTAATCCTGAAGGCACTTGGTGTTCAGCTTTCACTTGTTGACAAATTAAGCATTTGGACACAAATTCTGATATATCTCTTTTCATTCCATTCCACCAATACATTTTCTTCAAATCATTATACATTTTCGTACTACCTGGATGAACTGTCAAATAACTACCATGTGCTTCCTGCAAAATCTTTTGAATTAATTCTCCGTTCCTCGGTACACAAATCCGATCTTTAAACATCAAGCAACCATTAGGACCGATTCTGAAGTCTGACTCTGTATCAACCTCACATTGCTTTCTTTTGGCTTGTAAGTCTTCATCACTTTTCTGAGCTTCACAAATCTCTTGTAAAAACATCGGTCTTACTTTTAGTTCGGCCAGAATGGAACCATCATCTGACATTTCTAATTGAGCGTTCATAACTTTTAAAGCAAACAACAGTTTTCTACTCAAAGCATCAGCAACTACATTTGCTTTTCCTGGATGGTAATCAATCACAAGCTCGTAATCTTTTAATAACTCCAACCATCTTCGCTGTCTCAAATTCAAGTCCTTTTGTGACATCAAGTATTTAAGACTTTTGTGATCGGTATATACCCGACATTTCTCACCATACAAGTAATGTCGCCAAATCTTCAAAGCAAACACCACTGCAGCCAATTCTAAATCATGAGTAGGATAATTCCTCTCGTGAGGTTTTAACTGCCTCGAAGCATAAGCCACAACCTTTCCTTCTTGCATCAATACACATCCCAAACCATTTAGAGAAGCATCGCTATATACCACAAATTCTTTACCTGACTCGGGCTGTACTAACACTGGTGCCTCTGTTAATAACTTTTTCAATTCTTCGAAACTTTGTTGACATTCTTCCGTCCACTCAAATTTAACATCTTTTCGAAGTAATCTAGTCATAGGAGCGGCAATTATAGAAAATCCATTCACAAACCGTCGATAATATCCGGCTAGCCCCAAGAAACTTCTAACTTCGGTTATATTCTTCGGTGGCTTCCAATCAACAATAGCTGAAATTTTACTGGGATCAACCCGTATACCATCACCCGAAACAATATGACCCAAAAATCCTACTTCCCGAAGCCAAAATTCACTTTTACTAAACTTGGCATATAACTGCTTGTCTCGCAAAGTTTGCAAAACTATCCTCAAGTGTTCAGCATGCTCTGTCTCATCTTTCGAATAAATCAAGATATCATCTATAAATACCACAACAAACTTGTCCAAGTATGGCCGAAATATTCGATTCATCAAATCCATAAACACGGCAGGAGCATTTGTTAATCCAAACGGCATAACTAAAAATTCATAATGACCGTATCTTGTTCTAAAAGCAGTTTTAGGCACATCCGACTCTTTTACCCGCAGCTGATAATACCCAGATCTCAAATCAATTTTTGAAAACCATGTTGCTCCTTTCAGCTGATCAAACAAATCATCAATTCTTGGCAACGGATACTTGTTTTTAATTGTCACTTTGTTTAATTGCCGATAGTCTACACACAATCTCATCGAACCATCTTTCTTTCTCACAAACAACACCGGAGCACCCCAAGGCGAAAAACTCGGTCTCACAAAGCCTTTGTCTGTCAACTCTTGCAACTGCGACTTTAATTCTTTCAACTCTGTTGGTGCCATTCTATACGGAGCAATCGAGATCGGAGCTGTTCCCGGCATCAAATCAATACCAAACTCTACTTCTCTAACTGGGGGCAAACCCGGCAATTCTTCAGGAAATACATCTGGGAATTCACATACAATCGGCACTGATTCCACTTTCTTTTCAATTTCCTTTGTATTCAACACATATGCTAAATAGGCTTCATAACCTTTTCTCAAATATCTCTGAGCTGCCATTGAAGAAATTACACTAGACAATGCCTCTGATTTATCTGATTCAACCCGCAGAGTTTCGCCACTTTCACACTTTAGCTCAATAACTTTCTGTTTACAATTTACTATGGCATCATGCAATGTCAGCCAGTCCATACCCAAAATAACATCAAACTCATCAAACGGCAACAACATCAAGTTGGCCGGAAAGTAATAACCCCGAATCATTAAAGGACATTTCTTGCATACTTTATCAACTATAACACATTTGCCTAACGGGTTTGACACTTTAATCATAAATTCTGTATTCTCAACAGGTATATTCATGCTAGACACCAATTTCATGCATACATATGAGTGAGTAGAACCGGGATCAATTAAAGCAGTAACATTAACATCATAAAGAGAAAATATACCGGTGATCACATCGGGTGAGGAAGCATCTTCACGAGCTTTAATAGCATAAGTTCTAGCCGGAGCCCTTCCTTCAGATCTAACTGCTGCATCTCTGGCTACATTCTTGCTACTTGCCTCGCTCCCAGCTTTTCTTGGATACCTTCCTCGCGAATCTGCACCACTAGCTTTTGTATTCTGAAATTTTTCTTTTTCAATTCTCTCTGGGCAGTCTCTAATAAAATGATCCGGAGAACCACACCGGAAACATTCGTTTGCTCTGCACGGACCAAAATGATTTCTGCCACACCGCTGACATTCGGGTTTAACAAATCTCGTGTTCCCTACACTGGCTGTCGAAGTAGTTTGGGACTTTGGACCCACATTTTGCTTCTTAAAATTCCCATAGGATTGTCCAGCTGAAACTTGGGAACGAGGATTCATATTTCTTGACTTTCCGGATTGCTGTGAGGGTGCATTTGTCATTGGTCTTTTCTTCCAATTTCGTGTTTCAGATTCTGCCTTTTTCTTCTCTTTAAGTAATTCTTCAGCCTTGCAAGCTCGATCGACAAGTACCACCATTTCCTTTAATTCAAGAATCCCAACAAATACTTTAATTTCTTCATTGAGCCCGTCTTCAAAGCGCCTACACATCTTGGCCTCGGTAGGAACATATTCTCTAGCATACTTACTCAGTCTGACGAACTCTCTTTCATATTCAGTGACTGTCATACTACCTTGCTTTAGCTCAAGAAACTCTTTACGCTTCTGATCAATAAATCTTTCACTGATGTATTTCTTCCGGAACTCATCTTGAAAGAATTCCCAAGTTACCCTCTCTTTCGGTACCACGGAAATCAGTGTCTTCCACCAATTATATGCTGAATCTCTCAACAAAGATATAGCACATTTCAAACATTCCTCAGGTGTGCAGGACAATTCATCAAATACCCGGGTAGAATTCTCAAGCCAGAACTCTGCTTTTTCCGCATCATCATCTACATTAGCTCTGAATTCTTCGGCCCCGAGCTTACGAATTTTATCAACTGGAGTTCTTTGGAATTTCATCGTACCCACATCTAGAGACATCTGGGGCACAGGTTGAGGAATTGGGGGAGGTGGGGGAGGTCGTACATTCGGGTTCGTACGAACGAACTCCGTGTACCATGCACTCATCATTTGGAGAAAGGCTTCTCGATCCCTTTCTCCTCCCTGACCAACAGTAGGTGGTGGGTTTTCAGTCGGCGCTGCCCCTTCAGCCGGAGCTGGCGCATTACTCTCTACTTCATCAGCCACAGCTGGATCGGGATCCATTTACTATATAAAAAATCATTTAAAAGGTCAGAAGTCGTCACACTATCACAATATACACATATGGCATGTATAGCAAAATCCGTACATAAAACACGTTAGTCCGAGAACCGACTAAACCTGCTCTGATACCACCAAATGTAACGTCCCCACGCCCAAAACCGTCACCGGAGTCGAGCTTGAGGCGTCACTAAACGTAATTTATCATTTTAAACAACTTTACAAAAACTATTTTCATTTTCGGAATAAACTATCTCCTGCGTCATGGTCGCTCGAAAAATCATATCTCGAGTTACGAAACTCGAAATCAAGATCCGTAAATTTTCCCTGAATTTAGACTCATATATCTATTCACTAATTTTTTTCTAGAATTTTTGGCTGGGCCGATTAGTACAGTTTATTAGTTAAAGTTGCCCCTGTTTCAGAACTTGACTGTACTGACCTCTGTTTACTACGGACCACTTTTCTCTCTGTACAAAACTCATATAATTGTGCAGTTTATCTCTCTTAAAACTAGATTCAATAAGGATTCTAAGCATATAAAATACACCTCCTAATTATTTTTTTACAATTTATGGTGAATTTTCAAAATTAGAACAGGGGATCCAGAAATCGTTCTGGCCCTGTCTCACTAAAACTCAAATATCTCCTAACGTGTAACTCCTTTGCCTATTTTGCTTCTTCCATATGAAAGTAGACACAATAAGCTTCAATTTCATAACTAATACATTACCAAATTCGATTTCTATGATTTTTAGTGAATTTTCAAACTCACGTCAGTGTTGCTGCAATGTTCTGTTTTATGGCTAGTTCCATTTTCATAAAAGCTTCCATGTACTAATTAATCTATTATTCTTTCATGACATCAAACATAACCTATATTGGCCATTTCAATGACTCATCATTGTCAAGCATTTCCTCAACCAAACACCACCATATCACAAGATTATTTACACATAGTAGGTATATTGCTATACATGCCATTCTAAGTTCTATAAGCCGTTTACCAAAAAGTCCTTCGGATAGTGTGATCGAGTCTTCGACCTATCCCGATTCTCGAGTCGGCTTGTCCAAAACTACAATGAATAAAAAGGAGGGAGTAAGCATAAATGCTTAGTAAGTTCACATGCAAATAACAAGTAACATAACAAAGTCATTATGCCAAACAACATTAGCATAGCATCACCAAACATATGTCACCATTCTAATCATCATACTTCATCTTACCACATCTTTGTTGTTGTGTCGAATTTCAACCCGAGGGTTAAGTACATACCTGTCCAATGTGGCCATTTCTCAACATTACTGAATTGTCACTTACACCTTGAGTATTCTTCCATTCCGCTAGAATTTTACCCGTTGAACACATCGGAATATAACTCGGATACACGGATCATTTGCACATAAATGCCACATATGTAATCAATCCATCATGTAACCCGCCCATAAGTGAACTCGGACTCAACTCAACGAGCTCGGGCGTTCGCATCCATAAGTGAACTCGGACTCAACTCAACGAGTTCAAACATTTGCATCCATAAGTGAACTCGGACTCAACTCAACGAGTTCGGATGCTCAACCATCCTAGTGACATGTCACTTGTATCCTAATCTATTCCCAAGGTTCAAACGGGATTCTCCTTCAAATTTCACCTTTTTGGCCATCTTCCTCGGAATGTCAGTACAAATAATCGCTAGCATTTCATGCTTATCAAGCTAATTACATACTTTGCATACCAATAAATAATAATTCACAAGGCATAATATTCCATGATAGTAAGTACCTATCATATAAATAACATTAAATTACGTAAAATAACAATTATGTTACATTATTTACATATGAACTTACCTTAGTACCAAAATACAACGATTTTGCAATTTAGTCCGTAATCTTTTCTTTTCCCCGATTGAGGTCGATTCCACGTCTTTCTTGATCTAAAATAACACATTTAGCTTGTTTAATACTCACATTATCAAAATAGTCCTAAATTCAAATTTTGGAAAAATTACAATTTTGCCCCTAAACTTTTGCATATTTACACTTTTGCCCCAAAGCTCGGGAATTAAATTTTATCACAAATTCTTATGTTTTAGGACATGCTGATCATTTATTTACCATTAGCAAGCTCAAATTCCCACTAAAACACATACTTATGAACAATATGCACTTTTACCAATTAAGCCGTTTTACTCGTTTTTACTTAAAACCGAGTAGCACAAGTTGTCTAACATAATTTAAAACCTCATATTCTATCATAAAACATCAAAATACACAAATTTCACCTATGGGTATTTTTCCAAATGTGAACCCTAACTTAAAATAATGCTAACATAAGCTTTATCAAGCTACCGGGATCTCAAAAACGTAAAAATCTTTAAAAACGGGGCTTAGATGCACTTACTATGAAGCTTGAAAGTTGAAGAAACCCTAGCTATGGAGAGAGCAAGTTTCGGCAGCAACCAAATGAAGATGATAACAATTTTGTGTTATTTTTCCCTTTTAATTCATGTTAATAACCAAATGACCAAAATACCCCTCCTTACTAAACTTTCAAAAATTCCTCCCATGTCCTAATTTGTCCATGAACTTAAAATTGGTCTAATTACCATTTAAGACCTCCTAATTAATATTTCAAAGCAATTTCATACTGAAAACTCCTAGAATGCAAGTTTTGCAATTTATTCAATTTAGTCCCTAGTTTCAAATTAAACACTTTATGCATAGAATTTCTTCACGAAATTTTCACACCATCATAAAATCATATCATAAACATCAAAATAATTATAAAATAATTATTTCTACCTCGGATTTGTGGTTACGAAACCACTATTCCGATTAGGCCCTAATTCGGGATATTACACTGTCGTTCCAAGTTTTTGGCACCGCTACCAGAGACTGTTTTAAAAAGTCATTATTTGTGAATTTTTTGTTGCATTTTGGTTTATTTTTCTGTTCAACTTTAACTTAATTAATTTTTCTGTGACTATTTTAGGTGTTTATAAGTATTGACCGAATTATCGATTTACTCCCTGTAGACCTTGAGATAGAACGAACTTTTAGACAGCGTAGAAGATAAGCAAATTAGAGAAGGACTGAAGAGATGAATTTTGAAAATATGAATCAAAGAAATGGAGCAAACCCTGCTCAAAATCCTATCCTTATTTCTGATGATAGGAATAGAGCCTTAAGACAATATGCCGTGCCAATATTTAATGATCTTAATCCAGGTATTAAGAAACCTGAAATCAAGGCACAACAATTCGATTTGAAGCTAGTCATGTTCTAGATGCTTCAGACAATGGGCCAATTCAGTGGAATTCCTAGTGAAGACCCTCACCTGCACTTGAGACTATTTATGGAGGTGAGCGACTCTTTCAAGTTAGCCGGAGTACCTAAATATGCATTACAATTGAAGATGTTCCCATATTTGCTAAGGGACAGAGCTCGAGCCTTGTTGAACTCGTTGCCACCGAACTCAATTTCCACATGGCAAGAGTTAGCAGAAAGATTTCTTATGAAATATTTCCCGTATAGCAAGAAGGCTAAGTTGAGGAACGAGACCACTGACTTCCAACAAATGGATGATGAGTCCTTGTATGAGGCATGGGAAATGTACAAAGAGTTATTACGAAAGTGCCCTCATCACGGAATCCCACATTGCATCCAACTTGAGACATTTTATAACGGTCTCAATGCTCACACGAGGATGGTAGTGGATGCTACAGCTAATGGTGCTCTCCTTTCTAAGTTTTATAATGAGGCTTCTGAAATTATTGAGAGGATCACCAGCAACAATTATCAATGGCAAACCAATCGAGGAGCGTCTAGAAGAAGAGTTGCTAGAATACATGAAGTAGACACTCTTACTTCACTCGCATCTCAGGTATCATCAATATCCTCAATGTTAAAAAATCTTACTACTAATGGGTCTAATAGTTTTGCAGCACAACCACCTAACCAATTTGAGAATATAGCCTGTGTCTATTGTGGGGAAGGATATTTGTTTGAAGAATGTCCATCAAACCCAGAATCCATGTATTACATAGGTAATCAGAACCAAAATTGAGGAAGGCAAGTACTGCAATCCAATTTCTATAACCCATCGTGGCGAAATCACCCGAATTTTTCCTAGAGTAACCAAAGGGCTGGAACCAGTAATACTTACGCCCAACCTAGACCAACCTAGCCACCTAGTTTCCCCCAACAAGTTTAGAAACCAATTCAAGCTGAACTATCCAATAGCTTAGAGAATCTATTGAAGGCATACATGGCGAAGATTGATGCCTTAATCCAAAGTCAAGCAGCTACATTGAAGAATCTGGAAAACCAAATGGGCCAGCTTGCAACTGAACTTAGAAATTGACCACCAGGTGCTTTGCCTAGTGATATAGAGAATCCAAAAAATATGGGGAATGAGCATTGCAAAGTATTGACATTGAGGAGTAGAAAGACAGTAAAGCCCAACACTGTTAAGTTGAAAAGGAGCAAGCTGATGCTCAAGACTTAGAGGAATTTCAACCGAGTGTTGAAATTCTAGTTTCATCAGAACCATAATCTGTAAAACCTAACAAGGTAACTTCAGAACCAGCTAATTCTAAACAACTAACAACTCCACTAGATGTTGAGTTGCCACAGAAGATGAATCAACCAGTACTAGTTCCAATAAAGACACCACCACCACCGTACCCTCAAAGACTTCAAAATTAAAAGCAGGAGATTCAATTCAAGAAGTTCCTAGACGTACTCAAGCAACTTCATATCAACATCCCCTTGGTTGAAGCACTTGAACGAATGCCGAATTACATCAAGGTCATGAAGGATATCCTGTATAAGAAGCAAAAACTTGAAGAATTTAAGACGGTAGCTCTGATGAATGAATGCAGTGAATATCTTCAGAACAAAATACCCCAAAAATTGAAGGATCCTGGATGTTTTACCATACCTTGCAACATTGGAGCAACATATTGTGGTAAGACACTATGTGACTTAGGTGCGAGTATCAACTTGATGCCTCTATCAATATTTATGAAGTTGGGGATAGGTGAAGTTAGACCAACTATGGTTACACTTCAATTAGCAGATTGATCCTTAGCGCACCCAGAAGGAAAAATCGAGGACATATTGGTATGTGTAGACAAATTTATCTTTCCTGCTAACTTTGTAATTCTAGACATTGAAGCAGACAAAGAAGTACCAATTATCCTAGGAAGACTGTTCTTAGCAACTGGAAGGACCCTGATTGATGTACAGAAGGGTGAGCTTACTATGCGTGTTCAGGACGATCAGGTAACATTTAACGTTTGTAAGTCTATGAGATTTCCTAACACAATTGATGATTGTTCTGTAGTATCCGATTTAGAGAATTTAATAATGGAGAAGGAACTCAACTATGATAAGGATCCGTTGGAACAAATTCTGACATCAGACCCTCCGAATGATGAAGAAGATGATGAAGACTTAGCTTTGCTAGAAGCTAATCAAAAGGGATTTAATCTGCAATCCCATTTTGAATCTTTCGAATTAGAGAAAAGGGATTACACCCAACCAAAAGCGTCAATCGAGGAGCCACTTAAGTTAGAACTCAAGGTACTACCTTCATATTTAAAATATGTTTATTTAGGTACTACCGAGCAAGAAGAGAAACTTATCATAATATTGAAACAATTCAAGAAGGCTATTGGATAGACTATAGCCGATATTCACGGTATTAGTCCATCTGTATGCATAAATAAGATCATATTAGAAGATGGCGAGAAAGGGGTGATTGATGGACAACGAAGACTAAATCCCATTATGAAGGACGTAGTAAAGAAGGAAATCATCAAGTAGTTAGATGCGGGTATAATTTACCCCATCAGATAGTTCATGGGTAAGTCCAGTCTAGTGCGTGCCAAATAAAGGAAGTATCATAGTCGTTGAGAATGAAAACAACGAATTGATACTGACTAGAACGATTACGGGATGGAAAATTTGTATCGATTACTGGAAGTTGAACAAGGCGACTAGGAAAGATCACTTTCCTTTGCCGTTTTTGGACCAGATGCTGGATAGACTTGCGGGGCGAGACTATTACTATTTTCTCGATGGATACTCGAGGTACAATCAAATTACAGTAGGACCGAAAGATCAACACAATACAACATTCACCTGCCCGTATGGTACATTTGCATTTAGACGCATGCCATTTGGTTTATGTGATGCACCTGCTACATTTCAAAGACGTATGATGTCTATTTTTACTAACATGGTTGAAAAGTATTTGAAAGTTTTTATGGATGATTTTTCGGTATTTAGAGATACTTATGATGATTGCTTAGCCAATCTAGCTAAGGTACTAAGGCAATGCGAAGAAACAAACCTAGTACTCAACTGGGAAAAGTGCCATTTCATGGTACAAGAAGGTATTGTTCTAGGACATCGGATATCGAGACATGGAATCGAGGTAGATAAAGAAAAGGTAGACGTTATTGAGAAACTCCCACCTTTAACCTCTGTGAAGGGTGTTAGGAGCTTTTTGGGCCACGCCAGATTCTATCGAAGATTTATAAAAGACTTTTCCAAAATTGCGAAACCTTAGTGCAAATTATTGGAGAAGGACGTAACATTCAAGTTTGATGAGGAATGTTTAAGAGTATCCAAAGATTTGAAGAATCGATTAGTTATGACACCCATAATCATCACACCAGACTGGGATTTGCCATTTGAATTGATGTGTGACGTAAGTGACTTTGCAATTGGAGCTGTTATGGGCCAGCGAAGGAACAAAGTTTTTCATTCCATATACTATGCAAGTCAGACTCTAACAGGAGCTCAACTAAATTACACGGTAAAAAAAGAATTACTTGTTATTGTATTTGCTTTCGACAAGTTTCGATCTTACCTTGTAGGTACCAAAGTGACTATCTATACAGACCACTCGACAATTAAGTATTTACTTGCCAAGAAAGACGCTAAGCTAAGACTAATCCGGTGGGTACTTCTACTTCAAAAGTTCGATCTAGAAATTCAAGATTGAAAGGGAGTAGAAACTCAAGTAGCATATCACTTGTCCAGATTGAAGCCGTAAGAAAGGAATTCTCTACTTATACCTATTCAAGAAACATTTCCAGATGAACACATACTGAAGGTAAATCATGTCCATAATACCCTTTGGTTTGCTGATATTATTAACTATTTAGCTTGTGGTTTGATGTCGATTGATAAGACGTATTAACAAAAGAAAAAGTTTCTTCATAATGTGAAGTACTATTTCTGGGAAGAGCCATATTTGTTTAAAAAGTGCGCAGATCAAATGATCAGGAGATGTGTGGTAGTAGATGAAGTACAAAAGATTCTATACCATTGTCACTTAGCTCTAAGTGGGGGACACTTTAGAGGTACTCGTACTGCGGCCAAAGTATTACAAGTCGAATTCTTTTGGCCAACACTATTCAAAGACACATATGCTTACGTAAAGAGTTGTGATCGATGTCAAAGGGTTGGAAATGTCACCAACAGAAGTGAGATGCCTTGAACAACCATCATTGAGGTAGAATTATTTGATGTTTAGGGTATTGAATTTCTTGGTCCTTTCCTTCTGTCTTTTGGTCACAAATACATATTGGTAGCACTAGACTATGTGTCTAAGTGGGTTGAGGCTGAAGCTTATCCGACAACTGATGCTAAGGTTTGGATAAGTTCTTACAGAACCATGTGTTCACAAGGTTTGGAACCTCAAGAGCCATCATTAGTGATGAAGGGTCCTATTTTGTGAACAAGTGGTTGAAATGGTTATTAGATAAACATGGAGTGAAACACAAGGTCGCTATAGCTTACCATCGCAGATGAATGGGCAAGCTGAACTGGCAAATAAGGAGATCAAAGGCATACTTGAGAAGGTAGTTTGCCGAATCGACAAGATTGGTCCAAAAGACTAGATGATGCTTTATCGACTTACAGAACAGCATACAAGACACTTTTAGAGATGTCACCCTATAGGATGGTCTTTGGAAAAGCCTGTCATCTACCCCTAGAGTAAGAGTACAAAGCTTACCGGGCTCTTCAACAACTCAACTTGGATCTTAAGCTTGCTAAGTAGAAATAGATGCTCCAACTCAATGAGTTAGAAGAATTCTGGATGTTTTCATATGAAAATGCCAAATTACTCAAGGAGAGACTCAAGAAATGGCATGACAAGCACATTTGAGTTCGAGTGTTTGAAGCAGGTCAGCAAGTTTTGTTATTCAATTCTAGATTAAGGTTCTTTCTAGGTAAGCTAAAATCGCATTGGTCTAGTCCATTTACAATTCACCGAGTTTATCCATATGGAGTTGTCGAACTCCAAGGTAAGGGAGGTAATTTTTGAGTTAACACTCAATGCTTGAAACATTAATGGGAAAATAAAATTGAAAGTGATAAAGTCTCGTTCATTTTTTTAGATAATTGATTTTCCTTTTTTTTCTTTTAAATAAATGATTTAGGGTATATTTTCGGGTTTAGTATGTTTAAATAAATTCTGTTAAGGGGATTGGAACTTAAGCGGAACCGCTTGTGACCCTTCCAATCTTTCCTGGGAATTGATTTTTACATAACTTTCCGAGAAATTATTCCCTAAATGACAAAATAAATTTTTGGTTTTTCAAATAAAAGGGTCAATTTTGATCCAAGTTTAATTCGTAACTCAATTTCAAATTTTCATTAAGTCTAGTGACTTAATTGAATTACTTTTAAAATTTGGTTGCTCTTTTAGTAAATAATAAAAATTAGGTGCCTCTTTTTGTAAATATTTTCAAAAAGCATCTAGAATAGATGTTTTTAATTTAATAAATAAGATGATAATCTTTGATATATAATTATATTTATTATAATTTATATATTAATTTTTATCAACTTAGCATAGAAGTAGGATTAATTTTTATTTTAATTATATTTTATTATTATCTTAATATGAATTTTATTAATTATTAATTGTTATTTTTAAGTAGAGTTAGAATTAGAATTTTGTTTTAATTGCTAAAATTTAAGACTTCTACTCTAACTCCTACTACTTCCACTTTAAATACCACCCATTCTACCCATTCATTCATCCCTCAAACCCAAGCACCAAAACCTCAAAGTGCCGCAAGCACTGGCCCAGCAGTCAGCCAGTACACGCCCAGCAGATCGCCCGCATAAGTCCCAACGCATTAGGTTGTGTCTTGCTCCTGCGCACCAGCGCCCCATCCACGCGCACATTCTGCTGCTTCAGGCCTCAACACATGTACTTGCATGCCCCACGCCAAGCCTGTTTGCCGGACACCCATGTTGCTACTTACTCCCAGCCCTGCTACGCAACGCTACTTCCACACGCACCAAGCCCGCACGCCCTAGCTGCTGTCCAAGCACTTGTGCGGTACACCACCTTTACCCATCTTGAGCCAAAAACCCTCCAACCTACCTTAAATCAATTTCTTTTGCTTTTAAATTTTTTTTTTAGGAGTTCTTAAAAAAGGTGGTAAGACCGAATTTTCTCTTAAATTTTAATTTTATTATTTAATTTTTCAATTTATTGAATTAAAATAATTTTTATTTAAATTTTTGGGAAAATAATTTTTCCTATCTTATGTTCAGGTCAATCATGCTTCGTAAGAGAACTCGTGCCTCCGCCCAAATTGACGAAACACAAAACAAGTTCCACTATGAAGAAGCCAAAGTGAGATATGAAAGTATCTTCAAAAATCAATAGATGCACCCAGAAAAAGGCTTTACATTGAAAGAAAGCAACTACAGAGTCTTTATGGCATGTATTTGTCAAGTTGCTGAAGCCCTCAATTGGGAATTGTTTTGTGAAAAAGGACCTAGTGTGGATGAGGAACTAGTTCGTAAATTCTATGCCAACTTAACCTCAAGCGAGTTGACTGAAGTTCCAGTTTGCGGAATCAAGGTACCAATAAATTCAAATGCTATTAATGAGTTCTTTGAATTACTTGATTTTGAAAACGATGAATATTCTTCTTTGTTGAGCAATATTAAGCCTAAAAATCTGTAAGAAAGTCTCGAGGGTCTTACAGTTCCAGGTTCTACGTGGACTGTGTTAAAGCAAGGAATCCACACTTGTCGAATAGAATATTTGACACCATTTGTGAAGGTATAGTTCTATTTTTTCTGTTTCAGCCTTATGCCTAGTTCACATGGGACTACAATCTCATTAGAGCGAATGCTCTTATTATACTCGATTTTAACTGGAAAGACCATTGATGTGGGAAAAATCATCTTGAGAGAAATACGGAATTGTGCTATTAGACGTTTTGGCCCAGCTTACTTTCCCTTTACGATAACAATTCTTGCTTAAAAGCTAAGATTCTTGCAAACGTAAAGAAGACAGGGTATAGTCAGGGCACAATCACCGATTGTGACCTCTACCGAGTAGCTGGAGATTCTGTTCTACAGCAGTGAGTTGAAGAAAGTAAGGATCCCAAAGAAGAAGAAGACGACCCCACAGAGATCAAGCCAGAAGTCCTTGTTGAGGCAGAACCAGTGGAACTAAAAGTTGAACCTGATATCGAAACTTCAATGTTTGGAGCTCCACCGCCTAGCCCAAATCTTCGAGATGAGCTGTCAAAGTTGATGGACACAATGCAACATACGAATGGCAGCAACAAGCCTACTGGAGATACTCAAGAATAAGGGATGACTCAATAAGAAGTGCCCTTAAGAAAATTTACAATAACCAATTTATTTTTGTGCCTGAGAATCCAGATTTCATATTTGAACCATGGAGTCCATTATCGAAGAAGGAGCGAAGCAATTCATGCAAAGACAATAATCATGAAGCAAAAGATGAGTCAAACTCAGAAGGATTGATAAATAAATAAAAAAGGGAAGATCTCGACTTTATTTTATTCTTGTTTTTAGGTTATTTTAGGATTAGGTTAATTAGGATATTCTTGCATAATAAAATAGGCGAAGAGAATCATGAATAAAATTTGAACAAGTCATAAAGTATAAAGTGTTGCAATAGATATATACATGTCTAGGATTGGATTTATAGAGAGCTTGGTATTTAAGCAGTCAAATTGACTCACCTCCTCTTTTCTAAAATCATACCTGGTGTATAGTATCTATTTACTTTAAACAATGAGGAAATTGTTCATTTTAAGTAAGGGGACTGAAAAATTGAAATTATTTCTACTCAGAATAAATTTTTCTTTTAATTATGATTAGGATATATTTTGTTCAATAATTTGAAATTTTGTTAAGTATGGTAAACTTCAGTATAAATAAAGTTCTATTATTTCAATAAATTATTATGTTAGCTTAATAATAATATAAATGTATTCTTAATTAAGCATGCAAATCGTACCATAAATTTTTAGTTCCTTACAAAAAATTAAGCATGCATGAAAGTTTAAGTCTTTAGAATTGACTTAGTGGTTTCTTGAGGCGAAGAATATTGAAAATGATTTAGGCAATTATTGTTTGGACCGTTTGAGCCTTTCATGCCAACCATGATAAATTTATCCTTTGAAACCTAACTTTGAGAATATATGGCCTAATTTTATTTGGACCTTTGCAATATTTAGCCATCACTTTTCTCTTAATTATCTTTAATTTGTCCCAAACACTAGACTCAGTACTATTTAGAATATTGTTTCAAAAAAAGTTTGGGGGAGTTGAAAAGAGTATCAAATGCTTAAAAATTGTAGTACATGAAGCAAGTGCTCGTGTTATATTAAAAAAGAGAGGGCACATATACTTGGAAGAAATTAAATGAACAAAAGAGCATGTGAAAGTCAAGTAAGTTGGTGTATTGAAGGTAAAAATTCTGAAGCTCCGATTGACACTGAGTCTAGGGTTTTAAGCCGAAATGTATCCATCTTTTACCTACCCCTAGCCTAGCCATGTTACAACCTTAAATAAAGACCTATTGATTCAAGTTTCTATCCTACCAACATTAGTGGAGAGAAATTGCTATGATCAACTTATGAAGACATAAGTTAAACTTAATGACTACAAATTAGTCTTGAATAAGGGAATAAAACTTAAATTGGTAAAAGGTTAACATGTCTTTGTTAAGGAAGCATTTAGTCTAATTTTGCTATCGTAGTAGTTGTTGAAGATAATCTGAACGATAAATATACTTAAGGAGCATAACTATCAAATTTCTTGTTTTTGAGCATGAGTATACTAAAATCATAATTTTGGGAAAAATGTTGTTCTGAAGGAGTTTTTTTCAAAGGTGTTTCTGAGAAATTATTTTCAAAATTTGTGCATTGATCGGGACGAGCAATGTATTAAGTTTGGGGGTGTAGAAACACAAAAATTTATACACTTTTTTCAGACCCTTTTTAACTTAATTTCATGCAAATTTAGTTAAATTCTTGTAAAAAAATAATTAATTTTTATAAAATAATTAAATTGCACTTCAATTATGGACATGATGAATTTTAATTAATTTTGTAGTTAATTTTGATTAATTTTGGTTATTTTTCGACAGATTTGCACAAAGGGTGAAAATGACTCGGTAGACACCTCTAGAAGCACAAAACCGAGAATCAATTTGAAGTACCGAGGCAAATTAATTTCCAGCCTAAGATGGTCCACTTATATGTATTAATTCATAATATAATTAATTTTAATTTATTTCCAATTTAATTTGGGCTAAATAAATTATTATTAATTAATTATGGAAAAAGTGGTCCAGTTGAATCGCACCAATTGAACTGAACAAAGTGAACCGAACCAGCCACAAATTGGGAAGCCCAAAATTGTCCATATGCTGACCTAAATCAGCTTTTTAGCTGATGAAATAAGCTTGCAAAGAGGCCCTTGAAGAACTTTCAAAGTTGCATTCAAACCCCTCCAAAATATATGGCTTTATAAATTTGCCCCAAGCCTAAAATAGCAAAGTTGAAACTATCAACCTTGCCACATGTGTGGCCGGCCGAGGGAGGGCTCTTTGGCTGATAATTTTTTCTATTTTTAGCTGCTGCATTCAGCTATAAAAGGCCCCCTTGGCTGATCATTCAAAGAATCCCTCAATCTCTCATTCATTCATATTTCCTCTATTCTCTCCATTCTCTTTTTTCCCCAGAAAGCCAAGCTTCTTGTGTCGATTTCTTCTCTTGGAAAAGAGGCTCTCATCAGCCATTTTGGAACAGCAATTAGGTGTTCATGAGCCACCTTGATAGCCAAGGACAACGGAGAACAAAGAACGGAGCATTCTAGTCAAGCCATGGAGAAACACAGGATTTGATTCTTGTTCCCTATCTTTTTAATTTTCGTTATTGTTTTGACAAACATGTTTATGAACATTTATGCTATTGAAATGGTTAATTTAATTAATTTAGCTTGAATTTAATTCGTGTTAGGTTGATTTCATTTCGTTCGCTTAAATTATTAAAGTTGTGTTTATGCTATTATAGGCCTCGGTAAAATGTTTGATTAAGTAAAATCATGCCTAAGTTATTCTTGCATTATAATTGTGAGGTAGCTAATGATTTCATTATTTAGTCGTATTGAAATTATAATTAATTGACACAATACTTAATTAGTGCATGTTTATTCTTCTAAGTTAGCTGAAGGTTAAATTAATATTATATTTGGTGATACATATTGATATGCGTGATATGAAGAAAAAAATTTATAATAATGATCGCACCAAAAACTAACTATTATCACGACTTCAAGGCAAGCGCACCTATCGAATAGTAGTATAGCTTAGTGGCAAGACCGAGATATCGTACCAAAGGGAACCAAAAGTACTAGTACTAACTTTCTGTCTATTATTTAACCTAAAAATAAAAGGGGTTTTTATGAAGAGTAAACTAATTCTAAAACTAAACTAAGAATGCACAAAAAGTAAAGTGGTGAAAAGCTCTTTGGGAAAGACTGATTGATTGGGCAATACTCAAGGGAGAATCTACCTAGACTTCACTTGTTATCAATTCTTGAGCTAGACGATTTATTCACTTGACTTGATCTGTAGAGATCCCTAACTTATGTTAATACCTTCGTCGAGGATAAGAACAACTAATCCTAGGTTGATTAACTAAAATCTCTTTCTAGTTAAAACCCCTAGTCTTGCATTAACTCAATCTATGGATCCCCTTATTAGGTTTGACCCTAATCCGGTAGATTTATGTCGCCCTCTGTCTAGAGTTGCATGAAACTCCGCTTAATTATGCTAGATCTACTCTTAAACAGGGACTTTTGCTCCTTTGCATAAGCACATCAGTTTCTTGAATTAATACCTAGGATTATTAAAACAAGAATTAAAAACAGATAATTAAGAACAATTCAAGTATTTATCATATAACTCAAGATAAAATAATAACAAAATTTGTCTTAGGTTTCATCCCACTAAGTATTTGGGGGAATTAGTTCATAATTAATAAAGAAGACATCTTAGAAGAAATAAGATAACAAAACATAAAGAACCCAAAAACCCCTGAAGGAATTTAAGAAGATCCTCTGTCTTGATGTAGAATTCGGCTTCTGGGATGAATCAATCGGCTTCCCTTGGAGTAATCCCTTGCTTCCACTCTCTATGTTGACAAAAAGAAGGTGCTCCTTTGTGGGAAAAAGAGTACACCCTTAGAGTTGCCTCCTAGGGTCTTTATATAGAGCTTTGGGATGCCTTTCTTAGCCTTTAAGTATCCAAATCTGAGTGAAATTGCACTTCCTCATGACAAGGACACGCCCGTGTGCCACGCCCGTGTGGATCAATAAGAGGCCGTATGTGGGCTTGTCGAGGGTGGCACGGCCGTGTGGTCAGGCCGTGCTTGTCGGGGCTGGGCTGTGTTGGACCTTATGTGGCACGGCAGTGTGGTGAATCCTTGGGCCATGTTGTTTTCACACTTTAGCCCATTTTTTTCATTTTCGGCCTGTTTTTCGTTCTTTTCTCTTTCCTATGCTCTCCTGAGTATAAAACATGAAATAGAAGGGTTAAGAGCACCAATTCTCACAAATTTAATGATAATTCATCCAGAAATTAGGCTAAGCATGAGGTAAAAATATGTATAATTTATCGTTTATCACATATGCTTTGCATAACTTGTAAGATTGTTGTGATTAAACTGTTTCAAGGTAGGAATACTTTGTTAACTCACTTAATCTTTTACATGCTTATGAAGATTAATTAATCGTCTGAATTGACATTGGAAAATGTTCAAGAGATTAGTTAATTTAATACATATGTATGTGCAATAACATGTTGCTTATTAGAATCTGTTTAATCGATTGAATTGGCATAGAAATATGTACAAGAGATGAATGGATTTCTATAGGTGAGTATGTTCATAAGTTATCAAATTACCGAGTTTCCGTGAATTTGCTCGTAACAACATAAGCATAAGTTTAATAATTCTAAGTTAATAAGTGAAATTAATCTAACACAATTAAGCCATATTGATTAAATTCATATTTTTAAATCGTGCATTAGAACTTTTATTTTTATTTTCTTTAACTTATTTATATTACTTAGTTTTAAACCATAGTTTTCAATCACTCTTTTCAACAAATTATTTTTTTTTCCTCACCAAGGTGTTTCAAATTACATTCATAAATAATTCTTTTACAGTCCCTGTGGGTACGATAACTTGACATTTACTTGTCACTTTATTATTTGTAGCGATTGTGTACACTTGCACATTTCCGTCATTCCAGGCTCCGTCTGTGGTGGTTGCCCTCCGTCTGGTGGCCGTGGGAGAGTATTCCGGCCACGCATGTAGTGCCAAATCTACAATAGATTTGGACACCTTGCTCAAAGGTGCTATTATAGGTTTCATCGTAACTTTGATGACTCGCCGGCAATGAATGGGGCATTGCGAGATGGTGATCAGCCCGCGCCTATGGTCTCTTTTCCATCGCCCACGTTGGGGCACACTATAGGGCATCATGTCTCTACGCCGCAAGGAGGATTTGTTGAAGGAGGGTTTGGCCTTCATCTCAACGAATGAAGTTTACCCACCCGAATGGCCAAAATCATTTTGGTCAAAATCAATTTAGTAAAAATTACTTTCCAAATTACTCTCCTGCTGGAGCAAATGGTCACGTCGGTGTATTAAATGAGAATTCAGCTCCTCCAAACAAGAATTGGCATCAAGGTTGGAATAGGTATGCGTATAGGCCTGCACCCTATGGGCCAAATAGGGCGAATGCCTATGCTCCTATACATGGGCCAAGTAGGCAGAATTTCAATGCTCTTTTACATGAGCAAAATGGGTTCAATAGGATGGATGGAAATATTAATGCATTTGGGCTTGAAAATTTAAATGGTGTTGGGCCAATGAGTAATTGCATTCAAGTGGGTTACCCGTTGGGTCGTGGTCATACGGTGGGGCTTTCCAATAATGAAGGGTGTGATGCTCTGACCCCGCTTGTACCTTAGAGGACCAAACCACGAGTGCGTGTCTATACTGGTTCAGACCCATGTATTGGTCTTCCTCGGGTTGGTGATTTGCATACATCTGATTTTTTGGAGTCATCCGGGTCACATGTCAATACTACTTAGTTTGGGACTACTGGTGGTGGCATGAATTCGTATATACTCGTGCCTGTTGGTACTAATTCATGGTACCCTAACTCGGGTGCTAGCAATCATGTCTGTCGTGATACGCTAGTGCTATGTGACTCCACTTCATATTTAGGTATGTCTTCTCTATTAATGGGTGACGAGACTCCCGCTCCGATCTCATATATTGGTAATGGTGTTGCTCTTATGCATTCTAAACTACTTCGATTATTTGGTGTTTTATGTGTGCCGAGAATACGAAAAAAATTATTGCCTGTGTCTCAATTTGCAAAAGATAATAATGTCTATTTTGAGTGTCACCCAACATATTGTGTTATTAAGGACAGGGAAACACTGGTGAAGGGCCATATTCATGACAGTTTATATCAGTTTTCTCTGCCATATCTGTCTAATCAGTCTGCTCAAGCCCCAGTTGCTGCTTCCACTGTGCTTTAGAATAAGTCTAACGAAGGTGATGTGTTTTCTTTGTGGCATACATGTCTTGGCCATCCGTCTACTACTGTTGTTAAAAGTATTTTAGAAAAATGTAATATTGTATCGAATAAAAATTGTCTCGATGGTATATGTACGGCGTGTCAAAAAGGAAAGTCACATAAATTGTCGTTTCCACTCTCTACTACTGAATATAACACTCCATTTGATTTGGTTGTCTTTGATCTATAGGGTCCTGCCTCAGTTGTGTGTGGGAATAATTGGTATTATATTATGTTTATTGATGTATGTACTCATTTCACATGGATTTACTTACTCCGTCAAAAGTCTTAGGTAGTGCAATGTTTTGTTCAATTTCAACAACTCGTTGAAACTTAGTTTGGGAAGAATATTAAAAGGTTCCAGATTGATTGGGATGGAGAGTATCATGCCTTCACGTCTGTTCTAGCGTCTCAAGGAATTATTCATCGATTAACTTGTCCACATACTTCTGAACAAAATGGAGTGGCTGAGCACAAACATCGCCACATAGTTGACACGGCATCACTCTTTTAGCTCAAGCCAGTATGTCTATGGAATACTGGGGCTATGCGATTTGCTGTGCGGTACATCTCATCCATCGACTCCCTACTCCAGTTCTGAAGGGTCAGTCTCCGTTTAAGGCTCTTTATGGACATGACCCCAACTATGATCATCTGAGGGTATTCTGTTGTTGTTGCTTCTTGATTTATGCTCGTTTCAAGCATATAAGTTAGATTTTCGCTTCCAATATCTACTTTCTTGGGGTATAGTACTCAACACAAGGGGTATCAGTGTCTTCTACTGACCGGTAAGATAATTGTCTCACGGCATGTGGTATTTGATGAGAATAATTTTCTGCCTCTGAGCTCGCTCTTGAAAAGCATATGTTGGCACAAAGTCAAACTGTCTCAATATTCGTTTTGCTAGTTTGGATCGATGCTCCTCAACAAGACATGTGCTCATTCCCACATAATTCTATTGATGCTCAACCTGAGGTTGGAACTGATCGCGAGTCTCATAGTCCTTCCTAGCCTAGTCATGATGATGATGATGGTGGTGGTATTGAGTCTTCTTTTGATGGTTAGGCATCGATCCCACCTGTGACCGATACTTACCCAATGTTGACTCGACAAAAGGTTGATATTTTCAAACCCAAAGTCATGTCCGTTGAAGCTGTGGAACCTTCTACCATTAAGGAAGCCTTGTCCTCCTCCGAGTGGCGTGCTACAGCTCATGTAGAATATGATGCTCTTATTCAAAATTCTACCTGGGAACTTGTCCTGCTACCACCAAATCGCAAGGTTATCGAGTGTAAGTGGCTTTTCAAGATTAAGCAAAATTCAGATGGTACCATTGCCCGGCGAAAGGCTCAGCTAGTTGCTAAAGAATGTTCTCAAGTTCCTGGGTGTGATTTCAAGGAAACATTTAGTCCTATAGTAAAACCTGCCACTATTCAGGTTATTTTGTCCATTGCGGTCTCCAAAGGATGGCAACTGAGGCAGGTCGATGTCAACAATGCTTTTTTAAATGGTGATATTGATACTGAGGTATTCATGCACCAACCTCCGGGGTATGAATAGTATGGTTCAGATGGAAAACCTTTTACCTGTCGTCTGAACAAAGCTTTGTATGGTCTCTGTTAGGCTCCTTGTGCCTGGTTTAAGAAATTGAAATAGTTTCTTGTCTCGGTTGGGTTTGTTGGTTCCAAGTCCGATTTATCTCTATTTTTCTGGGTGAACGATGGCTCAACTCTTTATGTGCTTGTGTACGTCGATGATATTATAATCACTGGAAATCTGTCTACCTCTATAGATTGGGTTATTCAGTTATTAAATAGTGAGTTCTCGTTTAAGGATATGGGTGATCTGCATTATTTTATTGGGATAGAGGTCACTCGATCCTCTAGTTGTCTTCATCTTTGTCCATGGAAATATATCCGTGACATTCTTGATCGATGCTCGCTGATCACAAAAAAAAGTGTGCATACACCGATGATCAGCTCGTCTACCATATCCAAGGATGATGGAGAGCGATTGGAGGACCCGACTGAGTACAGTAGCCTTGCTAGAACTCTCCAGTATGTGGTTCTAACTAGGCCCGATATTGCATATGCTATAAATAGAATATGTCAATTCATGCATAGCCCTACTAATACTCATATGGTGGCACTGACACGTATTTTATGGTATCTGAGTGGCACCCTTAGTTTTGGGTTAGTCTTTCATCCATCTACTTGATTGTCCTCGGTTGGATATGTAGATGCCAACTGGGGGTTAGATTTTGATGACCAACTATCGACGCCAGGTTACTGTGTATACATCTGTCAAACTCTCGTATCATAATGTTCTAAAAAGTAGCAACTAGTTTCTCGTTCCACGGCTGAGGTGGAGTCTAGAAGTCTTGCTACAGCAACAAGTGAGGTGACCTGGTTACTTTCATTACTTCAAGAGCTACAGGTTAAGTCTGCTGATACTCCAACTATTTGGTGCGATAGCTCTAGTGTTTACAATCAAAGTTCAAGCATATAGAACTAGACCTATTTTTTGTTCATGAGAAAGTTGCGGATGGATCTCTTCTGATAAATGATGTTCCTACATGTGACCAAGTGGCTGAAGTCCTTACAAAACTTTTGTCAGTTATGTATTTTACTTGGTTTCGACATTTTCTTCAAGTCTTACAAGTTGAGAAGATCGGTGAATGTTAGAGTTCATATAGACTTTAGCTGATGCAGTTAGGTAGTTAGCAAGAAGCTGTTAATACAAATAGCACTTGTTGAAGAGTTGGTTTAAGAGCAGTTATCCTAGCTTTCTATTAATATTGTATGTACAAATAAACTAAGTCAGGTATTCATTCAAGATACAGAAATAGAATTGTTTTCTTCTCTTTCACTCTCAAATCTCAGAATAGCAAGTGAAGTCTAGGTGGATTCTCCCTTGAGTATTGTCCAAATCATTTAGTTTTCCTAAGAGTTTTTCCCCAATTCACTTTTTGTGCATTCTTAGCTTAGTCTAATAAATTAGTTTGGTTTAATAAAAATCCCCTTAGGTTAAATAATAGAAAGAAAGTTAGTACTAGTACTTTTGGTTCCCTTGGGTCGATATCTCGGTCTTGCCACTAAGCTATAATACTGTTCAATAGGTGCGCTTGCCTTAAATCATGATAATAGTTAGTTTCTGGTGTGATCATTTATTATAAATTTTATTTCTTCATATCACGAATATCAAGTTTTTGGCGCCGTTGCCGGGGAACTAAGATATTACGAGCACTCGATTTCTATTACTTTAGCCATTACTATTTTTATTTATTCTCAACCTTTATTTTTATTTTTTTGTTTTATTTATTTTAATTTTCTTTGCTTTTTCCTTTTCTAGGTATCTCTAGTTTATGACTAGAAGAAACCTAGTAAGACCATTACTTTTTGACGAAGATTTAGAAGCCACAATTCGTAGAACTCGTAGAGAGATCAGACGAAGCCTACAATATCCAGAACAAGGACAAGAGGAAGAACCAGAACCTACTGAAGAGATGGAAGCAAATCAAGACAATCTACCACCCCCTGCAATAGCCGCAGAACCGTGAATCAAAATAATGCTCTTCATACTATGTATGATTATGCTAAACCTAATTTGGCTGGTACTGAATCTAGTATTGTTAGGCCTGCTACTGCTGCAAATAATTTTGAATTGAAACCTAACACTATTAAGATGATTCAACAATTTTTTCAGTTTGATGGTTTATAGGATGAGGATCCCAACTCACACTTAGCCAATTTCTTGGAATTTTGTGACACTTTTAAAATCAATGGCGTTTCTGATGATGCCATTCGCCTTAGGCTATTCCCGTTCTCATTGAGAAACAAAGCTAAACAGTGGTTAAATTGTTTACCACAAGGGTCTATCACTACATGGGAACAAATGACCGAAAAATTTTTACTTAAGTATTTTCCTCTGGCTAAAACAGCTAAATTATGGAATGATACCTCTTCTTTTGTGCAGATGGATTTAGAAACACTTTACGATGCTTGGGAGAGATACAAAGATCTCTTGAGAAGGTGCCCTCACCATGGGTTGCCTTTGTGGTTACAAGTTCAAACCTTTCACAATGGTTTGAATCCTTCAACGAGACAAATGATCGATGCCGCCGCCAGTGGAACAATCAATCACAAAACACCAGAAGCAGCCTACGAATTTATAGAAAAGATGTCACTGAATAACTATCAGTGGCAAGTCATGAGAACAAAGCCACAGAAAGCTGCAGGAGTTTGTAATATTGATGCCGTAACCATGTTTTCTAATCAGGTAGAACTTTTAAATAAAAAGATTAATAATTTTGTTGGTTCTACGCAGGCACACCCAGTAATGCAATGCAACGCAATTCAAGGGAATATGTACAATCCCGATTATTCCTCCTATGGACATGGCATGGAAACCGAGTAAGCCAACTATATGGGTAATAACTCTGGACCTCAAAATAACCCTTATAGTAACACTTACAATGCAGGTTGGCGGAACCACCCCAATTTTTCATGGGGAGGACAGGGAAATCAAAGACAATCACCTCTTCCGGGATTTCAACAGCCACCATTCCAACAAGAGAAAAAACCAAATCTTGAAGAGATGCACACAAAATTTATTGTCGTGTTAGAAACACGTTTCCAAAACACCGAAATGACACTGAAGAACCAGCAAGCATCCATTCAAGGGCTCGAAATACAAATAGGCCAGCTTGCCAAGTAAAGGTAAGGCCGAGGTAAGTAATAACGAGACCGTCATCAGAGAATATAACCCTCGTATCCCATACCCAAATGCGTTACGGAAAGACCGCACAGATGAATAAACAGAAGCTAGACGAGACATCCCATGTGGAACTAAATGTTGTGTGCTCAGCTATTCTACAGAATAAGCTGCCCAACAAACTGAAAGATCCAGAGAGTTTTACAATTCCTTGTTTACTTGGTAGCTTAGACGTCAAAAATGCTTTAGCTAATTTAGGGGCTAGTATTAATATAATGCCTTATAAACTATTTAAACAACTAGGTCTAGGGAAACCTAAACAAACTAAGATAAGCATTCAATTGGCTGATAAGACCATTAGATTTCCAAAGGGAATAATTGAAGATGTGCTTGTCAAAGTCGATAAATTTATATTCCCCGTTGACTTTGTTGTTTTAGACATTGATGAGGATAGCAATGTACCCTTAATTTTAGGGCAACCCTTTTTAGCAACTGCCAGAACAATAATTGATTTAGGAACGGGTGAACTTACACTACGTGTAGGTGATGACAAAGTTACTTTACAAGCTCAAAACTCGATTAAGACTGTTGATAATAATATAGTTACGAGTTCTTGTAAAACCATTGAACTCACCACCCAACCTTCTATGCAGGATACATTCCACATAAAGGCAACCCAATTGTAGAAAAGTCCATCCAAGGGAGATGCACCTAAAAAGCGAATGCTTCAAATCGAGGAACTAGACGAGTGGCTGAACTATCATGAAAAGCCCAAAATATGCCACACCAACCCAGAGCATCACCGAGATGACACCCAGGTAAAAACGAATCAAATCAAGGTAGAAGATAAGGTAATCTTAGAGGAAGACGATCCTCGAATCTCGAATTCAAAAGAACATACAAGTGATACACCTTACTTCACGGTAATGAAAATCTTCCCATACGGCACAATTGAGGTAACTCATCCAAACCACGACACTTTCAAGGTAAACGGCCATCGGCTTAAACATTATAAAGGTGAGGATTTCAGGAATAATAGGAAGGAGCTTCAGCTCCATGAACCCTCGTAATGACACACGCAAGCAGAGTCGAGCTTAGACTCTAAATAAGCGCTTCTCGGGAGGCAACCCGAGCACTAACTTAGTAAATTATTTTATTTCAGCTTTCTAGTACATCAACTAACCCTTTGAATGCAGGATTTTCGAGCCACACGGCCATGCCCACGGGCATTCCTAAGACCGTGTGGATACTACGAGCAGAGACAAGGCCGTGCGATATGGCCGTATGGATACTACGAGCAGAGACAAGGCCGTGTGATATGGCCGTGTATGAGCAGGGTAAAATTTTTCCTAACACACGGGCTTAGACAACTTGCCACGGTCGTGCAATGTGGCCGTGGCTGAACCTGTTGAATCAAACATGGGCTTCGACAAGTTGCCACACCGGTGCCCCAAAACCATGGCCAAACCTGTTAATTAGACACAGGCGTGCGACACGCTCGTGCCCCCAAGCCTTGGTCGAACCTGCCAATTCAGACACGGGTGTGTGACCCCCTACACAGTCGTGAGAGAAGCGAACATCAAAAGACACGGCCGTGCTCCTCAATACGGCCTAGGAACACGGGCGTGTGTCTTGAACTAGGCGCGTCAAAATCCCCAATTTTCAAACCACACGGGCAAAACCCGAGTCACACGAGCGTGTGATGTGCCCATGTGACCCTAAAACCTATATAAACAGGTCACTATTCACTTTCTTCTCCATTTTAAACCCTAAAAACTCCCACCCAAAACCCACATCAAGCTTCCCCAACGCCGCCGCAGCCTCCACAGTGCCACCACGCCCGTGCAACGTCGCCACGACCGTGTTCCACCTTCGCACTCACCCGTTCGGTTCTTTTTTTTTCTTATTCTTCTCTTAAACTTCTAATGTTTTTACCTATTTTTATGTTAATAAATTACTTTATTTAGGTTTAGCATTATTCTTGGGCATGAACTTCATTGATTTTGTAACATCCCGAAATAGGGTCTAGTAAGAATAGTGGTTTCGTAACCACAAATTTGAAATGAAATTTTGAATTTTTGTAAATTTTTTATAAGATTTGATTTATTGATATTTGATGTGAAAGTATTGTTTGAAAAATTTTATTGATTGAGTGCCCAATTTTATGTTTGGGACTAAATTGCATTAGTTGCAAAATGTGAGGTATAGAGTATAAGTACCTATTAGGAATGGGGGTTTGAATTAGAGGTCTTTATGTGGCAAATAGACTATCAAATAGTGGTATGGACATAAAAGGACATTTCTAGAAACATTTGCTAGTTATGTCATTAAGGGCATTTTTGTCCAATGAAGAAAAAAACAAAATAAGATGATATAAACATCATCTTCTCCATGGAAAAAGGACCCATGGCTGACGATTCTTCTTCTCCTCCATGGCTAGGGTTCCTTTGCTTTCCATGCTCATTTGTAAGTGCATTCTTGCCCCGTTTTTTATTATTTTCGTATTTTTGAGTTCTCCTAAGCTTGAATTTTACGATTCTACCATTATTTTCAAGAAATATTGGGGTTTAAAAATATACCCATTTGTGATATAAGTGTTTTTGGTTGGTTAATGGTAGAAAATGAAAGCTTAAGATGTTATATGCATGTTTTTGGTAATGAAATTGGGTGAAAGTGTATAAAAAAGGGCTAATTTGTAAATGGTACAAATTGTCCTTAAATATGTTAATTATTGGTAAATTGAGTGTCATTGTTGTGAAAATGGGTTAAATAAGCCCATGGAATAAAGAAAATGAGATTTTGAGTCCAAGGGACTAATTTGTAATTATTGAAAAGTTAAGGGGTAAATTTGGAAATTTACCCTAAATGTGAATTATGTCCGAAATTGAATAGATAATTGATAAATGATATTTTGTGTGTTAATTTAGTCCAAAAAGGATGTGACAAAGCCCGAGTAAGGGAAATAGAAGAATTTCGAGAAATTAATTCGTTGGTGATTCAGGTAAGTTCTATGTGAATTCTAGCATATTTTGATAAAATATAATTATTTGTTCATAATCGTGTGATTATATAAATATGTGAATCATGAAACAATCGGAAACCGTATATATATCCGTAAATGTGGAATTAAGGTAAATACATAAAATTCTGATTAGTTGTTGGATTTACTTCTGAAATGATCCGAATAATTGTTCGTTTATGATTGCGTGATGATAATGTTTTTTGAATTTGTGAAATGAATGGAAATTGATGTACTTCTGTATTCGTGGAAAATAAGTATGTTTTGTGAATTTCGATTAATCATTTGATATATCTCTAAAATTGTGATAATGATGAATTATCTATACGATCCCTATTGAGCAAGTCAGAATAAACATTGATATAAGTGACATTGTCACTAGAGGGTTCTGATTCTGTCTGATAAAGTTCCCGGGTGCTGGATGGTCTAGCATGTGTTGCAGACACCTATCAGCTTACGTGAGCAGGCCTGAGGTAACTTCTGTTTTGATTCTATGATGTAGCTTCGTCTACCCCTCTGTTAGTAGCTTCAGCTACCATTCTGTGATGTAGCTTCGACTACCCCTCTGTTAGTAGCTTTGGCTACTTCATGGCTCTGCCATGTCTGTGAGGCACTTCGATGCTAACCTCTGAATATCTGGTCATATTCTGAATCTGCTCAATGGGATTAGTTTATCTATACTATGATGAAGTGTTTCTGCAGGTGACATGAAATAGTTCTATACATTGAGATTAGTACGGTTAAGCACACATATGATTGGTATGTGAAACGTGCCCAAAAGAGTAAGTTGAATATGGAATGATATGTATTAATAATTGTTATGAAGTAATCGATAATTTGTAATGTTCATTGCTCTAATTTGCATACGACTTACTAAGCTATTATAGCTTACTCAATTCTATTCTTTTTCCCCTTTCAGTGTATGAGAACGGTTGGATTGGGAGCCGAGTTTTCGGAGTAAGCTTCACACTGTCAAGCCTTATTAGTACGTTATGTATCTAGCGTACGTTTATGGCATGTATAGAAGGTTATGGATATGTATAGTCAATTTGTAATCTTATAAGCATTACGCTTCTAATGTGGTATATAGAAGTAAATGTTTGTTTAAGTAAAGTATTATTTGGATTGGTTGTGGATGTGCTTATTTGTGTCTTAGGGAAGCAAAGGCTTGGTAGATAACCTAACACGGCCTGCATGGCATGGTACACGGGCGTGTGCCATGGCCATGTGGGATTTGGAAGAATGCTCCACGGGCATGCGGCACGGGCGTGCCTAGGCCGTGGGCGATACACGGCCTGACCTTAAGGGCGTGCCACTAGACCGTGCCTTCCGTGTACCTTGATTTAAATTTTAGGTACCACACGAGTAGGAGACACGGCTGTGTATCTCAACCGTGTGGGAGCACACAGCCTTCAAACGGGCGTGTGAAGTGGCCGTGTCATTTTGGACAGTTTCATCCACAGGTGCTTGACATGGGCGTGTGAAGGCCACACGGTCTCACAACACAGCCGTGTTAAGGGTCACACAGGCGTGTGACGTTGTTTTCCTATGAAAAATTTTCTGAGTAACCGATTTGAAAGGATTCGAATCCTAATCATCCGAGATGTTTGTATCATGTCTGAAAAACCTCAATAAGAATGATTCTGAGCTGATTTGCACGAAATTCTGTATCCATTTCTGATTAAGTTCTGTTACGGTCCGTTTAAGTCTGGTAACGCTCTGTACTTGATTTCGGCGACGATTTCAGGTATACAGGTGTTACAGATTTAGCATGATTATTCTAGAATTTTTTAACACGCCACTTAGAATCATCTTGTGCTGCCATCTTTAGTTTTCTTAGGCCATTAGTTTTTAACCCAAATTTGTATTTAAACAGCCACTTTTTGTTCCTCTTCAGGATTAGATAAACCAAATTGATTTCTTAACACTAGCTTTTGCATGGAACTAGGTACTAAGTCTTTGATTAAATTATTTTCAGTATTGTTAAACTCTCACCTAATTATAAATACTAACAATATATATGCCAATCTTCTTTCTTTCTCATTTTGTTTCAGTCATAATGTCATCATCAAGAGGGAAGAAAGCTACCGTCCCTACTTCAAAGAAGCGAAAGGGGCCTAGTGATTCATCCTCCTGACCCAGAGCCAAAGGTCGCCATCCTTTTATTAAATTCCCGCAGAACTCCTAAGAGGAGTTATTCTAGATTCTGCGAGCACGACGTCTAAGAACGGGGAGATGTATCGACTGGGCCGCCCTAGAGTAGGTCTATCTAGCTGATGAGGTACGGGCCTTGTTAACGATAGATCCGTGGGAGTAGTTTTCCAGATCATGGAGCCCACCTATTTCGAACTCACCCTCGAGTTCTGCTCCACATTTCATCTTCAAACCGTCATGAGCCGACACGACGATCCAGGGACGATCCAATTCCGTTTAGGAGGCCTCGTTCGTCAGCTTAGTGTACCAAAATTTGGTACAGCTCTAGGCCTCTACATGGAGCAATTCATGGGGGAAGAAGACCTTTCTACGCTCCACCGCCACATCCACGTCTCCCCAGTTAACTGCTGGTGCGCTCTAGTCCCTGGCCAGCCTACATACGACCCTAGTCGCTCCAAAGCAACCAATCTCGCCCCATCCTTGAGGTACCTACATGCCCTCCTCGCGCATACACTGATGGGCAGATGTGAGAGTACATGTGTCGTCAACACCCACGATGCCTACTTTCTATGAAGCATGGCGAACGCACATGTCATCGACCTTGCTTATTTCATTGCTCATGCCATCCAGCACCAGACTGAGAGGCATCGGAGAGGTGTAATCTCCATGGGCCCGTACATCACACGATTGACCCACTACTTCGACCTACTCAATACCGTGGCCCAGACATCCTCTTACACCTTGATCGGCCAGATGTCCTCATAGGGCATCCAAACTATGTTACACATGAGGATGATCCAGCACTGACATGGGACCAATCCTCCACAGTACCGTCTACTCTGAGATGCTGAGTAGGAGGACCCCGAGGACATTACTAATGATGTCCCACCACCAGAAGAGGCACCTACTGAGCCACCACCCCTTCGCCGCCTAGTTCATGTGGCAGCTTCATATGCTGACATATCCGAGTGCCTCACACGATTCGAGCAGCAGTGTTTCCAACACTTTGATCATATCGACGCTACTCTTCAGCAAATATGCCAGCATCTTCACATCTCATCACCGCCCCCACCTCGCGACCCATCTAAAGATTAGAACTTCCTAATCCTCTTTTCTTCTCTTTTATTTTCCTTTTTGTTTTTCCATTTTATGTTATTTTACCTTTTTCATTATTTGAATTTTAGTATTTTTAGAACTTAGTTTATTTTATTTCAATTATTTCATATCTGCTATCCCCTAACAAACATATTCTGTTAATCTAAATTCCCCAAAACTGATAAATGCCTTCGCAGTTTCAAAAGAGGTCTACAGCTCAAATCCAAAATCTAAAGGGAACCTTGCCACAACTTCACCCAGTTGACACCGCCAAAGCCTACACTCCCAACATAAAAGCTATGGACAAACAAACACTACCACCACCGGAGTATCCACCTTCGCACCTTCCTTTGTCCCAAACACTCTACAGCCACCACCACCTCACAAATTCATCCAATCCAGGGAGTTTCATGCCTTTCCCTATCTTATGATCTTATGCTTCTATTGTTACTAATGTATCTTTGTACATTGAGGGCAATGTACATCTTAAGTGTGGGGGGGGGGAACTTACTTTCAGTCATTGCATTTTCTTTGAAACTCTTGAAAATTTTTACAACTAAATTTTTGCATTGTTCTCAAAATTTCAAATTCTCACTTTCACTCTCTGCATTATCTTCAATCTCTTATTAGGAATTAATTCTGATTGATTTATGATTTTTATTGATATGTTGAGAATTAAGACATAGGTGCTTATACTTTGATTATTCAAACTTTAAAACACTAGGGAATCAAGCATGATAAGTTGAAATTTTTGAGAATTTAAATTTTTTCTAGGTTATTTTCCCTAATTTTAAGTGTTATCTTGAGATTTGAAATTTGCAAGATTAACATCAAAAGCCATAATTCTGGTGAGATTTTTGAGCCTTTTAAGCATACATTCTTTCGTGCTCACTTTTATTGTTTCTTTGAGTGAGTCAATACTAATTTATTATTCTAGAACTTGCTTCGATTATACATGTCAAGACCACATCATTGATTTGATACAGTGAGATGATAAAGGCACCTAGGTATGACCCACTTACTCCATAAAAGCCTACCTCCATAAATTGACCCCTAGTGAACCCCATTGAGCCTAACAACCCATCTTTGACTTACCTCTAATATTAACCTATAACCCATTTTTGTTGAATTCCATTCAATTATATTGATCCCTATTTTTGTCGAGATTTGAGTTGAAATTATTATCTAGCTTTGTTCTCTTGTTCAGTTTATAAAGTCTGTAAACATTCAAAGTATTGTATTTGATTTATTCTTAAAAAAATGTATATACAGTTAATTCAGTAGTAAGTCATATTTCAGTTTAATATTTTTGTATATTTCTATTATAAGCCATCAAATCCAAAACGATGTCATCATAAGGCTTAGCTCGAGGAATATGTTCTAGTGATAGAGATTTTTCTAGCTAGATGATTTTTCAATTCAATCTCGATTCTAACCCTCTCTTTTTCAGCTTATGACAACACCTCTAACCAAAGCCCCATTACAACCATTGAAAGACCTTTTGATCGATGTGTCATATCAATCTATAGTGGTGGAGATTCGATTTTCTTGCAAGCCTATAGTAATAACTTTTCAGGTTGACTAAGAAGTGCTTAATTCTTGAACCCTAAACACTTTGAATGGATAGAGTGAATCTTTAGTGAGGATGTTAACTCTTGTTAATTTCGATTGAAAGGTAACTACTTGGGAGAAGGGAGGAAACCTATGTTTCTGGGATAAAATTCTCAACTTAGAGTGTTTGAATCTGTAATGTTCTTCTGGTTGAATTCTCATTGTATGATTACTTGTGGATTAGTTTGAAACATTATTGATAAGGGTTATAAGTTGAGAAGAATGATTCTTAATTGTGAGTTGAGATTTTGCTTGAGGACAAGCAAAGGCTTAAGTGTGGGGTATTTGATAAACGATAAATTATACATGTTTTTACCTCATGCTTAGCCTAATTTTTGGATGAATTATCATTGAATTTGTGTAAATTAATGCTCTTAAACCTTTAATTTCATGTTTTACACTCAGGTGAGCATAGGGAAGTAAAAAGAACGAGAAACAGGTTGAAAACAGAGAAAATGGGCCAAAGAATGAAAACAACACGGCCTGGAGGTCTGCCACACGGCCGTGCCACCTTGAGCTCGAACACGGCCCAACCCCGACAAGCACGGCCAGACCACACGGCCGTGCCACCTTAACAGGCCCGAGCACGGCCTGGGCCTTAATCCATACGGGCGTAGCACACAGGCATGTCCCTGTCGTGAGGAAGTTCAATTTCACTCAGAAAAGGCTACTTAGGGGCTAAGAAGGACATTCCAAAACTCTATATAAAGACCCTAGGGGGAAACTACTAGGGTGTACTTTTTCTCCCACAAAAGAGTACTTTATTTCTGCCAACACAGAGAGTAGAAGCAAGGAATTACTCCAAGGGAAGCCAGTTGATCCATCTCAGAAGCCGAATTCTGCCTCAAGACTAAAGATCTCCCTTCAATTACCTCCAGGGGTTTTGGGTTCTTTTTGTTTTGTTATTTTATTTCTTTTGAGATGTTTTCTTTTATAATTATGAACTAAATCCCCCAAATACTTGAGGGGGATGAAACCTAAGACAGATCTTGTTATTATTTTCTCTTGAATTATATGATAAATATTTGATTTGTTCTTAATTGTGTTTTTAACTCTTAAATTGATATTTTAGGGATATTGGTTTAAGTCGAATGTGCTTATGTAGAGGAGCAAAAGTCCCTGCATAGGAGTAGATCCAACACAATTAAGCAGGGTTGATTGCAATCCTAGAGATAGGACGACAAAAATCCACTGGATTAGGGTTAAACCTAATAAGGGAATCCATAGATCGAGTAAGGCAACACTAGGGGTTTTAATTGGAAAGAGATTTCAATTAATCAACCTAGGGTTAGTTGTTTTTAGTCTCGAGAGAGATATTAACATAAGTTAGGGATTTCTACGAATCAAGTCAAGTGAATAAATCATCTAGTTCAATAGTTGATAGCAAGTGAAATCTAGGTGGTTCTCCCTTGAGTATTGTCCAAATCATTCAGTTTTCCTAAGAGTTTTTCCCTAATTCGCTTTTTGTACATTCTTAGCATAGTCTAATAAATTAGTTTAGTTTAATAAAAATTCCCTTTTATTCTCAGGTTAAATAATAAAAAGAAAGTTAGTACTAGTACTTTTGGTTCCCTTGGGTACGATATCTCGGTCTTACCACTAAGCTATACTACTATTCGATAGGTGCGCTTGCCTTAAATCATGATAATAGTTAGTTTCTGGTGTGATCATTTATTATAAATTTTATTACTTCATATCATGAATATCAGTTGTATTTCATCAACCTATATTATTGAAATGAGATACTGGAGCTCGCTGTTTTCCAGAGCTTGTATTTGTTGGAGGCTAAGAATGTAACACCCCTAACCCGTCTTCATCATCGGATTAAGGTTACAGAGTATTACTGTACAATTAGAAACATTTAATCATCATATCATTCAACATGTTAATAACATCATAAACTATTCATATACATGCATAATGTCCCTAAATCGAGCCCTCGAGGCTCTTAAAATATATTAGGAGTAATTTAGGCCTAATTTGAAACAAAAAAGGGAAGTATAGGGAAAACATGAAAAAATTGCAAAGGCAGGGGTCACACGGCCATGTGAAATGGCCTTAGGCTATGTAACTTTCAAAATAGGGACACACAGTTGTGTCCTAGCCCGTGTCCTCACCCGTGTAACTCACTGAGTAGGGTCACACGCCTGTGTGCCAGGCCGCGTAACTCTCTGAGTTGCCCTACATGCTCGTGTGCCAGGCTATGTGCTAGGCTGTGTAACTCACTGACTTGGACCTTAAACAATCCTCAGATGACACACAATCGTATTTCTAGGCCGTGCGCCTCACATGGCTGAGTCATATGCCCATGTCTCAGGCCGCGTGACCCCAAAATTTACATAAAATCAAGCCATAGCAAAACCATTTCATGTACCAACATCCAATCCAATTGTACACACTCTTAAAAGACCAAAATAATCATTTATGCACACATCAAAGTGCCATTTCAAGATCCTAACTCAACTAACCAATATGTCATTCAAAGGAACCACAATTAACATCTAAACATAACATGCCAAAATAAACAAACAATTCATTATTTCAAGCATCATAACCTAGTTCAATTGCTTACCAAAAAATACCACAAAATGATCATTATCAAACCTCTCCAAACATACCATAAAGAGTCTTAACAAGTGATCAAAATGACATAGCTTAACAAGCGTTACAAATTCATCAAACAAACATAAACATCAAGGCACAAAACATACCAAATTTACCATTTACATATTCATTAAAACACCATTTTAAATCATCCTATACATGCCATTATAAACCTTGGCCAAAATACTCAAAAACTACCTAAAAGCTTACTGGATAGTGTGATAGGTCTCCGATGAGCATCCAACCAAATCGAGCTTTCGATAATCTATAAAACAAAGGAAAACAACAACATAAGCAATGAATACTTAGTAAGCTCGTATAAACAAAAACATAACTTACCATTTCATTTGCATAATATAAAGCATAAGTATAAAATAAACCAATACCATAAGTTTGGCATAAACCTATACAACATCATCAAAATCATAAGTTAGTACCCTTGTACATGGTTCAAATGAATTTATCCATAAACAAGTAGATTTGCATATATAATCTCATCATTTAGATTATAATTCCTTTTCATAAGTTCATGATACATTCCATTTGAACATTTACCATTTTGTTCCTTTTCAAACCCATTGAACCATCTAGAATTACATCGGATACTTAGGAAAGCTCACATGAAGTGTGCCTTTACATATAACCGTAACATTTCCTTTACATCGTTGCTCACAAGAGCTGTGAAATGGGCCTACTCACACGAGCTATGGGTCAGAATGTAAGTTACACAATGTTGCTCAAACAAGGTGTGGAGTATCCTCAACAAATGCAGGACCTTAGCCATCGGTAGAACTTTCAAGACCATCACTCGAAACATGAAATCTCTAATGACATATCATTGTATCCTAAGAATTCCTATGGTTCAACTGGGACTCAATATCCGTCAATTCGTCATAGCATTGATACATTTGTATATCGATCCATATACATTAGTACTAACATATTAAATATTCAATTTAAATAACAGAATACGATTATCATTCATACAAACTTACATTGACAATAAGGGGCATAGTGATATAATTGAACTAGTCCAAAGCTTTAGCTTTTCCTCGATCTAAGTCTGAACGTGGTTCATCTAGATCTAAATAGGTAGTTTTAATCAATTAAATAATTCTAGTATTCAATTTAATACTCATTTCATATTTATTAAAAATTACCAAAATTTCCCCTAACATTTTAACTTTTGACAATTTAGTCCTTAAGCTCATAAATTGAAATCTAACCATTTTAATCCTACATTCAAGCTAGCTGAAATTCTTAGGGAATTATACTAACCCAATTAAACCATCATTTCATAAAATTAGTATGAACTTTTAGTATTTTTACAAACAAATCTCTAAATACAATGTCATAAAAAATCACTTAACAAAACTTGTTTATTTTACAACAAAGATTCATAATACATCATTGAACATCAAAAACTACTCAAAAACATCCATGGCATAACCCTCAACCTTTAATAGTTTTACAAATTAACTCCCAAGCTAGCTAGATTAAGCTAAAATGAACATAAAAACATAAAAATCATTAGAAATGGTTTGAAAAATACATACCATGCACCAACTTAAGCCTAGCCAAACCAAGCTATGAACAATGGATCTCTCCTCTCTTAAAATTGGTTAAGAAAGAATAATAAGATGATACTTTGTTTTAATTTCTTTTAGTTTTAAGTTTATTTACCTAATTACCATTTTAACCTTAAAAATTTATCATAATTTCATCAAAAAAAATATCCATAACTATCCCCTAATTCATTAAATGGTTTATTTACCATTCAAGTTCTTTAGTTTAAAGTTTACCCTTTTAACTAATAGAACTCAACTTTTACACATTTTGTGATTCAGTCCTTTTTACCAAATTAACTATATAAACTTCAACATTTCTTAACATTCTGTAGACCTATAATAGATAATAAAATAATAATTTATTCATTGTAATTGTGGTCCCAAAACCACTGTTTCTGACATCACTCAAAACAGGTTGTTACAACTCTCTCCCATAAAGGAATTTTCGTCCCCAAAAATCTTACCAGAAAATAGGTTCGAGTATTTCACTTTCATAGCTTCTTCCAGTTCCTAGGTCGTTTCTTCAATCCCGTGACATTGCTGGAGAACTTTAACTGAAGCTATTCTTTTATTTCTCAGCTCTTTAATTTCTTAAGCTAAAATTTTGATTGGTTATTCATTGTACAACATATCTGGCTAAATCTCAACATCTACAGGTGAAATCATTTGTGAAGGGTCTGATCAGTACCGTTGTAACATCGACGCATGGAACATATTATGAATTTTTCCTAACTTTGACGGTAAAGCCAACTGATAAGCTATTGGTCCAATCCTTTCAATGATCTCATACTACTGATGAATCGCGGACCAAGCTTTCCTTTTTGGCCAAACCGAAGAACTTTTCTCCAATGTGATACTTTTAGAAATACTTTGTTGCCGACTTGGAATTCTATACCTTTCATTTTCAAATCTACGTAAGATTTTTGATGATTAGAAGTAGCTTTTAAACTGTCACGTATTACTTTGACCTTTTCTTCAATTTCTCGAATTAAATCAACACCGAATAACTTTTTCTCACTTAGCTCAGTCCAATATAATGGGATTCAAAATTTTTTACCATACAAAGCCTCGAACTGTGCCATTTTAATGCTCGCCTGATAACTATTATTATATGCAAATTCAACCAGTGGAAGAAATTTCTCCCAGTTACCTTTAAACTCTAAAACACATCGAAGCATAACCTCGAGTACCTGAATTACTAGCTCATATTGATAGTCGGTTTGTGGATGAAACATTGTACTGAATTTCAATCAAGTATCCAGAGCTTCATATAACTTACTCTAAAATCGAGATGCAAACTGTCGATCTTTATCAAAGATAATAGATACAGGCACACCGTGAATCTGAAAATTTTAGAAACATACAGTTCTGTCACTTTCTCAAGTGAATAATACGTACGCACTAAAATGAAATGTGCGAATTTCATCAAATGATCTACAATGACCCACTCAACATCTTTCTTTCTCAGAGATAGAGGTAATCACGATACAAAATCCATTGTAAAAATTTCCATTTCCACTTTGGAATCATCACAGGTTGTAACAAACCAGAAGGTACCTGATGCTCGGCTTTAACTTGTTGGTAGATCAAATATTTTGATAAAAACTTTGAAATCTCTCGTTTCATACCTGGCCACCAGTATATCTGTTTCAAAGTACTGTACATTTTATTTCCACCAGGATGTATCGATAAGCTACTATTGTTAGCTTCCTATAAAATCCTCTAAATAACATCATAATTCCTCAGAACACAAATTTAGTCTGTGAAATACAAACTACCGTCTGAATTAACATGAAAGTCCAAATCAGGTGTCGACTCAATCTGTTTCCATTTTGCAATCAATTCAGTGTCACTTTTTTGAGCCTCACAAATCTGTTGTAAAAATGTTGTTCTAGCTTTTAACTCAGCTAGTATAGAACCATCATCAATCAACATCAACTGTGTATTCAAAGCTCGTAAAGTAGACAAAGATTTTCTACTTAAAACATCAACAACAACATTATCTTTTCTCGGATAGTAGTTGATAATCAAATCATAATCTTTCAGTAATTCAAGCCATCTATGTTGTCTCAAGTTCAAATCTTTCTGTAACATCAAACACTTTAAGCTTTTGTGATTCATAAAAATATGACAGCTTTCTTTGTACAAATGGTGTTGCCAAATCTTTAAAGCAAATACAATAGCTGCAAGCTTTAAATCGTGAGTCGGGTAATTTCTCTCATGCGGTTTGAACTGTCGAGAAGCATATGCTACCACTTTGCCTTCTTGTATCAACACACAACCAAACCATTTAACGAAGCATCACTATAAATTACGAATTCCTTACCAGACTCTGGCTGAACCAACATAGGGGCTTCGGTTAATAATGCTTTCAATTGTTCAAAGATTTGCTGACTTAAACCATTCAAACTTGACGTCTTTCTGAAGTAGTTTCATCAACGGCATAAGAATCATCGAAAATCCTTTAACAAATCTCTGATAATATCCGACTACACCCAAAAAACTTCTAGTTTCTGAAACATTTCTCAAAGGCTTCCATTCCACTATAGCTAATATTTTATTTAGGTCAACTGTAATACCATCTATCGATACTACGTGTCCTAAAAATCCTACTTCTTAGAGCCAAAACTCACATTTGCTAAACTTAGCAAACAATTATTTTTACGCAAATTTTGTAGAACAATTCTCAAATGCTGGTCATGCTATGTTTCATCTTGAGAATAAATCAGCATATCATCAATGAACACAACCACAAATTTGTCTAAAAACGGCTTGAATATTCTGTTCATCAAATACATAAACACAGCAGGTGCATTAGTTAAACCAAATGGCATAACAAGAAATTCATAATGTCCATACCTAATTCTGAAAGCAATTTTCCAGCACATTTGAGTCTTTAACTCGTAACTGATAATATCCAGAATGAAGATCGATCTTTGAAAATACTATCACACCTTTTAGCTGATCAAACAAATGATCAATATGTGGAAAATGATATTTGTTTTTTATCAAAACTTTATTGAGTTGTCAATAGTCGATACACAACCGCATTGACCCGTCCTTTTTCTTAACAAATAATACCAGGGCACCCCAAGGAGAAAAATTGGGCCTAATAAAGCCCATATCTGTTAACTCTTGCAATTGTGCTATTAATTATTTCAACTTTGTAGGTGTCATTCTATATAAAGCTATAGATATCGGAGATGTCCCCGACACTAACTCAATAGCAAACTCAACCTTTCTGACTGGCAGTAACCCTGGTAACTCCTCTAGAAACACATCGGTGAACTCTCATGCAATCAAAACCAATTCTAATTTCAATTCTAAAACCCTAAATCAAATATGTAAGCTAGTTAAGCTTCACAACCTTTTCTAACATATTTTTGAGCAATCATAGCTGAGATAACATTAGATGTACCATCTAGTCTATCTAATTCAATTTGGATCCTTTCACCATTCTGACATCTCAAACAATATGCTTTTGTCTACAGTTCACACAACATCATGCAGAGTTAACCACTCCATACCTAGAATCATGGCAAACTCATCAATGTAATAACATCAAATAAGCTGAAAATTTGTAATCCTGAATCATCAAAGGACAATTTTTATAGAGTTTATCAACTAAAACATACTGAACTAAAGGATTCATTACTTTAACCATAAATTTAGTAGATTCATAAGGTATTTTCTTATTCAACACTAAAGTTGTGCATACATATGAGTGCGTTGACCCCTGGTCAATCAAAGCATTAACATTTGTATCAAAGATAGAAAATGTACTAGTGATCAAATCAGGAGCTTAAGTTTCCTTTCGAGCACAAATCGCATAAGCCATCGCTGGTGCCTATGCCTTTGATCTAAAAGTAGAATCTTTTGTTCCACTTCGACTATTACCTACATTACTCCTGTTTCTGGGAGGTCTCCCTCTTGCAGCTGTATTACTCGAATGAGTATTCTGAGCCTTCTCTTTATTTGACCTTTCTAGGCAATCTCTGAGAAAATGATCATAAGAGCTACATTTGAAACATGTCCCGTCTTTCAATCTGCATTCATCAAAGTGTCATTTATTGCATTGCTGACATTCAGGCCTTTTGCGTCTGAGACTATCCACCCTTGCTACGGATATAGCCTGAGGTCTCGAACTGGAACGCTGCTTCTCTTTATCTCTCCTCGAGAAACCTACTGAAGCTGATGAACAACTGTGGAATTGCTTTGATTTTTCCAATAGAGATGAAAATGCTTTTCCCATATGTCATTTTCTTATGTCACGAGCCTCAACATCTGCTTTTCATTTTAGTTTACTGAGTTCTTCGACCTTATGTGCTCTATCAACCAGAACTACAAATTCTTTTAGCTCAAGAATCCTGACTAGCAACTTCATATCTTCATTTAAACCATCCTCAAACTGAGTACATATAATAGCCTCTGATGGTATACACTCTTGAGCATATTTGTTAAGTCGTACAAATTCTCTCTCGTACTCAGCTACTGTTATACAACCTTGTTTCAATTCCAGAAATTCTTTGCATTTCTTGTCAATGAACCATTGGCTAACATATTTCTTTCTAAACTCTTTTTGAAAGAAATCCCAGTTCACACAGTCTTTCGGTACTACTACTATCAATGTATTCCACCACTGACAAGCTGAGTCTTTCAGTAACGATACATCACACTTTAAACATTTTACAGGTGTACATGATAATTCATCGAAAACTCTCACTGTGTTTTCTAACCAGAACTCAGCTTTATTTGGATCGTCTTCGGTTGTACCACGATACTCTTCAGTCTTATATTTTCAAATTTTATCAACTGGAGGTTTGCTTGCACGTATTTATTCCAAACCCTAAAGAACAATGGCAATAGGTCGTTGAGCCAACGGGTTTATTCTCACAAACTCTGTGAACCATTCAGACATCATCTGGAAGAAGGCATCTTTAGCCTCATCTCCTCGGCCCTCAACTACGGGCCCACTGCCATTAGAAGCTACTCTATGAAAGGAGGCTTGTGCATTACTTTCTACCCCATTAGAAGCGGCTCAGTTAGATGACATCTTATCTATATGAAACCATAGTTCAATTTGAGTCAAGAGTTGTAACACCCCTTACCCGAGTCTGATGTCGGGAAGGAGTACGGGGCATTACCATACTTAACTTGCTTGAACATGTAAATTCGAACCAGAAAATTTCATTCCCATTTAAAAACTTTTCATACATTCTCTTAAAATCCTCATCATGGGCCTATGGGACCCAAAAAACACTTCAAGAATGGTTTGGAACCAAACTGGAAACTTTCAGGAACTTAGAAAATTTTTGCTCAAAATAGGGCCACATGCCCGTGTGAGGTGAGACACGCCCGTGTGGTCATATACGCCTATGTACCTAGCTTGTGTCGAATTTATTTTTCATTTCAAACCTACAGGGGTTTTCACACGGCCTGGCACACGCCTGTGTCCCTGGCCCGTGTCCTTCACACGGCTACGACACGCCCATGCCTTAGCTCTGTGTGAAAACCTGGGTATTTTATTTATGATGTCAGCATGCAATTTAGGGCACACGACCAAGCCACACGCTCGTGTGCTAGGCCGTGCCCTCTACACGGTTGAGACACACGGCTGTGTGTCTGTCTGTGTGGTAAACTACTGAGCATTCTATTTTGCTAAATTTAGGTGCAGGGGACACACGACCTATTAACACGCCCGTAGGGTTGACCGTGTGTCACACATGGCCTAGACACACGCTTGTGTGCCTACTTGTGTGGAGAAATATAGGCTAATTCCAAGCCCTTTGCCAGCCTAAAACTTAAACAATCATAAGACCAACTTCATTCTCACATAGCATGACATTTATATACATCTAAATATCCATAATTAAGGCATTCAGATGCCACAAAACATCACATTAACCATGCATTCTCATCATTCATTTTTCCTACTTAAATATGCAATCTCATGCTAGCATTATTGACATTCATTTGCATGATTAAACTTAATCAATATTAGCCCATATCCAAAGGCCATTACAACATGACTTAAGTAACATCAATAGCCCACACCTTTGGCTACCATATATGACATATATCAAAATGACCAAATTTTTCTATACATGCCATACTCCAAATTGGAATGCTTGATAGTGTGACTTCGAGCTTCGACTTTTAATAACCCTCGAGCTAGCTTGGCAAAATTACAAGGAAAAGGTAAAAGAAAAGGGGTAAGCATAAATCTTAGTAAGTTGCATGAAATAAAATCATGACTTAGCAACCAAATAAGGCACCATAAATATCACATAAAATTCTTTACTCATGAATATGACTTACTCATGCTCTTTCTTACTGACATACACATATCATTTTGTTTTCATTTTCTCCTGAATTACTCATGAGCACCTGTATCACTCATCACATAGCTTTAGTCTTTCTCGTTAAATTCATCTGCTTTAATACTTTTCCCATTAAGTTACTTAGAATACCGAAGGATACTCGAAATGTTATACTCATGATAAGATGCCAATGTCATATCCCAAATATGGTCTTACACGGGATCACATGTCGATGCCGAAGCCATATCCCATATATGGTCTTACATGGAATCTCATATGGATGTCGATGCCATGTCCCAAACATGGTCTTACACGAGATCATAAACTGATGTTGATGCCATGTCCCAGACATGGTCTTATACGGGATTGTTCTTAGATGCCAACACCATGTCCTAGACATAGTCTTACAAGGGATTTAAATCTCATCTCGGTGCCGACACCATGTCCTAGACATGGTCTTATACGAGACCTTATGTCGATGCCAATGCCATGTCCCAGACATGGTCTTATATGGGATCTCAATTCGGTGCCAAAGCCATATCCCAGATATGGTCTTACACGGGACCTACAAATACTCATGTCATGACTACGGTACCCTTTGTATTCTTTAAAATTTAATCAGGATTTCTCTATTGTAAATTCATCATTTCTTTAATAAAATCATTTCAATAAGTCTCATGTAAAATAACATGAATTTCATAAAATGTCATCACAATAAATTTTCATAATGTATAATGCTAATTTATTACACATAACTTACCTCGGATCCAAAATGTGGGTAGGTGTACGGTTTAGTCCACCATCTTACTCTTTCCCCGGTTTCGATCCTGGCTTTGTGTTTCTTGATCCAAAATAACAAATTTCACTTATTTAGTTGCTACATTGACTAAATTAGTCCATAATTCATACTTTGGCAAAATTATGATTTTGCCCCTAAACTTTTACACATTTACAAAATGGTCCCTAGGCTTGTAAAATGAAATTCACTTATTTTCTTGGTTACCCAAGCCTAGTAGAACCTTATTAGTGCTCATAACAGCCCCTATTTCTTATAAGATCATACTTTTACTACCTTTACAATTTAGTCCCTATTAGGGATTTTCATGAAAAATCACCAGTAAAAGATGCTTACTACACTTTAAACTTTCATATTCTACCACTAGGCATCGAAATACTTGCATGCCATACATAGGTATATTTTTAAACATAAACCCTAGCTCAAATTAGTGGTAGAAATAGCTAAATTAAGCTAAGAGGATTTCAAAAATACGAAGAGAATTAAAAATGGGGCGAAATTACACTTACTAGTGAGCTTGAAAATGTCAAAACCCTAGCTCTGGAGTACCTTAGAGTTTCAGCTGGTTCGTGGAGAAGATGAGCACATTTTGGCTCATTTTCCCTTTTTATTTCATTAATTATCCAAAATGACCAAAATGCCCTTGTACCCTTTCTTTAGAAAATTTTCCTTCCTTGGGCATTTTTGTACATAATACTAAAAATGGGTCTAATTGCTAAGTAAGGACTTCTAATAATTTTTCTAATGCCAATTCTAAAACTACTATAAACTCATATTTTGCAACTTTTGTAATTTAATCCTAAAGGATAAATTAATCACTTTTTCATAATAATCCCTTCATGAAATTTTCTCACTATCATGCAATCATCCCATAAACTTAGAAATAACCATGAAATATTTAATTCTATCTTGGATTTGTGGTCTCAAAACCACTATTTCGACTAGACCCTAATTTGAGCTGTTACAAGAGTTATCACACTATCATAGGTTATATAATGGCATACATTTCTAGAATCCATACATGCTACGTTAAGTTCGAGAATCAACTAAATCGTAGCTTTGATACCACTAAATATAACACCCCTAACCCGTCTCTATCACTAGATTAAGATTACAAAGTATTACTGTACAATCGAAAACATTTAATCATTATATCATTCAACATGTTAATAATATCATAAACCATTCATACACATGCATACTGTCCCTAAATCGAGCCCTCGAGGCCTTAAAAATAGCTTAGGAGTAATTTGGGACAAATTTGAAACAAAACAGAAAGTTAAAGAAACACGCAAAAATTACAAAAGTAGGGGTTACACGGCTGTGTGGTCATGCCGTGTGACATGGCCTTAGGCCGTATGACATGACCCTATGTAACACCCCAAGCCCGGTCCAGGCATTATGGCCGAATCTGGCAATGCAACATTGAGGGGTGAATCGTAAAATTCAATATTGTTAGAAATCTCAAATCCTTTGGTCAAGTCGCTATAAAACAGTAACTTCAAAATGAGTTGTTCACATTCAAAAACATGCGTCATTTGTTGTGTTATTAGCTTTTAAAACGAAATGCCATCGAAAATCTACATTAGGTTTTAGCCTCTTTGAGTATTTTAAGGTTGATTAAAAGCCTTATGTTGTTAACAAAAACTTCATTCTTTAAAAATGTTATTAATCTTTCATTTCCTTTGAAAACATTTGCGTACGTGCATTTTTCTTGTAAAATGTCATTTTCTTTTTAAAACCCGAGACCTAAAACTAGAAGTTAAGAAACCAAAGCGAGATAAAACCCAAAATTAAAATAAAATCCAGAGAAAGGCCTTATTACAACAAAACCCAAATAAAAGAAAAACGTAAATGAAATAAAATAAAGTACTAAAAATTTTAGCTGTCCCTAGTGTGGCCACCTTTGAGTCCTTCGATGTGTCGAACCGTCTACCACTAGGGATTACCTGCACATTTTAAAAGAGAGGTGAGTTTACGAAAACTCAGTGTGTACTGCCCCAAAAAACTAGTAATATGCAACACATCAGTCTGGGCCTAAGCCTATTACAGTAACAATGGTAATTGGGCCTTAGCCCGTAACAACCTCGGCTGGGCCTTAGCCCATCACAGTATCAGAAATCAAAATATATGATGCATATAACACCAACCAACCCTGTACTCCATCTCCTGTCCAACCCTACATTCCTGTGGAGATTAAATCGACGCACCCATCCCTACACTCCCAATGCTAGCACCGATTGCGGCACTAACCAATATCGCAGTAAAGCTGCCAATCATATAAGCGACTTTAAGCCATCGCTGGGTCCACAGTCGTCTCATGCGACCCGTGCAACCCTGGCAGATTAATCACTTCCTCCAATTACAAGATCCCATCCCTATGTAGCATAATATCACATAAGAATACAAAACATAAATATCAAATGGCATACTTAATCAATCACATATCACATAGGGGTATTATAGACATTTTACCCCATAGAGGCATAATGGTTATTTCTCAATTCTAGGTCCAGTTACACTTACCGACCCATCAGTAAGTCCACAGTCGTCTCGTGTGACCTGTGCAACCTTTTGCAATCAAACAATGCAATTGGGCCCAAAGCCTGTTATGTGGCCCATGTAGGGCCCACACGCTCTTGTAGCCCACTAAGCCTAAAATTGACCTTAGCCATGTAAGTGACACAGCCAGGTCCAATAATTCCTGCATGTTTGTGATAAAATAGCCCCATTTTGGCCCAAAAATGACCTAAGCCCATGAGGTCGCTCATGGTGGCCTATACCATCATATCAAATTTTCCACACGTGCATTCGTGCGCCCGTGTGGCAACCGTTGCCGTACTTTTTGGCTTTTCGGCTTTTCATTGTTCTACGATTTATAGCAGTGTGAGTACACACCTTGATAGCAAAATCATGCAAAAATCCACAAGTTCTAAACCTATATTCAATCAAGATGTACAATTAGTCTTATACGCAATAGAGTTAACAATCACTTGATCCAAAATCATCAATCCCTTACTCACCTTGATTGAATAATACTTGGTTTGTTTCCCTTAGATTACCGACTAGAACCGATCACACGTTCCCTGTCGAATAGCTACATTACAAACACAATCTCTTAATAACCATCCACTAATTGAACAGTTTGAATCTTGAAAAGAAACATTTATCAGAAACTCAACGCTAATTTTAGATGAAAAGAAGAATCGGCCTCCACCCCTCCCCCTCAGGAGCCGATGGAACACATTAAGTAGAGGCAAAAAAGAGTTATCACACCCCTAATAGATCATAGTACCATAAAAAGGTGTTAGGTGAAATATTAATGTGACGAAGAGGGAGAAAGCAGAAGAGTCGGGCACTACAGCCAACAATCAGACTTACCAACCACAAGACCGATGAACTGGAAGAACTACAGAGACAGTGGATAGTAGTGAAGGGAAATCGACACAGAGAGGTCTATAAAGAATAAAGATATTCGGCTAGACCATAAATCACAAGGGGAGATAGCTTTTGGCTAAGGCAAGAAGAAAAGAGTTAAGAGGAAGAGAAAAGGAAAGAACACCAATTGAGAGAGTAGAAGATGGAAATTCGGTCAAAGATGAATAGAGGCATGCTAGATAGAAGGGTAATGAAGAAACGGAACTGACAATCAAACAAAACAAATCGAAAAACTGAACCCAAAAATATTAGCCACTCTATAAACCCCTCAACACTAATATGCCCTAAAAAGAGAGAAAAAGAAACAACAATTACCAACAAATCGAAAAGAAATGAAAGCATCTTGCCTAAGCCAAAATCCTCAAGGGTAGGAGTCCACATTCGACACTACTTTTCCCCTTGGCTCACCTCCTTAATTTACTCCACCAATTTCTCCTCTATATCCCTACCAACCTCTATCTATATCCCTTGATTTTCTCCCCATATAACCAATTCAATCTCCATCTTGCAGAGTTTTAGTCAAGCTCAACAACTCACGTGGCATAGGAGCAAACTAAAACTTCTTATTACACAGTCCAAGCCTCAAACTCCAGTCCTCTAACACTTATGAGACACCACTTATCCCCTGAACCAGCAGGCTCTTTTTTATTATGTTTTAATCATAGTAATTTAAAAATCTTACAAGCTGGAGTCAGGGTCCCTTCAAGTGTCAAAAACAAAAAATTTCCATAAACCAAGGCTTGAACCCAAGACTTCTTAGAGACTCACAAACACTCCTAAATCACTTAACCAATAGTACAACCATGCTTTTTTGCCACAACATACAAAAATTACAAGGTTAAATTTTTTTGGGTGTTACACCCTAGGCCGTGTGACATGACCCTAGGCCGTGTAACTTTCGAAATAGGGACACATGGTCGTGTCCTAACCTATGTCCTCACTCATGTAACTCATTAAGTAGGGTTAAACGGTCGTGTCACATGCCCTTGTGCTAGGCTGTGTCACATGCCCGTGTCCTAACTTGTGTAATTCTCTGAGTTGCCCCACACGCCCATGTGCTAGGCCATGTGCTATGCTGTGTAACTTAATGACTTGGACCCTAAGTAATCATCAGATGACACACGACCGTGTCGCCATGCCGTGTGCCTTACACGGCTGACTCACACGCCTGTGTCTCAAGCCATGTAAACCTAAAATTTACCTAAAATCAAGCCATTTCAAAATCATTTCATACATCAACTTTCAATCCAATTGTGTACACTTTCAAAGGACCAAAAACATCATTCATACACACATCAAAGTGAAATTTCAAGATCCTAACTCAACTAACCAATATGTCATTCAAAGGCACCACAATTAATATCCAAACATAACATCTCAAAACAAATAAACAATTCCTTTATTTCAAGTATCATATCCTAGTTCAATTGCTTACCAAAACATACCACAAAATGATCATTATCAAACCTTTCCAAACATACCATAAAAAGTCTTAACAAGTGACCGAAATGACATAGCTTAACAAGTATTACAAATTCATCAAACAAACATAAACATCAAGACACAAAACATACCAAATTTACCATTTACATATTCATCAAAACACCTTTATCAACCACACTAGACATGCCATTATAAACCTTGGCCAAAATACTTAAAAATTACTGAACAGCTTGCTGGATAGTGTGATAGGTCTCCGATGAGCTTCCAACCAAATCGAGCTTTAGATAATCTATAAAACAAAGGAAAAAAACTACGTAAGAAATGAATGCTTAGTAAGCATATATAAACCAAAACATAACTTACCATTTCATTTGCATAATATAAAGCATAAGTATAAAATCAACCAAGACAATATGTTTGGCATAAAGCTATACAACACCACCAAAATCACAAGTTAGTACTCTTGTACATGGTTCAAATGAATTCATCCATAAATAAGTAGATTTACATATATAATCTCATCATTTAGTTCATAATTCCTTTTCATAAGTTCATGATACATTCCGCTTGAACACTTACCACTTTGTTCCTTTTCAAACCCGTTAAAACATCTAGAATTACATCAGATACTCGGGAAAGCTCACACGAAGTGTGCCTTTACATATAATCGTAACATTTCCTTTACATTGTTGCTCACGCGAGTTCTGAAATGGGCCTGCTCATACGAGCTATAGGTCAGAATGTAAGCTACACGACGCTGCTCAAACGAGTTGTGGAGTATCCATAACAAATGCAAAACCTCTGCCATCTATAGGACATTCAAGATCATCACCTAAAACATGAAATCCATAATGACATGTCATTTGTATCGTAAGAATTCCCAAGGTTCAATTGAGACTCAATACCCATCAATTAGTCATAGGATTGATACATTTGTATATCGATCCATATACATTAGTACTAACATAGTAAACATTCAATTTAAATAACAAAATATGATTATAGTTTCATACGAACTTACCTTGACAATTAAGGGTGTAGTGATATATTCGAACTAGTCTGAAGCTTTAGCTTTTCCTCAATCCAAGTCTGAACCAACTTTAGCCTAGCCAAACCAAGCTACCAACAATGGAGTCTTTCTTCTCTTAAAATCAGTTAAAGAAGAAGAATAAAATGATACTTTGTTTTAATTTCTATTAGTTTTAAGTTATTTACCTAATTACCATTTTAACCTTAAAAATTTATCATAATTTCATCAAAACAATATCCACAACTATCCACTAATTCATTAAATGGTTTATTTACCATTCAATTCTTTTAGTTTAAAGTTTCACAACCATTTGACCTTTTTAACTAATAGAACTCAACTTTTACACCTTTTGTGATTTAGTCCTTTTAACCAAATTAACCATGTAAACTTCAACATTTCTCAACGTCCGACATATAATAAATAATAAAATAATAATTTACTCATTGTAATTATAGCTTCAAAACCACTGTTTCTGACATCACTAAAAATGGGCTGTTACATAGATTTGAAGGGATTGGCCAGGCTTCCGTTATCTCTCTCGTCGTCTGAAATGTGAAACAATAGTTGTGAACTGATGCCCTAACCTTCGGCTAATATGGGAGAAACATATTAGAGTTAGATACAAGGTTGCCAATAGGATTGACTTTCCTATGGAGTGGTTTCTATCGAGCCAGGATATGTGTTTGTTCAAGGGAACCATAGGGACAGATTGTGGGAAGGCTTTGCATAGGAATCCCTTGATAATTTAAGACCTTATCACTATGAGGAATGTGTTTCTATAATGCTTAGAACGTCGCAGTCATAACAGGTACAGGTCAGGTGATAGTAGAGAGGTCGTCGAAGCCTCAGAGAAAGCTGCTAAAAATTAGTCATTGGCACATGGAATTTTTTAGTGTTAATAGTGGTAACTTGAGGTGAATTTTGACCTGTCTTCGTGAGGTGCTCGCAAACTACTTCTATAGTTATTGTGGGAAAAAACCTAGTCCATGAATGGTGGCCTCCTCACAAATAGAAAAAGTTGCTCCTATTAATCTGTTAACTGCTCCAACTAATGTTAGGATTATTGATGGTGCAGGTATAACTCAGGCTTTAGGAAGTGACTCCGAGGAAACACTTAGCACTTCTGAGGTGATAGAAGACGCTTTGGGCCTACGAATTGGACTTTTAGTAGCGTGCAAAAAATGTAGAACTAGGGCGGGAGCTGTCAACATGGTAATCAGTAGTGAGGAGGAGACAAATAATGGGAGACTAGAATATCATTAAAAAAAGGAGAGAAGATCCTGTTGGGCCTTCTGCTATGGTGATCGCCAATGCTACCTCTCTTGCGAACTCTGCTCCGTGGGTGAGTTCCCTATTACTATTGTTGATAACCCTTCTCTTCTAGCTTCACCCTGTAATAGCCCAGTTTAGACCTTATTTGGAACAGTGGTTTTGGGACCACAAATCTGAGCCAAAAAAATATTTTAATATTATTTTTAATGTTTACACCATGTTAAAATGTATGTGCAAAAATTTCGTGTAAAAAATTTAGCATTTTTGTGCTTGATTTAATTAAAACGACTTAATTGCATAAAATGTAAAACTAGCATGCTTTATGTAAAAGTACCTATTTGCTATAGCTTTTATAATATGATGTCTTTATGTTGTAATGTTACCATAGAAATTACGCGTGGACGGTTTAGACATATAACATATGGTTTAATAATTAATTTAAAAAGGTTAATATGGTAAATATGTTAATTATTGATAATATAATAAAACATTAAGTAAAAGCCATGCATTTTTATTCATCTTGGTGGCTGAAAGTTAAAACAAAAAAACCATAGTTGAGGTTTGAGCATTCGACACATTTGGGGCTTGATTTAGGTAAGTTTTAAGCTCGATTTTTGATAATTTTTACGTTTTTGAGATCGTTGCTTCGTGTTTTAGCTAGCCCATGCTTTGATTTTTAGATTCAATGATGATTTTGTGTTTTTCCATTGTTGAAAGGTTGATGATTTTTGTGTTTGATGATGAAAAATAAATGTGATAATAGATTTTCATGTTTAATTAAGTGATTTTTAGTAAAAATGCCTATTTGGGATTAAATTGTGAATTTTGTAAATCTAGTGGTCAAAATGTGAAATAAATGAAAGAAATGGGCTTCTATGAACCTTTGTAAAATTCGGGTATACTAGAGTTTAATGAAATTATGTGTATTTTGTGTTTTGTGAAATAGGGACTAAATTCTGAAAAATGTGAAATGTTGGGGCTAAAGTGCAAATTGCCCTTTTATGTGTTTTTTGGTGAATTTGAGTACATGTGTGACTAATTAAGTCTAATTTATATTAATTTAGATCAAGAAAATAGGAAATCAAAATTGGATCGGGGGAATCTAAAGTTGTCGAGTAGTCATCCCGGTTCCTTCGTCTTCGTCCGAGGTAAGTTCATAAGTAAATAAATGTTGTTAAATTGAATGGATTGATTTTGTAAATAGCTGAATTAAATTTTTTGTATGTAAAACTACTTAGCCGAATTGAATTTAGCATGGAATGATGTGTTATGAGCATGAATCAATCGAGTTACGATGCCCAAAAGCCCCGTACGAACCTTAGGAATAGTTAGGATACATATGTCATGACATAGGATTCCAATATGTGATTCGTGTAAGACCATGTCTGGGACGTTGGCATCGATTTGTGATTTACGTGTAAGATCATGTCTGGGACATTAGCATCGTATATGATTTCATGTAAGACCTTGTCTGGGATAGCGGCATCAATAATTGATTACATGTAAGACCTCGTCTGGGACATAGGCATTGTATGAGCCTTTCGAGCTATCCGAGTATCCTTATTGATTCCAAATGGTTCAATGGACAATTTTAAGTTAAGATCAAATGTGAAATGCTTGATATATATATATATATATATATATATATATGTTTTGGCATGAAGTAATTATATATGGGTTATGATTAGTTCATTTGGAAAGCTTGATACATGTGGTTGTTGAATGTGTTTGAGTTATGGATTGTTAATGACTTATTATTTAGATGCATAATTGGAAACATGAATCGATTTGAAAATTTTTTATAATGTAAATTATGTATTCGGTCATGTGATGAAATATAGGTGATGGTTATAAGCTATTTATGATTCGGCAATGGTGTTTAAATCATGTCATTAAGGGTTTAGTTATATGTTAATGCTAAAATTATGGTATTGGACATGTGTGGACTAAGTTAGGCTATGAAAATTTGATTAAGGAATGTGGTTTTTGTGTCAGTTTGAAATGGCATGCTTGCATGGGTAATTTGGTTTAGAAATGATAAATAATGTGTATATGTATACCCGGCTAAGGCTTTGGACTCATAATGATAAGTATGTGATATGGTATATAGCATAATTATATAATTGTATTATGTATTGAATATTTTCATGAATGACCAAATATGTATTCAATTGATTAGGTTGTGGTTGACTAATTAGGTGTGAAAGGTTAAGGCAAATAATGAATATACTACTTGAATGTTTTGGTCAGTTTATTTGGGTTGTTAAAAGGGTTAAGTTGATGATATATTCGACATATGCTAGGTAGAATATTTAGATACATATCCATGATATGCTTTGTTGTGGTTAGGTAAACAAATGTCATAATGATAGTTAATTAGCTAGCCAAATAAATAATAAGATGAAATGTAGATATATGTAATTTGGTTCGGTAATTGAGTACACTAAGGTTGCATATGAGTTTAAATATTAGTTGGTGTGAAATGATTGATTGATTTTAATATACTCATGTGCTGAGTTAAGAAATGGTATGTTAATATTTGACAGATGAAATAGACATATTGGTACATATTAGCTATATGAAGTGAAATGATATACATTTGCATGTTTTAAAGTATGCTCATATAATTTGTAAAATAATAAGTTATCTTATACTTTGATTATTCAAATGCCATAAATGAAAAGTATACATATATGATTCGAATGGTGGAGTTTTAAAGCATGTCAATTATGATTGTTCTGGGATGTGCTTTGGTTAGTAATGCCTCGTAATCCTAATTCGGCAACGGATACGGGTTAGGGGTGTTACACACCCTGTGCTCCTACTTCTCCACCTCCCATTGAAGAAATTGCTATCGAAGAAATGAGCTCCTCTCAGCTCATAGGTAACTAAATATGATAGAGCTACAATGGGTGATAGAAGGTGTTCAAGTTTTGACTCCTGAGACTGTTAAGGACTGAATGCGTGGTGCTGGATCATCGAGTGTTCAGGAAGTGCCTCTGTTTCCCCAGCTTACCTTGGTTCTACATAATTTGCTCGCGGAGGTTATTACAATTAGCCTGGGTGTTAAAGAAAATGTCAATGGTGCTGAGGCTTACTATAAAGAGCTCACAGCCTTCCGTGAGAGGGATTGCAAGTAGTTTTTAGAAATGAGGGGCCAGAATAAGATGTTGTATAAGCAGAACTAGCATATTGCTAGGAACTTGGGAACTTCTTGGGAGATGGATAGCTTAGGTTTTGATGTTCAATTCCTTTCAGGGATTGCCTGGGAAGAGTTCATGCCAAATGGAGGGGTTCAACGAACTTTTACCTTGAAGATGGTTATGGTGAGACAAGTGTTGCGGTTATTGGCAACATTGCTACTAAGCTTGCCATAGAAAATATTGAGGCTGTTGAGGAAAAGGATAGAGGTAATGTTGCGACTGAGCCTACTGCTAGCAACATTGAAGTTGCTAAGGAGGGAGAGAATGAGGCTTGTGATGGTCTTGACTGATATGTAATTCTTGTAATCTTGTATCTCCCTATTGTTTTAATGAACTTTGAATTTTTTGAAGATTTGTAGTTATTAACTATTGTTATAACCTTATATTTTTTGTGAACTTATCGCATTTACCATATAATTTCATCGTTACCAAAGCTTTAACTTGAACAAATTTTCAAAAATTATCAATTGTGAATTTGCGAGTTATTTTGAGCTTAGGCTCAATTTTTGATATGATCAGTAAGAAATGAAAATCCTTGAGCTGTTTTGAACTTAGGCAAATTTTCTGAAATACTTGGCTAGGAATGTAAATCTGCGAGCTGCTTGGAGGTTACGATGTTAAACCTACGTGTAACAGCCCAATTTTAGTGAAATAGGAACAATGGTTTTGGGACCACAAATTTAAGTTAGAAAGAAATTTTATTTTAATATTCTTGCATGATTTATATTATGATAGGAATGTTATATGAAAATAATGATAATAAAATTTTACCGATTAAGTGATTAATTATGGAAAGGACCAAATTGCATAAAATGTAAAAGTTGAATTCTAGAAGCTATATGTATCAAATAGCTATGGAATTCAAAACTTGAGGTCCATATATGGTAATTAGACCATTAAAGAAAAGTTAGTAGATATTTTTGGTGATTTGTCCATGGAAAAATTAGAAAAGGTTAAGGACTAAATTGGAAATCAAAATAATTAAAAGATGATAAATTAGTAAATAAGAAATATCATGATATTATTGTCATCTTCCTCCCCAAATTCCATGGAAACCTTAGGAGAGAGAGAAGAAACTAGTCAAGCTTAATACGGTAAATATTCAAGTCCCGTTTTTAGTAATTTTTATATTTTTGAAATCGGGACAGCTTAATCTATCTATTTTGGGGATTAATTTGAAAATTTATCTAAGTATAAAAGTTTTTCCATGGATGAATATGATGAAAATTTGGAATCTATGGTAGAAAATGAAAGGTTGTTGATGGATAAACAACTTTTACAAAGTGAATTTTGATGAAATTGTGATTTAGGGACTAAATTGTAAAGTTACAAAATCTATGGAAAAATTCTGATATTTATGAAATTATGGACTGTTATTGTTATATATGAAAATTAGCTAGCCTTGGAATAAGGGATAAATTGCATGAATTTTACTTTCCGAGCCTAGAGACGAAATTGGAATTTATGAAAAGTTTAGGGGCAAAATGGTATTTTTGCCTAGAGTGTAAATTGAATCCAATTGAATATAAAATGTGATAAATTGATGATTAAATTCATTTATATTCATTTATATAGATTCTGACAACTCAAATACAAAGCTAGATTGAGGAAAAGAAAAAGTTTCGGATTAGTAGAATTTCTTATATGGACGAATATTAAGGTAAGTTTGTGAAACTTAATTATACATGTTAATATGTTTTAATTGAATATTGTATGTGAATTGAATGTGGTATATGTTTATCTGGATTATATGAATGTTATAAATGCAGGAAATAATTATAAGTTCGAAACAAGTTTAGAAATGTTGAATTTCGTTTGAATATTAAATTTCTATGGATAGGTGATTGCCTATATTGAAAATGATTTTGCATATGTTGCAAATAGGATTTAGCTAGGACGAGTAACCCTGATATAGCCCTCTCGAGCATCTTGTTAAATAGTTCTTGTGAGCATCCTGGTCGGTAGTGGTTTAGCATGTGTTGCACACTACCGTAGCTCTTGGTGAGCATCCTATTACATGACTCGATTAGTTGTGATTGTAACACCCCTATCTCGTAACCATCGCTGGAATAGGTAAGGGGCATTACTGGACTTGTAAACACATAACAAAACAGTGTAATATCAACCATGTAGCATATAATATCATAACTCAATAACTTTTCAAGCATTCCAAATCAAATCATGCTATAAACAGACTTATAAAACTCAAATCATATCATAGGGACTAATTCGATAACAATTAAAAGATATAGGAAAACTTAAGAAAATTTTTGGAATAGGGTCACATGGCCGTGTGCCTCACACGGTCACCAGACACGTCCATGTGTCTAGGCCATGTGAAAATAGGGCATACATACTAACTTGTGCACATGGCCACAAGACACGCCCGTGTGTCTAGGCTATGTGAAAATTTGGAAGCTACTGACTTGAGCCCATGGGTACAAGACACACCTGTGTGTCTAACCCGTGTGGTATCCTAACCAATTTAACTAATATGCCGGGGTCACACGGTCGAGTCACATGCCCGTGTACTCCAGCTGTGTGGCACGAAATAGCCTTGGTTTAAGCCATTTTCACACCCTATTTGGTCAAGTACCTAAAACATCAATTGCAACAATTTCATATACCAAATGAGCAACCAATTCAGCCAATTCAAAACATCAAATAGACCAACAACCAATTCATTGACATATAATTACCACAAACATGAATACATTTCAATTATCCATTTCAAGTCAATACCTACATTTCATATCTCAATCTTATCAATTTCATACATAGCATAATCCCATCTTATTAGACAAGAATTCTTATACCAAAATGACCATTTTAACTTCTCCAAAACATACCATATAGCATTTCATTCAAGGCCATAAGACATACCCTTTCCATATTCATCAAAATAAGGTCATTTACCACAAGTATTTACCAACTTACCATACCAATACATTCACATATCATATAAAAGACATATCATATAAAAGTCTCATACCAAAACATCCTTTTCAAAATCAAGCCATATCACATAGCTTGAGCATGTGCTAAAGATTATACCAAATTTATCCACATAAATAACCACATACATCAAATTATAAACTAGCCTATACATGCCATATTTATAACATTTACAAAGATCCAAAAGCTTGTTTGGATAGTGAGATGGCAATCTTCGACTTTGTCTAAATCTAGCTAGTTTTTGAAATCTATAAGACACGGAAAATAAATAGAGTAAGCTTTAAAAACTTACTAAGCACATATAATATAGAATTTAATTTACCGAATCAGCATTTAAAATGTAAACAACATTACCAAACCAAGTCATACATCTCCAATGCCTATGTAATGCCCCAAAAATATAGTGTCTTTAATTTTGCATATTTTAGCACAAATTTTAGGATTGCTTGAATGGCTAAGTGTTAGGAGCCTGGGTTCAAGTCTGGTCTTTTGCAAAAATTTCAATTTTAGCTCTTAAATGAATCTGGAAGTGAGTGGGTAGGCTTTATATTTATTTGTGTTTGTTTTATGTCACAAAGAGTTGGATGGCAAAAAGGAAAGTGGCATGATGAGCATCAGAGAGGGCTTGGGTTCAAATTCTCTTGCATTCAAAAGGATATTTATTTTGTGACTTGGGGCCGAAGTGGTTGTGATGGATTCAAACTCTACTGAGTGGTGGTGGACTTGGTAAAAGGGAGAGGATCAAGGGACAGAATGTTGGTTGTTGGGGATTTAGAGAAGGAAAAGGTGGAGATATAAAGGGAGAAAATTATAGAGTTGGGAGAGAGGAAGAGTTGTAGCTAATTTGGAACTTGTGTGTGTGCAAATTCAGCTAGAATCTTTTGGGTGTGCAAGTGTCGAATTGGTATGGGGATAGTAGGGTGTTTTTTCCCATTTTTTTCGGTAGCTTTCTTTTGAGTGGACTGTTTCTTCTCATTTAAGTGCGTTTGTGACCATTCGGGGTTTTTCTCTCTTTAAGCATTTTTCTCAATTTGCTTTTGTTCACTTTGCTGAAACCTAAACAGCAAGTGTCGAATCCTATTCTCTTCTTTCTTCCAAATTTCTGTCGAATCTCTTCTTTCCCAATATGGGCCGAACACTCCTTTTCTTTTTCTTCTACAATTGTTATTCTTTTCTTCTTTCGGTTTTCCCTTAGCTAAACCCCTTTTTCTGCTCTTTGAGTTCCATCAATCACCTCTCTGTTCCCCTCCTAGACCGATAGTAACATCTCTTATTTCTGCAGTGCAAGTGCGTTAGACGTCTAGTTTGTGGCAACCAACCGTTCACTCCATCATTTTTGTTCCCTTCTCTTTTACTTGATTGTAGGTAAGCTTATTTCGGTTATGTTGTCTTGTTTCTTACTTCTTGGTTCTGTTCTGGGTAAATCGAATGTTTCGATCTATGACTGATGATTTATTGCCCTCTCTGTTATGAACATGTTCGGGGGGTTTCAAAGTTCTCGAAGGGTGAAGGGTTCTCAAGAGATTCAGGTTTTCCCTTTTGACAATCAATTGATTTTGGGGGTAAATGCTGTTGGCTGAATACCCTTTGAATTAGTATTAGGACTTTAAGCTATATTCTTGTAAATAGTTTGGTCTAATAAGATTTGTTGCTTGAGCAGATAACCATCAAGGACGTTAGATCGATCCTTAGTCAGCGTTGAGAGCGATAAAGCTTCATTCACTCTTTCAAGGTAAGGGTAATGGTTGATTTGGGATTGAATGTTTAAGAATCCTAATATTGGAAGACTAACAGTATGATTTGTTGGAAAATAGGCTTTGGCGCGTGGGCGGTTCGTACGTTTCGTAATCAGGTGTGTAATCACACACTTTGCTGTTGTAAATCGACAAAAGCTGAAAGGCCAAATACCGAAACTTTGGCATTCTAGGCCTCACAAGTGTGCGAACGCGCGTAGGGTGAATCGAGCCTACAAAATGTGGGTGATAGGCCGAAGAGACTGCTGCAAGTGTTCTCGTGGACTTATGGGCCTCGTTGGGCAAAAATCGACCGTGTGGCCCAATAGACTTGTGGGCCCCACACAGAGAAAATGCATGGTAAGTGATAAATAATGGACTAGGCTATGAAGGTCACATAGCTGTAACTGAATTCGAGCTAATTGAGCCACACGAGCGTGTGGGCCCACTTGGGCTGAGTAATGGGCCTTAGGCCCATTTACACTATGTTGGCCATATAGGTTATTTGAATCACTCAAGGTGACGGAAGACTTTCCATGAGGTCGTTATTTGCACTGAAACCTCAAAGCTAGTAAAATGACCAAAATACCCCAAAAGGGGTAAAATTACTATTTTACCCCTAATGGATGGAAATGACCATTATAGCCCTAGAGGTAGGTTGTTTGAGGTGTGTATGATATTTATTTGACTGATACTGAGAATGACATACTGCATACATGTTATATTTATGACATGACATACTACATGGGGTCGGGATTTTGATTCAAAGGAAGTACTGTATTAGTGGCTCTACCACGTAGTTTTCGTGAGTAATGGCTCTGTCACGTATTCTAATTCTAGTGGCTTTGCCACGTTTACTATCAATAGTAGCTTTGCTGCATTACTATTACTAGCAGCTTCGTTACAATATTGGTGTGCTGGCTGGGTGGGTCGATATAATCCCCACATGGTGTACTAGTTGGTACGAGTGGTGTGTTTTTGCTAGTTTGGGATGGGTTGCATAATTGTACTGTACTATTGATGCATTGGGCTTACGCCCACACTTTTACTATATAGGGCTAAAGCCCAGACTGTTTTGACACTGAATAGGGCTTAGGCCCAGACTGTTTACTATTTTACTGATAAGGGATTACACACTGAGTTTCTACAAACTCACCTTTTCTTTTAAATTTTACAGGCAATCGGTAGTCTTAGTCGATTTGGAGCCGCGAGGGACTTGGAGGTGGCCATATGATCACTGCTAGTCTGCTTTGGTTTTTATTCACTTAAATTAATTATTGAGTTTTTATTCACTGAGTTTTTATTGACAACGAGTTTTATCGGACTATACCATGTGTAAAAACTAAATGGTTTTAACTTGATTATGAGTTTTTATCATCAAGATTTTTTTCCTAAGCTTAAACCAATAAGTTCTAAACATAGAATCAACGTTTATCGGTAAATCCAGTTTTTGGTACAACACTCTAATGTGACGCGCCAGATTCAGCCATAACGTCTGGGCCCGGTTTGGGTTGTTACATTTAGTGGTATCAGAGTCAAGTTGCAAAACTTGGCTGTGGAATGGGTTTTTCAAATTTTTTTTCTAAAAATTTGGTTTTGGAATAGATGATTTCAAAGAAATTGAGTGGTTTTAAAATGTTGTTGCTGGAAGTGTGGCACACTGAGTCTCTGGCGCCAAATCTGTAAGTTCCCTTACACTGTTTACTATTATAGACTGAGATGTTATACTGAGAAACTGTTATAGGTAGCAATACTATACTGAAACTCCATAGTTAGAGTAAACTGAGACTGTAGGAAACCAAATTGTAGAAGACTAAAAACTGTAGCGAGATCTCGATTTGTGAAAACAAAACTTGAACTACTGCCTTCTTATAAAATATCTGTTAATAATTACTGAAATTATGAACTGGTACATAAAACTTCTAAAATAGATTAAGCGCATATCGATATAAGCACAAGGGGTACTCACGGAAGGGGTACACGAGGCCGCGGTAGAGGCCTAGGAACTGCTAGAGCTGGGTCTTCAACATCAGGTCACATGCCTGCTAGGGAGGCACTAGCCTCACCAGTGATAGAGATGGGGTCTCATGATCGAGTAGCTGGGGATGATGCTCTATCCCAAACAATGTTTCATGTTTCAGATGTTCCGCATTCTAGAGAGGGTGGCTGGAGCGAGTATTAGATCAGTGGGCCAGGGGTCAATTTCTGAGTGATTTCAGTCTAATGGGGCAAAAATTTTTAGGGGTGTTTCTAGTGTACCCCGAAATGTGGCAGAGTACTGGTTAGAGGCCACTGAGCGGATAATGGACGACCTTGACTACACTGTGGAGTAGAAATTAATAGAAGCAGTGTCCTTACTGTGAGACGAGGCCTACTAATGGTGGCTCACTGTGAGAGAGGGTATACATGTCAACCGTTTGACATGGGACTTCTTTAAGGTGGCCTTTCAAGGGAAATACATAGAGGCAAGTTATGTAGACGCCCGGAGGAAGAATAGTAGCAATTGAATATGAACACTGTGTGCGGTTCGAGGATGGCCTTCGAGATGAGCTACGTGTGCTGATAGCTTCGCAAAGGGAGTGAGACTTTGCTGCTCTTATTGAGAAAAAAAATTACGGAGGATGTGAAGCGCTCTGAGCGCCAAAACTGTGAGAAAGATAATAGCAGATTTAAGAGAGATTTAGGGCCCTCAGGTTTTTTAGGAAGGCCTATAAAGAAGACCAGATTTGATGGGCTGGTTCAAGCAGTTCCTGTTACTATGGTTAGATCATAAACTTACGCGGGTGAGTACTGAAAATGAAGTGGGGCGTGCTTCAGATGTGGGTCCAAGGATCATCAGGTCAAGATTTGTCCTCAAAACCCTGAGCTGTAGAACAGAGGTTTGTTCAGCCAGTGATAGGTGGGAAGCAGCCACCGAGAGGCCGTGGTCAAGCCAGGTGTGGAAATGGTAATGGATGAGGTCGTGGACCACCGAGCAGACGTGCTGGTAACACTGAGGTGAGACAGCCACCCTTGGTCTATGCTGCTCATCGCCAAGAGGATGGTGACGCCCCTAACATTATAACTGGTACGTTTTTTTATTTATAACATACCATGCATGGCTTTAATTGATATTGGGTCTACATACTCGTATGTTACATGCACTGTGTTTGGGACGTTGGGTATCCAGTTTTAAAATACTGCTAGTGAGATGACGGTGATAAGTCCACTGGGATAGTCGGTTAGGGTAGACAAATTTTTTAGAGATGTGCCCTTAGAGGTTTAAGGGGTTGTCTTTCCAGTGGATTTGATGGAACTACCGTTTAGTAAGTTCGACCTTATTTTGGGCATGGACTGGTTAGTGAAACACCGTGTGAATCTAGATTGTGCTGCTAAACATATGGTGTTGAAGTCTGCTGAGGATGAGGAGGTAGCTGTGATAGGGGAGCGAAAAGATTATCTGTCTAATGTAATCTCAGCATTAAGGTCCGAGAAACTGGTTCGCAAGGGTTGCGAAGCATTTTTAGCTTATGTGAGCATATCTGATTCTAGAGGTCCTGCTGCTGGAGATGTCAGGACTGTTAAGGAATTTCTGGATGTATTTTGTAACACCCCTAGACCCGGTCCCCTCGCAGGAGGGTTGAGAGGCATTACCAGACTATTTCTTTAAAAAGTCGCATGATAGTGAAAGAAGATCTTTTACTAAACTAATCGACATAATTGGCGAAAGTTTCGCAAAAAAAGCTTAACCACCGAACATACACTAAACTAATTTACTGAAATCAAAAACAATGTACGAAATGAGCTCATCACTAAATACGGTCATCACTTATGCTTCATACCTTTACAAACTAAAAGTGTGACATACTTTAAAACCAGTTTCCCGACATGCATTCACAACTATTCATGTATAGCATAACCAAATTATTATTCTACTATCGGAGTGAAAACCTTAAGAGAGCCATTTTCGCATGGCTTAACTTAGTTACAAAACTCAAAAGATGTTCGTTTGAACATCAAAAGTCAACCTATACATGCCATTCCTAGATTAAATTGCCAGTACCAAAAGATGCGTGATAGTGTGGATGACTTCAATTCTGGAACTCCCGAGACCGTAGCTTCTGATCAAGATCTACAAAATTGAAGACAAAAACAACAGAGTAAGCAATTACTTGCTTAGTAAGTACTTGGGAAAAACAATCAAAATAAGTAAAGGGCAACATATAACCAACTCATGTTTAAAAACTCCTTTGGCCGAATATGAGTATACCCATACTTCTACTTCACCCACTTGCTTAACATAAAATGAATTCAAATACATTCAAAGAATTATTCACTCAAAATCGGATATTTCAGATCATAGAATGCATACCTGTCTTCCTTACATTCAAATAGCGCATTTGATTTGTCAAGGCAATATTGCTTATATAAATATTCGTACATGAGCTTAAACATTTAACTTCTATCCGCTTTCCACCGCTAATGAACTTCAAGGCCAAAAATTTGGATCTTATCACTGGCTTTAAGCCCTTCGAGACTAAGCTCGGTTTTAACTATGGCTCGAAAGCCCTTCGAGACTGAGCTCGGCTTTAACTTTGGCTCGGAAGCCCTTCGAGACTAAGCTCGGCTTTAACTTTGGCTCGGAAGCCCTTCGAGACTAAGCTCGGCTTTAACTTTGGCTCGGAAGCCCTTCGAGACTAAGCTCGGCTTTAACTTTGGCTCGGAAGCCTTTCGAGACTAAGCTCGGTTTTAACTCTGAAATTTATTCTTACACATATCGACATACATATTATACCATCTTTCAATAATATTTCAAATACAAAAACACAAGTTTCGGCACATTACCAAACATTTTTCATACGGCATATTTATTTAAAAGCAAAGAATACAAATTCACATTCAAAAACATTAAGATTCCACTTCAATATTCGGTCTCTCTTTTCCTTTTTTTTCTCATACTCCCGTTTCTAAACTTTTCGCATTTGGACACATCAATTGCCATTTGAATTCGCATATTAAGCATTTATAAATATTGTAATCTCTCTTAATCATGTTTAAAAATTTTCTACTTCAGGACTTACCTCGTATATTTCCGGGGAACTTCGAATTGACTATTCCGTGACCTTGGCCTTCCCTTTGTCCGAAGTTGCCCCTCTAAGCTCTTGAGCTTGAATAAATAATAAAATCATATCAACTTTATTCACACATTACTATTGATAATTACACTTTCATTTCAATCAAGACATACAATGAAATTCCCTTATCACACTTACATTCGGCCAAGCATAATTACATAACAATTAAATTATAGCTAAATAGGTATGTACCCAAAAGTTGATGTCACTCGGCATTTAACTATACATTATTTAAATCAATCTATCTTTAACCGATCCATAATTCACAATCACCAACCACATGCCAAATGCATTTCATGAGATCAATATATATATATATACACACAATTGCCTTATTTCATCACAAGTATTTGTACCTATTTAAGGTACCACTTCCCTAATCGAATTTCCCAATCCCATTCGGCCATAGCTTAAAAATAGACCTATACTAAACTTATTTCAATTTCAATAACATACTTCATTGTACACATAAACATATTTATTTTAAAACCGATTATTCAACTTCTCAACCTCTCAAAATTTCATTCGGCCATCACAACACTTACCACCAATTGCTAACTATACCCCAATTACAAAGCATGCACGTACAATTATATACATACATATATTCACTAAAGCCGAAAGCTATTGGCTTACTAACTCAAAATTCATTCGGTTATTAAGGGTGCCCACACAAACAAATTACAAGCATATAAACCCATCTTCAAATAGCTCTACTTATTAATCATACAACAACTATCACAATAAAACATCAAAATGCTTATACGGTTATCAAATCTTCAAGGCCGAATGCCTTCTTTGATTTAAGTACCTTCTAAAACAAGATTAAAAGAATTTGGATAATGCCTTCATGAATTCTTGAAATTTTAAACTAAAAACACTTCTCAAGACCCCATTTGTCATGCAAGAAGTTAGAACTCAAACCTATTCAAAATCCTTTTTACGGTTTTGCTTGACCGAATGGAATTTATACTCCCAAATCAAAATTTTATGCATGGGCTAGTTCATATGCCTACCACTCAACTTGATTTCATAAGTTTTTAAACAAATTAACAAGATTTCATACCTTAGATTTTAGCCAAGTATGACCGAATGAAAGCTTCAAACTTTCCCCCTTTTTCTCTTCTTCAATTCACGGCAAAAGAACAACAAAACTCCTCCACTTTCTTTTCTTTCATTAATATTTTTCCCTTATGACATAATCCCACTAACATAATTAAAAAAAAAAATAATAAAAATGATGTCACAACCAATGAAGTCTAATGCATGGCCGGCCACTAACCTCAAGGGGGAATATTGACATGCAAATCCCTTGTTTTTAGCTTATCTAGTTTTAGTCATTCCAAAATTTGTCTAGCTAAGTTTTTAAGTTTTTCAACTAAATCCTTTTCAATAAATTCATATTGACTTTATCAAATTCAAATTCACAACTTCCACATATGCAATTAACACATAATTTAAACATTGAAAAATTAATATTAACTAAATCACGGACTCGGTTTAGCGGTCACGAAACCGCTTCCCGACTTGGGTCGAACCCGGGCTGTCACAACTCCCTCCCCCTTAAAAGAATTTTCGTCCCCGAAAATCTTACCCGAAAATAGATTTGGATAACGATCTTTCATAGCATTCTCGGGCTCCCAAGTTGCTTCCTCAATCCCATGCTTATGCCATAATATTTTTACTAACGGAACTCTTTTGTTTCGTAATTCTTTAACCTCTCGAGCTAAAACACGGATAGGTTCTTCCACATAACTCAGATTAGGTTGGATTTCAACCTCGGACGGATTTAGTACATGCAAAGGATCGGATCTATACCGACGGAGCATTGATACATGAAAAACATTGTGAATCTTTTCAAGTTTAGGAGGTAACATCAATTTATAAGCAACAGGTCCAACCCGTTCGGATATCTCGTACGGTCCGAGGAATCTCGGGCTCAGCTTGCCTTTATGGCCAAAACGGAGTATCTTTTTCCACGGTGAAACTTTCAAAAACACCTTATCACCTACTTGATATTCGATGTCTTTTCGCTTTAAGTCTGCGTACGATTTCTGACGATCGGACGCCATTCTTAAACTGTTGCGAATTATCTTCACTTTCTGCCCGGCTTCTCTGACTAAATCAACTCCGATAATCTTATCTTCACTAAGCTCGGTCCAAAATAAAGGAGTACGGCATTTTCGACCGTAAAGAGCCTCATAGGGCGCCATTTGAATACTCGACTGGAAACTGTTGTTATACGCAAATTCAACTAGGGGTAAGTATTTCTCCCACGAGCCGCTAAACTCGAGAATGCAACATCTCAACATGTCCTCGAGTATCTGAATAACCCGTTCAGATTGACCATCCGTTTGCGGATGAAAAGCGGTGCTGAAATGGAGTTTAGTACCCAAAGCTTCATGCAGCTTCTTCCAAAATCTAGAAGTAAACCGAGGGTCTCGATCAGAAACAATAGAAATCGGCACTCCATGCAATCGCACAATCTGAGAGACGTATAACTCCGCTAATTTATCAAGCGAAAAGTCAGTGCGAACAGGAATGAAATGGGCTGATTTCGTTAACCGATCAACAATAACCCAGATGGAGTCCTTCTTGCTCGGCGTCAACGGCAAACCCGACACAAAGTCCATCGTAACGCGATCCCATTTCCACTCGGGTATCAAAATCGGTTGAAGTAACCCCGACGGCACTTGATGTTCAGCTTTTACCTGCTGACATACTAAGCATTTAGATACAAAATCAGAGATGTCTCGTTTCATGCCGTGCCACCAATACTGTTGCTTCAAGTCGTTATACATTTTCGTACTGCCCGGGTGGATCGACACTCGGCTACTATGGGCTTCATTTAAAATCGTCGAAACTAGCTCAGACTTTTTTGGAACACACAATCGGTCTTTAAATCTCAAACAATTATTTCCGTCAACCCGAAATGCTGAATCCACCTTTGTCTCACACTGAACTCTTTTGGCAATTAAGTCTTCGTCGGTTTTCTGAGCCTCACATATCTGTTGAAGTAGCGTAGGTCTTGCTACCAATTCGGCAATCAACACATCATTTCCCGACATCGTCAGCTTCACGTTCATAGCTCGCAAGGAAAATAAGGACTTTCGGCTAAGGGCGTCTGCGACCACATTAGCTTTCCCCGGGTGATAATCGATAACAAGCTCATAATCTTTTAGCAATTCTAGCCACCGCCTTTGTCTCAAATTCAAATCTTTTTGAGTCATTAAATACTTGAGACTTTTGTGATCGGAAAAGATATGACATTTCTCACCGAACAAATAATGTCGCCAAATCTTCAAGGCAAAAACAATAGCGGCTAGTTCAAGGTCATGAGTCGGATAATTTCGTTCGTGCGGCTTCAACTGTCTCGAAGCATAAGCAATAACCCGGCCTTCTTGCATCAATACGCAGCCTAAGCCATTCAAGGACGCATCGCTATAAACTACAAGTTCTTTACCCGTTTCTGGCTGAACCAACACAGGCGCTTCCGTCAAAAGGGTTTTCAGCTGGTCGAAGCTTTTCTGACATTTATCCGACCACTCAAACTTGACATTTTTCTGCAGCAGTCTCGTCAATGGAGTTGCAATCATCGAAAAACCCTTGACGAAACGTCGGTAATAACCCGCAAGTCCTAAAAAGCTTCGAACTTCGGTAATGTTTTTAGGGGGTTTCCAATCGAGGATAGCTGAAATTTTGTTCGGATCCACTCGAATACCCGAAGCAGATACTATATGGCCCAAGAAACCGACTTCATGCAACCAAAATTCGCCCTTACTAAACTTCGCATACAATTGGTTATCCCTCAAAGTCTGAAGTACCAGCCTCAAATGCTCGGTATGCTCTGACTCATCACGAGAATAGATCAAAATATCGTCGATGAACACTACTACGAAACGGTCCAAATACGGCCTAAATACCCGATTCATTAAATCCATGAATACTGCGGGGGCATTGGTGAGTCCAAACGGCATCACTAAAAACTCGTAGTGACCGTATCTCGTTCTGAATGCTGTCTTCGGTACATCCGAATCTCTAACTCTCAACTGATAATAGCCAGATCGTAAGTCAATCTTCGAAAATACTGAGGCTCCTCTCAACTGATCGAACAAGTCATCAATTCGGGGCAACGGATACTTATTCTTTACTGTGGCTTTATTCAGCTGTCGATAATCGATGCACATTCTCATAGTCCCGTCTTTCTTTTTCACAAACAAAACCGGTGCACCCCAAGGCGAAAAACTAGGTCGCGCGAAGCCTCTATCTGTCAACTCTTGCAACTGAGATTTTAATTCCTTTAATTCTGTAGGTGCCATACGATACGGGGAAATCGAAATCGGCGTCGTACCCGGAATCAACTCTATACCGAACTCGACCTCTCTTACAGGCGGCAATCCAGGTAATTCTTCGGGAAAGACATCTGAAAACTCGCAGACTACAGGCACCGTCCCAAGTTCTCTGTCGGAAACCTTGTTATCTAGCACATAAGCCAAATATGCTTCATATCCTTTCCTCACGTACTTCTGAGCCGACATGGTTGTAATTATTGTAGGTAGCCCTCGTAGATCAATGGACTCAATTCGGATCATTTCATCATTCGAACATCGTAAATCAATAGTTTTCTGCTTACAATTTACTATCGCATCATGAACGGTCAACCAGTCCATTCCGAGAATAATGTCAAATTCGTCGAATGGTAGAAGCATCAAGTCAGCCGGAAAACAAAAATCTCGAACCATTAACGGACATTTCTTGCATACTTTATCAACCAAAACACAACGGCCCAAAGGGTTTGACACACGAATTACAAATTCAGTAGACTCAACAGGAAGAGTCTTACTGGAGGCTAAAGTTTCACATACATACGAATGGGTCGAACCAGGATCAATCAGAGCAATAACATCAGTGTTAAAAAGTGTGAAAGTACCAGTAATAACATCCGGAGAAGAAGCTTCCTCACGAGCACGGATGGCGTAGGCTCTGGCAGGCGCACGAGCCTCGGATCTAACCACAGTGTCTCTAGTCCCTCTCTGACTGCCGCTATTATTTCCACCTCGCCGCGGTGGTCTACCCCGTGAAACTGCGCCACTAGGTCTCTGAGTCGAATCAGGAGTGCGTTCATCATTTCTTGGACAATCTTTAATAAAATGGTCGGCAGAACCACATCGGAAGCAGGAGCGGTCACGGTGCCTACAACTCCCCGGATGCCATTTACCACAATAGTTGCAATTCAGTCTATCCCGACGTTCATTTTCGACACTGGCAATAGAAGTAGCCCGCGAACTCGCCGGAGGTCGAGTACGTTCAAATCTAGAAAAACTCGATGTATTTTTAGATCGGCCCATGTCATCTCTAGTCTTCTTGGACGCTTGTTGAGCAGATTTCCCCGCGGACCTCTTACGAAACTCCCTATCTCCACCTTCGGCTTTTCTTTTCTCATCACTGAGTTCTTCAGCTTTACAAGCCCGCTCGACTAGCACGACAAACTCCTTAATCTCCAGAATCCCCACCAGCAATCTGATATCTTCATTTAATCCATCTTCAAAACGCTTACACATGATGGCTTCAGAGGATACACATTCACGAGCATAGCGGCTGAGGCGTACAAACTCTCTCTCATAGTCGGCCACTGACATCTGACCTTGTTTGAGTTCTAGGAATTCTTTTCGTTTTTGATCGATGAATCTCTGGCTGATGTACTTCTTACGGAATTCGGTTTGGAAGAATTCCCAATTGACCCGTTCCTTCGGGACAACAGAAATCAGAGTATTCCACCAATAATAGGCAGCGTCACGTAACAGAGACACTGCACATTTAAGACACTCCTCAGGTGTGCAGGACAGTTCATCGAACACTCGAATGGTATTGTCGAGCCAAAACTCGGCCCGCTCGGCATCGTCACTAGGGGTAGCCCGGAACTCTTCAGCCCCATATTTTCTAATTTTGTCAACAGGGGGCCTACTCGATCTCACAGGATCGGTCACAGGAGGGGTTGTGAAGGTCGGAAACGGAGTATTCGGGGGTGGAGGTTGCGGAACAGCCGGATTTGATCTTGCAAATTGAGCGAACCAGTCACTCATCATTGCGTAAAAAGCTGGTCTTATATCATCATCTCGATGACCGACATTTGGCTGAGAGTCCGGTGGCGCTGTCCCTTGCGCGGGAGCAGGAGCTACACTCTCAACATCATCAGCTACGGTTCGATCGAGTTCGGGATCCATTCTATACCAAAAATCACATTTCAATTATCAGAAGTCATCCCACTATCAAAATGACACTAAATGGCATGCATAGCTAGACTCATACTTACTACGGTAGTCCGAGAATCGACTAAACCGTGGCTCTGATACCAATTAAATGTAACACCCCTAGACCCGGTCCCCTCGCAGGAGGGTTGAGAGGCATTACCAGACTATTTCTTTAAAAAGTCGCATGATAGTGAAAGAAGATCTTTTACTAAACTAATCGACATAATTGGCGAAAGTTTCGCAAAAAAAGCTTAACCACCGAACATACACTAAACTAATTTACTAAAATCAAAAACAATGTACGAAATGAGCTCATCACTAAATACGGTCATCACTTATGCTTCATACCTTTACAAACTAAAAGTGTGACATACTTTAAAACCAGTTTCCCGACATGCATTCACAACTATTCATGTATAGCATAACCAAATTATTATTCTACTATCGGAGTGAAAACCTTAAGAGAGCCATTTTCGCATGGCTTAACTTAGTTACAAAACTCAAAAGATGTTCGTTTGAACATCAAAAGTCAACCTATACATGCCATTCCTAGATTAAATTGCCAGTACCAAAAGATGCGTGATAGTGTGGATGACTTCAATTCTGGAACTCCCGAGACCGTAGCTTCTGATCAAGATCTACAAAATTGAAGACAAAAACAACAGAGTAAGCAATTACTTGCTTAGTAAGTACTTGGGAAAAACAATCAAAATAAGTAAAGGGCAACATATAACCAACTCATGTTTAAAAACTCCTTTGGCCGAATATGAGTATACCCATACTTCTACTTCACCCACTTGCTTAACATAAAATGAATTCAAATACATTCAAAGAATTATTCACTCAAAATCGGATATTTCAGATCATAGAATGCATACCTGTCTTCCTTACATTCAAATAGCGCATTTGATTTGTCAAGGCAATATTGCTTATATAAATATTCGTACATGAGCTTAAACATTTAACTTCTATCCGCTTTCCACCGCTAATGAACTTCAAGGCCAAAAATTTGGATCTTATCACTGGCTTTAAGCCCTTCGAGACTAAGCTCGGTTTTAACTATGGCTCGAAAGCCCTTCGAGACTGAGCTCGGCTTTAACTTTGGCTCGGAAGCCCTTCGAGACTAAGCTCGGCTTTAACTTTGGCTCGGAAGCCCTTCGAGACTAAGCTCGGCTTTAACTTTGGCTCGGAAGCCCTTCGAGACTAAGCTCGGTTTTAACTCTGAAATTTATTCTTACACATATCGACATACATATTATACCATCTTTCAATAATATTTCAAATACAAAAACACAAGTTTCGGCACATTACCAAACATTTTTCATACGGCATATTTATTTAAAAGCAAAGAATACAAATTCACATTCAAAAACATTAAGATTCCACTTCAATATTCGGTCTCTCTTTTCCTTTTTTTTCTCATACTCCCGTTTCTAAACTTTTCGCATTTGGACACATCAATTGCCATTTGAATTCGCATATTAAGCATTTATAAATATTGTAATCTCTCTTAATCATGTTTAAAAATTTTCTACTTCAGGACTTACCTCGTATATTTCCGGGGAACTTCGAATTGACTATTCCGTGACCTTGGCCTTCCCTTTGTCCGAAGTTGCCCCTCTAAGCTCTTGAGCTTGAATAAATAATAAAATCATATCAACTTTATTCACACATTACTATTGATAATTACACTTTCATTTCAATCAAGACATACAATGAAATTCCTTTATCACACTTACATTCGGCCAAGCATAATTACATAACAATTAAATTATAGCTAAATAGGTATGTACCCAAAAGTTGATGTCACTCGGCATTTAACTATACATTATTTAAATCAATCTATCTTTAACCGATCCATAATTCACAATCACCAACCACATGCCAAATGCATTTCATGAGATCAATATATATATATATATACACACAATTGCCTTATTTCATCACAAGTATTTGTACCTATTTAAGGTACCACTTCCCTAATCGAATTTCCCAATCCCATTCGGCCATAGCTCAAAAATAGACCTATACTAAACTTATTTCAATTTCAATAACATACTTCATTGTACACATAAACATATTTATTTTAAAACCGATTATTCAACTTCTCAACCTCTCAAAATTTCATTCGGCCATCACAACACTTACCACCAATTGCTAACTATACCCCAATTACAAAGCATGCACGTACAATTATATACATACATATATTCACTAAAGCCGAAAGCTATTGGCTTACTAACTCAAAATTCATTCGGTTATTAAGGGTGCCCACACAAACAAATTACAAGCATATAAACCCATCTTCAAATAGCTCTACTTATTAATCATACAACAACTATCACAATAAAACATCAAAATGCTTATACGGTTATCAAATCTTCAAGGCCGAATGCCTTCTTTGATTTAAGTACCTTCTAAAACAAGATTAAAAGAATTTGGATAATGCCTTCATGAATTCTTGAAATTTTAAACTAAAAACACTTCTCAAGACCCCATTTGTCATGCAAGAAGTTAGAACTCAAACCTATTCAAAATCCTTTTTACGGTTTTGCTTGACCGAATGGAATTTATACTCCCAAATCAAAATTTTATGCATGGGCTAGTTCATATGCCTACCACTCAACTTGATTTCATAAGTTTTTAAACAAATTAACAAGATTTCATACCTTAGATTTTAGCCAAGTATGACCGAATGAAAGCTTCAAACTTTCCCCCTTTTTCTCTTCTTCAATTCACGGCAAAAGAACAACAAAACTCCTCCACTTTCTTTTCTTTCATTAATATTTTTCCCTTATGACATAATCCCACTAACATAATTAAAAAATAATAATAATAAAAATGATGTCACAACCAATGAAGTCTAATGCATGGCCGGCCACTAACCTCAAGGGGGAATATTGACATGCAAATCCCTTGTTTTTAGCTTATCTAGTTTTAGTCATTCCAAAATTTGTCTAGCTAAGTTTTTAAGTTTTTCAACTAAATCCTTTTCAATAAATTCATATTGACTTTATCAAATTCAAATTCACAACTTCCACATATGCAATTAACACATAATTTAAACATTGAAAAATTAATATTAACTAAATCACGGACTCGGTTTAGCGGTCACGAAACCGCTTCCCGACTTGGGTCGAACCCGGGCTGTCACATATTTCCTGATGAGCTTCCTGGGGTACCTCCTAACCGTGAGGTGGAATTTGATATTGAGCTACTACCGAGAATAGCTTCGGTGTCCATTGCCCCTTATAGGATAGCACTGAAGGAACTACTGGAATTAAAGGCCCAAATCTAAGAGCTGTTGGACCGAGGATTTATTCGACCAAGTATGTATCCGGGGAGAACACCAGTGTTGCTCGTAGAGAATAAGGGACGGACTATGTGCATGTGCATCTGCTACTGATAGTTAAACAAGCTAACTATCAAGAATAAGTACCCCCTGCTGAGGATTGACGACCGTTTTTATCAGCTTAGAGGAGCTTCAGTTTTCTCCAAGATCGACTTGCATTCTGGGTATCATCAGTTAAGGGTTAAAGAGGCTGATGTGTACAAAACTATATTTAGGACTCAATATGGTCACTACGAGTTCCTAGTAATGCCGTTTAGGCTTACGAGTGCACCAATAGCTTTTATGGACCTCATGAACTGGGTGTTCCAACCCTATCTGGACCAATTCGTAGTTGTCTTTATAGATGATATTCTGGTGTATTCGAGAATCGAGGAGGATCATAATGCGCATATCCAAACGGTTCTACAAATTCTGAGGGAAAAGCAACTATACGCGAAATTCAACAAGTGTAAGTTTTGGCTGCAGGAAGTGACATTTCTGGGTCACGTAGTGTCTGCTGAGGGGATTAGGGTTGATCCCCAAAAAATCGAAGCCGTTTTGGATCAGAAACCACCGAGGACTGTGTCAGAAATTTGAAGCTTTATGGGATTGGCTAAGTATTATAGACATTTTGTTGAGGCGTTTTTTGTAATTGTTGCACCACTAACTAAGTTACTACGTAAAAGGGTAACGTTTATTTGGACTATTAAGCAACAAGAGAGTTTTGAGAAATAGAAGAAGGTTCTGACTGAGGCCCCAATTTTAATATAACCAGAGTTTGGAATAGTGACACGTCGCACATTGGATTGGGTTGTGTGTTGATGCAGGACGGTAAGGTGGTGGCATACACATCTCGTCAGCTTAAGCCTCACGAGGTAAATTACTGTACTCATGTTTTAGAGTTAGCGGTGGTGGTGTTCGCACTTAAGATTTGGAGGTACCTCCTTACTCAGAAGGAGCTAAATCTTAGGCAGCGAAGATGGATAGAGCTACTTAAGGATTATGACTATTCGATAGAATGCCACCCTGGTAAAGCTAACGTGGTAGTTGACGCATTAAGCCGTAGGGCTGTAACCGATTGAAGAGAAATGTTTGCTCGTCTCAGCCTATTTGATGATGGTAGCTTGTTAGCTGAGCTTCAAGTGAGACCGACCTGGATAGAACAAATTAAGGAGAAATAGTTGTTAGACGAGTCACTGGTTTCTTGTTTCCAACAAGTTGAGAATGGTGAGACTACGAATTTTGGCCTGAATAGTGAGGGAGTACTATGCTTCCATGGGAGAGTTTGTATACCGAGGGATTTTGATCTGAGGCAGTCTATACTGCGTGAGGCGCATAGTAGTCCATATGCGATGCATCCTAGCAGGAACAAGTTATATCGAGATCTGTATGAACTGTATTGGTGGCCTGGACTTAAGCGCGAGGTGACTGAGTTTGTGGGTAAGTGTCTGACGTGCCAGCAAGTTAAGCCTGAGCATTAGCTGCCTTCTGGGTTATTAAAGCCAGTCAAGATTCCACTTTGGAAGTGGGAGAGGGTAACCATGGATTTTGTGAGTGAGCTACCCTTGATACCTACTAAGAAGGACTCGGTATGGGTAATTATGAACTGACTGACTAAAACTGCCCACTTTATACCAGTCCGTACTGATTACTCGCTGCAGAAATTGGCTAAGTTGTATGTGGCTGAGATTGTGAGACTGCATGGGGTACCGGTTTCTATTATTTTTGACAGAGATCCTAGATTTATATCTCAGTTTTGGAAAAAGTTACACGAGGCACTAGGTACAAGGTTGGATTTTAGTACTGTGTTCCACCCTCAGATAGATGATCAGTCAGAGAGGGTGATTCAGATATTGGAAGACACGTTAAGAAGCTATGTAATTGATTTTCGCAACAACTAAGAAGACTATTTGCCGTTAGCAGAGTTCGCGTATAACAATAGCTACCAGTCCAATATTTAGATGGCACCGTACAAGGTGTTGTATGGTCGTAGGTTTCGTACGCCAACATGTTGGACTGAGCTATGTGAGCGTCAAATTTTGGGGACAGAGTTAGTTTCTGATGTAACACCCTACACCCCCGTCCGTCGCCGGTATAGGGTATTAAGGCATTACATAACTAGATACATCCTACCGAGGTTCATAGATACAAAGCTAGACGTAAATTCATTGAGTTCTATAGTTGAATATGGCACTTATAGGTCGATTCAGTCAGAACATTATATCTCATTAAAAACATTCTTTAAGCATACTAGCAAATCTCTACCTTGTGGCTACTAACAATATGGCTAAATCGAACGATTTAATAACCAAGCATCATATTAGAAAAGTCTTTGCATATTGGGTACTAACTAAATATTATGCCACAACATCGAATCGTAAGAAAATCATTTCAACACATATAATCAAATTCGAAGACTAAGCAAGCCATTTTCGCATGGCTAGAAATATTTACAACTCAAAATGAAGTTTAATTCAACCGACGGAAAAAAGCCTATACATGCCATTGACCCAAAAAAAACCATCAAAAGTACCAAAATAACAGCGATAGTGTAGGTGATTAAGGCTTCAATCCCCGAGTCCGCAGCTTTCAAAAAGAGATCTATAAAACAGAGGAAACAAGGGAAGCGGAGTAAGCATTTCAATGCTTAGTAAGTTTTAAGCAATGTAAACAGATAAACATTTTAGGTATAAATTGGCTGCTAGCATTTTCCTTTCAATCTTCTTTTGGGATATTTCACCCCTTAGTCGAATATACACACTTTCATAATACCAATAAGTAGATAAACTTTCACTTGAGAGTGAGCTCATTTAAACATAGATACAATACATAATTTCACATAACCTGTCACGATGACCCGATGCCATATAATCATCGAAACAATCTCATTGTTTACTCACTTATGCATCACATAACAGCCTTATGAAATTAGTCCAAAACAAGCTTACATCTAAGTTCAAGGTACGTACCTGTTTTTACTTATCGCATTGAGAATATTTACAAACAACTCTTATTGTGAATTTTTTTTTTTTAATCTTAGACTTACTCGGATAATCGGCGAGACCTTTAGCTCGGATGAAATCTCCACACGAAGCCAGCGGGTATTAACCCGGACAAAATCCCCACACCTAGCCAGCGGGTCTTAACCCGGACAAAATCTCCACATATAGCCATCGGGTCTTTACCCGGACAAAATCTCCGCATATAGCCATCGGGTCTTTACCCGGACATAAACTCAAGTTTCTTATATAACTAATCACGTGGTATAATATTTCACATTCATCACATACTCATAAAGGCTTAATTACCTATGCTGGTAAACTGCATTATCAATTCACATTCAACTCTGTTCTCATAAAGGCTTGATTACCTATACTGGTAAACAGCTTTATTAATTCACATTCAACTCTATTCTCATAAAGGCTTGATTACCTATGCTGGTAAACAGCTTTATTAATTCACATTCAACTCTATTCTCATAAAGGCTTGATTACCTATGCTGGTAAACAGCTTTATTAATTCACATTCAACTCTATTCTCATAAAGGCTTGATTACCTATGCTGGTAAATAGCTTTACTAATTCGTATTCAAATCTATTCTCATAAAGGCTTGATTACCTATGCTGGTAAACAGCTTTATTAATTCACATTCAACTCTATTCTCATAAAGGCTTGATTACCTATGCTGGTAAACAGCTTTACTAATTCACATTCAACTCTATTCTCATAAAGGCTTGATTACCTATGCTGGTAAATAGCTTTACTAATTCGTATTCAAATCTATTCTCATAAAGGCTTGATTACCTATGCTGGTAAATAGCTTTATTAATTCACACTTAACTCTGTTCTCAAAAAGGCTTGATTACCTATGCTGGTAATCAGCTTTACTAATTCGTATTCAAATCTATTCTCATAAAGACTTGATTACCTATGCTGGTAAATAGCTTTACTAATTCAAATTCAACTCTATTCTCATAAAGGCTTGATTACCTATGCTGGTAAATAGCTTTACTAATTCGTATTCAAATCTATTCTCATAAAGGCTTGATTACCTATGCTGGTAAACAGCTTTATTAATTCACATTCAACTCTATTCTCATAAAGGCTTGATTACCTATGCTGGTAATCAGCTTTACTAATTCGTATTCAAATCTATTCTCATAAAGACTTGATTACCTATGCTGGTAAACAGCTTTATTAATTCACACTTAACTCTGTTCTCAAAAAGGCTTGATTACCTATGCTGGTAATCAGCTTTACTAATTCGTATTCAAACAAAATTTCGCAACTCAAATTTATTAGATTTTATACTTATCAACCGGTCTAATGCAACCACTTAATATGTCATACTATAATCGGATATAATCAACATATAATCACTTAAAACTTACTTTGAACTTTTCTGAGCAATTAAGAGTTGGCTATTCGACCACTTTAGCCTTCCCTTTATCCGAACTCGTCCCTCTATGCTCTTGAGCTAAATAAAACATTTAACTCTATTAATCCTTATTCAAGCACCTCAATGAATCATTTTCAGTCATAGTCAAATCATACATGCATATTCTTCTCATTGCAAACACACATGCACATTGGAGCATTTCACATACATATCACAAGTCACAACAAGCTGATTTTCTGAGCATCATTCAATAATTCACTCATAAATGGAGCTACGAAACTCCAAATGTAGTGCTGTAAATTTTGCATGAAAATAGACTTATTTATCTTTAATCCATAAAATTTTCATAATTTTTGGTTTGGTCAATCAATACCAGAATTTTCTTACAGTTTCCCTATTTCACTGTTTGATTAAACTGACCACTCTATACTATGAACCGAATTTCTCCTTGTACAGAGTTCCAAATATGTCCTCACCTATTTTATTCGAAACTAGACTCATTAAGCTTCAATTACACAGTTTGTTCAGCCTTTAATTCAACTTGCACAATTTATGGTGATTTTTCCAAAACACGTTACTGCTGCTGTACCAAGCAGATTTTTATACAAAATCCACTCTTTAATATTCTTATGCACATACTTAAAACATAGCATTTCCTAAGGCACCATTACTTCTAAATGCATGAAACAACAACCATTTCTCACCAATTTTGAACAAGACCGTATGCTCATATCTCTACCAAAAATCAAAATTTAGCTTGGGTTTAAGAGAAAACAAGACATGGAGCTCACATTTCTAAATTCAACACAAAATATCAAAGATTTACCTTGAATTCTTGCCTCTCAAGTGACCGAATGCCCAAAGCTCACCTTCTCAAAGTTTTCTTTAGTTTCGGCTATGAACAAAGAGATATGAAGCTTTCTCTTTTTTTTTTTTACACACATTTCTAATTTTGTTAATTCTTTATTATTTCTATTTTATGACAACAAATTAATTTATTTAATGAAAACAAATTTGTTTTTATCATTATTTACTAACATACAAAGCACAAAATGCCAAGCATAGTCATCATTACCATCCACTAACACAAAAAGGTAAATTTGACATGCAACTCCCTCAATTTGCATGCATGCATTAACTAGTCATCACACATCTAGCTAGTTTACTTTCAAAATTCACAACTAAGTCCTTTTAAGTGAAATTCAATTTATAACTCTAAATTGACACACCAAACATGTCACACATGAATTAACACACATAATAGGCGTCAAAATGAACATTAAATATATTTTATGCCTTGGTTTTGTGGTCCCGAAACCACATTCCGACTAGGGTCGTTTTAAGGCTGTCACAACTCTCCCCCACTTAAGAAATTTTCGTCCCCGAAAATCTTACCGGAAAATAAGTTTGGGTAACGTTCTCTTATCGAATCCTCAAGCTCCCAAGTAGCTTCTTCGATCCCGTGTTTGACCCATAACACTTTCACTAACGAAATCCTCTTATTCCGCAACTCTTTAACCTCGTGTGCCAAAATACGAATTGGTTCCTCCTCTAACTCATATCAGATCGAATCTCAATGTCAGACGGATTAATCACATGCGATGGGTCGGATCTATATCGTCAGAGCATCGAAACATGAAAAACATTGTGAATCTTTTCAAGTTCGGGAGGCAAAATCAATCGGTATGCTACCGGTCCAATCCGTTCAGATATTTCATATGGTCCGATGAACCTCGGACTCAATTTGCCCTTACGGCCGAATCTGAACACTTTTTTCCAAGGTGACACTTTAAGAAATACTTTGTCTCCGACCTGGTACTCGATATCTTTCCGCTTTAAATCCGCGTAAGACTTTTGACGATCTGAAGCTGCCTTAAGGCTATTACGAATCACTTTTACTTTCTGCTCGGCATCTCTAATTAAATCGACTCCAAAGATCTTACTTTCACTGAGCTCGGTCCAAAACAACGGTGTACGGCATTTGCGACTGTACAAAGCCTCGTAAGGTGCCATCTTAATGCTCGATTAGAAACTGTTGTTGTAAGCGAATTCAATCAAAGGTAAATACCGTTCCCACGAACCACTAAACTCAAGAACACAACATCTCAACATATCCTCAAGTATCTGAATTACTCGTTCCGATTGACCGTCCGTCTGAGGATGGAACGCGGTACTAAAATGTAGCTTAGTACCCAACGAATCTTGTAGTTTCTTCCAAAACCGTGAAGTAAATCTCGGGTCTCTATCAGACATGATAGAGATAGGGACCCCGTGCAATCTGACGATCTGAGAAACATACAACTCCGCTAGCTTATCAAGTGAGTAATCCGTACGCACAGGTATAAAGTGAGCGGATTTAGTTAATCGGTCTACGACCACCCAAATCGCATCCTTCTTGCTCGGTGTCAATGGTAGCCCAGATACGAAATCCATCGTAACTCTATCCCATTTCCATTCGGGAATCAAAATCGGTTGCAACAAACCCGATGGCACCTGATGTTCCGCTTTTACTTGTTGGCATATCAGACACTTCGACACAAAATTTGAGATGTCTCGTTTCATACCATGCCACCAATATTGACGTTTCAAATCATTGTACATTTTAGTGCTTCCCGGATGAACTGACATTCGGCTATTGTGAGCTTCATCTAAAATCACCGAAACCAACTCTGAACTTCTCGGTATACATACTCGGCCTCGAAACCTCAAACAATCATTGTCGTCAACTTGAAACTCAGAATCCACATTTAAATCGCATTGAGCTCGTTTAGAAATTAAGTCGTCATCCGCTTTCTGAGCTTCACAAACTTGTCGGAGAAATACCGGTTTGGCTTTTAATTCCGCTATCATAATGCCATCATCAGATACTGATAAATGTACATTCATAGCTCGTAAAGCAAACAATGATTTTCGGCTAAGAGCATCAGCAACTACATTCGCCTTTCCCGGATGATAGTCAATGACAAGCTCGTAATCCTTTAGCAATTCAAGCCACCGTCTTTGTCTCAGATTCAAGTCTCTTTGCGTCATCAAGTATTTGAGGCTTTTATGGTCGGAAAAGACATGACATTTCTCACCAAAAAGGTAGTGACGCCAAATCTTTAAAGCAAACACAATAGCAGCTAATTCGAGATCGTGAGTCGAATAGTTTTTCTCATGAGGCTTCAATTGCCTCGAAGCATAAGCAACAACTTTGCCTTCTTGCATCAAAACACATCCCAAGCCATTCAAAGACGCATCACTATATACTACAAACTCCTTACTGGATTCAGGTTGAACTAATACTGGAGCTTCCGTCAATAGGGCTTTCAATTGGTCAAAACTCTTTTGGCACTTCTCGGACCATTCGAATTTAACATCCTTCTGCAATAGCTTCGTCAACGGGGTTGAGATCATCGAAAAGTCTTTCACAAACCGTCGGTAATACCCGGCGAGTCCTAAAAAGCTTCGGACTTCCGAGACATTTTTAGGAGGCTTCCAATCAAGGATAGCGGATATTTTATTCGGGTCAACTCGAATACCCGCCGCAGATACAATGTGTCCCAAAAAGCCAACCTCGCGCAACCAGAACTCACACTTACTGAATTTCGCATACAACTGGTTATCCCTCAAAATCTGTAGCACAAGCCTTAAATGCTCGGCATGTTCGATCTCGTCGCGAGAGTAAACCAAAATGTCATCGATAAACACGACTACAAACCGGTCTAAGTACGGCTTAAACACTCGATTCATCAGATCCATGAAAACAGCGAGGGCATTAGTCAGCCCAAACGGCATCACTAAAAATTCATAGTGTCCGTACCTCGTTCTGAAAGCAGTTTTTGGCACGTCTGAATCTCGAACTCGCAACTGATAGTAGCCGGATCACAAATCGATCTTTGAAAACACGGAGGCTCCCTTTAACTGATCGAATAAGTCGTCGATACGAGGCAATGGATATTTATTCTTTATAGTCACCTTGTTAACTGCCGATAGTCAATACACATTCTCAAAGTCCCGTCTTTCTTTTTCACGAACAAGACGGGTGCTCCCCAGGGAGAAAAGCTCGGTCTTGCGAACCCTCTATCGGTTAACTCTTGCAACTGAGACTTCAACTCTTTCAACTCCGTCGGAGCCATACGATAAGGAGCGATTGAAATCGGAGTTGTACCCGGAACTAGCTCAATGCCGAACTCAACCTCTCTAATAGGCGGTAATCCCGGTAATTCTTCAGGAAATACGTCCGGATACTCACAAACCACAGGTACAGTCTCAAGCTTTAGTTCGGATATTTTGCTATCTAAAACATAAGCAAGATAGGCCTCGCAACCCTTTTTCATAAATTTCTGAGCCAACATAGAAGATATTACCGCCGGCAGCCCATTTAAATCCGTAGACTCAATCCGAATTATCTCATTAGTCGTACATCGTAAATCAATAGTCTTTCTTTTACAGTTCACTACCGCATCGTGCGCAGTCAACCAATCCATTCCGAGTATAACGTCAAATTCATCGAATGGCAAAAGCATCAAATCAGCAGGAAAACAGAAATCTCGAATCATAAGGTGACAATTCTTACACACTCTATGACTAACACACAACGACCAAAGGGATTGGACACTCGGACCACAAATTCAGTAGACTCAATAGGAAGAGTCTTACTGGATGCCAAAGTTTCACATACATATGAATGAGTTGAACCGGGGTCAATCAAAGCAATTACATCAATATCAAAGAGAGTGAAAGTACCGGTGATAACATCGGGCGAAGAGGCATCCTCTCGTGCGGGAATAGCGTAAGCCCTAGCAGGAGCTTGAGCCTCGGATCTTGTCGTGGCGTCTTTAAACCTTCTCTGACCGCCGCTAGCATTTCCCGGATTTCTAGGTGGCCTACCTCGTGCTGAAGTAGTATTCGGTTTCCCCCTCGGGTTCACATTTTGCTCGGACCATCTGGGACAATCTCTTATAAAATGATCAGCCGACCCACATTTATAACAAGAGCGATCATGAAATCTGCAGCTCCCCGAATGCCATTTTCCACAATACTTGCACTCGGCTCGGTCTCGACGGTTGTTCCCAACACTAGCAGCAGAAGTGGCACGTGAACTCATAGGGGGTCGGTCACGGTCTCGCCTAGAAAAACCCGAAGTAGCAGATGGTCTGTCCGACTCACTTCGGAACTTCTTTGAGGATTTTTTATTAGACCTCCCAGAAGATCTCTTACGGAATTCTCTGGCTCCGCTATCAGCTTTTCTCTTTTCATTTCGAAGTTCTTCGGCCTTGCAAGCTCGCTCGACAAGAACAACAAACTCTTGAATTTCCAGAATGCCAACCAATAATTTGATGTCTTCATTTAACCCGTCCTCGAAGCGTTTACACATAATAGCTTCGGATGCTATGCACTCGCGAGCATATCGGCTAAGTCGTACGAATTCTCTCTCATACTCGGTTACTGACATTCGGCCTTGTTTAAGCTCGAGGAATTCCTTCCGTTTCTGATCGATAAACCTTTGGCTGATATACTTCTTTCGGAACTCAACTTGGAAAAACTCCCAACTAACTCGTTCTCTCGGCACCACCGAAACCAATGTGTTCCACCAATAGTAGGCAGAATCACGCAGCAGAGATACGGCACACTTCAAGCACTCTTCGGGCGTACACGACAGCTCATCAAACACACGGATTACATTATCGAGCCAAAACTCGGCCCGCTCAGCATCGTCATCAACTGTAGCCCGGAACTCTTCAGCCCCATATTTTCTGATTTTATCGACCGGGGGTTTACTCGACTTCACAGGGTCGGCCTCAGGAGGAGCCACAGGGGTCGGAAGTGGGTTATTCGGGGGAGGAGGTTGTGGAACAGCCTGATTAGTTCGAAGAAATTGGGTGAACCAATCATTCATCATTACATAGAAGTTCTGCCTCATGTCATCATCTCGATGACTGGCATTCGGTTGAGAGTCGACCGGTGCGGTCCCTTGCGCAGGAGCAGCCGCCACACTCTCTATATCTTCCGCTACGGCTCGATCGGGATCGGAATCCATCGCTATAGGGAAAACACATTTCAAATATCAGAAATCACTACACTATCGCATTTTCACAAAATGGCATGTATAGCTATACTCACACGCGCTACGTTAGTCCGAGAATCGACTAAACCGTAGCTCTGATACCAATAAAAATGTAACACCCTACACCCCCGTCCGTCGCCGGTATAGGGTATTAAGGCATTACATAACTAGATACATCCTACCGAGGTTCATAGATACAAAGCTAGACGTAAATTCATTGAGTTCTATAGTTGAATATGGCACTTATAGGTCGATTCGGTCAGAACATTATATCTCATTAAAAACATTCTTTAAGCATACTAGCAAATCTCTACCTTGTGGCTACTAACAATATGGCTAAATCGAACGATTTAATAACCAAGCATCATATTAGAAAAGTCTTTGCATATTGGGTACTAACTAAATATTATGCCACAACATCGAATCGTAAGAAAATCATTTCAACACATATAATCAAATTCGAAGACTAAGCAAGCCATTTTCGCATGGCTAGAAATATTTACAACTCAAAATGAAGTTTAATTCAACCGACGGAAAATAGCCTATACATGCCATTGACCCAAAAAAAACCATCAAAAGTACCAAAATAACAGCGATAGTGTAGGTGATTAAGGCTTCAATCCCCGAGTCCGCAGCTTTCAAAAAGAGATCTATAAAACAGAGGAAACAAGGGAAACGGAGTAAGCATTTCAATGCTTAGTAAGTTTTAAGCAATGTAAACAGATAAACATTTTAGGTATAAATTGGCTGCTAGCATTTTCCTTTCAATCTTCTTTTGGGATATTTCACCCCTTAGTCGAATATACACACTTTCATAATACCAATAAGTAGATAAACTTTCACTTGAGAGTGAGCTCATTTAAACATAGATACAATACATAATTTCACATAACTTGTCACGATGACCCGATGCCATATAATCATCGAAACAATCTCATTGTTTACTCACTTATGCATCACATAACAGCCTTATGAAATTAGTCCAAAACAAGCTTACATCTAAGTTCAAGGTACGTACCTGTTTTTACTTATCGCATTGAGAATATTTACAAACAACTCTTATTGTGAATTTTTTTTTTTAATCTTAGACTTACTCGGATAATCGGCGAGACCTTTAGCTCGGATGAAATCTCCACACGAAGCCAGCGGGTATTAACCCGGACAAAATCCCCACACCTAGCCAGCGGGTCTTAACCCGGACAAAATCTCCACATATAGCCATCGGGTCTTTACCCGGACAAAATCTCCGCATATAGCCATCGGGTCTTTACCCGGACATAAACTCAAGTTTCTTATATAACTAATCACGTGGTATAATATTTCACATTCATCACATACTCATAAAGGCTTAATTACCTATGCTGGTAAACTGCATTATCAATTCACATTCAACTCTGTTCTCATAAAGGCTTGATTACCTATACTGGTAAACAGCTTTATTAATTCACATTCAACTCTATTCTCATAAAGGCTTGATTACCTATGCTGGTAAACAGCTTTATTAATTCACATTCAACTCTATTCTCATAAAGGCTTGATTACCTATGCTGGTAAATAGCTTTACTAATTCGTATTCAAATCTATTCTCATAAAGGCTTGATTACCTATGCTGGTAAACAGCTTTATTAATTCACATTCAACTCTATTCTCATAAAGGCTTGATTACCTATGCTGGTAAACAGCTTTACTAATTCACATTCAACTCTATTCTCATAAAGGCTTGATTACCTATGCTGGTAAATAGCTTTACTAATTCGTATTCAAATCTATTCTCATAAAGGCTTGATTACCTATGCTGGTAAATAGCTTTATTAATTCACACTTAACTCTGTTCTCAAAAAGGCTTGATTACCTATGCTGGTAATCAGCTTTACTAATTCGTATTCAAATCTATTCTCATAAAGACTTGATTACCTATGCTGGTAAATAGCTTTACTAATTCACATTCAACTCTATTCTCATAAAGGCTTGATTACCTATGCTGGTAAATAGCTTTACTAATTCGTATTCAAATCTATTCTCATAAAGGCTTGATTACCTATGCTGGTAAACAGCTTTATTAATTCACATTCAACTCTATTCTCATAAAGGCTTGATTACCTATGCTGGTAATCAGCTTTACTAATTCGTATTCAAATCTATTCTCATAAAGACTTGATTACCTATGCTGGTAAACAGCTTTATTAATTCACACTTAACTCTGTTCTCAAAAAGGCTTGATTACCTATGCTGGTAATCAGCTTTACTAATTCGTATTCAAACAAAATTTCGCAACTCAAATTTATTAGATTTTATACTTATCAACCGGTCTAATGCAACCACTTAATATGTCATACTATAATCGGATATAATCAACATATAATCACTTAAAACTTACTTTGAACTTTTCTGAGCAATTAAGAGTTGGCTATTTGACCACTTTAGCCTTCCCTTTATCCGAACTCGTCCCTCTATGCTCTTGAGCTAAATAAAACATTTAACTCTATTAATCCTTATTCAAGCACCTCAATGAATCATTTTCAGTCATAGTCAAATCATACATGCATATTCTTCTCATTGCAAACACACATGCACATTGGAGCATTTCACATACATATCACAAGTCACAACAAGCTGATTTTCTGAGCATCATTCAATAATTCACTCATAAATGGAGCTACGAAACTCCAAATGTAGTGCTGTAAATTTTGCATGAAAATAGACTTATTTATCTTTAATCCATAAAATTTTCATAATTTTTGGTTTGGTCAATCAATACCAGAATTTTCTTACAGTTTCCCTATTTCACTGTTTGATTAAACTGACCACTCTATACTATGAACCGAATTTCTCCTTGTACAGAGTTCCAAATATGTCCTCACCTATTTTATTCGAAACTAGACTCATTAAGCTTCAATTACACAGTTTGTTCAGCCTTTAATTCAACTTGCACAATTTATGGTGATTTTTCCAAAACACGTTACTGCTGCTGTACCAAGCAGATTTTTATACAAAATCCACTCTTTAATATTCTTATGCACATACTTAAAACATAGCATTTCCTAAGGCACCATTACTTCTAAATGCATGAAACAACAACCATTTCTCACCAATTTTGAACAAGACCGTATGCTCATATCTCTACCAAAAATCAAAATTTAGCTTGGGTTTAAGAGAAAACAAGACATGGAGCTCACATTTCTAAATTCAACACAAAATATCAAAGATTTACCTTGAATTCTTGCCTCTCAAGTGACCGAATGCCCAAAGCTCACCTTCTCAAAGTTTTCTTTAGTTTCGGCTATGAACAAAGAGATATGAAGCTTTCTCTTTTTTTTTTTACACACATTTCTAATTTTGTTAATTCTTTATTATTTCTATTTTATGACAACAAATTAATTTATTTAATGAAAACAAATTTGTTTTTATCATTATTTACTAACATACAAAGCACAAAATGCCAAGCATAGTCATCATTACCATCCACTAACACAAAAAGGTAAATTTGACATGCAACTCCCTCAATTTGCATGCATGCATTAACTAGTCATCACACATCTAGCTAGTTTACTTTCAAAATTCACAACTAAGTCCTTTTAAGTGAAATTCAATTTATAACTCTAAATTGACACACCAAACATGTCACACATGAATTAACACACATAATAGGCATCAAAATGAACATTAAATATATTTTATGCCTCGGTTTTGTGGTCCCGAAACCACATTCCGACTAGGGTCGTTTTAAGGCTGTCACATCTGATACCGAAGAAAAAGTGAAGTTGATTCGAGATCGGTTAAAGGAAGCATTTGATAGGAAGAAATCATATGCAGACTTAAAGTGTAAAGAGATCGAGTACTCTGTGGGGGATTATGTATTTCTGAGAGTCTCACCTTGGAAAAAGATTCTGAGAATTGAACGGAATGGCAAGCTGAGCCTTAGATTTATCGAGCTTTATTAAGTAGTAAAGCGTGTGGCACTGGTCGCCTATCAAATTGAGCTGCCTCTTGAATTAGATCAGATTCACGATCTGTTCCACGTCTCCATACTGAGACATTACTACTCTGATCCCTCACACATAGTACCAGTTGAGGAGATCAAGGTTAAGTCTGATTTGACATTTGAGAAAGAACCGGTACAGATAATAGATCGCGATGTTAAGGTGCTAAGAAAGAAATCTGTCCCTTTGGTCAAGGTGCATTGGCATAATCATGATTTAGAGGAAGCCACGTGGGAGCCTGAAGAGGTGATGCGACAACAATACCCTCAACCAGGTAAATTTCGAGGTCGAAATTTCTTTAAGAGTGTAGAGTTATAACGCCCCAAAAATATAGGGTATGTAATTTTGCATATTTTTGCACAAATTTTAGGATTGCTTGAATGGTTAAGTGGTAGGGCGTATTTAGGAGTGTTAGAGAAGCCTAGGTTCAAGTCTGATCTTTTGCAAAAATTTCAATTTTAGCTCTTCAATGAATCTGGAAATGAGTGGGTAGGCTTTATATTTATTTGTGTTTGTTTTATGTCACAAAGAGCTGGATGACAAAAAGGCAAGTGGCGTGATGAGCATTAGAGAGGGCTTGGGTTCGAATTCCCTTACATTCAAAAGGATATTTAGTTTGTGACTTGGGGCGAAAAATGGTTGTGATGGATTCAAACTCTACTGAATGGTGGTGGACTTGGTAAAAGGGGAGAGGATCAAGGGATAGAATGTTGGTTGTTGGGGATTTTAGAGAAGGAAAATATGGAGAGATAGAGAGAGAAAATTGTGGAGGTGGGTGAGGGGAAGAGTTGTAGCCGATTTGGAACTTGTGTGTGTGTGCAAATTCGGTGAGAATCTTTTGGGTGTGCAAGTACCGAATTGGTATAGGGATAGTAAGGTGTTTTTTCCCATTTTGTTTTTAGTAGCTTTCTTTTGAGTGGACTGTTTCTTTTTAGTTAGGTGCATTTGTCACCATTCGGGGTTTTTCTCTCTTTAAACATTTTTCTCAATTTGCTTTTGTTCACTTTGCTGAAACCTAAACAACAAGTGTCGAATCCTATTCTCTTCTTTCTTCCATTTTTCTGTTGAATCTCTTCTCTCCCAACATAGGCCAAACACTCCTTTTCTTTTTCTTCTACAATTCTTATTCTTTTCTTCTTTCGGTTTTCCCTTAGCTGAACCCCATTTTCTACACTTTAAGTTCCATCGGTCACCTCTCTGTTCCCCTCCTAGATCGATAGTAACATCTCTTATCTCTGCAGTGCAAGTAGGTTAGATGTTTCATCTGTGGCGACCAACTGTTCACTCTATCATTTTTGTTCCCTTCTCTTTTACTTGATTGTAGGTAAGCTTATTTCGATTATGTTGTCTTGTTTCTTACTTCTTGGTTCTTTATGGGCTAAACCGAATGTTTTGGTCTAAGACTGATGATTTATTGCCTTCTCTGTTTTGAACATGTTCAAGAAAGTTCTCGAAGGGTGAAGGGTTCTCAAGGGATTCAGGTTTTCCTTTTTGACAATCAATTGATTTTGGGGGTAAGTGGTGTTGGCCGAATACCCTGTGAATTAGTATTGGGACTTTAAGCTATATTCTCGTAAATAGTTTGGTCTAATAAGATTTGTTGCTTGAGCAAATAACCATCAAAGATGTTAGATCGATCCTTAGTTAGCGTTGAGAGCGATAAAGCTTTATTCACTCTTTCAAGGTATGGGTAATGGTTGATTTGGGATTGAATGTTTAAGAATCCTAATATTGGAAGACTAACAATATGATTTGCTGGAAAATAGGCTTTGACGCGTGGGCAGATCGTACGTTTCGTAATCAGGTGTGTAATCACACCCTTCGCTGTTGTAAATCAGCAAAAGCTGCAAAGCCAAAATGTTGAAACTTCAGCATTCGAGGCCTCATGAGCGTGCGAACGTTCATGGGGTGAACCGAGCCTACAAAACGTGGGTGATAGGCTGAAGAGGCCACCGCAAGTGTCCTCGTGGACTTGTGGGCCACATTGGGCCAAAATCGGCCAGTGGGCCCAATGGACTTGTGGGCCCCGTACGGAGAAAATACACGGTAAGTGATAAATAATGAACTGGGCTATGAAGGTTGCATAACCGTGACTGAATTCGAGCTAATTGGGCCACACGAGCGTGTGGGCCACTTGGGCTGAGTAATGGGCCTTAGGCCTATTTACACTATGTTGGCCATATAGGTTATCTGAGTGGCTCGAGGTGACGGAAGACCTTCTGTGAGGTCGTTATTTGCACCAAAACCCCAAAGCTAGTAAAATAACAAAAATACCCCTAAAGGAGTAAAATTACTATTTTACCCCTAATGGATGGAAATGACCATTATACCCCTAGAGGTAAGTTGTTTGAAGTGTGTATGATATTTATTTGACGGATATTGAGTATGAAATATTGCATACATGTTATATTTATGACATGACATGCTACATGGGGTCTGAATTTTGATTTAGAGGAAGTACTATATTAGTGGCTCTGCCACGTAGTTTCCGTGACTAATGGCTCTGTCACGTATTCTGATTCTAGTGGCTCTACCATGTTTACTACCAATAGCAGCTTTGCTGCATTACTATTACTAGCAGCTTTGCTGCAATATTGGTGTACTAGCTGGGTGGGTAGATATAATCCCCACATGGTGTGCTGGTTGGTAGGGGTGGTGTGTTGGCTGGTTTGGGATGGGTTGCATAATTGTACTGCACTGTTGATGTATTGGGCTTAGGCCCACACTTTTACTATATAGGGCTAAAGCCCAGACTGTTCTGACACTGAATAGGGCTTAGGTCCAGACTGTTTACATGCACTGTTTACTGTTTTACTGATAGGGGATTACACACTGAGTTTTCACAAACTCACTGTTTCTTTTAAATTTTACAAGTAATCCCCAGTATTACTAGATTTGGAGCCGCGAGGGACTCGGAGGTGGCCATATGATCACTTCTAGTCTGCTTTGGTTTTCATTTACTTAAATTAATTATTAGGTTTTTAATTATGTAATAAGGCCATTTGGGGAGTTTTAACTTTTATTTAGACTTTTAATTTCGTATTTTAAACTACTAGTATAGGGAAATCAAGTTTTCAAAGTAATAAATGGTTTCAAAGAAAACACGCATTTTTAACTTTAAGATTTTTAGCTAAAAAGACTTCCGTGGTTTTATTCAGGTTAAGTAATCAACCACAATAAATATGGCAATTACTTTTTCTAACAATTGGTTTAAAAGTGTAATAACGAGTTTTACCAAACTATCCCATGTTTAAAAACTAAATGGTTTTAACTTGATTACGGGTTTTTATCATCGAGATTTTTTCCTAAGCTTAAACTAATAGGTTCTAAACATAGAATCAACGTTTATCAGAAAATCTAGTTTTTAGAACAACACTCTGATGTGACGCGCCAGATTCGGCCATAATGTCTAGGTGGGTTTGGGGTGTACATTTAGTGGTATCAGATCCAGGTTGTAAAACTTGACTGTGGAATGAGTTTTTGAATTTTTTTCTAAAAATATGGTTTTGGAAGAGATGATTTCAAAGAAATTGAGTGGTTTTAAAATGTTGTTACTGGAAGTGTGGCACACTGAGTCTTCGGTGCCAAATCTGTAAGTTCCCTTACACTGTTTACTGTTTTAGACTGAAATGTTATATTGAGAAACTACTATAAGTGGTAGTACTATACTGAAACTCCATTGTTAGAGTAAACTAAGACTGTAAGAGACCAAACTGTAAAAGACTGAAAATTGTAGCGAGATCTCGATCTGCACAAACAAAACTTTAACTACTGCCTTCTCATAAAATATTGGTGAATAATTACTAAAATTATGAACTGATACATAAAACTTCTAAAACAGATTAAGCATATATCAATATGAGCACAAGGGGTACTCGCGGAAGGGGTACACGAGGCTGTAGTAGAGGCCGAGGAAGTGCTAGAGCTGGGTCTTCAGCATCATGTCACATGCCTGCTAGGGAGGCACCGGCGTGACCAGTGACAGAGATAGGGTCTCATGACCGAGCAGTTGGGGATGATGCACTATCCAAAGCAATGCTCCGTGTTCTAGAGAGGGTGGCTGGAGCAAATACTGGATCAGTGGGCTGAGGGTCAAATTCTGAGTGATTTCAATATAATGGAGCGAAAATCTTGAGGGGTGTTTCTAGTGTAGCCCCAAATGTGGCAGAGTACTGGTTAGAGGCCACAGAGCGGATAATGGATGACCTTGACTGCACTGTGGAGCAAAAATGAAAAGGAGCAGTGTCCTTCCTACGAGATTAATCCTACCAATGGTGGCTCATCGTGAGAGAGGGTGCGCAAGCAGACCGTTTGACATGGGACTTCTTTAAGGCGGCCTTTCAAGGGAAATACATAGGGGCGAGTTATGTGGACGCCTGGAGGATTATGTGACTAGCTTGTTTAATTGAGTGTATATGATTAGGAAAACTTGCCAACTTGTTTGAAAAAGTGTTATTATTATTCTTATTTAAATAAATATGATTGGTAAGTTTAATTCCTATTATACGAACTTACTAGGCATTAATAACTTACTAGGTTTTCTTTTCTCTATTTCATAGTGCTCGGAAGCTCGTAAAGTTTGGACGTGGGTTGGAGCAACATCACGCTACCTTTTAGCTCATTTTGGTATAAATAGTGAACTTGTTTTGGAATAGTGGCATGTCTAAGCTAATGGCAACTAGTAAGAGTATATAAATGTTTTGGCTGTAATCTAGCAATTGGAGTGGCTAGTAATGGTATGACTAATGTTGCATTGGTATATATTTATAAGGTTAAATTATGATAAATACATATGTGCTTAGCATGGATTAATTGAATTAGGTTAAACATGTATGTTTATAAAAGGTAAGATTGTAAACTTGAATGCATGAGATGAAACATCATGTTAGATGATAATATTGACTTGGTTATAATGCTTGAATTGGTTGGTGCATGATTGCAAATGTTGGTGTAGGATGTTGGCAATTTGGGTGAGAAATAAGGCTAGGAAATGGCTTTATTTTGTCCACACGAGTAGACACACGGGCGTGCCTTTTGACTGTGTGCGACATATGGCTTAGAACATGCGCATGTAGTTTGGTCTTGTGTCCCCTGCATCTTAAAATTTAGAAACAGAATGCTTAGAATTGAGCACATGGGCAGAGACACGGGCGTGTGTCTCAGCCATGTGTGGCACATGACCTAGAACACTGGCATGTGTCTTGGTCATGTGAAACCTACACCTAATTTTTGAGAATTTAATTGACCACACGACCTAGCACTGGCGTGTGACTTGGCCGTATGACCCATGCACTTAATTAAATTGCAAGTCAAAGAGTTACACGGGTTAGGGACACGGGTGTGTCCCTACCTTATATGCCACAAGGCTTGAGACATGGGCATGTCACCTAGCCGTGTGAGCCACACGGCCTGACTAAACGAGCTGTGGCCTCTTAACCTAAGAAAAATTTTAAAATTTTGTGAAAAATTCTCTAAGTGTCTGATTTAGTCCCAACTTGTTTCTAATGCTTAAATTGGGCCTCGAGGGTCCAATCAAGAGATGATATGATTAGTTTTAAATATAAATAGCAAATAACATGAATTATATGTATTTGTCCTGTAAATTTTGGTAATGCTTCATAACCCTATTCCGGTGACGGAAACAGGTTAGGGGTGTTACACTGCGAGCCTTAAAACGAAAGTTAGGAGCTTTTAAGTTTTTCTAACTATTTGGGGGTTGTAGTATTGAACCTTTGAGCCTTGGAATGACAGTTGAGAGCTTTTAACTCTCGCTAACTATTTGGGGGCTGCGGTATTGAACCTGCGAACCTTAGGATATTAGTTGGGAGCTTTTAACTTCTTGCTAACCATTTGGGGGCTGTAGTATTGAACCTATGAACCTTAGGATGACAGCTGGGAGCTTTTAACTCTAGCTAACTGTTCTAGGGGCTATGGTATTGAACCTGCAAACCTTAGAATGACAGCTGGGAGATTTTAACTCTCGCTAACTATTTTGGAGGATGCAGTATTGAACTTGCGAGCCTTAGAATAATAGCTGGGAGTTGAGAGTTGAGAGTTTTTAACTTTCACTGACTATTTTAGGGTTGTGATATTGAACCTGCGAGTCTTAGAATGACACTTGGGAGCTTTTAACTATTGCTAACATTTTGGGGGCTACAATGTTAACCTGCAAGCCTTAGAATGACAACTGGGAGTTTTTAACTCTCGCTAACTAATTTGAGGGCTAGAGAATTGAACCTGTGAGCCTTAGAATGAAAGTTTAAAGCTTTTAACTCTTACTAACTGTTTGAGTTTTTGATGAGTACAAGTGTTAGTAAGAAAACATCTTTTATTCGAGGTGTAAGAGACTATACATAGTATTTTTTTAGGTGTTTGGCATTCCATGTTCGCGGACAATTGTACCCTCCATACTAGCTAACTTGTATGCCCCATAACCAATTTTTTCTACTACTTTATATGGCCCCTCCCAGTTTGGAGCCATTTTCCCCTATTGCGAAGCTGTTAAACTAGCTTCAATATTTCTTAAGACAAGGTCTCCCACTTGGAACTACCTGTTTTTAACCTTGAAGTTGTAGTAGCAGGCCATCTGCTGAGTGCATGTTGTGTTTCTAACTTCAACTGTTTCCCTAAGCTCATTAATCAGGTTAAGGTTGACCTTGATAGCCTCCCAGTTAGCTTCTTCATTAAAATGTTGGGTTCTATGAGACATCATACCAATTTATGCAAGGATTATAACTTTTTCTCCATAAACAAGGGAGAAAGTTGTTTCTCATCTAACCATGTGCCCTTAGCTTCTCCCACTTTCTTCTTCAAGGCTGTTAACATTTTTCACTCATAGCCTCTACTTGCCTATTCATTTGCGGTGTATTAACATATCTACGAGCCAAATTAATGTGTAGGTTGGTGCTAAAGCTCTTAAATTTCTCTTAGAACTACGTGCCATTATTCGTGATAATCAAATGTGGCACATCGAACCTATACACAATAAACTTCCACAAGAAAGACTCCATTTGCTTTTCAGCGATGGTTGCTAGGGCTTCAAACTCAATCCATTTAGTAAAGTAGTCCACCGCAACCACTATGGATTTCTTTTATGCCATAGCTATAGGGAATGGGCCAAGCATGTTGATTCCCCATGTTGCAAATGGCTAAGGGCTTGACATGACCTGAAGAGGTTCTACTGGTTGTCTTTGCACTTAGGCTCTTTAGCAAGAATTGCATGTGCAAACTAATTTGTGCATGTCTTTTTAGATCTTTGACTAATAATATCCCTCCCTAAAGATTTACTGTGCAAGCAATCTTCCCCTAATTGATCACCACAGATTCCCTAGTGAATTTCCCACACTATGTAATCAGCCTCAGGTGGTGATAGACATCACAGCAGTGGATGTTAAAACGCTTTTCTATATAGTACACCCTCCAGAAGGGTGTATCTATTAAACATAAGACAAACTATGCTGTTTTAATTTATTATGCAATTAAATGAGTTTGCAACTTTCAAAGGCTCGGTTCATGCATTAGGGGTTATGTAGGTATTTGTAATTTTTTATGATGTCATATCTTACAGCTTCGCATTGTAGCCTTGTGAGCTTCTTCTGGTCTTGGTTATCTTTGTTCACCTTGGAGAGTGTGAACTATTTGAGTCATCTAGGTTTCCTTGTGATCTATGCATAGTACTCGTAGTGTGTCATACCTCAAGGTCTCTCTACGATCGAGTAGGATTTTCCCTCTTTGTTCGATGACGATAGAGGGTGCACAGTGCAAATTATAGGCACACGTGTTGTCACTTCTCGGGAGCTATTTAATCTGAACTTTGTTAAACCTCGCGAGCAACTGGATTGCGATAGTGTGATATTTCTTCAACACCTCCTTATTTACATCGTATTCGTCGTTCATCTATTTTACCACCAGTTGTGAATCTATGTGGACAATTAGGTGCTTCACACCTAGTTGGCGTGCTAACTGTAGTTCTGATACCAAAGCTTCATACTCAACAGTGTTATTGGATGTTTGAACCCAAATGATAATTCGTACTGCCATTCATTGCTACTGAGGTCAATTATGAGTGCACCTGCTCTTGATCTTGTTTTGGTTGCAGAGCCATCAGTATAAACTAGCCAACTTTTTGAATTATCAGTTGCATGTACACTTTTTGGAGGTGGGTTAGCTACTAAATGGTGCACAACAAGTGAAAATAGATATCTTACTATAAAATGTTGAAATCATCATGCCTCGTCATTAAATATATAAGAAATTGAATTGTTAATAATATTCATGTGACATACAATTTTTACAAGATATTCATTATCTAATATTTCAAATTGCAAACTATATTACTTATTGTGTCAATAGCTTTCTCAAAAGAGCATTCCACCATGAAATCAGCTCGCACTTGCCCTTTTATCATTGTTCGCTAAGTGATATCTATTCCAAATTCAACCAGCTTGATACTCCACTATGTTACCCTTTCGAAAGTCCTCCTTTATGGGTTGTTTGGTCATAACAACTATTTGGTGGGCTTTGACGTAAGGCCGTAATTTGCAAGCTACAACTATCAAAGCAAAGATACACATTTCTATTTTTGAGAACCTTAGCTTACCGTTCTAGAGTACTTTGCTGATGTAATACACTAAAAACTGATGAACACCCTCTGATCTACTTAACACTGCTGTGATCATTTCCTCTAAGGTAGCCAAATACAGATAGAGGGTTTCTCCTACCCAAGATGATCTCAGAAACGAAGAAGAGGTAAGATACAACTTCAATTCTTCGAAGGCTGTCTGACATTCCTCAGTCCATGAGAAAGAGGTTCTTAAAGCTTTGAAGAAACGAAGACACTTGTTGGCTATTCTGGAGATGAATATGTTGAGTGCCACTATTCTGCTTGTAAGCCATTGTATATCCCTTATGGTTTGCGGTGGAGATATTTCCATGATTGCCTGGATCTTCTCTAGGTTCACTTCTATCCCCTTTTTTGAAATTAGGAAGCCTAAAAGCCTGCTAGCTTGCACACCGAAAGCACATTTTTCAAGATTCACTTCATGTTGTAAGCCTTTAGAACTGAAAACGTATCGGACAAGCTTCGCACATGCTCCCAATTGACCTACTTTTTACAAATATGCCATCCATGTAGATTTTCAACCTGTGACCTATTTGGTTTTTGAATATTCTATTTACTAATCTCTGATAAGTTGTTCCTATATTCTTAAGGCCAAAAGGCATAATCCGATAGCAGAAAAGCCTTTCTTTGGTGATGAAATTCTTCTTTTCCTAGTCATCCTGATCTAAAAGAATTTGATTATAGCCTGAGAAAAGCATTCATGAAGCTCATGAACTTGTGAGCTACAGAAGCATCGACTAGATGGTCAACAGAAGGTAGAGGAAAATTGTCCTTATGGCGCGCCTTGTTGAGGTTAGCGAAGTCAACATACATTCTCCATTTTCCATTTTCTTTCTTCATCATGACCACATTGAAGATCCAATCTAGAAACTCTACCTTCTTGGTGAAGCCTGTCGACAACAATTTTGCTACCTCTTGCCTTATTCCTTCTACTACTAACGACGTGAACTTCCTCTTCTTCTGCTTCACTAGCTTTGCTTCTAGGAGGACATTCAACTTATGGATGATTATTTGAGGGTCTACTCCTGATATATCCACTACTGACCAGGAAAAAATGTCTGAATTATCCTTTAAACATTAGACTAACATGCTTTTTCTTCTGCCACCAACGCTGATGAGATTTTGATAGTTTTTTTTCTCATTTTCACAAAATAGCTACAAAGACTTAGTGTGCTATAGGGCATCAGGATTTTTTCTTCTCTCTTTGTCCCTTACTATTTCCTACAAACTTTTTCCTTCGACAACGGGCTCTCTTATTTGATTGACAAACAACATATGGCATTGCCTCGCAGTTCACTTATCTGAGCATAAGAATCTGACCCTAGTTTTCGTCAAAAATTTGATCTTGATGCAGAACGTTGCAACCACCATCTTTAGCATCCTAATTATCGGTCGCCCGAAGATAACATTGTATGCCATTGGTTGCTCTACCATTTAGAACTAAACATATTCTACATTTGTGAGTTTGCCATCCCCTAAGGTGACTGATAAGGTGATAGAGCCTTTCACCTCAATGGAATGGTTCACAAAGCCATACAAATGCTAGTTTTAGACAACTCTTATTCTTTCAGCCCTATCTTCTGGTATGCATCCAAGGACAACACCTTAACCGCACTGCTACTGTCCATAAGTATTCTTTTCACTTCGAAACCTGTAATTATTACCAAGAAAACTATCAGATCATTACCCACTTCGTCACAAACTAACTCCATATCATCACTACCGAATTTAAGACTCTACCTTTCCTATTGACATGACCTTTTGGGAGTGCTAATCGACATCAAACTTCTCATGTGTGCCCTTTTATTTGCATTGGAACCTATCCACTCTTCATCTATGCCTACAATCACATATATGGTACCTATAAGCTTCTACTTACCCATGGGATCATTCCGTGAGCCTTGACCCTATTAACCCTACAATCACATAGATAGTACCTATAAGCTTCAAACGTGTTCTAAGGGATGTATCTTTTGGTGTGCTTTGGTTGAGGTTCTTGGGGGATGTAATATCCCATTTTTCAGTGGTGTTAGAAACAGTGCTTTTGGGGCTACAAATTCAACAAGTAAGTTCGTAAATGTTATTATTTAATATTTACGAATCAAATATGATATTAAAATAAATTTTGACTTGACAATTTATGCTATTTGAATAAATAATTAGGTTCAAGTGATATGACCCTAAAATCAAGTGATATCACTCTAAAGTCAAGTGATTTTAGAAAATGAGGTATTGAGACCTCGTTTCTATAAACTGAGTTAAAATTTTTTTATTAAATACTTACGAAATGTTGTTAAGATTTTATTAAAGTTTCATTACGAAATTTTAATGTTTAGATAGTTAATTAATTAAAAAAGACTAAATTGTAAAAGATGAAAAAGTTGATTTCTATTAATTAAATGGGTCAAATGGTTATGAAGGTGAATTAATGGACTTAAATGGTAGATATACCATGCATATTGGTAGTGGAAAATTATGGACATACTTTGTAATTTTTAAATTAAAATATTAATAGTAAAAAGGTAATTTGATAAATAAATTTAAAAAACAGAAGTTATCTTTTCTTCTCTTCTTCTCCAACTGAAACAAATAATGAAGCTATTTTTTTAGTAAAGGGTCTGCCAAACTCCAACTTTACGCATGTAAGTCCATTTTGCATCCATTTTTAATGATTTTTATGTTTTTGTTATCGTATTAGCTTAATCTAGCTAACTTGGAGGTCAATTTGTTAAATTGTTAAATTTTTGGAATTTTACCATGGATGAAATTGAAGTGTTCTTGAAATTTTATGATAGATTATTAAGATTTATTGTTAAATATTAGTATTTTATTAAGTAATTTTTTGTTATTTTAATGTTTAAGGACTAAAATGTGAAATTAGTAAAAGTATAAGGACTTCCTGTAAATTAACAATAAATATGGGCTGTAATAGATTTCTAAACAGTTTGGCTAAACCTGGAATTAAATAAAAATGGTTAATTTGCATGTTTTAGGTTTAGAGACTAATTGTATAAAAGTAAATTATTGGGGGTAATTTTGTAAAAATATTAAAAAGGACGTAATTACATAAAATAAATTTTATTTTTCTGTTAGAATTAGTAAATTGAATGGAATTATTATTTTAGATCAAGAACGGGTGATAAATCGAGAAGAAGAGAAAATTAGCAAATAGCCCTTGTATTTAGTCATTGTTGTAATTTAGAAAGGTAAGTTCATATGAACGATTGTCGTATTCATGTTGTTTAATTTGAATGTTTTCTATGTTATTTTAAATGTAAATGGATTGATGTATAACCTTATCAATGCTATCATGAACTGATGGATATTGAGTCTCACTTGAATATTAGGAATACGTAAGATACGAATGACATGTCATTAGGATTTCATGTTTGGGTGCTGGTCTTGAATATCCTACCGATGCCTAAGGTCCTGCATAGCTCGTGTGAGTAGCATCGTGTAGCTTACATTCTGACCCATAGCTCGTGTGAGTAGCATCGTGTAGCTTACATTCTGACCCATAGCTCGTGTGACCAAGCCTATTTCACAGCTCGTGTAAGCATTGATGTAAAGTAAAGGTTACGATTATTTATAAAGGCACACTTCGTGTGGGCTTTCTCGAGTATCTGATGTAAGTTTAGATGGTTCAACAGGTAAGAAAAGGAACAGAATGGTAAGTAACTTAATGGAAAGGTTCATAACTATATGAAAAGGTTAATGCTTATGTAATGAATCTTATGAAATCTATTTATGTTATAAACAAGTTTGTATGATTGTCAATGAATCTACTGGCATGTGAGCTTGATGATGCTTGAATAGGCTTATATTAAACTCATGGTATTGGAAATGGTAAGTAAGTAAATGAAATGAATCTGGATTGTATAGTAACGATGATGAATTAACTATTATGTTTATACATTGCTAATTTCTTATGTATCATGAACAAGTATACTAACTTGTGAGTTTGAAAGGCTTCTACTAAGCTTATGGCATTGGTAATGGTTTTAAAGGTTTATACAAGCTTACTAAGAATTCATTGCTTGCATAATTCCTTTCCTTTGTTTTACAAATTATTTGACGCTCGACCAGTTGGAAGTTTGTTGGAGATCTATCACACTACCCAATGGACAATTTGGTAGATTTTGAGTAATTTGGCTAAGGTTTATAATGGCATTTATAAGGTGATTTGTAATGGTAATATGGTGCATCTGTTAATGGTGTTTTGGTATGTATAAGTTATGGAAAGCTATGTTGGTTTGGTACACCCTGATACCTTACCAAGTTATGTGATTTTGGTTACTTTAAAGTGCATGTTGATGATTGTTTGAATGCAACACCCCAAACTCGGCTTAGACGTTATGGCCGAACCCAGTGGTGCCAGAATGAATGGATTTTGAAAAACCATGTCGTTTTGATATAGTGTTGCATAGTAGTTTAGACAAAGCATTCATGTTTTATAATTATTACCGGAAGTGTTCATTAATTAACTTATTTGCCAAAACACAATTTATAGTGGAAGCTTTAAAACCATTACATTTTAAAAACCCAATTCGTATTTCCAGAAAATCATTAGTTTTTGTGAAATTGTTGTTTTGTCGATAATTTTAGTAATAAAATCACAAAATACAGCCAAAACCCAATTTAAGGAAAGTCCAATTATTACAAAATACCCAGAAATAAATCTAAAATTTAAGTAAAAACCGTATTGAAGTTAGTTTATAACATGTGGTCACCGTGAGATTCCGCTGCACTGATTCGCCTAAGTTTGTGGATTACTTGAACTGAACAGACAATAAAGGTGAGTTTTCGTAAACACAGTGTGTTACCTAATAGAATAAGGCATGCAAACATACAAATTATTACATAAACAGTCAAAATAGATTTAGATCCAGTTTCAGATTCAGTTTTAGATTCAGATAACAGATATGGAAGATCCTACCCCCATCCTCTACACACCAACTCCCACCATCCCATCACACCATATAGGTTAAAAACACCCACCCATCCCTACACAAAACATCGTGCCATTAATACACATATTAGATAATATGCAGCCAAGCTGCTAGAATATAGACAATATACGTCGTACAGAACACTTCCTCCATATGTACAAATCCCACTCCAAATCAGATATAGATAATAGATACAAAAATAACAGATTAAACATGCTTACATACAGATAACAGGCATTCATAAACTAGGGTTTGGTTAGCCCTTACCAGCCTTACAGCAGGCCCACAGTCGATCAAAACGACCCGTACGACCTTAAGGAAAATTTCAAAATATGGGATCACATGCCCGTGTGGCTTGCTCGTGTGGGCCCACATGGCCTGGCCCAAAAACCCACACACCCAACTTGACTAAACCCGTGTGGCCGACACGACCACACTCAAGCCACCACACAGCCATGTGCAGCACACGACCACGCCTTCGTTGACCACACGTCGTGTCTCACACACGGCCATCCACACGGTCGGCCATAAGCCCATATGGCGTCGACAGTGGCCACTTTTGACTTTTGTCGAAACTCAAATTTTCATATTTCAGGTACACATATGTTACGATTTTGATGCAGAATTACTCCTAAGACCACCAGAACCTAAAAATAGAATATCCAACCCCTTTAAAAACAAACTATCGAGTTAATGAAACTAAAATGAACAACGACTAAAAACTTACCACTGCGAAAACGGTCACACGCCGTAATCTAAATCATTGGAGTCACAACCACTACCTCACCACCTTCTCCTACGCCATAGAATTCAGTGATTAACACCATATACTGGCTAACATTAAGATTACCCACAATTCAAAAAACTAATCGTTTCCAAAGGAAAACCCAACTTCACTTACCAACCAATTAACGAATCCAAAGAAACATAGTAGCAACAGTAATATGAAAAAGAACAAAAAGAAATCGAATTAGCAAAGCTGAAAAGGGGAAGGAAAGACAAGAAAGATTAACCAGAGAAGACAGGGAACAAAAACATCAAAAGAAAAAAGTGATTTTGGGGAAAACAAAATAAAATACTAATACCCCAAATTTTGGGCCTAGAAGTATTAGGTTTAGAGTAGGGGAACAGTTAGGAGGCTACATATAAAAGTTTAGTTGTGCAAGAAAGTGACACAATTGTATGTCTGCTTCAATGGTTAAATGTCCTGGGAAGAGTCTAAGAAGTCTTGGGTTCAAACCTTGGCTTATGCAAAAATTTTGTTTTTAATGGATAACCCTTATCTCTAGTCAGTAGGCTTTTAAATAAATGTGGATAATTTATGTCATAAAAAGCCTATTGATCTAGGAGATGGAGACGTGTGGAGTGTTCCATGGGGTCTGAGGTTCAAGTCTTGGCGTTACAAAAGGAGTAATTATTTTGCTTCTTTAACGTGTGTGTAGTTGAAGTTAACTGAAACTCTACTGAGTTGGTGGAGTTTGAATTGGATGTTGGGAGGGATTATTGGAGAGATTGTAGGAGGATATTGTGGGATGTTGAGGGGAGTGGGAGAGTAGTGCCGAATGTGGACTCCTACTCCTTAGGATTTCGGCTATTGTAGGTTGTTCTCATCATTTTTTATTTCTAGCAATTGTTTTTCTCACTTTTGGAGGCCGATTTGTGTTGGGGTTTTTTTTTTGGCTAATATCTTCGGTGATCGGTTTTCGACTTGGCTTACCTTGCAGTTCTTTTGATTGTCGATTTCTATTTGTTTCTTTCACTACTCTTCTATCAGGCGTGCCTCCTTTTTCCTTTGGCCAAATATTTCTCTCTTCTGCTCTTTCAATCGATTTTGCTTTTGCCAATTCTTTTCCCTCTTCTCTCCCTCTTAATTCTTTTTTTCTTGTTTTAGCCGAAAAGCTATCTTCCCTTGTTACTTGTGGTTTAGCCGATTATCACCCTTTCTTTTACCTTTCTATGCCGACTTTCCCTTCACTGCTATATATCATTTCTGTAGTCATTCCTGTTCATCGGTGTTGCGTTTTGGTAAGTCTGACTTTCGATAGGGGTGAACGACTTTTTTCTTTCTCCCTCTTTGCCATATTAGTCTTGCACCTAACATCTTTCTGTGATGTCGTTTTCTGTTAGGGGTGTAATAATTCCTTTTTGCCTCTATTTTATTGTGTACCTTTGGCTTTTGAGGGGGTGTAGGCCGATTATTCCTTTCTTTTAATTTTGACCTTGCGCTTTCGGTAAGTGATGATTTGTCTATCGCAAACTATTCATTTGAATAATGGTTGAGATGGTTCAGTTGGAATGCAGGTAACCTCTGAGGTCTAAGGATTAGTCTCTTCCAAAGGATCAAGTGTGCAAGCCTCAACCGGTCGATCTAAACATGGGATAGGCAATCTTTTGGATAAGTGTTTGGTTGGGTTTTGTTAATTCGTTAGTAAGCGATTAACCGTAGTTGTGATTGAATATAGGTTTGGTGTTCGTGGCTTCTGCGCGTTCACGCAAACAAGTGTGTAATCACACTGTTACTATCACAAATCGGCCAAAAACTGGTATTATGACAATTGATGCTACGCGAGCGTGTGCTCACTCGTGTGGCAATTTGGATGCATGAAAGGTGGGCGCTTGGCTGTAGAGGCTACCATGGTCAATTTCATGGGTTTAGGCCGTTTTGGGCCTTGTTGGCACGAACTGGGTCGTGTGGGCCCAATGGGCTTCTGGGCCCACACAAGTATACCACATAGATGTGTGGAAGATATTGGACCCGACTGTGTCATTCACATGGCCAAGGTCATTTTTGGGCTTTGTGGGCCACACGGGTGTGTGGGCCCACATGGGCCCGCATAATGGGCCTTGGGCCCATTTTCACTGTTTGACTGTTAAGGTTGCACGGGTCGCCCGAGATGACTGTGGACCTACTGATGGGTCAGTAAGTATACCTGGACCCCAAACTGATAAAAATGACTATTATACCCCTAAGAGGTAAAATGACTATTATACCCCTATGAGTTAAAATGATTGTATGCCCTCCTGTTATGTATGACTGTTTTTGAGCATGCCACGATTTATATTTATATATACGACACACTGAGTTTTCGTAAAGTCACCCTTCTGTTTATCTGCACAGGTAATCCCTAGTCTTAGGCGGATCGGTGCTGTGAGGGACTCAAAAGTGGCCACACAACTGCAAATGATTTCTTATTTTTTTTTAAATTTGCACGCAATTTTAACTGGGTATTTGTTTATGCAATAAGGACTCTTTTAATTTTTAAATTTTAAATTAGGATTTTGTTGAGATGTTAGTTATATCTACTAGAACTAGGGAACTGGAGTTTTCCAAAATAAGCAACCTTTTAAACAAATACGCCAACTGTTTTAAAAAGCTTCTGTGATAAAAGGTTGTTTTGAAATTAATAACGATTTAGTAAGTAAATGACGTTTGGATAATAAACCACATTTTTTAAATGAAAGATATGTCTTCAAATCAAGGATAGATTCATAAAACGGGGTTAAATAAAATAAAGTTTTAGCATTAGTTTGTTTGATGAAAAACATTTCAATGTGACATCGCCAGATTTGGCCATAACGTCTATGCCGAGTTTGGGGTGTTATAAAAATAAAACTAATTTGATATTCCTCAAATTCCCACTAACGCCTCAATCTCAACCACTTAAGAATTTTAATTCCACCGAAATTCTATCACAAAACTGAGCAAAAATAATACCCATGCTTGAGCAGGAATTCGAACACAAGACCTCCAACACACCAGTTCCCTAACCACTCGAATGAGCAGGCTGATTCTGATATGGATTTACAGGCAATTTAATATAAGCCCACAGAACAAGGATAAGGCTTGGATCCAAAAATTAACAAAACTAACAGAAGTGGGATTTGAATCCAAGACCTCACACACACACCCAGAGCACTTAACCATTGAAGCAGACAAATATTTGTGTCAATTATTTGTAGAAACAAAAATAATTAAGTCAAGGCATTACAACTCTACCCCCTAAAAGAAATTTTGACATTGAAATTAACCTGATCAGAACAGATGAGGATAGTGCTGACGCATCGAGTTCTCAGGTTCCGAAGTAGCTACCTCAGTGCCATGATTCTGCCACAGAACCTTCACTAAAAGGATAGAGTTCCTTATCAGAATCTTAACAGCTCGATCCAGAATCTGAACTGGCTCCTCCTCAAAAGTCAAGTCCGATCTAACCTCAATCTTCTCAACAAAAACTATACAAGATGGGTCAGACCGATATTGCCTCAACATCGAGACGTAAAAGACATTGTGGATACGGTCCAACTTGAGAGGTTGCTCCAACTGATAAGTAATCGGTCTCACACGCTTCAAAATCTGATACGACCCAATGAACCTAGGACTCAACTTGCCCTTACGACTGAACCTCATAACCTTCTTCCACGGAGAAACCTTAAGAAAGACGTAATCCCCCACAGAATACTCAATATCTCACCTTGTCAAATCAGCATAAGGCTTTTGTTTATTAGAAGCTGCCTTCAGTCGGTCTCAAATCAATCTAACCTTTTCCTCAGTCTCAGAAACCGAGTCAGGACCCAAAACCTGACGCTCACCTAACTCAGTCCAACATAGTGGAGTACGACACTTACAACCATACAAAGCCTTATAAGGTGCCACTTGGATGCTAGCCTGGAAACTGTTATTGTAGGCAAACTCAACTAGCGGCAGATAATCCTCCCAACTACCATGGAAATCAATCACACAACTCCAAAGCAAATCCTTCAGTATTTGAATCACCCTCTCAGATTAACCATCGGTCTAGGGATGGAATGCAATACTAAAGTCTAATCTGGAACCCAAAGCCTTATGTAATTTCTTTAGAACTGAGAAGTAAAACAAGGATCTCTATCAGAAATAATCGACACAAGAACCCCATGCAGTCTAACTATCTCAGAGATATAGAGCTTCGCTAACTTCTACAGAGAATAATCGGTCTGAACCAGAATAAAGTGAGTGAACTTGGTCAACCGATCCACGATGACCCAAATATAATCCTTCTTAGTGGGTGGTAAGGGTAACCCACTAATGAAGTCCATCGTCATTCGTTCCCATTTATATAAGGGAATCTTAACCAACTGTAACAAACCCGAAGGCAACTGGTGCTTAGCCTTAACTTGCTGGCACGTTAGACATTGAGTAACAAAATTTGTAACCTCACACTTCAAACCTAGCCACCAGTACAACTCACGAAGATCTTGATACATCTTATTACCACAGGGATACATAGCATAAGGGCTACTATACGCCTCCCTCAAAATCGGCTGCCTTAAGTCAAAATCATTCGGTACACAAATCCAACCTCGAAAGCACAGGACACCATCATTATTCATCCCGAAGTCAGAAGTACTACCACTCTCAACCTGACGAAACTACAAACCCAGAGACTCATTCCCCAACTGCTTAACCCAAATCTAATCAATCCAAGTCAGCTTAACTTACAACTCGGCTAACAGACTCCTATATCAAACAGACTAAGGCGAGTGAACATCGCCCTTAGATTAGTCATCGCTCTATGACTGAGAGCATCGGCCACCACGTTGGCCTTACCAGGGTGATACTCTATCATGCAGTCATAATCCTTGAGCAGCTCAATCCAACAATGCTGCCTAAGATTTAACTCCTTTTGAGTAAAGAGATACTTGAGGCTCTTATGATCAGTGTAGATAATACCCCTCTCACTATACAGATAGTGCCTCCAGATTTTCAATGCAAAAACCACCGAAGCTAACTTGAGATCATGCGTAGGATAATTCCTTTCATGTGTCTTAAGCTAACGGGATGCATAAGCCACAACCTTTCCATCTTGCATCAATACACATTCCAAATCTACGTGTCACTCATCACTGTACACCACAAACTCCTTACCTAATTCAAGTTGTACCAGAACAAGAGCCTGAGTCAAAACAGACATAAGCTTATCAAAGCTTGATTACTGTGCATCAGTCTAGACAAATGAAAAAGAGAACCCCTCAACAAAACGCAGATAATACCCCTCCAGACTCAGAAAACTGTAGATTTCAAATACATTCTTAGGATGTTTCCAATCAAGTACAACCTTAATCTTCCTCGGATCAACACAGGTCCCTTAGCAGAAACTTTATGCCCCAAAAAAGTTACCTCTCGTAACCAAAACTTGCACTTGCTCAGCTTAGCGTAGAGCTATTTTTCACGGAGAATCTGAAGCACTACTCTAAGATGCTCATCATGCTGGTCCTTGGTCTTAGAGTAAACTAGAATATCATCGATGAAGACCACAATGAACTGATTCAAATATGGCTGAAACACTCAGTTCATCAAATCCATGAATGCAGCCGGAGCATTCGTCAGACCAAAAGGCATGACTAGGAACTCATAATGTCTATAACAAGTCCTAAATGTAGTCTTTTGAACAACAACTTCCTTAACCCTTAACTGATGATACCTAGAACGAAGATCTATCTTAGAGAACACAGAAGCCTCTCGAAAGAGATCAAACAAGTCATCGATCCTCAGAAATAGATACTTATTCTTCATAGTCAACTTATTCAACTACCAATAATCAATACACGTCCTCATGGTTCCATCCTTCTTCTTAACAAACAGAACTAGTGCCCCTCACGAAGACACACTAGGATGAACGAAACCATGATCCAGAAGCTCTTGAACTGTAAGCTCCTTCAATGCCACGTAGTATAGACCAATAGACATTGAAGCTTTCCCCGTATAAGCTCAATCCCAAACTCAACTTCTCGATTCAGAGGTAATCTTGGTAACTCCTCAAGAAAAACATCTAAAAAATCCTTTACAGTTCTGACACCCCCGATAGTAGAGTCCCTAGAAGCAGAATCTTTGACATAAGCCAAATATGCCTCACACCCTTTTCGAACCAGTTTCTCAGCCACAAGAGCGGAGATGACGTTGGACAGATAATCTCATCGTTCACTGATCACAACCACTTCTTTATCATCCTTAGTCCTCAGAACGACCCTCTTAGTCACACAATCCAAACAAACTCAATGCTTAACCAACCAATTCATACCCAGGATCAAGTTAAATTCCCCAAAAGGAAGCTTCAACAGATCTGCTAGAAATATCACCCATTTCACCTCTAACAGGATGCCCCTATAAAGTTTACTAAGCCAAACAGACTGCCCCAATGGACTCAGTACAGTAATCTCACTAGTAGTACTCTTAATAGATATTCCTAGGTTTTTCGATACAGTACTAGCTACATAGGAGTGTGTAGAGCCTATACCTATCAAAGCAGTATAAGGTACATCAAAGATTAAGAACGTATCAGTGATAACATCTGGAGCATCCCTATCCTCTCAGCATCAAGCAGCATAGACCAATGCAGGCTATCTCCCCTCAGTCTGACCAGCACCTCTGCCCGGCGCTCTCTACTCTCGGCCCATACCATTTGCACCCCTAGCTGGTCCTCGGCCTCTAGGTGGCTGCTGAACTACCCTCTAGGGCTATATAGTACTCAGTCCCGAAGCTTGCATCTAATTAGCTCGCTGTGGACACTCTCTAATATGGTGCTCCAAAGACCCACACCTCAGACATTCCCCTATCCTCCTTCAACACTTGCCCGGATGATGATTACCACAATCATCACATGGCTGTAACCCAGTAGGAGTAACAGGAGCTCCCACTCTAACCGGCCCATCAAGTCCGACCACTTTCTTAGGCCTCTAAACAAAACTAGAGGGCTCTGAATCCCTCTTATTTTGACCCCTTTCTCGGCCCTATTTTGGTGCTCCACGCTCTTAACATCCTCGGCGATATTCACCTTCTCAACCACAACTGCGAACTCTCGCTCTCTCTGTAGAGCAATTAGTACTATCAGATTATCCCTCAAGCCGTCCTCTAATCAGAAACACCTTTCATACTCAGATGCCATCATGCCTCGAGCATAGTGGCTTAGCCTCAGAAAACTCGACCTCATACTGGGTCACAAATCTATCGCCCTACTTAAGATTCATGAACTCACACCTATGAGTATCTATATAGCCTGCCTTCATGTGCTTACTCTGAAAGGTGGTCTTCAAGAAATTCCAGTTTAGGCGATCAAGCTGAGTACCTTCCTCAACCGTCAACCAACACTAATAAGCCTCACCGCTCAGCAAAGAGACTGCACCCTTTAGTTTCTGCTCGAGAGTACAGTCTAGATCATTCATGATCCTCTCGGTGGCCTCTAACCAATACTCGGCCACATTAAGGGTGACTCTAGTGACACTTCTAAACAACTCAGCATCGTTAGGCTGGAGCCATTTACTTACCGACCTTCGGCCCCCAACTCCAAAATAAAGTCCAGCAACCCTCTCCAAAATCCTTAACATAGCCTGGGATAGTGCGTCGTCCCCAGTCAAATGACTTTGAGACCCAATCTCAGTAATAGGAAAAATCAGTGTTTCACTCATGTCTAGGTTTGGCATACTACCCAAAGAAAAAGACTCAGCTTGATCCCCTTATGGCCTCTACCACGGCCACAAATACCATGTCTGCGAGTTCCACGAGCGCTCATTGTGTAATTTGTATTTATCTACATTATAAAGTTTTATGCGTCAATTCCAGTATTTATTAATAGATGTTTTATGCATAAATAACCAAAATTTTAGATTTTTTTCAAAGGTTTCAGTCTCTAGTTAACTCAATACAATTTCAAAAGGTACTTATCTACAGTGTTTTAGAGAAATTCTAACTAAGCTTCAAAAATACTTACAGGATCAACACCGAAAACTCAGTGTAACACATGTTTTCTCAATTTATTCATACTATTTGAAAAACAATCCCTAGGCACCATGTGGAGTAAAAAACACCTACTCTTCCCTGCACACCACATCGTGCCATTAAGATACATATCAGATAATATGCAGCCAAGCTGCCAGGATATAGATGATATAAGCTGTATAGAAACTTCCTCCATATGTGCAAATCCCACCCCAAATCAGATACAAATAATAGATACAGAAATAACAAATTAAACATGCTCAACATGCTTATATACAGATAACGGGCATTCATATAGTAGAACAGACATACATGCAAAATAGTGCCCTACTCAGAGCATATTATCAGAGTAGCAATTCACATAAAATAATGTTTGGTTAGCCCTTACCGACCCTACAATAGGCCCACAATCTATCAGAACAACCCGTGTGACCCTAGGGAAATTTTCAAAAATATGGGCCTAAATCCCTGTGTGGCTTGCCTATGTGGGCCCACATGCTCAAATTGGCTTTGCCCATGTGGCCAACACGGCTTGGCCCAAAAACCTACACGCTTATGTGGTATGCTTGTGTGGCCCACATGTCTAACTTGGCGAAACCAGTGCGGCCCACACGGCCATGTACAGCGCACGACCTTGCCTTTATTGACCACACAACCGTGTCTCATACACGGCCATCCACACCATCGGCCATACACCCGTGTGGCATCGACAGTGGCCACTTTCGGCTTTTGCCTAAACTCAGATTTTCATGTTTCGGGTGCACACCTATTATGGTTTTGATATAGAATCACTCCTGAGACCACTAGAACCTAAAAATAGAATATCCAGCCCCTTTAGTAACCAATTATCAATTTAACGAAACTAAAACGAACAATGACCAAAAACATACCACCGCTAAAACGGTCACATGCTGTAATCTAAACCGTTGGAGTCACAACCACTACCTCACTACCTTCTCCTATGCCACAGAATTCAGTGGTTAACACCATAAACTGGCTAACATTAAGATTGCCCATAATTTCAAAAACTAATCATTACCAAAGGAAAAACCCAACTTCACTTACCAAACAAACGTAGTAGCAATAGTAATCCAAAGAAGAATAAAAAGAAATCAAATTAGCAAAGCCGAAAAGGGGAAGAAAAAAGAAGAAAACATTAAACAAAGGAGTTAGGGAACAAAAATGTCAAAAGGAAAAAGGGATTTTGGGGAAAACAAAATAAAATAAAACTAATTTGATATTCCCCAACTTCCCATTAACACATCAATCTCAGCTGCTTCAGAATTTTAATTGCATCAAAATTCTATCATAAAATTGAGCAAAAATAATACCCATGCTCGCGCAGGGATTTGAACACAAGACCCCTAGCACATAAGTATGGTTAATGGACTTATAATGCTTGATTAGGTAAGTCCTTTTGGTCACTTTTTGCTAATTGAAGTGTATGGCATTTTGGTACAAGATGTTGACTTAGAAATGTTCAATTATGTTGTGCTTTAGTCACATAATAAAATGAAGCCTTTATGCATAGAATTAAGTAATATTCACATGTTTTGGTAAATGTTGTGTTATAATTGTGGTGCATTTGAATGGCATATTGGTTAGTTGATCTAAGATCTTGAAATAGCATTTTCACGTATGTTTGGATGTTGTTTAGGTCCCCTTTTAAGTGTGCACAAATGAGTTGAATGTCAAAATAGCTTAATTTAAGTGAAATTTGGGTTACACAGATTGAGACACGGATGTGTGACTCAGCTGTGTGATGCACACGGCCTGGTGACACGACCGTGTTTCATCTAAGAATTTCTCAAGATTCTTAGTCAGTGAGTTAGACGGCCTAACACATGACCTGGCACACGGGTGTGTGGGGAAACTGTAAGAGTTATATGGCTTGGCACATGGGTGTGTGACACCACAGTGTGACCCTACTCAAAAAGTTACATGGGTGAGGAAACGGGCTAGGACACGGTCGTGTTTCCCTCGTTTAAAGGTTACAGGGTCTGAGACACAAGTATGTGACCCCTGTTTTACAAATTTTGCATCTTTTTCCCAAAGTTTCTTATTTGTTTCAAATTGGTCCCAAATTGCTTCTAAGCTATTTTTAGCGCCTCGAGGGCTCGATTTAGGGACAATGTACATGTGAATGAATAGTTTATGATATGATAAAATTATTGAATGTTAAAATGTTTAAATGTTTTCGATTGTACTGTAATGCTTTGTAACCCTAATTCGATGACGATAATAGGTTAGAGGTGTTACAGCGGACCTTAGGAGAAATACCTTGAGCTTGATTTCTTTGTGACCTATCATTTCTTATTCGTAATGAATGGCCAGAAGGGCCCTGCCTACTGTGAAGTCCTTCCTTGTTTCTAGATTGTTTATCTTCACTTTAAAAGGTGCAGCGGGATGCCCTCTTAATTTCCTCTGCCCAGGCGAACTTGTGGGCTTGCTCGTACAATTCAGTCAAACTTTGCGGTCTATTGTTAGTAAATGAGTATTACATATAATCATTTTGTACTCCAATTATAAAAGCGTCTATGACCCATTAGTCCTCCAAATTCTTCATGTTGAGGATCGCTACATGGAACCTCTTCATATAACCCTGGAGGGATTCACCTTCTCTTTGCTTTACTGACTTTAACCTCATAGGTGTGTTCATGATTTCTTTGTGGGCTCTAAATCTTTTTAAAAACATTTGTCTTGACTATGAGAAGCTCCTAACCAAAGCTCCTAACCAAACCTTATGGAAGGGGCAAATACAGTCATTGGCGCTTCCTTTAAGTGTCGTAAAAAAGACCTCGCACTTTGCTGCATCTAATGCCCTAGTACATTCATGTAGTCATTATATTAAATGAAGTGGACTCGCGGGTTCCTCATTCCCTTGAACATTTCTTTTAGGACCTTGAAGTTACGCAGCAAGTTCACTATTATGATCTCAGGCCAATCAATTGTTGGAGCAGAACAGCTAATCCATGTCCCGAGATTTAGAGTGTAACACCCTCACATCTCTTCGTAACTCATCCATCTCATTTTGCCACTTTTTCAACTACATACCCCAGACATCATCCTATTTGTTCATGTTGTCGTGAAAGCCAGAGTTATTAGAATGCACCTTTCTTCTCAACTCATTATTCTACTTTAGTAGCACCTGCTGAAGAGCCTATTATTGCTCAAACTGTACCTCCTGAACGATCATTTTCTCCATCATGAATTTTATTTTCTCCTAGAGGGTAAAAAATTTTTGTGGGGGTGCCTCTTGGTTAGAAGGAAGTGACAAGCCCTAGTTGGCGAAAAAATTCAAGTCTAGGGAGTCAGATAGTCCCTAACGAACCGCATTACCGAAGTTCTTCAGTCTATCAATGAATAGTCTGACAAACAAATCAACTTTATTACGCTGAACGTCAAAGCCTGAGGCTCTGACCTATTCTGATAAAACGTTGACAAGAAAATTCTCATATGGGTGAGTTATTTCTATTCTCTGGCTAAAAAAAAAAAAAAGAAAACCAAACTTGTTGAAATCTAATGATCGGAAGTTCGTCCATGCTCACCACACATTAATTGTTGAGTCACTTCTTCTCATGTTTCATCAATAGAAGCATTCAAGTATTTATAATATCACAGTTCATGACTTGATCCCACTATTTTGTCTCGACTTCATTGTTCCTAGGACTGACATTTTGTGCAGGCTCCAAGCCTGCTAGACATGTACTTTACCCTGGGTCGTCTATAGTGTACACAATCCTTTCTATTTCTGGGACTAACATTTTGAGTGGGCTTTAGGCCCGTAAGTGTTTCACTTTAGGTCACCAACAGAGCTTGTGGTCTCACTTATGTGAGCACGTTAGGCCTTCCGTGAGCAAATTGGGTATATTCAGACTAGGGCCGCAATCCTCACTCAATTTGTGTGAGTTGCATTCCCGAGCTCGCCTTGCCAGATAAATATGCTAACTCTCCTATTGTTCTCTTGCGGTTCTTGTTTAGATCACGTGTAGGTGACCCAAATCTTATCTAAGACTCAGGTTGGTGATCACCGGGGTATAACATGATTAATTTATTTTGGTGATGAATTCCAGTTGATTTAGAAAGAAAAAAAAACTTACAACTTTCCCATTCTGGTATCCCCCATTTACTTAGAAAACAAAATCCCAGTTGAGTTCTATAGTTTTAAACTGTTTCTGAATAAGTTAGTTGCTATTTCTTTGCTCATAAAAATTATAAAAATAAAATCTTTTTGCAAAATTTTATTTTTTCGAAACTATGGATAACCTAGGTTCTACTTCAATGAATCAACAACAATGGCGATAACAGGGAAGATTATGTCCATCGTCATAATAGTTCTCTTCATAATGGTGATAATAAGAGAGAATAAATGGGTTAGTAAAAATGAAGTAGAGAAAGATGGAACAAAAGTGTAACAGCTCGATTTAGGGCCAAGTCAGAATAGTGGTTCCAGGACCACGAATCAAGAGTAGAAAAATTCATTGTGATAAAGTTTTAAGGTCAATAGTATGATTGAATGCATGTCTGAAATTTTCGTTGAGAAATTTTATTGATAGAGGGTCCAATTGGACTATTAGGACTAAATTGCAAAAGCTGCAAAATATGTGTTCTAGAAGTTTTGAGTGCCTAATTGAAATGAATCTATAAATTAGAGGTCCTTATTTAGTAATTAGACCATTATATATCATGATGGACAAAAATGGACATGGAAGGGTAAAATTTCAAAGAAAGGCATTAAGGGCATTTTAGTCATTTGGTTAATAAAAAGAATAGAAAGGGAAAAGAAAGTCAAAATTTGGTGTCCATCTTCCTCCCATAGTAGAAATTCTCAAGCTCTCTATGGCTAGGGTTTGGCCAACTTTCAAGCTTGATAGTAAGTGCATCCCAGCCCCATTTTTAATACTCTTAATGTTTTTAAAGTCGTTATCACCCGATTGGCCTATTTCTACCATTATTTTGTAGGGTTCATGTTTAAAATTTTACCCATGCTAGACATGCATGTATTTCGATATCCAATGGTAGAATATGAATGTTAGATGTATGATAAACGAGTTTTACTAAGTGATTTTCAATAAAAATGTCAAAAAGGATCTATTTGCAAAAGTTGTAAAATATGTAGTAGAAATGTGAAATAAAAGAAAAATATGGGCTGTTATAAGCATAAAAGAGGTTTGGCTAGGCTTGGGTTTTGAGAAAAATGAATACATTTCATTTTACGAGCCTAGGGACTAAAGTGTAAATAAGTGAAAAGTTAGGGGCAAAAATATAATTTTGCCATAATATGATTTTTGGGCAGAATTGAATAGTGTGATAATTAAACGAGCTAAATTTGTTATTATAGATCAAGAAAGACGAGGTTCTGACTTAGATCGAGGTAAGAACAAGGTTGTGGACTAAATTGCCATATTAGCAATTATTTTTGTACCTAAGTAAGTTTGTGTAACAGCGCGATTTTGGGCCTAGTCAGAAAAATGGTTTTGAGACCACAAATCTGATGAGGAAAATTTCTTTTTAAGATATTTTTATGGTCTATGGTTTCATGAAATGATTTCGTGAAAATTTCATTTGAAAATTTCGACGTTTGGGCACTCAATTTAGTCAAAAGGACTAAATTATAAAAAGTGCAAAAGTTGAGTTCTACATGTTAGAGGTGTCCACTTGTTATGAAATTTTAAATTGGACGTCCTTAAATGGTAATTAGACCATTGGTTAAGTTGGTGGACAATAATGGATATGAAATAAATTAAATGGGATATTTTTAAGTTAGGGGTATTTTGGTCATTTAGTGATTAAATGAATGAAAAATCAAATTAAAAGCCAATTTTAGCTCATCTTCTACCCCAAGGCCGAAAATTGCATGGAGAAGAAATAGCTAGGGTTTTTCAAGCTTCCAAGCTCGATTATAAGTCTGTTCTAGCCCCTTTTTTAGTGATTTTCACGTTTTTGAGATCCTCGTAAGCTAATCTACTTATTTCTACCATTATTTTGAGCTCGGGTTCATATTTTAAAATTTAGCCATGTGTGAAATTTGTGTATTTTGATGTTTAATGGTAGAATATGAATGTTTGAAATGTATTAAATGACTTTTGCTAGGTGATTTTCGGTAAAAATGTAAAAATGACTTATTTGTAAAAGTTATAAAATTTATGTGTAAAAATGTTATTTAATGGAAATTGGAGGTTGGTATAGAAGAGAAAATGGTTCATCTAGGCTTGGGATTTAAGAAAATTGAATAAATTTCAATTTATGAGCGTAGGGGCAAAAGTGAAATTTTGACAAAGTTTAGGGGCAAAAAGTAAATTTTGTCGAAATGTGAATTTGGATTAATTTGAGTTTTATATTGAATAAATGAGTTTAATGTGTTGTTATAGATTGAGAAAAATGAGATTTGGACTTAGAACGGGGGAAAAACAAAGTGTGTGACAATTAGGCTCATTTCACCGATTTTGGAATCGAGGTAAGTTTGTATGTAAGTAATGTATTTTAGTTAAATTTTCATATTTTGATATAATTTATGAAATAATGCTGAATATTTGATGTAATTGATAAAGTATCAGAAAGTAAGATAATTTCTCGGTTGAACATTAGGAATAGAAAATGGATACGAGGGACCTGTGTGAAAATCTAAGTGAAATACACCCATGGCACCTAAGTGAAATAAGTCCATGGTGTATTGTTAAGTGATATAAGTCCATGGCATCTAAGTGAAATAAGTCCATGCCATTGTGCTAAGTGAAATAAACCCATGGCACCTAAGTGAAATAAGTCCATGTTATTATGCTAAGTGAAATAAATCCATGGTATTGTGCCAAGTGATATAAGTCCACGGCACCTAAGTGAAATAAGTCCATGGCATTGTGCTAAATGTGATTAGCTCGAGAACGAGCCTATGTGATCTATGTGAAATGAAGTAGCTTTGGCTACAAGTCTGGCACTATGTGAAATGTCCCGATGTATCTATTATTATTCTGAAGTGTTCAACGGGAAAATCTACTAAGTAAAATTTCATATGAAAATGTGGTGATAAGTACAAGGATATGAATATATTTATTGTGAGAATGTGCTCGATAAGTTATTGAACTTTGATAAGTTTGATATGGGTAAGTGTTACTATGAAAAATTGATACAAGGAAATTTATGGAAAAAGTGAAATTTGAAACAAAGCAGTTTTAGACAGCAGTAGTTATGTGACTTTGAAAAATCACTAAAAATGGTGGAAATTGAATTAGAGGTTTACTAAGACATTAAATTAAATCTTATTGAGTCTATTTTCACATAAAAGAAACAGAGTAAACAAAAAAATTTATATTCTAAGATATTTAAATTTTTGTGAGACAGGTTCAGAATGATTTTGGGATCCCCTGTTCTGACTTAAAAAAATTATTAAAAATTATACAAAAATAATTATAGGACATAATTTATATTTTTATATTTCTTAATGAGTCTATTTTTAAAAGAAAGAAATGATAACATCATTTGAATTCTTTCCAAAGAGATAATTAAAGTTTAATGAAGAGTAGTTAGGACTGTCAGGCAGCAAAACAAGGGAGACTTTAATGAATAAAATATACTAATTGGCCAAACCAAAAATTCTAAAAATTTAATGGTAAGAAGAAGTATGAGTCTAGTTTTTGGGAAAATTAGCAGATATTAATTTGGAGTTTCGTAGATCCAAATAAAAATAATTTATTGACTATGACTCGAATAGACAACTTATTCTCAACTTGAGTAAATGGTGGATCCATGTGTGGTTATAGTTGTATGATTGTGAAAACATATTTTGAAGATTTATAAAGGCCATTAATAGTTCATTTATTATTTACATACTTGCTTACTAAGCTATATGCCTACTTTCTTTTCTTTTCCTTATCTTATAGTGTTATCAAGCTAGCTCGGGATTCGGGGATTATCGGAGATTCATCCACACTATCAACACTCCTTTTGGTATTTTGAAACAATATTTTGGAACTATGGCATGTATAGAATACTTGGTTATTTTATTATATATCATATTAGTATGGCCTGAAATATTAGTCTTTAGTAGTTGATATCTCATTTTGTATAAGGTTATCGATGTTGGCTAATATTATTTAAGTTATATGTTTATGATTATGCAATTTATAAGATGCTTGATTAGGTTGATCGAGTGAGTGGTGGAAAATTTAAAGGTTTTAATTTGGATGTAAATTTTATGTCTCGGTTTAGTACGATTATATGTGTTTAATTTCGGTAATGCCTCGATGCTATTTCAGCTTTGAACTCGGGTAAGGGGTGTTACAGTTTGTATGTAAATAATTCATCATTTTATTTTGTTTTAATGTTTTAATGTTGTATAAATTGTGTGATCAATTTATGTGATATAATTGGCAATGTTTCGATAAGTAAGGAAAATCCTAGTTGAACCTTAGGAATAGAATAGGATATGAGTGACATGTCACGAGGGACCTATGGGTGTGATTATGTGATTATGTGATTCTGGGTGCTGGTCTAGTACGTCTTCTAGTGGCTAGGTAATCCTGCATATGTTGCGAATACCTATCAGCTTGTGTGAGCAGCACTGGGTAACTACGTCCCGACCATCAGCTTGTGAGTAAACCCGTGACTAGCTCGAGAATGAGCATATATATGAAATGTGATAAGAGGTAACCTTGGCTACATATGTAGCACTTATGTGCAACTTTCTGTGTATCCGTTAATTTTTAGAGTGTTCAACAGGAATTACAAAGATGTGAAAATATATGTTTTTGTGATGATATGGTATAGGTGTGTACGTGAAATCCATAAGTATGAATGCTATAAGTGATAAATTTCTGGTAAGGCTGTGATTGAGTAAGTTATTGCTATGTGGATTTAATAATGAGTAATTTATCTTTCGGTCCAAGAATTGCAGGTTAATTTTCTTGGTTAAGATGTTTATTATTTGCATATAAACTTACTAAGCTATATAGCTTACCCCTCTTTTCTTTCTATTATTTTATAGTTTCACCAAGCTAGCTCGAAGATCGAGAATTGTCGAAGTTCACATCACACTATCAAGGCTTTGTTTTGGATGTTTGTGATTTTGATATTTTTAAAGTATGGCATGGATAGGGGACTTGGTCATTTTGTTGTGTCATAATTGATTTGGCCAAAAATGTTGGCCTATATTGATGAATTTTCATTTTATATAAGGCCATTAAAAGTTGGCTAACATTGGTAACATTGGTAAGCATATGTTTATGCCTTGCATGAATGTGATAAATAGCATGATTTGAAATGATTAAGTATGTGATATTGTGCATGATGATTGTGGTATGTGAATGTTTAGTTATGTCTTAATTGAGGGTGTTTGGCTGCTAAATTATATCATACTATGTATTGTTAAAATTGGTATAAGTGTGATTGAGTTTCAGTGTGGCATATGGCTTGGAAAATAGCCTTATTTTTTTCCACATTGGTAGACACACCGGCGTGTGCCTAGGCTGTGTCTGACACACAGTCAGCCCCATAGGCGTGAGGATAGGTCGTGTGTCCCCTGCACCTTAATTTTGAGAAACAGAATGCTTAGTATGGAGCACACGGGCAGAGACACAGCTGTGTGTCTATGCCGTGTGAAGGACACGGTCATAGGACATGGGCATGTGCCCAGGATGTGTGAAGTTTGCACCTCAAATGTGGAAATTAAATTCGCCACACGGCCTAGCACACATACTTCTAACTTAGCTGTGTGACCCTATTTTGCTGATGACATCATAAACAGAGAGTTACACGGGTTAAAGACACGAGCGTGTCCTGAGCCACACGGGCATGTGTGGCCACAAAGTCTACCCATACGGGCGTGTGACTCTCCAAAACATGGAAATTTTCTAAGTGTCCCAAAGTTTTCGATTTAGTCCTGAACCACTTTCGATGTACGTTTTGGGCCTCGTAGGTCCATATAAGGGACGATACGTATGCGTATGAATAGTTTTGAATTGAATAAAATTTTATGGCCTGGTTTTGTATGATTGGTTATGTTTAAGTTCGGTAATGCCTCGTACCCTATCCTGACGTTGGACTTGGGTAAGGTTATTACATTTAGTGGTATCAGAGCTATGGTTTGGTCGATTCTTGGACTAACCTAGCATGTGTACGAATCTAGTTATACATGCCATATATAAATTGTGATAGTGTAACAACAACTGACAACTTAAATTGTGTTTTCATATAGTAAATGGATCTCGATCGAGCCATAGCTGATGACGTAGAAAGCAATACGCTAGCTCCTGCCCAAGGGACCGCACTGCCTAATAGTAGGCATGTGACAACTAGTCAATGAGGAGAGGCTCGAGAAGGCTTTCTCCATATGATGAATGAATGGTATATAGAGTTTATTCAGGCGAATCTGGATGCTCAACCTCTTTCACCCCCTCCTATTCCTCAACAGGTCCCTGTAGCTCCCCAAGGTACGGAGATGGTAAGATTGAATAAGCCTCCAATTGATAAAATTCAAAAGTACGGGGCTGAAAAATTTAGGGCTCATGTAAATGATGATCCCGAGAGGACAGAATTTTGGCTTGAAACCACTATTCGGGTATTTGATAAGCTCTCTTGTGCACTTGAGAAGTGTTTGAAATGTGCTATATCACTGTTGAGGGATTCAGCATACCATTGGTGGAAAACTTTAATATTGGTGGTACCCAGAGAAAGGGTTACATGGGATTTCATTTAAGAGGAATTCCAAAAGAAATATATAAGTCAGCGATTTATTGATTAGAAATGTAAAGGGTTTTTAAAATTGAAACAAGGTTGTATTGCTGTATTTGAATACAAGCGAGAGTTTGTTAGACTCAATAAGTACGCTCAGGAATATGTTTCCACTGAGGCTATTATGTGTAAGAGATTTAAAGATAAATTAAATGACGATATCAGATTATTTGTTGGAATTTTAGAACTGAAAGAGTTTGTTGTGCTTGTAGAACGAGCTTGCAAAGCCGAAGAGTTGAGTACAGAAGGAGAAAAGATGAGCTTGATGCTAAAGATTCAAGAAAGAGACCGATGAGTGAGTCCTTTCAGTTCTCGTCTAAGAAGTCGAGGGATATGCACATTCGTTCGAATGTTTTAGCTGAGAATCCTAATAGAGATCGTGGGAAGCAATATTCAAGTTCTAAGGCCTAAACTGCATCTATAGCAAGCGTTGGTAATATGAGATCTGATAAGCCAGAATGCCAACATCGTGGTAGGCTACATCCCAATGAATGCTAGATGATAAACTGGCTTGTTTTAAATGTGGCTCCCAGGACCATTTCATTAAAGATTGCCCTGAAATGGTCAAAAAAGATAACCTTCAGAATGCTAGATCGAGTAACACTGCTGCTAGAGGGAGGCCAGTGAAAAATGTGGGAAATGTGACTAGTAACAGAGGTGTATCTAAGGATTCAGGCATGAGATCAGAAGCTAGAGCACCTGTGAGAACTTATGTCATCTGTGCTTGGGAAGATACGTCATCCCCTGATGTGATCATTAGTATATTCTCTCTTTATGATACTAATGTTATTACATTAATTGATCATGGATCGACGCATTCCTATATTTGAATGAATTTGATAACTAATATGAATTTACCTGTTGAGTCCACTGAGTTTGTGATTAAAGTGTCAAACCCCTTAGGTAAGTATGTGTTAATGGATAAAACTTGCAAGAATTGTCTTTTGATCATTCGAGGTCACTGTTTTTCGGCCAACTTAATGTTATTACCATTTGATGATTTTGATGCTATTTTGGGTATGGATTGGTTGACATTACATGATACCAAGGTAAATTGTAGGTAGAAAATTAATTCATTGAAATGTGAAAATGGTGAGGTTTTTTGGGTTGAAACAGATGAATCCAGTGAACTACTCATTGTGATTTCATGTATGTCTGCTCAAAGATATGTAAGAAAAGGGTATGATGCTTATCTTGCCTATGTGTTGAATACAAAGATGTTTGAATTGAAACTTGAATCAATGTCGGTAGTCTACAAATTTTCGGATGTGTTTCCAGAAGAGTTACCAAGGTTACCACCAGTCAGAGAGGTGGACTTTTCCATTGATTTGTTACTGGGGATTGCACTGATATCGATCGCTCTTTATAGAATCGATCTGACTAAATTGAAAGAGTTAAAAGCTTAGTTGTAAGAGTTGACAGATAAAGGATTTCCGAGATCGATTTTTTCTCCCTGGGGTGTTCTAGTGTTATTTGTAAAGAAGAAAGACTCATCCAAGAGACAGTGTATAGATTACTGACAACTCAACAAGGTGACCATAAAGAATAAGTATCCTTTGCCAAGGATTGGCGACTTATTTGACCAGTTAAAAGGGGCAACAACATTTTCGAAGATAGATCTGAGATCCGGCTAATACCAGTTGAGAGTTAAAGAGTCGGATATGCCGAAAACTGCGTTCAAAACAAGGTATGGACATTATGAGTTTCTTGTTATGCCTTTTGTACTTACTAATGCTCCTGCCATTTTTATGGACTTGATGAATCGGATCTTCCGACCGTACTTGGATAAGTTTGTAGTTGTATTCATAGATGACATTCTGATTTATTCGCGGGATGAGTCTAAGCAAGCCAAACATTTGAGAACTATGTTGTAGATTTTGAGAGATAAGAAATTGTTTATTAAGTTCAGTAAAAGTGAGTTTTGGCTCTGAGAAGTAGGATTTTTGGGACATATTGTCTCTGCTAAAGTTATAAGGGTTGATCTGAGTAAGATATCGATAATAGTTTATTGGAAATCGCCAAGAAATGTATCCAAGGTTAGAAGCTTTTTCAGCTTAGCAGGGTATTATCGACACTTTGTCGAGAGATTTTCGATAATTACTACTCCTGTGACCAAGTTGTTGCAAAAAGATGTTAAGTTTGAATGGACCGACAAATGTTAGCAAAGTTTTGAGAAATTGAAAGCACTACAGACTGAGGCATCTGTTTTCATACAACCTAAGTCAGGAAAAGAATTTGTAATTTATAGTGACGTGTTTTCAAACAATCTTGGATGTGTATTGATGTAAGAAGGCAAAGTGATAGCTTATGCCTCGAGACTGTTGAAACTGCATGAGAAGAACTATCTGACGTACGATCTAGAATTGGTTGTCATTGTGTTCCCTTTGAAAATTTGGCGTCATCATTTGTACGGTGAGAAGTGTCGTGTCTTTACTGATCATAAGAGTTTAAAGTATTTGATGACTCAAAAGGATTTGAATTTGCAACAATGAAGATAGCTCAAGTTGTTAAAAGATTATGAGCTAGTGACCGATTATCACCCGGGAAAGGCGAATGTAGTTACCGATGCTTTAAGTAGAAAGTCCCTGTTTGCTTTGAGAGCTATGAGTACGAAGCTAGATTTTTTTGATAGTGGTTCAATTTTGGCCGAGTTGAAGGCTAGACCGTTATTGCTTTAGCAAATATGTGAAGCTCAGAAGAGTGATAGTGAATTACAAGCCAAAAGAGCTTAGCGTGAAGTGAGCAATGATTCAGATTTTCGGGTCAGTTCAGATGATTGTTTGATGTTTAGATATAGAATATGTGTTCTAAAAGATAATGAGCTTATTCAAAAAATTTTGCACGAGGCACATTGTGGTTGTCTGTCAGTTCATCTGGGCAGTACGAAAATGTACAATGATTTTAAGAAAATATATTAGTGGCCTTGTATGAAAAGAGATATTTTAGAGTTCGTATCAAAGTGTTTAATTTTTCAACAAGTAATGGCCAAACATTAAGTGCCATTGGGTTTACTTCAGCCAGTGATGGTACCCGAGTGGAAATGGGATAGAATTACGATGGACTTGGTAACAGGTTTGCCTTTGACCCCAAAAAAGAAAGATGTTGTTTTGGTCATTGTTGATCGGTTGACAAAATCAGCTCATTTTATTTCGGTACATACTGACTATTCGCTTGATAAGCTAGCCGAATTATACATTGCTGAGATTGTGAGATTGCACGGTGTGCCTATTTCTATTATTTCGATTAGAGATCCGAGATTTACTTCTAGATTTTGGAGAAAATTGCAAGAACCTTTGGGTACGAGATTGATTTAGCACTGCATTTCATTCGCAAACGGATGGTCAATCGGAAAGGGTAATTCAGATTCTTAAAGATATGCTCCGATGTTGTGTTCTAGAGTTTGAAGGTAGTTGAGAAAAATATCTACTTTTGGTTGCTTACAGCAATAGTTCTTAGTCGAGTATAAAGATGGCACCATACGAGGCATTGTATGGCCGTAAATGTCGAACTCCTTTGTATTGGACCGAGCTCAGTGAGAGACAAATTTACGGGGTTGATTTAGTTAAGGAGACTCAAGAGAAAGTGAAAGTAATTCGTGATTGTTTGAAAGCCGCTTCAGATTGACAAAAGTCGTACGTGGATTTGAAAAGAAAAGAGATTGAATTTCATATTGGCGATAAAGTGTTTCTGAAAGTATCTCCGTGGAAAAAGATTTTGAGATTTGGCCGTAAAGTCAAGTTGAGTCCATGTTTCATTAGGCCGTATGAAGTTATTGAAAGAATAGGACTAGTGGCATATCAGTTAGCCTTACTGAAAAAGTTGAAGAGGATTCATAATGTGTTTCATGTGTCGATGTTACTACGGTATCCTTCGCATATGATTTCTCCAACAAAAGTTGAGATTCAAGCTAATATGACATATGATGAAGAACCGATCAAGATTTTGGCTCGAAAAGTTAAACAGTTGAGAAATAAAAGTATAGCCTTAGTAAAATTTCTATGGCAAAAACATGGGGTAGAATAGGATACGTGGGAACCCGAGGAAGCCATAAGAAAAAATTACCCAAACCTCTTTTCTAGTAAGATTTTCGGGGACGAAAATCCCTAAAGGGGGAAGAGTTGTAACAGCCCTATTTATGGCCAAGTTGGAACATTGGTTTCAGGACCACGAATCTGAAGTAGAAAATTCATTCTGATAAACTTTTAAGGTCTATAGTATGATTGAATGCATGTGTGAAATTTTCGTTGAGAAATTTTATTGATAGAGGGTCCAATTTGACTATTAGCACTAAATTGCAAAAAGTGCAAAATATGTGTTCTAGAAGCTTTGGGTGCTTAATTGAAAAGAATTTGTAAATTAGAGGTCCTTATTTAGTAATTAGACCATTATATATCATGATGGACAAAAATGGACATGGAAGGGAAAATTTTCAAAGAAAGGCATTAAGGGCATTTTAGTCATTTAGTTCAGAAAAGAATAAAAAGGGAAAATAAAGTCAAATTTTGGTGTCCATCTTCCTCCCATAGCTGAAATTCTCAAGCTCTCCATAGCTAGGGTTTGGCCAACTTTCAAGCTTGATAGTAAGTGCATTCTAGCCCCATTTTTTATGCTCTTTACGTTTTTGAAGTCGTTCTCACCTGAGTTACCTATTTCTACCATTATTTTGAAGTAGGGTTCATGTTTAAAATTTTACCCATGCTCAACATGCATGTATTTCGATGTCCAATCTTAGAATATGAATGTTAGATGTATGATAAACGACTTTTACTAAGTGATTTTCAATAAAAATGTCAAAAAGGACCTATTTGCAAAAGTTGTAAAATATGTAGTAGACATGTGAAACAAAAGAAAAATGTGGGATGTTATAAGCATAAAAGAGGTTCGGCTTGAGAACAATGAATACATTTCATTTTACGAGCCTAGGGACTAAAGTGTAAATAAGTGAAAAGTTAGGGGCAAAAATGTAATTCTGTCATAATATGATTTTTGGGTCGAATTGAATAGTTTGATAATTAAATGAGCTAAATTTGTTATTATAGATCAAGAAAGATGAGGTTCTGACTTAGATTGAGGCAAGAACAAGGTTGTGGACTAAATTACAATATTAGCAATTATTTTTGTACCGAGGTAAGTTTGTATGTAAATAATGCATCATTTTATTTTTTTTAATGTTTTAATGTTGTATAAATCGTGTGATCAATTTATGTGATATAATTGGCAAAGTTTTAATAAGTGAGGAAAATCCCAACATTAGACAGATAGAATTAGCGAAAGACTCGGTGGGGACCACGATTTCGTACTGTTTTAATTCAATTTTTAAGCTATTTATTTTCTCTCCTTTATTTTGGGTTTTATTATGTAATTTTTGGGACTTGGGCTGTTTGGTTTAAATGGTGGATTTTGAACTGTTTTATAATTTTAATACTGTTAGACACGACAACACTAGATTTTTGCTAATGACAACAGTTTTTCCCTAAAACAAAATGTTTTCCGAAAGCTTCCACTAAAGAAGGAAATACCTTAGTTAACTTAATAGTGAATACACATTTTCTGGAATAACTAAGAGCTAATAGCTGGAACGGTTCTTGTTTATCAATGTGTTTTCAAATCCCATTCCATGTAACATCGCCAGATTTGGTTGTAACGTTTAGGCCGGGTTTGGGGTGTTACAGTTGTGGTATGCGAATGTTGAGTTATGTCTTTATTGAGGATGTTTATTTGCTAAACCATATCTTATTATGTGTTGTTAAGATTGGTATAAGTGTGATTGTGTTTCAGGGTGGCAAATGGTTTGGTAGATAGCCTTATTTTTGTCCACACGGGTAGACACACGGGCATGTATCTAGGCCGCATGTGACACACGGTCAGCCCTATAGGCATGTGAATAGGTCGTGTGTCCCCTGCACCTTAATTTGGAGAAAAAGAATGCGCAGTATAAAGCACATGGGTGTGTGTCTCAGCCGTTTGGACGGCACAGCCTGGAACACGGGTGTGTGCCCAGGGCGTGTGAAGCCTGCACCTACTTTATGAAAAATCATGAAAATTAAATTTACCACACAGCCTAACACCCGGGTGTGTGACTTGGCCTTGTGACCCTCGAATGTTTGTGACATCATAAATAGAGATTTACATAGGGTAGGGACACGAGCATGTGTGACCACACGACCTACCCACACAGGCGTGTCCAAGCCACACGGGCGTGTGACCCCTATTTTAGGAAAAAATTTTCCAAGTATTGACAAATTTTCTAAAGTTCTCGATTTAGTCCCGAACCACTCCTAAAGTATATTTTGGGCCTTGTAGGCCTGTGATAGGGATATTATGAGTATGTATGAAAAGTTTTAAATTGGGATGTAAATTTATGACTGTTTTGTATGTTTACGTGCAATTAAGTGTGGTAATGCCTCGTGCCCTATTCCGGCGTTGAATACGGGTAAGGGGTGTTACATTGATCAAAAGTAATTTTATGTCAATTTTTATGGATTGCTTGTCCTGGTATTAAAACTTTAGTAAAAGATAAGAAATTTAGGTAAATTTACTTATCACATCACATGCTTATATGTTTATCACCGTACATTCTTATATGTACCTAGATTTTTTCTCATAAAAATTGTTTTTCTTAATATATGCTATTTGATAATTGTTTGGTGATTATGTTTGAATGATGGTAGATTAATTTAATGTTATAAATTGATAGATTTGTAAATAACGATCCATAATTTTATCGATCATTTTTATTAATCAAGGCCTAAGGTTCATCATAATTTGTGACTTTGCATCAGTTCTTAGTCATTTTTAAACTAATTGTTTTATGTGTTTATTTTATGGCTTTGGAATTTGATATCGGTATAATTTTGATTCAATGTTCTTGATGTTCGGGTGTTTTAGTATCATATAAGTTATTTTGAAATTTTGCTATTGATGAATTTTGATTGGACTCAAAGTCTACTATGGAGCTTTATTTGCTTACTTGATAAAATCATCAAGACTCAATGTCAAACAAGAAAGGTATATCAACTTATTAGATCTCTATCTTTACATTTTTTGTTCCTCAATAGTGGCATCTTTAGATATTAAATTGGATTGATATATGATTTAAATATTTGAGATGGTATTTCTTTTTAAGTTTTGATTCCATGAGCTACTTATTATTTTAAGCATATTATTTGCTCATTAAAATGAATATTAATTAACTTATTTATGTCACTATACTAAGTTCTATAATTAAATAATATATTTAGCTAAAACATATTTAGTAGGTAAATTTGTGGTGATAAATCAATGAATTTTATTATTGTTCACATATAGATAATGTTCCTCTAATGTCTCTTCTTAATTTGGTTATACAATTTGAAATTTTTTCAATACTAATACATGTGTAGTTCTAAAGATAATTTTGAGGAATGTCTAAATTGATTTTTGGGTTGATTATAATATAAAATTTCAAGTTTAATCGCTATAATTTCTAATTATTGAATTATTTTGGTTGAAAACATTTTCATAAACTTAAAAATCAAAATTATTATAAATCAAAATTATTATATTAATTTGACCATTGACATTTGTATGGACCTCGTTTGTATTAACCTATTGTTGTTTGATAAGAAGCACGAAAAAAATAAAACTCGTGCGGTTTAATTTTGTAAATGACTTGTATTTTTCTTACTATATAGTCTTAAGAAACTTGTTACTTTTGTAGAGTTGTTAAAGATAGTTCATACGCTTTATATTATTCCATTTGTTAATTATTTAGAGAAATGATATGATCAATTATAAATAGAAAGGTTTTAGTGAACATGAAATGTATTATTTTTAAGTAAATTTCATACAACACTCAAATATGAGTCATCATAGGAGGTTAGGAATGTACATTGATATGAGTATCCTTATATCAATAAATATCTTTGAGATATTAATTAGAGATTTAGTTATGACATAAGTTGTCAATTATTATGAGATAGTTTTCCCAATATTAGGGGGTGTAACGCCCCAAGTTTCTTAATTGTTGAATTGCTTAATTGTGACATGTGAAAATATATAATATCGATAATGACAATATATCGCAAAAATAAAATAAAAAAATAAAGAACACACAGATTTTACGTGGAAACCCTTTCGAGAAAAAACCACGGGCAGAGGAGAAGAAAATTCACTATGTCGAATTCGAATCATTACAAGAGGAATAGACTATGTCTATTTATAAGCTTGTAAAGCCATATTCTAGTAGGATTGAAACACCTTATCCTAATCAATATAAAATAGATGGAGTTTAATAAGGTTTAAAAAACATTATTCTAAAATAAAATAAAAGAAGTCTAGTTCTATTTGGATATTACTTTTATTTTATTTTCCATCGTATTTTATTTAAAAAAGAATTTGGGTCGCTTAATTCTAACAATCTCCACCTTGACACGAATTCTCAGTGAACAAGTTCTTCATCGCGAACTTTCAACGATCAAGTTCTCCACCTTTTCCATAAAACCCCTTAAGGATTTAACTTCAACAATGAACACCAACCAAGTCTAAGCCATGCTCAAACTTGGTTATAGGAAGTGACTTAGTCATCATATCTGCAGGATTTTCATGAGTACTAATTTTGCTCACAACAATATCACCACGAGAAATAATATCACAAACAAAATGATACCGAACATTAATGTGTTTTGTTTTCTCATGAAACATTTGATCTTTTGTAAGGAAGATGGCACTTTGACTGTCACAAAATACTGTACTTATTTGAAGGTCTTCATTGAGTTCACTAAATAGTCCCTTCAACTAAATAGCTTCTTTACAAACCTCAGTAATCACCATGTACTCAGCTTTAGTGGTAGACAAAGCGACTGTAGTTTGCAAAGTGGCTTTCCAATTGATTGCACAACCTCTAATTGTAAAGACATAACTTGTGAGAGATCTTTTTCTATCAAGGTCTCCAGCAAAATCAGCATCAACATACCCAATGACTCCATCTCTAGTTCTTCCAAACTGTAAGCAAACATCAGTAGTACCTCGTGAGTATCTTAAAATCCAGTGAACTGCTTTCCAATGTTCTTTACCGAGATTCGCCATGTATCTGCTAACTGCACTGACTGCATATGATAAATCTAGATGTGAACAAACCATAGCATACATGAGAGATCCCACTGCACTATAGTATGGAACATGTGACATGTACTCAATCTCATCATCTGATTATGGAGACAAAGCTGATGAAAGTTGAAAATGAGCTGCTAAAGGAGTACTAACAGGCTTAGCATTCTGCATATTGAACCTACAAAGAACTTTCTCAATGTTCCCTTTCTGACTTAGGTACAATTTATTTTATTTTCTATCTATGAGAATTTTCATACCAAGTATCTTCTTCGCTGGTCCCAAATCTTTCATCTCAAATTCTTCACTTAGTTGGGCTTTGACTTTTCTGATCTCTCCTTTATCTTTTGCTGCTATCAACATGTCATCAACATAAAGGAGTAGATATACAAAAGAACCATCGTTGTTTTTCTTATAGTAAACACAACTGTCAAAACTACTGCTTTTGAAAGCATGAGAAGTCATAAAACCTCTTGTACCACTGTCTTGGTGACTATTTCAAACTGTAAAGGGACTTTTTCAGCAAGCAAACATAGTCCTCTTTTTCTAAGACTGTAAAACCCTCTGGTTGTTGCATGTAAATATCCTCCTCAAGTTCTCCATACAAAAATGCAGTTTTAACATCTAACTGCTCAAGCTCCAAATCATGCATAGCCACAATACCAAGCAAAGCTCGAATTGAACAATGCTTCACAACTGGGGAGAACACATCTGTGAAGTCCACTCTTAGAATTTAACTGTAACCCTTTGCAACAAGCCTTGCTTTATATCTGAATTCTTCAACTCCTAAAGCCCCTTCTTTCCTTTTATACACCCATTTACAGTGAACAACTTTTTTACCTTTAGGAACTTTTACAAGATCCCATGTTTTGTTTTTGTAGAGTGAAACATCCACTTTTTTTAGTCTTCACAACTAACCGCCTCAGAATAATTCGATGGCTATTAACTTGTATCTATATCTTCAGCCACATTTAAAGTATAAGCAACTAGATCAGCCTCGGTATACTTCTTTGGAGGTTTGATTTCTCTTCTAGTTCTGTTTTTGGCTATAGAGTATTGTGGTGAAGAAACAACTCTATTCTCAATTTTTTACTGGCTTGAGAAGTCGACTCTGTTGTAGATTTTGTATTAATCTAAAACTCCACCTATTTTTGATTTTCTTTATTGGAAGAGTCTTTAAGAGATAAGTTAGGTAGCATAGCAGTTTCATCAAAAACAACATCTCTACTAATCACAACTTTTCTATTTTCAAGACACCATAACTTATACCCTTTTACACTAGCTTTATAACCAAGGAAAATACATTTAATGGATCTAGGTTCCAATTTTCCATTATCAACATGAGCATAAGCAGGACACCTAAAAATCTTTAGATAAGAATAGTCAGCAGGGTTACCAAACCATACCTCTTATGGAGTCTTTTTCTCAATGGCAATGGATAGAGATCGGTTGATCAAAAAACATACAGTAGAGGCTGCTTCGGCCTAAAATGACTTGGGTAAGTTGGCATTTGACAACATACATTGAACCTTCTCCATGATCATTCTATTCATTCATTCTGCAACGCCATTTTGCTGTGGAGTATGACGAACTGTCAAGGGTCTCACGATCCCTTCTGACCTGCACAGTTTATTAAACTCATCAGAATAGAACTCTAAGCCATTGTCTATACGGAGGTGTTTTATTTGCTTTCCTGTCTATTTTTCAATCATAGTTTTCCAAGACTTAAATGCAGAAAACACATTGCTTTTCTGCTTCAAGAAGAACGCCCAAACTTTTCTGGAAAAATCATCAATAAAAGTTAGCATATAATTAGCTCCACCGCTCGAAGGCACTCTGGATGGCCCCCACAAATCAAAATAAATATACTCCAATGTTCCCTTCATGTTATAGATTCCTCTGGTGAACCGAACTCTCTTTTACTTCCCAAAAATGCAGTGCTCATAGAATTTCAGTTTGTAAATTCCTTGCCCATTAAGAAGTCCTCTTTTTCTCAATTCTACCACACCATTCTCACTCATATACCCTAGGGCACATATGTCAAAGTTTACTAATATCATCATTTGACAAGGAAGAGGAAGCGATAGCTGCATCACCAGTAACAGTAGAACCTTACACTGTTTCGTAATTTGTAAACCAATCTCTATTGGGACTCATGTGGAAGGTGCAGTCTAAATCAAGGATCCACTCCTCGCTCACTTTAGAATTGATGATTGAAGCGAATAGAAGTTCACCATCGCTGTAGTCTTCTACAACATCAGCTTCACCAAAATTTTTTGGTTGTTTTCCCTTTTGATTCGCAGTCTCCCTTTTGATCTTATCCTGTAGTTTATAGCACTCAAATTTAATGTGTCATTTCTTCTTGCAGAAGTTACAAGTTTTACCTCTATTTGAAGACTTCGATCTACCCTTAGATTTACCGTAAGGATTTCGTTCTTGTGTCCTTCCACGATCATCATCAGTATTCCGATCTTGTCTCCCATGAACAATGAGACCCTCACCCTGAGAGTCGGTTTTAACCACAAGATGCTTCATCTTATCATACGAGGTTAAAAAATCATAAACCTCATCAACTATGAGAGACTCGCGGCTATATATAATCGTGTCTCTAAAGGTTGACTAAGACAGGGGCAACGAACAAAGTAGAATCAACCATAGATCTTCCTTATCATACTGAACCTCCATGGCCTCCAAGTTTGAGAGAATTTTGTTAAACATTGTTAAGTGTTCGCGCACAGATGCACCTTCCTCCAAACGATGAGCATAAAGACGTTGCTTCATATGCAACTTGCTGCTTAGAGTTTTCGAAAAGCATATTTGTTCCAGCCTTTTCCATAATCCAGCAACGGTCTTCTCTTTCATCACATCTTGTAAACTTTCGTTAGACAAATGCAGATGTAATTGTGTAAATGCCTTTCAATCCTTACGCTTCTTCTCTCCATCTGTTAATGTTGAAAGCATCTTATCTATCCCTAGCAGGGCTTCCTCTAGATCCATCAGTGCAAGAACTGCTTCCATCTTAATCTGCCACAACGCAAATCTGGTGTTACAATCCAATAGCGAAATTTCATACTTCAAAGACACTATTACCGTGATCGAGATGAAAAAACCTGGAAGCTCTGATAGCAATTTGGGAAAATATATAATATCGATAATGACAATATATCACAAAAATAAAATAAAAAATACACAGATTTTATGTGGAAACCCTTTCGAGAAAAAACCACGGGCAGAGGAGAAGAAAATTCACTATGTCGAATTCGAATCATTACAAGAGGAATAAACTATGTCTATTTATAGGCTTGTAAAGCCATATTCTAATAGGATTGAAACACCTTATCCTAATCAATATAAAATAGATGGAGTTTAATATGGTTTGAAAAACCTTATTCTAAAATAAAATAAAAGAAGTCTAGTTGTATTTGGATATTACTTTTATTTTATTTTCCATCGTATTTTATTTAAAAAAGAATTCAGGCCACTTAATTCTAACATGACAAGTAATTAATTTTTTCTACTAGTTGAGCGTTCTAGTTGTGTGTTTGAAGACTTATGTTTGATTCTCTTCCCTTTAATTTTGATTATTTTTATCCTTATTTTTATCTAATCACACCTAGCTTATTGTTAATTTTTGTATGTTTGCTAGCAAGAAAGAGTTAGTTGGTTCAATGGTAAAGCCTTAGCTTACCTTTAGGTCCCAAGTTTAAATTCTTTTGTGTGCAAAAATAGAAATTATTTTTGTTTCCTCCTTGCTGTGCTACCGAAGTTGCCAAGAAGTTAGTCAAACTCAAACATAATAATCTGATGAGATAATAACTAATCTGATTTGATAGGATTTTTTTTTTAATTTTGAGAATTATCCCTTAAAAATTCTCCTTTGTAACGTCCCACACTCTCCCTCAATTCCCACTTTTCATTTTTTTCACTTTTGTTACAAAAAACCTTCTCCTTGCCATTTTTCTCTGCCCCTTTCTTTTTCCTGTGTCCATCCATATTTTCTCGATAACAATCCATTCATCTTTCCTCTTTGTCACCCTTTTCTTCTATTTTGTTGTTGTTTTGACCTGTGGTGTCGCTAGTCTCTGATTTTGTTGTTGGTATGTGTGATTTGGATTTCATGAGATAGTTGTAAGTTTTCGTGTAAGTATAGTTTGTTCGTTTTTGTTTAAGAATGATGTTTTTGTATTAGTTTTTAGTTGAAATGTTATTTTTTGGTTTTGGATGTAATATGATGGTCTAATTGTTTACAAATCTGATAGAGGAGGATTGTGAGACACATAACTCTCTTCCAGTGAATTGAGTGCCTTAGGAATCGCTTATTCTCTAGGTAAGTGGTCGAATCCTAGTTAGGGGCTTGGTTTGTTTGAATTTTTGTAAATGCCAAATGCCCTAATGCTTTTTGACCAAATATTTTGATTGAGTAAGGGTCGAATGATTGATTTAGTTTTGGTGTGTTCTTATGATAGCCCAAACTTCGAATGATTGATTTAGTTTTGGTGTGTTCTTATGATAGCCCAAACTCGGATGGAACGATCTGACCCAAATTTCGAATGTCAATTTAGCTATCGAGGTGACTTTCTATTTAAGACTTTAAAAACCGTACCAACTAACTGTACACACCACACATTTGCAGAATATTTCGTATAAGAAATTAGTTCTAAGTGCATGTTTTTCTAAATTAATTATTTCATCCAGACAATTAGAAGGTATAAGGTGTACCTTAATACTCTGTGGTCTCCTTTAGTTGCAAAAAATTGTTAGTTTATTTAATTATCACCACATTAAACAAGTAATTAAAACCATCTAGATAAGCAGTCAAACAAGTAATTATAACGTTCAAAAAAGTCCCAATGAATCAAACAGTCCGTAATGTCTGTTTACAACTGTTGAAAATTTTATTTAAAAAGTTTGAGTCTAATTTCAATATTGAACCCTTAGAACGACCACATTGCCTTCACTTTGGAGTTTAAGTCCTCAACACACATTCTTTAAAAAAATGCATTGCGATGGATCACCGATTTGCCACCATCCTCGTTAACTAGCGAACTATTTATCTACAAGGTAAAGTAAGGAGTGTGAAATTGGTAAAGCTCAGTGAGCACACATACATACAACACAAGTAAACACACCAGACATGTTAGGACTTAAATGTACTTTAACAATTCACATATAACAAAATTTTCATACACAACACAGCGATACATTGGCAACTCATGATATGAAACATAATCAAATTATATGCTCATTGGATAAACGGGTCTCCAAAACACATCAGATTACTCATAAATTTGTATGCTATCTCCATGCAAGTGTAGCTTGTATACTCATACTATCACATCCCGAAAAATCGAGTTAGAAGAAATTGAGTTAGTGAAACCAAGAGAGGTCACGCCCTATTTTGGATTAAGGTTGTGAAAGTTATGATAAGTAATTTAATATGGTTTAGTGGTTGTGTATTATGTATGTGTATGAAAAGTCCTAAGTTCAAATCCTATCTTTTGAAATTTTGTTAATTTTTAGATTAATTCTTATCCCTGGTCTTTTGACTTAAATCTTATTTCTGTGCAAGTTATGACAGAATGAGTCTATTGGTTTAGTGGTAAGGCTTCAACTTACTCTTTGGTCCCGTGTTCGAGTCTTTGTGTGTATAAAGTGGAAATTGCATTTGTTTTGAACTATGAGGGAATCTGGTGGGTGGTTAATGAATGGGATGTGGGTAGTTAAAAAAAATTTTCCCAAATTATCTCTCCTACTTTCCACTCTCACGTTCTTCTCTCCCCCTCTTCTCCATTTTTTCTTCTTTCTTTTGTTTTCTTTTTTCCTTCTTCTTTGATTTTTTCTTGCTACTATTCCGTTTTCTTCTGTAATTCCTAGGTGATATTCGCACTTTGATCGTAGTCCAACCGTGGTGTAAGTTCATTAAATTATTTTTCTATTATTTTAGCTTTAATTTGTTTTTGAGAAAGATTTAGGTTGGTTAGTGTTTAATTCTTGTTTTTTTATGGTGTAAACGTTCTAATGGTTTTTGTAGGTGAGGGAAACAATAATCAAATTTCTCCAACAGATTAAGTTTTGGTTTGGTTGTTATTTCCAAGTGGTAAGAACTTGAATTTTATTGTAGGGGCTGGAATTTTGATAATAATATGTTATTTTAAATGGTTCTTTTTTACGATTTGTTGGCATGATTTGATGAACAATTGTAGGATTCGTGGGTTCTAGTTATGTGGTCAATCAATTCTACCATCAGGTGTGTGAAAACAACCCAAAAACTCAACCAAAACTTGATAAAATCATGAAACAAGGGTTATTTTTGAAATCACCCAACGCCATTCGGTTGTGTGCCAGGTCGTGGGGAAAACCGTGTACGCCACACAACTAGGTGGTAGGTGTGTGCTAGACCGTGTGCGCCACACAGTCGTATGCTAGGCCGTGTGCCAAACCATGTGGGGCACACTACCGTGTGTGCTTTTGTAGCCCGTGTGGAGAACATAGTCGTGTGAAATCTTGTAACCCACGGGCTGGATTTTTGGGCCATGTGGGCCTTTTGGGCTAATTTTGAGGCCCAATTATGGCTCGATTAAGGGATTCAAAAATTAGGTCCGTGGGCATTATGTAGGCTCAAAAAAGCGCAAGTTTTAGTAAACAGACATGGGTAAGTGTAGGAGGTATGTTAGTTGAGTTTCAATAAGTATAATAATGCATTATGATTTGCTATAAGTAGGTATGTGAGTTAAGCATGAATAGTTTGTAAACCATGTATGTTAAATTTATTATGTTATCTATTCTGATAAGCTATTCAATTTGACTATGTAATATGAACATATGATATTATGATTCTGCATGTGCATTGGGGTGGGTTTTGATATTGGAGGAAGTGTTTTTAGGCAATATTACTGCATTTTTGGCAATTAAACTGTAATATATGTTTGGCAGCTCAGCTGCACCATTATGAGTGGCATGCCACCACGACCCGGTGTAATGGGATGGAGGGACTCTTGTAGTCCTAGTTGGTGTGATTGGTTAGACAGAGTTGCTATGTAACAGATGGGGTAGGATCTGTGTCTGCATTTGTATCTAATTATGAACACACATATGATTCTGTATAAGAGTATGTGTTTGAGATTATGATTATGAAATTATGAAATTCCATTCTAATATATGTTTCAGAAATTATGACAATTTGATATAATATATGATAAGCTCTGATGAGATATATGATATGCTCTATTATGTAGTGTGATATGAAATTTTGATCTGATTACTGTATATGCAAAACCATAAGAAAATTTTGTTTGTGGGTTGGGTCACACACTAGACTTTAAGCTCACTCGTTTATTTGATACATTTCAGGTGAACATCCGACTTACGACTGGATGGCATGCGGAAGCTCAAATTGTCTTTTCGCGGCTAATTAAATATGGTTATTTACATTAGAAAATTTTTGGGATTTTTCGGACTGTAATATGTTTTTAGGCTGTATTTTGGTTTTTGTTTTGGTTTGTCGGTTTGTTTTGATATTTTCAATTGTAAAATTGCAAAATCATACGAGTTAACAAAAAAATGAATTACGATTTTCAAAACTAAAACTCTGATATTTTTTTGCTGCAAGATTAAGTAATCACTTAAGTATTTTCTATAAAAAAAATATATGATTTTTAACGAATGATTGTCATAATATTGAAAATGATCTGTCAATGTTTGTACTTTCAAAACGCGCAACTTTGAATTTGAACTTTGGTTTTTCAAAACATCTATAAGAGCTTTTGCTAGAATTTTTTGTTTTCGAAACATGCACTGAATTTGATTAGAACAAAAGCTTTGAACGAGTTGATGTAATTCCTCAACATTTGGTCATAACTTCTAGGCCAAGTTTGGGGTGTTACACACTCTCTCCAAACACACTATGCTATCTATGGTGAATGGAGCTATGCTCAACATTCTCTTATCTCTCCAACACTACCCAACACATAATAAAAAAGGGTGACTACTTACAATTCTATGGCATGCCAGTGATATCCAACGATTTCAAGTGTTCACATTGCCAACACATCTATTTAATCACATTTTATTACACAATATAATTGGCTTGGATTACTATTGAGCTCGCACCTAGCATTCATAATAATATAATTTTGTACTAATCAAAACTTGCAACATCATAAGACACATAATTCACATACGAGTTCGTGCATGCATAAATGCACATATTGATAAAATTCGCATATTATAAAAATCCGTATTATATTATTTACTTTATATCTGTTTGTAAATATTACAAAACCATATACAAATATTTTATATATATATATTTATTCAGCGACCTTTTATCACTTCAAATTTCTCATATATTTTTATGCATATTAGATGAAACAAAACCTAGAAACGCATATATATAAAACCCAACCCACGCAAATAATATATACAACAACCCACACAAATATATATTATATAACACAACACCCACTAATATATATTCTGTATACAATAGAACCACGCATATGTATAGTATATATATTATATAAAATAAAACTCCCGCATATATATATAAAACTAAACCTCTCTCTATATTATATAAACAAAGACACCTACCTTTTTAATTTCTCAGCCAATAAAGCTCACCCAGAGAAGGAACAATTAATGCTAACAATCACAAGGCAATTTATGCTTATATATTGTATATATACATACTTATTTACGCATATATTATATATACACTCATTAGCACGACAGCTCACAATGTTCATACACACACACACACACTCAACCTTTAATGCACAATTCACTTACACACATTTGATACCGTCAACTTTGCATAGCAAGCATATCCAGAAACTTAAGACTTCAACGGTTTGCACAAGAAAAGCCAAAGTTTTCATACCGCAAAGGGGTTCGTAGGCCTCATTTTGACATTTCAAATCTCGTAATTCATGTAAAAATACAGCATACAGGTACACTCATTTGTAGCTCATCACGTCTCGTCAAACTAGGTAACTTTTTGCTTGATTTTATCTCGGTTTATTGAGGCTCTACTAACATTTTCAGCTTCGCACAAAAATATAGATATTACTAAGTATTCAAAAATAATCTAGCTTACTCTCTTTATGTTCATACAATGACTCTCTACTCACACATACTTATTCGGCTTATTTTGTACAATCTATTTCACTTAATTTCTTCTTTTTAACTTAATTAAATCCTTAACCTCTAGCACCTAACCACCTAACTAAGGTTTAATTATAGATCTAGATCTTTAACTTTGCTCAAATTCTTTAATTAATAATTTTTTGAAAAAAACATTGTTCATCCTCATTCACAAAAGAAAAACACTTAATTCATGAATTACTTAAAGATTTTGATAAATTAAATTTGTAAACCTCTTAATCTCGTCAAAATATACTAAAAATAATTTTAAAAACATATCTTAGATCTTTATTATGAGATTCACCATTTTGTATGCAAAAGATAGCTTTAAAACCATGGATCTTTAATTTTCTTGCTTAGATCTATGAAAATTCAAATTAAAAACACCTAATAAAAGTTTAATACATAAGAAAATAATACATTTAGCTTTAGTTTGGAAACCTCCACGAACTTGTAACAATTAAGCAAAAGCGAGCTAAATTTAGATGAAAATTAGAGAAGAAAGAGTGATTTTCCTGCAAAATTGAAGGAATATAGGGTTTGGATGCCAAGAAAATCTAAAAGGTGCAGAAAATTTGAGAGAAAAATTTCAATCTCAGATCTAACAAATTTTTAAAAAGAAAAAGCATGGAGGGAAATTGGGACGGCAGGTGGCTTTTATAGCCAACTAACTTTTTTTTTAAATTGGGCTATTTCCTTCTAAGTCCTCTCTTATTTTTCTCTTGTTCTAATAACTCCCTTTTTAACCACTAGTCTTAAGTTACACATTTAACCTCTACTTTAATCACTATTCCAAATTAGTCTCTATTAATTTTTACTAATACCCCAATTATTAATAACATCATTATTTTATTTTATTTAATAATTATTATTTTACTATTATTTTATTTATTTTATCCTATTTCAGCTTCTACGACACAAAACTCGATTTTTCTCTTGAGCCCACAATCCAATACCCAATTCTACTAACCCGATTTTTAGGATGTGACAATTCTTGATAATTGATTAAGTTGTGGATATCATGTGCAGAATTTGGTTGCTGCTGTAGTGCGGACATCCCAAAAAGATCACATGTGTGACTTTAAACCCGAAAATCAGTGCAATCATGCGAAACTAAAATTGACAGTCGATGTCACATGACCATGTGGGCCACATGGGCTGGATAGGTGGGGCATATAGGCCACACAGGTGATATGCGTGATATGAAGTAATAAAATTTATAATAAATGATCACACCAGAAACTAACTATTATCACGATTTAAGGCAAGCGCACCTATCAAACAGTAGTATAGCTTAGTGGCAAGACCGAGATATCATACCCAAGGGAACCAAAAGTACTAGTACTAACTTTCTTTCTATTATTTAACCTGAGAATAAAAGTGGATTTTTATTAAAATAAATTAATTATTAGACTAAGCTAAGAATGCACAAAAAGTGAATTGCAAAAAAAACTCTCAGGAAAACTGATTGACTTGGACAATACTCAAGGGAGAATCTACCTAGACTTCACTTGTTATCAACTCTTGAACTAGACGATTTATTCACTTGACTTGATCCGTAGAAATCCCTAACTTATGTTAATATCTCTCTTAAGACTAAAAACAACTAACCCTAGGTTGATTAATTAAAATTTCTTTCTAATTAAAACCCTTAGCGTTGCATTAACTCGATCTATGGATTCCCTTATTAGGTTTGACCCTAATTCGGTAGATTTTCGTCGTCCTATTTCTAGGATTGCATCAACTCCGCTTAATTATGTTGGATCTACTCCTATGCAGGGACTTTTGCTCCTCTACATAAGCACATTTGACTTAAATCAATATCTCCAAAACATCAATTTAAGAGTTAAAAACACAATTAAGAACAAATCAAATATTTATCATATAATTCAAGAGAAAGTAATAACAAAATCTGTCTTAGGTTTCATCCCCCTCAAGTATTTGAGGGATTTATTCATTCGTATAAAAGAAAACATCTCAGAAGAAATAAAATAACAAAACATAAAGAACCCAAAAACCCCTGAAGGTAATTGAAGGGAGATCTTTAGTCTTGAGGGAGAATTCAACTTCTGAGATGAATCAATCGGCTTCTCTTGGAGTAATTCCTTACTTCTACTCTCTATGTTGGTGGGAAATAAGCACCATCTTGAGGGGAGAAAAGTACTCTTAGTAGTTGCCCCCTAGGGTCTTTATATAGAGCTTTGGAATACCTTTCTTAGCCCCTAAGTAGCATTTTTCAAGTGAAATTGAACTTCCTCATGATAGGGACACGCCCGTGTGCCACGCTCGTGTGGATTAAGGCCCAGGCCATGCTCGGGCCTGTTAAGGTGGCACGGCCTTGTGGTCTGGCTGTGCTTGTTGGGGTTGGGCCATGTTCAAGCTCAAGGTGGCACGATCGTGTGGCACGGCCGTGTGGCGAACCTTCGGGCCGTGTTGTTTTCATACTTTGGTCCATTTTCTCTGTTTTTGGCCCGTTCCTTGCTCTTTTCTCTTCCCTAAGCTTACCTGAGTATAAAACATGAAATTAAAGGTTTAAGAGCATCAATTTACACAAATTTAATGATAATTCATCCAGATATTAGGCTAAGCATGAGGTAAAAACATGTATAATTTATCGTTTATCAAATACGCCCACACTTAAGCTTTTGCTTGTCCTCAAGCAAAATCTCAACTCACAATTAAGAATCATTCTTCTCAACTTATAACCCTTATCAATAATGTTTCAAACTAATCCATAAGTAATCATATAATAAGAATTCAACCAGAAGAACATTAAAGTTTCAAACACTCTAAGTTGAGAATTTTATCACAGAAACATAAGTTTTCTCCCTTCTCTTAAGTAATCACCTCTCAATCAAAATCAACAAGATTTGACATCCTCACCAAAGATTCACTCTATCCACTCAAAGTGTTTAGGGTTCAAGAATTAAGCACTCCTTAGTAAACCTGAAAAGTTATTACCATAGGCTTACAAGAAAATCAAATCTCCACCACTATAGATTGATATGACACATCGATCAAAAGGTACTTCAATGGTTGTAATGGGGCTTTGGTTAGGGATGTTGTCACAAGCTGAAAACGAGGGTTAAAATCAAGACTGAGTTGAAAAATCATCTAGCTAGAAAAATCTCTATCACTGGAACATATTCCTTAGAGCTAAGTCCTATGATGACATCGATCTGGATTTGGAAGCTTGTAGAAATATGCAAAAACTATTGAACTATTACAGATTACAACTGAATTAACTGTATATACCATTTTTATTAGAACAAATCAAATACAATACTTTGAATGTTTACAGACTTATTAAATTGAACAAGAGAACAAAGCTAGATAATAATTTCAACTCAAATCTCGAAAAAAATTGGGATCAAAATAATTGAATGGAATTAAACAAAAATGGGTTATAGGTTAATATTAGAGGTGAGTCAAAGAATGGGTTGTTAGGCTCAATAGGGTTCACTAGGGGTTAATTTATAGAGGTAGGCTTTTTATGGAGTAAGTGGGTTAAACCTAGGTGCCTTTATCATTTCAGTATACCAAATCAATGATGTGGTCTCGACATGTATAATCAAAGCAAGTTCTAGAATAACAAATCAGTATTGACTCACTCAAAGCAACAATAAAAGTGAGCACGAAAGAATATATTTTCAAAAGACTCAAAAATCTCACTAGAATTATGGCTTTTTGATGTCAATCCTGCGAATTTTAAATCTCAAGATAACACTTAAAATTAGGGAAAAAAACCTAGAAAAAATTTAAAATCTCAAAAATTTTAACTTATCATGCTTGATTCCCTAATGTCTTAAAGTTTGAATAATCAAAGCATAAGTACATATGTCTTACTTCTCAACACATCAATAAAAATCATAAATCAATCAGAATTAATTCCTAATAGGAGATTGAAGATAATGCAAAGAGTGAAAGTGAGAATTCAAAATTTTGAGAACAATGCAAAAAGTTAGTTGTAAAAATTTTCAGGAGTTTCAAAGAGAATGCACTAACTGAAAGTAAGTTCCCCCTCCCCCACACTTAAGATGTACATTGCCCTCAATGTACAGAGAAACATTAGTAGCAATAGAAGCATAATATCATAAGATAGGGAAAGAATTGAAACTCCCTGAATTGGATGAATTTGTGAGGTGGTGGAGTCTATAGAGTGTCTGAGACAAAGGAAGGTGCGGAGGTAGATACTCCGGTGGTGGTAACGGTTGTTTGTCCACAGCTGCTATGTCGAAAGGGTATGTTTGTCGGTATTAGGTGGCTAAGGTTCCCATTAGATTTTGGATTTGAGCTGTAAAGCTCCTTTGAAACTGCGAAGGCATTTATCAGTTTTAGGGAATTTGGATTAGCAAAGTGTACTCATTAGGAAATGGCCGATATGAAAAAATTTAAATAAAGTAAACTATGTTCTAACAATATGAAAATTCAAATAATTAAAAAGATAAAATAGAATAAAATGGAAAAACAAAAAGGCAAATAAAAAAGAAGATAAGAGGAGTAGAAAGTTCTAATCCTCAGAAGGTTTGCAAGGTGGGGGCGGTGATGAGATGTGAAGATGTTGGCATATCTGCTGAAGAGTAGCGCCGATATGATCGAAGCGTTGGAAGCACTGCTGCTCGAATCGTGTGAGGCGCTCGAATATGTCAGCATATGAAGCTGCCGCATGAACTGGGCGACGAGGGCGTGGTGGCTCAGATGGTGCCTCCTCTAGTGGTGGGACATCATTAGTAATGTCCTCGAGGTCTTCCTGCTCGGTAGAATGAGCTAATTGGTACCAAAGAGGATCGGTCTTACGTTGGGGCTGGATCATCCTCATGTGTAGCATAGTTTGGATGCCCTGTGGAGACATCTGGCTGACTAGTGTATACGAGGATGTCTGGGCCACGGTGTTGAGTAAGCTAAAGTAACGGGCCAACCACGTGATGTACGGGCCTATAGAGATTATGCCCCAACGGTGTCGCTCTGTTTGGTGCTGGATAGCATGGGCGATGAAGTAGGTGAGGTCGATCACATGAATATGCGCCATGCTCCATAAAAAGTAGGCATCATTGGTGTTGACGACGTCGGTACTCTCGTGCCTGCCCGTCAATATGTGGACGAGGAGGGCATGTATGTACCTCAGAGATAGGGCGAGGGCTGTCGCCTTAGAGCTACTAGGGCCGTATGTAGACGATGTAGGGACTAGGGCCTCCCAACACTTAGATGGTGATAGATGGATGTGGCGGTGGAGTTTGGAAAGGTCCTCTTCCTCCATGAATTCCTCCGTATAGAGGCCTAGAGCTGTACCGAACTCCGGTACACTAAGCTGACAAACGAGGACCCCTAGACAGAATTGGATTGTCCCAGGATCGTCGTGTCAGCTCATCACGGTCTGAAGATGGAATGTGGAGTAGAACTCTAGAGTGAGTTCAAGGTAGATAGGCTCCACAATCTAAAAGAACTGCTCCCACGAGTCTGTCGTTAACAAGGCCCAGACCTCATCCGCTAGGTGGACCTGCTCTAAGGCGGCCCAGTAGATGCATCTTCCTGCTCCTAGAGGTCGTGCTAGCAGAATCTGAAATAACTCCTTTTAGGAGTTCTACGGGAACTGTATAAAAGGATGTCGGACTTCAACAGTGGGTTTCGACGAGGAACCATCGGGTCCCTTTCGCTTCTTTGAAGTAGAGACGGCAGCTTTCTTTCTTCGTGACGATAACATAATTCCTAAAAACAAAAAGATATGCATTAGTCCTAAAAATTGAAACTAAAATATGAATATTAATAAGTTCCTAAAATTAATTGACAGTTTAAGCAAAACATGAACATATTGTATTCAAATGTTGATTTCACTAACCTAACTAATATAATCCACTCATTCTAATCATGGCATGGATATCATTTTATACTAAGTGTTAACTACTCTAGATAAGTAAAAGTGGCAGCCAAATGAGAGTCTAAATGGCATCATGAATTCCTTTAAAGTGGTGAGTATTTCTAGATTGTTCATGCTAAATGAATGAATATCCTAACAATAATCAAGCAATTAACTAAATGAATGAGGAAATAAACAAATAAAATAGATATAATACATTAAAATGAATAGAAAAGTAAGAAAAGGGGAACCGAATGAGCGGTTATGGGGTGGAACACGGTCGTGGTGAGGTTGCATGGGCGTGGTTTTTAGGGATGATGGGTATGAGAGTTGGGTTGAGAGATTTTTAGGGTTTGGGTGAGGAAGAAGGTGAATAGTGGGCTGTTTATATAGGTTTTTGGGTCGCACGGGTATGGCACATGCCCGTGTGGCTCGGGGTTAGCCCGTGTGATTCGAAAATTGAGGGTTTTGGCTTGCCGATTTCGTAACACACGCCCGTGTTCCTAGGGCATGTTGGGGCACACGGCCGTGTCGCGCGGCCATGTCTTTCAATGTTCGCTTCTCCCACGACCGTGTAATAGGTCACACACCCGTGTCTGAAATGGCAGGTTCGACCACAACCTTGGGGCACGGGTGTGTCACATGCCGTTGTTTGAATTAACAGTTTTGGCCACGGTTTTGAGACACGGGTATGGCAACTTGTCGAAGCCCGTGTTTGATTCAACATGTTCAGCCACGGCCACATTTCACGGCCGTAGCAAGTTGTCTAAGCCCGTGTGTTAGGAAAAATTTTACCCTGCTTATACACGGCCATATCGCACGGTCGTGTCTCTACTCATACTGTCCACACGGCCTTAGACACGCCCATGGGCTTGGCCGTGTGAGTGGAAAAACCTGCATTTAAAGGGTTAGTCGATGTATTAGGAAGCTGAAATAAAAGAATTTACTAGGTCAGTGCTCGGGTTGCCTCCCGAGAAGCGCTTATTTAGAGTCTAAGCTCAACTCAACTTGCGTGTGTCATTACAATGGTTCGTGGAGCTGAAGCTCCTCCCTGTTATTCTTAAATTACCTTTATAATGTTTAAGCCGATGATCGTTTACCTTGAAAGTGCCGTGGTTTGGATGAGTTACCTCAACTATGCTGTATGGAAAGACAGTTTGAACAGTGAATGGGCCTGACCATCTTGATTTAAGTTTTCCAGGGAATAGTTTAAGCCTTGAGTTGTATAGCAAGACAAGATCACCAGTTTTAAACTACTTCGGTTGTCTTAAACGGTTGCCATGGCATCGCTTTGTGACCTCCTTATATAATCGTGAGTTTTCGTATGCATTGCAGCACCATTCATCCAACTCATTTAATTGCGTTAGACGTTTCTCACCTGCAAGCTTAAAATCAAGATTTAGGAATTTGATAACCCAAAATGCTTTATGTTCAAGTTTAAATGGTAGATGACAACTTTTTCCATAAACTAGTCTATAAAGAGATGTTTCTATGGGAGTTTTGAATGCAGTTCTATAGCCCATAAGGCGTCATCTACTTTTCTTGACCAGTCTTTCCTGTTTGTTTCTACTGTTTTCTCTAGAATACGTTTTAGTTCTTTATTTGTCTGGTTTGTGGATGATAAGGGGTAGCTATTCTATAATGCACTCTATATCGTTTTAAAACTTTATCAAATTGAGCATTGCAAAAATGAGTACCCCTATCACTGATAATTATCCTAGGTGTTCCAAATCGAGAGAAAAGTTTTTTTTAGAAAACGTACTACCATCCTAGCATCATTAGTAGGTAAAGCTTGGGCTTCTTCCCATTTTGACATGTAATCTACTGCTACTAGTATGTATTTATTTCCAAATGAAGTAGGGAAGGGCCCCATGAAATCAATACCCCATACATCAAATATTTCGCATGAGAGTATATATGTTTGAGGCATTTTATTATGCTGAGAGATATTACATGTCCTCTGGCATTTATCACAGAAAGTCACATACCTGTTTGCATCTTTGAAAAGGGTAGGCCAGTAAAAACCTGATTCGAGTACTTTGTGAGCAGTTCTAGCTCCACTGTGGTGTCCTCCTGTTAGTCCAGAATGGTAGTGATCTAAAATTTTATCTGCTTCTGTCTCAGTAACGCATCTTCGAATGACTTGATCTGCACAAATACAAAAAAGAAAAGAATCTTCTCAAAAGTAATTTTTCACGTCAGTGAAGAATCGCTTCTTTTGCTGATGGATCAAACCTTTTGGGATTATGTTAGCTGCTAAATAATTTGCAAAATCGGCAAACCAATGGACTGCAGCTTCTGCTATGACTAGGAGTTATTCTTCAGGAAACAAGTCGTTTATTTTATCGAGGTCCTCGGGGTGTGGATTTTCTAATCTTGAAAGGTGATCCACTGCCAAATTTTCAGCTCCTTTTTTATTTTGTATCTCTAAGTCGAATTCCTGTAACAATAGAATCCATCTTATTAATCGAGGTTTTGCATCAATCTTAGTTAAAAGATAATGAAGAGCAGAATGATCAGTACAAACGATGACTTTAAAAAATATTAAATATGATCTAAATTTGTCAAACGCAAAAATAACAGCTAGCAATTCTTTTTCCATGGTAGTATAGTTTGCTTGCGCGGCCGTCAGGGTTTTGCTAGCATAATAAATTGGTTGGAAGTGCTTGTCTCTTGGTTGTCCTAGAACTGCACCTACTGCAAAATCACTCGTACCACACATTAGTTCAAAAGGTAGATTCTAATCAAGTGAAATCATAATTGTTGCATTAACTAATTTTTCTTTTAGAGTGTTAAAAGATTCTAAACATTCTTGGTCAAAATTGAAAAGCACATCTTTTTCTAGTAATTTTGTCAAAAGCTTAGCTATTTTAGAAAAGTCTTTAATAAACCTTCGATAAAAGCCAGCATGCCCTAAAATGCTTCTTATAGCCTTAACCGAATTAGGGGGAGGTAATTTTTCAATGGTTTTAATTTTTGCTTTATCTACCTCTATCCCTTTACTAGAAATTTTATGTCCTAATACAATACCTTCTTGAACCATAAAGTGACATTTTTCCCTATTGAGCACTAGATTCATCTCTTCACTTTTATTAGAACACGTTTTAAATTATCAAGACAGAGTTGAAAAGAATTACCAAAAACTGAAAAGTCATCCATAAATACCTCCATGATGTCTTCCACGAATTCGCCAAAGATAGCTAACATGCATCGCTGAAAAGTAGCAGGAGCATTACATAATCCAAAAGGCATTCTACGATAAGCAAACGTACCGTATGGGCATGTGAATGTTGTCTTTTCTTGATCTTCTGGAGCTATCAGGATTTGGAAGTACCCAGAGAGGCCATCCAAGAAGCAGTAATACATATGTCCTGATAGTCTTTCCAGCATTTGATTGATGAAGGGTAAGGGAAAATGGTCTTTTCTGGTTGCGTCATTCAACTTTCTATAATCAATACAAACTCTCCATCCAGTGACTGTTCTTATAGGTATTGATTCCTTTTTGTCATTAGACACCACAGTCATGCCTCCATTTTTAGGAACAACCTGCACAGGACTTACCCAAGAACTATCAGAAATAGGATAAATAATTCCTGCATCTAAAAGTTTAATTGCCTCGGCTTTTACGACTTCCTTCATGTTGGGGTTCAATCGTCTCTGAGTTTACACCGATGGCTTATATTCATCTTCCATTAGAATTTTGTGGGTGCAAAAAGAAGGGCTAATTCCTTTAATATCAGAAATCTTCCAAGCTATAGCCTTTTTGTGTTCTCTTAATACTTGAAGTAGTTCCACTTTCTCTTCAGTGCTCAAATCTGATGCGATAATTACTGGTAATGTAGAATCATCTCCCAAAAATGCATATTCCCAGTGATCAGGCAGTTGTTTTAATTCCAATTTAGGAGGTTCATCAATCGAGGGTTTTTGTCTCTGTTCGTCATTTATCTTAATACCCTTATAACTTATGTGCCTTGTGACAAGTTCATTAGAGTTCAACTCCTTCATTATTTTCCTTACTTCAGTAGTGGCGTCATTTTCCTCCCCACCTTGGACAAGACACAGTTCCAACGTGTCTTCGAGAGTGATTTCTTGAAAAGTGTCTTGAACAAAATGATCAATAGAATTAATAAAATACAAGGAATCATCTTGTTCTCTAAAGAATCGCATAGCATCATAAATTTTAAAAACAACTTCTTCCTCATCAACCCTAAGTACTAGTTTACCGTCTCCTACATCAATACCAGCTCTAGAGTAGCTAAGAATGGGCGTCTTAAAATTAAAGGTACCTCAATATTTTCATCCATGTCAAGCACAACAAAATCAACAGGGAATATAAATTTATCTACTTTTACTAATACATCTTTAATTATCCCCGTAGGATATTTAACAGATCTATCAGCTAATTGAATACTCATCCTAATAGGTTTTGGTTCCCCTAGACCTAGTTACTTGAACATTTTATAAGGCATTAGGTTAATACTAGCGTATAAATCAGCTAAGGCTTTTTCAATGTTTAAACTATCAAGTCAGCAATGAATAGTAAAATTCCTAGGTCTTTCAGTTTGGTTGGCAATTTATTTTGGAGAATAGCTGAGCATTCCTCGTTGAGTTCCACTGTGGACAATTCTTCCAACTTCCTTTTATTTGTGAGAAGTTACTTTAAAAATTTTGCATGTATGCAAAATTGCTTCAACAAAAGGTAAGTTAATATGTAGCTGCTTAAAAAGTTCAAGAAATTTACCAAATTGAGCATCCATGCTGTCTTTCTTTAACTTTGTTTGATATGGTATGGGTGGTTTATATTCTTTAAGTGCTGGTGGAGTGTTTTCCTTAGGTTCCTCTTCCTCTACCTTGTCATTTTTAGATTTTTGAACAGGCTTCTTTTCCAGTTCAGCTAGTACTTTTCCATTCCTTAGAGTAACTGCTTTTACATGTTCTCTAGGATTTGGCTCAGTATTACTCGGCAAACGACCTTGTGGTCTATCAGATATCATCTTTGCGAGTTGACCAATTTGATTCTCAAGTCTTTGGATGGATGCTTGCTAGTTTTTTAGTGCCATTTCTGTGTTTTAGAAACGTGTTTCTGATATGGCAATAAATTTTGTGAGCATCTTTTCAAGGTTTGGCTTTTTCTCTTGTTAGAGTGGTGGCTGTTGAAATCCCAGAGGAGGTGGTTGTCTTTGATTTCCTTGTCCTCCCCATGAAAAATTGGGGTGGTTCCGGCAACCTGCATTGTAAGTGTTACTATAAGGGTTATTTTGAGGTCGACAATTATTACCCATATAGTTCATTTGTTCGTTTTCTGTACTATGTCCATAGGGATGGTACTCTGAGTTGCTCACTTCTCCTAGGTTTGAGTTACACTACATGACTGGATGTACTTGCGTAGAATCAATAAAACCATCAATCTTTTTATTTAAAAGTTCTACCTGAGTGGAAAGCATTGTGACTGCATCAATATTAAAAACTCCTGTTGCTTTTGTCGGCTTTGTCCTCATGACTTACCACTAATAGTTATTTAGTGGCATTTCTTCTATAAACTCGTAAGCTGCTTCTAGTGTTTTGTTGTTGATTGTTCCTCCAACGGCTACATCGATCATTTGTCTTGTTAAAGGATTCAAACTGTTGTGAAAGGTTTGAACTTGTAACCACAAAGGCAACCCATGGTGATGGCACCTTCTCAATAGGTCTTTGTATCTCTCCTAGGATATTAAATTAAAGGATATAAATAAATCAATATTATTAATTGAAGTTACAAAATTCATAATTGGACGATATATCAATAATTAATATTATTGTTATTTGTTCAGTGATATAATAGAAAATTTCCCTTATACCAATACAAGAATAACTATCAATATATTTATATTAGTAAGACTTGACAGTTCGTATTGTCGCTATATGTCTAAGGATATGATAGAAATTTCACATTGTACTTATACTGACATAAATATCTGATGTTATATGTATTAAGCAAATCATGGTACATATATAGACAATTGCTATTTTACTAACACTCTAATTATTATTCTAGGACTTTATAGTTTTTTCAACAATCACAATTTCTATCGATGTACAGTTAGTAAAAATTTATACCAACGTTACATATACCAACTATTTTTTTTTCATCGGAATAGCTCTTTTAACCGTCAGTATAGGGTTTTGAGACTGAATTTTTTTTATTCTGCTACAATTTTTGAGTCATCGGTATATGAAAGTTTGTTTGTAATGTTATCTCATTCAACACTTTTTTTGTTGAAAATTTTAAATGATTTATAAAACACACTATCACACCCGAAAATTGGGCCTAGAAGTTTCGAGGGTAAAATGGGGATTTAGTTCTATTGAGCTCTGGAATTTCGTTAGCATGGTATTCAGAAATGTTTTTCTATGTCATTTTGAAAATTAAAACAATTTTTGAAAATAATGTTCAAAAGACTTTCAATTTTGAAATAAGGACCGCCTTATAAAAGGGTTTAAATTATGAGTTTTTAAAAGGCAATTTAAACCAAATTTTAATTTTCATATTATTTTCCCCTTCATCTTTATAAAACTCATGTTAGTCTCTTCTCCATATTTTTGTTTTGCCGTCCATTGCATTCCAAATCTCCACTCATTCAATTTTGATTCCCAAACTTAATTCTTTTAGATTTTTATCATTCCCCAAGCCATAAATCTTCATAGTATTTCAAGAAAAACATCCAAGAACACCATAGATTTCTCCATTATTGAATTTTTGGGTTATTCGGGTTTTCAAGAAAACATTCAATTTTTTGTTAACTAAAGTAACAATTCAGTTCTTTATTAGTTTTTGATGTTATTTGATACTTTAAATTGAGTTTTTACCTGTTAAAACACATGTTTTAAATAAAAGCCGAAAATTGAGTTGTTAATGGTGGATTTTGGGATTTTGGGTAAAAATATGGTTTCAAAGTGTTTTTCAATTAGTTTTGAGATGATTTAAAGGTCTGTAAACTTATTTCAAAGTTTTGTTGAATATTTCCAATGTTTTAATAGATTTTTGTGAAATTTGTCATAAACATGTTGAGAATTTTGATACTATGAATTGGGTAGTTTTGATAGTTTAAAGGTTGAAAATCTATCGTGGGTGAATAATTGGATGAATGAAATTCTTTTTAGGCAAAAAGATTAAGTATAGACCGAGATATTTGAATTTGAAGTTTGTTATGTCGAAGGTTTTGATTAACTATGAATTGGGTAGTTTTGATTGTTTAAAGTGAGTCTTTGGCTAATTTTTGATTGTGTATATTGTGTGGTTATTATGTGTGAAGCATCGAAAATAATGGAGCCTTTTACGAGCAAAGCGAAAGGCAATGAAAAGCTAGTTTAAGCTTTCGACAATTAGGCGAAAACGTGATTGGTGAATGTTTAGAATCACTACTTGTAAACACAATTCATAGTGTTAATTGGGAGCTTAGGAATAACCTAAACCCCTATCCTAAGTTCTGAGTTTAATCTTTATATTTCTTGTAACACCTTATACCCGAAATCATTACCGGAATCGAATACAGAGCGTTACCAGACTTAAACGAATCTTCACAGAACTTAACTCAGGAACAATTATAAAATTTTAAACATACTTGCTTTGAGCCACATCACAAAATATTAACATACATGCATAAGAATAAACATATAGACCTACAAATTTTTAGTCAACATAGGCTAACTTACTTAATTACCTATAACCTTAACAATAAGCCAAAGCCTTTGGCTAAATCATAATATTACATATTCGACATTTCAACCCTATACATGCCATAGACTAGAAGCACTAAATTTACTTACGCCACTAGCGTAAACTCGGTGGTGTTATGATATCTCTGACAGCCTCCAACCCGAGCTAACCTGGTAACCCTAGGAAATAAGGAAAAGAGAAGGGGAGTAAGCTTTACGCTTAGTAAGTTCATATGAAAACAATAAGCAACTTATTAGTATGTTTTACCAATGTTTACAACTTATTCACAAGTTATTTACAAGCTGTCTTCCTGAGCAATAGTCACTAAACTATTTGTTTCTGGAGCTACGAAATTCCAAATTAAGTTCCATAAATTTTCCTTGAAACTAGATTCATGTATCTTTCTACCATAAAATTTTCAGAATTTTTGGTTAGGCCAATTAGTACAGTTTATTCCTCAAAGTTACCCCTAATTCACAGCCTGATGGTTCTGACCCTTTCGCACTAAAGTTCAATTATCTCATAGCACAAAACTCGAATGACATTCTCGTCTATTTCTCTTGAAACTAGACTCATTGGGGATTCTAAACATATAAATTATAACTCATAACTATTTTTGTACAATTTATGGTGATTTTCTAAAAACAGAACAGAGGATCACGAAGGTATCCAGAAAAAGTCTCACTAATGTTTAAATATCTTACAATTTACACTTCTTTTGCTAACTCAGTTTCTTTTATAAGAAAATACACTTAATAAGCTTTAATTAGATATTTTGTTCAGCCTATAACTCACTTTCTACTATTTTTGGTGTAATTTCAAAGTTACACTACTGCAGTGACTCAAATCTGTCAAGGTAAAATTTCTCATTCATTATCATTGTTCACCAAATCAATACAATATCATTTCATTTATCATGGCAAGAACACATAGCTATGCAAATAGCTATGCAACATAAGCACGGACCCATAATCACAATGTCAACAAGAATCAAAGACTCATTCCAATTCATGCCATTCTCATAACGTTCACCAAATGTTATATACGTTATAGATCATCACATATCATTGAACAATTATACTTACTCGCTGAACACTTTCCAAAATATCATTTTCATCTTGAGTATTCTTCCATTCCGCTAGAATTTTACCCGTTGAACACATCGGAATATAACTCGGATACACGGATCATTTGCACATAAGTGCCACATATGTAATCAATCAATCATGTAACCCACCCATAAGCGAACTCGGACTCAACTCAACGAGTTCGGACATTTGCATCCATAAGTGAACCCGGACTCAACTCAACGAGTTCGGATGCCCAACCATCCTAGTGACATGTCACTTGTATCCTAATCTATTCCCAAGGTTCAAACGGGATTTTCCTCAATCACACATTTCCCAGTCGTTCTCCTCGGAATATCGGAACCAATACGTTGCTTGCATCTCATACTTATCAATTTAATCACATACTTTTCATACCAATACATAATATTTCACAAAGCATAATATTCATAATAACAAGTATCATATCATATAAATAGTATTAAATCACTTAAAATAGCAATTATGTTACATTATTTACACATGAACTTACTTGTTCCAACGGAATATCATATTCCATCAAATTCCCAATGCATTCCATCATCACATAATTGTTTTTAACACTTGGTATCACTTTCCCATATACAATATTTCCAATATAAAAATTCAATACCATCATAGCAAGATCATTTCCAAATATATTAGCAATAACATGAATATCATGCTTATTTAATCATACGAACTTACCTCAATTGCCGAAACAACTAATTTTCCCGCTTTAGTCCACCATTTCATTCTTTCCCGATCCTAGTCCAAATTTCACGTTTTCATCCTCTAACATATCAAATAACATTCATTTAACACATTTTATGAAGACACTAATCAATTCAATTCACAAATCATGTTTTGGCAAATTTTACAATTCTGCCCCTATACTTTACCAAAATTACCAAATTGCCCCTAGGCTCGAATCAAGATTTTTATTCAATTTCTTCACTTCTTATGCCTAAATAAACCATTACAAGACCATAGAAACTCATAAACATCATTTTTTTTTACACACATTAGCACTTATTTTACAATTTTACAAAATAACCCCCTTTAAGGCATTTTCATGCAAATTCCTTTCACCAAGTTATTTATCAGACAACTACAATTCATTTTCTTCCATAAAAATTCATCAAACACCACATATGTGTTCATGGAAAAACCCTAGACTCTTAATCATTTTGCACAATAGACCCCTCATTTGAAAGCTCATGCTTTAGGGGTTCCAAAAATGTAAAAATCATAAAGAAAATACATTAAAATCACTTACTATCAAGGGAGATGAGTTGCTGAAATTTTCCAGCTTCTAAACTCTTATTCTTGCTGCCCATTTCGTGGAGAAGAAGAGGAAATGAAAGAGAAATAACATTTTATTTCTTTTTCTTATTTTATTATAAAAAAGACAAATATCACACCTAACATTTTTGACTTTTCTACTCTTCTATTCTCTTGGCTGGCCATTCATTTTTAAAGGGCCTAATTGCCTTTTAAAGACCCCCAATTTTAATTCTAAATCAATTTAACACCTTTATGCATTAATACACAACTTTTACATTTTACGCGATTTAGTCCTTTTTTCGAAATTGGACTAGGAATAGCTAAAATTAACTTACCAAATTTTACATGCACTTATAAAATTAATTTATAACACATAAAATAACATCAAAATAATTTTCTCTGGCCTCGGAACAGTGGTCCCGAAACCACTATTTCGACTAGGCCCAAACTCGGGCTGTTACATTTCCTTTGTTTTATTTTGGAAAATAATGTGATTATATGAATAATTGTGGATTGACTATTATGATACGATATTGTGATATGAGACATATCTTAATACTATTATGAATTGTGCCGTGTTGTGGGCATGATATACATACCAAATAACAATGATAATGATATGCTAATAATGCAAATATACAGCGAAAGTAAGCAATAATTCGATAAGTACATATGTGTTAAATTCTGGAATGGGATAGTATTATGATAGGTAATATGTGAGAATAATTGTATGTGATATATGATGTACTAATTTTAATGCACACATATGTGGTTGGATATGTGATAGCTCAATGAGCATTATTGTGGCACTAAAGTGCAAATAAATGTGAATCCGGTAAATGTGTAATATGTAAGAGACTGTGATTTGAACTGATGAATATGAACAAAAATGATGTGCATTAAATCAATAATTAAAATTGTGTACTTGTGGATATTTTGGCCTTGTGATCTCTTGAAACCATTGGATATAGTTGGCATGCCATAAGATTGTGAGTATTCACCTATATATATATATATATATATATATATTGTGTTTTTCGGCATTGAGGCCCTGGGACAAGTTGGATAGGTAAGGGAATGTGAACTAAGCTCCATTCAATGGGACATGTTTAGTGTGTTGGAGAGTGTTAGCTTTATACTTCACTTTTTGGGATATGTTCGACTCTATGAGTCAAATGGTGCATTTGAGATCCGTGTATCCGATGTGTGGTGGTAGAGCCTACTTTTATGTTTCATAGCCTCAAGTACCAAATTACCATTTAAATATGATATTATATATTGTGATAATACGATGTGAGATGGATGCATTAGCATGTGAATAATATGCTAAATGAGTTGATTAAAGTTTCATGAAAATATTAGTATGTTCTCATAGTAAATTGCGTATGTAATTATGGTTTGGGTCGTTCCTATTTAATTTGTGAATGCATGTGACTATATCAGCTAGACTTGTGATGTTATTAAAGCATAGATACGTTGTTTAGTCTTAATGAATTATTGTTAAATGAATTACATATATAAGTAAGTTGAGTGTAATTGCATGTAAGAGTGTATGTTAGTTTATGATTTAAAGAAATGTAAATATGTTATTTTTACTTGGTTAGAATATGGTTGTGATCGTGTTGTAGTATGCTCTTATTTTTTGTACTAATCTGCAATGGTACTATAAATAAGTTTAGTCTCATTTGTAAAAATGTTAGTCTTGCTCGGACATGTTTTTGGTGTTTTGAATTATTATTTTGGTCGTTTTGACATTGGTTTAAAGAGGTAAATGATGCATGTTGATTAGATATTTTTTGAAATGGATTAAACTCTTAGATGTGTTCTATTTTTGTGGCCTGGAGTAGAGGAATCAATTTCGGGTATAAAAATGATACCTCTATGATTTTTGAAAGTGTAAGAAGCCAGTAATGTAATTTGGTATTGATACCATATCACGAGTATCGATACTTGGGGTAATAAAATAGATGCTTTTTGAAATGTACCGATATTTTCTTGGATTGTGATTTTAGACGAGAAACAAAATGTTTTTTTGGTATTGATACCTTAGTTTCAGTATCGATACTTACGTGAATTGTGTTGAAATTCCTAAATGATTCATATGCATGCTATAATTGAGCAATGAGCTGGATTGATATTTGTATGGCTTAATTTAATGCTGCTTTGAGTATTCGTGACTTAAGAACTTTATATATATGTTTAAAATTAATAATGTGACATTAATCGCATGTTTGGCTATGATTGTTGATGAGATGGTGGTGTGGCGACCTGAATATTCAGGCTTGGTGACCTGGTCGGGTATGGGCTGTTACACACACCCTTATTCTAGGTAAAACTTCCTTGACTTTCAACTACGTACTATAGGATAGGAGTTTTATTAGACAACTCATGCTCTTTTTTCTTTTTCACAAATGAAAAATTTCGGATATAATTCATATATAAGATAAATTACCATATATAATACAAGATTTCTCTATTGATTCCTTCTAGTCGATTATCTCGATTTATCATTATACCTTAAGAAGTCGAAAGAATCACAATCCCGCCTAAAACTTTAAGAATTTGTTGATAGTTAGAATAAATTCCTCTACCTAATCTACTGATCCATCGTAAATTTATAAACTAGTGAAAGTTTATAATTCACTCCTACATCCATCAGCATCCATGTATAACAAATTTACAGAAGTTAACTACATTTCTCAAACATAATCACACTATATATACCATTTCCTTTCTTTTTTTTCATTTTTCTTATAAACCCCAACCCAGAAATACAAATTTTCACCGCAACAAAAGCGAATATCTATGATATAAAAAAAGATAAAAGTTTCTGATCATACTCAACTTTTTGAAGCATATACACTCCATCAAAACTGTTCATCAAGGAGTGTGTGTTTGCTTTTCTCTATCAGCATCAAAGGCATCAAAAAGTAGAGTATGAAAACTTTTTGACTACTTAGACACAGAGGGGAATTTGAAACGCATGAAAAGAATCCAAAGTTAGTCAAACAAATTGTTAAGTGCATTACGTTTGGCACATGGTTGAGGCAACATCACCTTTTGGTTAACCCTTTGAGTGACTACAATTACATTCTCTTGAGCAGAGGGTAGGGTTGGGTGGGAGCCTTGCTTTTGTATATGCTCCCATTTGTCTTGGAAGAGGTAAAACAAAGCAATGAATGAGATTTGAGCTGTGAAAAGTATGGTCCAAATTCCTGTACTTTTTGATGTTTTCTTATGGTAGGCTTCTAGACCTGTGTAGATGTTAATGATCCCCACCATTGATATCACTGTTCCAAGAATCCAATGTGTCAAGTACCATGTACTTCTTCTTTTGTTTCCTCTGTAAGAAAAGAAAAATAAAAATGGATAATGAATTTATTTAATATTTTTCTTAAAAGAAATTGAATTGATGGTTACCTAGGAGGCCTGAAAATTCCAATCAAAGCTTGCATCCAAATGGCAACATAAAGAGCCAGACCTAGTCTTTGGTGGTGGTTGTTGAATGAATTCTCAAAGTTCTTTATGGACATTACAGCTCCAACAGTTACAAGCAGCACTGCAAGTGTCTGCCAAATGGAAATCCCCAATACTAATCATAAGAACAACAGCTAGCTTTCTGAAAAACTATAGCTTTAAAGCAATTTGGACCCTTAATTAGTTTAGTCCTGCGACGCCCACTGTATGGATAAATAAATTATATAATATAAAAAGATTTTTTTTTAAATATTATTATTAATAAAAGGAATAAAAATATTAAAAAATTATTGAGTTGAATTTGTGAAAGTGTTTTTTTAGGTTAGTAACTCTGAATTTTGTTTATCTCTGAAATTTTTTTGTTAAAAGATATTTAAAAATGGGTAAATTACATTAATAGTCATCCAACTATTTGTAAATTATTTTTTGGTCATTTAATTATAAGAAGTTACAAAATAGTTACTTTAACTATTAGTATTTTTTTTTTTAGTCACCCTACTATATTAAATTTTTGAGTGTTTTCATCTTAATGTTAGCCAACTAGTAATAGAAAAAGAAAAATGAAATAGTTAAGTGACTATTTTATAATTTTTATAGTCGAGTGATAAAAGAATAAAAAATACACTATTAACTCGTGAGTGATTACAGTAAATAAAAAATTAAATAATCACTTTAATATTGCAGACATCTGCGCAAACCAAAACATTTAAGATATGAGTATATATAAGTATATGGAAAATTAAAGTAGATGATCTCCCTTTCGTCTTATTCAAGTCTTCATGATAAATCTGATTGAGGTTAGTTTAGATATCAGTAAATGGAAAACCTTGGGGTGTTTTAAGAAATAAAAAATGGCGGACTAGACAGCATCATTAAAGTGAAACGTAGGTTTATAGTATTGGTGAAATAAAGCATATTATATATAAAATATTTGCTGAAGGGATGAAGATAAGATAATTACCTGAAATATTGCATGAAGATAGAATAAAACTTTAACCCTTCTACCAGCTTCCTCTTTGTTGGCCATTCTAATAGCAAGTATACCAACAGGCATTAAGAACCCCATGGAAACCCAGAGGATAAGGCCATGAACAGCGATATAAGATGTCATTTGAGGACTCGTCTGCAATATTGTTGGTTAAACTCAGATCCTAATAATCGCAGACAAATAATATTGCATGCATGTTCCTATATATATGCTCACTACTCAGCATCCATAAAAAAGAAAGAGAACTACAAACAATTGACTTACCTTATGCAAATTTTCCTTAATGCTGGTGTGATTGCTGATAATCTCTCCATGGGATGAGCAAGAAACAAGTGGTAAAAGGAAAACATAAGCTAATGCAGTAATGGTAAAAGATCTTAGCATATGTTCAGAAATTTGCATCTTCAATTTATCAATTCCAAGCAATACAGCAAAAGAACTTAAAAGCTTTTACAAACACAGCAACTGGAGATAAAGAAAGGCTCATTCAAGAGTGGCCATTAGAGCAAATGGAGAGGAAAGCTGGTTTGTAAAACTCTCTTTGTATAAAGAAGCTAATGTGGTATGATTAGTGAAAACCGAAAAGGGAGGTGTGCAAGTGTAAACCTAACATTCAGTATTGGTTTAAAGAGTTTAAAAGCATGGGCAAATGATGGTGCTTGTAGGGGAAGAAGATTATTTAATACTATAAATAAGATGAAAAGGTAAGTGAGGGTTATGAGTAGCCAATAAGAATTTGGAGATTGTGGGGTTGACAATTTGCCTAGTTGCATGCACTTTTAGGTTGCGGATTAGGGCAAAAACACTAAGATGCTCAAGATTTTAATGGATGGAAGGTCTAGAAGGGCTGTTTGGGTGGATTATACACAGTTGATAAATAAGCTTAAATAATCCTACATTCATTACTCAATAATTTATACTTCATTAGATCTGCCTATCTTTAGTTACTCCATGGATTAAGAAGTAATTTTTTATTGCTTAAATATAGACACAGTTGAGTCAGGTTGATTTTGGGTTGTGTCTATTTGAATTTTAAAATTTTGGGGTTATTTTGAGTCGAGTTAATTTTATGTTTGGATTATTTTAATTTCGAGGTTAAGTCATTTTAGGTTATGGACATTTCATTTTTAAGTTATTCGAGTTTAATTTAATATGCGGATGAAAATCAATTTGATTATTTTTAGATTCAAATTATATGTGTTTTAGGTTTTACTGATATAATTTAATTATTTAATTTAAAAATTAAATTAAATTTAACCTATCTTGTATAAAATCAAAATAAAAACGTTTTAAGTTAACGTAAATAGTTATTGATATCTAGTTTATTTTTAAATTGTCATTTTATAAATATTTTAATCTAAAATGTTGATATTTTATTGTTACTAACATTATCTACTTTTTTTTTTTTTTTTGAATAAGAAGAAATCAATTAGATTTTTAAAATTTAAAATACATGTAAAAATTAAGAAAAAATAGTAAACCATCTTTTTAGGATTTCCAAATAAATTAGAATCTAAATGTCAAGCATAATCAAAATCAAAGGTTTTTGAAATATATTAGATTTTTTTTAATTTTTGAATTGTATTTTAATAATTTTCCTTCACTTACTAATTTTGCTTGCAAATAAAAATATAAAATTTATTATATTATGACACGCTCTGAGCGAAAAATAAAATTATGTAATAAATATGTATAAAAAAAGTTAATATCAATAATTAAATGAGGCTTTCATTGAAATTATAAAATAAAGATGTTGAAGAACCCCGTACAAGTCAAAGTTGTGTGGTAACTACTTTTATATAATAGAAACGTGAAAAATAAAATAGATTTACATTTATATGGGTTCCAACCAATATAACAAATTTAATAGTTTAAAAAAATTAAAAAGAAGATTTTATTTGAACTAGGGCGAATTTATTTAAAGTTAAAAAAATTTATTTTCATTATTTTTAATTTTAAAAAATAATTTTTAGTAAAAATAATGAAAATAATTTTTTATTATTTTTTAATTTTAACATATTTTCATTTTTTTAAAATCATTTTTAATATTTCAACCAAACATAATTTATTCAACGATCTCCATCTTCCAAGATAACGAAAATGACTTTTTGTCCTAAAACCAAATATAGTCTATTCTCTTAAGTTTAAATGCCATTATTTGTGTGTATATATATATTTTTTAAAATTATATAAAAGATATAGAAAAATAAAAATACCCAAAAACAATATAATTTATTTTGTAAAATAATAGTATTTTAAACTCTTAGTCATTACTCAATCGAAATGGCACTCGGTAAAATTAACTAATTAGGGACTTAATCAGTAGTATAGATTTTTTTTGTATAGCGTTTGTTCTATTTGTAATTCATATATGATATATGCTGGAATTGACAAGCTATAAATTAAAACAAATTAATAATTTAGGTTGTTGGTATATTTTTATTATTTTTTTTAAATATTTTTTATGATATTTATTATTATCGACCCATAATCCAAATGGGTTTAGATCGGATTTTACACAGTTTGCATATTGAACTGGCGTATTAAGTTTGCTTAACAATTAGTGTTTGCAGGAGGGGAATTTACAGCCTCTCACAAGATCACATATGAGATCGCATATAGGACTGTGTAATGTGGGTTCACATGTCACTACATAGGCGAACTCCATCGTATAAACACGTATTAAGTTTAGAATAGAATACATGTTGCCATGCATAAAACTTATCTAAAATATCACATCAATGAACAATAATCTAAAATGAGAGATAAATACATTGGATAAAAAAAAAGGAAATAAAAACCCTTAGTTATTTCCTTTCAATGGTCCAACTTCTTCATATCCCATCTCTCTTTTTCTTTTTAATTGAGGGAGAGACACAGTCATAATAATAAAAAAACAAATGCTAAATCTGGAAGAAGGGTATCAATTAACGTTAAGTCTGTCCCACTTCATACTCTTTACCCTTTCCTTATCTCATCAGCCTTTTGACATTCCTTGCTCAATAATGGCACATCCTTTCACCTTTTTACAAATGTTTTACCCTATGTCAACACCAACCTATTTCCTCATTTCAAACTTAACTATTCTACGTTAACAAACTTAAACCTTCGATGGCTAGTAACTTAACGTAACGGTTTCAATTGAGTTTAGATTTCGCAATAGTACATTCGAGGTTAAACTTTTTTTTATTTAAGTCAATTTTTGAATTTAATAATTATTTTTATATTAGGGTTTAAACTAGGCAATTATTTCCACGTTGAAGTTTAAAGTTTTTTTTTGTCTAAGTTAGCGCTTAAACAGGACAATTGTTCTCATATTAAGACATAAACTTTTTTTTTATTCCAACTTTTTTTAAAGAAATATAAGAAACAATTATCAAGTTTAGGGTCTAACTTTGACAAAAAAATTCAACCTCAATATGAGAATCACTACCAAGTTAAATGACTAACTTAAACCAAAAAAAGGTTCAAAACTTGTAACACCCTAAACCCGACCTAGAAGTTTAGAACGAATTCAGAATGCTACATTATCACTGAAGTGATCGTGGGAAAATTTACAAACAAAGTATCTCGTCAAACCGAATACTTATTTGCTTAAATATCAATTAATAAAAACTATAGACAAGTTTAATAAATAGTTGAAATCAAATAAACGAGTAAAAATTTAAAATGAAAATTGTACCACAAAATTATAAAAGTTTACAGTTCCAAAACAATGTAATATTCAAAATATAAATTAGAACGTAGAACCAAACTAATCTTTTATAACCGTGACCGTTTGAGACCTCCACGTACCGAGTCCAACATCAGAATCTAGAAAAGTACCTAAAAGGGAAATAGAGGGGGTAAGCTACACGAGCTCAGTGTGAGATAAAAACTAACCTCCCTCAGAACCATAAATAGAAACATAAACAAAAAGCATTTTAGAGGCGGAACATACTTACAGAGATATACAGAACCAGTTGGTACATTCTCAACGGACGTACCGACAAATAATAATATTTAGAGTATGTTAAAAACACACTCAGACACACAGTCGCAAGTACCATTTAGTCATAGTAACAATAATTCTCAAGCAGTCATATAGTCACAATAACCATTCAGTTAGACAGTTACAACCTGAGTATACAAAATTCACACAGTCATAAGTGTTTTTCAATCGAACAGAAACAATCAGACCCACAATGATGTCATTCAGTCAAACAGAAGCAGTCAAACAGTTGTGACGCATGTAGATCACTCAAACAAATATGTATGTATGCAGTTTGGTTATAAAGCAACCCACCCATCCAACCAACACACCGTCTCTGACCATCCTTACACTTTCTGTGGGGTTTAAAACACCCACCCAGACTCCAAATGATGTCATACCGGGTTGCCTGACAATAATGGCCATCAGTAAGTCCACGACCCTCAAGGTATTGGGATTGTCCACGACTATAACAGCCTAAATTTGGGTATAGTCGGAACAGTGGTTTCGGAACCACAGATCTGAGGTCAGAGAAATTATTTTAGTATTACTATTTTATGTGTTATAGCACAATTATATGAGTGCATCAAAATTTTGGTAAATTAATTTAAGCGATTGAGGGCTCAATTACGAAAAAAGACTAAATCGCATAAAGGGCAAAAGTCTTATTTCACTAGCAAATAGTGTCAAATAGCTAGAGAACCATAATTGGGGGTCTTTAAAAAACAAATAGGCCTTTATTAAAGAGGTGGCCGGCCATATGGACAAATAAAATCAAAATGTCAAGGTTAGGTGAGCTTTTGGTGACTTATTTGACTAAAATAAAATAAAAAAATGGGAATAGTATTCATCTTCTCCATCCACTGAAAATACCAGCAAAACTAATGGTTTTAGAAGCTTGAAAACTCAGCCACTCTGCACTCTTGCAAGTAAGTTAATTCGATGGTTATTTTTTATAATTTTTATCCTTTTGGGGACCCTTGTAGCATAAGCTAGCTAATGGGGGGACTATTTTGCAAAATGGTTGAGAGTCTAGGGTTTTACCATGAGTGTATATATGTTTTTTTTCTGAAATTTTATGGAAGAAAATGAATATTGGTTGATTGGTAAACAAGTTTTGTAAAAAGATTTTCAAGAAAACTGTAAAATGGACCATATTGTATAAGTTATAAATCATGTGGTAAATGTGTGAAATAATTGAAATTGTTGGCTTCTTTAAGTATAAAAAGAATTCAGCTAGGCTTGGTTAATGAGGAAATTCGGTAAAAATCGATTTAAGATCCTAGGGGTAAAATGGTCATTTTGTGAAAGTTTAAGGGAAAAATGGTCATCTCGTCAAAATATGAATATTGAAATGTTTTGATTAATATGATGATTAAATTAGTGAATTTTTATCATTTTAGATCAAGAAATACGAAATCTGAACCTAGACCGGGGGAAGGCCAAGTAAGTGGACTAAACCGATTAGTCGCTTATATTTTGTATACCGAGGTAAATTGTGTGTAAATAATGCAATTATATTGTTATTTGGCACTGGTTAATTAATATAGCATGTAATGTTTGAAATGTGAACTTTGAATATGCATGATGTGAATTTAGGTGATAGAACCCGGTTGAATCGTAGGAATAGACCAGATATTTATGCCATGATACTAGGGTCATACGAGAGCTAGTGTAAGACCATGTCTAGGACATGGCTTCGGCCTCGTCATGTGTCAATGTAAGACCATGTCTGGGACATGGCATCGACACCAATATGTATGAGCTAGTGTAAGACCATGTCTAGGACATGGCATCGGCGTTGATATGAGTGCTAGTGTAAGACCATGTTTGGGACATGGCATCAACCTCGATATGTGAGCTAGTGTAAGACCATGTTTAGGACATGGCATCGACTTTGATATGTGTCAGTGTAAGACCATGTCTGGGACATGGCATCGGTACGGATAGAAAAGAGTCAGTGTAAGACCATGTCTGGGACATGGCATCGGCCTCAATATATGAGAGTTAGTGTAAGACCATGCTTGGGACATGGCATTAGCCTCGATATATGAGAGTTAGTGTAAGACCATGTCTGGGACATAGCATCGACTTGACATGTGAGCCAGTATAAGACCATGTCTGGGACATGGCATCGGCATCTTACCCTATGTTTGAGGCTTATCAAATATCCTTTAGTATTCTAAATGGTTCAACGGGAAATTTTATAGTTTATGTTGAAATGAGAGAGTTTATGACCATGTTGTGAATGGTACAGGTACCTATATGAAACTCATGAGATGTGAGCTCAATTTATGTTGTATGACTAGTAAAGGATGAAATGAGTAAGTTGTGCTTATAACCGTTTATGCATTATGTGCAAATGGTGATATGTTGGTAACATGTTATTGCATGGTAAACTAGTTGTTAATTATTTACATGCAACTTACTAAGCTTTACGCTTACCCCTTTTTCTTTCCATTTTCTTATAGTGCCTGATAAACTATAATATATACATATCTTTATCCTACATTTGGCACATTTATGGATCAATTATCATTGAATTTGTGGAATTTGATGCCCTTAATCCTTTAATTTCATGTTTTATACTTAGGTGAGCATAAGGAAGAGAAAAGAGCAAGGAATAGGCCAAAAACGAAAAAAATGGGCCAAAGTGAGAAATCAACACGGCCTGGAAGTTCATCACACAGGTATACTACACGCCTGTGCCAAATTAGCAGACCTGAACACGGCCTGGACTCGATTCACACGGGCGTGTCCCTGTCATGACAAGTTTCAATTTCACGCGGAAAAAGCTATTTAGAGGCTAAGAATGGTGTTCTAAAGTCTATATAAACACCCTAGGAGAGCACTAAAAGGACAAATAGAGTAGAAGGCAGGGAATTACTCAAGGAAAGCCAATTGATCCATCTCAAAAGAAAGGATCTACGTCAAGACTGAAGATCTTCCTTTAATTCTTTCAGGAGTTTTTGGTTTTCTTTATGTTTTGTTGTCTTCTTTATTTTGAGATGTTTTCCCTTTTTATTATGAACTAAACTCTCAAATACTTGAGGGGGATGAAATCTAAGACGAATCTTGTTATTGTTATCTGAATTATATGATAAATATTTGATCTATTCTTAATTGTGTTTTTAACTCTTGAGTTGATATTTCAGGATATTAATTCAAGTCGAATGTACTTATTCAGAGGAGCAAAAGTTTCTATTTAAGAGTAGATCCAACGCAATTAAGCAGAGTTAATCGCAACCCTAGATATAAGATGACAAAAATCTACTGGATTAGAGTTAAATCTAATAAGGGGATCCATAGATCGAGTTAATACAACACTAGGGGTTTTAATTAGAAAGAGATTTCAATTAATCAACCTAGTTCTTAGTCTCAACGGAGATATTAACATAATTTAGGGATCTCTACGAATCAAGTTGAATGAATAAATCGTCTATTTTAGAGTTAAATAACAAGTGAAGTCTAGGTGGATTCTTCCTTGGGTATTGCTTTTATCGATCAGTTTTCCCAAAGTATTTCCCCAACTTATTCTTTGTCGCATCTTTAGTTAGTTAGAATTTTAGTTTACAAACAACCTCTCTTTATTTCTAGGCTAGATAATAGAAAGAAATTTATTACTAGTACTTTTAGTTCCTTTGGGTTCGACATTCCGGTCTTGCCACTAACTATACTACTATTCGATAGGTGCGTTTGCCTTTTATCGTGATAATAGTTAGTTTCTAGGTATGATCACTTTATTACTTTATCATTATCACACACACGATAGATCAGTGCCACCTAGTTAGTTGTGGATCAAGGGACATCGGAGGCATCGATCACACCATCAATTGAAGCATTCAGTATAGTTAGTTTTTAGTATTTTGAGAAATGACATGTATAGGGACTTAGTCTTGTGTTAAGTGTCATATTGTTTTGGAGCCTAATGTGTTGGCTTTTCATAAAAATTGACTCATTTTTTAAAAGGCCATGGGCAATGGCTAATACTCATTATTGATATATGTAAATGATGTAGCTTTTCATAAATGTGCAAAATAGTATGGACGAACAAGTGCACTAGGGGTAGTAGTATTAATGCATGGTTAGATTGGTCGTGTGATAATGTGTGGATGTCTGATTATGGTTATTGGTTGAGGACTTGTGCCATGATATGTATTGGTATGCGTTTGATTTTGTTTCAGGGTGACAAAAGGCTTGGTAGATAGCCTTATATTTGTCCACACGGGTAGACACACGGGCGTGTGTCTAGGCCATATGTGATACACGGGTTGCCCCACAGGCATATGGGCAGGTCGTGTGTCCCCTGCACCTTAGGTTGGCAAAATTAAATGCCTAGTAGTAACCACACGGACTGAGACACGGTCGTGTGTCTTAACCGTGTGAAAGACACGGCCTAGCACACGGGCGTGTGCCATGGCCGTGTGATCTTAAATTGTTACTGACGTCAGAAATAGAATGTCAAGGTTTTCACACACGGGCTAAGACACGCGCGTGTCATAGCCGTGTGAGGGACACGGGCCAGGGATACGGGCGTGTGTCAGGCCGTGTGAAAACCCCTGTAGGTTTGATGTTAGAAATTAAATTCACACGGGCAAGGGGCACGAACGTGTCCCTAATATGCCTAGGTTGTGTGAGCCATATGGGCTTCAAACATGGATATGTTATAGGATCACACGGGAGTGTCGCCCCTCCACACGGGCGTATACCCTATTTCAAAAAAAAAATTTCTAAGTGTCTCAAAGTTTCCGATGTAGTCCCAAACCACCTTCAATGCATGTTTTGGGCTACATAAGTGTATTTTAGGGACTGTAAGATAAAGTATGAAAAGTTTTAAATTTGAAAGAAGTTTAGTGATACAGGAATGTATGTTTATATGTGTATTAATTAGGTAACACCTCGTACCTTGTCCCGGAGTCAGATACAGGTAAGGGGTGTTACAACGAACCTCTAGGTATTAGGGCTAACAGTAAGCAGTTAAACTGCCAATCCATGTATTACGCAGCAAAGTTGGCGTATAAGCTGTACAGTGCCATGCGGTAGACCACGACACAGTCATGCAATATGAACTGCCAGATCAGATAAGGATAAGTAGCATAGCTAACGTACATACGGTATAGTGCAATGCGATAAACTACTAAACTGATAAGTTACAGCTGAGTTGCCAGATCAGATAATCATACACAGCAACGCTGACGTATATCTTGTACGGTGCAGTGCGGTAATTTGCAGTACAGACTACTTGCAGTAAAACTGCCAGTTCAGTTCAGTTATAGTCTTTCTTTTCTTCATAATCCCACCCAAAGATGTTTTATGCATATGTATGAGTGCAAATAGACAAACAGAAACAGATTACCAATTTCAGACAGTCATCCAAAGACAAACACTCGTATTCAATCAAACAAAATTAGAATTGTGTACACTCATTTACTTGGTTTCAATATCAGTCATGCCACATAAACAGTTACTAGTATCACATAAGTCAAACCTAGAGCAGAGTCAGAATTACCATCACTAAAGCTTAGCCGAGGGTTGAAACGTACAGAGCCACAATTACACTTAAATTGGACCAAAAACTAACATTTGGCGAGATAAGGCCACAAGCCCGTGTACTCCACCCGTGTGGGATGACATAGGCAGTGTGGGGGTCAAAACGCCCGTGTAGAAGGTGGCACACGTCCGTGTGCTAGAAGCACACGCCTATGTGAAGCAGGGACATAGCCTTGTGAACAGACCGTGTAACACTTTGTCCATTTGTGCTAAAACGAGTGCGGGGCAAACATGACCGTGTGAGGGTCTTACGCGCCCGTGTGCCTTACCAGACACGGTTGTGTGTCTAGAACACACGCCCGTGTGGAATCCCTAAATTCTCAAATCAGCCACACGGTCGTGTGACTCCAAATCCCTGAATCACTAATTCCCAAATTTACACGCCCATGTGCCTAGGGGACACGGCTGTGTGAGAAACGATAAAAATCCTCAAATCGGCAACATAACCATGTGGCCAAGCTGTGTGGCACCCAATTTGACCCGAAAACCCTAATTTACAATATCACACAGCTGTATGACTCGACACACGCCCGTGTGGCCATTGGGGAGTCACGAAACCACTCCAAAATAGCCCCGAAACAGTCATTTTAGCCACCCAAACCGTCCTCAACTTTAGTATTATCAAAAGTATAACAGAAAGTGAAGTTTTCCCCTCACTTCCAACGTCTAAAACCCAAAACCTTCGGGTTAACAAACATTCAAGAATTACTGAATCAAAAGTTTACAAAATAAAACTAGTAAACAGAAATAGCATAGTCATGGTTTGAATCCCACACCTGTTTCACGATCGGAGACAACGACAGCAAAGTGACAACTGTTGTTGGGAATTATTTAGAAAACAGAAGAGAATAAAAAAGTGAAGAAAAAGAGAGGGGGAGAGGAGAACGTGATTTAGTAAAAATAACAATAAAAATAAAATAAAATAAAATAAAATAACATTAATAAATAATAACTAAACAATTAAATAAAAAAACCAGACTAAATAATTGCTTAAAATCATATTGAAGTAAAATTGTTTCCTAGAATGCATAAGAAATGACTCAAACTCAAGTCCCAGAGGTACATTAACATTCATTCTACCATTAGACCAGCAGGCCCATTTTGTTATTAAAATGCACAACTAGACACATATGTGCAACCTCCTCACTGTCCCTACTCTCAAAACTCAAAACTTCTAAACTCCAAAATTCGGGGAGTTACAAAACTTCAATGTGTGAATATTTGCTAAGTTCAAACCCCAAATATTAACCCTAAAGAATATTACCTTGTAGTGTGGATAAAAGCATCCTCTGATGTCATTATTTCCCTCTTGTACTTGTTTTTGGTCATGTCAAAGATTTTTTTACTATAAATAATCTCAAAGTAAAACGTCATCATACTTTAAAAAAAATTCAAATTTAAGTCTAAATTTAGCCTTAACGTTTATTTAATGTTGATGTGGTGGCCCACATAACAATTTATGTATATTTCACTGTTGACATAGATATTTTTTAGAAAAAGTTTTTATGAACTTTTGGAAATTTTAAATTTTTATTAATTTTTCAAATTTTTATGAAGTATAAATGGATTGTTACATGAGTTGTCACTTTAGTGCTATTAAAATTTTAACGATATATTTAATTTTTCCATTTAAAAAAAGAGAGAGATTAATTTGACTAAACTTTAAAAGTTAAAAACTAAAGTGATAAAAAAAAGAATTAAAGTAATCAAAAGAGTAATCATTAAGGGCTGAACTCATATAATTTTTAAATTATACGTAACCCTCAATCTTTAAAGTGAAAGATATTATATGTTTAAGTGCGCTAAATATATATCCATTAAAATATTTTAATAATAATAATAATATTAATTGAATTAAAAATTTTTATAAATAAAAAACAAATATAATATATTTATTAAAAAAACAGATATTGACAAAATTTCAATTAGCACATTTTAAATTTATTCATAAAGTTATAAAAATATATTAAAGAATACTCCCATAACCAATTTTGGTGAATTATATATATTAGAGAGAAGGATGAGTGGCATGAAAAGACATGTAGGGTAAGAGAGATGCAGATAGTGATTGAAAAAGCTTAACGAATCTTTGTCCCACCAATGGCCATTGCAATTGAGGGCACTACTCTCCTTTTCTTCATTTTCATGATTATGATGGGCACTTTCATTAACTTACAAATTTCCATCCTAGGTAAGCCCGTAACCATGATACAAGATGTATCTTATGGAGATTTGTCGATAAGATGAAAATTATTTAATCCACGAGAATTGATTCGATTTAAAAAACTATTAGGGAAGCTTGTCAGATTGAAGCTTTGTTGGCCCGGTAATGAAGATATGACAACTTAGGCTATTTTGGTAACTAATTTTAGAAGATTGATAGGAATCATATCTTGTAAAGATTAAATTTTATTTAATATGACATGTCTTGTAAATCTTTAAAATCAAGGGATATGATTAATCTCATCTGTCAATGTAACTTAATCTTGTCCGGTGATTTTGGGAGAGCTCAACCCCTCATTTGGAAATCATTCCATTGTGCTTGAATTCTTAAAAATAATAGAATTCTAAGAACATTTACTCAAACACATTGTGTGTGTTTTCTTGTGGCTTTTTATTGTTCTTTGTGTCTTCTTTTGGCATAAGTTTGCTTTCGCTCTATAAATTGGTGCATTGAAAGAGTTCTTAAGGAATTTTCACTTAAGTAAAGGCCGACTTAGGCAAGTTTGGACGAACGGATTGTCTAAGGCCGTACGGATCGCGAGACAAAAGATCTAGTCCCGTGACACTAGGTTGTGTGGGAAATCTTATTTCATTTTTTTATAATTTTAAAATAAATTTTAAACCTCAAAAATAAATAACACATATTTTATTTGATTACTTGAAAAAAAATTATTTAATACATATATCTTAAAATAGTTAAACATAAAACAAAAATAATTAGTATAAATTTAAACTTCAAATTAAAATGATAAATAATAAAACTTTTGTAAAATATAAAACCTCTTCAAAATAAGTAAAAATTAAACAAGTTATTTGAGTGGTTAAAAATTACCGATCAAAATTAGTTTGTTGTTATGTCATACAAAATTAATATATTATTTGGGGTTTGAACTTGACAAGTGTTTTCATATTGAGACTTGAATTTTTTTTGTCAAAATTAGTCCTTCAATTTGATGATTATTTTTACATTGGGGCTTGAACTTTTTTTAATCCAAGTTAGTCCCTAAACTTGATAATTTTTTATACTTGGGACTTGAAATTTTTTTCGGGTGCAAATTAGTTCTTGATATTTTCTTAAAATTCAAGCTTCAATGTGAAAATAATTGCTTAGTTTAGAGACTAATTTAAAAATAAAAAAAATTCAAATCTCATTGTAAAAACTATTACCAAGTTGAACCCAAAAATAGATTAACCCTATACCACAACATCTGAAGAATAATATTTTTACCCACCCTTAATGTCCAACCCTTGGGAATAATGTTTTACACTAATGCATCCAATATAAGATTCTACTCCTGTTAATTAATCCAACTACGTCCCATACAACTAAAGTGGAAATATTCTCCCAAAACAAAATTTTGAAATGGACCCAAAAGAAAAATATCCCAGAAATTGCAAAAATTGTAAGTTCTAAGTTTCATTTACAGGTTGTAACTTGAAAAAGGATAACTTAATAATGACAATAAATCTTTTTGCAAAGTCGTGGTAATCATTACCCATTGCATTAAAATTCAATGAGTCATTTTTAAAGAGAGCAGAGGAGATCATCACAGATTTGGTGGGCAATCAGCATCATCATAATCCTCATTATCCCTTGTTTTTTTATACAAATAAAAAACATCTTTTTTCTCTTTCCATTTGAGTTAATGGTATATTCAAACTCCTACGTTTTCAACCGATTTTAAACTATATATTGAATTCATATTATTCATTAATTAAATTTTAATTAATTTTAAAATTATTTTTTTTACAAAACAACAAATATAATTTTAGAGATATTTATATCTTTATATATTTTTATAAATTAATTGTGGCCGTGTGAATCAATTGTCACCTAAATCATACAGACCACAGTTAGTTATACGGTTTAGCGACACGATCGTGTGACCCTAAAGTATACAACATCAATCTGTTGCACGATTTGGGGACAAGACTATGTAGTTCAACTCCACACGACCTCAGCCTGTCACACGACCCGTGTGACCCCTGTTTTACATTTTTACCATACTTTTATGAAAAGTTTCAAATTAGTCATTGTTTTGTTCTGAAGTTGTTTTAGAGCTTCTGTAAGCTCGATCAAGCCCCGATAATGTATGAATAACATGTTTTTGACTATATGATTGATGATTAAAGTTTGTTTAGAGAAATTTGGATTGATATAGCATGATTTGTTTTGTTGTGTACAGTAACATCTCGTAACCCTAATCCGATGTCAGAGACAAGTGAGGGATGTTACAAAAATATTTTTTTTTTTGTTTGATAAATTTTCTTGAAATCAATCTTTAAAAGTTGATCTTAATTAAACAAATAAGACATAAAATATATTTGTTACAAAATATTACAATAGCATTTCTTTTTGAAAATCGAAAGTTATTTTGTAGATGATATTTTATAATAATTAATATTATACATAAACTTAATAATAAATAATACTTAATTAAAACTTAATTTAAATTACATATATGAGAATAAATAATAGCACATTAAAATTATAAAGGATAGAAATGATTTAAACAATTAATCACTCAAACTAAGGTACATAAACATCTTTATTCTCAAAATAGAATGACTTTACGATGCAAGTATTTTTGGTACCCCGTTAGTAGTAGCCTTCACTTTTTTCACAAATCTTTGTTTTCTTTGATCTTTTAACGATTCTTTATTTCTTTTTTTTTTTTTAAATTTCAATTAGGGATGAAGTTAAAATTTTTTTAGGGAGATTAAAATTAAAATTTAATTTTTATGATAGTAAAAATATAATTTTATCATTCTAATAACTTATATATTTATAATTTATAATTTTATTATTTTTAAGAGAGTTAAAGTGCAATCTTACTTTTACTGATTTAAAATTTTTAAAAATTTAAGTAAAAAAATTTCATTTTAGAGGGGCGTCCTCTAATCCCGACCATAATTTTCTTCAACAACAATAGCTTATTTGGTTTGAAACTAATTTCCAAACATATTTTTTATCCGGAAGAAGAAAATATTAAGAAACCAACAAATCACATTATCAGCCATCAAGTGGGTTATACTGAAAATATTTTCTTTAGGAAAAGGAAACTATAAAGCAAATTTAATCCAAACAATACAGCCATATATATTGGCAGGTTCCAACAGGTAGGAAAAAATTGCCACATTTTTTTGCTATAATCACATCACAATAAATTCATTATTCAATTTGATAGCTATGTCTTCTTAGTATTTGATTTGTTAATGAGTTGATTCAGCATTGAGATTTATAAACACCCTAGTGAGGATATGAGGAACTACTGCCGTATGTTGGAAATTGCCTCATTGGAGTGGATCAAGTACCATGATGGTCTCCATCATTTTTGGGTTTCACCTGTGGAATTACGTCAAGAGTTTGAAAAGTGCAATGCTGATGTCGTGTTTGCCTTCCAGCTTAGATCACGGATACTCGTCGTAGGCTTCTCCAGAAAATATAAATAAATAATTTGAGATATTAATTAAATTGTAGAATAATAGAAGGTATTGTGGCGAAAGTAGGAAGTTAAAAGCTAAAAAGAGAGAGAGACAAGAATCCATGGAATTGATGAAAAAGGAGGAAGGATTAGAAATGAAATTTGACCAAAATAAAGCATGAATCATGCATGGTATGGTAGAGAAAGTTGAAGGGTTAAATATTAATTACTTAAATTAGGTAATTAAGGAAAAACTTGATGATTAAGGATGAAATTGTGTTAAATTACCATTAGCAGATTAGATTGAAACACTGTTATTTTAATTATTTAATGAGAGATTTTTATATGGAACTTTGTAGAAATTAGTAGAAAAGATGAAAAGTATTCATCTCTTGTGTAGGAAGCCAAAACGTCAATCCCAAAACCTATCCATCTAACTTTTTGTTTTATTACATTTGGGTCCTTCCACCATTTTTTAGCCATTCCAAGCTCAATTCCTCCAATTTCTTTGATGTTTCTTAGTAAATTTAATAGAGAGAACTACTAGTCACCTTAGTTTCATGAGAAGAAGCATCAATAGCAATTTTTGAATAGGGAGAAAATAAGAATAGAAATCCAAGCCTTGGTTGTAAGTACATCAAGAATTTTACCTTGTTTAATTCCAATTTAGTTATAAATTATGTTAATTAAATAGTTTAATTACTAATCTATTAATGTTGTATGTAGAAATTATTAGTGAATACTAATAAATATGATTCAAATTTCAACTTATGTTATGAAATTAAGTGATTTTTGATGATAGTGGAAAAAAAATAGATTAATTTGTAAAGTAAACAAAATATGTCATGATATTTTGAAATGTTGAGAAGAGGGCTTAGATGAATAATATTAAAGATATAATGTTATAAACATCAAATGTGTAATGAAATTTACAAGTTATAGTAGGGGTGAGCAAAACTCGATTCGACTCGAAAAAATTGAAAAAAATTCGAATTTCGAGTTAAACGAATCGAGTTATTCGAATTATTCGAGTTATTCGAGTCAACTCGAATTTTTTCGAATTTCGAGTTCGAATCGAGTTGAGTTTTTAAATTTGAATAACTCGAATAACTCGAATAATTCGAATATCAAATTATAATATTTTAAATTTTTACCCCAAACTTCCAAACAATTTTACTTTTTCCTCAAAACTTTTACTCCTTCCCACTTTCTCCCCAAAACTTTTACTCCCCTCCCATCCCAACCCCCCATCTACCCAAAATCCATTTCCCACCAAAATTTTACTCTCCTATTTACTTTTTCTCAAAATTTTACTCCCAAAACCCCTTAAAATTTTTTGTTTTCCCCTAAAATTTTTACTTCCACCCACTTTCTCCTTAAAACTTTTACTCCCTTTTCATCCCACCCCCATCTACCCCAAACTCATCTCCCCAATTTTTTTTAATATTTTCCCTTCAAAATTTTACTCTCCCTATTTACTTTCCCTCAAACTTTTACTCTCAAAACTTTTTATTTTCCCTCTAAACTTTTACTTCTCACTATTTACTCCCAAATAAAAAATTAAAATTATCCAAAAAAAACCCATAAACATAAATAGGAATAATTTTATTTATATCTACTATTTATATTATTAAATTAAATTTCACATTTTATATTATTTATATTATTGAATTGTTTATTCATATTGAATATTTATATTAAAATTGAATTATTAATGATGCCATAAATTATTCGTGTTAAAATTTTATATTGGTATTTATTTCACATTTTATCTTTAAAATAACTTTTATTAAAAAGTCACATTATTACATTTAATATATTTTTTAATTCCAAAATACATAGTGACAAAAATCTGAAGATAATTGAAACAACTAAGCAAACAAAAAAGCTAACCCGTATATAAAAGATTAATAAATAAATTATGAGGTGATGAAAGTTAATAAAAAATTTGATTATAGTGGAAAAATTTTATTACGATGGGTGATAGTGGTTACAAGAACCCAAAATTGTTTTTTTAAATTTAACTCGAACAAATATATTCGATTTGATTAGAATTCTATCTCACTCGACTCGATTCGAGAAAATTTTGAATAAAGTTTGAATGATAAAATAAGATTCAAAAACTCGATTAATTCAAAAATTTTTTATTCGATTCGATTCGATTCAATCGAATGCTCACCCTTAAGTTATAGTGTATTTATGGAAATTAGGGCTAAATTGTGAAAGGCGAAATGTTATATTATATTTGTTGATTGAGTAAATGTTGTGGTTCTATAAAAATAAAGCCCATGTAGATGAGATGCGAACTATTAGGATATAGATGACATGTCATTAGGGAAATTTAGTGCGCCCTTTGTTCTTTTAAGCACTACAGTGCCCTCTGTTCTATTAGCACATCGGTGCGACTCTGTTCTATTAATGCACTTTGGTGCAACTCTGCATCTGTTCCGTATATCCTAAGTGCTCTATTGAGTCTATCATGGGCTATAAATTTCTATGTGATAAAAAAAAAAAAAAGGCTAATGTGACAAGGTAAGTCACGATAAGTATATATATGAAAAAGATTTGCTAACTGATTTTTTTTTTTGCTACATAAGAATAAGAAAATAAAAAATAAATAGATGTTAATTATGGTCTTAGTGTGCCAAAGCCAAACATGTCTTCCTCCATCAAAACTTTAACCTGTTGAGGGGGAGCATCAAATATAGTAACACCATACGACGCATCATGAGCCATGTTCACTAACCAATCTACACACCTATTGTCTTCACAAAAAATATGCCTAATTTCCAGAATCCAATCACCCTTGATGAGTTCCAAGCAATCTTTAACCAAGGTGTAACAAGGATGAGAACCAATCATCATAGACTTAAGAAAATGAACAACCACCGCTGCATTAAGCTCTACTATCAAAGGCAAAAATCCTCTCTCCTTTGCTAGTAATAACCCTTGCCGTATGCCTCATAGATTTGGTTCAAGGCTGTTCACTACTGCAATGTTAATCACAAACCCTGACATTCAAATCCCTGCAGCATTCTGAGTTAACCCCCCAACCAAGGCATGACCATCTGTAACGCCCTAATAATTTATCTATGATTCTGTAAATATCTGACACAAATGTATATCTGCTTCAGTGGTTAAATGTTCTGGGTGTGTGAGTGAGGTCTTGGGTTCAAGTCTCACCTTTTCCAAATTTTGTTATTTTTCTAATCTTAGCCTTACCTTTGCTAGATGGGTTATGTAAAATTGGCTGTTAATCTCTATTAGAATGAGCCAACTAATTCGAGTGGTAAGGGAGTTAGAGTGTTAGAGGTCCTGTATTCAAATCCTTGCGTGAGCAATGAAGTTAATTTTTGCTCTATTGGCTGATAGAGTTTTGGTATAGTCGAAATTCTATGAGAGTTGTGAGTTAGTGGGTTAGTGGGAGAAAAGTAAGGGATATGTTGTTATATCCCTAATTTTCTTCTTTTGAATTTTAAGTAATTTTTTCTCTCTAACCAAAAGAATTTAATGTTAGTTTCTCTGCTTTTTTGCCATTTTTCTTCTTCCTATTCCTTCTTGCGTTTCTGCCTCTTTTTTGTCTGTTATCATATTTCTATCTCTTGGTATTTCGGTATGCTGGTACGTTTTTGGTAAGTGGGGTAAGCGTGATTAATATTTTGTGTTAATAAATAATTGATTAAGAGGGTTTGCTTCGTGTTTAGGAGACGATTAAGGGGCTGAGGGTTTCAATCAGTGCTGTGGTTGTGCAGATTCACTGTTGTTCACTCTAAGGTAAAACATTTCATGGATTGAAGCTTTGGTTGTTTCAAGGTGGTTCAAATTGTTTTCGATTTAAGCATTTAATTAGGTGATTGTTGGTCAATTTTAGGTGTTATTGGTCTCGAGGGCGTTTTTCGCATCAAAATCGTAATAGGTGTGTACCTGAAACGTAGAAAAATGAGCTTCGGTGAAAGCCGAAAAACCTCACTGTTGACGCCACACAGACGTATGCCTGGCCGTGTGCGAGACACAGCTGTGTAATCGACGAAGGCAGGGCCGTGCGTAGGGTACGACCGTGTAGTGGCCAGAGTGTAGCCGTTTGGCCGCATGGGTATTCTACACGAGCGTGTGGGTTTTTGGGCCAGGCCGTATGGGCCATACGGGCAAGACAAATTTGGGCGTGTAGGCCCACACAAGCAAGCCACACGAGCATGTGGGCCCATATTTTTGTAATTTTCCTTAGGGTTGCACAGGTCGCTCCGATCAACTTTGGGCTTACCGTAGGGTTGGTAAAGGCTAACCAAACCCTAAAAATGTGGATCTGATAGACTGGTTATAACAGCTTGAACTTGGGCCTAGTCGGAACAGTGGTTTTGGGACCACAAATTTGGCAAGAAAAAATTTATTTTTATTATATTTTTATAGTCTAAAATTTTTCAGAATGATTTCGTGAAAATTTTGTTCGAAAATTTCGACGTTTGGACACTCAATTTAGTCAAAAGGACTAAATTGTAAAAAGTGCAAAATTTGAGTTCTACATGTTAGAGGTGTCTAATTTTTATGAAATTTTAAATTGGAGGTCCTTAAATGGTAATTAGATCATTGGTTAAATTTTTGGATAAAAATGGACATGAAATAGGTGAAATAGAATATTTTTAAGTTAGGGGCATTTTGGCTATTTTGTGATTAAATGATTAAATAAACAAAATTAAAAGCCAATTTTTGTCCATCTTCAATCCCATGGCCGAATTTCACAAGGGGAAACCATGTCTAGGGCTTTTCATGCTTCCAAGCTCGATTGTATGTCTGTTCTAGCCCCATTTTTAATGATTTTTACGTTTTTAAAATCCTCGTAACAAGATCTATCTATTTCTACCACTATTTTGAGATATGGTTAAAGTCTAGGGTTTTGACCCATGATGAATATGTGTGTATTTTTGTGTTTAATGGTAGAAAATGCATGTTTATGGTTAGAAAAACGACTTTTACAAAGTGATTTTCAGTGAAAATGCCTAAAAGGACTAATTTGTAAAAGTTATAAAATGTGTCATAAAAGTGTGTTTTAATGGAAATTGGGAGCTTTTTTAGCTATGAAAATGGTTCGGCTAGGCTTAAAATACAAGGAAATTGAATAAAAATCATTTTACGAGCCTAGGGGCAAAACTATAAATATGACAAAGTTAAGGGCCAAAAATGTAATTTTTTCCAAAATGTGAATTTGGGTTAATTTGAGTAGCGTGTTGAATAAATAAGTTAAATGTGTTATTATAGATCAAGAAAGACGAGGAATTGACCTTGATCAGGAAAAAGAAAGGGTTTTGGACTAAAACGCAAAAATTGTCATTTTTTACCGAGGTAAGTTTGCAGGTAAATAATGCATCGTTTTTACTTACATTATCATATTTTATTATGTTTGATGAAATGTGGATGAATATTGAATGAAATTGAAAAGTATCGAAATGTGAGAAATTTCCCGGTTGAACATTAGGAATAGAATAGGATACAAGTGACATGTCACTAGTGACTCAAGTGTGGTACTATGTGAAGGCCACTTTAAGAAGAGATAGGTTGATCGCAAATGTGGTACTATGTGAAGCCCACTTTGTGAAGACAGATAGCTTTGGTCACAAGTGTGGTACTATGTGAAGATCACTTTGTGAAAAAGGTAGCTTTGGCTACAAGGGTGGTACTATGTGCAGGCCACCGGGGTATCTGTTATTATTTTGATGTTTTCAATGGGAAATAATTAAGTATAAACGACTATGACTATGTGATGAATAAGTGCAGGTATGTGTGTGTAAACTTATGAGCAATGTGCTCGATATATGATCGAACTTTGGTAAGGTTGATATAGAGTAAGTATTACAATGAAAGTTACTATAGAGAAAACATGAAAGAGTGAAATTTAGAAATAAAAAAGTTTTGGACAGCAACAGTTGTGTGACTTTGAAAAATCTCCAAAAATGGTGGAAACCGAATTAGAGGCTGAATAAGATATGAAATAAACACTTATTGAGTCTATTTTCATATAAAAGAAACGATCTAAGTAAAAGAATTTCATATTATGAGAAATTTGAATTTTAGTGAGATAGGGTTAGAATGATTTTGGAATCCCGTATTTTGACTTTCAAAAATCATTAAAAATTGTAAAAAATAATTTTTTGGTTATAAATTATATTTTTAAAATCCTTAATTAGTCTATTTTCAAGAAAAACAAACTGGAACATCATCCAATCCCGTATGAAGAGATAATTAATTTTTAGCGAAGAGGGGTCGTGTAACACCTCTTACTCGGGTTTGATGTCTAAATCGAGTACGAGGCATTACCGGACAATATTACAACCAAACATACAAAGTCGAGCCATAAAATTTCGTTCCAATTTTAAAAATTTTTCATAATATATCATACAATCCTTAAAATGGGCCTACGGGGCCTAAAACATAGTTTGGGAGTGGTACGAGGCCAAATCGAGAACTTAAAATTTTTTTGGAAATTTAGGTCAAAATCAGGGCACACTCTCGTGTGAGACAGGGACACGCTTGTGTGGGCAGGTCGTGTGGTCATACACGTCCATGTCCCCTACCCGTGTTGAATTATTGGAAAATTATTTTTGATTTCGAACCTACAGGGGTTTTCACAAGGCTGAGCACACGCCCATGTCCTTCGCACGACCTCAACATGCCCGTGCTCTCACCCCTTGTGAAAAACTGGGTTATTCTGTTTATGACGTTGGCATGCAATTTTGGTCACACAGCCACGGGACACGCCTGTGTGACCAAGCCGTGTGACGTCCTTATTCTCCGAAAATTTCATGCAAAGTTCACACGCCCTATACACATGGCTGTGGTGGTCAGCCGTGTGGCCCTAGGTTAGGCTATTTTCCAAGCCATCCTTTTCCCCAAAACATATACAACCTTTACCATTTTTGAAACCACATACCATATATATTTTTAAGCATCTGAATGACCTCTTTCAACTTATCCACACACAAACACACCAAGCATTCCATGAATTACCTCATAAGGATCTATAAATAAACCAATATTATCATTGGCCAAATCACATGGCCTTAATTGCAAAATGACTTATCAAAAGACAATTGCCACAATATAACCTAACCAACATGACACGTACAACACCACTAAGTCCCTATACATGTCATAGTTTCAAAAGAATTCATATTACAATACCAAAAGAACGTTGTAAATAGTGTGAGTGATACTCTGACGCTTCCCAATCTCCGAGCTGGCTTGCCTAATCTATGAAACAGGGAAAAAGAGAAAAGAGTAAGCTTTAAGAAGCTTAGTAAGTCTATATGCAAATAATTTACATCTTACCAACTCTCTTAATCACCAAAAATCATATCATTACATATCAGCTTACCACATAACCTTACCAATTCATATACATACCAAACAAATCATTTAAATAAACCTAAGTTCACATGCACCCATGCACACATATACACTTGCCCACATTTTCATTGGCTTATAAATACACCTGTACTTACACACCACATAACCACACAAATCTCTTCTAGTAAGCTTTCTCGTTGAACCTTTCGGAATAACATTGGATACCTGGTGGTTTCAGCACATAGCTCCACCAACACATAATTCGGCTTTCATGTACACATGGTGAACTCTTAGTATCACCCATGTGACCCAGCCATTAAATCCCGTAGCTCTCGTGTCTACATGGTGTCTAGCACTCAAAATCACACACGCGACCTAGCTACATATAACATAGCTCTAGTGTCTACATGATGTACCCTCGGTAACATACATGCGACCTAGCTATTTTAAACCCGTAGCTCTCGTGTACACATGGTATACATCCAGTATTACGTATGTGACCTAGCTGCTCTTGAAATTATCATCTTGTAGCTCTCTTGTACACATGGTATAAATACCGTATAACACATTGACCTAGCTACCACATAGCATCTTGTAGCTCTCTTGTACACATGGTGTCCTACCTTCGCAACCACACATGTGACTTAGGTACACATTATCCGTATCTTTCGTTTCTCCAAAGGTTCAATCGGGAGCACCAAATTTCAATAATTCACCAAATCATAGAAGTTATCGAACATTATCCATATCATACAATAAATTATATTTATGGGATTAAAATCAATGTATTACTTACATATAAACTTACCTCGATAACAAAATGCGATAATTTGCAATTTAGTCTGAAACCTTGCCCTTGCCTCAGTTAAGGTCAATTTTCTGATCTTCTCGATCAATAACGACATATTTAGCTCATTTAATCACTACATTATTCAAAACATCCCAAAATCTTCCTATAGCAAATTTTGCAATTTGACTCCTAACTTTCTCAATTTTTACACTTTAGTTCCTAGGCTTGGTTTATGATTTTCATTCAGTTTTCATGCATTTCAAGCCTAGCCAAACCACTTTTCCTCTCATAACAGCCCCTAATTTCCATCATTTCATAATTTATGCACACCACATTTCATCTTTTACAAATAAGTCCTTTATGAAATTTTCATAAAAAATCACCTAATAAAAATTGTTCACCACACTTTAAACTTTCATATTCCACCACAAAACATTAAAATACATCTATGTCATCCATGGGTAAAATTTTAAACATCAACCCTAGCTTGAAATAGTGGTAGACATAACTAGAGCAAGTTACGGGGATTTCAAAAATACGAAGAACATTAAAAACGGGGCTAGAAATCACTTACTATGAGCTTGAGAAGTTGACAAAAGCCTAGCTATAGTGTCTCTTCAAATGCAACACAAGGGGGAGAAGATGGACACCATTTTTTACTTATTTTCCCTTTTTATTTCTTTTATTAATTAATGACAAAAATGCCCTTCATTAAAAACCTTTGATATTCCATCCTTCCTTGGGCATTTTTGCCCAAACTAAGTTAAAATAGCCTGATAACCATATAAGGACCTTTAATTTAAAATTCCAATTCAATCAAGTACCTCTATGGATTAAAACCCATATTTTTCACCTATTGTAGTTTAGTCCAACCTATCAAATTGGACATGCAAACAATAAAATTCATGCACTAAAATTTCACATAATTATTCAAGCACCCAATAAACATCAAAACTCAATCAGAAAAATTATTTTAGACGTCAGATTCATGGTTTCAAAACCACTATTCCGTTTAGCCCCTAATTTGGGCTGTTACAATTCTCTCCCCCTTTAGGGATTTTCGTCCCCGAAAATCTTACCGGTAAATAGGTTTGGGTACTATTTCCTCATAGCTTCCTCCGGCTCCCACGTAGCCTCTTTCACACCATGCTTTTTCCACAATACTTTCACCAAAGGTACACCTTTGTTTCTCAACTGTTTGACCTCTCGAGCCAAAATTTTAATTAGCTCTTTTTCATATGTCATGTTTGGCCGAATTTCAATCTCCATAGGTGGAATCACATGCGAGGGATCTGATCGATACCGTCATAACATTGACACATGGAACACATTATGTATTTTCTCCAATTCTGACAATAAAGCCAACTGATATGCCAATGACCCTATTCTTTCTGTAACCTCATAGGACCCAATAAAATGTGGACTTAATTTGCCTCTCCGACCAAATCTCAGTATTTTCTTCCACAGTGACACCTTCAAAAATACTTTGTCACCAACTTGAAATTCAATCTCTTTTCTTTCCAAATCAGTATAAGACTTTTTCCGGTCAAAAGTAGCTTTCAAACAATCTTGAATTATCTTCACTTTTTCCTCCGTCTCCCTAACCAAATCAACACCATGTATCTGTTTCTCACTCAATTCAGTCCAATATAATCGAGTTTGGCACTTTTAGCCATACAACGCCTCATACGGCGCCATCTGTATACTTGACTGATAACTATTGTTGTAGGCGAATTCTACCAAAGGTAGATACTTTTCCCAACTACCCTCAAACACTAAAACACAACACCAAAGCATATCTTGAAGAACTTGTATTACCCTATCAGATTGGCCATCATTCTGCGGGTGAAATGCGGTACTAAAATTCAATTTTGTACCTAACGCCTCTTGCAACTTCTTCTAACATCTAGAGGTAAACCTCGGATCTCTATTCGATATAATAGACGTGGGTACCCCATGTAATCTCACAATTTTAGCAATGTATAATTCAGCTAATTTATCGAGTAAGTAATCAACACATACCAGAATAAAGTGAGCCGACTTCGTCAATCTATCAACAATAACCCACACAACATCTTTCTTTTTCGGTGTTAGAGGTAAACTTGTCACAAAGTCCATCGTAATCTTATCCCACTTCCATTCAGGGACCATTACGTGCTGAAGTAAACTCGAAGGTACCTGATGCTCAGCCTTTACTTGTTGACAAACTATACACCTTGTTACAAACTATGAAATGTCCTTTTCATGCCCGGCCACCAATACAGTTTCTTCAAGTCATTATACATCTTAGTACTACTAGGATGCACAGATAAACATCCACTATGTGCCTCATGCATAATTTTCTAAATCAACTCATCATCTTTCGGTACACAAACTCTATCACGAAACATCAAGCAATCATCTGGACTTACTCGAAAATCAGAGTCACCACCTGTTTCGCATTGAAACCTCTTGGCTTGCATTTCACTATCATTCTTTTAAGCTTTGCAAATCTGTTGAAGAAACAGTGGTCTAGCCCTTAAATCGGCTAGTATGGAACCATCATCAGATAATGTCAAACTCGTGCTCAAAGCCCGCAAAGCATACAATGATTTTCTACTCAAAGCATCTGCAACCACATTTGCTTTCCCGAGATGATACTCAATTACTAGCTTATAATCCTTTAACAACTCAAGCCACCTCCGTTGTCTTAAGTTCAACTCCTTTTGATTCATCAAGTATTTCAAGCTTTTATGATCGAAAAAAATCTGGCATTTCTCACCATACAAATAAAGGTGCCAAATCTTCAAAGCAAAAACAATAGCAGCCAACTCTAAATCATGTGTCGGGTAGTTCTTCTCTTGTGGTTTTAGTTGTCTCAAAGCATAAGCCACCACCTTGCCTTCTTGCATCAATACACATCCAAGGCCATTTAGTGATGCATCACTATAGATCACAAATTCTTTCCCCGACTCGGGTTGCACTAACACTGGTGCCTCAGTCAACTTAGCTTTCAACTGATCAAAACTTTGTTGACATTTTTCAGTCCATTCAAAATTAAAATTCTTTTGAAGTAGCTTAGTCATAGGAGAAGCAATTGTAGAAAAGCCCTCGACAAAACGCCAATAAATCCAGCTAGAGCTAGAAAGCTTCTAACCTCAGTCACATTATTTGGCAGCTTCTAATTAACAATTGTTGAAATCTTGCTCGGGTCAACTTGAATACCATCACCCGCAACTATATGTCCCAAGAACTCAACTTCATGATGCCAAAACTCACTCTAAACTTAGCAAACAACTTTTCTTGCTAAACTTAGCAAACAACTTTTCTTTCCTCAGAATTTGCAGCATCATTTTCAAACGCTTGACATGTTCTAACTGATCCCGGGAATAGATCAATATATCATCTATTAATACCACCACAAATTTATCCAAATACTGTCAGAAAATCCAATTCATCAAATCCATAAACATAGCTAGTGCATTAGTCAAACCAAAAGGTATGACAAGAAATTCGTAGTGTTCATACCTCGTTCTAAAGGTGGTTTTCGGCATATCAGATTCTTTAACCCTTAGTTGGTAATAACCGGATCTCAAATCATTTTTGGAGAACATCGTTGCTCCTTTTAATTGGTCAAACAAATCATCAATTCTCGGCAATGGATACTTGTTCTTGATAGACACCTTATTGAGTTGCCTATAATCGATACAAAGCCTCATCTTTCTTCTTTACGAACAATACAGGAGCACACCATGGAGAAAAACTCGGTCTCACAGATACTTTGTTTGTCAACTCTTGTAACTGAGCCTTTAACTCTCTTAATTTAGTTGGAGCCATCCTATATGGAGTAATAGAAATAGGTGCAGTCCCGGGTAACAAGTCAATGGCAAATTCAATTTCTCTGACAGGGGGTAACCCAGGTAACTCCTTTGGAAACACATCTGGAAATTCACAAACTACAGGCATAGAATCAAGTTTCAATCCTAACACCTCAGTATTTAGCACATATGCTAGATAAGTTTCACACCCTTTTCTTATACATTTTCGAGCAGTCATACAAGAAATCACCATCGGCATCTTACTCGATTCATCTGTTCCAACCCAAAGAATTTCATCACTTTTACAGTTTAGCTCAAGAGTTTTCCGTCTAAAATTTACCTTGACGTCATGTAACGTTAACCAATCCATGCCCAAAATAACATCAAACTCATAACATAGTAGTAACATCAGATTAGCCGGAAAATAGTATCCTTGAATCATTAAAGGAAAATTCCTGCAAACCTTATCTACCAGCACAAATTTGCCTAATGGGTTCGACACTTTAATCACAAATGCAGTTAACTCAGCAGGCAATTTCTTACTATGCACTAATTTCATGCAAATATAAGAATGAGTGGAGCCTGGATCTATCAATGCAATAACATCAGTATCATAAAGTGAAAATGTACCAATAATCACATCAGGAGATGATGCCTCCTTATGAGCTAGTATAGCATAAGCTCTACCACATATTCTTGTCTCGGATCTTGTAGCTGTATCTGTCGCTATGCTTTTACTACTAGTTCTGTAATGCCCTGAATTTTGGGCCTAGAAAAAATGGGCTTCGAGTACCGGAGAAATTTGGATTTTTGTTGGGTCGAAAAAAATTCTCAACTTCATGTTTGGCATATTGGTTAAGTGATTTGGAGTGCTTGGGGACATCTGAGAAGTCCTGGGTTCAAACTAGGACTTTAGCAAAAATTTTGATTTTTTTCCCTTTAGTGGATTAGGCGTCAGCTGGAAGGCTTTATTAATACTTCAAGCTAAAATTTGGCACATAGAAGTAGGTGGTCTGGTGGCAAGGGGCGTTAGTAACAAGCATGTGGTCCAGGGTTCAGGTCCTAGTCATGGCAAAATTTTTATTTTACATATGTGGGCATGGAAGCTTGCGTTTAAACCTTATAATTATTTGGGAGTGATTTACGACACACGAGAGCTTGTGGCTTAATGGTAAGAGGCGTGCTAGGGGCCATGCGAGGTTATGGTTTTTTTAAAAGGGATGATTAGCTAGTACATAAGGCTTATGCTTAGTTAAAAGGGTTTCATGACATAAAGAGTAGGGCAGCAAAGTGGCAAGCAGCGTGTTGGAGGCTTGGAGGGCTGGAGATCGAGCTACCCCTTGCGTATGGGAGATTGAATTTTACTGCTCACGTGGGGAAGGAATTGGAGTTTGACCGTAACTCCTCAAGGTGGGCGGTTGAAGCGGTCAAGTGGTGGAGAATTTGAAATTGGAAGCTGCTGTTCGGTGGAAGCAATTTGAATAAAATTCAAATTGAGTGTTGGCTAAAATTAAGGAGGAAATCGTAGAGTGGATCAAGAAGAGATTTGGGTGGAGTAGATTGTGGGATTTGAATTGGGAAGGTTGTGACCAATTTGGGGTGTTAGTGTACATGGCAAATTCGGCTTAAGATACCTATTAGTGTCGAATTCCCTTTTTGCTTTCGATTTTGGGGAGTTTTCTTGGGTTAGTCGAATCTTACTAAAGGTTTTTGGTTTTTTTTTTTGTTGTTCCTTCTTTTCTTTGCTCATTTATTCTGTTATCTTTTGTTCTTAAGACTTCTTATTTTGGCTTTATTTCTTTTGCCAAAACGATATGACCATTTAGGCTATTTTTGTGCCGAATTCATTTTCAATTATTGACCGAATTCCCTCCCTCATATTTCCTCTTCCAAACTTTCTTTTCTAATTCTCTTCCTTTCAATTACTTCATTACTGTGCCGTCCCACTTTCTCTACTTACTTCTCTATTTGTGTTTCTATTCATATTTTCTCTTAAATCTTCTACCCTTGTTTGGCCGAATACCCCATTGTTATCTTGTTGATTATTTTTGTATTACCCTAAGTTCTGATCATTGGACCGATTCACTACCCTCTTGTTGGGTTCTGCAAAGGTGTTTGATGATCAGTAGGGGTTTCAAAAGAGTAAAAGAGTACAAGTGGTAGAATCGATCAAGACCTCTTCCTCCCAAATTCCGGTTAAGGGCTATCGATAGTGTAATTAGTAGATCGGGATGTGAGATTGATCTTTAACCAGCGATCTAAGAGGATTAAGTTATATCTCATATAATCAGGGTTGGGCTCTCGAGGAATTACTACAATCACATCAGGTGTGTATCCGTACCTTATAAACGGCAGTAGGTGTAAAAGCCGTAATCTTGTGCCTATCTATATGCTATGCTTGATTATCGGCTGAAAAGCCAAAAGTATGTGTTGTTTACTGAATAGACTGTTGATAGGCATTATGTCAAAAAGTCGATATCCTGGCGAAGGATGCCACATGAACGTGCAATCACATGTGTGGGGATTCGAGCCTACGAACATAGACATAAGATGGTTGAGGCCACCATGAGCGTTCTCATAGGCTTAGCTCATTTTGGGCTGTGTGGCCCATGGGCCTGTAAGCCCCATATGGTTGAAAGGTATGTTATATGGCTACTGTTGGTTTGGAGCGTATAGTTCGTATAGTTGAGATTATTTCTAGGATAAGTGGGCCACACGAGCATATGGGCCCACTTGGGCCGAATAGTGGGCCTTAGGCCCAACTGCACCGTTATATTGGTTTAGGTTACGTTAGTTGCTCGAGTGACAATGGATTTTCAGTATGGTCGTTAAGACCCCTGATTTGTAAAATTACCATTTTACCCCTGATTTGTGAAATTGCCATTTTACCACTAGTTAGTAAAATTATAGAAATACCCCTGATTTGTGAAATTACCGAAATACCTTAGTAGGGTAGAATTACCGGAATACCCCTATAGGATAGAATTTCTAAAATACCTCTATAGGGTAGAATTACCGAGATACCCTTGTGGGGTAAAATGACCATTTTGCCCCTAGGGTGTAAAATGATTGTTTTGCCCTTGTGGGCAAGTGACTGACTTGGACTGTGTATTTGACTGTGATCGTATGATAGTGATTTGACTGACATGACCGTGGTTACATGATTGATATGTTTTTAATATATGTTTAAATGATAGTCACTAAGCGTGGCCATTATGCATACATGTGTGATGATTGAGCATGACATATACGATATTTTGCATGGGGTTGGGCTTGATTTGAAGGAAGTTTTGTGCTAGTGGCTTTGCCACGTACTCTGTTTCTGGTGGCTCTACCACGTTATCTATTATTAGTAGCTTGGCTGTGTATTGGTGTGTGGGCTAGGTGGGTCGAGTTATTCCCCACATGGTGTGTTGGGTTGGTATGGTTGGTGTGATGGTTAGACTGGGTTGGGATTGCATTCACATTTTGTTCTGATTTTGTCATGGGCTTGGCCCACACTGTTCTGTATAGGGCTAAGGCCCAGACTGATCTATTCTATATAGGGCTTCAGCCTAGTCTGTTCTGTATATCTATATTATACGGTTACTGATTCTGTTTTGGGCTTAAGCCCACCTGATTCTGATACTGATAATGTTTCTAATTCTATAATGGGCTAAGGCCCATCTGGTACTATCTGTTATAATTGGCTAAGGACCAATTGTTATTAGAACTGTGGTAGGGCTGGGGCCCAGACTTTTAATTCGTTTGTATGTCTGACTGCTCGTTTTATATAGTAGGGAATTACACACTGAGTTTTCATAAACTCACCCTGTTTATTATCTATGCAAGTAATCCCTAGCTTTAGGAGGATCGGTACGGCGAGGGACTGAGAAAATGCCACATACTACTAATGTTTTCAGTTTTGATTATTTACATTCAAGTGTTTTGGTTTGGGGTTGTAATAAGGCCTCTCGTAATTTCTGGATTTTAATTTGGGATGCTTAGTTATTACATTTTATATCTGCTTAAGTAGAACTCGGTTTTCCAAAACATTAACTACTTTCAAATCAACACATTTCCGCAAACTACGAATTTTTATAAGCTTCCGCAACTTACTTAGTTTTCACTTATAACCACAAATAGGGTTTTAAAGGTCATTACATTTTCAAAGAGAATAGTTCTAATAAACCAAGTTTTTGAAAAATAAGCAAACGAAATTCGAGATTTTACACAAGGTTTAAATGGCAAAAATTTTTAGATAAGAAAGGTTTTCAATGAAAACAAGGTTTTCAAAAAAGCACTTCAATGTGACACGCTAGATTCGGCCATAAAGTCTAGGCTGGGTTTGGGGTGTTACAGGCTCCATCTCTGACGTTCTTCAGTGGTCTGCCCTTACTAATAGTGTTACTCGGTCTAGCACTTTGAAGTTTCTCGTTTCCCACTTTTTTAGGGCAATCTCTAACAAAATGATCTAAAGAACCACACTTGAAACAAGCCCGATTAGTTCCCCAACATTCACCAGTATGTCGTCTACCACAATTCTAACACAGGTCTATGAGATCTCACGTTACCCACACTGGCCATCGAAGTAGCTTGGACTTTAGAAACTAAATATGTTTTACCTCGATCTCGATGTGAATACCTAGTTGAAGCTATCATTCGAGGATTCATTTCTTTAGACCTTTTTGATTGAGATTGAAAGGACTTACTCATCGGCCTCTTCCGGGCATTTCAAGCCTCAATAGTACCTTTCCTCTTTTCTTTATTTAACTCCCCGCTTTACACGCTCTATCAACCAACACCACAAATTCTTTTAATTCTAGAATTCCCATCAGCACCTTGATATCCTCAGTAAGTTCGTCTTCAAATCTTTTACACATCATTGCCTAGGTAGAAACACACTCTGGTGCATATTTGCTGAGCCTAACGAACTCATGTTCATACTCAGCTACCGTTATCTTACCTTGCTTCAACTCAAAGAACTCCTTCTGTTTTTTATCAACAAATCTCTGACTTATATATTTCTTTCGAAACTCTTCCAAAAAGAAATCTCATGTCACTCTTTCCCTGAGGACCACAAATATCAATGTTTTCCACCAATGATAGGCTGAGTCTTTCAGCAAGGATACAGTACATTTTAAACTCTCCTTAGGTGTGCAAGACAATTCATCAAATACTTGTATGGAATTCTCGAGCCAGAACTCTGCCCTTTCTAGATCATCGCTGATATTAGCTCTAAACTCTTCGGCCCCTTGTTTACGAATTTTATCCACCGGAGGTTTAGTCACCCTTATCAAGTCAATTCCCTATGGGGCTACAAGGACCGATTGTGATATAGGCGGGGGAGGAGGGGGTTGAGCATTAGGATTTGCTCTAACAAAATTAGTATACCAGTCATTCATCATTCGAAGAACGGAATCCGGAGCCTCGTCTCCTTAACTTAGAGTCTCATGTCTACTTTCTACAAATGCGATCCCTTGTGCGGGAGCCGGCGCGTTACTGGCAGCATTATTAGCCGCAGCTCGTTCATGATCCATTACTATATAAAAACCAAAACATAGTTTAGAAAGGTCAGTAGTCACCACACTATCACAATATATTTATGGCATGTATAGCTAGACTCACACACAACGTTACGGTAGTCCGGGAACCGACTAAACCATAGCTTTGATACCACTAAATGTAACACCCCTTACCCAGGTTCGATGTCTAAACCAACTACGAGGCATTACTAGACAATATTACAACCAAACATACAAAGTCGAGCCATAAAATTTTGCTTCAATTTTAAAACTTTTTCATAATATATCATACAATCATTAAAATGGGCCTACGGGCCCAAAACATAGTTTGGGAGTGGTCCGGGGCCAAATCGAGGACTTAGAAAAATTTTGGAAATTTAGGTCAAAAATAGGGCATACGCCCGTGTGAGACAGGGACACACCCGTATGGGCAGACCATGTGGTCACACACGCCCGTGTCCGCTACTCGTGTTGAAATATAGGAAAATTATTAAATCTACAAGGGTTTCCACACGGCCGAGAACATGCCCGTGTCCTTCACGTGGCCTCAACACGCCTATACTCTTACCCGTGTGAAAAACTGGGGTTTTTTGTTTATGACATCAGCATGCAATTTTGGTCACATGGCTACGGGACACGCCCGTGTGACCAGGCCGTGTGAAGTCTTTATTCTCTAAAAATTTCATGCAAAGTTCACACGCCCTACACACATGGCCATGGTGGTCAGCCGTGTGACCCTAAGTTACGCTATTTTCCAAGCCATCCTTTGCCTTAAAACACATACAACCTTTACCATTTTTAAAACCACATACCATACACATTTTTAAGCATTTGAATGACCTCATTTAACCAACAATCATCCATTTCAACTTAGTCACACACAAACGCACCAAGCATTCCATGAATTACCTCATAAGGATCTATAAATAAACCAATATTATCATTGGCCAAATCACATGGCCTTAATTACAAAATGACTTATCAAAAGACATTTGTCACAATATAGACAAACCAACATGACACTTACAACACCACTAAGTCCCTACACATGCCATAGTTTCAAAAGAATTCATATTACAATACCAAAAGAATGTTGTAGATAGTGTGGGTAATCCTCCACGCTTTTCGATCTCCGAGCTAGCTTGACTAATCTATAAAACAATGAAAAAGAGAAAGGAGTAAGCTTTAAGAAGCTTAGTAAGTCTACATGCAAAGAATTTACATCATACCAGCTCTCTTAATCACCAAAAATCATATAATTACATATCAACATACCACATAACCTTACCAATATCATATACATACCAAAAAAATCATTTACATAAACCTATGTTCACATGCACCCATGCACACATATACACTCGCCCACATTTTCACTAGCTTATAAATACACCTGCACTTATACACCACATAACCACACAAATTTCTTTCGTAAGCTTTCCCGTTGAACCCTTCGGAATAACATTCGATACCCGGTGGTTTTAGCACATAGCTCTACCAACACATAATCCAGCTCTCGTGTACACATGGTGTACTCTTAGTATCACCCATGTCACCTAGCCATTAAATCACATAGCTCTCGTGTCTACATGGTGTCCAACACTTGGAATCACACATGCGACCTAGCTACATATAACATAGCTCTCGTGTCTACACGATGTACCCTCGGTAACATACATGTGACCTAACTATTTTAAACCCGTAGGTCTCATGTACACATGGTATACATCCAGTATTATGCATGCGACCTAGCTACTCTTGAAATTATCATCTCATAGCTCTCTTGTACACATGTTATACACACCGTATAACACATGTGACCTAGCTACCACATAGCTTCTCGTAGCTCTCTTGTACACATGGTGTCCTACCCTCGGAACTACACATGTGACCCAGCTACACATTATCCGTATCTTTCGTTTTTCCGAAGGTTCAATCTAGAACACCAAATTTCCATAATTCACCAAATCATAGAAGTTATCCAACATTATCCATAGCATACAATAAATCATATCTATGGGATTAAAATCGATGTATTACTTACATATAAACTTACCTCGATAACAAAATGCGATAATTTACAATTTAGGCCGAAACCTTGCCCTTGCCTTGGTCAAGGTTGATTCCCCGATGTTCTCGATCTATAACGACACATTTAGCTCATTTAATCACTACATTATTCAAAACAGCCCAAATCTTCCTACAACAAATTTTACAATTTAACCTCTAACTTTCTCAATTTTTACACTTTAGTCCCTATGCTTGGTTTATGATTTTCATTCAATTTTCATGCATTTCAAGTCTATCCAAACCACTTTTCCTCTTATAACAGCCCCCAATTTCCATCATTTCACAATTTATGCACACCACATTTCATCTTTTACAAATAAGTCCTGTATGAAATTTTCATCAAAAATAACCTCATAAAAGTTGTTCACCACACTTTAAACTTTCATATTCCACCACAAAACATTAAAATACATCTATATCATGCATGGGTAAAATTTTAAACATCAACCCTAGCTTGAAATAGTGGTAGAAATAGCTAGAACAAGTTACGAGGATTTCAAAAATATGAAGAACATTAAAAATGGGGTTAGAAATCACTTACTATAAGCTTGAGAAATTGACAAAACCCTAGCTATGGTGTCTCTTCAAATTTGGCACAAGGGGGAGAAGATGGACACCATTTTTGACTTATTTTCCCTTTTTATTTCTTTTATTAACTAATAACCAAAATGCCATTCATTAAAAACCTTTGATATTCCATCCTTCCTTGGGCATTTTTGTGCAAACTAAGTTAAAATGGCCTAATTACCATATAAGAACCTCTAATTTAAAATTCCAATTCAATCAAGTACCTCTATGGATTAAAACTCATATTTTTCACCTATTGCAGTTTAGTCCAACCTATCAAATTGGACATGCAAACAATAAAATTCATGCACCAAAAATTCACATAATTATTCATGCACCTAACAAACATCAAAACTCAATAGAAAAAATTATTTTATACTTCGGATTCATGGTTTCGAAACCACTATTCTGTTTAGCCCCTAATTCGGGCTGTTACAGGTCAAAACTATCAGACAGCGAAACAGGGGTGATTTTAATGAACAAACTATACTTATTGGCTAAACCAAAAATTCTAAAAATTTTATGGTAAGAATATATTTGAGTCTAGTTTCAAGGAAAATTAGCGGATTTTAATTTGGAGTTTCGTAGATCAAGATATAAATAATTTAGTGACTATGACTTGCGTAGACAACTTGATATGAACAAAAGTGAATAGTGGAACTTTGTGCAATTATGATTATATTATCTTGAGAACGTATTGTGAAGATTTATAAGAGCATGTTAATAAATTACTTATTATTTACATACCTACTTACTAAGCTATAATGCTTACCCCCTTCCTTTCCTTTTTCCTATAGTGTCACATATGCTAGCTCAAGTTGGAGGTTGTTGGAGATTCTATCATACTAACAAGTTATTCATTTGTATTGTATCAATGATTTTCAAGTATTTTTATGTCTCTGGCATGTATAGGTGAGGCACCCCTATCCCGTAACCGTTGCCGGAATAGGTAAGGGGCGTTACCGGATATTCAGAACAGATCAGAATAGAATATTCACAGATTATAGCAAGATTCAAACATAAAGTCCCTTTTTAGAGATCTACAAGACCACAAACATGCAATGAGATAGGGTCGGAACTAAATCGAACACATTCATAAACTACAGAACACTTATAAAATTTTCCAAATTGAGGAGGTCACGCGCCTGTGTGACCAGGCCGTGTGCCTCACTCGAGACTCAAGCACGCCCATGCACCCAAGCTGTGCCAAAACAGAGTAAGTATACTGACTTTTTGCCACGGCCACAAGACACACCCATGTGTCTTGGCCGTGTCAGTTTTTGTGCCATTACTGAAAAATTAGCACGACCATAGAGCACGCCCGTGTGCCATAGCCATGTGGCATAAAGTAGACTTGATATAAGTCATATTTTCCACCCATTTTGGTCAATCACAAATATTCCAAAAACACCAGTTTTACCGAAACAAAAACCAACCAATTCAAGGCCTAAAACATTCATCTTTATGGTCAAAACTTTCTTATACAAATCTCATGCCAAATAACAAACATTTCATAGGTAATATCCATAATTAAAACTCATAATTTATAACCCATTCCAAAATGCCAAAACAAAGCATATAACCATATCTTAACCACATCACATGACATATTTATATACATACAACACAAAATCATAACTTTGTTATTCTAGACTATAAATGCCATACTTAAACTTTGTACATTCAAAAGGTACCAAAATCGAGCTCGATAGTGTGGTGACGATCCTTGACTATCTCCAAGCCCATAGTAACTACGATATCTATAGAACAGTTGAAAGAATAAACAGAGTAAGCAACATTAAGCTTAGTAAGCCAAATACAAAAATATGCAATTCATAAATGTAATACGATAACCATTTCACGTAGATAATTCACAAATTAGATTTACTCTTTTAATACATACGTCTAGTTCACACAATTAGCATACCTTCTATACTTGGAAATACAGTACGAAACAGACGTACCTGAGTTAGACACATAAGGTATGCATTCATTCATTTCTCAGAATTTCTCCTTAAATCATTCAGAAATGTTACAGAACCTATAAATCTCATAAAATGCCGACGTCCCCGACGTGGTCTTACATGTCACTCGATATCTATGCCACTGTCCTGAACAGGGTCTTTCATGAAACATATATGATGCCAGTGTCCCAGACACAATCTTACACATAATTCTCTAATCATGCCTATGTCTCGGACGAGGTCTTACATGATATCATTTTACCATTACTCAATCAGAATTGACTTGAAATTAATACATCAGGCTCTCATGGCTATCCAAATACAGTTTATAATTTAAGAATTTATAACAAACATTAATATAAAGCATATTTGTATATTGACTTACCTCATACTGATTTTGACGGATTCAAGCCGACTATTCAACGATTTTGGACTTCCTTCAATCTAAGTCTGTTTTTCTTTCTTCTTGATCTAAATAAATTTAAATTCAACCATTAAATCTTTCATTTCATTCAATTCAATCCACAAACACTTATTTAGGGTATTTTACATTTTAGCCCTCACATTTTCACATTTTGACACTTTGGTCCTTAATTAACAGAAACATCAAATTTACAAAATTCAACTAAATACAAGCTTGACCGAATATTCATGGCTTTCATATAAGCCCATATAATACATTTATTTCACAAATTAGTCCTCCTAAAGTATTATTTTCACTATTTAGCCCAAATTGCTCAATTTCATAAAAAATTCAACGAAAAGCACATTTATGCAACCTTATCATAAAGCTTCAAAAATCATCAATGTCACTATTCACAATCTTCATCAAAAATAGAAATTGAGACATGGGCATGAAAGATTTCAAAGCAATGATCACAAAAATGTAGAAATTATCAAAAATCGATCAAAATCATACCTTGAATTTGACTTGAAAATAGTCGAATGTAACAAAACCCAAACCCTTCTTTTTCTTTTGTGATTTTCTGCAAATAGAACATGAAAATGAACACTTGTCATGCTTTGTTTTATTTAATGCATAAAGATAAAACATTTACCATGTTGACCTTTAATAAAACTAATTTATAAACATATAATATATGGACATAATTATCCACTACCAACCACTCAAGTTTATAATGGTATAATTACCATGCAAGGACATCATTTTCAAAGCCATACTCAAATAAGTCATTTTACTAATGACACACACATAGTTTTCGCTTTATGCGATTTAATCCTTTTTAATAATTTAGCACAGAGACAGACAAATTAAATCACAGAAATTTTACAAAAGTTAATTCAGATAACACAGATACAGAAAATAATATAAAAATATTTTTCAGACTCCGATATGTGGTCCTGAAACCACTATTCTGACTAGAGTCCAAATCGGGCTGTTACAATTCTCCCCCTTAGGGATTTTCGTCCCCGAAAATCTTACTGTTAAATAAATTCAGATATTGCTATCTTATTGCATTTTTAGGCTCCCACGTAGCCTCTTCTAATCCGTGACGATGCCACAACACTTTTACTAGAGGAACCTTCTTATTTCATAATTCTTTTATTTCTCGAGCTAAAATACGGATCGGCTCTTCATCATAAGACATATCATTCTTTCATTCAATCTCAGAAGGGGATATTACATGAGACAGATCAGATCTATAACGTCGGAGCATCGATATATGGAACACATTATATATCTTTTCTAACTCGGGTGGCAACATCAATCTATAAGCAATTGGCCCTACTCGTTCAATAATTTCATATGGCCCTATAAACCTCGGACTCAATTTGCCCTTTTTGCCAAATCGAAATAGTTTCTTCCATGGAGATACTCTGAAAAATACTTTGTTGCCAATTTCAAATTCAATATCTTTCCGTTTCATATCCGCATATGATTTCTGATGATCAGACACTGCCTTCAGACTATCTTGGATCAGTTTCACCCCCTGTTATGTTTCTTTTTTCAGATCAACCCTGTAAATCTTATTTTCACTGAGCTCAGACCAGTATAACGGAGTTCTACATTTTCTACCATATAGGGCTTCATACGGGCCATTTTAATGCTCGATTGGAAGCTATTATTATACGCAAATTTAATCAGAGGTAGATATTGTTCCCACGTACCTTTAAACTCCAGAATACAACATCTAAGCATGTCCTCGAGTATCTGAATGATCTGCTCAGACTGACCATCTATCTGCGGGTGAAAAGTAGTACTAAAATACAATTTCATACCTAAAGCCTCTTGCAACTTCTAGTAGAATTGCGAAGTAAATCTTGGATCTCTATCAGATACAATAGACAGTGGCACTCCGTGCAATCTCTCAATATTAGAAATGTAAAGTTCAGCTAGTTTATCAAGTGAATAATCAAATCGTGCCGGAATAAAATGAGTAGATTTTGTCAAACGATCAAAAACAACCCAGAATGAATCTTTCTTTTTCAGAGATAGGGGTAAACCAGAAACAAAATCCATAGTTACTCGGTCCCATTTCCATTCAGGAATCATAATGTGTTGTAACAAACCAGAGGGCACCTGATGTTCAGCTTTTACTTGCTGACAGACTAAACATTTCTAAACAAAGTCAGAGATATCTCTTTTCACTCCTAGCCACCAGTATAACCATTTTAAATCATTATCATCTTTGTGCTACCCAAATGTATAAAGAATTTACTATTATATGCTTCACTCAAAACTATCTGAATCAATTCAGAATTTCTTGGAATGCAAATTCTATCCCTGAATCTCAAACAATCATCAACATCAATTTGGAATTCAGGATCAGAATCACACTGAGCTCGTTTCATTAACAATTCATTATCTACTTTTTGAGCATCAATGATTTGTTGCAAAAACAAAGGTTTCGCTAACACTGAAGCATCAATAAACGAATCAACACTAACATTTAAGGCACATAATACAGATAGTGATTTTCGACTTAAAGCATCAGCTACAACATTTGCTTTACCTGAATGATAATCAATAACAAGCTCATAATCTTTTAACAGTTCTAACCATCTTCGTTGTCGCAAATTCAAATCTTTCTAAGTCATCAGGTATTTCAGACTTTTGTGATCTGAAAACACGTGACATTTCTCACTGAACAGATGGTGACGCCAAATTTTTAGTGCAAAAACAATGGCAACCAACTCAAGATCATGAGTCGGATAGTTCTTCTCATGTGGCTTTAACTGTCTAGAGGCATATGCTATAACCTTGTCATGTTTCGTTAAAACACAACCTAATCTATTCAACGAAGCATCACTATACACAACGAATTCCTTGCCTGATTCAGGTTGCACAAGTACTGGAGCTTTAGTTAACAGAGCTTTCAACCGATCGAAACTTTCCTGACACTTTTCAAACCATTCAAAACTTACATTTTTCTGAAGCAGTTGAGTCAACGGGGTTGCTATCACAGAGAAATCTTTTACGAAATGACGGTAATAACCAGCTAGTCCCAGAAAACTACGGACTTGAAAAATATTCCTCGGAGGTTTCTAATTCAAAATAGCTAAATTTTTGCTCGGATCAACTCGGATACCTGATGCAGATACAATGTGACCCAGAAAACTAACTTTGCTTAACTAGAATTCACATTTGCTGAATTTTGCATACAACTGCTTATCACGCAGTGTTTGAAGTACAATTATTAAATATTCAGCATGTTCACTTTCATTCCGCGAGTAGATCAATATATGATCAATGAAAACAACAAAAAATTGATCTAAATACGGTTTGAAAATTCTATTCATCAGATCCATAAACACAGTAAGAGTATTCGTTAATCTGAAAGGCATAACTAAGAATTCATAATACCCGTACCTCATTCGAAAAGCTATTTTTGGAATGTCAGTATCTTTCACTTGCAACTGATAATATCTTGATCTCAGGTCTATTTTCAAAAATATAGAGGCGCCTTTTAGTTGATTGAACAAATCATCAATTCAGGGTAGAGTGTATTTATTCTTTACAGTCACTTTGTTGAGCTGACGCTAATCGATGCACATTCTCATCGTGCCATCTTTCTTTTTCACAAATAGAACAAAAGCACCCCACAGTGAAAAACTTGGCCTAGCAAAGCCTCGATGTTAATTCTTGTAACTGAGTCTTTAATTCTTTCAATTCGGTCAGTGCTATTCTATACGGAGCTATTGAAATCGGAGCAGTTCCCGAAACCAATTCAATACCAAACTCAACTTCTCGAATCGAAGGCAAACCCGAAAGTTTTTTAGGAAATACATCAGAAACTTCACAGACGACTGGCACAGATTCAATCTTTTCATCAGATACCTTAGAGTCAATCACATTACCTTAGAGTCAATCACATAAGCAAGATAGGCTTCACAACCTTTTCTCACATATTTCTGAGCTTTTAATACAGATATCACGGCTAGTAAACTATTCAAATTACTAGACTCAATTCGAACAATTTTTCCATTCTTGACTCTCAAGTCAATAACTTTTCATTTGCAATTAACAATAGCATCATGCAAAGTTAACTAGCCCATACCTAGAATTATATAAAATTCATCAAACGGCAATAACATCAAGTCAGCAGAAAAGCAGATATCTCAAATTATTAATAGACAATTCTTGCAAACCTTATCTACCAGGACACTTTTGCCTAACAGGTTTGATACTCTAATTACAAATTTAGTAGACTCTATGGGCAAAGTCTTACCGTATGCTAAATTTATACAGATATAAGAATGCATTGATCCAGGATCTATCAAAGCAACTACAGAGGTATCATAAAGAGTAAAAATACCAGTAATTACATCAGGAGACGAAGCTTCTTCACACGCTCAGATAGCATAGGCTCTGGCAGGCACTCGAGCCTCCGATCACCCAACGGCATCTTTAGTAATTCTTTGATCAACACTAGTATTTGCCACGTTTCTAGAAGTTCTACCTCTAACGGAAACATTACTCGATCTCAGATTTTTTACTATCTCTTGATCAACAGATTCAGGGCAGTCTCGAACAAAATGATCCAGAGATCCACATCGGAAACAGGCTCAGTCTTTCAATCTACAACTTCTTAGATGTCTTTTGAACAATGTGCACACTCAGGTTTCTTAGGTCTAACATCCTCGAGACTAGAAACAGACGTAGTAGGAGTTCTAAAACTTGAACGCGATTTATCATGGTCTCTGCATGAATATCCCATATTAATCTTCAAACGGTTAGAATCGTCTCGGAACTTCTTTCACACAGACTGAAATGATCTACCTGAAGATCTCTTTCGAACTTCTCTAGCTTCAAAATCAACTTTCTTCTTTTCTTTACTAAGCTCTTCGGCTTTACAAGCCCTTTCAACTAGCACAACAAACTCATTCAGATCGAGAATTCTGACCAGTAGTTTAATGTCCTTATCCAAACCCTCGATAAATCTTATACACATAGTGGCCTCTGAGGCTACACACTCCCGTGCATACTGGCTCAATCTTACGAATTCTCGTTCATATTCCGTAATAGATTTGCTACCTTGTTTCAATTCAAGAAACTCTTTACGTTTCTGATCGATGAAATGCTGGCTGACATCTTTCTAAATTCAGTTTGAAAATAATCCCAGGTGATACGTTCACTCGGAACCACAAATGTCAATGTTTTCCACCAATGGTATGCCGAATCTCGTAACAATGAAACTACACATTTAATACATTCCTCTAGAGTACGCGATAATTCATCAAGAACTTAGATCGTGTTTTCAAGCCAAAATTTAGCCCTCTCTGCATCATCATCAGTAGTAGCTCAAAACTCATCAGCCCCATACTTGTCTACTAGAGGCTTATTCAGATGAATCCGGTTAACCACAGGTGATACAACCGGAGTTTGTTGAGGAACAGTCATGGGTGGGGGTTGAACAACCGGATTTGTTTGGACATACTGAGTGAACCACTCATTCATCATTTGGAAGAAAGCTTGCTTAGCTTCTCCCTCATTACCACTCATAACCGGTCTAAAATCAGATGGCGCTGTCCCCTGAGCGGAAGCAGGCGCGTTACTTTCAACATCGTCAGCTACGGCTCTTTTGGGTACCATTACTATATGAAAAACATATTTCATTTGTCAGGATTCATCATACTATCACAGTTTAGGCAGGTATAGCTAGACTCAAACACGCTACGTTAGTCCTAGAATCGGTTAAACCTGGCTCTGATACCAACCAAATGTAACATCTCTATCCCGTAACCATTGTCGGAATAGGTAAAGGGCATTACCAGATATTCAGAACAGATTAGAACATAATATTCATAGATTATAGCAAGATTCAAATATAAAGTCCATTTTTTGAGATCTACAAGACCTCAAACATGCAATGAGATAGGGTCGGAACTAAACCGAACATATTCATAAACTTCAGACCACTTACAAAATTTTCCAAATTAAGGAGGTCACACGCCCGTGTAACCAGTTCGTGTGCCTCACACGAGACTCAGGCACGCCCATGCACTCAAGCCGTACAAAAATAGAGTAAGTATACTGAATTTTTGCCACAGCCACAAGACACGCCCGTGTGTCTTGGCTGTGTGAGTTTTTGTACCATTACTGAAAAATTAGCACGGTCATAGAGCACGCCCGTGTGCAATAGCTGTGTGGCGCAAAGCAGACTTGATATAAGTCATATTTTTCACCCATTTTGGTCAATCACAAATATGCCGAAAACACCATTTTTGCCTAAACAAAAACCAACCAATTCAATGCTTAAAACATTGATTTATATGGTCAAAACTTTCATACACAAATCTCATGCTAAATAACAAACATTTCATAGGTAATATCCATAATTAAAACACATGTCATTAGATATCGATGCCACTATCCCGGACAGGGTCTTACATGAAACATATATGATGCCAGTGTCCCGGACACGGTCTTACACGTAATTCTCTAATCAATGCCTATGTCCCAGACGAGGTCTTACATGGTATCATTTGACCATTACTCAATCAGAATTGACTCGGAATTAATACATCAGGCTCTCATGGCCATCCAAATACAGTTTATAATTCAAGAATTTATAACAAACATTAATATATCGCACATTTGTATATTGACTTACCTCGTACTAATTTTGACGGATTCAAGTCGACTATTCAACGACTTTGGACTTCCCTCGATGTAAGTCTGTTTTTCTTTGTTCTTGATCTAAATCAATTTAAATTCAACCATTAAATCCTTCATTTCATTCAATTCAATCCATAAACACTTATTTAGGGTATTTTACATTTTAGCCCTCACATTTTCACATTTTGACACTTTGGTCCTTAATTTACAGAAACATCAAATTTACAAAATTCAACTAAATACAAGCTTGACCGAATATTCATGGCTTTCATATAAGCCCATATAATACATTTATTTCACAAATTAGTCCTCTTAAATTATTATTTTCACTATTTAGCCCAAATTGCTCAAATTCATCAAAAATTCAAGGCAAAGCACATTTATTCAACCTTATCTGTCATATTTTGATCAAATTCATCACAAAGCTTCAAAAATCATCAATGTCACTATTCACAATCTTCATCAAAAATAAAAATTAAGACATGGGCATGAAAGATTTCGAAGCAATGGTCACAAAAATGTAGAAATTATCAAAAACTAATCAAAATCATACCTTGAATTTGACTTGAAAATAGCCGAATGTAACAAAACCCAAACCCTTCTTTTTCTTTTTTGATTTTCGATAAATAGAACATGAAAATGAACACTTTTCATTCTTTGTTTTATTTAATGCATAAAGATAAAACATTTACCATTTTGACCTTTAATAACTAATTTATAAACATATAATATATGGACATAATTGTCACCACTCAAGTTTATAATGGTATAATTACCATGCAAGGACATCATTTTCAAAGCCATACTCATATAAGTCATTTTACTAATGACACACACATAGTTTTTGCTTTATGCGATTTAATCTTTTTTAATAATTTAGCACAGAGACAGATAAATTAAATCACAGAAATTGCACAGAAGTTAATTCAGATAACACAGACACAAAAAATAATATAAAAATATTTTCAGACTCGGATATGTGGTCTCAAAACCACTATTCCGACTAGGGTCCAAATCGGGTTGTTACAATATGACTTGATTATGTGTGTATATGTTATTATGAGTTGGCCTAGAATGTTGGCCTATGCTATTTGAAGGTTATTGTTGTAGAAGGCCATTTAATGTGGCTAATAATTGTTATGTTATAAGTCTATGATGATGCATTTCAAGGATGTGTATGCTTGTATGTGTTAGATGAGTAAATGTGTGATAATTATGGATGGTAAATGTGATTGGTTGTGTAAGTTACATGATGTGAAAGGTTAAGTGTGTGTGTGATTATGCATGATGAATGTAGTTTGTAAATGGTATGTGGATGTCTTAGTGTGGATGTTTGAATGCTTAATAATACCATGTTGTGTGATGATAAATTGTATAAGTGTATAAGTGTTTTGGGGTGGCAAAGGGCTTGGTAAATAGCCTTACTTATGGCCCCATGGGTAGCCAGACATCTATGTGCCCAAGGCATATGCCCTTGTTTTATTTTTTTAAGAAAATTTCAATGCTTTCAAAAGTTCTCAGTTTAGTCCCAGCCACTTCTAAAGTATGTATTGGGTCGTAGGCCCTATTTAGGGACTCAAAGAGAAAAATTTGAAAATTTTTAATTTGAATGAAATTTTATGACTCGGTTTAATATGTTACAAGTGTATGTGTTCTGGTAATGCCTCGTACCTTATTCCTGCGTCAAATATGGGTAATGGATGTTACACTGATATTCTGTTCCGAGTATGTTAATGCTATGCATGTCTGATTATTATGCTAGATGCATATCTATTATCTGTATACAAGCATGTTAAGCATGTTTAATCTGTTGTGACTATATCTGATTTCTACATCTGTTTATTGGGGTGGGATTTGTATATGAGGAAGAAGTGTTCTGAATGGCGATCTTCGCCAATTTTCTGGCAGCTTGGCTGCACATTATCTGACTTTTGTCGTATTGGCACGATATGGTGTGTAGGGATGGGTGGGTGTTTTTAACCCCACATGGTGTGTTAGGATGGATGGAGTTGGTGTGTAGAGGATGGGGGTAGAATACTGTATATTCTGATCTGTATATCTAAATTTGATGATTGTATTTGAAATGGGCATGAGCCCGAATCTATATCTGAATGTTATAAGATTTCTGTACGTTTGCATGCTTAATTCTGTTGAGTTACAAACTGAGTTTACTAAAACTCACATCTGTTTATCTGTTCTATCCAGGTAATCCACAAACTTAGGTAGATCGGTGCGGCAAAGACTCAGCGGTGGCCACTCGACCTTAAACTATTTTAATTTAATAATTTTTTATTTTTATATTAAATTTTAGAATATTTTGAGAGTTTGTAATTTCTGGGACTCTCTTGATTGTTTGGACTTTTAATTGTTGGTTTTTAGTTTTGGATTGGTTTTTAACTTGCATGCTTCGATAAATGTTTTATGATAACAATAGTTTTATACGAATAAAGTTTTTCTAAAAATACAAATCGGGTTTTTGAAAAGTACTGGTTTTATTAAACTTTCGCTATAAATAAGTTTTGGCAAAAAAATAATTAATTAATGTTTTCAATTTTGGTTATAAAAGATTTCGAGATAATAAACTAAGATGATTTAACGTAACAACTCTATTTTCAAAACCCATTCTTTCTGACATCTCTGGATTCGACCATAATGTTTAGGCCGGGTCTGGGGTGTTACACCATTATTATTCCATCTAGAGCCATCTGTATTTAACAAAAATACACCTTTTGGAGGATGTTTCCACTCCACAGTCTAACTTGAAGCACCACCTAAACTCACAAAAGAAGAAAACACTAGCCCTATTTCACGGGTAAGTTTAGTTGCATGTACAAGAATATCATCCACACTTGGGGTTTTAGCATTGAAAACTAAATCATTCATAGCCTTCCAAATACTCCATAACAATAAAAAAATAAAGAATTCCAATTACAACCATGACTTACCCGAATCTTGTTATTGATGTTGGTGAACAACCAATCTACCAACTCATGATTGTCATCAAATTGAACCCTAAATTGCCTACCTATACATTCCCAATTACAAACCACAAAAGGGCATCTATGGAATATATGATTGGCATTTTCCAAATCCTCTCCGTAGAGAAGGAAATTAGACTCCATATCAAGTTCCTTGCAACGTAAAATGTCAAATGTATTCAAGTAATTGAAAAGCATAAGCCAACTAAAGAAACAAACTCATTCAGGCACTGGAAGTTTCCAAACCCATGACCATTTTCCTTTCCAAATATTACTACTATTAAGATTCGCTAGGCCCCCATAAGCTGGCTTTGTGGAAAACAAATATGGTTCTTCCAAGCCAAACACAACAAGCACCCTGCACAATAAACATGAATGACAGTGTGGCTCAGATTTCATCAAGCTTGGATTGAGTGAGTAATGATGTTAAATTATCAAGCTACCAAGAAGCATATTGGGTCAAAATTGATTGCACTTTCAAGTTGGTGTCCAATGTAGCATCCATCTGGGTCACAGTATGTAACAAAGGACCCTCACTTACCTACCAATTGGCCCATAACTTGGTCAATTTCCCATATCCAATCTGCCACCTTATCCTTTTCTTGATACAATCCCGCATTTGCAAGAAGCTCCTCTAAGTTGAAAAAAAATTACCATGACTTACAGCCTCAATAAATTGTTTATTATGAATGTATTTTCATTGAAAAATCTCATTACACAAAGACTATTGTCTTGTTTGTAATTTCCAACCCACATTTGTCATTAATACCAGATTAGAATGTTTTGCCTTTCGAAGACGAAGGCTACTATTTCCCTTCAGTCGGCATACTTTATCACAGGTTACAAGATGCCTATGGGATTTTTCTACATTGCCTCCCATAAGAAATTTCTATTGCACTGATCAAGACGTTCACATACTGAAATTGGCAACATTGTTGTCTACATTGTAGAAGTGGGAATCGAACTCAAAGCAGATTGAATTGAAGTTGTCCCTGCATAGCTTAATACTTTCCCTTTCCAATTAGATAACTTATTGATTACCTTGTCAACAATGTGACTATAGGTTGCTTTTGTCACCTTCCCATGTATTATTGGAACTCCGAGATATGTCCCTAACTGAGAGGCTAAGGGAATACCACATAACTGACTAAGACACATAACTCTGGCCAAAGGAACATTATACGACACCCAAAGCTTCTATTTATCAAAACTAACATAGAGACCAAAAGCCTAGGAGAATTCCTTCAAAGTATCTCTAACCAACGAAATCTGATAATTAGAAGCATATGAAAAGAATTGATGTAACATCCTTATTCTGACCCTAGTCGGGAAATGGTTTCGAGACCGCTAAACCGAGTCGTAGAAATAATTGAATATAATATTTTATGTCTAAAATAGGTGATCATGCATGTGTGAAATTTGAATGCTTTGATTTTGTTATTTGAATGTGAAATTTATTTATATGGACTTGTATGAAAATTTTGAAAACATGCTAGGTAAATGTGAAATGGCCTAGTATTATATGGTATAAAATTTAAGGGGTTTGCATGTCAAATTTGCCATTTTTAACTTAGTGGCCGGCCATGATTAAAGTGGTTAGGAATATGTGCATTTTATAATGATAATATGATAGAAAATAGTTTTTTTATTATTATGATATATTATATGTTAAAATATATGAGGTGGTGATAAAAACAAAGAAACCTTTCTCTTTGTTTTCTAATAGGCGTAACTAAGCAAGAAAGGAAAGAAAGAATAGCCACGGCATTCGGTCACCTCTTTGCTTTGATTAATGTGCATTTCATGTGTTTTACCTTTGAATTTTATGAAATTTAGTTGATTGTTAGGTCCTTAACTTAGCCCATGAGCTAATTTGTGGAATTATGGTTGATGAGGCATTCGATCTTGGATTCCAAGTATAAGATTTTTAATGTTTTGATGTTTTATTTTGGTAATGGTTTTAAGATGTTCTTGAGTTAGTAAAACTTGGATTTTTGAGGCCTAATTGAGTGGTTGCATTCAGCCATTGTGGGTTAATATGCGGTTTTGCTGAAAAAAAAATGAAAATTTGAAAACGATGTTAAAGTGTAAATCTATGCTTTTGTAATTGCCAAATGACCCCTTGGTTAATGAGTTGAATAATTAGTTGTAATTTGAGATGATTGGAAGTGTGTTTATGTGTTTATATGTTTATAATGGCCGAATGTGGACTTAATTAATTAAGGGAGTAAATTGTTGTTCATTTATGTGTTTGAAGTTACAAAATGGCCGTAAGGATATGAATAAGTAGAAGCGATGTTTTGTTGTTAAACTTAAATCTTCCACTTTGAAAGGGGTTATTATGTGTTTTTTTTTATTTTAGTATATTGGCCTATTGGAATTAAATTGTGCAAATTTGATAAATGCTATGTCTATAGTAATCTTAGGAAATATTCGGCTATTTAGTTTTTAAAGGGGATGGTAAGTTAAATGAAGTGTGAATTTATGTATACATATTAGAAGGTATACATTCGGCCAACTTAGGCTAGTTCATAATTTGAAAATGAAATGATGATAGACTTAAAGGAATTAATAAGACGAATGAATTGGTTTGAAAGATTCATGGTTGTTGAGTTTATAAATGAATAAATAGTTGTGTCTCTAGCTTTGAATGAAATGTATTAAAACCGAATAGGGTACTTGAGTAATGGTTTATTGATGAATTAAATAATGTCTTAAGGTAATGAAATTATTGAATGAATCGGCAATGTCATTGATCACATGTACATTAGGCCTAATGATTGGTGTTTGTACATGAGGTTGTAATGTGTTGGTGAACTTGTAAATATATGAGGAGAGGTATGTTTGAATGTGTATTAAAAATTTGTCTGGAGGAATACAGTTTTATGCATCGAAATTGTAGTTGTAAAGCATACGATACCTTGGATGTAAGATGCATGTAAATTTGATTACATTCATACCTTGTATAAAATGTCATTCGGGTAGGGAGGTTAATAGGGAAATTTTATGTTAGTAATAACGATTAATGCTTGAAGATTTAATTAGCCTATAACAACAACTACAGGTGTTAATATTAATGAATGCTTTGATTGATGTTCTTTGAAATGGCCGATTAATGCTTGTGATGTGTATAAACTGAATATTGTGAAATATGTTATCATGCCGAATGTAGCTGGTTATGGGAATGGTTTGATTAGTTGTTGATAATAAAATCAATGAAATCCCGTAATGTGTATAAATGCTACGGTAAGTTTAATTAGTTAAAGAAATGGAAAATGCCGTAAGCTTTACGTGTTGTTGTTTTTAATTAAATTGAATTATGATGAATTAAAAAAGGGGTAATTGAACTAGTTTATTTGTTTAAATAAGCTCAAGATCAAAGAGAGCCAAACTCGGACGAGGGGAAAGTGAAACCTGTTGATTAGCCGATTTGTAACCATTCAACGGCAGTCGAGGTAAGTTCTTAAGTATTTGAGTTTGATTCCTTTGTAAGTTTTAAGTATTTAAATGGGATGAATATGAATTATGTATATATGTTAAGGTCAATGGCTTTTCTAAATGAGGGCATATATGATGTTATGTTTTAAATATGTGAATGAGAACTTTAAAGAGTAAATTTGTATAAATCTGCTTGGGACAGCAGCAGTAACGTGTTTTTGAAAAATCACCATAAATTGTGGGAGTTGAGTTAGAGGCTGAATAAATTATGTAATTAAAACTTAATGAGTCTAGTTTCTTATAAAAGAAACCGTGTAAGAAAAGAAGTTGCTAATAATGAGATATTTATAGTTGTGCGAGAGAGAGTCAAAATGACCCTGAAATTCCCTGTTTTGTTTTTAGAAAATCATTATAAATTGTACAAAAATGATTATAAGATAAAATTTATATTCTTAGACTCCTTAATGAGTCTAGTTTCAAACGAAATAAATGAAAACATATTTGAAATTATGTACAATGAGAAATTTGATTCGTAGTGAAGAGTGGTTAGAATAGTCAAATAGTAAAATATGGGAAACTTTAAGAAAAATCTGGTATTGATTGGCCAAACCAAAAAAAATCTGAATATTTTGTGGATAGAAGGTATATGAGTCTATTTTTAGAGAAAATTAACGGCACTTTATTTGGAGTTTCGTAGCTCCAGTTACAAATAATTTAATGACTGTTGCGCAGGAAAAACAACTTGTAGTGAATATGAAATTTTGTTGTAAACATTGATGAAACTAATTGAGTTGCTTATAAGCTATTGCTGAAATTGATGTACAAGATAAATATATAGGTGGTGAGGCCAAAATGGCTAAAATTTAAATGTGTGCAATGTTATCCAAATGGCTATCTTATAAACGTAAGCTATGTATTTGTAATATGTGTTGATAGTTTTATAAATTGAAGGTGAAGTGACATATATGTTGTCTAGCCGAATGGTTGTCATGAGAAGAATGTAAGTCATGTGTGTACTTGCTTATTTAGTTGGAAGTTTATTGAAAGGGATATATATATATATATATATATATATAAATATGTATTAAAGTCGAATGATATTATGACATGAAGTTAAGGTGCATGTTATATGCTTATATTCGAATGAGGTTAATGAATTACAAATGCGATAGTCTGTGTGAAATGTGGTAACATGTGATTAAATATACATGGAATTTGGAAAGTGTCCGGGTTAAGACTCGCTGACTATGTGATGTGGCCTAATGGCTCTTGTGAAATGAGACTAACTATATTGAGATACGAATAAGTTCGAATGAAGTGATACCTCATTAATGTGTTTCCGTGATGGGAAAATCGAAGGTATGTGAATTGATGTGTATACAACCTTGTGAATTGATTATGATGCTATATCCGGGCTTAAAGTCCCGCAGGCTTGGTGCTGGTAACTGGATTCAGATTTTTAAACCTAGCAGGCTATGGCTAAGTGCCTTGAATTATTTCAAAACGAAGACCATTTGTATATCTTTAAGATAAGGATTTAATTAGCTTCATGAAAATCTACTAATTTGAGTTGTATTCGGCAAGATATGCAAATACAAGGTATGGATTGCGTTTGGTCATTTATGCATATGTGATAAGGAATATGTTTGGTCCTTTATGTACTTATATGTAGCTTTAATACTTGTCATGATTAGATTATTTGAAAATATTAATGTGATTATGAACTAAAGAATTAAGCTCCTAAATACTCATATACATTTATGTATGTGCACGAAATGAGTGCATATGAATAAGTGGTTAGAGGTATTGAAAGATTGAATTGGTAAATGGTAACTATGGAAACTGTAAGTGTGCAAAGGTTAAGTATATGGTAAGTGATACTTACTTGCTATGTGAACTTGATTTCGGTTGAATTACAAATGTGCTTAGAGAATCACTTATGAGATGGTTATAAGTTATATTCAACAAGTATTGACTCCATCAAATTGTTTATGTAAGATTAAAACATGAAAATGTGCTTCCAAATATGGAAATCGAATGTGATTATAGTGTTATGTTTTAGTTCGACTGATTAAACTAGAAGTAGCATTGATGTTTTTAAATGCGAAGGGGTATATACTCTTAAATTTGGATGAAATAGATGAATTATATGTGCATACATGGGGTTTAAACTATTTGTTCGAATGGTGATATATCTTGACATTTTGAAACGTGATTTGTGCAAGGCCTAATCTTAAGTGACTTAGTAATAAATCAACAATTATGGATGTTCAGCACATTAAGTTGGCCAGGTATGTATCATGTTCTTGTGTGGGCTTATGAAGCCGATCAAGATTTCACTTGGATTTCGTGTAAGTTATAACTATATTTAATTCAGCAAAGTTAATTGTTTTACTTAAGACTTACTGAGCCTTGAAAGCTTACTCTGTTATTACGTTTATCTGTTTTATAGATTATCGATTTTGGCCTTTGCTCGGGGATCGTCAGCAACTCGTCACACTATCACTATCCACTGTTTGGTACTGCTATGTTTTGGATTATCTTATGGCATGTATAGAATAGACTAGTAGCGGAAGCATATTTTGGTTAATGTATATAAGCCATACGAAAATGGCATCTTTTGAATGTTTACTTATAGAAGTTTAAATTTTATCACTGGCTGTATTTAGTGTTTATCCAAATGAATGATCGTAAAAAAAAAAAAATTTACTGTTCTGTCATGAGTTACAAGTTCGGTAATGCTCCTTACCTATTCCGGTGACGGTTTCGGGAATGGGGTGTTACATTTTATTGGTATCAGAGCTATAGTTTAGTCGATTCTAGGACTAACGTAGCACGTGTGAGTCTAGTTATACATGCCATATAGTGATAAAATGATATTGTGATGATTTCTGACAGATAAAATGTGTTCTTCGTATTGTAATGAATCTCTATCCCTATCGAGCTGTAATAAGCATGATGGCCGGTAATGTGTTTCAGACTCAAAGCCCAACAGGCTTGTGCCAGTGACAAGTTCAGGTTATACCTAGTGGGCTGAATGTTGGAAAACTATTAAAGGGACTAAAACTATGAAGCTTATGCTATACGGTATCCGAATCCGTCCACTAAATTAAGTTGTTTAGGTATGTGAATGTTATTTATGAAATGCATATGGGAAATAGTGGTATATCTATGTGTTCGGTTTCTATAGAAAGTTATATTCATAGAAGTGTATTTGACACCTATGTGATTTGATCATTGAAATTATAGAAATTAAGTTGGATAGTGAAATGAAAATGTGATCTTTGAATGTGGCTATTGAACCGAAAGTTGAATAGTTGATAAGCATATGGTGCTTGTATTCGAGTAATGTAAATGATATACTAATGTGTTATGTTATATATATGTGTGCATGAGAATTGAGTGTTATATCCGGGCTAAGTCCCGAAGAGCATTCGTGCTGGTGTTATATCTGGGCTAAGTCCCGAAGAGCATTCGTGCTGGTGTTATATCCGAGCTAAGTCCCGAAGAGTATTCGTGCTGGTGTTATATCCGGGCTAAGTCCCGAAGGGCATTCGTGCCGGTGATGTGTATTCGGGCCTTCGTGCCTAGCAGGCTTCGTGCCGGTGATGTGTATTCGGGCCTCTCATGCCTAGCAGGCTTCGCGCCGGTGATTCGAGCAAAGTTTATGTGTTCATTACTATATGAATTCAAAGTTAAATGAAAGGACACGTTTAAAATGTACATATATGATGTTTTATAGACTTGGTTAAGTTATTTCAATGTGTAATAACGAATGAATATAGGTACTATGTGTGCGAATGAATTGAGGCACTGTGTGTGCGAATTCTTTAACCGAGCATTATGTGTGCGAGATCGGTCAGTGGGCACTGTGTGTGCAGATTTCGTTTCATGTAAGACCTCGTCTAGGACGACGGCATTGATTTGTGATAGTGTGTAAGACCGTGTCTAGGACACTGGCATCACTTGTGTTAAGCTTTATGCCTATTTGACTGTATATGGGTAACGTTAAATATGATTGAATGTGCTAACTGAACTAAATGTTCAGGTACGTGGAAGTTGATTTTCTTTTGGAAATAAGTTAAGTTGAATATTGAGATGTGATAAAGTTGTAAAGGATATTCATTGGGATGTTTGAGAATATGTGTACTTTCGGCCAGGATACAATTTATACATGAATGAAAATGTGGGTTATGAATATGTGAGTTGATGTTATGTTTTATACATGTTAGTATGTGATTAATATGTGTTTGAAATGCGAGTATAAATTCAATTAAGTGATTATAGCTTATGAAATCAAGAAAATGAGATATATGTGTATACGTGTAGAAATGTTTATGTATTTGTTTTAAGATAAACAAATGATGTTATAGATCGATGTGAAATCCGTAATGAATTACAATTGTTATTGATGAGCTAATGTTTACATAGACATAATTCAATGAGAGAACGATATCCGAACTTATTCATTAGTAAGATTTTCGGGGACGAAAATCCCTAAAGGGGGGAGTGTTGTAACATCCCTATTCTGACCCTAGTCGGGAAATGGTTTCGGGACCGCTAAACCGAGTCGTAGAAATAATTGAATATAATATTTTATGTCTAAAATATGTGATCATGCATGTGTGAAATTTGAATGCTTTGATTTTGTCATTTGAATGTGAAATTTATTTATATGGACTTGTATGAAAATTTTGAAAACATGCTAGGTAAATGTGAAATGGCCTAGTATTGTATGGTATAAAATTCAAGGGGTTTGCATGTCAAATTTGCCATTTTTAACTTAGTGGCCGGCCATGATTAAAGTGGTTAGGAATATGTGCATTTTATAATGATAATATGATAGAAAATAGTTTTTTTTATTATGACATATTATATGTTAAAATATATGAGGTGGTGATAAAAACAAAGAAACCTTTGTCTTTGTTTTCTAATGGGCGTAACTAAGCAAGAAAGGAAAGAAAGAATAGCCAAGGCATTCGGTCACCTCTTTGCTTTGATTAAGGTACATTTCATGTGTTTTACCTTTGAATTTTATGAAATTTAGTTGATTTTTAGGTCCTTAACTTAGCCCATGAGCTAATTTGTGGAATTATGGTTGATGAGGCATTTGGTCTTGGATTCCAAGTATAAGATTTTGAATGTTTTGATGTTTTATTTTGTAATGGTTTTGAGATGTTCTTAAGTTGGTAAAACTTGGATTTTTGAGGCCTAATTGAGTGGTTGCATTCGGCCATTGTGGGTTAATATGCGATTTTGTTGAAAAAAAAAATGAAAATTTGAAAACGATGTTAAAGTGTAAATCTATGCTTTTGTAATTGCCAAATGACCTCTTGGTTAATGAGTTGAATAATTAGTTGTAATTTGAGATGATTGGAAGTGTGTTTATATGTTTATAATGGCTGAATGTGGACTTAATTAATTAAGGGAGTAAATTGTTGTTCATTTATGTGTTTGAAGTTACAAAATGGCCGTAAGGATAGGAATAAGTAGAAACGATGTTTTGTTGTTAAACTTAAATCTTCCACTTTGAAAGGGGTTGTTATGTGTTTTTTTTTTTTTTATTTTAGTATATTGGCCTATTGGAATTAAATTGTGCAAATTTGATAAATGCTATGTCTATAGTAATATTAGGAAATATTCGACTATTTAGTTTTTAGAGGGGATGGTAAGTTAAATGAAGTGTGAATTTATGTATGCATATTAGAAGGTATACATTCGGCCAACTTAGGCTAGTTCATAATTTGAAAATGAAATGATGATAGACTTAAAGGAATTAATAAGACGAATGAATTGGTTTGAAAGATTCATGGTTGTTGAGTTTATAAATGAATAAATAGTTGTGTCTCTAGCTTTGAATGAAATGTATTAAAACCGAATAGGGTACTTGAGTAATGGTTTGTTGATGAATTAAATAATGTCTTAAGGTAATGAAATTATTGAATGAATCGGCAATGTCATTGATCACATGTACATTAGGCCTATGATTGGTGTTTGTACATGAGGTTGTAATGTGTTGGTGAACTTGTAAATATATGAGGAGAGGTATGTTTGAATGTGTATTAAAAATTTGTCTGGAGGAATACGGTTTTATGCATCAAAATTGTAGTTGTAAAGCATACGATACCTTGGATGTAAGATGCATGTAAATTTGATTACATTCATACCTTGTATAAAATGTCATTTGGGTAGGGAGGTTAATAGGGAAATTTTATGTTAGTAATAACGGTTAATGCTTGAAGATTTAATTAGCCTATAACAACAACTGCAGGTGTTAATATTAAAGAATGCTTTGATTGATGTTCTTTGAAATGGCCGATTAATGCTTGTGATGTGTATAAATTGAATCTTGTGAAATATGTTATCATGCCGAATGTAGCTGGTTGTGGGAATGGCTTGATTAGTTGTTGATAATAAAATCAATGACATCCCGTAATGTGTATAAATGCTACGGTGAGTTTAATTAGTTAAGGAAATGGAAAATGCCGTAAGCTTTACGTGTTGTTTTTTTTAATTAAATTGAATTATGATGAATTAAAAAAGGGGTAATTGAACTAGTTTATTTGTTTAAATAAGCTCAAGATCAAAGAGAGCCAAACTCGGACAAGGGGAAAGTGAAACCTGTTGATTAGCCGATTTGTAACCATTCAACGGCAGTCGAGGTAAGTTCTTAAGTATTTGAGTTTGATTCCTTTGTAAGTTTTAAGTATTTAAATGGGATGAATATGAATTATGTATATATGTTAAGGTCAATGGGTTTTCTAAATGAGGGCATATATGATGTTATGTTTTAAATATGGGAATGAGAACTTTAAAGAGTAAATTTGTATAAATCTGCTTGGGACAGCAGCAGTAACATGTATTAGAAAAATCACCATAAATCGTGGGAGTTGAGTTAGAGGCTGAATAAATTATGTAATTAAAACTTAATGAGTCTAGTTTCTTATAAAAGAAACTGTGTAAGAAAAGAAGTTGCTGTTAATGAGATATTTATAGTTGTACGAGAGAGAGTCAAAATGACCCCGAAATTCCCTGTTTTGCTTTCATAAAATCATTATAAATTGTACAAAAATGATTATAAGATAAAATTTATATTCTTAGACTCTTTAATGAGTCTAGTTTCAAACGAAATAAACAAAAACATATTTGAAATTCTGTACAATGAGAAATTTGATTCGTAGTGAAGAGTGGTCAGAATAGTCAAACAGAAAAATAGGGGAAACTTTAAGAAAAATCTAGTATTGATTGGCCAAACCAGAAAAAATCTGAAAATTTTGTGGATAGAAGGTATATGAGTCTATTTTCAGTTGAAAATTAACGGCACTTCATTTGGAGTTTCGTAGCTCCAGTTACAAATAATTTATTGACTGTTGCGCAGGAAAAATAGCTTGTAGTGAATATGAAATTTTGTTGTAAACATTGATGAAACTAATTGAGTTGCTTATAAGCTATTGCTGAAATTGATGTACAAGATAAATATATAGGTGGTGAGGCCAAAATGGCTAAAATTTAAATGTGTGCAATGTTATCCGAATGGCTATCTTATAAACGTAAGCTATGTATTTGTAATATGTGTTGATAGTTTTATAAATTGAAGGTGAAGTGACATATATGTTGTCTAGCCGAATGGTTGTCATGAGAAGAATGTAAGTCATGTGTGTACTTGCTTATTTAGTTGGAAGTTTATTGAAAGGGATATATATATATATAAATATGTATTAAAGTCGAATGATATTATGACATGAAGTTAAGGTGCATGTTATATGCTTATATTCGAATAAGGTTAATGTATTACAAATGCGATAGTCTGTGTGAAATGTGGTAACATGTGATTAAATATACATGGAATTCGGAAAGTGTCCGGGTTAAGACTCGCTGACTATGTGATGTGGCCTAATGGCTCTTGTGAAATGAGACTAACTATATTGAGATACGAATAAGTTCGAATGAAGTGATACCTTATTAATGTGTTTCTGTGATTGGAAAATCGAAGGTATGTGAATTGATGTGTATACAACCTTGTGAATTGATTATGATGCTATATCCGGGCTTAAAGTCCCGCAGGCTTGGTGCTGGTAACCGGATTCGGATTTTTAAACCTAGCAGGCTATGGCTAAGTGCCTTGAATTATTTCAAAACGAAGACCATTTGTGTATCTTTAAGATAAGGATTTAATTAGCTTCATGAAAATCTACTAATTTGAGTTGTATTCGGCAAGATGTGCAAATACAAGGTATGGATTGCGTTTGGTCATTTATGCATATGTGATAAGGAATATGTTTGGTCCTTTATGTACTTATACGTAACTTTAATACTTGTCATGATTAGATTATTTGAAAATATTAATGTGATTATGAACTAAAGAATTAAGCTCCTAAATACTTATATACATTTATGTATGTGCACGAAATAAGTGCATATGAATAAGTGGTTAGAGGTATTGAAAGATTGAATTGGTAAATGGTAACTATGGAAACTGTAATGTACAAAGGTTAAGTATATGGTAAGTGATACTTACTTGCTATGTGAACTTGATTTCGGTTGAATTACAAATGTGCTTAGGGAATCACTTATGAGATGGTTATAAGTTATATTCAACAAGTATTGACTCTATCAAATTGTTTATGTAAGATTAAAACATGAAAATGTGCTTCCAAATATGGAAATCGAATGTGATTATAGTGTTATGTTTTAGTTCGACTGATTAAACTAGAAGTAGCATTGATGTTTTTAAATGCGAAGGGGTATATACTCTTAAATTTGGATGAAATAGATGAATTATATGTGCATACATGGGGTTTAAACTATTTGATCGAATGGTGATATATCTTGACATTTTGAAACGTGATTTGTGCAAGGCCTAATCTTAAGCGACTTAGTAATAAATCAACAATTACGGATGTTCAGCACATTAAGTTGGCCAGGTATGTATCATGTTCTTGTGTGGGCTTATTAAGCCGATCGAGATTTTACTCGGATTTCGTGTAAGTTATAACTATATTTAATTCAGCAAAGTTAATTGTATTACTTAAGACTTACTGAGCCTTGAAAGCTTACTTTGTTGTTACGTTTCTCTGTTTTATAGATTATCGATTTTGGCCTTTGCTTGGGGATCGTCAGCAACTCGTCACACTTCACTATCCACTATTTGGTACTGCTATGTTTTGGATTATCTTATGGCATGTATAGAATAGACTAGTAGCGGAAGAATATTTTGGTTAATGTATATAAGCCATACGAAAATGGCATCTTTTGAATGTTTACTTATAGAAGTTTAAATTTTATCCCTGGCTGTATTTAGTGTTTATCCAAATGAATGATCGTAAAAAAAAAAAAATTTTACTGTTCTGTCATGAGTTACAAGTTCGGTAATGCCCCTTACCTATTCCGGTGACGGTTTCGAGAATGCGGTGTTACAATTGAATCATCTGCAAAGAAAAGATACAAAATCCCAATACTTGATTTAGAAGTTTTCACTAGTTTTCATAGTCTTTGTTTCACTTTCTCCAAAATCATATAGGAGAGTTGCTCCATGACCATAATAAATAAATATGGTGAGAGTGGATCCCCTTACCTAAGCCCCCTTTTAGACTTAAAAGTTGGTAAAGTATCACCTTTCCATACTACTGCAAGATCCATATTAGAAATAAAAAAACATAAATAAATCCACCAAACTTATAGGAATATCATAAAACAGTAACACTTCTCTAACAAAACTCTACACTATTGTAAGCTTTATGTAGGCCAATCTTGCAAACCATAGCCTATTTCTGACCCTTCTTACCCATTAGAGAATGCACCACTTCTTGAATAGTCAAAATATTATCAGTAGTACAACGACCAGCAAGAAAACAATTTTGATATGGTCGATAATTCTTTGTAGAATAGGCCTAAGGCAGTTAATTATCACATTCAAAAAAATCTTATAGAAGGTGTTTAGTAAAATGATTGGACAAAAATATTTTATAGTTTTTGGCCTCAAACCTTTCAGAATAAGCACCATATGTACCTTCAACACATCCAAATCCAGTTCCTCGGCTTTCAAAGCCTCCTACACAAACTTAAAAAGTGTGTCTTTAACCAAATCCCAATTCCTTTAATAAAGTATTAGTTGGATTCCATCAACACCTGGAGCTTTAAGACCCTTTATGGAGAACATTACATTTCGGACCTCCACCACCTCGAGGTCATTTGTCACACTAGCTATTTCTTTACTTGATAACTTAAAGCTAAAAACATCATAAGTTACTTCCAACGGTTCAGAAGATTGCCTACCAAAGAGAGAGGAGAAAAACTCAGTGACATGTCTCCCCAAAACATCTTGATCAACAACCCAATTCCCCTCAACCATCAAGCTTGTCACAAAATTACGGTGTCTTCTCACCATGATACTCATGTGAAAATACTTTGTATTTCTCTCACCCATTTATACCCAATTAAGTCAATATTTTTGGAGCTATATGACTTCCTCTTGTTGCAGCACTTGATGATAATCTTGCTGTAAGCAAGATTCAAGTCTTTAAAGAAAATTTGAAGCCCAAAAATTTGCACTTTGTTGAATACCCTAAATTCTTGCTAAAATAACTTTTGTTTTTTTTTTTAATACTACCAAAGACATCCTTCTTCCAAATCTTAACATCCTTGGTAACTCTCTTAACTGCCTTAATTAAGCTGCCATTATCCTTTCCCCAAGCTGACACAAACATCAATTTGAACTCTAAATGTGATAACCAAGCAGCTTCAAAGTGGAAAGGCTTGTTACTCATCGAACCAAACCGAACACAATTAGTATAAAAAAGAATCAGATAATGATTTGAACATAAGCAAGGGAGCACAATAGCTTTGGCATTTAGATACTCTAGCAAAGCATGTGAATTCCATAATGCCCTGTCAAGTTTTTCCTGCAAAATAATCCTTCCACAATTCTTTCTTACCCAAGTGAAATGACAACCAAAAGTGCCAACATCTAATAAATCAAACTACTCCAATGATCTATAAATTTATAATATGATTAATAACATCATGAGAACTCAAACTACCACCCCACCTTTCATCAACCGCTGCAAAATCATTAAAATCACCCAAACCACACCAAGGAGAATCGATTATCTCTGCAAAAACCTTAAGCTCCAATAAAAAATAATCCTTGCAAGCACAACTTGGTCTAACATACACAAAAGAGAACACCAGGTGAACTGAATTAATCAACATGGCGGTATGTGTACATTGTTCAAATGAATCCAAAACATTTACATCAATTTTCTCTAAATTCCAAAATAAAGCAAGTCCACCAACCATACTTTGCGCTGGAACGGTAAAATAAGAAGAAAACTTAAACTTCTTAGCCAAATTCTTCATTATGGTCTCATTATATTTTATTTCAATTAAGCAACGAACATTTGGTTTATTATATTTCACCAACTCTCTCATCGTTCGTCGTAACTTAACGTAACCTAAACCCCTGCTATTCCAAACAATCAACTTCATTGGAAAACATCTTCAATTGTTTGGTGTTTAACACCATTTTCCACTTGCATGGAAGCATCTGTTGCCTTAATTTCCATATGTTGAGGATTGACTACAAATTGTTCATTATTCACTGATTACAACACTATCTCTCCTGACCCAACCAATGAGCCTCCCAAACATTCGCATCTCATAGATATATTGATATCATTCAGCCACTTCAAACCCTACAGCTTCTCATATGCAGCTTCTACAGACTTAATAATTTCATTTTCCTTAATTACGTAAACCCTTCCTTTTTCCTGGTTACAATTTACTAATTGAGCTGGCCCCTTTACATTGCCTTTACCAGAAACGTTACTCGACTTAGGCCCATTATTCAACTACTTCCTAGAAGAAGAAACAACACTTGGCCCATATATATACGAGCCTACTTTGAAAGTAAATCTAACTGAATTAAAAGAATTAAGAGGCCTAGCCATGTTTAGAACTGATTTTCCCGCCCTTGTTGCCTTTTCTTTAAAATTCACTTCATTTCCTGTAGACTTAGGTAAGATATAAGTCCCTCTTTTCTTATCCTTATCAAGTGATTTATGTTAATCAAACTCTCCCTTTTCAGATTTTCTTCTCCCGACAAACTCTTTGGAATTATTGGATTTGTTTTGTAAGTCCCGCTCCAAAGAACCATCCACCTGATTATTTCCCTTCAAAAAATTTGATTCTACTAGCTTTCGTTTATGATGCTACACCAACAACCATTAACCATAAACCTGATACTCAACTAAAACTTGCATCTTCAGCACAATTCAAGCATGACCTTCAACTACAACTTGCGTCTTTGGCACCACTGTAAGCGTGACCTCCATTTTAGGACCAGTGGCCTTAAGTCTTGGATAATCCTCCTTTTGATGCTCGAATATCCCACAATCAAAGCAAATTAATGAAAGCCCCTTATACTCCACCTTCACATGTTTCTTCTCCATTAAAAGCTTCAGTTGTAATGGCTTTATTAGATCAATTTTGACACACACCCTAGCAAAACACTCCCTTATACCACCAAATGAACATAAGTAATAATCTTCTTAATATGATTAGAACATCAAATAAAATTAGGCCTCAATTGACGAAATGTTAAATAATATACGCTGATGATCCATGGACATTCCTCAAGCATATGCTTGTAATCTCCCTTCTTCTCAAAACAAATAATGAAGTAATCATGATCCAAATCGGTCACCTTATATGCTCCTTCCAATTTCCAAAGTTGTTCAATTTTTGAAGAAAAAAATATATACCCTTTGGTCTTCCTAACAGCTTCATGATCAAAGAATCATGCCAAGGCTTTCTCATTACTACCTTTTGTTCCAGAGAGAACGTGATGGCACCCTCACTACCTTCCATCTGCTCATCATCTGAGTCTTCATCCCCAAAGGACATCACATCTTTCAGATCCTTAATTTCCCAATTAGCCTATATCCCTTCATTATGTTTATTATTCCCTTTCACTATATTAGCAAATGACCATGGACGTGAAGTCTCTATCCTATCATCACCTAACTCCTGAACAGATTCTATTCCAGAATCCAGCGCGTCCTGCCAATTTTTTGTACTTTTCTGATTCCGTTTCAAATCTTCCCCTTGCATATCCGAATTTGGTGGAGCCCTCTCCATTTTATTGCTAATTGATGTTAATAAGTAATAATAAAATCTTAGAAGTATAATATAAGGTAGTTAATAGAAATTGATATTTTAATGGTTTAAATTCTTGTTGTAATTACTAAGCCTTTGCTAGCTTAACGCGTTTGTTTCCTACGTGTAGGTAGAAGATAAACTGACGAGCTAGGACAATGATTGTGGTCAGTTCATCTCATCACATCGTTAAGCTTGGAAGAAAGCATGACACTCAATTTTTTGCTTAATTGACATGTACATAGATAATATAGTTTAGGACTAAAATGCAAACTTTAGCAATTTGAGAATTTAATCAAAATCTCATATGCTTATGGTGTATGGTAATATGTTAGTGCTATTAGTGACTTATATACTTAAATTGTAGATTGGTTTGGTTGCATTTGAAGTTTTGTGTGCAATGACATAAATGTTAAAATTGTGAAATTGACATTATCTCCGAAATTTCAAACTACACTGTTCCCAAAATACACCTCGGCCAACTACATAGCCGTGTGATAGACATGGGCTAACAACATGGCCATGTGAATATTGGAAGAAAATGTTTTTAGAACCACGCTGTTCTTGAGAACACGACCATGTCCCTTGTTTTTCATAATGGTCCTTGTTTCACTTTAGTATACTATTTCAAATGAGAAAATGTTTGAAAAAAATTATCAAGCTCATCCTTAATCTTGGTAACTTTTATTAGTGTGTCGATGATATACAGATATACAAATATTAAAAAAAAGAGCCTTCACTTATTACATATGATTGATTAATACTTTGACACTTAATGTAACATCCCCATACTAAATATGATAGTCGAGTTGGGTATCGGGGTGTTACAGAGAAGATGAGCAAACTAACAATGAACTTTTGGTAGCCTTGTGTTTGCAAATTGAAGCTCTAAATACAAAGATTTGAGAATAAGAAAAGATACTGTAATAAGCTCTAAATGAATATGTACAAGAGAAAATGAAAAAAATAAAGAGTTGAAGGCTTTTCTCTTGATTTCTATGTTTAGATGTGTCATCTTTTGTGATTTGATGTGTCTTTAACATATATTTATACCAATGAAGAAGTTTGTGGATGTTTATGACCATTGGGGATGAATTCTAGCCGTTGAAAGCATTAAATTCTTGTTTTACTATAGCTGCAAATAGACTTGTGTTGATACAACTACATTTGTATCAATATGAGTGCTTAAAAAATATGTTGTTGGAAAAACAACGTACTTGGAAAAAAATAGAATTAAAAATTTAGATGAGTTGAAATTGTATAAATTGAAATTGAATTTGTAAAAAGAAACAGAATTGAGGAAAGGGGATTCTTCGATTTGAGGGATTACAACCTCCGGTTATCTCGATCTTCCTTGGGTTCAATCTTAAACTTTTAGGTGATCCTTCTCATGACAAAATAAGCCAGTTATAGTGGAAGAGGACGCCTACGATCACCAGCTCCATTTAGATTTTAGACTTACAATTTAGAGGAACCTAACTTTAGCCAACTGTCACTTTTGTGCGATCGTCTTACACTAGATCATCGTTTCTCAATGGCAAATGCCACGCCATTTTGTCTATTAGGCTCGACAACTTCTAACGCAGTAAGTTAGCGAACCGACTGTGCAACCTTCCCAAAACATACAAAGTGACCATTCTTTGCACAAGATGAAAAGATCACTTTTGGAAGGACATGGACGGAACTGTTAGTCTTGTAATGCGGAGAAATGATGAATACTCATTGAGAAGGCTAAGTGCGGGTTCTAAGCCTCATGAATCTTTTCTTAGGGAATCTGAATATCCTTTGGCTAGATGAGTTTAGTGGCTCATGTTTTTTCAGGGAAAAAACACAAGTTTAATGGAATGGAATTTATTAGAAAATAAAAGGAACAAAAATGTTAAAAGCCTTAAGGGGAATGAGTTTTTTTACAGAAGTAATGAGTGAATATTTATGTCACTCCATCCCCTATTTATAGTACATAAAAAACCTAGTTTATTCCTATTTAAATTCTAGATGATAATGTTTAAAAGATATAATTTGAAATTAAATCTAAAAAATATCATAATAATCCTAACAATAATCCTAAAACTAAAATTCAAATTTAAATAAAGTCTTATGTTCATAAATATTTTCTTTGAATTTCTACCCCCAAGTCTTTCACATTTTTTATTTTTGGCACCATTTATTTTCTATTTCTCATGCTGACCCATTTATCTTTAAATTCATTCTTTTTACCCCCAAAATTCCTTTTGCCATCAATTTAGTCCTTACAAGATAAAAAATCATAAACAGCCCAAATTAGTAGGATCATACTCTAAATATATATGTGATTAACACATAAAAGTATGTCATTTTAGAGTATTATCATATTCCCCCTACTTAGACCATGCTTGCCCTCAAGTTTGGTTCCTATCCTACTGTGTAATTTAGATTTTACCATGAAAGAAGTATCACTTCAAAGTTTTATAAAAATTAGGCATAATGTATATGAAAATAAAGAGAACTTTTAGCTTACTTTGAGTAAAACTGAAAAGTAATCCAATTTTAACACACAAAATTTAAATTGACTTGGATTATTTCATGAAAATTAGGTAATTTACTAAACTTACCAAGACACCCTACTTGTTCCACCCTTAGTCCCTAAATGAAATTATTTTTTATTCTTTTTTTTTTAGTTTTTCTTAAGAATATATTGGCCTTTTTGACGCGAAAAGGGATGACAACCCAACCACCCTACCCTGGTTACTCAGCCCAACACACTCCTATTTTATTATATATTTTTTGGTTAATAATGTTTGACCCTTTTGACGTGAAGTGGAATGGCAACCCAAGTACCCTATCCCGATTACTCAGCCCAACACACTATTAATTTTTTTTTGTTTAATTTCAGTTAGCAGAGTTTTACATCACACGTCACACAATGTTTTGACGAGAAGTAGGATGACAGCCTAAGCACCCTACACGATTACTCAGCCAATCACGTTTTAAGCCGTGCTCATAACCAAGGAACCATCAAATTTTATTTTATTTTATTTTTTAATGAAACAGATATACAATTTTGGAGGACTAGGAAAAATAATCAAGTATCAAAAATAAGTTTTGATAATTACATATCAGTCATGAAAATAAATTTAGAATACATTCGTATTAAGTGTCCTTTTTGCATTTAGACTTAATCGATTTTACTGTAAGCAAGATAATATTAACTTCCTTAATCATAATTATGTTAGCCTAATAGAAATAAAACAGTGGAGATGAAATCAATATAGCAAAATCATAACTAACTCAGTAGATAGGAATCATGCTCGCAGGTCAAATAGTAGGTAATTCTTAGTCAAAATATTGGGCATGAAAAGGGTCAAGATATACTAAAAAATTAAATATGGGCAAAAACAAGCACAAGACAGTAACAACAATAACACAATAGTAGAAAAAGTAGATAAAACAGAAGAAATAATGAGGAATGCCTCCCCTTATTTAAATCACATTGCCCTTAATGTAAAAAATAATATTATAACTATGATGAAAAAGAAAGGGTTTAGAACACTCCCCATGTTGTTTGCGTTACTGTTTTCGCCACATGTTTCCAAATTTATTTGTTCATTTCATCGATTCTCTTTGATATAAGAAGAGAGATAAAATTTATTAACTTGCAATAAAATAAAGAAAATAAAATAGAAAATAGAAAATAAAAATAAAAGATATAAAAAAATAAAATTATGTTGCCTCCCAACAAGCGCTTGTTTAATGCCGTTAACTTAATGGCCTAACTAGTATTGGGGCCATTCCAGCTAAATTTTTTTGATCGTCTGGGCTTGGGAATTCTCATTTTTACCACATTTGACATATTTGGGTTCAAACGTCTTTACGCCTCTCGCTTTGGTTTTGTATTTTCCTCCAATAAAATCTGATGTGTGCATGTCAAGGGGCTAATCCCTTTTCAGTAAGCAATGGTCTTATCATTCTCCAAAAATGCACACTTGAGATACTCGGGAAGTGGTTTTAATTCCAGATCTAGTGCCTGTACAACAAATGGAAGAAGTTTAGTGTTTATAGGATTCGATAATTCATTAACAGATTCACAAATAGATCTTGAATCAAAATTATCATCAAACAATTTTTTAAGTTTATCTTCATAAGGTGACTCAAAAGTTTCTTCTACTAATGAGTTAATTATATCGACACGATTTACGTTCAAAATTTCACTACAGTGACTAATAACACCATAAACGTTAAACTTCACGGTCTCCCCATCAAACTCCATCGTGAAGGTTCCACTACACATGTCAATCTTAGTACTTGCATTACTAAGGAAAGGTCGCCCCAACAAGATTTCTGAAGACCCATAAGCGTTATCCTCTTCCATTTTCACCACACAAAAGTCTGCTAGAAAGATAAGTCTACTGACTTTCACTAATACATCCTCTAAGACTTCTTCAGGGTACACAATAAACCTTTCCGCCAATTGAATGATAACACCTATTTTCTTTAAAAAACCCACGTTAAGTGATTCATAAATAGAAAAAGACATTACATTTATGGAGGCCCCTAAATCACACATAGCTTTTTTTAATTCCTAACTGGCCTATTTTGCATGGTATTTTAAACATGCCTTTATCTTTACATTTTGCTGGCATCTTTCGTTACAACACTGCAGATGTATTTTCACCAACACTTACTCTTTTTTTTCTAGTTAATTTTCACTTGTTGGTGCAAAGATCCTTAAGGAACTTGGCATATCGCAGAATTTGTTTGATGGCATCCAACAATGGTATGTTAATCTTGACTTATCTGAATATTTCAAGAATCTCTTTTTTCTCTTTATCTTTCCGATGTTGGTTCAATCGTCCTAGAAACTGATGTTGAATTGTGGGTAATGAAGGTTTCGCTCGGACCTGTTCATCATTCTCCTGCTTTTTCTAGGCAGAATCTTGATCAAGATTCCTGCCAGGATTTGGTTCCAATACTCTTCCACTTCACAACGTCACTGCATTTGCGTGTTTTCTTGGGTTAGGTTCTGTTTGTGATGGTAGCTTTCCCTGTGAGTTCATTTTTTCAATAGATGTGGTTAACTCTCTTATAGACGCCTCAATTTTCTATTGAAAATACTTTGTTTCCTTTTGGAAATCAACAGTTTTTCATTGCATTTGCTATTGGAAGTCAAGCACATTAGCTGCTAATTTATTGACCATGGTTTCTAGAGAGGCACTTGAATCTTGCATTATTGTGGAAACCAGTTTTGGTATGGCTGGTTATGCTGCAGGTTTGCCCTATAACTCAAGTTAGGATTGTATTTCCATCCTGAGTTATATGTATTAGTGTAAGGGGGTGGTCTAGAAAAGTTCCCCATAGCATCCAAATGGGCCATAGTATCATCATACAAACTAAGGCATGCATCAGTTGTATGTTCATGAGTGGCACAAATTCTGCATATTTGATTTGGTTTTACTTTTTCTGCAGCAAGAAAATTCACGATTTTAGCAATTTTTTTACTTTATCTTCTAAAGTTGAAATACTTAGCTGGTGACTAATGCCCCTCTACTAGCGGCATCTATCATATTTATTTTTATAGGCTTCAAGCCCTTATAAAAGTATTGGAGCAGAGACTATTTTGTTATCTCATGTTATGGGCAACTTGCACACAACTTCTTAAATTGCTCCCAATAGTCGTAAAGAGACTCCACATCTTTTCACCTTATACCGACAATCTCCCTCCTTAACTTAGTTACACGCGATGTTGGGAAAAATCTGTTGAGAAACAAAAGGGAAAGATCGGACCAAGTTATGATAGATCCAAGAGGTAGATAAAACAACCATTCCTTAGCAGAATCTGCTAGGGAAAAAGGGAAAGCTTGTAATTTGATTTGATTGTCAGTTACACCCTAAGGTTTCATACTAAGACAAACCATATGAAACTCTTTTAGATGTTTGTGTGGATTTTCATTTTGTAATCCATAAAAGTAGACGGCAATTGGATTAATCCTGACTTAAGTTCAAAATTAGTATCCATAGTAGGATACGCGATGCATAACGACTGTTGTTCTACAAGAGCTTTGGCCATCTGTAGATTCATTTGAGCCATATATTATTGTGCTAGATTCGGGTTTTCGTTAACCCTAGAGTTAGGCACTTCTTCTGGTGGATCGACTCTTATTCTTTTGTTCTCTAATGTTTGAGTAGCTTTTTTATTAACCATAAACTCAACTTTGTTGCCTGCTTCTATTTCCAACAGTGGGTTACTCTGAGTTACTAACACCTCTGAGTGCTTTTTTCGTAGCTTCGTTTCCTTACGATTAGCTCTCGCAATCTTTTCTATTTCTGAATCGAACTCAGGAATTCCTAGAGCACATCTGGTCATAAAAAAAAAAAGAAACAAGATTAGTACATTTCCAGTCCTCAACAATGGTGCCAAAATTTGGTGTGTCATTGAAAGCACCAAAAATAACCTATCCCTATGAAATAATGAAAAGAATAGAATAAGGAAAGTAAGGTCATATCCTCAGAGACTAGATTGCTACAACTTTTTATTCCTCAAAATCTTAGGCACAGTCATACCTAAGAAAAACGGTGTACCTGGAAAAAAAATAAAAAAGCATAATTAAAAATACAGACGAGTTGAAATTGTATAAATTGAAATTGAAATTGTAAAAAAAAAAACAGAATTGAGGAAATGGATTCTTCGATTTGAGGGATTCTAACCTCCGGTTATCTCGATCCTCCTTAGGATCAATCCCAGACTTTTAGGTGATTCTTCTCATGACAGAATAAGTCAGTTATAGTGGAAGAGGACACCTACGACCACCAGCTCCATTTAGATTTTAGACTTACAATTTAGAGGAACCTAACTCTAGTCAACTGTCACTTTTGTAGGACCGTCTTACACTAGATCATTGTTTCTCAATGGAGGATGCCACGCCATTTTGTCTTTTGGGCTTGACAACCTCTGATGTAATAAGTTAACGAATTGACTGTGCAACCTTCCCAAAACATACAAAGCGATCGTTCCTTGCACAAGATGAAAAGATCACTTTTGGAAGGATATGGATAGAAGCATCAGTCCCGTAATGCAGAGAAACGATAAATACTCATTGAGAAGGCTAGTGCAGGTTCTAAGCCTCAGGAACCTTTTTTTGGGAATCTCGATATCATTTGGCTAGATGAGTTTAGTGGCTCATGCTTTTCGAGAAACAAACACAAGATTAATGAAATGGAATTTTATTGGAAAATAAAAGGAACAAAAAGGCTAAGAGCCTTAGGGGGAAGGAGTTTTTTTATAGAAGTGATAAGTGAATATTTATGTCACTTCATTCCCTATTTATAGTACATAGAAAACCTAATTTATTCCTATTTAAACTCTAGAGGATAATGTTTAAAAGATATTATTTGAAATTAAATCTAAACAATATCATAATAATCTTAACAAGAATCCTAAAAATAAAATTTAAATTTAATTTAATTAATTTGAACAAAATATAAAACTGATGACTGTTTAATTTAATTATCACTTTAAACTCAATTATTTAATTTGTTCATCCAATTAAATAATACTCTAAATAAACTAAATTAAATTAAATTCCAAGTCATATCTTGCCTTTTTGAGAAAATGCATTTACTATGGAGAGTAATTCATACAATATATCTCATTCATGTTGTTTCCATTCATACATTTAATTAGTTCTTATGATGCAATCCTTATTGAGTTATGATGAACTAGGGGAGGGACTGATCAAACATATACATTTAATTAGTTCTTATCATGCAATCCTTATTTGGTCATAAAGTCAATCCACTCAAGGAACTATGATTGATCTCCTCATCATATACCATCACAAAAACTACTTAAATTAAAGTTTTATCCAATGATCATGTTATATGTGTGTCACTTTCATAGGATATCCTTGATCCATTTAGGTTAAATTTATTCACCTAATTCAATCCATTTTATATCATGGTCACCATTGTATCTTCCATGATGAAAATCATAATTACTTACAAACATTAATGTTTAATCATTCGTCTCAAACGAATGACCCGTGGTAACGCTCCATTTTCATAGCCTATACAATGTCAAGGAGAGAATACCATTAACACTTTATTTAAGTCATGGTTTCACTATTGTGAGTGAAGCCATGTCGGGCACAAGTTATGTTTCCAACATATCAATTTTTTGTGAACTACTATGACAATATAAGTTTTTCATATTATAGATACCTAATTTTGTACACAGCTTGCGGTTTCAATTGGGTTTCAAACTCATTGAGAGGCTTTTTTAAAGATTATTTCAATTCTAAAGTTAAATTAATATTAAGTTAATTTTGAAATTTAAATAAGTACCAGATTGAATTTCCTTCACAAAATTTTTAGGTTTTCAAATTGAATTTTGCTTAGAAAACAAATTAAATTAGAGTATGATTTATTTTGGTCTCAATTGATTTAAGATTAATTAAACTAAATCTTTTTTTTTTTTGAAAACTTAGCATGAGAAGGGGTGGATATTTGAATATTCACATATGTTTGTTTTTTAAAATAAAAAGAAAATCCAAATAAAATTATCTTTTTAGAAAATTAAAAATTCAATTTTAAATAAAAATAATTTTACTTGGGTTGGAAACATTTTATTTTTGATGGGATTTATGATGAGTCCCATTTTTAACCCAACTTGATTTTAAAATTCAAAGCCCAAATGAATGTTAAAATTGTTTTCAATCTCAAATTTATTTTAAAATTCAATCCTAAGCCCAATTAATTTTGAGGCCAAGTTTGTTTCAAATCAGTTCAATCCAAAGATTAATTCAAGTCCAAATTGTTTTAATTTTAGTCCAGCTTAACTTTTAAGTCCATTTTATTTTTAATTTTTAAATTCAACATTAATTTATTTTTATATTAGATAAATATAATTATTTATGTATGTAATATATAAATATAAAATAATATTTTATTATGTTAATAATTTATAAGAATTTGATCAAATAAAAAATTCACGTATAAAACTATACAAAATCAAAATAGATATATAAAATTTCATATTAAACCATAATTATGTATAATTTTGATATTTTTTTCTAAAGAAAGTTTGTTTTTAGTGTTATTTTTAAAAGTAAGAAGGAAAAGGTCAGAAGATTTTCGTTTAAAAATGAAAAGAGCACTTTTTAGTTTCCAGCCACCATGTATGGTGCTTCGCTGTTGAAAACCCAAGACACTTGGGTTCTCCAGCGGTAGAGTCGAGCATTAGAAAATAGGAAATTTGATTCCTAGTCTCTCCATATAGCCTTTCGCCTTTTATAATTGCAGGATTGATCCTGCATTTTTAATTTTCATTCAATTTTCGAAACTCTGGCTTAGAAAATTGCCAATCAAGTCTTTTTGCTATCACATTTTTAAGAATTCAAAGATTAAATGTTTTTCGAATTAATATTTTATTTATCCTTTATTTTAATTTTGATTTCAATTTTATCATGCATTTATTTTTATTATGTGAGTGTCTTTGTTATGCAACTATAACAAATATATAAGAACCTGACTTGGGATTCGACCCGAAATATCCATAGTTTAAGTAATCTCAGGCACTTCATTTGAGGGGGTTTTTCTTCTCTATTTTCTAGAGCAGAACACCATCCCCCTTCATCTTGACCTCCGTTGTATCAACAAATTTCAGTATGAGTTTTGTTTTGTTTATTTTATTTTTTTTCTTTCCATGTGATGGTTGTAGTTAAGTTTATGGTTATTTTGTGATTGTTTCTTTAGCGAGTAACTTTTTTTTTTATAAAGTTTCTTTGATTAATTTGTTAATTGGTGTGCTATTGTTTTAGAATATTTTGATTGGTGGTTAATGGTTAGATTTTTAGAATTTAGGTTTTCGTATATTCAATTTGTTTAGAATTTAGAATTGTAGTTATAGATATTCATTGGTTTTATTTTAGTTTTAAAATTTAAATTTTGTTATGAATATCTTATTAAGTGGATGTCCATCATGATCAAGATAAAGTTTTGATGTAATTTAAATTCTAATAGTTATTAGAGTTAAATCTCTACTTTTTCTGCCTATAAATAGAGACTCTAATGAATTATTGTAATAATCTCTTTTGATCAATAAAATACATCCTCAATTGCTTTCATATTTTCTTTATTCTTTATTTTTTTCATCTCCCTTTATTTTATAACATGTTATCAGCATGATGATTCTCTATTTTTCTTCAAAATCTTTCGAAGTCGTCCTACAAATCAAATTCCTTTTCACCTTAAACTTTCACCCTTACAACTTCATCTTCGGGATGTTGAAAGATTCAATCTTAGAATGGATTATGGTTCTTATTTCCAATCTTTGATTTATTGTACAAGCATGGGTAAAGTATAGATTTGGTAAGAAACTTTTATATTTCGACCATATTTTCTTTTTCAATTATGGTATGACTACTATTAATTTTTATTTGACATAAATTTCACGTTCTGATGGTATTTGATTTTTGCCTTTCTAAGTTAATTTTTTTTATGTAAAATTGTTTATTAGATATGTTTGCTATTAATATGGTATGCTTTCTCTATTATTTTTTTTGTTGGTAAATCGTTCTTTTTTAATTTTTTTAGTTAAGTTATATTATGTATAATATTTAGATATTTAAAGATTTAATTATTAAATTCTTGGTATTAAATACCCTTGTATGTTGATTAAAATTATGGTGGAAAGTGTTATTAAACTACCATTGTTGATTAAAGGGGAATTTGATAGGATCTATTGAGTCTTGTTAACTTGTAAATGTTGAATGGTTGTATTGTAAATTGAATTTATAAATATTTGATTAGAGCAACATAAGATTTTATAATATATATGTGGTATTGAAATTTGATACAATATGTATCAAATAATTTTCAAGCATCGTACACAAAACTTTTGATTATTTATTAAATGATTTTTACAATTAGATTATAAATGTTATTACGAAAATAAAGTTGTTTTACTACTTGTAATAGTGCTTATGATAATAGTCAAGGTGATGACAATAATGTTAAAAATCTTTAGGTATATTTTACTATGTTTATTTATTATTTTATGTTTATTATAATTGGAGACTAATTATGACAACATGAATAGATAAGTTTTGATTTGAAATCCCACGCATGTTTGCAATGGTGGTTATGAAATAAAGAATCTATTGGGATGTTTATAAGTCCGTCCTACTAGATTTGTTCCATTCTCCGAAGTGAATGTAAAAATAAAGAAAATAAAAGATATAATTGTGGACCACTAAAAGTGGGAACATAGTAATAAATAAGAGAACAATGAGAGTTCTCAAGATAACTCTTCAAAAGGTAAAGATAACATAAGTTATCAATGTAATATGAAAGATTATTTACTACATATGTGGCATATGCCTAAATATTTTGCTTCTGTTGATATTCTTTGAGGAAGGATATGAGAATATAGTAATGAATTCTATCATTATAGATAGAAAATATTTATCTTATTTGGTACTAAAATAAACAAATATTATTCCAATATTTGATAGTACAAAGTTAGTTGAAAGCTCCAAAAGAGCTAATATATCAATATCTAAAAAGCACAAAATTTGTAATTCCCATAAATCAAATATTGAATATGTAACACCCCTTACCCGTGTTCATCGTCAGAACAAGATACGAGGCGTTACCAGACTTAAACATAGACATCCATGCAAAACTAGGTCATAAAATTTCATTCAGTTTAGAATCATTCATACACAAGCATATCATCCCTTTCACGGGCCTACGAAGCCCTAAACATAAATTGGTGGTGGTTCGGGACTGAATCGAGAACTTCTGGAACTTTTGGGAAACATAGAAAATTTTCATGTTTTGGAGAGTCATACGCCTGTGTGGGCAGGCCGTGTGGACTCACATGTCTGTGTGACCCTGGGACATGCCCATGTTCTAGGCTGTGTTCAAAATAAGGGACATTTTGTTTATGACGTCATCATCCAAATAAGGTCACACGGCCAAGGCATACGCCCATGTCCTTAGACCGTGTGGCGAATTAAATTCTGGAAATTAGGTGCAGACTTCACACGGCCTGGGCACATGCTCATGTCCTGAAGCCGTGTCTCTCACACGACCGAGACACACGACCATTTCTCTACCCGTGTGTTTACTACTAAACATTCTGTTTTGCAAATTTAGGGTGCAGGGGACACACGGCCTATTCATACACCCATGGGGCTGACCGTATGTCACACACGGCCTAGACACATGCCCGTGTATCAACCCGTGTAGACAAATATAAGGCTATTTACCAAGCCTTTTGCCACCCTGAAACACAGGCACACTTACTCTACATCAAAGGCACATAATATAACATAAGTGAACTATCAAACATCCTTAAAACAAGTCTTCTACACATCATTTGCATACCACATCCATCATGCATATATCTCACACACTTAACAACTTAAACATGCAAGCCATCACTTTCATGAATAACATCATCATATGCATATACCAATAACCAATATTGGCCAATTTATATGGCCTTATACAAAATGAATCAAGTATCATTACAAGCCAAAATCATTGGCTAAACCAATATGACACATAACAAAAAGACCAAGTCTCTATACATGCCATACTCAAAATACTTCAATTGATAGTATGAATCGAGCTCTGACTTCCTACGATCCTCGAGCTAGGTTGGCGACACTATAAGAAAATGGAAAAGAAAAGGGAAGTAAGAATAAAGCTTAGTAAGTTTGCATGTAAATAATTAACACTATTAGCCATGCAATATCATACACATGACATAAATATAACTTGTCACAATGTCATCAAGTATCATAAATACATCTTAGATCATGTCATTTACATAATGTGTCATAAAACTCATATTCATGATTCCTTCATTCACTTCTTAACGAGACCTTATCGATGCATAACTCAAGAATTATGAGCTTCGTGTACGTACATGTACCCTTTTAACTTGTTCATACCTTGTCATTTCTTTGACATACTCTTGAATTACCTATTGAACCACTTGGAATACTAAAGGATACTCGGGAGATTTCATACACATGGTAGAATGCCAATACCATATCCCAGATATGGTCTTACAGGGGATCACAAATCGATACCGATGTCATATCCCAGACATGGTCTTACACGAGATCTCATAACAATGCCAACGCCATGTCCCAGACATGGTCTTACATGGGATCACATATCGATGCCAATGCCATGTCCCAGGCATGGTCTTACATGGGATCACACATAACCCTAATGTCATGACATTTGTATCCTATCTATTCCTAAGGTTCAACCAGAATTTCGAAACATCAAAACCTCATCACATCATCATCGAGTCATTGTAAATCGAAAGTCATAGAACAATTATACATATCATGCAATAATAAAGCATTCGATACAAAGCTAAGTAATGTTGCATTATTTACCCACAAACTTACCTCGATAGGAAAATATGACTTGTTATACAATTTAGTCTACTACTTTGTTCTTTCCTCGGTTTAGGTTCGGACTCCGTTCCTCTTAATCTATAATAGAAAATTTAACTTATTTAATCATCACATTATTCAAATCAGTCCACAGATCATACTTTGGAAAAATTACAATTTTTCCTTTAGACTTTCACATATTTACAAATTAGTCCCTAGGCTCGTAAAATGAAATATGTCCCTTTTCTTTGTCACCCAAGCCTAGCCTAACCTAAGACATGCTCATAACAACCTACATTTTCCTTGAAATCAGATATTTACTACTCATTTTACATCATTTACAAAAAGGTCATTTTTAGGTGTTTTCATGAAAAAGCACTTAGTAAAAGATGTTTATCACACATCCAACTTTCATATTCCTTCATTAAACATCAAAATATATGCATGTCACACATGGCTAAATTTTTGAACATGAACCTTAGCTCAAAATAATGGTAGAAATAGCTAGATCGGTTTATAATAACTTCAAAAATGTAAATAACATTAAAAATGAGGCTAGGATGCACTTACTATTGAGCTTGAAAATGACAAAAGCCCTAACTATGAAGGGCTCCTGAAATTCGGCTATGGCATGGAGAAGATGAGCAACTTTTTGCTTGATTTTTTTCCTTTTTTATTAATTTATTAACCAAATGACCAAAATGCCCTTTTAACCCTTATTTGAAATTTTACCCTTCCATGTCCATTTTTGTCCAAAAATGTATAAATTGGGCAAATTGCTATTTAAAGACCCCTAGTTAATAATCCAAAGGTATTTCATACTTAAAGCTTCTAGAATATCATATTTTGTAACTTTTGCAATTTAGTCCTAAAATTCAACTAAAACACTTATTCACAAAATTTCTTCATGAAGCTTTCACACAATCATGCAAACATGTCATGGACCTCAAAATAATCATAAATATTTCTACTTCAGATTTGTGGTCTCAAAACCACTATTCTGACTAGGCCCTATATTGGGATGTTACAACTCTTCCCTCCTTTAGGGATTTTTGTCCCCGAAAATCTTACCATTGAAAAGGTTTGGGTATTGGTTTCTCATAGACTCCTTAGCCTCCCATGTAGCCTGTTCAACTCCATATCTTTGCCATAACACTTTCACAAGGGCTATGCTTTTATTCCTTAATTGCTTGACCTCTCGAGCCAAAATTTTAACCGGCTCTTCACCATAAGTCATATCTGGTCGAATCTCAACCTTTGTAGGTGAAATTACATGTGAAGGATCTGATCGGTATCTTCATAACATAAACACATGGAACACATCGTGAATCCTTTCCAACTTAGGTAGCAAAGCCAACTAATATGCTACCATCCCAATCCTTTCAGTAATCTCATACAGTCCAATAAAGCGCTGACTCAACTTGCCTTTCTAGCTAAATCTGAGAACTTTCTTCCATAGAGATATTGTCAAGAATACCTTATCACTGACTTGAAACTTAATCTCTTTTCTTTTCAGATCCACATAGAATTTCTATCTATCGAGGCAACTTTTAAGCAATCACGAATTACCTTTACCTTTTCTTCGATTTCTCTGACAAAATCAACCCCGTAAATCTAATTTTGTCTGAGTTCGGTCCAATACAAGGGTGTTCGGCACTTACGCCCATACAATGCTTCATAAGGTGCCATTTTCAAACTCGACTGAAAACTATTGTTATCAGCAAATTTTACCAACGGTAAATACTATTCCCAACTACCTTGAAATTCCAATACACAACAGCGGAGCATGTCTTCGAGTATCTGAATTACTCCCTCTGACTGACCGTCGGTTTGCGAATGGAAAGCGGTACCAAAATTCAATTTTGTGCCCAAGGCTTCTTGCAACTTTTTCCAAAACCTAGAAGTAAACCTCGAATCTCTATCTGAAATGATTGACAAAAGTACTCCGTGAAGTCTTCCAATTTCAGAAACATACAATCTGGCTAACTTCTCAAGTGAATAGTCAGTACGTACAGGTATAAAATGAGCCGATTTCATAAGCATATCAACCACAACCCATACGACATCTTTCTTCCTTGGAGTCAAAGGTAATCCTATCACAAAATCCATAGAAATACAGTCCCATTTCCACTTAGGAACCATCACAGGTTGGAGTAAATCAGAAGGTACTTGGTGTTCGGCTTTTACTTACTACAAATCAATCACCTCAATACAAACTTTGAAATGTCTCTTTTCATTCCCGACCACCAATACTTTTTCTCTAAGTCATTATACATCTTTGTACTACCTGGATGAATAGACAAACAACTACTATGTACCTCACATAAAATCTTCTAAATCAACTCGGTATATTTAAGAACAGAAATCTTGTCTCAGAACATTTAACATCCATTGGAACTAATCCAAAAATTTGATTCCATACTCGATTCACATTGGACTCTTTTGGCTTGTAAATCACCATCGTATTTCTGAGCTTCATAAATCTCTTAAAGAAACATCAGTCAAGCTTTCAACTTAGCTAGAACAGAACCATCATTTGATAAAGCCAATCGTGTATTCATAACCCTCAATGCAAACAAGGATTTCCTACTCAAGGCATCGGCGACCACGTTCGCCTTTCCTGGGTCATAGTCAATTACTAGTTCATAATATTTTAATAATTCAAGCCACCTCTATTTTGGTAGATTTAAATCCTTTTGAGTCATCAAGTACTTTAAAATTTTATGGTTTGTGAATATCCGGCATTTCTCGCCATACAAATGGTGTCTCCAAATCTTCAATGGAAACACAATGGTGGCTAGTTCTAAATCATGTGTTGGATAGTTTTTCTCATGTGGTTTCAGCTATCTTAAGGTACAAGCTATCACATTGCCCTCTTGTATTAACACACATCCGAGACCACTCAACGATGCGTCACTATAAATTAATAAATTCTTTGCTCGGTTTAGGTTGCATTAAAACCGGGGCCTCGGTCAATAATGTTTTTAGTTTCTCAAAACTTTTTTGGCACTTTTCTGACCATTCGAACTTGACATCTTTTTGTAATAGCTTGGTCATTAGAGTAGCGATCATGGAAAATCCTTTAACGAACCGTCTGTAGTAACTTGCTAAGCCCAGAAAGCTTCTGACCTCTTAGACATTCTTCAGCTGTTTCCATTCAACAATAGCCGAAATCTTACTCGAGTCAACTCTAATACCATTGCCCAAAATAATATGGCCCAAAAATCCAACTTCTCTAAGCCAAAATTCACTTTTACTAAACTTAGCATACAACTGCTTTCTCTCAAAGTTTGCAAAACTGCTCTCAAGTGTTCAGCATGTTCGGTCTCATTACGAGAATAAACAGTATATCATCAATAAAAACAACAACAATTTATCCAAGTACGGTCAGAAAATACGGTTCATTAAATCCATTAATATAGTAGGAGTATTCGTTAAACCAAAAGGCATGACAAGAAATTCATAATGACCATACCTCATCAGAAATGCAATTTTCGACACATCTGAGTCTTTAACTCTCAACTGGTAGTAACCAGATCTCAAGTCTATCTCTGAAAACAGTGTGGCTCCCTTCAATTAATCAATAAATCATCAATCCTTAGCAAAGGATTCTTGTTCTTTATGGTTAACTTATTGAGTTGTCGGTAATCAATGCAAAGCCTTATAAAGCCATCTTTCTTTTTCATGAATAATACTGGCGCACCACATGGAGAAAAACTAGGTCTTGCAAAACCTTTATCCGTTCATTCTTGTAACTGAACTTTTAGTTCCTTTAATTCCATCGGAGCCATCCTATACGGGCCAATCGAAATAGGTGCCGTACTAGGAATCAAATCAATACCAAATTCTACTTCTCTAATAGGGGGCAATCTGGGCAACTCTTCCAGAAACACATCCAGATGCTCACATACTACTGGCATTGATTCAATTTTCAACTTAGACTCTTCTGTATTTAATACAAAGGCAAGATAAGCTTCACAACCCTTTCTTATACATTTCTGAGCAGTCATAGAAGAAATCATTACAGGCAAGTTATCCGATTCATCTGGTTCAACCCGAAGAATATTCCCATTTTCACATTTCAGTTCAATAAATTTTTTCCACAATCTACTATCACTTCATGAGCAGTTAACCAATCTATACTAAGAATTATATCAAATTCATCAAACGGCAATAGCATAAGATTAGCCAGAACACAATGATCTCTAATATCAAAGCGCAATTCCTACATACCTTGTCAACTAATACATACTTGCCTAGAGGGTTTGACACTTTAATCACAAATTCTGTAGATTCAATTAGCATATTCATACTAGCACCAATTTTATAGAAACATACAAATGGGTTGATCCCGAATCAATCAAAGCAATAACAGAAGTATCATAGAGAGAAAAAGTACCCGTAATCACATCAGGGAATGAAGCCTCTTCGCGAGCGCGAATGGCGTAAGTCCTTGTAGGTGCCTTACCCTTAGATCTCACAACTAAGTCTCTAGGTGCACTCCTACTACTCGCTCCACTTCCCAGATTTCTCTGTGGCCTACCCCTAGAGAGAGCGTTATTCAATCTCACACTTTGATTTCTCTTTTTCTCAATCGTCTCAAGACATTCACGAACATAATGATCTGGTGAACCATATTTGAAACAAGTGCTGTAATTTGCTCAGCACTCACTGAGGTGACGTCTGCCACATAGTGGACATTCCGGCCTGCTTGGTCGGGCATTACCAACACTCGCAATCAAAGTAGTATTGGAACACCATGAATTTGGGCCTAGAAGAATTGGGCTTTGACTCTGGGTTCGGATAAAAGAAAACATGAATAAATTGAGAAGTTTTAAATATTATTATTTTAAAAAAAATGATAGAATTAAATTATTATTAGAAAATTTTTACTGTATTTATTATTACTGATGTTTTAAATATTTATGAAAATTAAAAGTGAGATAAAATTATTATTATTATTATTTTTAAAAAATATATATGACATTATTATTAATTTGGTGTTTAAATTTAGTTTTTAAATAAATTTAGAAGTATTTATAGTGTGGGAAAAATCTTGGGTTCGATCCAATACTCTAGCAAAAATTCTTAATTTTTGCATTCTTAGAGAAATCTGGGCTTAAGGCTTATAAAATAGTTGGGCAAAGGTTGAGCATAAAGGAACGCTTGGCCCAGTGGTTAGGACGCTAGGCAGCAGGTTGGAAGGCTGGAGTTCGACTCCCAGCATGCGCAAAAGGTATGTTATTTTTTTAAATGAATGGGGTTGCGTTAAAATGCCTTAAAAGAAGTTGCTGGTGGAATATGCCACAAAAAGGCTTGTGGCGCAGTGGCAGCAGTGCGTTAGGCACTCCAAAGGGGCACGGGTTCAAGTCTAGGCGCAGGTATGTTTCATTTTATTTTTAAAATAGCGGGAAATTTAGCAGGTATAGCTTAAGAATAAATGGGACCGTATTATATTGAAAGCAAAGCTGCGGTGCAGTGGCCAGCAGCGTGCTAGGCTACCTGAAGGTCCCAGGTTGAGCTGGGGCGAGTGCAGGAGGATGCTGTTTTTGTTGGGCGCACCTGGGAAGAGCCGTGCGGGATTGGAGCGCCTCATAGCAGCATGCTGTGAAGGAGTCTTGCGGTGCAAGCGGTGGATAAGGCTGCTAGGTGGTTGGATGGAATTAAAATGCTAAATCCAATGAGCAAAACAAGGAATTTAAATTGGAAGAAAATTTTGATTCATTCCGCAGTAGGCAATTAAATGCCGAAATTGCTTTTGGAATTTTAGCCATTTGGGTCGTTTCTTCCTTGTTGATTTGGAGTATTTCTTTTTAGCATTAGCTGAATTTTTTTCTTCCTTCCAAACGGTATTTTATCTTATTTTATTTTATTTTTTGTTTTGTTTGTTACTTCTTTTTTTCTCTCTCTTCACAAAATCTTTTACCTTTATTCTTAAATCTTTTCCTTTGATTTTCTTTTCCAATTGGCCGAACCTTAACCTCTCATCTTTTGATAACTTCTTCTATTTTTTTTGTAACCCTTTCTTCTTCTATTTTCTTTTTAAAATCAAAATAAGCATATTTCAGAATAAGTTCTAGAAGCCAAAACCAAATCCTTTGTGGTTGATTTTCTCTTGGTTCAAACTTCTTCTTTCCATTATTAGTTTTGCAAAAGCCGAATCATTAAATATGTTCTCTACTTGTGTTCTGGGGATTTGATTTACAACAGATCTGGAAAAGAGAGGTACTTGGGAACGTTTTTGACAAGTAGATCTCTTGGTAAGTATTCGAACCTTCTTTCCATTCGTATCTTGTGGGTTAAGAAAAGCCGAAAACCCCTATATACATAGGGTGGCTTTCGACTAAGGCTAAAAGGATTTTTGGTGTTGTTATTATTCGGTTTGTTGATGCTAGTGAGGATTCAAGGCTACCGATCGAGGAGTGTGTGAAAAGCTTGGATCATCGGAGTGACTAGATCTAGATCTAGTCATCAATTTCGGCAAAGGTAAGGAATTTAGGGCCTTGTTCATGTTTGGCCGAATATGGTAAGAGTGTGTTCATTTGTTATCATCGATTCTTAGTTTAATGTTTTAATAATTGACTGTAGGAAAATCGCATAGGAGATCCCGTCAAGGAATATCACAAATCAGGTGTGTATTGAACCCTTCTTTAGTTCGATTCGGCAAAGGCCATAGTGACCGAAAGGTCGACAGTTTGTGGAACTGAGAGTATGCGAATACTCAATAGATGGCAGAATCAGTGATCGCTAGTGACCAAAGGGCTAAGTGCGCAATTTCGTGCTTTTCGGTAAGATGGACCTCGTTGGGCTGAATATAGGCCCAATTGGCTTACGGGCCCATATGGGTAAAAATGAGCGATAGATGTATTCTAATAGACTGTAGGCTCAAAATGGGTTACATTAATAATTAATTGTAAGTTTTGGACTGAATGGGCTTAAATCGCTAAAAAGACACTGTAGGGCCCATTAAGGGTTTTAGGGCCTAGTGACTAAAAGTTGTTACAACGAGTTAAATAATGTAAAGTGACAAAAGTAGGGTTATTAGTGAATAAAATAGGAATGAAACCCTGAAATAAGTGGAATAATTACTAAAATACCCTAAAAAGTGAGAAATTATAGTTTTACCCCTAGGTATAAAATGACTGCTATACCCGTAAGGTTAAATTAGACTAATTTGCATGCTTTATCAATTATATTTATTGTATGCCATGTCATGATCATTTAATGCATGGGGTTGGGATTTATATGAATGGAGGAAGTGCTAAAGGGCTTTGCCCCAGTTTACCAAAAAGGGCTTTGCCCTAGTTACCGAAAGAGGCTAGGCCTCATGTTATATAATAAAGCAGCTATGCTGCCAGTGGAGAGTAGCGGTTGGGTGGGTTGAGTAGTTCTCCCCACATGGTGTGTTGGTTGGTACGCGTGGAGAGTAGCGGTTGGGTAGGTTGAATAGCTTCCCCACAGATTAATATGGGTTTTTGCACGTATTCATTATTTATTATTGAAATGGGCTTTTGGGCCATACTGTTTACTGATATATGAAAGGCTTCAGCCCAGTGATATTGTATCTGAAAAGAGGCTAAGGCCCAGTACTGATATACGAAAGGCTTCGGCCCAGTTAATATTGAGTTGGATTAGGGCTTAGGCCCAGTGGGCTTGAGCTGATTTGGGCTCTGGATAGGCTTCTATGCACACTAAGTTTCCCAAACTCACCCCTTTTCCTTCCGTCCTTGCAGGTGAGCCTTAGGTTGGTAGACTTGGAGCTGGGAGGGATTCAGAGTGGCCACGAAGACTGCTTTTCTGGTTTTAAAGTTGAATATTTCACTCTTTTATTTAATCGCTTTATTTTCAATTTGGGTTTGTAATAAGGCCTCTCTTATTATTTTTATTTTGGGTTTTTAATTATTTAAATAGTTATTAGCTTAAGTAGGACATTTTTAAATCGTTTTGAAATCGGTTAGCTCTACGGCGCGTTTTTATAAAAGTTACATGTTTTCAAAATATCACGATAATAGAGCAAAGCTTCCTCAACGTAAATGTTTTCACAAATAAGTATTTTAAAAAGACTTAAACTTAGTTTGTTGTTTGTGGACAAGTCATAAGCTTAAAGTGTGGCAATGGATGTGTGCATGTCTAGGATTGGATTAGGAAGAGCTTGGTACTTAAGCAGTCTAAATGACTCACCTCCTCTTCTCTTGAATCCTACCTGGTGCGCAGTATCCATTCACTTTAAGCCATAACAAAGAATGTCTGTTTTTCTGATACTTAATCTGTTTTTAAATAACATGTTTCCGTAACTATAAAGGTTTACAAGCTTTCACGATTTTCTGTAAGATTTTACAAAGTTGTTAACAATGTTTTAAAAAGGGAAATGATTATTCACGTTTTGGAAAAATAAACAAACATAAAGGGTTTTATACAAGTTTAACGGTAAAAGTTTCTAAACATCAAGAAGGGTTTTAAATGAAAACATGGTTTTCGAAAAACACTTCCATGTGACACACTAGACTTGGCCGTAACGTCTAGGCCGGGTTTGGGGTGTTACAAGTATGAGCTTCAGAAACCAAGTGTTGTTTACCCCTATTTCTGTTTGAGAAGCTATTTGAAGCATTTGATCGAGTGGTGAACTCTTTCAATTTCTTAGATAAAGACTGAAATGACTTACTCAATTATCTCTTTCACGAATTACGAGACTTGATTTTAGCTTTTCTCTTGCCTTTGGCCAACTCCTTTGCCTTGCAAGCTCTCTCTACGAGCACCACAAATTCCTTTATCTCGAGAATTTTGACTAGGAACCTGATGTCTTCGTTTAACCCGTCTTCAAACCTCTTGCACATAATGGCTTCAGTAGATACGCACTCTCGAGCATATTGCTAAGTCTCACAAACTCACGTTCGTACTTAGTTACAGTCATTCGACCTTACTTCAATTCAAGAAATTCCTTTCACTTTTGGTCAATAAACCGCTGACTAAAGTACTTTTTACGGAACTCTTCTTGGAAAAATCCCAGTTAACTCTCTCCCTCGATACAACCGACACATGGTTATTCCACCACTAATAAGCCGAGTCTCTCAAGAGGGACACAACACATTTCATACACTCTTCTAGTGACAACTCATCGAATACCCAGATAGTATTTTCAAGCCAAAATTCTGCTCTTTCTGGGTCATTATCTTTATTAGCTCGAAATTCCATGGCTCCTTGTTTCCGAATTCTATCAACCGAAGGCTTTTCCCTTCTTACCATTTCCACAACTTGGGGAGCCACAGGGATAGGCTGAGGGTTTGGAGGGGGTCGAGCTTGTTGTTGAGCAGCTGGGTTCGTTTGAACGAAACTCTGAGAACCACTCATTCATCATCTAGAAGAAGGCTTCTAGAGCCTCTCTTCCTTGACTCACAGTCACATGTCTATTCTCATTTTCAACAGGCACTGTCCCTTAAGTGGGAGCCAGCACATTACTTTCAACATCATCCGCCACTGCTTTGTCGGGATCTATTTACTATATGAAAGCACATTTTAAAATCGTCAGGAGTCGTCACACTATCATAATCATATAAATATTTATGGCATGTATAGCTAAACTAGTGCACACGCTAGGTTAGTCTGAGAATTGACTAAACACTAGCTCTGATACAATTAAATGTAACACCCCTTACCCGTGTTCATAACCGAGATAGGATATGAGACGTTACTAGACTTAAACATAGACATCCATGCAAAACCAGGTCATAAAATTTCATTCAATTTAGAATCATTCATACACAAGCATATTGTCCCTTTTACGAGCCTACGAAGCCCTAAACATACATTGGGGGTGGTTCGAGACTGAACCGAGAACTTTCGAAACTTTTGGAAAACTTAGAAAATTTTCATGTTTTGGAGAGTCACACGCCCGTGTGGGCAGGCCGTGGGGACTCGCACGCCCCTATGACCCTGGGACACACCCGTGTTCTAGGTCGTGTCCAAAATAGGGGACATTCTATTTATGACATCATCATCCAAATAAGGTCACACAACCAAGGTACACGCCCGTTTCCTTAGACCGTGTCGTGAATTAAATTTCAGAAATTAGGTACAGACTTCACACGGCCTGGGCACACGTCCATGTCTCTGCTCATGTGTTTACTACTGGACATTCTATTTTGCAAATTTAGGGTGCAGGGGACACACGGCCTATTCACACACCTATGAGGCTGACCGTGTGACACACATGATCTAGACACATGCTTGTGTGTCTACCCTTGTTGACAAATATAAAGCTATTTACCAAGCCTTTTGCCACCCTGAAACATAAGCACACTGACTCTACTTCAAAGGCACATAATATAACAAAAGTTAACTATCAAACATCCTTAAAACAAGTCTTCCACGCATCATTTGCATACCACATCCGTCATGCATAAATCTCACACACTTAGCAACTTAAACATGCAAGCCATCACTTTCATGAATAACATCATCATATGCATATACCAATAACCAATATTGGCCAATTTTATATGGCCTTATACAAAATGAATCAAGTATCATTATAAGCCAAAATCTTTGGCTGAACTAATATGACACATAACAAAAAGACCAAGTTCCTATATACCATACTCAAAAAGTTAAAACTAGCTATACCTAAATACTTCAATTGATAGTATGAATCGAACTTCGACATCCTACGATCCCTGGGCTAGCTTGGCGACACTATAAGAAATTGGAAAAGAAAAAGGGAGTAAGAATAAAGCTTAGTAAGTTTGCATGTAAATAATTAACAACATTAGCCATGCAATATCATACACATGACATAAATATAACTTGTCACAATGTCATCAAGTATCATAAAAACATCTTAGATCATGTCATTTACATAATGTATCATAAAACTCATATTCATGATTCCTTCCTTCACTTCTTATCGATACCTTATCGATGCATAACTCAAGAATTATGAGCTTCATGCACATACTTGTACCTTTTCAACATGTTCATACCTTGTCATTTCTTTGACATACTCTTGAATTACCCATTGAACCACTTAGAATACTAAAGGATACTCGGGAGATTTCATACACATGGTAGGATGCCAATGCCATATCCCAAATATAGTCTTATATGGGATCACAAATCGATGCCGATGCCATATCCTAAATATGGTTTTATACGGGACCTCATAACGATGCCAATGCTATGTTCCAAACATGGTCTTACACGGAATCACATATCGGTGCCAATGCCATGTCCTAGACATGGTCTTACATGGGATCACACATAACCCTAATGTCATGACATTTGTATCCTATCTAATCCTAAGGTTCAGCCAGGATTTCGAAACATCAAAATCTCATCACATCGTCATCGAGTCATTGTAAATCAAAATTCATAGAACAATTATACATATCATGCAATAATAAAGCATTAGATACAAAGTGAAGTAATGTTGCATTATTTACCCACAAACTTACCTCGGTAGCAAAATATGACTAGTTACACAATTTAGTCCGCAACTTTGTTCTTTCCTCGGTTTAGGTTCGGACTCCTTTCCTCTTGATCTATAATAGCAAATTTAACTTATTTAATCATCACATTATTCAAATCTGTCCATAGATCATACTTTGGAAAAATTATAATTTTGCCCTTAAACTTTCACATATTTACAAATTAGTCCCTAGGCTCGTAAAATGAAATATTTACATTTTCTTTGTCACCCAAGCCTAGTTTAACCTAACACATGCTCATAGCAGTCCACATTTTCCTTTAAATAAGTCTTTTACTACTTATTTTACTGCATTTATGAAAGGGTCCTTTTTAGGTGTTTTCATGAAAAATCACTTAGTAAAAAATGTTTATCACACATCAAACTTTCATATTGCTTCATTAAACATCAAAATACATGCATGTCACACATGGGTAAATTTTTGAACATGAACCCTAGCTCAAAATAATGGTAGAAATAGCTAGATCGGTTGATAACGACTACAAAAATGTAAAGAACATTAAAAAAGGGCTAGGATGCACTTACTATTGGGCTTGAAAATGACAAAAACCCTAGCTATGTATGGCTTGTGAAATTCGGCTATGGCATGGAGAAGATGAGCAAATTTTTGCTTAATTTTTCCCTTTTTATTAATTTATTAACCGAATGACCAAAATACCCTTTTAACCTTTCTTTGAAATTTTACCCTTCCATGTCCATTTTTGTCCAAAAATGTATAAATTGGGCAAATTGTTATTTAATGACCCCTAATTAGCAATCTAAAGCTATTTCATACTTAAAGCTTCTAGAATATCATATTTTGCAACTTTTGCAATTTAGTCCTAAAAGTCAAATTAAACACTTATTCACAAAATTTCTTCATGAAACTTTCACACAATCATGGAAACATGTCATCGACCTTAAAACAATCATAAAAAAAATATTTCTACTTCAAATTTGTGGTCTCAAAACCACTATTCTGACTAGGTCCTATATCGGGATGTTACAACATATTTATGTCATGTGTATGATATTGTATGGCTAATGTTGTTAATTATTTACACGTGTCAAAGGCCGTGTGGAAACAGGGCATACATACTGACTTGCATCACACCGCTGACCGCACGCCTGTGTACTTGCCCGTGTGAAAACTAGAGGGTATACTGACTTGGCCACACGGCCGACCACATGTAACACCCCTTACCCATATCCAACGTTGGAACAGGGTACGAGGCATTACCAAACAATAACACATACAACCACTCATTCCCAAGTCACCAAATTTCTAATTAAAATTAAAAACTTCTATTCATAAACCAATTGTCCCTATTATGGGCCTATTAGGCCCAAAATATACTTAGAAAGTGATTCGGGACTTAACCAAAAACTTTATAAAATTTTAGAAATTTTCATACAAAATAGGGCACATGCCTGTGTGGAATAGGGACACGCCCGTGTGGGCAGGCCGTGTGGTCACACACGCCCATGTCCCCAGCCCATGTGGATTTTATTTTTCATTTTGAGCCTACAAGGGTTTTCACACAACTGAGCACACGTCTGTGTCTTAGGCCGTGTCCTTCATACGGTCAAGACACACGCCCGTGTGTTTGCCCGTGCACAAAAACCTGGACATTCTGTTTATAACGTCAGCATGCATTTTAGGTCACATGGCCAAGCCACACGCCCGTGTGCTAGCCCGTGTGACGTTCTTAATTTTTTGCAAATTCCATGCAGGGAACACACGGTCTGGATACACGCCCATAGGGTAGACAAATATAAGACTATTTACGAAGCCTTTTGCCACCCTGAAACACAAACAAACTTATACCAATCTTGCCAATACACAACATGGCATAAATGCACATCCAATTATCCAATCCACACATTCACAATTCAATCTAATCTCACACACATAACCCAAACATCATGCATGTACACCACCATTTATTAAACACATTCTCCATACACACAACTTTCATATCATCAATCATCCCACATAGGCAAGCAACACATTCATGAAATCCCTCATCGCATACTTGTAATAAAATCAATATTAGCCATATCTCATGGCCTTATACAAAATATAATACCAAATAGCATAGGCTCTCACATTTAACCCCAACAAATTATGACACTTACAAAATGACCAAGTCCTATGGGTGATCCTCTGACGTCTTCCATATTTCAAGCTGGCTTGGCTACTCTATAAGATAAGGGAAAAGAAAAGGGAGTAATATATGCAAACAATAAACATCATATTCACACACTTAGTATTCAAAATGTAATTTAGCTATCCCAATGCTTCAAATCTTATAATTTTACTTACTCGTCTCGCATCTTACCCAACATTCTCAACACTTAATACGTATAAAGCTTATACATTACCACATTCATTCCCTGCACTTTCTCATCACAACAATACTTATAATTTCACTTAGATAACTTCTCAACATACATTTCAACATAATAATCTATGCAAAATAAATCGCATATAGCTATTCATTTTAATGGTAATAAGGTGGTTTTGCACTTAGCCCACCAATATCAATAATTCATGGTGGTTTCGCACATAGCCAACCTTTATCAACATTTCACGATGGTTCGCACTTAGCCCATCAACATTAATAATCAACGAGGTGTTTTGCAGTTAGCTTATCAATTTCAACAATTACCAGTGGTTTCGTACATAGCCCACCTTTATCAATATTTCATGGAATTTATCCGTATCCTCACTTCTCATAATTCCATCCAATGTCAATGATATTCAATCACATTTCATATAAGGCATCCACAAGTAAAAACATCAATAAATAGAGATATCGTTCACATATAAACTTACCTTGGTACAAAATGTGTCAATTTGCAATTTAGTCCGAAACCTTACCTTTGCCTCAGTCAAGGTCGATTCCACGTTCTTCTCGATCTATAATGGCACTTTTAACTCGTTTAATACACGCATTACTCAATTTAGTCCAAAATCATCCTATGTCAATTTTTACAATTTATCCCCTAATTTTTTCAATTTTTACACTTTAGTCCCTAGGCTCATAAAATGAAATGTGTTCATTTTTCTCACAACCAAGCCTACTCGATTCATATTTCCTTCTATAGCAACCCATAATTTTTACTATTTTTCATTTTACACCCATATTATTTCATCTTTTACAATCAAGTCTTTTTTGGCTATTTCACCAAAAATCATCTAGTAAAAGATGTTCACCACACTTCAAACTTTCATATTATACCACTAGACATCAAAATACATGTATGTCATTCATGGGTAAAATTTTAAACATAAACCCTAGCTCAAATTAGTGGTAGAAATAGCTAAATCAAGATATGAGAATCTTAAAAATACGTAAAACATTAAAAACGGGGCTAGGAATCACTTACTTTGAGCTTGAAAAGTTGGCAAAGCCCTAGCTATGGTGTCCTCTAAATTTCAGCAGAAGGGAGAGAAGATAGACACAAATTTGGACTTATTTTTCCCTTTTTATTTCTTTAATCATCCAAATGATCAAAATGCCCCTCATGCCCTTCTTTAAAATTTTTCCCTTCCATGGGTATTTTTGTCCAAACTCAAATAAAATGGTCTAATTACCACATAAAGACCTCTAATTTAAAAATCCACTTCAATCAAGTACCTTTACAGAATAAAACACACATTTTTCACCTTTTGCTATTTAGTCCAACTTTTCAAATTGGACACCCAAACAGTAAGATTTCTAAATCAAATTTTCACGCAAGCATTCAATCATGAAATAAACCTTAAAACTCAATCGCAATAAATGTTTTAACATCGAATTTATGGTTTCGAAACCACTTTTCTATTTAGGCCCTATTTTGGGCTGTTACACCACATGCCCGTGTGTCTAGGCCTTGTAACACATTGACTTGTTTTTAATTAAGATTCAGGGGACACACGGCCCTATTCTATGGCCATGTGTCACACACGGTCGAGCCACACGCCGTGTGCTCAGCCGTGTGGATAAAAACGGGCTAGTTACAAGCCACATTTCTCACCCAAAATGCATATACCTATAATAGCATAAATGGTACCATTTTCATACACAAGTAGGCAACCAAACATTACCATTTCATGCACAATTCATGCATTTTGGATCCATCCATTCTACTACTCAACTCATAACTATATACTAGGCCAAATGCATACCAAATCAACATGATTCATCATTCATTTTTCACCTATTCCAACATATATCAAAACACATGTCATATTCATCAATTCAACCCATTTCAAACATGCATTATCCCACCATCAATCACACACATAGCTTGACTCATAAATCAACTATTAGCCATTTATTTATCAAACCAAAAACATGCATTTCATACGTAAATACTCACCACAAACCAAATAACCATTTGAACAACTTTAACCATCACCAACCATACCAAAACATGCCATTTTATAAGGCAACATATACACATCCATTTATCATCATCTTTAAGCCATATCAAAAGGCCAAATACACTCCTATTAAACAAACCAAAATGACCATAGCCTATACATGCCATTTACCATATATAAAATTTCAAAAGGTACCAATTAGTAGACGATAGTGTGGTAGAGTCGCTAATGATCCCTTGAACCGAGCAAGCTTTGAATCACTATAAAACAAAGGAAAAATAAACACAATAAGCTTTATAGCTTAGTAAGCTCGTATGGTAATAAACTTAGCATAATAAATATTTGTAATTCAATCATCTAAGCATAATAGGACATAATATGCCATTTCACATATCAAAAACACAAACCTTTCTCATATTTATAACATATGATCTCATATCAATTTATCAAATTACCACCATTCAATGATCACATAAGTTTCGTATGTATCTCAATCACTTAATTTGATTATACTTTCGTTCTCATCTAGACTTTGCCCGTTAAACCATTCAGAATCCCTAAGGATACTCAGAAATCACATATAAATCGTACAATGCCATATCCCAGATATAGTCCTACATGTAATCTCATATCGATACCAATAGCCTAGCTATGGTCTTACGTGAAATCTCATGTCAATGCCATGTTCCAGAGATGGTCTTACATGTAATCTCATCTCGATAATCCTAATGTCATGACATTTGTATCCTATACTATTCCTAAGGTTCGTACGGGACTTTTAGATGTCGTAACTCTGTCGATTTTGGCACGTATTCGTGACTGTTTCGCATCCAATTCAATTTAATAATAAATAAGCATTTATAACACAATTTAAGAACATTTATTAGCATAAGACCTTACCTCGTATTCGAAATTGATGAATCGGGTTGATTACTCGATAACCTTGTTTTTCTCCCGATCTAAATCTGAATTCTTTCTTCCTTGATCTATATGAATTCAAATGTTGCTAATTAAATCATTTGTTCATTCAATTTAGTCCAAATCACATAATTGGGCATTTTTACACGTTAGCCCCTAAAGTTCCACATTTTTCAATTTAGTCCTTATTTACAAATATCACACATTCATGGAATTTCAATAGAACCTATTATAGCTGAATTACAATAAGGTCCATAGCAGCCCATATTATCACTTTTTTCACACATTTAACCACAAAATTCACACTTTTCACAAATTAATTCCTAAATTACATTTTCATAAAAAATCACTTAACAAAAAATGTAAAACTATCATCAAGCTTTCATATTCCATCATTAAACATCAAATAACTCAAGTATTCAACAATGGTAACTCACAAAATCTTTGAAAATTTTGTAAAATAGTCCTTGGGCTAGCTAGTACAAGATGCAACTATTACAAAAACATAAAAGTCATTAAAAATCGAGCTAAATCTATATCTTAATCAATCAATGTGAGTACTGAACCCTAGAACACAAAATACTTTCCTTTTTCTTTCTTATTTCGGTAGAAAAGATGAAGAATGAACAAACTTTTAACTTTGGTTTTATTAAATTATAACTTAATTACTAATTTACCATAATAACCTTGAATATAAACATAAAAAAACACATAATGGATGGTCATAATTGTTCACTTACACTAATCATGGACTAATAACATTATAAGGACCTTTGATTTAATAATTCATAGTAATTAAACACCTTTAACATGTAGAATGCAACTTTTGCATTTTATGCGATTTATCCTTTTATCAAATTAACCATCCAATTGATAAAATTAATTCACAAAATTTTCACACATACTTGCTATCATGTTGTAAACACATAAAATAACATTAAAATAATTCTCCGACCTAGAATTTGTGGTTCCAAAACCACTGTTTCAATTTAACAAAAAATGGGTTGTTACAACTCTCCCCCTTAGGGATTTTCGTCCCCGAAAATCTTATCAGTGAATAGGTTAGGATATTGCTTTCTTATAGCATCTTCAGGTTCCCATGTAGTTTCTTCAACCCTATGTCAATGCCATAAAACTTTCACTAATGCTATTCTTTTATTTCTTAATTGTTTGATCTCACAAGCTAGAATTCGAATCGGTTCTTCACTATATGTCAAATCTGACTGAATCTCAATTTCGGTAAGAGAAATAATGTGTGAAAGGTCGGATTGGTATCATTGTAGCATCGATATATGAAATACATTATGTATCTTTTCCAACTTAGACGGTAAAGATACTCGATATGCCACTGGCCCAACATGCTTGATAATTTTATACGGTCTGATGAATTGCAAACTCAATTTCCCTTTCCAACCAAACCACAATATCTTTTTCCACGACGACACTTTTAAAAACACTTTATCCCCGATCTGAAATTTGATATCTTTCTGTTTCAAATCCGCGCATGACTTCTGTCGATCTAAAGCTGTTTTCAAACTATCGCGAATTACTTTCACTTTTTCTTCTATTTTTTTAATCAAATCGACCCCGTGAATCTTATTCTCGCTAAGCTCAGTCCAATACAATGGTGTTCATTTTCGACCGGATAGAGCTTCGTATGGTGCCATTTTGATACTTGATTGAAAGGTATTATTATAAAGAAATTCAATCAACGGTAGATATTTTTCCCAACTTCCTGCAAACTCAAGAACGCAATAACGCAACATATCCTCGAGTATTCGTATAACTCGCTCAGATTCACCATCTGTCTACGAGTGAAACGCGGTGCTAAAATGTAGCTTTGTACTTAAAGCTTCTTGTAATTTCTTCCAAAGCCGTGATGTAAACCTCGGATCTCTATCCGAAACAATAGATAATGGCGGCTTGTGCAATTGGACAATCTCAAAGATATACAATTCTGCTAATTTATCAAGCGAGAAGTCTATACATACATGTATGAAATGCACGGATTTTGTAAATCTGTCAACAACAACCCTAATTGCATCTTCCTTTCTCGGAGATAGGGGCAAACCCAATACGAAATCCATTGTTACTCTGTCCCATTTCCACTTGGGAATCATCACTGGCTGCAGTAAACCTGACGGTACTTGATGCTTAGCTTTGACTTGCTGACAAATTAAACATTTCGAAACGAAATTTGATATATCTCTCTTCATGCCGTGCCACCAATAAAGTTGTTTCAAATCATTATACATTTTTGTGATTCTCGGATGTAAAGATAAACAACCACTATATGCTTCGTTTAAAACCATTTGAATGAGCTCGAAATTTCTCGGTACACATACTCTATCTCTAAATCTCAAACAGTCATCAGACCTAATTTGAAACTTTGAATCAAAATTTGATTCGCACTGAGCTCGTTTTGCTATTAAATTATTATCCATTTTCTGAGTTGTACAAATCTATGGAAGAAATAACAGTCTCGCTCTCATCTCAACTACAATCGAACCTTTGTCAGACAAAGCTAACTGAGTATTCATTGCACGCAAGGCAAATAAAGACTTTCAACTCAAGGCATCAGCAACAACGTTTACCTTTCCCGGATGATAGTGAATTTCTAAATCGTAATCTTTTAACAATTCAAGCTATCTTCGTTGTCACAAATTCAAATCTATCTGATTCGTTAAGTACTTTAGACTTTTGTAATCGGTATAAATGTCACATTTCTCACCGAGCAAGTAATGACGCCAGATTTTCAATGCAAATACAATCACGGATAACTCCAAATCGTGTGTCAGGTAATTCTTTTCATGTGGGTTCAACTGTATTGAAACATAAGCTACCACTTTGCCTTCCTGCATTAAAACACAGCCTAGACCATTTAATGATGCATCACCAAAGATTATGAATTCTTTACCTTGTTCAGGTTGAACTAACACCTGTGCCCCTATCAATAAAGCTTTCAACTGCTCAAAAATCTGCTAACATTTATCAAACCATTTGAACTTTACATCTTTTTAAAGCAATCTTGTCATCGGAGTCGTAATCATCAAAAAGCCTTTCAAAATCATCTATAATAGCTGACTAGTCCCAGAAAACTATGAACTTTGGATACATTTCTTGGAGGCTTCCAATTTTTAATCGTAAAGATTTTACTCAGGTCAACTCGGATACTCGCGACTGAAACTATATGCCCTAGAAAACTAACTTCTCGTATCCAAAACTCACATTTGCCAAACTTAGAAAATAATTTCTTGTCTCGTAGAGTCTGTAATACAATTCTTAGATGCTCAGCATGTTCAGATTCATTACGGAAGTAGATCAAAATATCATCAATAAACACAACTATGAATCGGTCTAAATACAGTTTGAAAATCTGGTTCATCAAGTCCATAAAAACTTTAGGAGCATTAGCTAGTCTGAAAGGCATAACCAAAAACTCATAATATCCATACCTCATTCTAAATGCAGTCTTCAGTACATCTGAGTCTTTAACTCTCAACTGGTAATAACTCGATCTCAAATGTATCTTTGAAAACACGGTTGCTCCTTTAAACTGATCAAACAAGTCATCTATTCCGGGCAGAGGATATTTGTTCTTGATTATCACTTTGTTGAGCTATCTGTAATCTATACACATTCTCATAGTGCCATCTTTCTTTTTCACAAATAAAATTGGTGTACCCTAGGAAGAAAAACTCGGTCTTGCAAACCCTTTATCGGTTAACTCGTGCAACTGAGCTTTCAACTTCTTCAACTCTATCAAGGCCATTCTATATGGAGCTATCGATATAGGTGTTGTTCCCGGTACTAATTCAATACCAAACTCAACTTTTCTGATTGGTGGGAAACCCAATAACTCTTCAAGAAATACATCTGGATACTCACACACAACTGAAACTGATTCAAACTTTGATTCTGTCATTTTCGTATCAAGTACATATGCAAGATAAGCTTTACACCCTATTCTTACATATTTTTCAGCTAGTATGTTCGAAATTACAACTAGCAAGCTATTCAAATCATCAGATTCAATTTGAATAATCTCATTATTCTGACATTTCAATTCAATTGTCTTCCTTTTACAATTCACTATCGCATCATGCAACGTTAGCCAATCCATACCGAAAATTATATCAAATTCATCAAACGGCAACAACATCAGATCAGCTGGAAAATAGAAATCCCAAATCATCAACAGACAGTTCTTGCATACTTTATCAACCAAAACACATTTGCCTAAGTGGTTCGATACTCTAATTAAAAACTCAATAGACTCTACAAGCAAAGTCTTACTGGATACTAATTTCACACATATAGATATGAATGGGTTGATCCTGGATCTATCAATGCAATCATATTAGTATCATAGAGAGTGAAAGTACCGGTGATAACATCTGGAGATGATGCTTCTTCCTGAGCACGAATAGTGTAGGCTTTAGTAGGTGCTTTGGCCTCAAAACTCACAGCTGAGTCCTTAGTCGCTCTCTGGCTGCCACTCACATTTCCCATATTTTTGGGAGGTCTACCTCTGGCTATAGTGTTACTTGGCCTCATGTTTTGATCTTTATCTTTTTCAGCTAACTCAAGGCAGTCTCGAATGAAATGGACCAATGATCCACATTTAAAACAAGCCCAATCATTCATTTTACAATCACCAGAGTGTCGTTTACCACTACTGTCTACACTCAGGTCGATTAGGTCTTCCACAGCTAACACTAGCAATCAATGTAGCTTGAGCTTTAGAACTTAGATGATGCCTTTTCTGATTTCGACTAGAATATCCCGCAGTTACATTTGAACGACTATAAATATCTCAAAGCTTGTTTGATGCAGAGTGAAATGATTTATGTGTTGATCTTTTTTCTCAAATCTCTAGCTTCAGAATCAACTTTTATTTTCTCTTTATTCAATTCTTCAGCTTTTCAGGCTTGATCAACAAGCATAACAAACTCTTTCAACTCTAGAATCCCATCTAACAATCAAATATCCTCATTCAAACCATCTTTGAATATTTTCACATTATAGCTTCAGTCAAAACACATTCTCGTTCATATCTACTCAATCTCATGAATTCCCATTCATATTCTGTCACAGTCATGTGGCCTTACTTTAACTCAAGAAATTTTTTGTGTTTTTGATCAATGAACCTCTGACTGATGTATTTCTTTCAAAATTCTATTTGGAAAAATTCCCAGGTAACCCGTTCTTTTGGAACCACAGATACTAGCATATTCCACCATTGGTATGCAGTGTCTCTTAGCAAGGATACAACACATTTTATGCATTCATCGGGAGTACAAGATAATTCATTGAAGACTCGGATTGTATTATCAAGCTAGAACTCTACTTTCTCATCATCATCATCAATGGTAGCCCAAAAATCTTCAGCCCCATACTTACAAATCTTATGAATATGTGGCTTGCTCAATCGAATCGGATCTATTACTTGTGGCACAACAGGGACCTGTTGGGGAATAGGCAGGAGTAGAGGCTGTTGAGTAGCCAGATTCATTCAAACGTACTCTGTGAGCCACTCATTCATCATTTGGAAGAAGGCCTGCTTAGCCTCTCCCTCGTGGCTACTCGTTACGATTCTAGAATCAGATGGCACTGCCCCTTAAGTAGGAGCCGGTGCATTACTTTCTACATCATCAGGTACAGCTCGATCGGGATCTATTTGCTATACAAAAACATATTTTAAACTATTAGGAATCATCACACTATCCCAAGTTATATATATGAAATGTATAGCTAGACTTTCACACACTATGTTAGTCCTAGAATAGACTAAACCATGGCTTTAATACCAATAAAATGTAACACCCTTAACCCGTATCCGTCACCAGACTAGGGTTACAAGGTATTACCGATCAAATCACATCATATAACATTAATATCTCATACATTGTGTATTTATATTCAATATCATTCAAATGCAATCACCATGTCCCTTCTACTAGACTACGAGGCCTTAAACAGGCTTTAGAAGTGGTTCAGGACTAAACTGATAGCATACAAAATCTTTAGAAACTTAGAAAATTTTTTAAACATACATGGGTTACAAGCCCGTGTGAACATGCCATGTGCCTCACACGGCTATGGACACGCCTATGTCATAGGCAATATAGAAATACGGCATACATATTGACTTGCATCACACGGCTGACCGCATGCCTGTGTGCTTGGCCGTGTGAAAACTAAAGGGTATACTGACTTGGCCACACGGTAGACCACACACCCGTGTGTCTAGGCTGTGTAACTCACTGACTTGGTTTTTAATTAAGCTTCAGGGGACACACGATCGTGTTCTAAGGTCATGTGTCACATACAGTTGAGCCACACACCCGTGTACTCAGCCGTATGGACAAAAATAGGCTACTTACAAGCCACATTTCTCACCCAAAATGCATATACCTATAATAGGCATAAATAGTACCATTTTCATACAGAAATAGACAACCAAACATTACCATTTCATGCACAATTCATGCCATTTCGAATCCATACATTCTGTAACAACCCAAAATTCTTATTTTTGTTTTTACGAGCTAGTGGCACAACTGCTTGTTTGCTTTAGTGGTTAAGTGTTCAGGGTGTGTATGAGAGGTCCCAGGTTCAAGCCATGACCTTGGCAAATTTTGGTAATTTTATAAAGAAAGCCTTAACTTTGTTCAAAGGGCTTAAGTTTAATTGTGTAAGGTTATAACAGAATGGGCTTTCTGTTCGGGTGGTTAAGTGGAGTGTATGATTGCGTGAGGTCCTGTGTTCGAATCTCTGCGTAAGCAAAAGAGTTTATTTTTACTCTGGCTGTCCGAAAGTGTTTGAATATAATTGAAATTCTGCTATTGGTGAGGGAGTAGTGGACAGTTTTAGGGGAGTGTTTGGGGGGATTTGGGTACTTTCAACTTATCTCATTTTAGGATTCTTTTTTTTCTCTCTTTCTTTAAAGAATCCCAAGTTTTTGACGTTCTATCCCTACCCTACTGCCGAAATTTTTTCTCCCTCTCTTCCTTTTTCATTTTCTTTTTCCATCTTTTTCGTTTGTGCAAGCGTGTAATTGTGTTGTACGATAAGTGGGTAAGTTTTAGTTTTTCTATTCTAAATGTTTCACGGTTCTGTCTAAGAGGGATTCCATTGGGTGTTCAGGATATAATCAAGTGACTGAACATCATTCCCAATCAACGTTTTAAGGGTAAGAAATCTCTAATATTCGATTTAAGGTAAGGGTTTTTGCTCGAATGATGAATATCCCGTTTTAGTTTTAGGTTAGTTTGGTTGTTTAAGTGATTAACTAAGTTAAATATTTGTCAATTATAGGTACTGTAGTGCTCAAGAGTGTTTAAGCATAAAAAATGATACAGGTGTGTAACTAAAACGCAAAAAATAGGGTTCAGTGAAATGCCAAAAAAACCCCATTATCGATGCCACAGCAGTGTGTAGTCACCCATGTGGTAGGTCGTGTATTAGGACACGGGCGAGTGATTGACGAGGCTAGGCCGTGCATACAAGACATGGCCGTGTGATTGCCAGGTGGGCCATGTATGACACACGGGCTAGATTATTTTGGGCCATGTGGGCTATACTGGTGTGTGGGTCCACACAAGTAGTCTACACAGGCATGTGGGAATCTGGGCCAGATCACACGGCCAAGGCCAAATTGAGCCGTATGGGCCGCACGGGCAGGCCACATGGGCGTATGAGCCCATTTTCTAAAATGTTTTCTAAGGTTGCATGGGTCGCCCAAGTTTACTGTGAACCTACTATAGGGTCGGTAAGCACTACTTAGACTCTTAAATGTGTGAAACTTATTGTATGATATATGTACTAAGCATGTTATATATACATGTATCCTAAACTATATGTGTAACTGATAGTCCTATGATAGCATGACATTTTTTGTATGTTGCATTTCATTGGGTTGGGATGATGTTATTTGGAGGAAGTGTACTAAAAGGCTCTTAAGCCTATATCTGGCAGCTCAGCTGTTGTAACACCCCAAACCCGACCCAGACGTTATGACCAGATCTGATGTGTCACATGGACGATTTATTCAAAATCTGACACTTTGACAAACAGTTTCTTATCCTTTCAAAGCCTTGTTTAAAAAGTTGGAAGTTTTAAGTGAATTCAGATTAAAAACTTTTATTATGTTAGGTTAGCACGTATAAGCAAATTTTCATTTGTTATATCCCGTTATCATACTATCTGAAAATATTATGCGAGACTTAATTGAAAACATTCAACATGAACTTTGAAAAATGGAGCATCCTAATTTATCAGTTTAAAGTGAAATATCAGTGTAAGAAAATAAAACACACATAATGGCCTTATTACAAAAATAATACCGAGACTGAAACAACGATAAAAATGAAAGTAAAAATGAATCGTAGAAGCAGATGTCATGTGGCCACCCAGAGTCCCTCGTAGCTCTAAATCCTCTATGGCTGGGGGTTGCCTACATATGTAAAAATAAAATGGTGAGTTTGTGAAAACTCAATGTGTAACTTTCCCAACTAATAACAGAGATCAGACATGCAGTACAAACTGGGCCGAAGCCCTATTCAGATACATAGTGGGCCTTGGGCCCATTACAGATACAGAACAGAACAGATGCACAACCCAACCTAGTCCAACCCATCACACCACCCGTACCAGCCCATCATACCATGTGGGGAATAACTCAACCCACCCAGCCCACACACCAGTTCACAGCCATGCTGCTCAGATCAGATATCTTGGCAGAGCCACCATAATAGAATTACGTGGTTGAGCCACTAAACAGAACTTCCTCCGATTAAACCCAACCGCACATAGACTAATAGAACTACATATAGCATACATTTAGGCAAACAGATACAAATAAAGTCATATGCATATCAAACAACCTATCTCTAGGGGTATAACAGTCTTTTGGCAGCAAGGAGTAAAATGGTAATTTTACCCTTCAGGGGTAGTTTGGTCATTTTACTAAGTCCTGGTGTCTCAGCACCTAATACGACCTTCTAACAGGTCTAACATCCCTTCAAGCGACTCAGAAAGTCCATATGGCCAAATAGGGTTTACGGCCCAAAAACCCTTAATGGGCCCGGGTGGGCCCACAAACTCGTGTGGCTCGCTCAATCTAAACTTATGCACAATATCACAGATCTTAACAACTAACGAACCAGATATCACTTACTGTATAGCTTACCCATATGGGCCTGTAGGCCTATTGGGCCCATTTCGGCCCATCGAGGCCAAGAATAGCCCAAGTGCACGAAAATGCGCACAATGGCCTTTACAGTCAAACACCTACAATTTGTGGGTTCATGTCAGCCCACAAGCGTTTGCACGCTTGTTAGGTCTCGAAATGTCGGCATTTTAGCATTTCGGCTGTTCGAGTTTTACTGATCTATTCTATTGATGGTTACAGATACACACCTAACTTTGCGACTTCAATCGCCAACGCGCGCTCGATGTATTAACATAACCACCCTAATTACCACCACAATCAAAGTATAGAGAGAATCATATCCAAGGGCTTGTTCAACGTTTACCTACCACTGCCCTACTCGACCACTCTCACGCGGTTAAAAAGTCTCCCCGAAACTGATTGCACGACGATAGATCTAGGCACCTACGATTATCGATAAATCCAACCAATATATGAGTTAAAGAAGTATTATCCCCCATACCGATACTGAATTAAAGAGGAGGCCCTAGAAATAAAATCGAAATCTACGACAAGAAATACTTACACAAAAGTCCGCATGATCGATTTGTTAGATTCCAAAAGCAGTCGATCAATAGCCACGACCTCATATACCTGCAGTTTCGATCGATAGAGTTGAGAAGAGGGGAAAACTCAGTTTACCAGGAGAAAAAGGAAGGCAGAGTTCGGCTTCTAAAAGGTTTTGTGACAAATGACTTGGAAAGCAAGATTCAACAATCAAAATAAAGAAATAGAAGCGTCGACTAGAGGAAGGGAGAATTACTATCAGTCACTAGAGAAAATTGAAAGAAAAGTTAAGAAAAACAGTAGCAAGGTTCAGCTTTAGACTCAAGGAAAGAAGAGAAAGGAGGGAAGAAGTAAGAAGAGAAGGGAAATTCGATCAAGGGTGGAATGCAAGATTCGGCTATGACAATAAGGGTAATTGTCAACTGAAGAATAAGAAGGGTATAAGAGGAGCAATCAGTTGGAGAAAGAAGCAAGTGGGAAAAGAATTTTGATATTCGGCTTTTAGTAAATAGAAAGAATAGGTATGCCCCAAAGTATGTTTACCAAAATCGACACTAAAGAAACCAATACAACCACGTCCCCCAAAATGTGAAATCCCAAAAGCAAAAGAAAGAGGTTCGGCACTCTGCTCTCTATTTGCAAAAAATGCCAAAAATAAAGGCCCTAGCCGATTTTGCCCACTCAAACTTACCTACATTCGACTAACTCTTCCCAAACCCTTGAAAACCTCCACAATTTCCTCCATGATTTACTCTAATCTCAATTAAGATATTAACTCACAACATCAAGATCATGCCATCCTTATCTTACCACCAATATGACGAGTTTACATCCAAGACCACCACTAGCTGATTCCAGCTAAAAAAATAATAGGCCTCTTGGTTGCAAGGAGATTTGAACCCCGGATGCCCTTGCTAATGGCGCCACTTCCCTTCTCTTGCCATTGGTGCCACATGCCACTCCAACACAAGGCTTTTTGTGTCACAAAATCACAACAACATTTCTTAAGCCCTAAAAACTAACATCCATACTCCTCTAAGCCCAAAAATTAAAATTTTGTCAAGAGTTAGGCTTTAACCTGGGCCTTCCAAAGGCCCCCTAGACACACCCAAAACATCCATTCAGCACACATAACCATGCAATTGCCAATTTAAGCAAAAATTCAAAACCCTAAAAATTAGGGCGTTACAGCTGCAATTTTCTGATTAAGTGTCGCATTTGATACTATTTGGAGTGTAGGGATGGGTAGGTGTTTTAAACCCCACATAGAGTGTAGGGATGGATGGAGATGGTGTGTAGAGGCTGGTTGGGTTGGACTCAGATTACTGTATATTGTATATTTGATTCTGCTACCGAGATGGGCTAAGGCCTTATGCATGACTGATACTGTTACTGAAATGGGCTAAGGCCCAAACTGCTACTGACACTGAAAGGGGCTAGGCCCAGACTGGCTTTGACTGTTTACTGTGATTTACTGCTTTTTTGTTTTCTGTGGGGATTACATACCGAGTTTACGTAAACTCACCCCTTCTAGCTTATCTATATAAGGAATCCCCAGACTTAGACGAGTCGGTACGACGGAAGGCTCGATGGGGACCACGGTTATTAGAACTTCTTATTATGGTTATATTTTTATAATTTTCATTGGTTAAATTTTTGATGTAATTTGGACTTACGGACTTTTGTTTTGATTTGGCTTTTATCTGATTTGATTTATGGATTCATAACTGCTAGATGTACGAAAGCAGTCTTTCGAAGAGCAAAAGTTTTCAAAATGCACGGTTTACTTAAAACGATTTTTAAAGCTTCCGCAACGAACTACGTTTTAAAACAATCAATTAAATAAATAAAACAAGTTTTGGAACTAATAAGAGACTAATAAGAGTAATTAAATGGAAATGGTTTTATCACAACAACATAGTTTTCAAACACCCTATAATGTGACATCCCAGATTCAGCCATAATGTCTAGGTTGACTTTGGGGTGTTACACATTCTACTACTCAACTCATAACTATATACTAGGCCAAATGCATACCAAATCAACATGATTCATCATTCATTTTTCACCTATTCCAACATATATCAAAACACATGTCATATTCATCAATTCAACCCATTTCAAACATGCATTATCCCACCATCAATCAGACACATACCTTGACCCATAAATCTACTATTATCATTTTATTTATCAAACCAAAAACATGCATTTCATAAGCAAATACTCACCACAAACCAAATAACCATTTGAACAACTTTAACCATCACCAACCATACCAAAATATGCCATTTTATAAGGCAACATAAACACATCCATCTATCATCATCTTTAAGCCATATCAAGAAGCCAAATACACTTTCATTAAACAAACCAAATTGACCATAGCCTATACATGCCATATACCATATATACAATTTCAAAAGGTACCAGTTAGTTGCAAGATAGTTTGATAGAGTCGCTGACGATCCCTTGAACCGAGCTAGCTTTAAATCACTATAAAATAGAGGAAAAATAAACACAGTAAGCTTTATAGCTTAGTAAGCTCGTATGGTAATAAACTTAGCATAATAAATATTTGCAATTCAATCATCTAAGCATAATAACACATAATATGCCATTTTACATATCAAAAACACAAACCTTTCTCATGTTTATAACATGATCTCATATCAATTTATCAAATTACCACCATTCAATAATCACATAAGTTTCATACGTACCTCAATCACTTAATTCGGTTATACTTTCATTCTCTTCTAGACTTTGCCAGTTGAACCTTTCGGAATCGCTAAGAATACTCAGAAATCACATATAAATCGTACAATGCCATATCCTAGATATGGTCTTACATAGAATCTCATATCAATGCCAATAGTCTAGCTATTCGGTTATACTTTCGTTATACTTTCGTTCTTGTCTAGACTTTGCCAGTTGAACCGTTCGGAATCGCTAAGAATACTCAGAAATCACATATAAATCGTACAATGCCATATCCTAGATATGGTCTTACATGGAATCTCATATCGATGCCAATAGTCTAGCTATGGTCTTACACGAAATCTCATGCTGGTGCTATGTCTCAAACATTGTCTTACACGGAATCCTATCTCAGTTATCCTAATGTCATGATATTTGTATCCTATATTATTCCTAAGGTTCGTACAGGACTTTCAGACATCGTAACTCTGTCAATTTTGGCTCGTATTCATGACTATTCAACATCCAATTCAATTCACTAATAAATAAACATTTATAACACAATTTAAGAACATTTATTAGTATACAAACTTACCTCGTATTTGAAATTGACAAATCAGGTAGGCTACTCGAAACCTTATTTTTCCTCTGATCTAAATTTGAATTCTTTCTTTCTTGATCTATATGAATTCAAATTTAGCTAATTAAATCATTTATTCATTCAATTTAGTCTAAATCACACAATTGGGCATTTTTACACATTAGCCCCTAAAGTTTCGCATTTATCAATTTAGTCCTTATTTACAAATATAACAAATTCATGGAATTTCAACAAAAACATTATAGCCGAATTACAATAAGGTCCCTAGCAGCCTATATTATCACTTTTTCCACACATTTAACCACAAAATTCACACTTTTCACAAATTAATCCTTAAATTACATTTTCATCAAAAATCATTTAACAAAACATGCAAAACTATCATCAAGCTTTCATATTCCATCATTAAACATCATGTAACAGCCTGAATTAGGGCTAAACAGAAACGTGGTTTTAAAAACATGAATTCAAGGTTTAAAATATTATTTTGATTTAGTTTTGATGTTTATTGGGTGTTTGGATAAATATGTGAAATTGTGATGTGTGAATTTTATTGGTTACATGTCCAATTTGGTATGTTGGACCAAATTGCAATAGGTGAAAAATATGGGTTTTATTTCATAAGATACTTGATTGAATTAGGTGTTGAAATCAGAGGTCCTTATATTGTAATTAGGCCCTTTTTAACTTAGTTGGACAAAAATGCCCAAGGAAGGGTGGAATACTAAAGGTTTTTAATGAAGGGCATTTTGGTCATTAGTTAATAAAGGAAATAAAAAGGGAAAAATAAGGCCAAAATGTGTCCATAATTCCTTCTCCTTGGCCGAATATGGTTGGAAGCCATAGCTAGGGCTTTGTTGATTTTCAAGCTCAGAAGTAAGTGTAATCGAGCCCCATTTTTAATTTTCTTCGTATTTCTAGAATCATCGTAGCTTGCTCTAGCTATTTCTGCCATTATTTTAAGTTAGGGTTGATGTTTAAAATTTTACTCATGTATGACATGCAAGTATTTTGATGTCTAATGGTGGAATATGAAGGTTTAGGGTGTGGAAAACTATGATTGCTAGGTGATTTTCCATTAAAGTCCCTGAAAATGACCAAATTAAAAAGTGAATAAATTGAGTTGTAAAAGTATAAATTGATAAGAAACGTGGGCTGTTTTGAGTGCCATGATATTCAGCTAGGCTGGGGTAACCAAGAGAATTGATACATTTTAATTTACGAGCCTAAGGACTTAGTTGTAAAAATTTAAAAAGTTAGGGGTAAAATGGTAAAAATTATCATAGGATGATTTTGGACTAAATTGAGTAATGTGTGCATTAAACGAGTGAAATGTGTCATTATAGATTGAGAAGATTGAGGAATCAACCTTGACCAGGGCAAGGGTAAGGTCTCGGATTAAGTTGTAAAATACCGCTTTTTATTGTCGAGGTAAGTTTATATGTAAGTAATGTGTCCGCTTTATTTTTACATTAATGATTCTAATGAATGTTATGAAATGTTGCTATTGAAAATCTTCTATGGCGTTGAAAGTATGGAAATGAGCGTTCCCGTTTGAACCTTCGGAAATAACGGGTGATACGGATAAATATGGCTAGGTCACATGTGTGATAAAGTGAGCTTCACTGTAACACCCCTCGCCTGTATTCAATGCCGGAACAGGGTTCGAGGTGCTACCGGACTTAAACTCAACCAATCATGTAAAATCGGACCGTAAGATTTCTTTTAAAACAATTATGCTATAAACCAAATCACAAGAAAATAATAACATACATGCATAAGAATAATTATAAAGGTCCATAACATTATTAGCCGACATAGACCGATTTACCAGAATACATACTACCTTAACCAGAAGCCAATGCTTTTGGCTAAATCATAATATTACCTATTCACTTTACAACCCTATACATGCCATAGACTCGGAAACACTTGGATTTACTTACGCCAATATCGTAAACTCGCCAGTGTGATAATATCTCTGTTGGCCCCCAACCAGAGCTAACCTGAAAACCTAGGGAATAAGGGAAGGAAAGGAGGAGTAAGCTTTACGCTTAGTAAGTTCATAAGAAATCAATAAACAATTCATTAATAAGTTAACCCAAGTTTACAACATAATCACAAATTCACTACAAGCTGTCTTCCTGAGTAACAGTCACTAAATTATTTATATCTGGAGCTACAAAACTCCAAATCAAGTTCCATAAATTTTACCTGAAACTAGACTCATGTACCTTTCTACCATAAAATTTTTAGGATTTTTAACTAGGCCAATTGATACAGTTTATTACTCAAATTTACTCCTGATTCACTGACTAACGATTTCGACCCTTTTGTACTAAAGTTTGATTATCTCATAGCTCAGGACTTGGATAATGTTCTCGTCTATTTTTCTTGAAAATAGACTCACTAATAATTCTAAGCATATAAATTACATCTCATGGATATTTTTGTACAATTTATAATGATTTTCTCAAAACAGAATAGGAGATTTCAGGGTCATTCTAACTCTATCTCACTCAACTTCAAATATCTCATTTTAGGAATTTTTTTTGCTGTCACGGTTTCTTTTATATGAAACTAGGCTCATTAGGCTTTAATTCTATATTTTATTCAGCCTGTAACTCATCTCCCACTATTTTTAGTGTATTTTCAAAATTACACCACTGCAGTAACCCAAAGCTATCCAGGCTAAATTTTCTCATTTACAATTATTGCTTATTAAATCAATACCATTATATCCATTTCAATGTCATATCATTTCTTCAAATCTCAAAGTCACATAATCACAACATATAAATGTCTCGATGTAATTCTTTGATTCGACTTAATATGGCTAATTCAAAGCACCACATTCACATATGATTTCAATGTTCATAGTCACATATAACACATACTTTCATATATTGAATTTCACAATGGCCGAATATAGATACACAAACCACATTCAATTTTCTAGGGTTATTTCCAAGTATGAAGTACATCCATGTCGATAATAATTTCCACAATGGCCGAATATAGGTATATATTTATACATACATAAATCTCACAATTACTTGCCAATTTCACATTCTTATTTCGCTTTGAATTGTTCTCAAATAATAATTACAATATGTACCTGAGCGACTTAGTGCATTGACAAATTCAGTAGCTACAAAATCACATGGTCTTAAATTTCTTTTATTTCACCAGCACAAAGCCTGCTAGGTAATAACCTGAATTTGTCACCGGCACAAAGCCTGCTAGGCACAAGGCCCGATATCATTTCACCGGCATATTGCCTGCTAGGTTTATAACCTGAATCACATCACTGGCATATTGCCTTGAATCATTTCGCACACTTAGTGCCCCAACAATCGATCCCGCACACATAGTGCTCGGTTAAAGAATTCGCACACACAGTGCCATTATTCATTCGCACACATAGTGCTCGGTTAAAGAATTCGCACACATAGTGCCTCTATTTATTCGCACACATAGTGCTCGTATTCATTCGTACACATAGTACTCATTTGCACTTGTTATTACCCATCAAAATGACTTAACCAAGTCTATAAAACATTATATGAATATAACATTATCAAAGCATACTACCATCTGGCCAAATATACGAAATTTTATATAAACACCCTTAACAAGTCATCTAATTAACTTCGAATTCATGTAGTTATGCACCTTTTAATATTTCAATTTCCAACTCAAATTTACCCAAAATGAACTAAAATAAAATACCATTCTCATGTTCGATTTACATCAATCATCAAATTCATTTAATTCTCATGTACATAATTAGGTTATACATACCTGAATAATATAATTTATGGAACAAATCCACATCTTGTATTAGCACATAACCTTATAGCACCATACTTTTAATAGTTCACCAGCTTAATGCTTGCTAGGCCAAGGCCTGAATGTCACATTACAATAACCAAACACTTATCATTTCGTACCTTATTAATCTGCATTTCACATTTGTATATATATATTTATATATATATACATAGCCGAATGTATAATTATACACAAAGGTTTCCATCCTTCTAATATATCACATACAGTATAGTTCACTCTTCAAAATTTATTTATAAACACATCATATCATCACGTCCATTTCAAATTAGATCTACTAGTCACATTTGACTTATAGCCTTAAATCAATACTCATTCAGCATATTGATTATATAAAATTTACAGTATCTTTGGTATATTTATTAAATTCATAAGCATACAAAAGAATTAAACTTAATCACTTAAGAACTTACCTCGAATATCGTTAAACGACTACGGTTCGGCTAATCGACTAGTTTTGTTTTCCCCCTATCCGAATTTGACTCTCCTTGCTCTTGAGCTTAATTAAACAAGTAAACTAGTTCAATCATCTTATCAACTTACCATAATCCAAATACTATTAATTCCAAACACACGAAGCATATGGCACTTTCATCTCTGGCTATTTAAACACACATCAAAATAATCATTCTTTAATATAATATACATTCGGTACCTTTGGCATCTAATTAACATTAATGTCTTATCTTTTAACATCTCAACATAGATTTCGTGACTAAGTCACTAATGCCGAATATCATTTATTCCTAAAAAAAAAAAAATTCACATAAATATATCCAATTTAATAAGTTCAAACTCATTTTACAACTACTTTCAAATCATAACATTAAAACACCATTAAGTTACACAAACCTAACATGACCGAATGCACATAGCTTTCAGCTCAACCAAACTTGAGGTAACATTTTCATATTGGGCAGCATATAACATCTCAATCGGACATATAATTAATTAAACTCAAGTAAAAATAGATTCTCTTCCTACTATCACATATACGACAAACTCAATTCCTTTCATCTCAATTGCATTCAAAAATCAACCATTCCTTAACAACAAATGCTTTCGGTTATTCATATAAGCTAATTTAGCATTTAAGCCCTAACTTCTATAACTAGCACGGAGTTTCACAATTAAATACCATGACCGAATGATATTTAAACATTTAAGCAATCTTTTCTCTTATCTATCAAAACTCCCCAATATGCCATATTAGCCAAATACAATGAATCATTTTAGCTATATAAAACAAAATTTAACTAACTCAATTTCACCTATAACCATTCTTCATTAACAAAAGTTTCTACACTTTAATACAATAGTCGAATGCTTCATGAAGCTAGCAAAGGCTTATTATTTGCCATTTCCATACACCCACATCAATATCCTTTTAATTAACACTTAATTCATTTACTACACATTTTTAAACATCAAAACTCCTACAAATTAATACACTCCTCTCATGGCCGAATGTACATGCCTTAACCAGTTTAAAAAATTTTCATCATGGGTTATGCAAAGGACTTAGCAACCAACTTAATTTCACAAGATTTAATGAAAAATACATAGAAATCTTACCTTAATTAAGCTACATATATGGCCGAACTTCTTAAAATTTTCTTTTCCTCTTTTAATTTGTGGTTTCGACAAGGTGAGAAAGAAAATGAGCATCCAACATTGTTTTTATCACCTTTTTCTTATTTTAATTCAATTTCCTTAATATAAAACAATTAAATTTTATTTTATTAATATAAAAGACATGTATTATCCACTATTCATCATCATTGCCGTCCACTATAAAAAATATGGGCTATTTGACATGCAAGTCCCCCATGTTTTAAACCATATAATATTCAGCCACTACAAATTTAACCTATCACATTTTCAAGGTTTCTCACATAAGCCCCCATTAATAAATCCACATTCAATTGACAAAATTAAAACACGATATTTTCACACATGAAATTTCACATATAATAAACGTATAAATGACCATTTAATTATTTTTATGACTCGATTTTGTGGTCCCGAAACCACCTTCCAACTAAGGTCAAATTAGGGCTGTCACATTCACCATGTAGACCCGAGAACTATGGAACTTAATGGTTAAGTCACATGTGTGATAAAGTGAACTTCACCATGTGAACACTATAATTACGAGGCTAAATGGCTATGTCACATGAGTGATAAAGTGAACTTCACCATGTGTACATGAGAACAATATGATATGTAGCGAAGTCACATGGGTGATAAAGTGAACTTCACCATATGCACACGAAGGCTACGAGACTAAATGGCTAGGTCACATGGGTGATAAAGTGAACTTCACCATGTGTACCCGAGGGCCGGGCTTATGTGCTGGTGGAATCATGAGCAGAATGTCCACTGAGTATCAAATGTTAATCCGAAGAGTTCAACGAGAATACGTACTAAAGAGACTTGGTGTGGTAATATGACTTGTGTGTGCAAGTATATTCTTTTAGCCAAGTGTGATTGTGGGAAAATGCATGTGGATATAAGGGTGCATGTGGACTTAAGTGGGTAAAAATAATGTGCATGATTTGAGTGAAAATTTTGGTAAGTTTAGGTGGTAAGTTAGTGTGTGAGAGATAGACCTTGGTATGGCTAAATGTTGTTATGATGATAATTATTTACATATAGACTTACTAAGCTTTTAAAGCTTACTCTTTTCTCTTTTCCCTTGTTTTATAGATTCCGTCAAGCCAGCTCGGGACCGGAACGAGTCGGAAGATCACCCATACTATTGACATTATCTTTTGGTACAGTGAAATGAACTCTTAAACTATGGCATGTATGGGACCTTAATGGTGTTGTATGTGTTAAGTTGGGTTGATTATGTTATGGAAATTGTCATGGGATAAGTCATTTTACATTCAAGGCTAAGTGATATAGCCATTGATGATAATATTTTGTTTATCTATCCTTATGAGGAAATTTATGGAATACTTAGAGTGTCTATGTGTTTAATTTGAAATGGGTGATGGATGGGTAAATTGAGTCATTTAGCTATCTAAGGATGTGTTTGTTGTGTGATGTTATAAATAGTAGAGATAATATGTGTTTTGGGGCAAAGTATGGCTTGGAAAATAGCCTAACTTAAGGCCACATGGCTAGCCCCCACGGCCATGTATGTAGGGCGTGTGAATTTTGTATGGGATTTTCGGAGATTAAGGACGTCACACGGCCTGGTCACACGGGCGTGTCCCGTGGCTCTGTGACCAAAATATCATGCTAACGTCATTAACAGAATGTCCCAGTTTTTCACACGGGGAGGCCATACGGGTGTGTCGAGGCCATGTGATGGACATGGGCAAAGGACACGATCGTGTGCTCGGCCGTGTGAAAACCCCTGTAGGTTTGAAATGAAAAATAATTTTCCAATAATTCAACACGGGCAAGAGACACGGGCATGTGTGACCACATGGCCTGCCTACACGGGCGTGCCTCTGTCTCACATGGGCGTATGCCTTATACTAGGTCAAATTTTCCAAAATTTTTCTAAGTTCTTGGTTTGGTTTCGGACCATTCCCAAATTATGTTTTAAGGCTCGTATGCCCACTTTAAGGGTTGTATGATATTTTATGAATACATTTTAAATGGGATTGAAAATTTGTGGTTCAATTGTGCATGAATGATGGTGATATTGTCTAGTAATGCCTCGTGCTCGGGTAAGGCGATAAACCCGGGTAAGGGGTGTTACACATCAAATAACTCAAGCATTCAACAATGGCAGCTTACAAAGTCTTGGCAAATTTGCAAAGTAGCCCCTGGGCTAGCTAGTAATAGATGCAACATTCACAAAAACATAAAAATTATCAAATCCTGAGCTAAATTCGTACCTTAATCAAGCAATGTAAGTGCCAAACCCTAGAACACAAAACATTTTCCTTTTTCTTTCTTATTTCGGTAGAAGAGATGAAGAATGAACAAACTTTTAACTTTGGTTTTATTAAATTATAACTTAATTACTAATTTACCATAATAACCTTTAATATAAACATATAAAAACACATAATGGATGGTCATAATTGTCCACATACACTATTCATGGATAAATAACATTATAAGGACCTTTGATTTAATAATTCATAGCAATTAAACACCTTTTACATGTAGAATGCAACTTTTGCATTTTACGCGATTTAGTCCTTTGATAAGTGATATTTATGATGGTCAAACCTATAAAACTAAACTATTATCACGACAAAGGCAGGCGTACCTATCGAACAGTAGTATAGCTGATGACAAGACCGAGATGTCGAACCCACAGGGACTAAAAGCACTAGTATTAACTTTCTTTTTATTATCTAGCCTAAAAATAAAGGGGATTTGTTTTAAACTAATTAAACTAAACTAATTAACTAAGAACACGACAAAGAGTAAATTAGGGAAAATACTTTTTGGAAAACTGATTGATTAAAACAATACCCAAGGAAGAATCCACCTAGACTTTACTTGTTATTAGACTCTGAACTAGATGATTTATTCACTTGACTTGATCCGTAGAAATCCCTAAATTATGTTAATATCTCTTTCAAGAGTAAGAACAACTAACCCTAGGTTGATTAGTTGAAATTTCTTTCTAATTAAAACCCCTAGTGTTGCATTAACTCGATCTATGGATTCCCTTATTAGATTTGACTCTAATCTAGCAGATTTTCATCGTCCTATGTCTAGGATTGCGATAAGCTCCGCTTAATTGTGTTGGATCTACTCTTAAACAGGGACTTTTGCTCCACTAAATAAACACATTCGACTTGAATTAATATCCTGAAATATTAACACAAGAATTAATAACACAATTAAGAACAAATTCAAGTATTTATCATATAATTCAGATAATAATAGCAAGATCCATCTTAGGTTTCATCCCCCTCAGGTATTTAGGGGATTTAGTTCGTAATTATAAAAGAAAACATCTCAAAATATGGAAAACAACAAAACATAAAGAACCTAAAAACTTCGAGAGAAATTGGAGGGAGATCTTCAGTCTTGATGTAAAGCCTTGCTCCCGAGATGAATCAATCGGCGTTCTTCAAGTAATTCCTTGCTTCCTACTCTCTGTGTCTTTTCTCCTTCCCTTGGGTCTTTTTATAAGCTTTGGAACACCTTTCTTAGCCCAAAATACCTAAAAATTTGCCTTTTCCGCGTGAAACTAAAATAGGTCTTCGACAGGGACACGCTTGTGTGACACGTCCATATGCGGTTGCTCAGGCCATGTTCGATACTATGTATCACACACGGGTATGTGGTTTACCCGAGGTCTAGGCCGTGTTGATTATTGAATTCAGTCTATTTTGTCATTTTTTGGCCCGTTTCTTGCTCTTTTCTCTTCCTCATGCTCACCTAAGTATAAAACATGAAATTAAAGGATTAGGAGCATCATATTCCATAATTCTAATGATAATTTATCCATAAATGTGCCAAGCATGGGGTAAAAATATGTATATATTATGGTTTATCAAATACCCCCACACTTAAGCCTTTGCTTGTCCTCAAGCAAAATCCTCAACTCACAATCAAAATTCGTTCTTCTAAACTTATAATTCCTATTAATAATGTTTTGATCTAATTCACAAGTAATTATACATTGAGAATTCAACTAAAAGAGCATCAAAGTCTCAAACAATCCAAGTTGATAATTTTCCCACAAAAACAAAGGCATCTCCCCTTATCTAAGTAATCACCTTTAATTTAAAACTTAACAAGAGTCGACATCCTCACTAAAGATTCACTCAAATCACTCAAAGTGTTTAGGGTTCAGAAATTAAGCACTTACTAGTCAACATGAAAAGTTATTACCATAGGCTTGCATGAAAATCAAATCTCCACCACTATAAATTGAGATTATGTAAGAGTATGCCCAAAGATCAATCACGAGATGGTTGTAACAACATACTTGATTTATCATGTTTATTAATATAAGGCTTTGCCATTATTATTTCAGTTTCATTTCTGTGTGCATAAATAAACTGTTTTATAATAATGTCCTAAGAATAATATGATTATTCTTAAAAGATCCTTAGTCAAGTATTATTGTTGGCTAGGACAATAATAATGCATTGAGACTAACATGTAGTTGATTGATGATAAAGAGTTGTCATTGATATCGAGTATCAGAATCAATGCATGAATGTGTGTGTTAGAGAACAACATATTGGACCGACCCGCTATGAGTATGTTTCTTGGATTATTATGTAATTGTCACAATATTACTCATAGTGATTAATATGTATATGATCCTCATACTTGAGATCATCATCATTCCAACATCGTGAGTTGTATATTTTGATATAGTCAAACGAACACTGTAATTGGTTGTTCTATTAAGACTAATGTTGGATATACCACAATCTATGTAGAGGGATATGGTTGATCAATATAGGATAAGTCCCTCCTACATAATAGGAGTAATATCTCAGGCTACTTGATTGAGTAAGACTAGAAATGCATGGCCATGCTCAAATAAGTTGATATGAGATGTCATACTTATTTGTATATCATAGTCTACTCAAGGTATCAAGAAACATAGGATGGACTATGCAAGTGTGACTATTCCATGACTTGTGTCTATTCTAAAGATATTGGACTTAAGGATTAATGCATGAAAAGTTAATCACAAAAGGTTATGTCGAATCATGACTTCTTGTAACTTAGGTAGCAATGATGCATTGCTAGATGCCACTCATTGTTTGTAATATTAGAATAGTTCTAATATTACTGCTAATGTTACAAGAACCTATAGGGTCACACCTTTTAATTGAAATGAACGGAGTAAAACATAGTTGGTATTGTGTCTGGTTGTCGCATGAATTAAATTAATTATAGAATTAATTAAATTCGGCAATCAAATTATTGAACATACTATATGTACAAGGATGTTGTACACATAATCAAGAACATAATTTTCTAATATATGATTTTGGTTCATATATATATAAATTTAAATAAATATAGTTTACCGAAATCTTTATTATAATTAACGTAATTATAATTTTCGGTTAAACGTTATTATATTTATTTAATAACGATTATTATGATTCGGATTATTTATGGTAATAAATATTCATTATGAATATATACCAATTAACACAAAGTTTTAAATATGGCAAGGGTAAAAACCCTAAAGGGGATATACATAGGCAATCCCGAAACCATAAAAGTGAGGCCTAGCAGCCGTCAAAAGTGATACTCTCTGAAAATAGTTTCTGAGAGATTTCCGTTCATTGTCAATTGGGTGGACTACGTAGAGGCCGACATCGTTAAAGGTTGCGGCTTGGTTCGATAGTGCTTCAGGATTCCCGTTGCCTTGGCGTCGCTGTCTACTCAGATTGAAGTTTCGGTAATTTCGAAACCTTTATCACCCCGATTCGTTCCTTACACATGGATCCATGGTATGGATCGCCGGTAAAATTTATTATTCTAATTTTCCGCTGCGCCTTGGAGGCACCGGGCGATCCTACAGTGGTATCAGAGCCACTTGTGTGATACGAACTCGGGTTTAAATACTTGGGTGATGCAATTGTATGAGATACATGTTTTAATTTTATTTTGCTTTCCCTGTTTAAATCGTTTAAGCGAAATCTGATAATTGTTCCTTTCGATAAGTGATTAAATGTTAATCATGGTATTATGGCCTATTCAGTTTTATGTTATTACTGTAAACATTAACAAGTTTGTTATGATGTAGCGGTGATTTTTCAATTTCCAGTAAGAGTTTACTGGCCAGTGGAACAAGAGTTGTTCCGATATGAAACCTGAAGGATTAAAATCCTGAAAACACGATTTTGTTGATAAAAGTTATCAAATCGTGAGGTTTCATTTGACTGGGGCATGCGGTTCGTACCGCGGGGCTCTGCCCCGCACCCCTGGTCCATACCGCGGGGGCTCCGCCCCCGCACCCCCGGGGATGGGGATCAGGCGGTTCCGGTCGCGGGCCTTCGGCCCGCTCCCTGTCACCGCCTTTTGATCCCCATCATCTTCCAGTATGTTTTTTTTTAATAAATAAAACTTAATGGGCCATAAAAGGATTGAAAGGATATTTTAATATGTCACTTAACAAAACGTTGGATGGTACATGTTATTTTTGAAATGCACGGTGTTTGAAATGCATAGTTATAGCCCGTTGACCCATTTGATAAAAGGTTGTAATTTTATAAATACGGCCTGCGTGTCGTGCCTTACTACTATTCTTTTGTATTTCTCTTCTCATCTTACTCCCTCGTATGTAAAACGAGTTTCTGAATTTTGTAATTTGTAAAAATTGCTATGGACAAGACGAGAAGGAAGATTGGCTGACAAGTGTGGATCGACAGCGTATGAAACGGCTTACACCTTTAGGTTCCCTATTAGTTCTCCCATTGGCTTGGGTTGAACCACCATAGTTTATGGGCTATAACTATTGCATTTATTTATTGCTTTACTTATTCATGTATGAGATGCTATGGATGTCTAAAGCATGCAAATTTGGTAATAATAATAAACCCCACTAATTGATGAGATCAATTAAAAGATTAAATGGACTAAAGTAGACCATAATTGGTGAGATGTAACATTTTAATAAAATCCCTCAATTAAAATATTAAGTCAATATAGGCCTTCCAATTTATGCCCTCGTTAAAGCCTCGATCAATACTATGTAGGTTTTGCCAAAGCGAAGTACTAGTATTTATCTTGGTTAAACGCGAAGAATAAACAAGTGATATTCGCTGGTTAAAAAATTGGTTAATGACTTAACTAGGTTACTCTAATAGGATTAGAAATCTAGAGGCAAGTAATTTGGATATATCATAAGATGATTAGAACAAGAGTTGTTCACCAAATTGTAGGAGTTACATATGATGTAATTAGCAAGTGTTGCTTACCTAAATAAACCATAATCTTGAGAGTAAAGCCAAAGCTGACTTAAGAGAAGGTGAAATATGGATCCTTGACCCACTAGAAATTCTTTGAAGAAAGTCTTTCCGAAATTAATATATGAGGGTTATTAATTTTGAAATAGTGGGAAACATCATCTAATAAAGTCCTTTTAATGATTAATATAAACTTGGTAAATCTATTCACACGCATATTTTATTGTTGTAGATATATTATGGCTGCAAACACTAATACACTCTCATTGCGATCGGTCCTTGAGAAGGACAAATTGAATGGTTTGAACTTTCTTGACTGGTTCCGTAACTTGAGGATTGTCCTCAAACAAGAACGGAAGTTATATGTCATTGAAAAATCACTTCCTGATGAACCACCTGCTAATGCCTCGAGGGCTGAAAAAGATGCTTATAAGAAGCATCTCGATGATATGGTAGACGTCGGATGTCTTATGCTTGCCACTATGAATCCTGATCTTCAAAAACAACATGAGGATATGGTTGCTTATGATATGATCGAGCACTTGAAAGAACTATATCAAGGGCAAGCAAGGCAAGAGAGGTTCGATATCTCTAAGGCCTTGTTCCAATGTAAGCTGGCTGAAGGAAGCCCAGTAGGACCTCATGTCCTTAAGATGATTGGTTATATTGAAAGCTTGTCTAAACTTGGGTTTCCATTGGGCCAAGAGTTGGCCACTGATGTTATTCTGCAATCGTTGCCGGATAGCTACAGCCAGTTTGTTCTCAATTTCAATATGAATGAAATTGACAAGACTCTACCACAACTGCTCAGTATGTTACGAACTGCTGAAGGCAACATGAAAAAGGTTGGACCCAAGCCCGTACTGATGGTCCGTAACAATAAGGGCAAGGGAAAGGCCAAAGTCCCGACAAAGCCCAAGGGCAAAGGTAAGCCCAATCTTGGAAAGGGAAAGGCTGCACTGAAACCTAAAGGTGGGGTATCTAAGGAAGGAAACTGTTTTCATTGTGGTGTGACTGGACATTGGAAGCGGAACTGCTCTGTCTATCTTGAGGAAATCAAGAAAGCCAAAGCAAGCGGAACGTCTGCTTCAGGTATTTATGTTATTGATATTAATTTATCAACTACTACTTCTTGGGTATTAGATACTGGTTGTGGTTCTCATATTTGTACTTCTGTACAGGGACTACAAAGGAGTAGGACTTTGGCTAGAGGAGATGTGGACCTGCGAGTTGGAAATGGAGCAAGAGTTGCTGCATTAGCTGTAGGAACATATACTTTATCTTTGCCTAGTGGACTTGGTTTAATTTTAGAGGATTGTTATTTTGTGCCTAGTTTGACTAAAACATTATTTCAATTTCTTGTTTAGACAAAATTGGCTTTGAGATAATAATTAAGAATAATTGTTGTTCCTTTTATCTCAATAATGTTTTTTATGGTTCGGCACAATTGATTAATGGCCTCTATATTTTAGATCAAATGAATCCCATTTACAACATAAATACTAAAAGATCTAAAATAAATGACTCAAATCAAACTTACCTTTGGCATTGTCGTTTGGGCCACATAAGTGAGAAACGTATATCCAAACTCCATAAAGATGGTTTCTTGGATTCATTTGTTTTCGAACAATTTGAAGTATGTGAATCTTGCTTATTAGGAAAAATGACTAAATCTCCTTTTACTGGTAAAAGTGAACGAGCTAATGATTTATTGGGCTTAATACATTCAGATGTATGTGGACCAATAAATACACAGGCCAGAGGTGGATTTCACTACTTCATTACTTTCACTGATGATTTCAGTAGATATGGATATATTTATCTCATGCGCCATAAGTCTGATGCCCTTGAAAAGTTCAAGGAATTCAAAAATGAAGTACAAAATCAACTAGGCAAAACTATCAAGACACTTCGATCTGATCGAGGTGGAGAGTATTTGAGCCTACAGTTTGATGATTTTGTGAAGGAATGTGGGATTGTCTCACAACTCACTCCTCCTGGTACTCCTCAATGGAATGGAGTTTCTGAGAGAAGAAATCGAACTCTGTTAGACATGGTTCGGTCCATGATGAGTCATGCTGATCTACCGACTTCCTTTTGGGGACATGCACTTGAAACAGCTGCTTTCACACTAAATCGTGTTCCATCTAAATCGGTTCAAAAGACGCCATATGAGATGTGGACTGGGAAACGTCCCAGTATGTCTTTTATGAAAATTTGGGGTTGTGAAGCTTATGTTAAACGTCAGACGTCTACTAAGCTTGAACCCAAATCTGAAAGGTGTAATTTTGTGGGGTATCCAAAAGAAACCAAAGGATATTATTTCTTTAATCCCACTGAGAACAAAGTGTTTGTTGCTCGGACTGGTGTCTTCCTAGAAAGAGAATTTATTTCTAGAAAAGGAAGTGGGAGAAAGATTGAACTTGAAGAAATTCGAGAATCACAAGATACCACCGAACTAGAGATAGAACAACAGCAAATTCCACAAGAAATTGAGGAACAAGTAACTGCTGTAGAAACACAACCACCACGTAGATCTTTAAGAGAACGCCGTGCACCTGAGAGATATGGATTTCTCATTACAATGCATGGTGACATTCTTCTTTTAGATCAAGATGAGCCTAGGACTTATCAAGAAGCGGTGGCGAGCCTAGACTCTGAGAAATGGCTGGAGGCTATGAGATCTGAGATGGATTCCATGCATGAAAATCAAGTATGGACTTTGGTTGACCCACCCGAAGGAGTAAAACCTATAGGGTGCAAGTGGGTTTTCAAAAAGAAAACTGACATGGATGGTAATGTACAAACATACAAGGGGCGTTTAGTCGCTAAAGGTTTTCGCCAAATTCATGGTGTGGACTATGATGAAACTTTTTCTCCTGTAGCTATGTTTAAATCCATCAGGATCTTGCTTGCTATAGCTGCATTTCATGATTATGAAATCTGGCAAATGGATGTCAAAACAGCTTTCCTTAACGGGAACCTTGAAGAGGATGTGTACATGACACAACCTGAAGGTTTTGTCAATCCAAAGGATGCTAGAAAGATATGTAAGTTACAAAGATCCATTTATGGATTAAAGCAAGCTTCTCGAAGTTGGAATCTTCGTTTTAATGATGCAATCAAAGAGTTTGGTTTTATTAAAAATGAAGATGAGCCATGTGTTTACAAGAAAGTTAGTGGGAGTATAATCACATTCTTGGTACTATATGTGGATGACATACTAATCATGGGAAATGACATACCTACCTTACAGTCTATTAAGACTTGGTTAGGAAGTTGTTTTTCTATGAAGGACTTGGGCGAAGCCACTTACATCTTAGGAGTCAAGATCTATAGAGATAGATCGAGACGACTACTAGGTCTAAGCCAAAGTACATACATAGACAAAGTATTGAAAAGGTTCAATATGGAAGAATCTAAAAGAGGATTCCTACCTATGAGACATGGTATTTCACTCTCGAAGGAAATGTGTCCTTCAACTCCACAAGAAAGAGAACGCATGAGTAAAATTCCATATGCTTCTGCTATTGGATCTATCATGTATGCCATGTTATGTACCCGTCCAGATGTCTCATATGCCTTAAGTATGACGAGCAGGTACCAAGTAGATCCCGGTGAAAGTCACTGGATCACAGTCAAGAATATCCTTAAGTATTTAAGAAGAACTAAGGATACGTTCCTAATATACGGAGGTGAGGAAGAATTAAGTGTAAAAGGTTACACTGATGCTAGCTTCCAAACCGACAAGGATGATTCTCGATCACAATCAGGTTTTGTGTTTTGCCTTAACGGTGGTGCTGTGAGCTGGAAGAGTTCAAAGCAAAGTACAGTAGCCGATTCTACAACAGAGGCCGAGTATATTGCAGCTAGTGAGGCAGCAAAAGAAGCAGTTTGGATCAAAAAGTTCATTACTGAACTAGGGGTTGTGCCTAGCATATCAGATGCTATAGAACTCCGATGTGATAACAATGGAGCCATCGCACAAGCTAAAGAACCCAGATCTCACCAGCGATCCAAACATATACTAAGGCGCTACCATCTTATTCGAGAGATTATCGATAGAGGAGATGTAGAGATATGCAGAGTACCTACAGATGATAATATTGCTGATCCCCTGACCAAGCCTCTGACACAGCAGAAGCATGATCGTCACACTAAGTCACTTGGTATTAGATATATGAGTGATTGGTCTTAGTGCTAGTGGGAGATTGTAAGAGTATGCCCAAAGATCAATCACGAGATGGTTGTAACAACATACTTGATTTATCATGTTTATTAATATAAGGCTTTGCCATTATTATTTCAGTTTCATTTCTGTGTGCATAAATAAACTGTTTTATAATAATGTCCTAAGAATAATATGATTATTCTTAAAAGATCCTTAGTCAAGTATTATTGTTGGCTAGGACAATAATAATGCATTGAGACTAACATGTAGTTGATTGATGATAAAGAGTTGTCATTGATATCGAGTATCAGAATCAATGCATGAATGTGTGTGTTAGAGAACAACATATTGGACCGACCCGCTATGAGTATGTTTCTTGGATTATTATGTAATTGTCACAATATTACTCATAGTGATTAATATGTATATGATCCTCATACTTGAGATCATCATCATTCCAACATCGTGAGTTGTATATTTTGATATAGTCAAACGAACACTGTAATTGGTTGTTCTATTAAGACTAATGTTGGATATACCACAATCTATGTAGAGGGATATGGTTGATCAATATAGGATAAGTCCCTCCTACATAATAGGAGTAATATCTCAGGCTACTTGATTGAGTAAGACTAGAAATGCATGGCCATGCTCAAATAAGTTGATATGAGATGTCATACTTATTTGTATATCATAGTCTACTCAAGGTATCAAGAAACATAGGATGGACTATGCAAGTGTGACTATTCCATGACTTGTGTCTATTCTAAAGATATTGGACTTAAGGATTAATGCATGAAAAGTTAATCACAAAAGGTTATGTCGAATCATGACTTCTTGTAACTTAGGTAGCAATGATGCATTGCTAGATGCCACTCATTGTTTGTAATATTAGAATAGTTCTAATATTACTGCTAATGTTACAAGAACCTATAGGGTCACACCTTTTAATTGAAATGAACGGAGTAAAACATAGTTGGTATTGTGTCTGGTTGTCGCATGAATTAAATTAATTATAGAATTAATTAAATTCGGCAATCAAATTATTGAACATACTATATGTACAAGGATGTTGTACACATAATCAAGAACATAATTTTCTAATATATGATTTTGGTTCATATATATATAAATTTAAATAAATATAGTTTACCGAAATCTTTATTATAATTAACGTAATTATAATTTTCGGTTAAACGTTATTATATTTATTTAATAACGATTATTATGATTCGGATTATTTATGGTAATAAATATTCATTATGAATATATACCAATTAACACAAAGTTTTAAATATGGCAAGGGTAAAAACCCTAAAGGGGATATACATAGGCAATCCCGAAACCATAAAAGTGAGGCCTAGCAGCCGTCAAAAGTGATACTCTCTGAAAATAGTTTCTGAGAGATTTCCGTTCATTGTCAATTGGGTGGACTACGTAGAGGCCGACATCGTTAAAGGTTGCGGCTTGGTTCGATAGTGCTTCAGGATTCCCGTTGCCTTGGCGTCGCTGTCTACTCAGATTGAAGTTTCGGTAATTTCGAAACCTTTATCACCCCGATTCGTTCCTTACACATGGATCCATGGTATGGATCGCCGGTAAAATTTATTATTCTAATTTTCCGCTGCGCCTTGGAGGCACCGGGCGATCCTACAGATTATACATTGATCAAAAGGTCTTTAGAAGGTTGTAACAGGGCTTTGGTTAGAGGTGTGGACACAAGCTGAAAGAGAGGGTTAGAATCGAGATTGAACTGAAAAAATTACCTAACTAGAAAAACTATATCACTGAATAAATATTCCTAGATTTGAGTTTTTCCCTCATAAATGTCATTGTTTGGGATCGAGAGTTAAATAACTTCATAATAATATGCTAGACATCAAATTACAAATGAGTTTTTTTTTTTTATTTTTTTAAGGACAAATTCAATTATGAAACTTGACTACTGAAGAAGAGAACATAGCTAGATAATTATTCAATTCAAATCTCGACAAAATAGGGATCAAATTAGTTAAGGGGATTTCAACAATAATGGGTTATAGGTTGATATTAAAGGTAAGTCAATAAATGGTTCGTTAGGCTCAAGGGGGTTCACTAAGGGTTAATTATAAAGGTAGGCTTTTATGGAGTGAGTGAGTTAACCCTTAGTGCCTTTATCATCTTGGTATATCAAATCAATGGTGTGGTCTCAACATGTATAATCGAAGCAAGTTCTAGAATAACAAATCAATATTGACACACTCATAGCAACACTAAAAGTGAGCAAGAAAGGATATATGCTCTAAAGGCTCAAAATCGCGCAAAAATTATGGCTTTTGATGTCAATCCTGTGAATTTCAAACATCAAGATAATACCTGTAACATCCCTTACCCGAGACTGTCGCCGGAGTCGAGCACGAGGCGTTACCGGACTTAACGTATTCATTCGGGCATAGAAATTTGCTTTTAAAATTAATTTATTTTCATTCATTCAATATATCCCTAAAAAGGGTCATCAAAACCCTAAATCATGCTATGAAAATGGTTTAGGGCCGAACCGGGATCAATAAAATTTTTCCGATTACTTAAACGAAACAAAATAAAATTATTTCTCTGTTCTTTATAAAGTTGTCCAACTGCATTTAGTCACTAAATAAATCATAACTCGAGTTACAAAACTCAAAATTTAATTCTATAAAATTTACCTAAAACTAGACTCATATACCTCCTTACTAATTTTTTTATAGAATTTTTAGTCTAGCCAATTAGTACAGTTTATTAGTTAAATTCTCCCCTGTTATGCAGTTCGACTACTCTAACCTCTGTTCACTATGAATTAGTTTTCTCCCTGTAAAAAATCCAAATAGGAATGACGTTTATTTAATTTGAAACTAGACTCAATAAGGAATCTAGGAATATAAACTATATCACCTAATTATTTATGTACAATTTATGGTGAATTTTTAAATTCAGAACAGGGTATCACAAAATCAATCTGGAGCAGTCTCACTCAATTGCAAATAACTCATAATATACAACTCTTTTACTTACTCTACTTCTTTCACATGAAAACAGGCTCATTAAGCTTTAATTTCATGTCTCATTCACTATTTAGTTCCATTTTTACTATTTTTAGTGATTTTTCAAAATCATGTCACTGCTACTGTTCGAATCTATTTTTAAGCTATTTTCACCTTTTTCATGGTTTCCATGTGATAATTACCATTTAGGCATACATAGTATTAAACCTATGTTTGATTAGTCATTCCAATAGATAATCATCAACAAGTATTTACATACCATTAATTAAACATATCCTAAGGACATTCATACCAAAAGAAACCAAGTCCCTATACATGCCATACGCGAAATGAAACATCTAGCTATACCAAAATGATCCTGTTGATAGTGTGACAGGATCTCTGACGTTCCTTGCGATCCCTGAGTTGGCTTGGCAAGAACTATAAAAAGAAGGAAAATAAAGAGAGTAAGCACTAAGCTTAGTAAGTTTACAAGTAAATAAATCACAACATTCACCCTAAATAATAGTTAATCATAGTATCATCAAGCATCATAAGCTTTCCTTACACCTCATTTCTTACCCTCTTCCTTATTCACTTACTTTCTTTCTTACTTGATTATTCAATAACTCATGAATATAACTTACCTTTCATTTGCTGAAAGTTTCCTGTAATTTAACTTGTACAATAGCCCGTTGAACCACTCAGAATACTAAGGATACTCGGGTTTTCCTGCCTGATAATAACCTGTCAATGCCATATTCTATGCATGGTCTTACATGAGATGTTCCCTGTCCTACCAAAGCCATATTTTTAATATGGACTTACATCGGATATTCCTGTCCTGTCTGATAACCCAAAATGTCATGACATTCCGTATCCCAAACATTCCTAGAGTTCAAATGGGGCTTTTTGATACTTTTTCTCTGTCATCTCGTCTTTAGTTCAACTTCGAATATTTTCATAAAGTAAATGTATATATGCTGGAAATTAACAACATTAATGTAAAATAATGAAATGTTGCATTTATTTACCGTAAACTTACCTCGATACAAAATACGGTTAAACTTGACAATTTAGTCCTTTACTTTTTCCTTTCCCCGATCTACTCCCGAATTTCATTCTTCTTTATCTAGAATAGCAATTTAGCTTATTTAATACTCACATTTATCAAAATAGCCCTTAACTCAAACTTTGGAAAAATTACATTTTTGCCCTTAAACTTTTGCATATTTACACTTTTGCCCCAAGGCTCAGAAATTAAACTTTATCCCAAATTCTTATGTTTTAGGACATGCTGATCATTTATTTACCAATAACAACCTCAGGTTCCCACTATAACATGTACTTATGAACAATAGGTATTTTTACCGATTAAGCCCTTTTACTCGTTTTTACTTAAAACCGAGTAACACAAGTTGTCTAGCATAATTTAAAACCTCTTATTCTATCATAAAACATCAAAATAAACACTTTCACCTATGAGTATTTTTCCAAATATGAACCCTAGCTTAAATTATTGCTAGCATAAGCTAAATTGAGCTACCGAGATTCCAAAAACGTAAAGAACATTAAAAACGGGGCTTGGAATCACTTACTATGAAGCTTGAAAGTTGAAGAAACCCTAGCTATGGAGACACATGAAGTTTCGGCCAAGCTTGATGAAGATGAACACTTTTTGTCATCTTTTTCCCATTTTATTCTTTTAATTACCTAATGACCAAAATGCCCTTAATGCCTTTCTTTGAAAATTTTTATGTACAAGCCCATTTTTGTCCAAAATTTTAGAAATTGGTCAAATTGATATTTAAGACCCTCGAATTAATATTCCAAGGCAATTTCATATTAAAAGCTTCTAGAATGCAAGTTTTGCAACTTATTCGATTTAGTCCCTAATTTCAAATTAAGCACTTTATGCATAGAATTTCTTCACGAAATTTTCACAAAATCATGCAATCATAGCATAAACCTCAAAAAATTTGTAAAATAATTATTTTTATCTCAGATTTGTGGTTTCGCAACCACTGTTTCGTTCAGGCCCTATTTTGGGATGTTACATTTCTCCCCCCTTTAAGGATTTTTGTCCCCGAAAATCTTACCTGTGAAGAGATTTGGGTACTATTTTCGCATGACCTCTTCGGGCTCCCATGTAGCCTCATCAACCCCATGTCTATTCCATAAAACTTTCACAAGAGCAATACTTTTATTCCTTAATTGCTTTACCTCTTGAGCTAGAATCTTTACCGGTTCTTCACTATAAGTCACATCTGGCTGAATCTCAACCTCTGTCTGAGAAATCACATGTGATGGATCTAAACGATAACGTCGTAACATCGACACATGGAACACATCATGAATCTTCTCTAACTCAGTCGGCAAAGCTAACCGATATGCTAATGGCCCAATTCTCTCAATCACTTCAAACGGTCCAATAAAACGTGGACTTAACTTGCCTTTCCTGCCAAATCTGAGAACTTTCTTCCACAGGGATACTTTCAAAAATACTTTATCGCCAACCTAATACTCGATCTCTTTTCTTTTCAAATCTGCATATGACTTCTGCCTGTCTGAAGTTGCCTTCAAACAATCTCTAATAACTTTCACTTTTTCTTTTGTTTCTTTGACTAGATCAACCCCGTAAATCTGATTTTCCTTAAGCTCTGTCCAATATAAAGGTGTACGACATTTGAGTCCATACAAAGCTTTATAAGGTGCCATCTTCAAACTCGACTGGTAACTATTATTATAGGCAAACTCTACCAATGGTAAGTATTTTTGCCAACTACCTTAAAATTCCAATACACAACATCTAAGCATATCTTCAAGTACCTGAATAACTCTTTCTAACTGACCGTCAGTTTGGGGATGAAAAGCCGTACTAAAACTCAACTTTGTGCCCAAAGCTTCTTATAACTTCTTCCAGAATCGTGAAGTAAATCTCAGATCTCTGTCTGAAATGATCGATAATGGTACCCCATGTAGTCTGACTATCTCTGAAATATACAACTCAGCCAACTTGTCAAGTGAATAATCCATACGAACTGGGATAAAATGAGCCGACTTATTTAGCTTATCAATCACTACCCATACTACATCTTTCTTTTTCAGTGTCAGCGGTAACCCTGTCACAAAATCCATAGTAACTCGATCCCATTTCCACTTAGGGGCTAGCACAGGCTGCAATAAACCTGAGGGTACCTGATGTTCGGCCTTTACCTGTTGACAGATCAAGCATCTAGAAACAAAATCTGAAATATCTCTTTTCATTCCGACCCACTAGTACAATTTCTTCAAATCATTAAACATCTTTGTACTACCTGGGTGAATAGACAAAGAACTGCTATGTGCTTCCTGTAAAATCTTTTGAATAAGCTCATCATTCCTTGGTACACATACTCTGTCTCTAAACCTCAAACAACCATCAGAACTAATCTGAAAATTTGATTCTATGCCTGACTCACATTGAGCTCTTTTAGCTTGTAACTCATTATCGCCTTTCTGAGCTTCGCAAATTTCTTCGAGAAATACAGGTTTAGCTCTCAATTTAGCTAAAATAGAACCATCATCTGACATGGCCAAGTTGGTATTCAAAGCTTGCAATGCAAGTAAAGATTTTCTACTTAAAGCGTCAGCAACTACATTTGCCTTACCCGGATGATAATCAATCACTAACTCATAGTCTTTAATCAACTCCAACCATCTTCTTTGCCTCAAGTTTAAATCTTTTTGACTCATCAAGTATTTCAAACTTTTATGATAGGTAAATATCCGGCACCTTTCACCATACAAATAATGTCTCAAAATCTTCAACACAAATACAATAGCAGCTAGCTCCAAATCATGCGTCGGGTAATTTTCTCATGTGGCTTCAATTGTCTAGAGGCATAAGCAATTACGTTTCCTTCCTGCATCAGTACGCAACCGAGCCCATTCAAGGATGCATCACTAAAAATCACAAATTTTTTACCCGGTTCTGGCTGTACTAAGATAGGAGCTTCAGTCAACAATGCCTTTAACTTGTCAAAACTCTGCTGGCACTTCTCAGTCCATTCAAACTTAACATCTTTCCGTAGCAATCTCGTAACGAGGTAGCTATCATAGAGAATCCCTCTACAAATCGTCTATAATAACCAGCTAAGCCAAGAAAGCTTCTGACCTCTGAAACGTTCCTAGGAGGCTTCTAATCGACAATGGCTAAAATTTTGCTTGGATCAACTCTAATACCTTCACCTGAAACAATATGTCCAAGGAATCCAACTTCTCGGAGCCAAAACTCACTTTTACTGAACTTAGCATACAACTAATTATCTCTTAGAATCTGTAAAACTATTCTCAAATGCTCTGCATGCTCAGTCTCATCATGAGAATAAATCAATATGTCATCAATGAACACAACTACAAACTTGTCCAAATACGATCTAAATATTCGGTTCATTAAATCCATAAAAACGGCAGGAGTATTAGTTAAGCCAAACGGCATCACCAAGAATTCATAATGACCATACCTAGTTTGGAATGCAGTCTTCGAAACATCTGACTCTTTAACTCGCAGCTGATAATATCCAAATCTCAAATCTATCTTGGAAAACACAGTGGCTCCCTTCAATTGATCAAACAAATCATCAATTCTGGGCAATGGGTATTTGTTCTTGATAGTTACCTTGTTAAGCTGTCGATAATCTATGCATAATCTTATCGAACCATCTTTCTTTTTCACAAATAGCACTGGTGCACCCCATGGTGAACTACTGGGTCTTGCAAAGCCTTTATCAGTTAATTCCTACAGCTGAGCTTTCAATTCTTTCAATTCTAACGGGGCCATTCTATAAGGAGCAATAGAAATGGGTGTGGTACCTGGAATCAGCTTAATACCAAACTCAAATTCTCTAACAGGAGGCAAACCTGGTAATTCTTCCAGAAATACATCTGGATACTCGCACACCACGGGCACTGATTCAACTTTCAATTTTGGATCTTTAGTATTCAACACAAAAGCAAGATAAGCCTCATACCCCTTTCTGAAACATTTCTGAGCAAACATAACAGAAATCATGGCAAATGAACTATCTGACTCATCTGAATCAACCCGAAGAATTTCACCATTTTCACATTTCAACTCGATGAATTTCCTTCCACAATTCACTACCACATCATGTGCAATCAATTAATCCATACCCAGAATAACATCAAACTCATCAAATGGCAATAGCATGAGATCGGCCGGAAAATAGTGACCTCTAATCATCAAGGGGCAATTTCTACATGCTTTATCTACTAATACATGCTTGCCTAGTGGATTCGATACTTTAATCACAAATTCTGTAGATTCTATAGGCATGCTCATACTAGACATCAATTTCATACAAACATAGGAATGGGTCGAACCCGGATCAATCAAAGCAATAACATTAATATCATGCAAAGAAAATGTACCCGTAATCACATTGGGGGAGGATGCCTCTTCGCGTGCACGGATAGCATAAGTCCTCGCAGGGGCTCTAACATCTGGTCTCGCTACCAAGACTCTAGAGGTGCCTCTATTACTCACTCTTACTCCCGGGTTCCTCGGTGATCTGCCTCTAATAGGAGCATTTACGGGTCTAGCACTTTGTATTTCTTCTCATTTAGCCACTTCTGGACACTCTCGCACAAAATGATCTAGAGCGCCACACTCATTTGGGATCTAGCACTTTACTTTTTCCTTTCCCTGATCTACTCCCGAATTTCATTTTTCTTGATCTATAATAGCAATTTAGCGTATTTAATACTTTCATTTATCAAAACAGCCCTTAAATAAAACTTTGGCAAAAATTATATTTTTGCCCCTAAACTTTTGCATATTTACACTTTTGCCCCAAGGCTCGGAAATTAAACTTTATCCCAAATTCTTATGTTTTAGGACTGCTGATCATTTATTTACCAACAACAACCTCAAATTCCCATTATAACATGTACTTATGAACAATAAGTATTTTTACCGATTAAGCCCTTTTACTCGTTTTTACTTAAAACTGAGTAGCACAAGTTGTCTAGCATAATTTAAAACCTCTTATTCTATCATAAAACATCAAAATAAACACTTTTCATCTTTGAGTATTTTCCCAAATATCAACCCTAGCTTAAATTATTGCTAGCATAAGCTAAATCGAGTTACCGGGACTCCAAAAAAGTAAAGAACATTAAAAACGGGGCTTGGAATCACTTACTATGAAGCTTGAAAGTTGAAGAAACCCTAGCTATGGAGACACATGAAGTCTCGGCCAAGCTTGATGAAGATGAACACTTTTTGTCATCTTTTTCCCATTTTATTCTTTTAATTACCTAATGACCAAAATGCCCTTAATGCCTTTCTTTGAAAATTTTCATGTACAAGCCCATTTTTGTCCAAAATTTTAGAAATTGGTCACATTGCTATTTAAGACCCTCGAATTAATATTCCAAGGCAATTTCATATTAAAAGCTTCTAGAATGCAAGTTTTACAACTTATTCGATTTAGTCCCTAATTTTAAATTAAGCACTTTATGCATAGAATTTCTTCACAAAATTTTCACAAAATCATGCAATCATATCATAAACCTCAAAATAATTGTAAAATAATTATTTCTATCTTAGATTTGTGGTTTCGCAACCACTATTCCGTTCAGGCCCTATTTTGGGTTGTTACAATACCTAAATTTAGGGAAACAACCTAGAAAAATTCTTAATTCTCAAAAATTTGACTTATCATGCTTGATTCTCTAATGTCTTAATGTTTGAATAATCAAAGCATAAATACCTATGTCTTAATCTAGACCATATCAATAAAAATCATAAATCAATCAGAATTTCATTCTAACAGTAATATGAGAAAGTGACTTGAGAATAGGATAAGATTTAGGGATTTTCTGATAATGAAATTAATAACCCCCCCACATTTAAGATGTACATTATCCTCAATGTACAAAGATAAGTAAGAATATAAGCATAAATCATAAGAGAGGGAGAGAAGTGAAACTTCCTAAATTTTGGATAAATCCTTAGAGTAGTAAGAGCAGATTTGGAGAGAAAGCTAATGAAGTGAGTGATGAACTAGGCAGAGGTGAAGGTGGGAGAATTTACTCTGATGGTGGTAGACGATGGGGTTCCACAATCATGATGTTAAATGAAGATATTTAGGCCTTTCAATGTCATGGTTGAGCAGGACATGGTAGTCGTGGAGTATCTTTCCTCAAGGGAGTATCATGGCATCAAGCACCTTGAACCTTTTGAAACTGCAGAGTCATCAATAGTATTTTAGGGAGGTGTATTAATGGTATTAGCATTGTTATTCGTTAAGAAACAACCATAAAAATAAAATTTTTAAGATAAACTAAGATAGTTTTGTAAACATGAAAATAGAAATAAAGATAAATATAAAGAAACATAAAATTAAAAATAAAAATAAAACAAGAAAAATAAATAGACTCAAAGGTCCTCATCGTCGAAGGGTCGTGAGGTGGTGGCAGTGGAGGTGCGATGTGGAGGTGCTGACAAATCTGTTGTAAAGTAGCGTCAATATGGTCAAATCGCTGGAAGCACTGCTGCTCAAATCAAGTGAGGCACTCAGAGATGTCAGTGAATGAAGCAGCCGCATGAACTGGTCTATGAATTGATGGTGGCTGAGAAGGTGGAACCTCTTGAGGTGGGGGGACATCATCAGGAATGTCTTCGGGGTCATCCTGATCGATGGACTAAACTAAACGGTACTGAGGAGGATCGAACCCACGACGACGCTCAATCATCCTCATGTGAAGCATGCTCGAGATGCATTGTAGAGACATCTGGCCAATGAGAGTGAGCGAGGAGGATTGCGCCACTGTGTTGAGGTGGCTGAAGTGGCGTGCGAGTCAAGTCACATAAGGACCGATGCAGATGGCTCCCTTCCTATGTCGCTCCGTTTGATGATGAATGGCAAGGGTAATAAAGTAAGTTAAGTCGAAGACGTGCTCATGCGCCATGCTCTACAAAAAATAGGCGTCATGAGTGTTGACGACGCCGATACTCTCCCGCTGACCCATCAAGGTGTAAGCTAGGATGGCTTGTAAGTATTGTAATGATGGAGAGAGGGCCGACGCCTTAGAGTGACTGGGATCATATGTAGCTAAAGCAGGGACCAAGGCCATCCAACAGGAGGAAGGAGAATAGTGAATGTGGGGATGGAACTCAGAGAAATCATTGTCTTCCATGAATTCTTTGGTATACAGTCCTAAAGCAACTCTGAACTTTGGGACGCTCAGTTGGCAAATCAAACCGTTGAGATAGAACTGAACTGTGCCTGGGTCATTGAACTCCGGCATGACTGTCTGTAGGTGGAATGTAGAGCAGAGCTCTAGGGTGAGCTTGAGGTATGTTGGCTCGACAATTTCAAAGAAACGCCCCCATGGGTCGGTAGTGTGGAGGGCTCTAACTGTGTCGGCAAGTTAGACTTGTTCTAGGGCGGCCCAATCGATGCACCGTCCTATGCCAAGGGGTCTCACCCTAAGGATCTGAAATAGCTCGTCCTGAGATCCTTGTGGGAACTGTAAAAATGGGTGGCGCACTTCAGTGGTCGCACTCGAGGAGGTAGCTCTGGGTCCCTTCCATTTTTTTGAAGTGAGGACGGCTACCTTAGACTTGCCATGTGGAGGGGTCATTATGTACCTGAAAGAAAGGGATTAAAAATTCTATTGAACGACTAAGATGGAAATAGGCCAATAAAACATCAAATTTAAAATTAATTTCAAGAGGTGGACTAAATGAGTGAATTATCTTGAAAGCTAGTAAGACTAACCAGATTCAACCAAAAGCAAACAAAATTAATAATATAAATAATAAATGGTAGGAATTTTGATAGCAAATGGCATAGAAATAGCATGACTAAAATCAACTCATCATAGGTATAATAGCTAATAATAATGGTAAATGAAAAGAAAGATGCAAAATAACGTGGCATAAATAAAAAATAAGTAGAAAATACAGAGTATATGACAAGCAATTAACATAAAAATTAATAAAATGAGATAATAATAATCAAGAAAATAAGATAAAATAGGAGCAAAAGGAGGTAGAACCATCGGAGTGGGAGGTGATGGCCGGAGTTACAGGTGGCGATGGTTGGAGTTTGTAAGAGGAAGAAATTTGGGAGAGAAAGTGGTTGATTTGTGGTGGATGGAGGTGTGGTATGCGTGGGGGAGAAGGGTGGGGAGAGAATAGGGAAGAGAAGGGAAGTGTGGTGCTAGGGAGGAGGTGTTCGGATGGCAGCAGCTGGAGTTGGGGGAGAGGGTGTTGCAGTGGCTAAGGTTAGGGTAAAGGATTTTAGGGAAGATGATGAATAGTGATTTTTGGGAGGGGTTTAAATAGTGTTTGGGGCACACGGCCATGGCCCACGCCCGTGTGCCTTAGTTTTACCCCGTGCATTTCGTAAAGTTTTGGTTCAGACACGCCTGTTTCTTGGCCCACGCCCGTGTTCCCTAGACGTGTTGGAGTGCACTTCCATGTATTGTTTTGTTCACTTCTCACACGCCCGTGCGGTTCCCACGTCAGTGTTAATTTATCAGTATCAACTACGGTCCTAGGGCACAGACGTGTCGCACACCCATGTGATTATATTAGTGTCAACCACGGTGTTAGCGCATGGGTGTGGGGTTGGTTGAAAGGCCCATGTGCTTTGGCCAGTTTTGTACACGGCCTATCGCCACGCCCGTGTTGTTTTGTTAGTTTTGTCCATGGCCATCTCGAACGGTCGTGGTGATTAGTTGAATCTCGTATGCTGTCCTCAGCTTGGGAAAAATTTAGTCCTATTTTCACACGGCCAAAGACATGCCCATGGCTCCAACTCGTGGTGGGCACACGGCCTACGACACGCCCGTGTGCCAAGCCGTGAGGTTAGAAAAACCTGAATTTTAAGTGACTCAATTAGTGATTGTTAGGCGCTATAAACTAAAATTAAGAAATTCAATAATGTTAGTGCTTGAGTTGCCTCCCGAGAAGCGCTTATTTAGAGTTTAAGCTTGACTTACCTTGCTCGAAAGTTTATTGGAGTTCGTGGAGCTGAAGCTCCTCTCTATCATTCTTAAAATCCTCACCATTATAAAGTTTAAGTCGATGATCGTTTACCTTGAAAGTGCCATGGTTTGGATGTGTTACCTCTACTGTGCCATATAGAAAGATGGTTTTAACTATAAATGGGCCTGACCATCTTGGTTTCAGCTTTCCAGGAAATAATTTGAGCCTCGAGTTATATAGCAAAACAAGATCATCAGTTTCAAACTACTTATGTTGTTTTCAACGAGCATCATGGTGTCACTTTGTTGCTTCCTTGTATAGTCGTGAGTTCTCGTATGCATTACTGTGCCACTCATCCAACTTATTTAACTGCATTAGTCTCTTTTCACCTGCATGTTTAAGATCAAAGTTAAGAAATTTTATAGCCCAAAATGCCTTATGTTCTAGTTCAAACGGCAGATGACAACTTTTCCCATAAATAAGTTTATAAGGAGATGTTCCTATAGGGGTTTTAAATGCGGACCTATAAGCCCATAAAGCATCATCTGATTTTGTCGCCCAATCCTTCTGTAACACCCCTAACTCGTATCTGTCACTGGATTAGGGTTACAAGGCATTACTGAACAAAATACAGTATAGCACGACCATTTAGTACAATTCCTGCACAAAGCTATATTAATTCCTTTACACAAGTTTTCAAACTCACATAGTAACCCTTCTCTTATTTTATGCAAATTAATTTCGCATATTTTAAATCACATAACGAATCAAAGGTTATCATTCTTTACTACTATAACACATTTATGAATCATGCTTTGAAATTCAACCAATTCGGTAGCATTTACTTAATTTAATTTCAAAACAAGCTAACAAACATCAATACTATATTTTATTTACTTCATAAATCCAATGTTCAATCATAGGATTATCAAGTCTCATGTTATTCGAATACTTAATCAATAACCACATATTTTCTTTCATTGCATATACCGAATATAAATTAAAATATCCCTTTCTGCATATATCTATTTCATTAACTAAATAACAAACATACCATTTTATTAATCTACGCACATTCAATTTTTTAATATAAAAAAACATAACATATCACATCATTAGCTTATTATACAATCGAGTATAATGAAACATAGCCACATCGAAAATAGAACAACTCTATTATAATATCATGCACACATTGCAAAATTTTACCATTCTTCAACCAACTGGTCTTTAAACCTACAATGGCCAAACCAAATATGTACTACTCATAATTAACATCAACCAGCAATGCACTCATTAGCAAACATAATATTACTTATAGTCTTCCTTAACATTTGAGTAATAAGGTATTTGATCTATCTCTAATCCATGCATTATCCATTAGGTTGAAAGTGATTGACCATTTTACAACTAGTGAATAACTAGCATTTTACTCCATTTCTAACCGAACCTAAACATGTAAACCCAAATCAATCCATAATAAACCCAAGGTCATGTAACTAACTAACTCATTTCATACACATTCGGTTAAGCTCATATAAACACAATTCAAAATAGCACATCATATACCCATAGTCATTTTCCATTTCTTTTCTTCATTTAACAGATCATACTAAACTCACTATAATCAAGTGCCATAATCCAAAATGCATAAGTAATTAGCAAAACCAAATAACTTATAATTATCACCTATATGCGTACAATTTAACCAAATCATCATTCATGTATAATTATTAACCACATCCTTCAATCATCAACTAATTAACTTAAAAGCCAACTAAATCAACTACTAAAATACCATATCATCAATTCACCCAAACAAACAAGTATATCCATCACCAAGTTTGAACATAGGAATTAACCTTAACAAAGATAATAAATCATTTTTCGCATGGCTAATTACATAACCCAACATTTAACATTAAAAAAATATATGTGTTCCAGCCTATACATGCCACATTACTATACCTTAAAACAATTATTTGCCGAAACAAAGGCTGGATACCATGATAACGTCTCTCCGACTCCTAACCTGAGCAAAACTCTAAAGATATATAGACATAGGAAAAACAAATAGAATAAGCTTTGAAAGCTTAGTAAGCCATAAGCAAATAACAATTTAATGAAGTAATCAACTCAATTAAGCTAAACCAAAGTATATTATCATTACCACAATTAGTCTTGAACTTAAAAGTTTCATAAATAAAATTTTTCACATACAAATACAACCTTGGTCGAATGCTCAAATAATTAAGGTAGCAAATTATCATTCCACTCTCAAAACTATAATGTCGTTATATAACTAAATACACACACATCCATATGTGCTAAAATACCTTAAGCTTAGAATTTCATATATTTAATAAATATTTTCACATATAAACTATTCATGGCCTAATGTACATATACATATTTTAATAAGATATCATTCAATTTCCAAGCCAAAATATCTTTACTATTACTAGTACCCATACCTTTATGTGCATATATTTATAGATCAAAGAATAACAAGCACATACATATTTATATTATAAGGCTGAATACACTCACATTAATTATTCACAAGCCAAATACACATACTACATACTCGTATATCTTTCATTATCATCGTACATGATTTAAAACGAATATTCCAAGTACTTACTTACCTTATCTTTAACATGCAACTAATTAATTCATACCTGGCCATTTACCTTGTTTCACTCTTTTGAACACAACTTGTCTTTGCCCACTGAATCGTTTGAAATTGCGTAAGACATTCGAATAATCCCATATCGGAATTTACATGTCGATGGCTTATATACATCCTTATATAAACTTTAAATAGGTCAGAGCATACATAACATATGTTTATTAACAAAATTATCATTCACTACCCAAAATTTCAATGTCATCATATAATCAAATATACATATGTATATATATATATATCCATGATTCATACTTTAACATCACATACATAAACATATCTTAGTAGCCGAATGTAACTTGTAATTTAATATACAAATAATCAACATTTTAATATGTATAGCTTGTGTCACCACTTTCAATTCTAGAAACCATTCATTACCTTATCATCAAACTTAAATTAATTTCATTACTCAATGTCGATTTATGCTTACCTCATATTATTGCAACTTTTTATTAATTACACACACACATACACACACATATATATATATAAATTTAACCTCATTTATTTGCTTATAAACTTACCTTGGACAAAGCTTGGGCTTCTACCTATTTCGACATGTAATCAACCACTACTAAGATGTATTTATTCCTAAACGAAGTAGGAAATGGACCCATGAAATCAATACCCCATACATCGAATATTTCATGACAACATATAGGTTTGAGGCATTTCATCATGTTTAGAGATATTACCTATCCTTTGGCATTTGTCACAAGAAGTAACATGCCTGTTAGCGTCTTTAAATAGTATGGGCCAATAAAAACCTAATTTGAGTCCTTTATGAGCGGTCTTAGTCCCATTGTAATGTCCTCCGATTGGTCTTGAATGGCAGTGTTCCAAGATATTGTCTGCTTCTAGCTTTGTAACACACATTCGAATGACTTGATATGCACATACACGAAAAAGAAAGGGATCTTCCCAAAAGTAGTTTTTCATATTAGCGAAGAATCGCTTCTTTTGCTGATGTGTCAACCTTTTTGGGGTTATGTTAGTAGCTAAATAATTTGCAATGTTAGCAAACCAAGGTACCTCAGAATCAAATACAACTAAGAGTCGTTCTTCAGGAAACGAGTATCTATTTCAACTTCATCGAATTCTTTGAGGTGTGGATTCTCAAGCCTGGAAAGATGATCAGCAGTAAGGTTTTCAGCTCCCTTCTTATCTTATATCTCCAAGTCGAATTCTTACAATAATAAAACCCATCTTATCAATCGAGGTTTTGCATCAGGCTTAGTTAGAAGGTAACGAAGAGCAGAATGATCAGTATAAAAGACGACTTTAGACAAAATCAAATATGGTCTAAATTTGTCAAACGCAAAAACCACAGCTAGCAATTCTTTTTCCGTGGTAGTGTAATTCTCTTGTGCAGCTGTCAAAGTCTTGCTAGCATAATAAATTGGCTGAAAATGCTCATCTCTTCGTTGTCCTAGAACTGCACCTACTACAAAATCACTCACATCACACATTAGTTCAAAATGTAAATTCCAATCAGGTGCAATTATAATCGGGGCATTAGTTAATTTATCTTTGAGAGCATTAAATGCATCTAAACATTCCTGATCAAATTTGAAAGGCACATCTTTCTCTAGTAATTTCATTAAAGGCTTAGCTATTTTAGAAAAATCCTTAATAAATCTTCTATAGAAACCAGCATGTCCTAAAAAGCTTCTAATAGCTTTAAATGAATTAGGAGGAGGTAGTTTTTCAATGGTTTCAATTTTTTCTTTATCAACTTCTATCCCTTTACTAGAAATTTTATGACCTAGTACAATACCTTCACGAACCATAAAGTGACATTTTTCTTAGTTAAGAACAAGATTCATTTCATCACATCTTATTAAAACTCGTTCTAAATTTTTAAGGCAAAGGTGGAAAGAGTTACTGAATACCGAGAAGTCATCCATAAATACCTCCATAATGTCTTCCACGAGTTCATTAAAGATGGCTAACATGCAACGCTGAAAAGTGGCAGGAGCATTACATCATCCAAAAGCATTTTACTATAAGAAAACGTACCATATGGACATGTAAATGTCATTTTCTCTTGATCTTCAGGAGCTATTGGGTTTTGGAAGTAGCCAGAGAGTCCATCCAGGAAACAGTAGTACATATGCCCTAACAGTCTTTCCAACATTTGATCAATGAAGGGCAAAAGGAAGTGGTCTTTTCTCGTGGCATCATTCAACTTCCTGTAATCAATGCAGACTCTCTAACCGGTGACTGTTCTTGTAAGGATCAATTTGTTCTTTTCATTGGCAACAACAATCATGCCCCCTTCTTAGGAACAACCTGCACAGGACTTACCCAAGAACTATCAGAAATAGGATAAATAACTCTAGCATCTAGAAGTTTAATTACCTCAACCTTAACAACTTCCTTCATGTTAGGATTCAATCATCTTTGAGCTTGAATGCATGGTTTGTATTCCTCTTCCATCAAAATTTTATGGGTGCAAAAAGAGTGATTGATTCCTTTTATGTCAGAAATTTTCCAAGCTATGTTTTTTTTATGTTCTTTTAGTACTTGGAGTAATTCTTCTTTCTCCGTAGGTTGCAAGTCCTAAGCATTAATCACTGGCAATGTAGAGTTATCTCCTAAAAATGCATATTCTACGTGATTGGGTAATTGCTTCAGTTCTAGTTTAGGGGGTTCAATAGAAGGTTTTTGTCTCAGTTCGTCATTTATTTATATACCCTCATAGTCAATTTGTCTTAGAGATGGTTCGTTAAAATTAAAATCAATTATCACATTCTCCATTTTAGTGGTGATTTTGTCCTCCTCCCCACTCTGAACGAGACACGATTCCAACATGTCCTTAATAGCGATTTCCTGAAAAGAATCTTGAATAGAGTAGTTAATAGAATAAATAAAATAACAAGAATCATCTTGTTCTTTAAAAAATCGCATGGCATCATAAATTTTGAAAACAATTTCTTCATCTCCACCCTAATCACAAGTTTACCATCTCCCACATCAATAACAGCTCTAGCAGTGGCTAAAAATGGACATCTTAGAATTAAAGGTACTTCAACATCCTCATCCATGTCAAGCACAACAAAATCAACAGGGAATATAAATTTATCTACCTTTACTAGCACATCCTCAGTGATACCCCTAAGATATTTAACAGATCGATCATCTAGTTGTATACTCATCCTATTGGGTTTTGGTTCCCCAAGACCTAGTTGCTTGAACATTTTATAAGGCATTAAATTAATACTAGCACCTAAATTAGCTAACGCCTTTTCAATATTCAAACTACCAATTAGACAGGGAATAGAAAACTTCTTGGATCTTTTAGTTTGGTTGGTAATTTGTTCTGGAGGATAGCTGAACATTCCTTATTTAGTTCCACTGTGGACAGCTCTTCAAACTTTCTCTTATTTGTTAGAAGCTCCTTCAAAAATTTTGCATACGTAGGCATCTGCGAAATAGCTTCAACAAAAGGTAAGTTAATATGTAACTATTTAAAAAGTTCAAGAAATTTACCGAATTGTACGTCCATGCGGTCTTTCTTTAACTTTGCTGGGTATGGGATGGGTGGCTTGTATTCTTTAAGTACTGGTGGGGAATTCTCCTTGGGTTGAGCCTCCTCAACTTTCTCTTTGTCAGGCTCTTGTAGCAATGTCTTTTCAGACTCAGCTAGCGTTTTCCCATTCCTTAATGTAACTGCTTTAACATGTTCCCTAGGATTAGGTTCAGTATTACTCGGCAAACTACCTTGTGGTCTATCAGATATCATCTTAGCGAGTTGACCAATCTAATTCTCAAGTCCTTGAATTGAAGCTTGTTGGTTTTTAAGAGCTATTTCAGTATTCTGAAAATGAGTTTCTGACACCAAAATGAATTTTTCCAACATCTCCTCAAGGTTTGGTTTCTTTTCTTATCGATAGGAGGGTTGCTGAAATTCCAGAAAGGGTGGTGGTCTTTGATTTCCTTGATTCCCTTGACCTCTCCATGAAAATTTTTGATGATTTTTCCAACCTGCATTAAAAGTGTTACTATAAGGATTGTTTTGAGGTCGAGGATTATTACCCATATAATTTATTTGCTCATTTTTCATGCCATGTCCATAGGGGGAGTAATCTAGATTGCCCACACCACTTCCATTTGCATCATACTGCATAACTGAATGTACCTGCGTAGAACCAACTAAACCATCAATCTTTTTATTTAAAAGTTCTACCTAGCTAGAAAGCATGGTGACCGCATCAATATTAAAAACACCGGCGGCTTTTTGTGGCCTTATCCTCAGGACTTGCCATATTCAGTGACATCTCCTCTATAAACTCATAAGCCTTCCCAGGTGTCTTGTTATTGATTGTTCCACCAGCAGCTGCATCTATCATTTGCCTTGTTAAGGGGTTCAAACCATTGTGGAAAGTCTAAACCTGTAGCCACAGAGGTAACCCATGGTGAGGGCACCTTCTTAATAAATCCTTGTATCTCTCCCATGCATCATAAAGTGTTTCTAGATCTATCTACACAAAATAAGAGATGTCATTCCTCAACTTTGCCATTTTAGCCGGCAAAAAATATTTCAAAATAAAATTTTCGGTCATCTATTCCCAAGTAGTGATAGACCATCGTGGTAAAGAGTTCAACCACTGTTTAGCCTTATTCCTCAGAGAAAAGGGAAATAACCGAAGGCAAATGACATCATTAGAGATGCCATTAATCTTAAAGGTGTCACAGAATTCCAAAAAAATTGCTAAGTGTGTGTTAGGGTCCTTGTCTTGCAAACCATCAAACTGAACAAACTGTTGAATCATCTATATAGTGTTAGGTTTCAGTTCAAAATTATTTGCAGCAATAGCAGGCCTAACAATACTAGATTCAGTACCAACTAAATTAGGCTTAGCATTATCATACATAGTACGAGGAGCAAGATTCTGATTCGTAAGATTCGCAACTACCATAGGAGGTAAAGGATTATTCTGATTTGCCTCCATCTCTTCAGTAGATTCGGTCTCGTCCTCTTGCCCTTCTTCTATGTACTATAGGTTTCGCCTAATTTCTCTACGATTTTTGCGAACTGATGCTTCTATCTTATTGTCAAAAAGCAAAGGTCCTGACAGATTTCTCCTAGTCATAAACTAGAAACACTTGTCAGCGAAGAATGAAAAGAAAAATTTAGTAAATAAAAAAATAAAAGTAAATTGAAATAAAAGTAAAAATGGCTAAAGTAATAAAGATCGTGTATTCCTAATATTTTAGTCCCCGACAACGGCGCCAAAAACTTAATAAGTGATATTTATGATGGTCAAACCTGTAAAACTAAACTATTATCACAATAAAGGCAAGTGCACCTATCGAATAGTAGTATAGCTTATGGCAAGACCGAGATGTCGAACCCACAGGGACTAAAAGTACTAGTATTAACTTTCTTTTTATTATATAGCCTAAAAATGAAGGAGATTTGTTTTAAACTAGTTAAACTAAACTAATTATCTAAGAACATGACAGAGAGTAAATTGGGGAAAATACTTTTTGGAAAACTGATTGATTAAGAAGGAAAAATCCACCTAGACTTCACTTGTTATTAGACTTTGAACTAGATAATTTATTCATTTGACTTGATATGTAGAAATCCTTAAATTATGTTAATATCTCTTTCAAGAGTAAGAACAACTAACCCTAGGTTGATTAATTGAAATTTCTTTCTAATTAAACCCCTAGTGTTGCATTAACTTGATCTATTGATTCCCTTATTAGATTTGACTCTAATCTGGCAGATTTTCGTCGTCCTATGCCTAGGATTACGATCAACTCCGCTTAATTGTGTTGGATTTACTCTTAAATAGGGACTTTTGCTCCACTGAATAAACACATTCGACTTGAATTAATATCCTGAAATATTAACACAAGAATTAATAACACAATTAAGAACAAATTAAAGTATTTATTATATAATTCAAATAATAATAAGATCCGTCTTAGGTTTCATCCCCCTCATTTACGGGATTTAGTTCATAATTATAAAAGAAAACATCTCAAAATAGGGAAAACAACGAAACATAAAGAACCCAAAAACTTCGAGAGAAATTGGAGGGAGATCTTCAGTCTTGATGTAAATCCTTGCTTCTGAAATGAATCAATCGGTGTTCTTCGAGTAATTCCTTGCTTCCTACTCTCTGTGTCTCTGCTCCTCCCCTTGGGTCTTTTTATAAGCTTTGGAACACATTTCTTAGGCCAAAATACCTAAAAATTTGCCTTTTCCACGTGAAACTAAAACAGGTTTTCAACAGGGACACGCCTGTGTGACACGCCCGTGCGTGGTTGCTCAGGCCGTGTTTGATACTGTGTGTCACACACGAGCATGTGGTTTACCCATATGCAGAGGTTTAGGCTGTGTTGATTATTGAATTCAGCCCATTTTGTCCATTTTTTGGCTCGTTCCTTGCTCTTTTCTCTTCCTTATGCTCACCTAAGTATAAAACATGAAATCAAAGGATTAGGAGCATCACATTCCATAATTCGAATGATAATTTATCTATAAATGTGCCAAGCATGGGGTAAAAATATGTATATATTATGGTTTAACCATCCAATCGATAAAATTAAGTTACAAAATTCTCACATATACTCGCTATCATGCTGTAAACACATAAAATAATATTAAAATAATTTTCTAACCTCAAATTTCTGGCTCCAAAACCACTGTTTTGATTTAACGAAAAATGGTTGTTACAAGTTGAAAATGCTCCAATATGAATTGATGTCCTAATAGGGCAAATTGTTAATGCAAAAGAAAGTAATCCATACATGAAGTGTGGAAGATCGATTGGTTCGAAAGATAAAAATCCTCGTAAAAGTAAAGGAGCAAACATTCTAAATGGTCATATAGTGGAAGCGGGTGCTCCAGAAGAGACCCAAGATATAACTAATAAGTAAAAAATTTAGAAGAGATTTAGGTACCTGAAATTTTAAAATAATGAAAATAAGAGATCTCGATAAGTTATGTCAATTTAAGAAAATGTGGAACCGAATAATAAAAGTGGTCGACAATGATTTTGCATGCAATATTATTATTGAAATAATGAAATAAAATGAGGATCTTATATAAATCTATTGAGAAATATAGATATGGAATAAATTGATCAAAATAGAAAGACACAACTCAAGTACAATTAAATTCGTGGAAGTTTTGGACCAGTAGTCCAAATATCTAAAGGTATAAAGCTAGTGAGGGTGCAAATGAAATATTTTTGCAAAAATGGAATAAAAATATGAAGTTTTTTTGCTAAGTACTAGTATTGATTATGAAAAGATATAATATTCTTTTGTGGTGGATGCAATAACTTTAGATATATTATTAAATTGATAATTCATAAAAGATTAAACTTGCGTCTAATGGTTATTGTTGAAACCTTTTATGAATCACTAAATAGTAAATTATATATTAAAATCCTTGAAAGATTTAGAATGCTAGAAGTATACTGAAATTCGCGAGAAATTATTCATTTATATGAATTGAAATAATTGAATATATGTGTTAAATTTGACTTAGTCGATAGTAGTTGAAAGAGGATTATAAAATGATCCAAATTATCTATTTGTATTTTTATAGAGGGATCATTATTAAAGTTTGCTATGATTATTGTTGAAACTCCTAAAGAGATCAAACTATATTTCCCCAAATTTCTATCACTCATGACTTTTAAAAGAATGATAATATAATTACTTAGGAAATACATTCAAATAGTCATTTGGAAAACTAGTATTCAAGATTGAATACGTAGAATATGAGAAAATATGTGATGTTTTCATGAGGGGGAGTAAATACGCGTTGCACTCTTTTTCCCTTAATCAAGGTTTTGTTCCATTGAGTTTTCATGGTAAGGTTTTTAATGAGGCAGCATATTATGCGTATTATAGATTGTGTACTCTTTTTCCTTTATTAGGTTTTTTTCCCACAGGGTTTTTCCTAATAAGGTTTTAACGAGGCACATTATCTACCAATGGACATCCAAGGGGGAGTGTTATGAATATCTTATTATGTTGATGTCCATCATGATCAAGATAAAGTTTTGACGTACTTTAAATTCTAACAGTTATTAGAATTAAATCTCAACTTCTTTTTCACTTCTTATGCCTATAAATAAAGACTCTGATGAAGCATTGTAATAATCTCTTTTGATCAATGAAGTACATCATCTACTGCTTTCATATTTTCTTTTTTCTTTATTCTCTCCATCTCTATTTATTTTATAACATATTTTAGGTTTTTGATAGATTTAATTAGAGGTGAATCAAGAATTTTGGTTATGGATTAGGTTTATTTTATCTTTAGCTCCATAGAATTTAGATTTTAGTTTGCAATAGATTTAATAAGATTTTTAATTTATAATTTTTATGAGATTTATTCTAATTCTTAGCCTTAGAATTTATATTTTAGGTTTTAATAGATTAAATTAGATTGTTAGTTTAAAATTTAGGTTATGAATTATCATTGGATTCAATTTCTATTTTCATTTAACACCTAGAATTTAGGTATTAAGTTTTATTAGGTTTAATTTAACTTTAGTCTAGTAATCAAATGTAACGCCCCAAATTTTAAGGTTTTTGAAATTTTTGCATAAATTGATATTTGCATGGCTGGGTATGCTAAATAGATGTTTTAGGTGTGTTTAGAGGGCCTTTAGAGGGCCCGGGTTAAAGCCTAACCCCTAGCAAAAATTTTGATTTTTGGGCTTAGGGAAGTAGGGATGTTAGCTCACAGGGCTTGAGTTTAGTTATTTTTAGTTCATGACACAAAAAGCCTAGTGTTGGAGTGGCAAATGGCACCACATGTGGGGCTTAGAGGTGGCGTGATTTAGCATGTGGAAGAGCTGAGGTTCAAATCACCTTGTAAGCAAGGTGCGTTTATTTTGCTACTTAAGCTTGGAAGTGGTTCAAGTGATTAAAAACTCTAGAAGGTGGTTAGAGGTGTGGTAAGAGTTGACTTGGTAAGAGGAATTTGAATTGAAATTCAAATTAAGAGGTTGGAGAAAATCTTGGAGAGAATCTTGGAGCAAATCAAAGGATTGAGGTGTGGATAGAGGAAGTTGGCTGAATGTAGGGTATCTTGGGGTTGCAAATTCGGCTAAGGACATTAGTTGTTGTATTTTCGGCAATTGTCAGAATTGGGGCCGAATCTCTTCTTTTGGTATTTGGGATTTCGAGTTTTGGGATGTGTTTGTTGTTGTTTCTCTAGTGCCGAACCTTTAGTTGTCTCGTTGTTCACCATGGCGTAGGACATTTCTTTCTCCTCTTTCTAAAAACCATTGTCGAATTCTGCTTTCTCATTCCTCTCCTTTTCGTTTCACTTTGATTTGTCCGAACCTTATTTGGGTTTTTGGAAACCGATTCTCTTGAGTTAATTCTAGCTGAATTCCTTCACTTCTTTCCATCTAAATCTTTCTTTCTTTTCAACGTTTTCATCTCGAAATTGCTTTTCTTTCCTTTCAAGGTCCTTTACCGGATTCTTCTTAATTCTTCTCTTTTCTTATTTCACCTCTCACAAATCTTATTGTTTTCGATCATTATTCCAAATAGGCAAACCTTACCATCTGTGTAACTGAATCCTATTGAAACCGAAGCTATTCTCGTTCTTCTTTTTCTTTGCTCTAATTTTCTTCAATTTTCATTTGTCTGTAGACCGAATTTCTCAAATAGCTAAAATCTCATCATCATAGTCTCTTTCGTTGATTCTCTTGCTTTGACCTAATATAGTGTTCGTTATTCTCTCTTGTGTTGGGCTTTTTTTTCTTAAAATCAGAAGATCTCTTGTGAATACTTGGTCGGCGTTAAGATTGGGGTCTAAGCCGATTGCATAGTTCTTTCACTCATGGTAAGTACTTTAGTAATGTTTGTTTGTTAAGGAATATGGTTCTGGTTATAATGGTTAACTGCTTTGGTTAAGGTTAAATCTTTTGCAAACCGTTGGGCGAAGAACAAAGCATGATTTGGCGTTTAGTGGTTTGGTAAGTAACAATAAGTTTAATAGAGTGATCTCAATACTATAGTTCCGGATCTACCATAGATCTGACTTTTGTGGTTCGTAATATTTCTTAGGTGTTGTGATCTAGAGGTGTTGCGACAACAGTGATATTTCAGGTGTGTAACCACACCCATCCTTAGTGTAGATCGGCAAAAGCCAAAATACCAGTATTTTGAGGTCTTGCAGGTGTGCGAACGCTTGTGGGCCTATCCAAACCCACAAACCGTGGGCGATTGACCGTGAAGGCTATTGTGCACATTTTAGTGCACCTAGGCTGTTGTGGGCCTTGATAGGCTAAAGTGGGCCCAATGGGCCTACGGGCCCATATGGGTAAATATTCGGAAAGTGATAATTGGTATGATAGATGTTAAGACTTATGATACCATGCATAAAATTGGGTTGTGCGGGGCACATGAGCATGTGGGCCCACCTGGGCCCATTAAGGGTTTTTGGCCCGTAAACCCTGTTTGGCCATTTAGACTTTCTGAGTCGCTTAGAGCAACGTTAGTCCTGTTATGAAGTCGTAGTAGCTGGCGAGACACCAAAAGTTAGTAAAATGACCAAAATACCCCTAGAGGGTAAAATTACCATTTTACCCCTAACTGCCCAAAAGGCTGATATACCCTTCAAAATAGGTTGTTCGATATATGTATGATTGTATCCGTATCTGTTAATCATTTACATGTTATATGTAGTTCTGTTAGTCTACATGGGGTTGGGTTTTATATCGGCGGAAGTTCTGTATAGTGGCACTGCCACATATTCTGTATAGTGGCTTAGCTACGTGTTTTGTATCTAGTGGCTCTACCATGATACCTGTTATTAGCAGCTTGGCTGTGTATTAGTATGTGGGCTGGGTGGGTGGAGTTATTCCCCACATGGTGTGATAGGCTGGTACGGGTGGTGTAATGGATGGACTGGGTTGGGTTTTTTTCATACTATTCTATTCTACATCTGTAATGGGCTTGGGCCCACTCTTGGGCCCATTCTATTTCTGAATAGTGCCAAGGCCCAGACTAATCTGTTTTTGAATAGGGCTTCGGCCCAGTCTCATTTGTATGTCTGACTTCTGTTATTGGTTGGGGAAGTTATGCACTAAGTTTTCGCAAACTCACATTTTTATTTTTTATCTATAGGTAACCCCCAGCCATAGACGATTTGGAGCTGCGATGGACTTAGGGTAGCCACATGCTTTCTGCTTCTAATTTTGCTTTAATTTTTAAATAATTATTTTGCATTTATGTTATGTAATAAGGCCATTATGAGGTTTTTGTTTTATTTTCTTTATTTGGGTTAATTTATCACTACAATTGGTAAAGTAATTTAAAACGGGTTTTTGAAATTAATAACCAACGTTTTCGAGTAAAACTGTGCGTAATATTTTTAAAAAGGTCGAAGAGCTTTTATAACTCCAAGTAACTGAACATAACAAATAAAGTAATCATTTCTTCTAAAACATTTCCACAAACTTATAAAAATGGTTTTAACCTGAAACCGTTCAACGTTCCAAAACAAATGAGGCTTTTAAAATAGGATAAACCTTTAAATAGTTCGATCACGAATGTAACTTTCATATGACACACCAGATCTGGTCGTAACGTCTAGGACGGGTTTGGGGTGTTACATTTAGTGGTATCAGAGCCAGGTTGCAACAACTCGGCTGTGGTATGGGTTTTGAAAGTTTTCTTAAAAATTGATTTGAAAGATTAAAATCTTTTTGGAAATTACTATTTTCAAAAATGCTATTTTCAAAATATGGGCTTGTGAAAAGTTCCAAAGAGGTTTGTCTAAATAATTTCTGAGTAAAAACTTTGAATTATTCTGAATATTGTTACTAAAAAGTGCGGCAGACTGTGTCTTTGGCACCAAATTTCTATGTCTTCTCTGTTATACTGTACTGTATTAAACTATGATACTAAGACACTACTGTAGATAGTACTAATACCTTACCGAAAATTCTGTAACTGGTATCAACTAAGACTATAGGAAAACTAAAAACTTTAGAAGATTAAAAACTGTAGCTAGATTTCGATCTGCGAAAACAAAACTCTAAATTACTACATTTTCATAAAATATCTGTAATAATTACTGAAATTATGAAATAATGCATAAAATTCGTAAATCAGATACTACGATATGAGCACAAGAGCTATACACGAAAGAGATCGTGGTAGAGGCTGAGGAAGTACTCGGGCTGAATCTTTTGCATCAGGTCATATGCATGTCAGAGAGGCACCAGCGTCGCCAGAGACTGAGACGGGTCTCATGATTGAGCTATAGGGGACGATGCTTTGTCCCAAGCAATGCTCCATGTTCTAGAGAGGGTCATCAGAGCAAGAACTGGAACGGGGAACCGTGGATTGATTTCTGAGTGGCTTTGGGCTAATGGAGCAGAGATTTTAAGGGCCATATCTGGCGTAGCCCCGAATGTGACCAAGTACTGGTTAGAGGCCACGGAGTGAATAATAGATGACTTGGACTGATCGGTGGAGCAGAAACTAAAGGGAGCAGTATCTTTACTGCGAAACGAGGCTGACCAGTGGTGGCTCACTGTAAGAGATGGTACGCCGGCTGATCGATTGAAATTGGAAATCTTCAGGACGACCTTTTAGGGAAAGTACGTCTGGCTAGTTATGTGGACGCCCAGAGGAAAGAGTTCTTAAATCTACCTAGGGGAATAAGTCTGTAGTGGAATACGAGGCAGAGTTCTTGAGATTAAGTCAATATGCCCATGCAATTGTTGCTACTGAATACGAGCACAGTGTGCGTATTGAGGATGGCCTCAGTGACGAGTTTCGTGTGTTGATTGCTTCGCAGAGGGGGCGTGATTTCGCCGCTCTGGTTAGAAAAGCTAAGATAGTTGAGGACATGAAGCGCTCAGAGTGCTAGTATCGGGAAAAGGACAGGAATAGATTTAGGAGGGATTTAGGGCCCTCGGGTGCTGCAGGGAGGCCTGTTGAGAGAGCTAGGGTCAATGAGTCGGTTCGAGCAGTACCGGTTAATATGGTCAGACCATAGGCATGTGTAGATTATGGGAAAAAACACTGAGGTGAATGTCGGAGGCGTTCTAGTACATGCTTCCTATATGGGTCCTAGGATCACCGAGTTAGGGTTTGCCCTCAGAAGCTAGTACAGATGCAAGCTATAGAGCAGAGGGTTGCTCAGCCAGTGAGAGGTGGTCAGCAACCACCGAGAGGTCGTGTCAGGCTAGGGGCAGAAATGGAAATGGATGTGGACGTGGAGCACCAGGCAGAGGGGCTGGAAATGCTGAGGCGCAACAGCTAGCATTGGTCTACGTTGCTTATCACCGAGAGGATGGTGACGCACATGACGTCATAACTAGTACGTTTTTAATTCATAGCACGCCATATACTGCTTTGATTGACATTGGGTCTACACATTCATATGTTGCGAGTGATGTGTCTGGGATGTGGGGTATGCAATCTAAGAATACTACTGGTGAGGTGTCCATAATTAGTCCACTAGGTCACTCAGCTAGGGTAGACAAATTTTTGAGAGATGTGTCCTTAGAAGTACAAGGTAGAACCTTCCCTATGGATTTGATGGAATTACCGTTCGGAGAATTTGATCTTATCTTGGGTATGGACTGGCTCGTTAAGCACCAAGCGAACTTGGATTGTGCTACTAAGCAAATGATTTTAAGGGCTTTAGAGGATGAGGAGGAAGCTGTGATAGGGGAGCGAAGAGATTATTTATCTAACGTTATCTCGGAGTTAAGGGCCGAAAAGTTGGTTCGCAGGGGCGGTGAGGCGTTTCTGGCTTATGTGAGCAATTTTAAAAAAGGTCCTTTCATGGGTAATGTTAGAACTATTAAGGAATTTCAGGATGTTTTTCTGGATGAGCTTCCTAGGTTGCTGTTGAATCACAAGGTCAAATTTGGAATTGATCTGTAGCCTGAAATGGCTTCAGTGTCCATTGCCCCTTATAGGATGGCACCAATAGAGCCGGTAGAATTTAAGGCATAAATCTAAGACCTTCTGGATTGAGGTTTTATCTGACCAAGTGTGTCTCCGTGGGGAGCACCGGTGCTATTCGTCAAGAAGAAAGATGAAACGATGCGCATATGTATTGATTACCGTCAGTTGAATAAACTAACTATTAAGAACAAGTATCCTCTACCAAGAATCGACGACCTATTTGATCAACTTAGAGGAGCTTCAGTATTCTCCAAGATCGATCTTCGATCTGGATATCATCAACTAAGGGTTAAGGAGGCAAATATCTATAAGACAGCATTCGAGACTCGATACGGTCATTACGAGTTTTTGGTGATGCCGTTTGGACTTATGAATACCCCAGCGACCTTTATGGATCTTATGAACTGGGTATTCTAACCCTATCTGGATCAGTTTGTGGTTGTCTTTATAGACGATATCCTAGTGTATTTGAAAGCTGAGGAAGAGCATGATGAGCATCTATAAACTGTTCTGCAAATTCTGAGGGAGAAGTAGTTGTATGCAAAATTCGACAAGTGTGAATTTTGGCTGCAGGAGGTGACATTCTTGGGTCATGTTGTTTCTGTTGAGAGGATTAGAGTGGATCCTCAAAAAATTGAAGCAGTTTTGGAGTGGAAGCCACTGAGGACTGTGCCAGAAATATGAAGTTTTTTGGGTCTAGGAGGGTATTATAGAAGGTTTGTGGAAGGGTTTTCTATAATTGCGGTGCCATTGACGAAGCTACTGAGGAAAGGGGTACCATTTATTTGGACTGATAAGTAACAGGGGAGTTTTGAAGAACTAAGAAAGTTCTGACTAAAGCCCCTGTTTTAATACAGCCAGAGTTTGGAAAGGATTTTACTGTGTATAGTGATGCGTCGTACATAGGATTGGGTTGTGTACTGATGTAGAAGGGTAAAGTGGTTACTTACGCATCACGTCAACTTAAGCCTCACGAGGTGAATTACCCAACTCACGATCTAGAGTTAGCGGCAGTGTTATTTGCACTAAAGATCTGGAGGCATTACTTGTACGGGGAGAAGTGTGTCATATACACGGACCATAAAAGCCTCAAATATCTCCGTACTTAGAAGGAGTTGAACTTTAGGCAACGAAGATGGATAGAGTTGCTTAAGGATTATGACTTCTCAATTGAATATCATCTGGGTAAGGCTAACATGGTAGTAGATTCACTGAGCCGTAAGGTTGTATCTGATCTGAGAGCGATGTTTGCTCGTCTCAGTCTTTATGATTATGGTAGTCTGTTAGCTAAACTACAAGTAAGACTGAACTAGATTGAGCAAATTAGGGAAAATCAGTTATTAGATAAATCACTGGTTTGTCGGTTTCAACAAGTGGAGAATAGTAAGACTTCTGACTTTGGACTGAACAGTGAGGAAGTGTTATGTTTCTGTGGAAGAGTTTGTGTTCCAAAGGACTCTGACCTGAGGTAGTCTATACTGAGAGAGGTGCATGGCGGCCTTTGTGCCATGCATCCTGGTGGAAATAAGTTGTATAGGGATTTGCGTGAGTTATACTGGTGGCCTGGGCTTAAGCGCAAGGTGACTGAATTTGTGGGTAAGTGTTTGACGTGCCAGCAATTGAAAGCTGAGCATCAACTACCTTCTGGGCTTCTGCAGCTAGTCAAGATTCCATCCTGGAAGTGGGAAAGGGTAACCATATATTTTGTGAGTGGGCTACCCTTGACGCCTTTTAAGAAGGACTCGGTTTGGGTGATTGTGGATAGGCTAACGAAATCAGCTCGCTTTATACCAGTTTGAACTGATTATTCCCTTCAGAAGTTGGCTAACTTGTACGTAGCTGAGATAGTGCAACTTCATGGGGTGCTAGCTTCAATCATTTCTGACAGAGACCCTAGGTTTACGTCTCAGTTATGAAAGATGTTGCCTGAGGCTTTGGGCACGCGGTTGGATTTTAGCACTGCTTTTCACCCTCAGACGGATGGGCAGTCGAAAGGGTGATCCAAGTATTGGAAGATATGCTAAGAGGTTGTGTTATTGATTTCTAGGGTAGCTGAGGGGACTACCTGCCATTAGCAAAGTTTGTGTACAATAATAGTTATCAGGCAAGCATATAGATGGCACCATATGAGGTGTTGTATGGTCGTAGGTGTCGTATGCCTACTTATTGGATTGAACTGGGTGAGCATCAAATGTTGGGGCTACAGTTAGTGGTAGATGCTAAGGATAAGATTAAGCTGATTAGGGATCAATTAAAGGAAGCATCTGATAGGCAGAAGTCATATGCCGATTTAAAGCGTAAGGAGATCAAGTACATAGTGGGAGATTTGGTATTCTTAAAGGTCTCACCTTGGAAGAGCCCTCGATTCATTGGGCCTTATTAAGTTCTGAAACAAGTAGTTCCAGTGGCATATCAACTTGAACTGCCTTCTGAACTAGACCGAATTCACAATGTTTTTCATGTCTCCATGCTGAAGCAGTGCCGTTTTGATCCCTCACATATAGTACCAGTTGAGGAGATTGAAGTTAAGCCTGATTTGACCTTTGAGGAGGAACCAGTGCAAATTCTGGATTGTGATGTCAAAGTGTTGAGAAAGAAATCTGTTCCACTGGTCAAAGTGTTCTAGCATAATCACGGTAGAGAGGAAGCTACGTGGGAGCCTGAGGAATCGATGCGGCAACAATACCCTCACTTGTTCTAACCAGGTAAATTTTAGAGGCCAAAATTTCTTTAAAGGGGATAGAGTTATAACGCCTCAAATTTTAGGGTTTTCAAAATTTTTGCATAAATTTATATTTGTATGGTTGGGTGTGCTAAATTGTTGTTTTGGGTGTGTTTAGGGGCCTTTGGAAGGCCTAGATTAAAGCCTAATCCCTGGCAAAATTTTGATTTTTGGGCTTAGGGAAGTAGGGATGTTAGCTCACAGGGCCTAAGTTTAGTTATTGTTAGTTCATGACACAAAAAACCTAGTGTTGGATGGGCAAATGGCGCCACATGTGGGGCTGAGAGCTGGTATGATTTAACATGTGGAAGAGCTGAGGTTCAGATCACCTTGCAAGCAAAGTGCATTTATTTTGCTACTTAAGCTTGGCAAGTGGTTCAAGTGATTTCAAAATCTGTAAGGTGGTTGGAGATGTGATAAGAGTTGACTAAGTAGGAGGAATTTGAATTGAAATTAAAATTAAGAGGTTGGAGAAAATCTTGGAGAGAATCTTGGAGCAAATCAAAGGATTGAGGTATGGATGGAAGGAGTTAGCCGAATATAGGGTATCTTGGGGTTGCAAATTCGGCTGGGGACATTTGTTGTTACATTTTGGGCAATTCAGAAAATTGGCGCCAAATCTCTTCTTTTGGTATTCGGGATTTCAGGTTTTGGGATGTGTTTGTTGTTGTTTCTCTAGTGCCAAACCTTTAGTTGTCTCATTGTTCACCGTGGCATAGGACATTTCTTTCTACTCTTTGTAAAAACCATTGCAAAATTTTGCTTCCTCATTTTCCTCTCCTTTTCGTTTCACTTTGCTTTAGCCAAACCTTATTCGGGTTTTTGGAAACCGATTCTCTTGATTTCATTCTAGCCGAATTCCTTCATTTCTTTCCATCTGAATCTTTCTTTTCGAATTCCTTCACTTCTTTTCATCTGAATCTTTCTTTCTTTTCAACGTTTTCATCTCAAAATCGCTTTTCTTTCCTTTCAAGGTCCTTCGCCAAATTGTTCTTAATTCTTCTTTTTCTTATTTCATCTTCACAAATCTTATTCTTTTTGGTCATTATTCCAAATAGCCAAACCTTACCATTTGTGTAGCCGAATCTTATTGAAACCGAAGCTATTCTCATTCTTCTTTTTCTTTGCTCCAATCTTCTTCAATTTTCATTTTTCTGTAGACCGAATTTCTTAAATAGCCAAATACTCATCATCATATTCTCCTTCGTTGATTCTCTTGCTTTGGCCGAATATAGTGCTCGTTATTCTCTCTTGTGTTGGGCTTTCTTTTCTTAAAATCGAAATATCTCTTGTGAATACTTGAGCGGCGTTAAGATAGGGTTCTAGGCCGATTGTATAGTTCTTTCACTCGTGGTAAGTACTTTAGTAATGTTTGTTTATTAAGGAATATGGTTCTAGTTATAATGGTTAATTGCTTTGGTTAAGGTTAAGTCTTTTGCAATCCGTTGGGCGAAGAACAAAGGAGGATTTGGCGTTTGGTGGTTTGGTAAGTAACAATAAGTTTAATAGAGTGATCTCAATACTTTAGTTCTAGATCTACCACATATCTGACTTATGTGGTTTGAAATATTTCTTAGGTGCTATGATCTAAAAGGTGTTGCGACAACAGTGATACTTCTGGTGTGTAACCACACCCATCCTTAGCATAGATCGGCAAAAGCTGAAATGTCGGCATTTCGAGGCCTTGCAGGCGTGCAAATGCTTGTGGGCCTATCCGAACCCACAAATCATGGGCGATTGACAGTGAAGGCTATTGTGCGCGTTTTCGTGCACCTGGGCTATTATGGGCCTCGATGGGCTAAAGTGGGCCTAATGGGCCTATGGGCCCATATGGGTAAATTTTCGGTAAGTGATAATTGGTATGATAGACATTAAGATTTGTGATACCGTATATAAAATTGGGCTGAGCGGGCCACACGAGCGTGTGGGCCCACTTGGGTCTATTAGAGGTTTTAGGCCTATAAACCATATTTGACCATTTAGACTTTTTGAGTCGCTTGAGCAACGTTAGACCAGTTATAAGGTCGTATTAGGTGCCGAGACACCGAAAGTTAGTAAAATGATCAAAATACCCCTAAAGGGTAAATTTACCAATTTACCCCTAACTGCCCAAAAGGCTGATATACCCTTAAAAATAGGTTCTTCGATATATGTATGATTGTATCCATATCTGTTAATCTATATGCATGTTTTATGTGGTTCTGTTAGTCTGTATGGGGTTGGGTTTGATATCGGAGGAAGTTCTGTATAGTGGCACTGCCACGTATTCTGTATAGTTGCTTAGCCACGTGTTTTGTATCTAGTGGCTCTGCCACGATATCTGTTATTAGCAGCTTGGCTGCGTATTGGTGTGTGGGTTGGGTGGGTTGAGTTATTCCCCACATGGTGCGATGGGTTGGTACGGGTTGTGTGATGGATGGACTGGGTTAGGTTTTCTTCATATTGTTTTGTTATGCATCTATAATTGGCTTAGGCCCACTCTTGGATCCAATCTGTTTCTAAAAAGGCCAAGGCCCAGACTGATCTGTTTCTGAATAAGGCTTCGGCCCTGTCTGAGTTGTATGTCTGACATTTGTTATTGGTTGGGGAAGTTATGCATTGAGTTTTCTCAAACTCACCTTTTAGTTTATATCTGCAGGCAACCCCCAGCCATAGACGATTTGGAGTTGTGAGGGACTCGGGGTGGCCACATGCTTTCTGCTTTCGGTTTTGCTTTAATTTTTAAATAATTATTATTTTGGGTTTATGTTATGTAATAAGGCCATTATGAGGTTTTTGTTTTATTTTCTTTATTTGGGTTAATTTATCATTACAATTGGTAATGTAATTTAAAACGGGTTTTCAAAATTAGTAACCAACATTTTTGAGTAAAACTGCGCGTAATGTGCTTAAAAAGGTCGAAGAGATTTTATAACTCCAAGTAACTGAACATAACAAATAAAGCAATCATTTCTTCTAAAACGTTTCCAAACTTATAAAAACGATTTTAACTTGAAATAGTTCAACGTTCCAAAACAAACGAGGCTTTTAAAACAGGATAAACCTTTAAATAGTTCGATCAGGAATGCAACTTCCATGTAACACACCAGATCTGGCCGTAACATCCAGACTGGGTTTGGGGTGTTACATCAAATTTAAATTTGTTAGTTGTTTATAAGTGATAGTTCCTAGTTTTAGAAATTTATAGTACATCTGGTCGACAGAAAGTAATAGGGTTGTAATAAATTAAATAGGCATAACAATGGTTTGATTAGATGTAAGAAGTATAGTAATTATATTCATAGGTTTGATTGAGAGAAATACATATGTAATAACAAAAAAAAAAAACTAAAATGATGAATATGCCCTTTAAAATTTTAATGTATTTCTCAAATCAATTTAATATTAAAGAATAATATTTTTTACCAAAGAATAATATTTATGCATATATTAAAAGATTTTTTATTTTTATATTAAATTATATTAAAATATTTAAAATATTTTATTTTTATATTTTCCAAAATTTGAAAATAATATTTTTATATTAAATTATGTTAAAAGATTTTGAATTGTTATTCAAGGTTGCATGGAATAGCCACCAAAGAAAGACTATTACGGGAGGATAAGAAATAGGAAAGTAATGGTCGTTCCATTGAATGAGCCATTCTTTCAAGCAAACAAATGAATGGTTTACCATTCAATGAATAAGGGGGAGTGCTATTCCATTCCCCCAACCAAACATCACGTTAAGTTCTTAGTATTCTATTTTCGATTCAAATTTAATTTTAGAATTTTAATTTTCAGTCCTTTGGATTTATTTTTTATGCTTAATTTTAGATGATACTTTTGAAAGGTTAATTTTCTTCAGTATTAGCGTTTTGGAATTAAGGTTAAAAATTACACTTAGAAATCCTAAATATCGAGCTGTATAAGATTGTCTTTGGATAGGCGTTGTAAGAGTGCTCTAACCTTCCTCACATATAACCGGATTCTCGAACCTATATCTAATTGCGAGACCAAGCTTTAGTTTTTAAGATTTTTCTTTAGATTTTTCTTATGATTAGTAACACCTCAAAACTTCCAGTTAAGCACGTGACACTATTTTGATAGCAGATATTGTGATTTTTCGAGAAAATTGAAAATTTTGTCAGAAAAAGAATTCTTATAAAAATAAAGTAAGTGAAAATGTGATGAAAGGATCAAGTTGCAATTTTCAATAATTTAGAGGATCAAAATGTAATTTGACAAAAAAGGGAAATAAGAATTTGTATTGGGTATTTGACATGAGTGTAAATTTGAATATGTATTAGTATGATGAAATTCACCTTTGGAACCAAATTTGAAATATTTGATAGTATAGGGATTAAATTGTAAATTTTAATAATTTTATCGAGAAAAGGATAAAATTGGAAGCCAATTTTGACTCAAATTTTAAAGTGGCCAATCGACCATATTAATAAGACTTTAGCAGTAGGGATGGTTAGGGATGATCATGCGATCGAGTCGAATCGAATCAGGTGAAAATTTTTTGAGTTAATTGAGTTGACGAATTTTTTTATTAATAAACCTCAATTTGAAAAATTTTCAAATCGAATCAATAATATAAAATTTAAATCGAATCGAATCGAATCAAATATATTTATTCAAGTTAAATTAATAAAATAAATAAGTCAGAAAATATCATAAAAAGCTTTTTATTTTATTTCCATTTTTATTGTATTAAGCAAGCCATATCTCAAGTATGATCCATTTTTATTATATCAGGCAAACAATAAAACTCTAAGTTGAGCTCCCTTGAATTAGTTATATAAAATATCAAAATTTAAAAAGAAATTTCTCTCCTTAAACAATAAAATTTAATAAACACTAGTCTAAAAACATATTGGAATTGGGGATAAAAATAAGTTCATTAAGTTTTAAAACTCTTTTCATTAATGATCTTATAGATATTCAAGATGTACCCCAATATGAATAACTTTGAGATGATCACAATTGATACTGTAACACCCTAAACCTGGCCTCGACGTTATGGCCAAATTTGGCAATGTCACATGGAATGGAACTTGAAATCGAGATTCTCAGGTTTAAACTGTTCCAGTTAATAAATCTTTGCTTTACCATGAAGTAAAAATACATGATCTTTGTTGTGATTAAAAACGTATCTTTTTTACGCAGAAGCTTTAGAAAACATTTTGTTTTGAGAAAATCATTCATTTTTAAAGAAAACCAATTTTTAATCATGCTTATCAGTAATAAAACCAATTTTTAATCATGCTTATCAGTAATAAAATCATCAGCAGTTTAAAAGACAAAATTTAAAATCAAAAAGTCCCAAGTCCAAAAATTACATCAAAAATTCTCAAAAGTTACAATAGTAATAATAAAACCGTAAATCCATGGTGTAGCAGTATATGTAGCAGTGGTCACCGTCGAGTCCTCCACTGCACCGATCCGCCTAATGCTGGGGATTACCTGAACAAATTAAACAGAAAAAAATGGTGAGTTTTGTAACTCAATGTGTAATCCTTACAGGTATCGAACATACAGAATAGTCATTAGAAATCAGAAACAAATAGTCTGAGGCCGGAGCCCATTCAGAAATAGTTTGGGCCTTAGCCCACTCAGATACAGAATCGAATATAAAATAGGGCCTTAGCCCAATCAGATACCAATGCAGAATAGAATATCAAAATAACCCACCAGCCCACACACCAACTCTGACCATCCCTACACACCATGTGGGGTTTAAAACACCCACCTATCCCCACACACCAAATAGGGTCTAGATCACCCATCCATCCCTACACACCATACAGTACTGAAATATGGCACATAATCAGAAATATGCAGCTTAGTTGCCAGATAACAAGCTTTATAAGCCTTTCAGGTACTTCCTTCAACTTCATCAACCCACCCCAATACAATGCAACATACATAATATGTCATGCTAATATGCAAACTATCTGATCATATAATTAGTTTAGATATCACAGTTCATACTCAATTCAGAAATCATATCACACAATCAGGGGTCTAAGTAGTGCTTATCGACCCTACTATAGGCCCACAGTTGACTTGGGCAACCCTGTAACCTTATCAAACATTTCAAAAAAGTAGGCTCCCACGCCCATATGGTCTGCCCGTATGGGCTCACACGCCCGTGTGCCCACATGGTCCAAATTGGACTTGGCCGTATGGATCACATGGCCTAGTCCAGAATCCCACATGCCCGTGCAGTTCACCTGTGTGGGCTCACACGCCTGTGTGGCCCACACGGCCCAATTGGTCGAGCCTATGTGTTGCACACGGCCTCACCCGGCCATCACATGGTCGTGTCATGCACCTATGTCATGCGTGTATAGCCTCGCCGCATCGAACACATAGCCGTGTATTGCCACACAGCCTGCCACACGCCCGTGTGGCATCGACAGAATCATTTTTCAACTTTCACCAATTCTTGTTTTCTATGTTATTAAGTACACACCTATATTGTTTCTGATGTCTAGCACCCTCGAGGACTCCAGTACCTACACTTGACCAACCAAAACCTGAAATGAGTGTTTAGAACGATCTTAATCCAAGTCGAAAGGAATAGTCAAGCTTTTAACACGACTAGACCTTTACCTTAAGGCGAGCAACAACAATTCAAGTGTTTACAACATCAGTAACATAATTTCAGCACCTGAATCTTCTCCTAAACAAGACATAAGTTGGTCAGAAACCTTAACTCTACACTACTATGCTCCAATTCCCAAAAGAAGAAAATTGAAAGAATTACTTACCGTAAGGAATTTAATCCATGAACGCGAAGCAGTGATAGATTTTAGAGAATCAACGATGGAGCACGAAGAAATGGAAAAGAAAGGAAAGGAGACGGAGGCAGAGGAAATTCACATCAAAACTTAGAAAAAAAACATATTTTGACAAAAAGAAAATGGTAACAGTCGAAAAGTGATTTGACAACTCCCAAATCCCCTAAAACACTCTCCAATCCCATAAAACTCTCTAACTTCCCCTCATTCTCTCCAAAACCTCGCCCACTCTCTCCACTCTCAGCAAAATTCTGGCACCACTCAAACACTTCTAGTCAATCGAGGTAAAAATAATTTCCCTTGCTTGATAGAAATTCGAACTCAAGAGCTCCTTCACACCAACACTCCACTTAACTACCAGACCAGCAAGCCCATTCTATCATGTTCTTACAATAAATACTTATAAGCCTATTAACCAAAGGTAGGACTTTATTCAATAAAAAGCCAAAAATTGCCCAAGCCAAGGCTTGAACTCAAGACTTCTCAGACACTTCCAAAACACATAACCACTTAAGTAGACAGATATTTATGTCAATGCATTACAGAAACATAAATTTAAAACTTTGAGCGTTACAAATTTACACCCTAAAAGAAAATTTTGGCCTCGAAATTTACTTGATCAGAACCGATAAGGATACTGCTGTTGCACCGCATCCTTAGTCTCCCACATAGCCTCCTCAGTGCTATGGTTTCACCACAACACCTTTACTAAGGGAATAGATTTCCTTTATAGAACTTTAATGTCGTAATCCAGAATTTGAATTGGCTCCTCCTCAAATGTTAGATCTGGCCTAACCTCAGTCTTCTCTACAGGAATAATGTGTGTGGGATTCGAGCAATAGTGCCTCAGCATCGAGACGTGGAAAACATCATGTATGCGATCCAACTCCGGAGGTAGCTCCAACTGATATGCAATTGGTCCCACTCATTTCAATATTCGGTACGGCCCAATAAATCGAGGGCTCAACTTGCCCTTGTGACCGAACCTTAGTACCTTCTTCCATGGCGAGACCTTGAGAAAACTGAAGTCCCCCACAGAATACTCTATTTCTTAACGCTTTAGATCTGTATAAGACTTCTGCCTTTCAGAAGTCGCTTCCAATTGATCCCGAATTAGCCTGACTTTATCCTCAGTTTCAGAAACCAATTTTGGTCCCAGAACACGTCGCTCACCCAACTCAGTCCAGCACAAGGGAGTACGACACTTACGACCATATAGGGCCTCGAAGATGCCATCTAAATGCTCGACTAATAGCTATTATTGTAGGCAAACTCTGCTAGGGGTAATACTCCCCCCAACTACCACAAAAATTTGTAACGCAGCTCCTCAACATGTCTTCCAGTATCTGAATCACCCTCTTGGACTGACCATCTGTGTTAGGATGGAAAGTAGTACTGAAGTCTAACTTTGAACTTAGAGCTTCATGAAGCTTCTTCCAGAACCGAGACATAAAGCGAGGATTCCTATCAGAGATGATCGAGACAGGTACCCCATGTAGTCTTACTATTTCATATATAAAGAGCTTAGCCAATTTCTAAAGAGAGAAGTGTGTCCTAACCAGTATGAAGTGACCAGACTTGGTCAATCGATCCACGATGACCCAAACTTGGTCAATCGATCCACGATGACCCAAACAAAATCCTTCTTAGTGGGTGTTAGAGGCAACCCACTAACGAAGTCTATCATTACTCGCTCCCATTTCTATAATGGTATCTTAACTGGCTCCAGCAACCCTAAAGGCTACTGATGCTTAGTCTTAACCTACGGAAAAGTCAAACAGCGAGCAACGAAGTCAGTAACCTCATGCTTGAACCCTGGCCACTAGTACAACTCTCGGAGATCTTGATACATTTTATTCCCGCCGGGATACATAGCATAAGAGCTACTATGCGCTTCCCTCAGAATCGACTATCTCAAGTCCTCATCATTCGGTACACAAATCCAACTACGAAAACAAAACACTCCATCACTATTCAACCCAAAGTCAGAAGTGCTGTCACTCTCACTCTGTCAAAACCGCAACTTAAGAGACTTATCCCCCAACTGTTTACCTCTAATCTGATCAATCCATATAGACTTAACCTGAAGTTCATCTAACAAACTCCCTTCGTCAAATAAACTGAGTCGAACAAACATCACTCTCAGATCAGTCATAGCCCTACAGCTCAAAGCATCAGCCACAACATTAGCCTTACTTAATGGTGCAGTCATAATCCTTAAGCAGTTCAACCCATCTACGCTGCCTAAGGTTTAACTCCTTCTGAGTGAGAAGATATTTGAGGCTCTTGTGATTAGTGTAGATAGTACACTTCTCACCGTACAGATAGTGCCTCCAAACTTTTAGGGTGAAGACTACTACTGCCAATTCCAAATCGTGTATTAGATAATTAGCTTTATGCGTCTTGAGCTGACGGGATGCATAGGAAACCACCTTACCATCTTGCATCAAAATGCAACCAAAATCCACATGCGACGCATCACTGTATACCACGAAATCTTTACCGAGCTCAGGCTGTATTAGAATAGAAGCATAAGTCAAAATGGTCTTGAGCTTATCAAATTCCTCCTACTGTACATCAATCCAAACGAAAGGAACCCCCTTACACAGAAGCTTAGTCAACGGAGCTACGATCAAGGAGAACCCTTCTACGAAGAGTTAATAATACCCTGCCAGCCCTAAAAAGTTGCAAATTTTAGACACATTCTTTGGTTGTGTCTAATCCAACACATCCTCAATCTTGCGAGGATCAACTCAAATCCTCTCAGCAGATACTACGTGTCCTAAAAAGGTTACTTTCTAGAGCCAGAACTTACACTTACTGAACTTCACATACAGTTGTTTCTCACAGAGAATCTATAGTACCACTCTGAGATGCTCATCGTATTCGTCCTCAGACTTAGAATACACCAAGTTGTCGTTGATTAATAGAGCCATGAGCTGATCTAGATAGGGCTAGAACACACAATACATCAAGTCCATAAATGCCGCTGGTGCATTAATCAAACCAAAGTGCATAACTAACAACTAGTAATCTCCATATCGAGTCCTAAATGTCATCTTATGCACATTGGCCTCATTAACTCTCAATTGATGGTATTCTGAACGTAGATCGATCTTAGAAAACATAGAAGCCTTTCTGAATTGGTCGAATAGATCATCTATCCTCGGAAATGGGTACTTATTCTTGATCATTAGCTTGTTCAACTGTCAGTAGTCAATGCACATCCTCATTGTCCCATCTTTCTTCTTTACAAATAAAATAGGTGCTCCCCACGAAGACACACTAGGATGAATGAACCCACGATCTAGCAATACTTGAATCTGAACCTTATGCTCTATAAGCTCCTTTGGTGCCATTTAGTAAAGGGCGATAGACATTAGAGCTATATCTGAAATAAGCTTAATCCCAAATTCCACTTCTTGGCTTAGAGGCAAATTTGGTAGTTCATCCGAAAAAATTTGGAAAATCCCTCACAGTTCTAATGTCTTTAATCGAAGTGTCCCCAAAGTCAGAAATACTGATGTAGGTAAGAATGCCTCACACCTTTTCCCTACTAACTTTTTTGCTACCAAAGCTGAGATCACATTAGTTAGATAATCACGTCATTCCCCAATCTCAACTACTTCGTTGTCCTCCTCGGTCCTCAAAACAACCCTTTTTGTCACACAATCCTGACTTACCCAGTGTTTAACCAACTAGTTTATTCTCAGAATCAAATCAAACTCTCCAAATGGAAGCTCCATCAGATCAGCCAAGAATACTATCCCTTGAACCTCTAGCGGAAAGTTTCTATACAGTTTACACACTCGGAAGTATTGTTCCAATAGACTCACAATAGTTACCTCACTAAGAGTACTCTCAACCAGAATCCCAAAGGTTTCAGACATAGTACCAGCTACATAAGGGTGTGTAGAGCCTATGTTTATCAGTGCTAGATAAAGTACATTATAAATTAAAAACGTACCCGTGATGACGTTCGGAGCATCTCTATCCTCGCAATGATGAGCAGTATAAACCAGTGCAGGCTGCCTCACCTCAGTATGCCCAACACCTCTTCCCAGTGCTCTCTATCCATAGCCCTTGTTGTTACCACCCCTAACCTACCCACGGTCCCTAGGTGGCTGCTAAACTACCATCGGAGGCTGTGTAGTACCAGAACCTATAGCTTGCATCTGAGCGGCCCTTAACGGACACTCTCGAACACAATGCTCTGTAGACCCACATCTTAAACATGCCCTTATCGTTCTCCAACACTCACCCGGATGGCGTTTACCACAATGCTCATAAGGTAAAATCCCAACAGGCGCAACAAGGGGCCTACCTCTAACTGGCCCATCAGATCTGGCCTCTTTCTTGGGCCTCATCACAGAACTCGAGGGCTCTGAATCTCTCTCATTCTTCCCTCTATCCTTATCTTGGTTTTGGCACTCAGCGAGCTTCAGTTCTTCGGTGATTTTTGCCTTTTCTACCAGAGTAAAAAAATCTGTTCCCTCTGCGGATCTATCAAAACCCTCAAACTATCCCTGAGTCCATTCTCAAAATAGACGCAATGCTCATACTCGGTTGCCACCATGCCTCATAGATAACGGCTCAATCTTAGGAACTCGGCCTCATACTCGGTCGCTGAACAGTCAGCCTACGTGAGATTAAAAAACTCATGCCTCTTAGCATCAATATAGCTACCACCCACGTACTTACCTTGAAAAGCCGTCTTGAAGTAAACCCAAGTTAGACGATCGGGCTGAGTGCCCTTCTTAACCATTAGCCACCACTGATAAGCTTTGTCTTAAAGCCGAGAAACAAACCCTTTAAGATTTTGCTCAGCGGTAAAATCCAAATCATCCATAATCTTCTACGTGACCTCCATGTAATATTCAGCCACGTTCGGGGTGACTCCAGCGACACCCCTGAATAGCTTAGCCCTATTGGACCGAAGTCATTTTGTAACTGACCCTCGACCCCAAAATCTAGTATTTTTCCCAGCAACCCTCTCTAAAATCTAAAACATGGCTTGGGACAAAGCATTGTCCCCAGCTGTATGATCATGGGACCCTAATCCAGTCTCAGTAATAGGCAACACCGACATCTCACTAGTGTCTAGGTTTGGTATATTGGTAGATGACGAGGACCCAACTCGAGTTCCTCTACGGCCCCTACCTCGACCTCTTGTACCCCATCCACGAGTACCACTTGTGCTAATTCTCTATTTTCGATTACTTTTTTAATAGTTTTATGCATTAGTTACAGTTTGATATTTTATTAACAGATATTTTATACAGAATAGTATCAAAAGTTTAAAGTCTATTATCGCGAGTAGTAGTCTCACTACGGTTTTCAGTTTACACTACCTAGCGTGTTTTCAGTACCGTCTACTACCTATGGCTGTTCCAAACATGCTAGTAGTATTTTCAGACAAATCTAAATAGAGTTTTAGAACACCTACAGGATCGGCGTCAGAGACTCAGTGTATCACACATTCAGTAAAATATTTCATCAAAAATCAGTTTGATGGATTGACATGGAAATGCCTCTATTGTGAGTTGATGAATTGAATACCAAATTGGTAAGGTTTAGATGTGCCATATTGATTATGAAATAGGGATGAAAGTGAATATAGGCACTTGACTATTTAGGTGATTTTGGACATAAAATTTGTATAAGCTTGAATTGTTAAAAGTAATGTTTAATAGGTATGCTTTTAGGTTAGAAATTATGTGTTTTAGGCTTGATTTTGTTGATTTGAATACCTATTTTGGTTGTGGATACATGCTTTTGAGATGTGTAGGTTAGCACCAAATTTGGGTGAGAAATATGGCTTGGAAAATAGCTTATTTTTGTCCACACGGGCAGAGACATGAGTGTGTGTCTCATGTGTGTGTGACACAATGTCAAGTGACACAACTGTGTGTCCACTGAGATGTAACACCTCAAACTATTTGTGTCAGTTTTTATAAAATTTGACATAATTTTGTATCTACTTCAGTGGTTAAATGTTCTGGGTGTGTGTGTGAGGTCCCAAGTTCAAGCCTTGCCTTAGGTAAATTTTGGTATTTTTTTGAATTAAGCCTTATCCCTGCTCAGTGGGCTAAAGTTTATTTGTTATTGCTTGATATATGAATGGGCCAGCTAGTCTAGTGACTAAGTGGAGTGTTAGTTTGCTGAAAGTCCTGTGTTTGAATCTCTGCGTAAGCAAGGGTATTATTTTTGCTGTTGGCCTTGGTTAGGAGTTGGAAGTAATCGGAATTCTGCAAGTGGTTGACATTGAGGGGTAAGTGGGAGAGAGATTTGAGACATATGGAGCTATTCTGATATTAACTAGATTTTATTCTTTTTCCAACTTTTTCTTCCCTTTTCGCAGAAACAAACTGACATCTCTCGTTTCCTCTGCCATTGTCCTCTTTTGTTCTTTTCAATCAAAAATCTCCTTTTACTCTCTTTCTCATTTTAGCAAGGAATTATAATACTTAATCGTGGTCTATTCGTTTAGTAAGTGAAGTGAGGTTTTTTTTGCTCGAGTACGTAATCTTTCTTTTAACTCGTTTAAAGCGGTGATGAATTCTCTGTTAGTGAAGAATCTTTATTTTCACTGCATCGAATTGGGAGAAATCGTGATCCTCCTCATGCTGTCTAGTAATTGAACCGTTCAGAGCTTTTGGGGATAAGTGTTAGCGTTTAATTTGAGATAGTAGGTTTTGAGTTATCGGTTTAATCAAGTCTTAAGACTAATTCTAAGTGTTGTTATGTCAATTATTAGGTGTTGGTTATCTCGGAAGTGTTCTTACATCAAAACAGTACTAGGTGTGTACCCGAAAACATTGAAAATGAGGTTTTGGCTCTGTCGATACGACACGAGCATGTGGTTGCCCATGTGGTAGGCTGTATGCGATGACACGGCCGTGTGATTGACGAAGGCCAGGCTGCGTGCAAGACACGGTCGTGTGGTGGTCGGGCATTGCCATGTCTGACACACGGGCTATACCAAATTGGGTCGTGTAGGCACACAGGCATGTGAGTCCACATGACTGTGTCACATAGGTGTGCGAACTTTTGGGTCAGGTCGTGTGATCCACACGAGCAAGACTAATCTAGGCGTGTGGGCCCACACGAGTGTAAAGGCCCAAAACTCTGAAATCTTCCCTAGGGTTGCATAGGTTGTCCCAAAAGACTGTGGGCCTACTATAGGGTCGGCAAGGGTTAAATAAACCTTTTTTTTGTCTAATATAATTGTCTAATAATTCTGTATGTGATATCTGTATGTTAATATGCATGTTAAACATGTATGGTATATCTGCATCTGATTTCTGTTTACTATATCTGTCATTGGGGTTGGGATGGTATCTTTATAGAGGAAGTGTTATGAAAGGCATTTATCACCTATTATCTGGCAGCTCAGTTGCATTATATCTGATTTGTGCCGTATTCAGTATAACATGGTGTGTAGGGATGGGTGGGTGTTTTAAACCCCATATGGTGTATAAGGATAGTTAGAGATGGTGTGTAGAGGCTTGGGGTAAGATATCTAATTTTTTATTCTTCATGCATATCTGTATCTGTATCTGAGATGGGCTTAGGCTCGAATTTGCATTTGTATCTGAAATGGGCCTAGGCCCGAATCTGCATCTGAATCTGTAATGGGCTTAGGCCTAAGATTGTATCTAACTGATATCTGTTATTTTATATGTGTACATCCTTAATTCTGTAGGGCTACACACCGAGTTTACATAAACTCACCCTTCTTCTACCTATTCCATATAGGTAATCCACTGAGTTAGGCGAATTAGTGTAGCGGTGGACTCGACGGTGACCACTTTTGTTTTATGGTTTTGCTTTATATTGTTGGGAAATTTTTGTAATTTGGACTCTATAGACTATTTGCTTAAATTTGGGGTTTTAATTGCATTTATGATTACTGCAAAACTCAACAAAAACAAAGGTTTCCTAAACCTGAACGGTTTTTAACATAAATATAATTGTTTCTAACCTCCCGCTAGAACTAATGTTTTGGCAGTCCATTAATTTATTAAAGTTTGTAAACCAAATGATACGTCATTGATGTTTTGTTTTAAATAAAAGTTAATGCTTTACCCAACCTACACGGTTTTCCAAATTCAATCCATGTGACATCGTCAAATTTGGCCATAATGTCTAGGTCGGGTTTGAGATGTTACATTTAGTGGTATCAAAGCCAGGTTGCAAAACTTGGCTATGAATTTTGGGTTCCAAAATTGTGATTTTAAAGAAATGGTTTTAAAATGATTTGAAATATTCTGGACTAAGTATGTGGTACACCGAGTCGCTATTGTCGATCTTGTATGTTTTCTGTATTTTGATAAAATTGTTATGACACTATAGTTAGTTATTTTTGAAACACTATAGTTAGTACACTCTAAAACTGTAGTGAAGCTGATAGAGACTGAGATTTACGAAAACAACTCTAAACTTCTGATACTTCTTCTTATAAAACATCTGTTAATAAATACTAAAACTGAAACTAATGCATAAAACTGTTAATGTAGATAAAACTTTAAAATTACAATAAGCGCATGAGGTATCCATAGATATGGTACTCAAGGCTGTGGTAGGGGCCGTAGAGGGGCTCGAGCTGAGTCCTCACCTTTAGGCAATATACCGAATTTGGACACTAGTGAGACACCTGTGTCACCTGCTATTGAGACTGGGTCTCAAGATCATACGGCTGGGGATGATGCACTGTCCATGCTGAGGATATTAGAAAGGGTCGCTAGACCCAATACTAGATTTGGGGGCCAAGGGTCGGTAACTAAATGACTTCGGTCTAATGGAGCTGAGTTATTTAGGGGTGTCACAGGAGTTAGCCCTAACGTGGCCGAGTACTGGTTGGAGGCCACCGAGAGGATTATGGATGATCTGGATTATACCCCTAGGTAGAAATTGAAGGGTGTAGGCTCCTTGCTTTGCAACGAAGTATATCAATGGTGGTTAATGGTTTAGTAGGGCACTCAACCGGATTGTCTGAACTGGGAATTCTTTAAGTCTGCCTTCCAGAGGAAATACATGGGAGCGAGCTATGTGGATGCTCGTAGGCGTGAGTTCCTTAGGGATAAAGTTTAATTTCTGAGCTTTGGGGAAAAAGTGTAAATATGCAAAAGTTTAAGGGCAAAAATGTAACTTTTGTAAAAATATGTTTTAGGTCCGGAATGATTAGTGCATTGATTAAATAAGTGAAATATGATGTTTTACATCCTGAAAAATGAGATTTGGACCTAGAACGGGGAAAAAATCGAAAATCAGGAAAGTTGGTCAAAATGGTCCTGTTGGAATCGAGGTAAGTTCATGTGTTTAATAAGCATTTAATTAAGCATGTTTGAATGCTAAATTGATAAATTAGTTATAAATGTTTTAGTATTGATTTTTGAATATAATGACAATAATTGAGAAATGTTCGACAATGATTCGACATTAAAGGTGAGAATTCGAATAAGTTTACGTGGCTTTGTATAAGATCAAGAAAGTATTGAATAGCATAAATTGACGAAAGTAAGATAGATTGATGATAAGTTGAGTAGCATTTTATTCTTATGAAATTGTTGTTATTATTATTATTGAGTTATGTGACTGACCTTGAGAATTTTGAGTAAGTATGTTTTAGCTATGAATTGCCAAGGCATTAATATTTAAAACTCCATGTTCATAACATGGCAACTAAGGAAGAATTGACGAAAAAGTCCATGTTTATAACATGGTAATTAAGGAGGATTTGACAGAAAAAGACCATGGTTGACCCATGGCAACATAAGATAAGGATATCAAGTAAGACTATGCCAATGCATGGCATTGGTAAGTTTTACAAAGCAAGGAAATCATGTAAGACCATGTCAAGACATGGCATTGATAAGTTACTATAAGGCAAAGATCTGATGTAAGACCATGCGAAGGCATGGCATTGGTGAATTCACAAGGCAAGGATACCATGTAAGACCATGTCAAGACATGGCATTGATAAGTTACTATAAGGCAAAGATCCCATGTAAGACCATGCCAAGGCATGGCATTAGTGAATTCACAAGGCAAGGATACCATGTAAGACCATGTCAAGACATGGCATTGATAAGTTACTATAAGGCAAAGATCCCATGTAAGACCATGCCAAGGCATGGCATTGGTGAATTCACAAGGCAAAGATACCACGTAAGACCATGTCAAGACATGGCAACAGTAAATTTCAAAAGGAAAGGTACTTGAGTAAACCAAAGAGTAAGTCAAAGAGATGACAAGGTAAGATCATGAGGAAAAAGCACAGGTATGTATATAAGGCCTATTAATACTGAGGTTATAAGTTGATGATATTAAAAATATTTTAATGAGTATATTCAAGTATTAAGTAAGGGATATGTTTTTAATTATACTTATGACGCTTTGTGACATGGTTGGCAATATGCCTATATATTATGAAAGAGTATTAATGTGTTAAGTGAGATGTTGCAGGTATATAAGCAAGCTATTAAGTAAGGTATTTTTTTTATTCTTCCGAGCCTTTGGTATGATTACCAATGAGTAAGATGGGAAAGTAAGAACTTAACATTATTTATGCAAATTATAGGAGCTTAATAATAAGCTAAATTTATTACTAATGCCTATTATTTTCCATGTGAACTTACTAAGCTTTATAAGCTTACCTCTTTCCTTTCCCCTATTCCAGAGTTTTATCAAACAAGCTAGGGTTGAAGGTCGTCGGAGATCGCTTCACACTTTCAACTATCAAGTTACCAATTGGGTATATACATTGAAACGTTTTCAGTTATGGCATGTATAGAGACTTGACCATTCTATGTGTATGTCCTTATGATATAACTAAAGAATGGCAAGTGAATACTTGATAATGATTAGCTATTGAACTGGCTAATTAAGAACATGTGTTGATGTTTTGTATGCCTAAATGAGGTTTAATTCAAAGAATTTATGAAAGAGTAAAAGTTCGTCATGAAACAGTTTTGGGATAGCAGCAGTGAAGTGATTTTGAGAAATCACTAAAAATTTTAGAAATGGAATTAAATGGTGAATAAGATATAGAATTAAAGCTTATTGAGTCTATTTTCATAGGAAAGAAATAGAGCGAGAAAGCAAGCCTATATTCGGAGATATTTAAATTCTGGTAAGACTAGTTCAGAATGACTTCGTGATCCCCTGTTCTAATTTTAGAAATTTAGTAAAAATTTTACAAAAAGAATTATGAGTCAAAAATTATATGTCTAGATTCCTTAACGAGTATATTTTCAAGAGAAGCAAATGGAAACATTATCCGAATTCTGTATGATGAGATAATCAATTTTTAGTGAAGTGAGGTTAGGTCCATTGGACCGTGAAACAGGGGAAACTTTAATGAATAAACTATATTAATTGGCCAAACCAAAAATTCTGGAAAATTATGGTAAGAAGATATATGAGTCTAGTTTCAAGGAAAATTTACGGATTTAAATTTCAAGTTTCATGACTCAAGTTATAATTAATTTAGTGACTATTACGCAGGTAAGCAGTTTTATTATAAATAGTGAAATAAATTGTTTTGATTTGTGTAAGTAATCAGAAAATTTTTAATGTTCCTGGTTTGGTCCCGAACAGTTTCAATTGGATGTTTTAGGGCCTCGAGGGCCCTTTTTAGGAATATATTGGATGAATGTGAGTGAATTAATTTTAAAAGTAAATTTTTATGCCCCGAACTAGTAAGATAAGTCTAGTAACGCCTCGTGCTCGACTTTGGTGACGGTCTCGGGTAAGGGTTGTTACAACTGGGGGCTTAGTTAGTCTTACCACATCAATACATTGAGGAGCTATGGGAATCGATTGTGGTATAGGAGGGGGCGGAGGAGGTTGAGCATTAGGATTTGCTCGAAGAAATTCAGTATACCAGTTACTCATCATATGGAGAAAGGCTTCCCGAGCCTCATCTCCCTGACTCAATGTCTCATGTCTACTTCCTATTGGTGCGATCCCTTGCACGGGAGCCGGCGCATTACTAGCAGCGTCATCAGCCGTAGCTCAGTCGAGATCCATTTACTATATGAAAGCAAAACACAATTTAGAATTGTTAGGAGTCGCCACACTATCGCAATATATTTATGGCTTGTATAGCTAGACTCTCTCTCATGCTACGGTAGTCCGAGAACCGACTAAACCATAGCTCCAATACCACTAAATGTAACACCCCTTACCCGTATTCGGTGCTGGAACTGGTTACGAGGCATTACCAAACAATAACACATACAACTGGTCATTTCCAAATTACAAATTTCCTTTCAATTTTAAAATCTTTCATTTATAAACCAATTGACCCTATGACGGGCCTACGGGGCCCAAAAAGTACTTTGGTGGCTGTCTGGGACCCAACCGAGATCTTTAGAAAATTTTTCATTTCGAACCTACAAGGGTTTCCACACAGCCGAGCACATGCTCATGTCCTAGGCCGTGTCCTTCACATGGCCAAGACACTCGCCCGTGTCTCTGCCCATGTGCAAAAATCTAAAAATTCTATTTATGACGTCAGCATACAAATTAGGTTACACGGCTAAGGCACATGACCGTGTAACGTACTCAATTTTTCGCAAATTACATCCAGGGGCTACACGGCCAGACTACACGGCCATAGGGCAGACCGTGTGTCACACACGGCCCAGACACATGCTCATGTGTCTATCGGTGTGGACAATTATAAGGCTATTTACCAAGCCTATTGCCCCCCTGAAATAAAAACAAATATATACCAATCTTGCCAATTCACAACATGGCATAAATATACATCAAAATATCCAAAATCCACAAATTCACAACTCAATCCAATCACAAATACATTGCCCAACCATCATGCATGTTCACAACCGTTTACTCATCACATTTTCCACACACCTATTTCAATTCTCACACATCCCACATAGGCAAGCAAACTCATTCATGAAATACCCTATCATATATTTATAACACATTCAATATTAGCCACATCTCATGGCCTTATACAAAATATAATATCAAATAGCATAGGCTTACACATTTAGCCCAACAATTATGACACTTACAAAATGGCCAAGTCCTATACATGCCATAACTCAATGTAAAGTTCAATATACCAATAAGTGTTGATAGTGTGAGTGATCCTCCGACGTCTTCCGTATCCCGAGCTAACTCGGCTAATCTATAAGACAAGGGAAAAGAAAGGGGAGTAAGCTTTAAGCTTAGTAAGTCTATATGCAAACAATGAACATCAAAACCACACACTTATCAATCAAAACATAACTCAATTATCTCGATGATTCAAATCTTATAATTTCACTTACTCGTCTCACATCTTACCCAACGTTCTCAACACGTAGCACGCACAAGCATCATACATTCACACATTTATTCCCTTCACTTACTCATCAAACAGTGCTCATAAATTCACTTAAATAATTTCTCAACATACACTTCGATGTGATAATCCATGCAAAATAAATCGCACATAGCCACTCATTTTAACGATAATAAAGTGGTTTCGCACTTAGCCCACCAATATCAATAATTCACGCTGGTTTCGCACATAGCCCACTAATATCATTATTTCACGATGGTTCGCACTTAACCCATCGATATTAATAATTTACAACGTGATTTGCACTTAGCTCATCAATTCCAACAATTACCCGGTGGTTCGCAAATAGCCTACCATCATCAATATTTCACAGGATTTATCTGTAACCTCACTTTTCATAATCTCTTCAAACGATAATAATACTCATTCACATTTCATATAAAGGCATCCACAAGTAAACACATCAATAAAAGGATGCATCGTTTACATATAAACTTACCTTAGTACAAAATGTGTCAATTTGCAAATTAGTCTAAAACCTTGCCTTTGCCCCGGTCAAGGTCGATTCCACGTTCTTCTCGATCTATAATGACACATTTAACTTGTTTAATACTCACATTACTCAATTTAGTCCAAAATCATCCTACGATAATTTTTTCAATTTAGCCCCTTTAGTCCCTAAGCTCATAAAATGAAATGTGTTCATTTTTTTCACACACCCAAACCTAGCCGACTCATATTCTGTTCTATATTAGCCCACAATTTCCACTATTTTGCATTTTATACCCATATTATTTCATCTTTTACAAACAAGTCCTTTTTGTCAATTTCACCTAAAATCATTTGGCAAAAGATGTTCACCACACTCCAAACTTTCATATTCTACCACTAGACATCAAAATACATGTATGTTATTCATGGTTAAAATTTTAAACATAAACCCTAGCTCAAATTAGTGGTAAAATAGCTAAATCAAGCTATGAGGATTTTAAAAATACGAAGAGCATTAAAAACGGGGCTAAGAATCACTTACTTTGAGCTTGAAAAGATGAAAGAAACCCTAGCTATGGCTTCTTGTGATTTTCGGCCGAGGAGGAGAAAAGATGTACAAAATTTTGAATTATTTTCCCTTTTTATTTCTTTAATTATCCAAATGACCAAAATGCCCCTCACTCATAACTTGGATGTTTTGTCCCTTCTATGGGCATTTTTGTCCAAACCAAAATAAAATGGACTAATTACCACATAAATACCTCTCATTTAAGAACCCATTTCAATCAAGTACCTTTATGAATTAAGACTCATATTTTTCACCTATTGCAATTTAGTCCAACTCATTAAATTGGACATCCAATTAATAAAATTTCTCAACCAAAGTTTCACACTGACATTCAATCACTCAATAAACATCAAAAATCAATTGGAATAAATATTTTAACCTCGGATATATGGTTCGAAAACCACTTATCCTTTTAGGCCCTAAATCGTGCTGTTACATAAGTGGTTCAACGCGTACAGTTTTGTTACATGTTTAGTGAATTGATAAGAATTAGCATAAGAGTTACATGAATTACATGGAAATGGTATTACATGCTATAGCATAAAATGAAGGATATATATATATGGGACTTGTTTAATTATTGTGCTCATCTATGCTTATTGGTTATTATATGTGCTTTACATGACTAACCTATTGGTGAATACATGAGTTTAGGCATTTGACAAATTGATTGGAATATACTATGGTTACTTACCTAAATTGTGATTAAATGGTAAGTTTAATTCTCTGTTATACGAGCTTACTAAGCTTTATAACTTACTCTGTTTACTTTTTCATGTTTTTATAGTGATTTAGAAGCTCGCTCGAATTAGAAGTCTTCGGAGATCTCATCACACTATCCAGCTATCATTTTGGTACTTTTGAACTTAGTGAATTTGGTTATAAGGCATGTATAGGTGTGTGGTTATATGTTATGTATAGGTCATTTTGGCTAGTGAAGCCTATATGAGTTTGATATGTATTTAGCCATGTGATTTCACTTAATTTGGTAATTGTGTTGGTATGTATATATGTATGAGAGGTTGGTATATCTTGTGTGATTATAATTGTATTGATATGTTTGATGGATTAACATGGAAATGCCTGTATTGTGAGTTGATGAATTGAATACCAAATTTGTAAGGTTTAGATGTGTCATATTGATTATGAAATAGGCGTGAAAGTTAATATAGGCACTTTACCATTTAGGTGATTTTAGACATGAAATTTGTATAAGCTTGAATGGTTAAAAGTGATGTTTAATAAGTATGCTTGTAGGTTATGAAATTGTATGTTTTAGGCTTGATTTGGTTGATTTGAATGCCTATTTTGGTTATGGATACATGCTTTTGAAATGCGTAGGTTGACACCAAATTTGGGTGAGAAATGTGGCTTGAAAAATAGCCTATTTTTGTCCACACAGTTGTTTCTTAGCCGTGTGTGACATACGGTCAGGTGACACGGCCGTGTGTGACACATGGTTAGGCCCCCTAAGATTTTTAAAGGAATCAAGTCAATGAGTTACACGGGCTAGTCACAAGGGCATGTGGTTGGCCGTGTAACACAAGTCAAAGAGTTACACGGGGTAGGACACGAGTTGGGACACAGCCATGTGATCTCATTTCGAATGCCCCCACGACCTATGACATGGGCATGTCTTTTGGCCATGTGAGACACATGGCCTGGCCACACGGGTGTATGTCCCCTATATTTGTAAAATTTTAATATTTTCCAGAAATTTTCCTAATTTTTTGGTTTAGTCCCGAATTGATTCTAATGTCTGTTTTGAGCCTCGAGAGCTCGTATTAGGGGCTATATAATATGTGTGAATGATTTATGTTTGTAATGAGAGATGTATGTGAAATGTATGATAAATTATGTTATAAATTCGGTAATGCTCCGTAATCCTATTCCAGTGATGCATATTGGTTAAAGGTGTTACAATGCCCTGCTAGGGATAGATAAGATGCCTTTGACATTGACAAATGAAGAGAAGAAGTGTAAGGATCGAAAGGCTTTGATGCAATTACATCTACGTTTGTCTAATAAAATTTTACAAGATGTGATGAATGAGAAGACCATCACTGAATTATGGAAGAGGTTGGAGTAGCTATGTATGTTGAAAACTCTAACCAACAAGCTGCATATGAAACGTCATTATGCTTATCGTTTGGAGGAAGGTGTGTCTGTGCACGAACACTTAATAGTATTTAAAGAAATTCTCTCAAACCTTAAGGCCATGAAGGTTCAGTATGATAAAGAAGATCTAGGTTTGATGCTATTTTGTTTGTTGCCCCTGTCTTATTCAACCTTTAGAGACACGATTTTGTATAGCGACGAGTCTCTCCCAGTTGATGAGGTTTATGATTCTTTAACCTCGTATGATAAGATGAAATATCTTATGGTTAGACTCGACTCTCAAGGAGAGGGTCTCATTGTTCGTAGGAGACAAGATCGGAATGTTGATGATGATCGTGGAAGGACACAAGAATGGAATCCTCATGGTAAATCTAAGGGAAGATTGAAGTTTTCAAATAGAAGTAGAACTTGTAACTTCTTTAAAAAGAAGGGGGACATTAATTCTAAGTGTTTTAAGCTACAGAACAAGATCAAAAGTGAGGCTGTGAATCAAAAGAAGAAACAACCAAAAAATTTTGGTGAAGTTAATGTTGTAAAAGACTACAGCGAAGATGAACTTCTATTGTAGAAGACTACAATGACGGTGAACTTCTAGTCGCTTCTGTCAACAATTCTAAAGTAACCAAAGAGTGGATCCTTGATTCGGGCTGCACCTTTCATATGAGTCTCAATGGGGATTGGTTTACTACTTACGAAATAGTGTTTGAAGGTGTTATTTTTATAGGAAATAATGCTTCGTGTAAAATTGTAGGTATTGGAACAATTAAAGTTAAGATGTGTGATGTAGTTTTCAGAACACTTAGTGATGTGCGACATGTTCTAGAATTGAAGAGAAATTTGATTCCATTGAGTACTCTTGATTCAAAAGGGTACAAATACATAGCTGAAAGTGGGGTTTTAAAGATTTCCAAAGGCTTCCTCGTTGTGATGAAAGGGCAGAGAAAGACTGTAACACCCCTTACCCAGGTTTATCACCTTACTCGAGCACGAGGCATTATCAAACAACATCACTATCATTCATACATAATCAAACCACAAATTTTTGTTCCAATTTAAAACTTATTCATAAAATATTATACAACCCTCAAAATGGGATTACAAGGTCAAAACATAGTTTGGGAATGGTCCGAGACCAAACCGAGAACTTAGAAAAAATTTTGGAAATTTTCGACCTAATATAGGGCACATGCCCGTGTGAAATAGGGGCATGCTCGTGTGGGCAGGCTGTGTGGTCACACACACGCCCGTGTCCCCTACCCGTGTTGAATTATTGGAAAATTATTTTTTAGTTCGAACCTACAGTGGTTTTCACACGGCCGAGCACATGCCCGTGTCCTTGGCCTGTGTCCACCACACAGCTTGACACGCCCGTGTGACCTCTCTATGTGAAAAACTGAGACATTCTATTTATGACGTCAGCATACCATTTTGGTCACACGGCCATGAGACACGGCCATTTGACCAAGCCGTGTGACGTCCTTAAACTCTGAAAATCTCATGCAAGGTTCACACGCCCTACACACTTGGCCGTGGGGGCTGGCCGTGTGGCCCTAAGTTAGGCTATTTTCCAAGCCATACTTTTCCCCAAAACACATGCTATCACTACTACTTTTAACACCACATAACAAACACATCTTTAGTCATCTAAAAGACTCTATTTACTCATCCATCATCCATTTCAAATTAAACACACACAAACATACCAAATATTTCATGAATTTCCTCATAATAATAGATAAACAAAATGTTATTCATCAATGGCTAAATCACTTAGCCTTTGATTCCAAAATGACTTCTCCCATGACAATTACCATAACATAACCAAACCAACTTAACACCAACAACCTCACTAAGTCCCTATACATGCCATAGTCTAAGAGTTTGTTTCACTATACCAAAAGATAATGTCGATAGTGTGGGTGATCCTCCGACTCGATCCAATCCTAAGCTGGCTCGACTGAATCTATAAAACAAGGGAAAAGAGAAAGGAATAAGCTTCAAAAGCTTAGTAAGTCTATATGTAAATAAATAAAATTAAAATAACATTTAACCACACCAAGGATATCTCTCATATACCAACTTACCACCTAAAACTTACTTTCTCATACAATTCATACACATTATTTTCACCTATTTAAGTCCACATGCACCCTCAAAACCACATGCATTTTTCCATAATTTCACTTTCCCAAAAATACACCTTCAAACACACATCGAACTACCACACCAAATCTCTTTAGTGAGTATTCTCATTGAACTTTTCGGATTAACATTCGATACTTGGTGGATTTTCCGCTCATGATTCCACCAACACATAAGGCCGGCTCTCTGGTACACATGGTGAAGATCGCTTTATCATCTATGTGACCTAGCCATTTATTCTTGTAGCCCTCGTGTGCACATGGTGAAGGTCACTTTATCACCCATGTGACTTAGCTACATGTGACATTGCTCTCATGTACACATGGTGAAGGTTACCTTATTACTCATAAGGCATAGTCATTAAGTCCCATAATTATCATTGCACATGGTGAAGGTCACTTTACCACACGTGGCGTAGCCATTGACCTCAGGTCTACATGGTGAAGATCACTTTATCACACATGTGACCAGACCATATTTCATCCGTATCACCTGTTATTCCGAAGGTACAATCGGGAACTCTCATTTCCAACACATTCAATCATCATAGAAGATTTTCAATATCAACATTTCATAATATCCATTATAATTATTAATGTACAAATAGAACGGACACATTACTTACAAATAAACTTACCTCGACAACAAAAAGTGATAATTTGTAACTTAATCCGAGACCTTGCCCTTGTCCCGGTCAAGGTTGATTCCTCGATCTTCCTGATCTATAATGACATATTTAACTCGTTTAATGCACACAATACTCAATTGGACACAAAATCATCCTCTGGAAACTTTTACCATATTACCCCTAACTTTGTAAATTTTTACAACTAAGTCCATAGGCTTGTAAATTGAAATATATCAATTCCTTTGGTTACCCAAGCCTAGCCAAATATCCATGGCACCCAAAATAGCCCACATTTCTCACAGTTTCATACTTTTACCCTTCAATTTATTAACTTTGCAACTTGGTCCTTTTTAGGGACTTCATGAAAAATCACCTAGTAATCATAGTTTACCACACCCTAAAACTTCATACTCCACCATTAGACATCAAAATACTTGTATGTCATACATGGGTAAAATTTTAAACATCAACCCTAGCTTAAAATAATGGTAGAAATAGCTAGAGCAAGTTACGAGGATTCTAAAAATACGAAGAAAATTAAAAACAGGGCTCAATTGTACTTACTATGAGCTTGAGAAGTTGTCAAAACCCTAGCTATAGTTTCCCACTATGTTCGGCCAAGAAGAAGAAATTATGGACACATTTTGGCCTTATTTTTCCCTTTTTATTCTTTTATTAACCAAATGACCAAAATGCCCTTCATTAAAAACCTTTAGTATTCCACCCTTCCTTGGGCATTTTTGTCCAAACTAAGTTAAAATGGTTTAATTACCATATAAGGACCTTTAATTTCAAAACCTAATTCAATCAAGTACTTTATGAAATAAAACCCATATTTTTTACTCATTGCAATTTAGTCCAACATACCAAATTGGACATGTAACCAATAAAATTCACACCCCAAAATTTCACATATTTATCCAAACACCCAATAAACATCAAAACTAGATTGAAATAATAGTTTAAACCTCAGATTCATGGTTTTGAAACCACTTTTTCGTTTAGCTTCCTACGATTCAATAGAGCCTCTTCCACACCATGCTTTTGCCACAACACTTTCACCAAAGCTATACTCTTGTTTCTTAACTGTTTAACCTCTCGAGCCAAAACCTTAATCGACTCTTCTTCGTGGGTCATATCCGAATGAATCTCAATATCCGTAGGTGAAATCACATGAGAGGGATCTAAACGATACCGTTGTAACATTAACACATGAAACACATTATGTATTTTCTCTAATTCTGATGGTAAAGCCAGACCGTATGCCACTGGCCCTATTCTTTCCATAACCTCGTACGGTCCAATGAAACACGGAGTTAACTTGCCTTTTCGGCCAAATCTTAATATTTTCTTCCATGGCGACACTTTCAAAAATGCTTAGTCACCAACCTGAAATTCAATCTCTTTCTTTTACAAATTAGCACAAGACTTTTGCCGGTCAGAAGCAGTCTTTAAATAATCCCAAATTATCTTCACCTTTTCCTCAATCTCTCTAACCAGATCAACACCATGAATCTGTTTCTCACTCAACTCAGTCCAATATAAGGGAGTTCGACATTTTTGACCATACAATGCCTCATAAGGTGCCATCCTTATGCTCGACTGATAACTATTGTTGTAGGAAAATTCTAATAAAGACAAGTATTTTTCCCAACTACCTTCAAACTCTAAAACACAACATTGAAGCATATCTTCAAGAACTTGTATTACCCTCTCGGATTGGCCATCCGTCTGTGGGTGAAATGCAGTACTAAATTTTAACTTCGTACCTAGTGCCTCTTGTAGCTTTTTCCAAAATCTCGAGGTGAACCTCGGATCTTTATCTGAGATGATAGACATAGGTACCCTATGTAACCTCACAATTTCAACAACATATAATTAGGCTAATTTAACAAGTGAGTAATCAACATGTACCGGTATGAAATGAGCTGACTTCGTCAATTTGTCCATAATAACCCACACAAAATCTTTCTTTTTCGGTGTCAAAGGAAGTCCTGTCACAAAATCCATGGTAATCCTATCCTACTTCCACTCGGGAATCATTACTGGCTGAAGTAAACCCGAAGGTACCTGATGCTCTGCCTTTACCTATTGGCAGATCAGACAATTTGTTACAAATTTGTTACAAATTTCAAATCATTATACATTTTTGTGCTATCAGGATGTGCCGATAAACAACCACTATGCGCCTCAAGCAAAATTTCTCGAATCAACAGTTCATCTCTAGGAACACAAATCCTATCATGAAACATCAAGTAACCATCTGAACCAACTCAAAAATCCAAGTTATCACCCATCTCGCACTGAACCCTTTTGGCCTGCAATTCATCATCATTCTTTTGAGCTTCACAAATCTGCTGTAGAAACAATAGCTTAGCCTTCAACTCGGCTAATATGGAACCATCATCATACTCGTGCCCATAGCTCTCAAAGCAAACAATGACTTTCTGCTCAAAGCATACGCAACCACATTTGCCTTTTCGGGATGATACTCAATTACTAGCTCATAGTCCTTTAACAATTCAAGCCACCTTCGTTGTCTCAAATTCAATTCCTTTTGGCTCATCAAGTATTTCCAACTTTTATTGTCGGTAAAAATCTAACATTTCTCACCATACAAATAATGGTGCCAAATCTTCAAAGCAAAGACGATAGCAGCCAACTCTAAATCATGTGTTGGGTAGTTCTTTTCATGTGGTTTTAATTGACTCAAAGTATAGGCTACCATCTTGCCCTCTTGCATAAGTGCACATCCAAGGCCATTTAGTGACGCATCACTATAAATCACAAACTCCTTTCCCGATTCAGGTTATACTAGCACTGGTGCCTCAGTCAATTTAGCTTTCAATTGATCAAAATTTGTTGACATCTTTTGGTCCACTCGAATTTTACATCCTTTTGAAGCAGTTTGGTCATAGAAGAAGCAATTATAGAAAAACCCTCGACAAATTGTCGGTAATAGCAAGCTAAACCCAAAAAGCTTCTAACCTCAGTTACATTCTTCGGCGGCTTCTAATTAACAATTGCCAAAATCATGCTTTTATCAACCCATATACCATCACCCAAGACTATGTATCTAAAAAATCCAACTTCATGTAGCCAAAACTCACTCTTGCTAAATTTAGCAAATAACTTCTCTTTTCTTAAAGTCCGCAATACCGTTTTAAATGCTCAGTATGTTCTGACTCATACCGAGAATAGATCAATATATTGTCTATGAATACCACTACAAACTTGTCCAGATACTGCTGAAAAAGTCAGTTCATCAAATCCATAAACATCGTTGGCGCATTAGTTAAACCAAACGGCATAATAAGAAATTCATAATGGTCGTACCTCGTTCTAAAAGAAGTCTTTGGCACATCGGATTCCTTAACCTGTAGCTGGTAATAGCCAGATCTTAAATCAATCTTAGAGAACACCGTTGCTCCCTTTAACTGGTCAAACAGATAATCAATTCTCGGCAATGGATACTTGTTCCTGATAGTCACTTTATTTAGCTGCCTATAATTAATATAAAGCCTCATTGACCCATCCTTTGTAACACCCCAAACTCGGCCCAGAAGTTAGGCCCAAATCTGACGTGTCACATTGAAGTGTTTATCGAAAACCATGTTTTCATTGAAAACCCTTCTTTATGCAAAAACTTGAGTAAAATCCCAGTCACGTTTGTTTATCTTCGAAACATGGTACATTGAATAATTAATTACTTTGTAAAACACTTTTTAGTTGCAGAAGCTAATTTAAAAAGAAACCGATTTATGAAAACGTGATGTTTAAAGATTAAGTCACGAAATCATCTTGAAAATATCGTGGAAACATTATGTTGTTTTAAAAACAGTTAACATTTTTTTGAAAAACCATGATTTTCCTCTTTAGATATAAATTAAAATGAATAAAAACGCAAATAAAACAAATTAAAATCCCAATGGCCTTATTACAAAATTTTAAAACCAAAAGAGAATCTATACCATAAATAAAGTCCAAAACGTTATACGAAAACAGTTGTGTGGCCATCTCTGAGTCCTTCGCAGCACCAATCCTCCTAAAGCTAAGGATAACCTGCACAGTTAACAAATGGGGTGAGTTTATGAAAACTTAGTGTGTAATCTCTTTACTAGAGTAACAGTCAGTATACAGAAACAGAGACTGAAACAAAAATAGTCAGGGCTAAAGCCCTTTAACAGTAACGGTACAGTCCAATTCAGAGCATACATGGGCCAAAGCCTACTACAAAATCATTTTGGGTCACAGCCCATAATAGAATCAATTGGGCCTAGTCCAAACCAATAACAGAATAAGTGGGCTTAAGCCCAAAACAGAATCAGAACAGAGCATATATGCAACCATGTGAGTATGCATCCCAACCTAATCCATCCAGCACACCACCCGTACCAGCCAGCACACCATGTGGGGAATAACTCGACCCACCCAGCCAATACACCAATTATGCAGCCGTGCTGCTAATAACAGAAAACGTGGCAAGGCCACCAGAATTAGAATACATGGCCAAGCCACTAGTACAAAACTTGCTCCAAATCAGGCCCAACCCCATGCAGGATATCGTGAATGTCATGCTCAATCATCACACGTGCATGCAAAATGGCCATGCTTAGTAATGATCACTTAAACATATATTAAAAGTATATCAATCATACAACTGCACTTAAGTCAATTTAAACACAATCATACATTCACAGTCAAATACACAATCCAAGTCAGTCACTTGTTCACAAGGGCAAAACAGTCATTTTACACTCTAGGGCCAAAATAGTCATTTTACCTTATAGGGGTATTTCGATAATTTCATAACCAGGGTATTTCGATAATTGCACAAATTAGGGGTATTTCGATAATTTTACAAATTAGGGGTATTTTAATATTTTACAAATCGAGGGCATTTTGGTAATTTTACAAATTGAGGGCATTTCAGTAATTTTACAAACCAGGGGTATTTCAGTAATTTTACAAACCAAGGGTACTTTAGTAATTTTACAAAGTACTTTTACAAACTAGGGGTATTTTAGTAATTTTACAAACTAGGGGTATTTTTGTAATTTTACAAATCGAGGGCATTTTGGTAATTTTACAAATCCAGGGCATTTCAGCCCAATAGGAGGTCCATTGCCGCCTCGAGCAATGTAAGTAACCTAAATAGATATAATGGTGTAAATGGGCCTAAGGCCCACTACTCGGAACAAGTGATCCCACACGCTCGTGTGGCCCAATCAAAATGAATAAAAACCCAAATTAAAGCAAATTAAAATCCCGATGGCCTTATTACAAAATTTTAAAACCAAAACGGAATCTATACCATAAATAAAGTCCAAAACATTATAAGAAAATAGTCGTGTGGCCATCTCCGAGTCCCTTGCAGCACTGATCCTCCTAAAGCTAGGGATCACCTGCACAGTTAACAAACGGGGTGAGTTTATGAAAACTCAGTGTGTAATCTCCTTACTAGAGTAACAGTTAGTATACAAAAATGAAGACAGAAACAAAAACAGTCAGGGCCAGAGCCCTTTAACAGTAACGATACAGTCCAATTCAGAGCATACGTGGGCCAAAGCCCACTACAAAACCATTTTGGGTCACAGCCCATAACAGAATCAATTGGGCCTAACCCAAACCAATAACAGAATAAGTGGGCCTAAGCCTAAAATAGAATCAGAACAAAGCAAATATGTAACCATGTGAGCATGAATCCCAACCCAATCCATCCAGTACAACACCCATACCAGTTAGCACACCATGTGGGGAATAACTCGACCCACCCAGCCAACACACCAATTACACAGCCGTGCTGCTAATAACAGAAAATGTGGTAGAGCCACCAGAATCAGAATACGTGGCCAAGCCACTAGTACAGAACTTCCTCCAAATCAAGCCCAACCCCATGCAGAATATTGTGAATGTCATGCTTAATCATTACACATGTATGCAAAATGACCATGCTCAGTAACGGTCACTTAAACATATATTAAAAGCATATCAATCATACAACTACAGTCAAGTCAATTTAAACACAGCCATACATTCACAGTCATACACAGTCCAAGTCAGTCACTTGCCCACAAGGGCAAAGCAGCCATTTTACACTCTAGGGCCAAAACAGTCATTTTACCCTACAGGGGTATTTGGGTAATTTCATAAACCAGGAGTATTTCAGTAATTTCACAAATCAGGGGTATTTCGATAATTTTACAGACCAGGGGTATTTCAATATTTTACAAATCGAGGGTATTTCAGTAATTTTACAAATCGAGGGCATTTCAGTAATTTTACAATCCAGGGGTATTTCAGTAATTTTACAAACTAGGGGTATTTCAGTAATTTTAGAAACTAGGGGTATTTCAGTAATTTTACAAACTAGGGGTACTTCAGTAATTTTACAAATTGAGGGCATTTCAGTAATTTTATAAATCGAGGGCATTTCAGCCCAATAGGAGGTCCATTGCTGCCTCGAGCGACGTAAGTAACCTAAACTTAAGACAAGTCGAGCTTAGACTATAAACAAGCGCTTCTCGGGAGGCAACCCGAGCGCTAACATTCTTAACTTCTTTAACTTAAACTTTTAACTTCTAAAATCATAAACTTATTTCCTTAATGCAGGGTTCTCAAAGTCACACGGCCAGGCACATGGGCGTGCCTAAGGTCGTGGACACACCACGGGTGAGACATGGTCGTGCGACAAATAGCCACGACCGTACGATGAGGCCGTGGCCAAAACTGCTAAATCAACAAGGGCGTACAACACACCCGTACCAATAAGCCGTGGTTGAAATTGAGAAATTAGCACGGGCGTGTGACACGCCCGTGCCTAACATCCGTGGGCAAACCATAAGTCCACGAAACACACGAGCTAGACCCACGGCTGTATGCCCAATCCCCTATCTTAAACCACTCACTATCCACCACCACCACCTCATGATTCATCTGCCGATAAGGACATTTGAGCCCAATTTCTTTTATTTTTACTTTTATTTTTATTTTTAAGTCAACTGCCTTCTTAATTTTTTTTTTTACTTTATATTTTTCTTTTTCCTTGTAAATACTTATATGTTGCACTTTATCGAGTAATACCTTAATTCTTCCCATAGTTGTGTTTATTCTCCCCAGTAGCCCAGAATCATGATCTTCAAGTAGTCCTTTCTCCAATTCAGCTTCCACTATTCTAAGGAATTCATCAAGAAAATTCAGGGAGTCTCATTTCTATCCCTCACTTATGATCTATGCTTATACTTTTACCTATCATTGTACATTAAGGGCAATGTACATCTTAAGTGTAGGGGGACTCACTTTCACCTTTTGCATTGTGCTCAAATCCCTGAAATTTGTCTTGTCCCTCAAGTCACTTTCTGATATCACTATTAGAATGAATTCTGATTGATTTATGATTTTTATTGATATGTTTAGGATTAAGACATAGGTATTTGTACTTTGATTATTCAAACTTTAAGACATTAGAGAATCAAGCATGATATGTTGAATTTTTGAGAAATTAAAATTTTTTCTAGGTTATACCCCCAAATTTAGGTATTATCTTGAAATTTGAAATTCATAGGATTGACATCAAAAGCCATAATTCTGGTGAGATTTTTTAGCCTTTTGAGCATACATCCTTTCATGCTCACTTTTATTGTTGCTTTGAGTGAGTCAATACTGATTTGTTATTCTAGAACTTGCTTCGATTATGCATGTCAAGACCACGCCATTGATTTGATATATCGAGATGATAAAGGCACTTAGGTTTAACCCACTTACTCCATAAAAGCCTACCCTTATAAATAACCATTAGTGAACCCCCTTGAGCCTAACAAACCATTTATTGATTTACCCTTAATATTAACCCATAAACTTGTTTTTGATTCTTTGAGAATTTCCCTCACTTTAAATTTGATCCTCATTTTTGTTGAGATTTGGATTGAATAATTACCTAGCTATGTTCTCCTTTTCAGTTTGTAAGTTCATATTCAAAAAAAAAAAAATACATGTATATATATTTTAGTTGTAATTCGATGTTTCGCATATTTCTATGTAATTATGAGCTTCTGATTTTTAAACGTGTTATTCAAAAGGAAAAGGCTTTATTCTAGGAATATATTTCAGTGATAGAGATTTTTCTAGTTAGATAATTTTTCAGTTCAATCTCGATTCTAACCCTCTTTTTCAACTTGTGACCACACCCCTAACCAAAGCCCCATTACAACCCTTTGAAGACCTTTTGATCGACGTATCATTTCAATCTATAGTGGTGGAGATTTGATTTTCATGCAAGCTTATGGTAATAACTTTTCATGTTGACTAATGACTGCTTAATTTCTGAACCCCAAACACTTCGAGTGGATAGAGTGAATCTTTAGTGAGGATGTCAACTCTCGTTGATTTTGCATTCAAGGAAATTACTTAGAAGAGGGGAGAATGCCTATGTTTCCGTGATAAGATTCTCAACTTAGATTGGTTGAAACTTTGATGTTCTTTTAGTTGAATTCTCGATGTATGATTACTCATGGATTGATTCGAAACATTATTGATAAGATTTATAAGTTGAGAAGAATGATTTTTAATTGTGAGTTGAGGATTTTGCTTGAGGACAAGCAAAGGCTTAAGTGTGGGGGTATTTGATAAACCGTAATTTATACATATTTTTACCCCATGCTTAACATAATTTTGGATAAATTATCCCTTGAATTGTGGAATTTTGGATAAATTAACATAGGGGAGTGAAAAGAACAAGAAACGAGCCAAAAACAGAGAAAATGGGCTAGAGTGAGAAATCAATACGGCCTAGAGTTCCTCACACGGGTACACCACACGCCCGTGCCATATTAGCAGACTTGAACATGGTCTAGGCTCGATTCACACGAGCGTGTCCTGGTCATGACGAATTTAAATTTCACACGGAAAAAGCTACTTAGGGGGCTAAGAAAGATATTCTAGAGTTTATAAAAACACCCTAGGAGCAGACTTGAGAGGGGAAGGCCCGACACAGAGAGTAGAAGGCAAGGAATTACTCGAAGAAAGTTGATTGATCCATCTCAGAAGCCAGGATCTACATCAAGATTGAAGATCTCCTTTCAATCCTTTCAGAAGTTTTGGGTTTTCTTTATGTTTTGTTGTTTTCTTTACTTTGAGATGTACTCTTTTACAAACATGAACTAAATCCCCAAATACCTGAGGGGGATGAAACCTAAGACTAATCTTGTTATTGTTATCTGAATTATATGATAAATATTAGATTTGTTCTTAATTGTGTTTTTAATTCTTGAGTTGATATTTCAGGATATTAATTCAAGTCAAATGTGCTTATTCAGAGGAGCAAAAGTCCTTGTTTAAGAGTAGATCCAACACAATTAAGCAGAGTTAATCGCAATCCTAGACATAGGACGACAAAAATCTACCGGATTAGAGTTAAATCTAATAAGGGGATCTATAGATCGAGTTAATGCAAAACTAGGGGTTTTAATTAGAAAGAGATTTCAATTAATAAACCTAGGGTTAGTTGTTCTTATTCTCGACGGAGATATTAACATAATTTAGGAATCTCTACGGATCAAGTCGAATGAAGAAATCGTCTAATTCAGAGTTAAATAACAAGTGAAGTCTAGGTGAATTCTTCCTTGGGTATTGCCTTTATCATTTAGTTTTCCCAAAGTAATTCCCCAATTTATTCTTTGTCGCGTCTTTAGTTTAGTTTAGAATCAGTTAGGTTACAAATAAATCCCTCTTTACTTTTAGGCTAGATAATAGGAAGAAAGTCATTACTAGTACTTTTAGTTCCTTGGATTCAATATTCTGGTATTACCACTAACTGCATCATCCTTATGCTCGACTGATAACTATTGTTGTAGGCAAATTCTACTAAAGGCAAATATTTTTCCCAACTACCCTCGAACTCTAAAACACACCACCGAAGCATATCTTCAAGAACTTGTATTACCCTATTGGATTGGCTATCCGTCTGCGGGTGAAATGCGGTACTAAAATTTAACTTTGTACCTAGTGCCTCTTGCAACTTTTTCCAAAATCTCAAGGTGAACTTTGGATCTCTATCTAAGATGATAGACATAGGTACCCCATGTAACCTCACAATTTTGATATGTCCTTTTCCATGCCCAGCCACCAATATGATTTCTTCAAATCATTATACATTTTTGTGCTACCAGGATGTACCGATAAACAACCACTATGTGCCTCAAGCAAAATTTCTTGAATCAACTGTTCATCTTTAGGAACACAAATCCTATCATGAAACATCAAGCAACCATCTGGACCAACTCAAAAATCAGAGTTATCACCTGTCTCGCACTGAACCCTCTTGGCTTGCAATTCATCATCATTCTTTTGAGCTTCACAAATCCACTGTAGAAACAATGGCTTAGCCTTCAACTCGGCTAATATGGAACCATCATCCAACAATGTCATACTCGTGCCCATAGCTCTCAAAGCAGACAAAGACTTTTTGCTCAAAGCATCCGCAACCACATTTGCCTTTTCGGGATGATACTCAATTACTAGCTCATAGTCCTTTAACAATTCAAGCCACCTTCGTTGTCTCAAATTCAATTCCTTTTGGCTCATCAAGTATTTCAAACTTTTATGGTCGGTAAAAATCTGACATTTCTCACCATACAAATAATGGCGCCAAATCTTCAAAGCAAAGATGATAGTGGCCAACTCTAAATCATGTGTCGGGTAGTTCCTTTCATGTGGTTTTAATTGCCTCGAAGCATAGGCTACCACCTTTCCCTCTTGCATAAGTACACATCCAAGGCCCTTTAGTGACGCAGCAATCACAAGCACCTTTCCCGATGCAAGTTGCACTAGCACTAGTGCTTCAGTCAATTTAGCTTTCAACTGATCAAAACTTTGTTGAAATCTTTCGATCCACTCGAATTTTACATCCTTTTGAAGCAGTTTGGTCATAGGAGAAGCAATCATAGAAAAACCCTTAACATCGTCGGTAATAGCGAGCTAAACCCAGAAAGCTTCTAACCTTGGTTACATTCTTCTACGGCTTCCAATCAACAATTGCCGAAATCTTGCTTTTATAAAACCGAAAACCATCACTCGAGACTATGTGTCCTAAAAATCCAACTTCATGTAGCCAAAACTCACTCTTGCTAAATTTAGCAAATAACTTCTCCTTTCTCAAAGTCTGTAATACCGTTCTCAAATGCTCAGCATGTTCTTACTCATCCTAAGAATAGATCAATATATCGTCTATGAATACTACTACAAACTTGTCCAAATACTGCTGAAAAATCCGATTTATCAAATCCATAAACATTGCCGGCACATTAGTTAAACCAAAAGACATAACAAGAAATTCATAATGGCTGTACCTTGTGCTAAAACCAGTCTTTGGTACATTGGATTCCTTAACCTGTAGCTGGTAATAGCCAGATCTCGAATCAATCTTAGAGAACATCGTTGCTCCCATTAATTGGTCAAATAAGTCATCAATTCTTGGCAATGGATACTTGTTCTTGATAGTCAGTTTATTTAGCTGCCTATAATCAATACAAAGCCTCATCAACCCATCCTTCTTTTTTACTAACAATATAGGTGCACCCCGAGAGAGAAACTCGGCCTCACAAATCCCTTTCTTGTCAACTTTTGTAACTGAGCCTTCAACTCTGTAACATCCCGAAATAGGGCCTAAACGGAATAGTGATTGTGAAACCACTAACGCTAGATAGAAAAGTTTATTCTGATAAATTTTTATGATTTACCGAGTGATTAGATGCTTGTGTTAGAATATTGATAGAAAATTTCATGAATTGCATGTTTAATTTGCCTATTAGGGCTTAATTACAAAAGTTGATAAATATGCGTTCTAGATAGAAAAGGATTAAATTGAAGAGCATAGTTGAAGTAGAGGTCCTTAAATGGCAATTATACCATTAGGTTTTCATGGACAAAAATGGACATACATAGGTAGAAATAACCAAAGTTTTAATAAAGGGCATTTTAGTCATTTGGTAATTAAAAGGAATTAAAAGGGAAAAAGATGGCAAAATTGTTATCATCTTCTTCAAGTGGCCGAACCTCATGTATCACCATACCTAGGGTTTCTTCAACTTCTCAAGCTCATAGTAAGTGCATCCAAGCCCCGTTTTTAATGTTCTTTACATTTTTAGATCCCGGTAACTTGATTTAGCTTATTCTAGCAATAATTTAACCTATGGTTCATATTTGGACAATTACCCATAGGTGAAATGTGTTTATTTTGATTTTTTATGATATAATATGAGGTTTTAAATTATGTTAAACAATTTGTGCTACTCGATTTTAAGTAAAAATGAGTAAAACGACATAATCGGTAAAAATTCCTAATGTTCATAAGTACATGTTAGAGTGAGAATTTGATGTTTCCATTAAGGGAAAATGATCAGCATGTCCTAAAACATATGAATTATGGAAAAATTTTAATTTCCGAGCTTTGGGGAAAAAAGTGTAAATATGAAAAAGTTTAGGGGCAAAATCATAATTTTGCCAAAGAGTTAAGGACTGTTTTGATAAATGTGACTATTAAATAAGCTAAATTTGCTAATTATAGATCAAGAATAATGAAATTTTGGGATAGACCGAGGAAAGAAAAAGGTAGAAGATTAAGTTGTCAAGTTGATCGTATTTTGCTCCGAGGTAAGTTTACCGTAAATAAATGCAATATTTCGATATTTTATATTAATGTTGTTAATTTCCAGCATATATACATTTATTTTATGAGAATATTCCAAGTTGAGTCAAAGACGAGGTAACAAAGAAAAAGTATCAAAAAGCCCGTTTGAACATTAGGAATGTATGGGATACGGAATGTCATGACATTTTGGGTTGAGACAGTTGAGGAACATCCCATGTAAGTCCATATCAGACATATGGCATTGGCAGGTTGAGACAGTTGAGGAACATCCCATGTAAGTCCATATTAGATATATGGCTTTCGCAGGACAGGGGAACATCCCATGTAAGACCATGACTAGAGCATGGCATTGGCAGGCTATTATCAGGCAGGAAAACCCAAGTACCCTTAATATTCCAAACAGTTCATCGGGCTAATATACAGGCTATGTTACAAGAAAGTTCAGGTAAAGGAATGATAAACAGGAAAGTTAAAGAGTAAGTGGAGAAGTAAAATAAAGATTTTGTTAGTTGATGGTATAATATGAGTATAATTATACTTGGTGAATGTTGTCATTTATTTGCTTGTAAACTTACTAAGCATTGTAGCTTACTCTTTTTCCTTTCTCTCTTTTATAGTGTAGCCAAGCCAATTTGGGAATCGTAAGGACGTCGAAGTTCGTCTCACACTATCAAAGGCTATCTCAGTATTTTGTAATTTGAAATGTTTTAAGTTATGGCATGTATAAGGACTTAGTCATTTTGTGTGTATCTCCTTATGATACGATTAAAGAATGACATGGGAATACTTGATAATGATTAGCTATTGAAATGGCTAATTAAGAACATGTTTTGATGTTATGTATGCCTAAATGATAGTTTATGCAAAGAAATGATAGTTTATGCAAAGAAATGATGGACGAGTAAAAGTTGACCATGAAACAGTTTTGTAACAGCAGCAGTGATGTGAATTCCAAAAATTACTAAAAATTGTAGAAATAGAATTAAATAGTGAATAAGATATAGAATTAAATTTTATTGAGTTTATTTTCATAAGAAAGAAACAGAGCAAGCAAAGGAAGTTTATATTCTGAGATATTTAAATTCTTGTGAGACTGGTTCAGGGGGATTTTGTGATCCCCTGTTTTGAATTTAGAAATTCACTAAAAATTGTACGAAAATAATTATGAGTTATAATTTATATGTATGGATTACTTAGTGAGTATATTTTCATTAGAAAGAAGCAGAAACACTATATGAAAGCTTTACTAAGAGGTAATTGATTTTTAGTGAGAAGTGTCCAGAACTGTTGGACTGTGAAATTGGGGAACCTTTAACTAATAAACTGTACTAATTGGCCACACCAAAAATTCTGAATAAATTATGGTAAGAAGATATATGAGTCTAGTTTCAGGGAAAATTTACGAATTTAAATTTTGAGTTTTGTAACTCGAGTTATAATTAATTTAGTGACTATTATGCGGGTGGACAGTTTTATTATGAACAGTGAAACAAATTGTTTTAATTTGTGTAAGTAATTGGAAAATTTTTAAATGTTCCCGGTTTGGTCCCGAGCCATTCCAATTGCACGTTAAGGGCCTCGAGGGCCCATTTTAGGGATATATATTGGTTGAATGTGAATGAATTAATTTTAAAAGCAAATATTTATGCCCCGAACTAGTAAGGTAAGTCTGGTAATGCCTCGTGCTCGACTCCGGCGACGGTCTCGGGTAAGGGGTGTTACAAACTCTCTCATTTCTGTCAGAGCCATCCTATATGGAGCAATGAAAATAGTTGCAGTCCCAGGTAACAAGTCAATAGCAAACTCAATTTCTCTAACAGGAGGTAACCCGGGTAACTCTTCCGGAAACACGTCTGGAAATTCACAAACTACAGGCACCAATTCAAGTCTCAACTCTGACACCTCAGTATTCAACACATATGCTAGATAAGCCTCACACCCTTTTCTCATGCATTTCTGAGTAGACATACAGGAAATCACCACTGGCATTTTAATCAACTCATCTGTTCCAACCCACAGAATTTCTCCACTTTCACATTTCAGCTCAAGAGTTTTCTGTCTAAAATTTACCTTAACATCATGTAATGTCAACCAATCCATGCCCAAAAAAATATCAAACTTGTCAAATGACAACAACATCAAATTAGCCAGAAAATAGGAATCCTGAATCATCAAAGGACAATTCTTGCAACCTTATCTACCAATATGAATTTGCCTAACGGGTTCAACACCTTCATAACAATTTTAGTCAACTCAACAGGCAATGTCATACTATGCACCAATTTTTCACAAATGTAAGAATGAGTGGAGCCTGGGTCTATTAAAGCAATAACATCAATATTATAAAGTGAGAATGTACCGGTAATCACGTCCGGAGATGATGCCTCCTCATGAGCTCGCACAGCATAAGCACTACCAGGTGTTCTCGTCTCAGATCTCACAACTGTATCTATCACTATACCCTTACCACTGGTTCCACCTCCGATGTTCCTTAGCGGTCTACCCTTGCTAATAGTGTGACTTGATCTAGCACCTTGAAATTTCTCATCTCCTGCTCCCTCAGGGAAATATTTAATAAAATGATGTACAGAACCACACCTGAAACAAGCCAATTAGGTCCCCAACACTCACCGGTGAGTCGTCTGCCACAACTCTGACACTAAGATCTATCAGTCCTTACATTACCCACACTAGCCATTGATGTAGCCTAAGTTTTAGAACCCAAATATGCTTTACCCCGATCTCGGCGTGACAGTCCAACTGAAAATGTCATTCTAAGATTTATTTCTTTAGACCTCTTTGATGAAGATTGGAAGGACTTATTCATTGGTCTCTTCTGAGCATCTCGAGCCCCCATAATTTCTTTTCTCTTCTCTTTATTTAGCTCTTCAGCTTTGCATGCTCTATCAACTAACACCACAAATTCTTTTAGTTCTAGAATTCTCACCAGCACTTTGATATCCTCATTGAGCCCGTCCTCCAACCTTCTACACAAAATCACCTCGGTAGAAACACATTCTTGTGCATATTTTGTAACACCCCAAACTCGGCCCAAACGTTATGGCCGAATCGGGTGGTGTCACATAGCAAGGTAACTCGCACAAATATGATACATTGAAAGACTTGAGTCTATTGTCTGTTTGTGGTTTAAATCAATGGTTTATTTCAAATCAACCTTGCTAGAAAAATATTTAAGGATAAAAACCATTTGAACCTTTGCTTGTTTTAGAAGTTCAGGTGAGTTAGACAAAAGCTTTAATTTTGGGAAGAAAAGCCCATGGTTGTACCCTTTGTTATGTTTCTTGTTAATTGTGGCAGAAGCTCATGTTTTAAGAAAAATAATAAGTTAATTATATTGATTTTGAAACCATGTTTAAATTTTTAACAAAAAATTCAATAGAATAATAATAAAGAAACCTAAATATAAACCCGTACCGGAGATGATAGGCCTTATTACATCCCAATAAAAAAACAATAATTAAAGGTAAAGTAACTTGAAACTATTAAAATTTCTAATTAACTTGCAGTGTGGCCACCTCTGAGTCCTTTCCTACGTCGAGCCGCCTACTGAGGGTCACTTGAAAAAAATAAAAGAGGGTGTGAGTTTTCGAAAACTCAGTGTGTACAGCCCTCGGTGATCATATCAACGCGCAATTAACATATTGGGCGTAAGCCCTATCATTATCGGTGGCCTTTGGGCCTTAGCCAAAATGGCCTCAATTGGGCCCAAGCCCATAACACAATATACAGTGGCCTTCGGGCCTAAGCCCTTAGTGGCCACAGTTGGGCCTTAGCTCATATCACATCAATATCATATGTGTCCAATGCACCCATCCTAATCCAACCCTGCAGTCTATTTTCCCTTCCAACCCTACACTCCTATAGGGATATAAATATCAACCCACCCATCCCTACACTTTAGTGGTAGCACCGATTGCGACACCAACTCAATCATTGCAGCAGAGCTGCTAGTCATATAATAGGCTTAAAAGCCACCGGTGGATCCACGGTCGTCAAGCGACCGTGCGATCCTCACATATCTTCCTCCATATCATAAAACCCACCCAAGTGCAACATACATCACATGAATCCAACATACACATTTCCACATATTTAGCACCTAGGGGGTATTTTAGTCCTTTATACAATAAGGGCATTTTAGTCATTTTATTCAGTATTTCTACCCTATAGGGGTATTTCAGTAATTCTACCCTATAGGGGTATTTTAGTAATTCTTAACAATACGGGTCTTAATTATGAACTTTGGCCCGTCAACAAGTCCTCGTTGGCTAAAGTGAACGAACATTATGCACCAGGTAGGATTCTTGAGAAGAAGAGGTGGGTCATTAAGACCGCTTAAGTACCAAGCTGTCCCTAGATCCAATCCTAGACATACATATGCCCATTGCCACACTCTAACCTTACGACTTGTCCACAAACGCACTTGATAAGTTAATTAAGTTTTATGCCGCTTAAGGATTCATTAGAAACTAGGCCTAAAGTCCATTATAAAACCCTAGCAAGTCTATATGCTTTCATAAATTCATTAGCCCATTAGGCCTAATCACATTTATATGGCCCATTAAGCCCAATCACAAATATACAGCCCATCAGGCCAAATCTATTCCAAACATTCAACCAACTTTACCAACTCGTAACTTATTATCACTTATCAGCTTTTGCCGATTTGGGCCTATGAGCCCGTCGAGCCCATTTGGCCCATTCTGGCCCGATTGGCCAAAAAGAGGCCCGAGACCCTGAGATGGCTTCCTTGGCCTCGGTCATTGTATCGGTATCTCTACATGAGTGTTCGCATGCTCGTGTGGTTGCCGGTGCCAACCCTTTGGCTTTTCGACTTTTCAGCATTCCAGCTTTTTGGGATTTTAGCCTTTGCCGATTTGTCGTGTGTGCGGTGTATGTACACACCCTATTGAAGAGAACTGTAACAGCTCACACGCGTAGGACCTATATTTCATTTAGAGAACTCGATTAGTCACTTACAAGATCTAGCAATTCCTAATATCAAAACCGAACCTGAGACAACCCTTACCTTAATCGAATCGATTTACACCCCCTTAAGATGCTTGATTTCGAAACGATCTCCCCTCCTTACGATTGTATCCTTCACTGGTTGACTAAGAGGTATATAGATTCAATGAGAAGAGAATGATTAGATAAGCCATTCGGCTTTCACTAAGGCACAGGAGGAATATGAATATGTGCTTACCAGGACTATCTTTGATCCTGCAGCCTAGATAGCTTATAGGTGAGATTCGATTTCTAAGAATCGAATAAGAGTAGTAGATGACAATAATAGATTTGAAATGGAGGAGAAGCAACAATAAATTGGCAAAGTCGTAGGGCTATTCGGTCATAAGAGAAATAGGGATAGTATTCGGCTTTTTGGGAGAAGAAAAAGAGAGTATATTAGCCTTTAACACAATCGATTGTGGAAGTATAGATCTGGATCTAAGAAACAAAGTAGTCATTTTGGGAGAACAAGTAAAGAATTGGCACAAGCAAGGTGGTTTGAAAGCAATCATTTGGCTATGAGGTGATACGAGGAGGAGTAGAGAAAAGAAGAAGTATTGAGAGGATTTGGCTCTTAGAGTTTGAAAGAATGAGTATGTGAAGGGAACAACAATGCTATCTAATCGAATAAAGAAAGAAAACCCCAAAAACAAATCACTCATATGCCAAAAGCAAAAAGGCCAAGAGCATTCGGCTATACCCTTAAAAAAAAACCACATCGGCACTAAACCCTTACCTAAGCCGATTTCTCCCTTCTCCTTATAACGCCCCCACGCCCGAGACTATTGCCTGAGTCGAGCTTGAGGTGTTACTGAACATAATTTTCCATTTTAAGAACTTTGAAACATTTAATTCTACATTCACAGCATACTATCTACCTGCATTACGGTTACAAAAAAAATCATATCTCGAGTTACGAAACTTGAAATCAAGATCTGTAAATTTTCCCTAAAACTAGACTCATATATCTATATACTAATTTTTTTCTAGAATTTTTGGTCAGGCCAATTAGTATAGTTTATTAGTTAAAGTTACCCCTGTTTCAGGACTCGACTACACTGACCTCTACTTACTACGAACCACTTTTCTCTCTCTACAAAATTCATATGACTATGCTGTTTGTTTCTATTAAAACTAGACTCAAAAATGATTTTGAAAATATAAAGCATATCTGCTAATTATTTTTGTAAAATTTATGGTGAATTCCCAAATTTGGAACAGGGGATCCAGAAATCGCTCTGGCCCTGTCTCACAAAAACCCAAATATCTCATCACATATAACTCCTTTACCTATTTCGATTCTTCTATATGAAAGTAGAAACAATAAGCTTTAATTCTATCTTTAATTCATCACCTAATCCGGTTTTTACTATTTTTAGTGATTTTTCAAACTCACATCATTGTTACAGTAATGTTCTATTTTATGGCACATTTCATTTTTTTATGAATTTTCATGAACTACATAACATATTAGTCTCACATAGCATCCAACATTATCTAGGCTAGCCATTCCAATGACTAATCATTACCAAGCATTTTCTTAACCAAACCACAACCATATCATAAGATTATTTACCAAAATAAGATCATTGCTATACATGCCATACTTAAGTTATACAAGCCATTTTACCAAAAAGTCCTTCGGATAGTGTGATCGAGCCTTCGACCTATCCCGATTCCTGAGCTGGCTTATCCAACACTACAATGAATGGAAAAGAGGGAGTAAGCATAAATGCTTAGTAAATCCATATGCAAATAACAAGTAACATAACAACACAATTATACCAAACAACATTAGCATGTTATCACCAAGACATATTCCACATTTCTAGCCATCGTGTATCAAGTTTCAACCCGAGGGTTAAGAACATACCTGTCCAAAGTGTGCATTTCGCGACACTTACCAAAATATCATTTGCATCTCAAGCATTCTTCCATTTCGCTAAAATTTTACCCGTTGAACACATCAGAATATAACTCGGATACATGGATAATTTGCACATAAGTGCCACATATGTAATCAAGCAACCATGTAACCCGCCCATAAGTGAACTCAGACTCAACTCAACGAGCTCGGGCGTTCGCATCCATAAGTGAACTCGGACTCAACTCAATGAGTTCGGATGCCTAGTTACATCTCACGAACTCGGACTCAACTTAACAAGTTCAGACATTTGCATCCATAAGTGAACTCGGACTCAACTCAACGAGCTCGGATGCCCAACCATCCTAGTGACATGTCACTTGTATCCTAATCTATTCCCAAGGTTCACACGGGATTTTCCTCAATCACACATTTCCCAGTCGTTCTCCTCAGAATATCGGAACCAATACGTTGCTTGCATCTCATACTTATCAATTTAATCACATACTTTTCATACCAATACATAATATTTCACAAAGCATAATATTCATAATAACAAGTATCATATCATATAAATAGCATTAAATCACTTAAAATAGCAATTATGTTACATTACTTACACATGAACTTACCTCGGTACAAAATATAGCAATTTTGCAATTTAGTCCACAATCTTTTCTTTTCCTCGATCAAGGTTGATTCCACGTCTTTCTTGATCTAAAATAACACATTTAACTTATTTAATACTCACATTTATCAAAATAGTCCTAAATTCAAATTTTGGCAAAATTATAATTTTGCCCCTAAACTTTTACATATTTACACTTTTGCTCCAAAGCTCGGAAATTAAATTTTATTTCAAATTCTTATGTTTTAGGACATGCTGATCATTTATTTGCTATTAGCAAGCTCAAATTCCCACTATAACACATACTTATGAACGATATGTACTTTTACCGATTAAGCCGTTTTGTTCGTTTTTACTTAAAATCGAGTAGCACAAGTTGTCTAACATAATTTAAAACCTCATATTCTATCATAAAACATCAAAATACACAAATTTCACCTGTGGGTATTTTTCCAAATATGAACCCTAACTTAAATTATTGCTAACATAAGCTTTATCGAGTTACCGGGACTACAAAAACGTAAAGAACATTAAAAACAGGGCTTGGAATCACTTACTATGGAGCTTGGAAGCTTGAAACAAACCCTAGCTATGGAGAACCCTTGAAATTTCGTGGTAATGAAGAAGATGATCAACTTTGTGTTATTTTTCCCTTTTTATTTCATGTTAATATCCAAATGACCAAAATGCCCCTCCTTACTAAACTTTCAAAAATTCCATCCATGTCCAAATTTTGTCCATGAACTTAAAATTGGCCAAATTACTATTTAAGACCTCCTAGTTAATATTTCAAAGCAATTTCATACTAGAAACTTCTAGAATGCAAGTTTTGCAACTTATTCGATTTAGTCCCTAATTTTAAATTAAGCACTTTACGCATAGAATTTCTTCACGAAATTTTCACACAATCATGCAATCATATCATAAACCTCAAAATAATTATAAAATAATTATTTCTACCTCAGATTTGTGGTCACAAAACCACTATTCTGATTAGGCCCTAATTCGGGATATTACAACTCTCCCCCTTTAAGAATTTTCATCCTCGAAAATCTTACCGGTAAACAGGTGTGCGTATTGATTTCTCATAGTTTCCTCAGGCTCCCATGTAGCCTCTTCTACTCCATGCTTTTGTCACAACACTTTCACAAGAGCAATACTTTTATTCCTTAGTTGTTTAACTTCTCGAGCTAAAATCTTTATCGGTTCTTCTTCATAGGTCATGTCTGGTTGTAGTTCAATTTCTGTCGGTGAAACCATATGTGAAGCGTCCAAACGATACCGACGTAACATAGACACATGGAACACATCATGAATCTTCTTCAATTCAGATGGCAATTCTAACCGATAAGCTACCGGTCCAACTCTTTCAATTATTTCATACGGCCTAATAAAACGCAGACTTAATTTGCCCTTCCGTCCAAATCTAAGAACTTTCTTCCACGGAGACACCTTTAAAAATACTTTATCACCAACTTGAAACTCAGTTTATTTTCGTTTCAAATCTGCATAAGATTTCTGTCTATCTGAAGCAGCTTTCAAACATCTCGAATTACCTTCACTTTTTCTTCGGTTTCTTTTATTAGATCAACTCCATAGATCCGATTTTCCTTGAGTTCAGTCCAATACAAAGGCATTCGACACTTACGACCATACAATGCTTCATAAGGTGCCATCTTCAAGCTCGTCTGATAACTGTTATTGTAAGCAAATTCCACCAACGGTAGATATCTTTCCCAACTTCCTTGAAATTCCAATACACAACATCTGAGCATATCTTTAAGAATCTGAATTACTCTCTCTGATTGCCCATCAGTTTTTGGATGAAAAGTAGTACTGAAATTTAACTTTTTACCTAACGCGTCTTGTAACTTTTGCCAAAACCGTGAGGTAAACCTCGGATCTCTATCCGAAATGATCGACAATGGTATTCCGTGTAGTCTAACAATTTCTCTGACATATAGTTCAGCCAACTTGTTAAGAGAATAATCTGTACGTACCGAAATAAAATGAGCCGACTTAGTTAATCTGTCAACTATTACCCAGATGGCATCTTTCTTTCCTGGAGTCAATGGCAACCCTGAGACAAAATCCATAGTAATCCGATCCCATTTCCATTCAGGAACCATAATAGGCTGAAGTAATCCCGAAGGCACTTGGTGTTCAGCTTTCACCTGTTGACAAATTAAGCATTTGGACACAAACTCCGATATATCCCTTTTCATTCCATTCCACCAATATATTTTCTTCAAGTCATTATACATTTTCGTACTACCCGGATGAATCGAGAGACAACTACTATGTGCTTCTTGCAGGATCTTTTGAATCAATTCCTCGTTCTTCGGTACACAAATCCGATCTTTAAACATCAAACACCCATCAGAACCAATTCTGAAATCTGACTCTGTATCAACCTCACATCGCTTTCTTTTGGCTTGCAAGTCTTCATCGCTTTTCTGAGAATCACAAATCTCTTGTAAAAACATCAGTCTTGCTTTCAATTCGGCTAGAATCAAACCATCATCTGACATTTCCAACTAAGTGTTCATAGCTCTCAAAGCAAACAACAACTTTCTGCTCAAAGCATCAACAACTACATTTGCTTTTCCTGGATGGTAGTCAATCACAAGCTCGTAATCTTTCAATAACTCCAACCATCTTCAATGTCTCAAGTTCAAGTCTTTTTGTGACGTCAAATATTTAAGACTTTTGTGGTTGGTATATACTCGACACTTTTCTCCATATAGATAATGTCGCCAAATCTTCAAAACAAACACCACCGCAGCCAATTCCAAATCATGAGTCGGATAATTCCTCTCGTGAGGTTTTAACTGCCTCGAAGCATAAGCCACAACCTTTCCTTCTTGCATCAGTACACATCCCAAACCATTTAAAGAAGCATCAATATATACCACAAATTCTTTACCTGACTCGGGCTGTACTATTACTGGTGCCTCTATTAATAACTTTTTCAATTCTTCGAAACTCTGTTGACATCCTTCTGTCCACTCAAATTTAACATCCTTGCGGAGTAATCTAGTCATAGGAGCAGCAATTATAGAAAATCCATTCACAAACCGTCAATAATATCCAGCTAGCCCTAAGAAACTTCTAACTTTGGTTACATTCTTCGGTGGTTTCCAATCAACAATAGCTGAAATTTTATTGGGATCAACCCTTATACCATCACCTGAAACAATATGACCCAAAAATCCAGCTTCCCGAAGCCAAAATTCACTTTTACTAAACTTGGCATATAACTACTTATTTCTTAAAGTCTGCAAAACTATTTTCAAATGCTCGGCATGCTCGGTCTCATCTTTTGAATAGATTAAAATATCATCTATAAATACCACAACAAACTTGTCCAAGTATGGTCGAAATATGTGATTCATCAAATCCATAAACACAGCAGGAGCATTTGTCAACCCAAATGGCATGACTAAAAATTCATAATGACCATACCTTGTTTTAAAAGCAGTTTTAGGCACATCTGACTCTTTTACCCGCAGCTGGTAGTACCCAGATCTCAAGTCAATCTTTGAAAACCAAGTCGCTCCTTTCAGCTGATCAAACAAATCATCAATTCTCGATAATGGATACTTGTTCTTGATTGTCACTTTGTTCAGCTACCGATAGTTGGCACATAGTCTCATTGAACCATCCTTCTTTTTCACAAACAATACAGGAGCACCTCAAGGCAAAAAACTCGGTCTCACGAAGCCTTTGTCTGTCAACTCTTGCAACTGCGACTTTAATTCCTTCAATTCCGTTGGTGCCATTCTATACGGAGCAATCGAGATCGAAGCTATTCCCGGCATCAACTCTATACCAAATTCTACTTCCCTGACTGGAGGCAAACCCAGCAATTCTTCTAGAAATACATCCGTGAATTTACATACAATCGGCACTAATTCTACTTTCTTTTCAGTTTCTTTTGTATTCAACACATATGCTAAATAAGCTTCATAACCCTTTCTCAAATATCTCTGAGTCGACATTGAAGAAATCACACTAGACAATGCCTCTGATTTATCTGATTCAACCCGTAAAGTTTTGCCATTTTCACACTTTAATTCAATAACTTTCTGTTTACAATTTACTATAGCATCATGCAATGTTAACCAATCCATGCCCAAAATAACATCAAATTCATCAAACGGCAACAACATCAAGTCAGCCGGAAAGTAATAACCTCGAATCATTAAAGGATATTTCTTGCATACTTTATCAACTATGACACATTTGCCTAACAGGTTTGATACTTTAATCATAAATTCTATATTCTCAACAGGTATATTCATGCTAGACACCAATTTCATGCACACATATGAATGAGTAGAACCGGGATCAATTAAAGCAGTAACATTAACATCATAGATAGAAAATATACCGGTGATCACATCGGGTGAGGAAGCATCTTCACGCGCTTTAATAGCATAAGTTCTAGCCGGAGCCCTTCCTTCAGATTTAACTGCTGAATCTCTGACCACATTCTTGCTGCTTGCTTCACTCCCAGCTTTTCTTGAATACCTTCCTCTCGAATCTGTACCACCAGTTTTCGCGCTTTGAAATCTTTCTTTTTCAACTTTCTCTGGGCAGTCTCTAATAAAATGATCCGAAGAACCACATCGAAAACATTCATTTGCTCTGCATAGACCAAAATGATTTCTGCCACACTGCTGGCACTCAGGCTTAACAAATCTCGAGTTCCCTACACTGGCTGCCGAAGTAGTCTGGGACTTAGGACCCACATTTTGCTTCTTAAAATTCCCATATGACTGTCTAGCTGAAACTTGGGAACGAGGATTCATATTTCTTGATTTTCCAGGTTGCTGTGAGGGTGCACTGCCCATCTGTCTTTTCTTCCAATTTCGTGTCTCAGATTTTACTTTTTTCTTCTCTTTAAGTAGTTCTTCAGCCTTGCAAGCTCGATCGACAAGTACCACCATTTCTTTTAATTCAAGAATCCCAACAAATACCTTAATGTCTTCATTGAGCCCATCTTCAAATCGCCTACACATTTTGGCCTCTGTAGGAACATATTCTCTAGCATACTTGCTCAATCTGACGAACTCTCTTTCATATTCAGTGACTGTCATATTACCTTGCTTTAGCTACGTTTCTAGTTAATAAATCTTTCACTGATGTATTTCTTCCGAAACTTTTCTTGAAAGAATTCCCAGGTTACTCTCTCTTTCGTTACCACCGAAATCAATGTCTTCCACCAATTGTAGGCTGAATCCCTCAACAAAGATATAGCATATTTCAAGCATTCTTCAGGTGTACAAGATAGTTCATCAAATACCCGGATAGAATTCTCAAGCCAGAACTCTGCTTTCTTGGCATCATCATCTACATTAGCTCTGAATTCTTCAGCCCCTAGCTTACGGATTTTATCAACTGGAGTTCTTTGGAATTTCATCATATCCACACCCTGAGGCATCAGGGGTATAGGTTGAGGAATTGGGGGAGGTGAGGGAGGTTGTACATTCAGGTTCGTACGAACGAACTCAGTATACCAAGCACTCATCATCTAGAGAAAGGCTTCTCGACCCTTTTCTCCTCCTCCTTGACCAATAGTGGGAGGTGGATTTTCAGTCGGCACCGCCCCTTCAGCCGGAGCTGGTGCATTACTTTCTACATCATCGGCCATAGTTGGATCGGGATCCATTTACTATAAAAAAATCATTTAAAAGGTCAGAAGTCGTCACAATATCACAATATACACATATGGCATGTATAGCAAAATCCGTACATAAAACATGTTAGTCCGAGAACCGACTAAACCTTCTCTGATACCACCAAATGTAAAGCCCCCACGCCCGAGACCATCGCCTGAGTCGAGCTTGAGGTGTTACTGAACATAGTTTTCCATTTTAAGAACTTTGAAACATTTAATTCTACATTCACAGTATACTGTCTACCTGCGTTATGGTTAAAAAAATCATATCTCGAGTTACGAAACTTGAAATCAAGATCTGTAAATTTTCCATAAAACTAGACTCATATATCTATATAATAATTTTTTCTAGAATTTTTGGTTAGGCCAATTAGTACAGTTTATTAGCTAAAGTTACCCCTATTTCAGGACTCGATTACACTGACCTCTGCTTACTACGAACCACTTTTCTCTCTCTAAAAAATTCATATGACTATGCCATTTATTTCTATTAAAAATAGACTCAATAAGGATTTTGAAAATATAAAGCATACCTCCTAATTATTTTTGTACAATTTATGGTGAATTCCCAAAGTTGGAACAGGGGACCCAGAAATCACTCTGGCACTGTCTCACTAAAACCAAAATATCTCATCATATATAACTCCTTTACCTGTTTTGCTTCTTCCATATGAAAGTAGACACAATAAGATTTAATTCCATATTTAATTCATTACCTAATTTGGTTTCTACTATTTTTAGTGATTTTTCAAACTCACGTCATTGTTACAATAATGTTTTGTTTTATGGCACATTTCATTTTTTTATGAATTTTCATGAACTACATAACATATTAGTCTCACATAGCATCCAACATTATCTAGGCTAGCCATTCCAATGACTAATCATTACCAAGCATTTTCTTAACCAAACCACAACCATATCATAAGATTATTTACACAAAATAAGAACATTGCTATACATGCCATACTTAAGTTATACAAGCCATTTTACCAAAAAGTCCTTCGGATATTGTGATCGAGCCTTCGACCTATCCCGATTCCTGAGCCAGCTTATCCAACACTACAATGAATGGAAAAGAGGGAGTAAGCATAAATGCTTAGTAAGTCCGTATGCAAATAACAAGTAACATAACAAAGCAATTATACCAAACAACATTAGCATGTTATCACCAAGACATATTCCACATTTCTAGCCATCGTGTATCAAGTTTCAACCCGAGGGTTAAGAACATACCTGTCCAAAGTGTGCATTTCACGACACTTACCAAAATATCATTTGCATCTCAAGCATTCTTCCATTTCGCTAAAATTTTACCCGTTGAACACATCGGAATATAACTCGGATACATGGATAATTTGCACATAAGTGCCACATATGTAATCAAGCGACCATGTAACCCACCCATAAGCGAACTTGGACTCAACTCAACGACCTCGGGCGTTCGCATCCATAAGTGAAATCGGACTCAACTCAACGAGTTCGGATGCCTAGTTACATCTCACGAACTTGGACTCAACTCAATGACTTCGGACATTTGCATCCATAAGTGAACTCATACTCAACTCAACGAGCTCGGATGCCCAACCATCCTAGTGACATGTCACTTGTATCCTACTCTATTCCCAAGGTTCAAACGGGATTTTCCTCAATCACACATTTCCCAGTCGTTCTCCTCGGAATATCGGAACCAATACGTTGCTTGCATCTCATACTTATCAATTTAATCACATACTTTTCATACCAATACATAATATTTCACAAAGCATAATATTCATAATAACAAGTATCATATCATATAAATAGCATTAAATCACTTAAAATAGCAATTACGTTACATTACTTACACATGAACTTACCTCCGTACAAAATATAGCAATTTTGCAATTTAGTCCACAATCTTTTCTTTTCCTCAATCAAGGTTGATTCCACGTCTTTCTTGATTTAAAATAACACATTTAACTTATTTAATACTCACATTTATCAAAATAGTCCTAAATTCAAATTTTGGAAAAATTACAATTTTGCCCCTAAACTTTTACATATTTACACTTTTGCCCCAAAGCTCGAAAATTAAATTTTATTTCAAAATCTTATGTTTTAGGACATGCTGATCATTTATTTGCTATTAGCAAGCTCAAATTCCCACTATAACACATACTTATGAACAATATGTACTTTTACCGATTAAGCCGTTTTGTTTGTTTTTACTTAAAATCGAGTAGCATAAGTTGTCTAACATAATTTAAAACCTCATACAAATTTCACCTATGGGTATTTTTCCAAATATGAACCCTAACTTAAATTATTGCTAACATAAGCTTTATCGAGTTACCGGGACTACGAAAACGTAAAGAACATTAAAAATGGGGCTTGGAATCACTTACTATGGAGCTTGGAAGCTTGAAACAAACCCTAGCTATGGAGAACCCTTGAAATTTCATGGTAATGAAGAAGATGATCAGTTTTGTGTTATTTTTCCCTTTTTATTTCATGTTAATATCCAAATAACCAAAATGCCCCTCCTTACTAAACTTTCAAAAATTCCATCCATGTCCAAATTTTGTCCATGAACTTAAAATTGGCCAAATTACTATTTAAGACCTCCTAGTTAATATTTCAAAGCAATTTCATACTAGAAACTTCTAGAATGCAAGTTTTGCAACTTATTCAATTTAGTCCCTAATTTTAAATTAAGCACTTTACGCATAGAATTTCTTCACGAAATTTTCACACAGTCATGCAATCATATCATAAACCTCAAAATAATTATAAAATAATTATTTCTACCTCAGATTTGTGGTCACAAAGCCACTATTCTGATTAGGCCCTAATTCGGGATATTACACTCCTAAAGTCCCATTCGGCTCCACTTTATCCAACAACCCAATCCCTAAGTTTTCTCTAAGATTTCCTCCTCTTATCACTCCTTGAATCCCTCCTATGACCACTTCAAACTCCTCCCATCAGAGTTCAACTCTAACTCCAGCACTGGTTATCAAAAGATACAAAATAAAATCACCATCTCTACGCTAGCCAACCCTTGAACCTTGGACCTCCTAGCCTCCCAGTAATGCCACCTTCCTGCCCCCCAGGTGGCATCACTTAGCCACTAGGCCACAGGCCCATCTATGTCTTATTTCCTTTTAATTTGTTTAAAAGGCCTAATGCGTGAGATCAGGGTTCCACTAAGGCAAAAATTAAATTTTTCCTATAGTCTACCTTAAACCCGAGACTTCAAAGAAACCTTGTAATACCTTAAAAATTAATACTCTAATAGTGCTAATCATACACGTCAGCTACAGCACACAAAATTAAAAGTTTTGGGATTTTGGGGCGTTACATATTTGCTAAGTCTGACAAATTCACATTCATACTCAGCCACGATCATCTTACCTTGTTTCAGCTCGAGGAACTCTTTCTGTTTTTGATCCACAAACCTCTGACTTATATACATTTTGCAAAATTCCTCCAAAAAGAAATCCCACGTCACTTTCTCCCTCGGAACCACAGATATTAATGTCTTCCACCAACGATAAGCTGAATCTTTCAACAAGGACTCGGCACATTTTAGACACTCCTCAAGTGTCCACGATAACTCTTCAAATACTCTAACAGAATTTTTGAGCCAAAACTCCACTCTTTCTGGATCATCATCCACACTAGCTCTAAACTCTTCAACTCCTTGTTTCCAAATTTTATCCACCGGAGGTTTTCCCAACCTTACCATATCAACACCCTATGGGGTTACGGGAATCGATTGTGGTATAGACAGGGGAGGAGGGGGTTGAGCATTAGGATTTGCTCTAACAAAATCAGTGTACCAATCATTCATCACTCAGAGAAAGGCATCCCGAGCCTCGTCTTCTTGACTCATAGTCTCATTTCTATCTTTTACAGGCACGGTACGTTGCGCGGGAGCCGACACATTGCTAGCAGCATCATCAGCCACAGCTCGTTCGGGATCCATTACTATATAAAACTAAAACACAGTTTAAAAACATCAAGAGTCACCACACTATCACAATATATCTATGGCATGTATAGCTAGACTCATCCACCACACTACGGTAGTCTGAGAACCGACTAAACCATAGCTCTGATACCACTAAATGTAACACCCCTTACCCGAGTTTATCACCTTACCCGAGTACGAGGCATTAACGAACAACACCACTATCATTCATACATAATCGAACCACAAATTTCTGTTCCAATTTAAAATTTATTCATAAAATATTATACAACCCTTAAAATGGCCTTACGAGGCTCAAAACATAGTTTAGGAATGGTCCGAGGCCAAATCGAGAACTTAAAAACATTTTGGAAAAATTTGACCTAATACAGGGTACACACCCGTGTGAAACAAGGGTATGCCCATGTGGGCAGGCCGTGTGGTCACACAAGCCCGTGTCCCCTACCTGTGTTGAATTATTGGAAAATTATTTTTCAATTCGAACCTACAGGGGTTTTCACATGGCCGAGCACACGCCCGTGTCCTTGGCTTGTGTCCACCACATGGCCTCGACACTCTAGTGTGGCCTCCCTATGTGAAAAACTAGAACATTCTGTTTATGACGTCAGCATGTCATTTTGGTCACACAGCCACGGGACACGTCCGTGTGACCAGGCCATGTGATGTCCTTAAACTCCAAAAATCCCATACAGGGTTCACACGCCCTACACACTTGGCTATGCGGACTGGCCGTGTGGTCCTCACAACTGCATGCATTTTTCCACAATTTCACTTGCCCAAAGAACACACCTGCAAACACACATCGAACTACCACACCAAATCTCTTTAGTGAGTATTCCTATTGAACTCTTCGGATTAACATTCGATACTCGGTGGATCTTCCGCTCATGATTCCACCAACACATAAGCCTGGCTCTCGGGTACACATTGTGAAGAACACTATATCATCCATGTGACCTAGCCATTTATTCTCGTAGCCCTCGTGTGTACATAGTGAAGGTCACTTTGTCACCCATTTGGCTTAGCTACATATGACATTGCTCTCATGTACACATGGTGAAGGTCACTTTATCACCCATGAGGCATAGTCATTAAGTCCCATAATTATCATTGCACATGGTGAAGGTCACTTTATCACACATGTGGCTTAGCCATTGAGCTCCATAGCCCTCGGGTCTACATGGTGAAGATCACTTTATCACACATGTGACCAAACCATATTTTATCCGTATCACCCGTTATTCCAAAGGTTCAACCAGAAACTCTCATTTCCAACACATCCAATCATCATAGAAGATTTTCAACATCAACATTTCATAATATCCAATATAATTATTAATGTACAAATAGAACAGACACATTACTTACATATAAACTTACCTCAACAACAAAAAGTGATAATTTGAAACTTAATCCGAGACCTGACCCTTGTCCCGGTCAAGGTTGATTCCTCGATCTTCCTGATCTATAATGACACATTTAACTCATTTAATGAACAGATTACTCAATTGGACACAAAATCATCCTATGGAAACTTTTACCATTTTACCCTTAACTTTGTAAATTTTTACAACTAAGTCCCTAGGCTCGTAAATTGAAATATATTAATTCCTTTGGTTACCCAAGCCTAGTCGAATATCTATGGCACCCAAAATAACCCACATTTCTCACAATTTCATACTTTGACCCTTCAATTTATTAACTTTGCAATTTGGTCCTTTTTAGGGACTTTTATGAAAAATCACCTAGTAATCATAGTTTACCACACCCCAAACCTTCATATTTCACCATTAGACATCAAAATACTTGTAGTCATACGTGGGTAAAATTTTAAACATCAACCCTAGCTTAAAATAATGGTAGAAATAGCTAGAGCAAGTTACAAGGATTCTAAAAATACAAAGAAAAATTAAAAATGAGGCTCGATTGCACTTACTATGAACTTGAGAAGTTATCAAAACCCTAGCTATGGTTTCCCACCATGTTCGGCCAAGAAGAAGAAATTATGGACACATTTTGGCCTTATTTTTCCCTTTTTATTCTTTTATTAACCAAATGACCAGAATGCCCTTCATTAAAAACCTTTAGTATTCCACCCTTCCTTGGGCATTTTTGTCCAAACTAAGTTAAAATGGTTTAATCACCATATAAGGACATCTAATTTCAAAACCTATTTCAATCAAGTACTCTATGAAATAAAACCCATATTTTTCACCCATTGCAATTTAATCCAACATACCAAATTGGACATGTAACCAATAAAATTCACACACCAAAATTTCACATATTTATCCAAACACTTACCAAACATCAAAACTAATTTGAAATAATATTTTAAACCTCGAATTCATGGTTTTAAAACCACTTTTCTATTTAGCCCCAAATTCAGGTTATTACAAAGACTGCCAAGTTATATTTTTTGTAGGGTTCTACTATTATAAGTGATACAGTTGTCACTTCCTCGTCCTTGTCAGATGATGATGCTACTAGACTTTGGCATATGCGCCTAAGGCATATGAGTGAGAATAGCATAACAAAATTGAGTAAAAGAGGATTTCTTGATGGGGAAGGAATTTGCAAATTGAAGTTTTGTGAGCATTGCATTTTTGGAAAACAAAAGAGAGTTTGATTCACAAGAGGAATCTATAACATGAAGGGAACGTTAGAGTATATTCATTCTAATTTATGGGGGCCATCTAGAGTGCCTCCGAGAGGTGGAGCTAATTATAGGATAACACTTATTGATGATTTTTCCAGAAAAGTTTAGGCGTTTCTCCTGAAGCAAAAAAGTGATGGGTTTTCTACATTTAAGTCTTGGAAAACTATGATTGAAAAACAGACAAGAAAACAAATAAAACACTTCCATACAAACAATGGCTTAGAGTTCTATTCTAATGAGTTTAATGAACTATGCAAGTCGAAAGAGATCGTGAGACACTCGACAGTTCGTCATACTCTACAATAAAACGATGTTGCAGAGCGAATGAACAGAACGACCATGGAAAAGGTTTAATGTATGTTGGCGAATGCTAACTTACCAAATTTGTTTTGGGCCAAAGTAGCCTCTACTACATGTTTTTTGATAAATTGATCTTCGTTCATTGCCATTGCGAAAAAAGCTCCTCAAAAGGTATGGTCTAGTAATCCTAATGATTACTCTGATTTAAAGATCTTTAGGTGTCCTGCGTATGCTTATGTTGATAATGGAAAATTGGTTCTGAGATCCATTAAATATGTTTTTCTTGGTTATAAAGCTGGTGTAAAAGGGTATAAGTTATGCTATCCTGAAAATAGAAAAGTTGTGATTAACAGAGATATTGTTTTTGATGAAATTGTTATGCTACCTAACTTATCTCTTAAAGACTCTTCCAATAACGAACAGAAAAAATAGGTGGAATATCAAATTAATCCAAAATCTACAACAGAATCGACTTTTCAAGCTAGTTTAGAAATTTAGAATAGAGTTGCTTCTTCACCACAATACTCTATCGCCAAAAACAAAACTAGAAAAGATTAAACCTCCAAAGAAGTATGCCAAGGCTGATCTAGCTGTTTATGCTTTAAATGTGGCTGAAGATATAGATGCAAACCAAGAGCCATCTAATTATTCTGAGCCGATTAACTGTGAAGACTTAGAAAAATGGACGGTTGCTATGCAAGAGGAGATGGAATCACTCCTCAAAAACAAAACATGATCTTGTGAAAGCTTTCTAAAGGAAAAAAGGTTGTTCATTATAAATGGGTGTTTAAAAAGAAAGAAGGGACTCCTAGAGTTGAAGAACCCATATATAAAGCAAGGCTTGTTGTAAAGGGTTTCATTCAAATTCCAGGTGTGGACTTCACAAATGTGTTCTCCCTAGTTGTGAATCATAGTTTGATACAAGCTTTGCTCGGTATTATGGCGATGCATGATTTGGAGCTTGAGCAGTTAGATGTAAAAACTGCATTTTACATGGAAAACTTAAGGAGGATATTTACATGCAACAACTAGAGGGCTTTACAGTCTTAGAAAAAGAAGACAATGTTTGCTTGCTGAAAAAGTCCCTTTACGATTTGAAATAGTCACCAAGAGAGTGGTACAAGAGGTTTGATTCCTTTATGACTTCTCATGATTTCAAAAGAAGTAGCTTTGACAGTTGCATTTACTTTAAGAAAAATAGTGATAATTCTTTTGTGTATTTACTCCTTTATGTTGATGACATATTGATAGCAACAAAGATAAAGGAGAGATAAGAAAGGTCAAAGCCCAACTAAGTGAAGAATTTGAGATGAAAGATTTGGGACCAGCAAATAAAATACTTAGTATGAAGATTCTTTATAGCAACCTGATTTTTAGTGGTGATGGAACAGTGGTTTGGGACCACAAATTTCCATCGTATTGACTTGTAAATAATATTTTTAGAATATTTATGGAGTCATTAGAGTCGTATTAAAATTTGGTTAAGAAATTTTAACGTTTAGATAGTTAATTAAGGAAAATGGACTAAACTAAAAAAGTGCAAATTTTAGTAAATCTTGAATTTTCATTGATTTGTTAGTTTAATTATGAAATGAAAAGGGACTTAAATAATAATTAGTCCATTAGGATATTGATGGACAATAATAGGATTTTACATTGTGGATTTATAAGGTTATAAATAAGGGTGGATATGTAATTTAGTAAATTAATTAATGTTTAATAAAACAAAACCAAAATTATCATCATCTTTTTCATGATTCCATCGAAGAACCTAAAAGAACTCATCATTTTTGAAGCTTCACATTCTGCTAGCATAAAAACCTTGCATGTAAGTCCATTTTGATTCATTGTAATTTTTATGTTTTTTAGATCATTGCAACTAGGTCCACCTAGCCCATACCTTCATTTTTGAATCTGTTAAAAAATTTAGGAAGTTGCCATTGTTGAATATTGAATTTTTTTTTTTTATAAATACCATGTATTTGGAGCTTTGGTTGTGTTGTTTGATGATTTTGTAAAGTGATATTTGTTAGATTTTGATTTTAGGATTAAATTGTGAAAATGTTAATATTTTAGGGTTTGATAGTGAATTTAATATTCATTTGGGACTGTTTAAGGGCCTAGTATTTTGGCTGAAATATTGACTTGAGAAAAATGGTTAATTTGATGAATTTCGAGTTAAGGGACTAAATTGTAAAAATTGTAAAAGTTTGGGGTAATTGTGTAAATTTAAAAAAATAAAAGGGTATTAATTGTAAAATGGATTGAAATCTGAAATGTAAGCTGATAATTGAGAAATTTTATATTTTAAATCAAGATCCTGTAAATACTCGTGGGAAAGGAAAAATTACGGAATAATCCCTAAACTTTTACAACTGCTACAATTTAGTCCATGTAAGTTCTTACGGTTTAAAATTTAACATCTATATGATTTTTTGAATAGTATAACATGATGCAATATATATTCAATTGTTGATAATGAATGATTATTTTAGATTTGTTATTGAATTTGATGTTTGGATTGGATTGAATGCGGGATAGAGTACAGTCGTGGTATGGCGTGTTGTAGGGGACTGGAGTGGAGAGGACTTTGGAGAGATGTATATATTTATTTCCTGAGTAAACCGAGGTTCAGCATTTTTTGTGAACTCTTGTGTTATACTCTCTATTTGGCGTGTTTCGGTTGGACTAGCTCTTATGAGCATTTGGTGTGTTTTGGAGGGATTGGCTCGTATGAGCATTTGGCATGTTATGGCTGGATTGACGATGTGCTCATATCCGTAAGTCATTCTTTGAATTGAAAATCTCGGTAAGATAATTTGTTTAATGAATTTGATGGATTTCCTACACATTTGAGTATTAAATTGAATGTATGTGATTTATCGGTTGAGATTCTAGATGATAGGGAACCTTCGTGGTTGAATTAATATTGTTTGAATTTTTGTATTTATTTTGGTAAGATTTATCATTTAGATATGTTGAACTTACTAAGCTTCATTGAGCTTACTTGTGTTATTTAATTCTTGTAGATACTCAGAAGGTTGGACAATCGGATCAGCACTCAAGTCACACTATCCAGCATAACTCAATAGTTTTTGGAACGTTTATTCCATATTATATGGCATGTAATAGGTTTGAATGTTGATACTAATGTTTTGGATATGTAAATATTTAAGTATAAACTTAGTTGTATAAGTTGTTTCGTTTGATACCTTTTTGGTACTTTTGATGTATAAATAATATGTGCTAAAGTGGCTATGTGATACATGTTAGAATAGCCAAATTAGTAGGTGATGAATTGATTATAACATAACTAAGATATTGTATGTTTGAAATGGTATTAAATTAGATGTTAGGTTTGAGTAAGTGGAAAGTTGTGTTTGAATATTTGTTTTGATATAAAATTTTATATACTTGTGGTACCAATGAGGGTACATTGGTTAGGAACTTAATAGGTCAATTTGGTATGTTTTTGGCTTGATTGATGTCACTTTGAATAGGTGTTTTAGTTGGTAAATGGTTTACTTAGGACCCAAGTAAGCTTGAAATGGTAAACTTGTTGTTTAAGGTTCATTTTAGGTCTACACTACCTGAGAGACGGGTGTGTTTTTCAGCTATGTGTGACACACGGCCATGCGACACGGCCATGTGTCCCTTATAGATTTAAGGCTTACAACCTAGGCAGTTAGACAGCCTAAGACACGGCCTGGCACACGAGGGTGTGGCTTGGCCGTGTGACCTAACTTAGAGAGTTACAAAGGCAAGGACACGAGTTGGGACATGGTCGTGTGTCCCTATTTTGAAGGTTACACAGCCTGAGTCATGGGCATGTGTCTCAGTCATGTGAGGTACACGGCCGTGTGACCCCTACAGTTTAAATTTTCTAACTTTTTCTTGAAATTTCCAAATGTTTTCTATTTAGTCCCAGATTATTTCTATAGTATTTTTAGGGCCTCAAGGGCTCGATTAAGGGACGTTATGAATGTATTGATTGTAATTAAATAATGTTTGCATTGATATATGAATTGATTGGTTTACTATTCTATTTGTACGGTAATGCTCCGTAACTCTATTCCAGTGATAGATACAGGTTAGGGGTGTCACATTCTTAGAGATAGAAAAGCAAGTAAATTGTACCTAAATCAGAAGGGGTACATTTAGAAAGTTCTTTGCAGGTTCAATATGCAAAGTGCAAAGCCTTTAGTACTTCTTTAGCAGCCCATTTCAGACTTTCATTAGCTTTGTCTCCACAATCAGATGATGAGATTGAGTACATGTCAAATGTTCCATATTCTAGTGCAGTGGGATCTCTCATGTATGCTATGATTTGTTCACATCCAAATTTATCATATGCAGTCAGTGCAGTTAGCAAATACATGACAAATCTCGGTAAAGAACACTAAAAAGTAGTTCAATGGATTTTAAGATACTTACGAGGTACTACTGATGTTTGCTTACAGCTTGAAAGAATTAGAGATAGAGTCATTGGGTTTGCTGATGTTGGTTTTGTTGGAAACCTTGATAGAAGAAGATCTCTCACAGGTTATATCTTTACAGTCAAAGGTTGTGCAATCAATTGGAAAGCCACTTTGCAAACTATAGTCACTTTGTCTACCACTGAAGCTGAGTACATAGTGAATATTGAGGCTTGTAAAGAAGTCATTTGGCTGAAGGGACTCTTTAGTGAACTCAATGAAGAACTTCAAATTAGTACAGTATTTTGTGACAGTCAAAATGTCATCTTCCTTACAAAAGATCAAATGTTTCATGAAAGAACAAAGCACATTGATGTTTGGTATCAATTAGTTCGTGATAGTATTGCTCGTGGTGATATTGTTGTGAGCAAGATTAGTACTCATGAAAATCCTGCAGATATGATGACTAAGTCACTTTCCATAACCAAGTTTGAGGATGACTTAAACTTAGTTGGTGTTCATTGTTGAAGTTAAACCTCTAAGGGGTTTTATGGAAGAGGCAAAGAACTTGTTTGTTGAGAGTTCGCGATGAAGAACTTGTTCATTGAGAATTCGTGTCAAGGTGGAGATTCTTAGAATTGAGTGACCCAAATTCTTATTAAAATAAAATACAGTGGTAAAATAAAATAAAAGTAAAATCCATATAGAGCTACATTTTTTTATTTTATTTTATAATAAGGTTTTTCAACCTTATTACACTTCATCTATTTGATATTGATTAGAATAAGGTGTTTCAACCTTACTACACTCTTTCTATTAGAATATGGTTTTACAAGCTTATAAATAGACATAGTCTACTTCTCTTATATTCATTCGAATTCGACTTAGTGAATTATCTTCTCATCTGCCCATAGTTTTTTTTTAAAGGTTTTCATGTAAAATCTGTGTGTTCTTTATTTTTTTTTTCTTTCTCTTTTCTTTACGATACATTGTTATTTTGATTAATTGTCCATGTGTATGGATTTAATTGGCTTAAACTACCCATTGGAATTTTTTAACAAAAATTGTCAAAGGGCTAATTTGAGTGACCGAATGAAAGTAAAGAGAGTAAAGTGACCAAAAAAATTGGTAAAATGGTTAAAGTGAGAATTTTTCTTTAGCACGTGAGTTGAAATTGGTATTAAGTGTTTTTCTAATTATTATAATTATATTTTTCATAAAACAAAAATAATTTTTATTATTTAGTATTATAAGTTTATAATTTTTAGGTAATTTGCAACTTGAAAGTAATTAATTACATCAGAAGTCAAATGTTGATCAAAGATTATGCTGATGAGGATGATAGATTGAAGAAGAAGATTAAAATAAAATTTTAATTTTTTATGTTATTACTATTTATTTTTATTAAGATTTAATTTTAATTAAAAAGATGAAGTTTTTTAAATTGTTGTTAACTTAATTTCATGTTTGTTTTATAATACGATGAGATGATTTAATAATCTCAATAATTGTTTCACTTGTGAAAAATTATCAAACTTAAAAAAAAAAAAATAGCGATAATCTTTTTCCAATCAGATAGGTTGATTTTGTAATATCCCGAATTAGGGCCTAATCGGAATAGTGGTTTCGTGACCACAAATCTGAGGTAGAAATAATTATTTTATAATTATTTTGATGTTTATGATATGATTTTATGATGGTGTGAAAATTTAGTGAAGAAATTTCAAGCGTTTGAAGTTAGGGATTAAATCGAATAAGTTGCAAAACTTGCATTCTAGAAGTTTTTAGTATGAAATTGCTTTGAAATATTAATTAAGAGGTCTTAAATGGAAATTAGACCAATTTTAAGTTCATGGACAAAATTAGGACATGGAAGGAATTTTTGAAAGTTTAGTAAGGAGGGACATTTTGGTCATTTGGATATTTAATGAAATAAAAAGGGAAAAATAACACAAAATTAGTTATCATCTTCCTTGGTTGCTGCCGAATTCTCCCTCTCTCCATAGATAGGGTTTCTTCAACTTTCAAGCTTCATAGTTAGTGATTTCAAGCCCCGTTTTTAATAATTTTTACGTTTTTGAAATCTCGGTAGCTTGGTATAGCTTATGATAGCAATATTTTGAGCTAAAGTTCATATTTGGAAAAATACCCATAGGTGAAATTTGTGTATTTTGATGTTTTATGATAGAATATGAGGTTTTAAATTATGTTAGACAACTTGTGCTACAAGGTTTTAAGTAAAAACGAACAAAACGGCTTAATCGGTAAAAGTACATATTGTGCATAAGTATGTGTTATAGTGGGAATTTGAGCTTGCTAATAGCAAATAAATGATCAGCATGTCCTAAAACATAAGAATTTGAAATGAAATTTAATTTTCGAGCTTTGGGGCAAAAGTGTAAATATGCAAAAGTTTAGGGGCAAAATTGTAATTTTGCCAAAATTTGAATTAAGGACTAATTTGAAAATGTGAGTATTAAACAAGCTAAATGTGTTATTTTAGATCAAGAAAGACGTGGAATCGACCTCAATCGAGGAAAAGAAAAGATTGCGGACTAAATTGCAAAATCTTTGTATTTTGGTACTAAGGTAAGTTCATGTGTAAATAATGTAACATAATCGTTATTTTTAAGTTAATTGATGTTATTTATATGATATGCTGATTTTTATCATGAAATATATGCTTTGTGGTTGTTATCAAATAATATGCAAATTATGTGTGCTACTTGTTAAATATAAATTACTACCGAGTATTGGTTTAGGTATTCTGTGGAAGACGGCAAGGATATATGATTGAGGAAAATCCCGTTTGAACCTTGGGAATAGATTAGGATACAAGTGACATGTCACTAGGATGGTTGGGCATCCGAACTCGTTGAGTTGAGTCCGAGTTCACTTATGGATGCAAATGTCTGAGCTCGTTGAGTTGAGTCCGAGTTCGTGAGATGTAACTAGGCATCCGAGCTCGTTGAGTTGAGTCCGAGTTCACTTATGGATGCAAATGCCCGAGCTCGTTGAGTTGAGTCCGAGTTCGCTTATGGGCGGGTTACATGATTGATTGATTACATATGTGGCACTTATGTGCAAATGATCCGTGTATCCGAGTTATATTCCAATGTGTTCAACGGGTAAAATTCAAGTGAAATGGAAAAGAACTCAAGATGTAAGTGACAATTCGGTAATGTTGAGAAATGGCCATATTGGACAGGTATGTACTTAACCCTCGGGTTGAAACTCGACACAACAACAAAAATGTGGTAAGATGAATTAAGATGATTAGAATTGTGACATATGTTTTGGTGATGCTATGCTAATGTTGTTTGGCATAATGACTTTGTTATGTTACTTGTTATTTGCATGTGAACTTACTAAGCATTTATGCTTACTCCCTCCTTTTCATTCATTGTAGTTTTGGACAAGCCGGCTCAAGAATCGGGATAGGTCGAAGGCTCGATCACACTATCCGAAGGACTTTTTGGTAAATGGCTTGTAAAACTTAGTATGGCATGTATAGCAATATACCTACTTTGTGTAAACAATCTTGTGATATGGTGGTGTTTTGGTTGAAGAAATGCTTGATAATGATGAGTCATTGAAATGGCTAATATAGATTATGTTTGATGTCATGGAAGGATAATAGGTTATCTAGTACATGAAAGCTTTTATGAAAATGAAGTTAGCCATAAAACAGAACATTGCAGCAACACTGACGTGAGTCTGAAAATTTACTAAAAATCATAGAAACCGAATTTGGTGATGGATTAGTTATAAAATTGAAGCTTATTATGTCTACTTTCAAATGGAAGAAGCGAAATAGGTGAAGGGATTATATTTTATAAGATATCTGAGTTTTAGTGAGACAGGGCCAGAACGATTTCTGGATCCCCTGTTCTAACTTTGAAAATTCACTATAAATTGTACAAAAATAGTTAAGAGGTGTACTTTATATGTACAGAATCCTGAGTTAGCCTAGTTTCAAGATAAGGAAACGGCATAATCATATGAATTTTTTACAGAGAGAAAAGTGGTTTGTAGTAAACAGAGGTCAGTGCAGTCAAGTCCTGAAACAGGGGTAACTTTAACTAATAAACTGTACAAATCGGCCCAACCAAAAATTCTATAAAAAAATTAGTGAACAGATATATGAGTTTAGATTCAGGGAAAATTTACGGATCTTGATTTCGAGTTTCGTAACTCGAGATATGATTTTTTAAGCGACCATGACGCAGAGATTCTGCATATTCCGAAAATTAAAATAAATGATGTAAAGTTGCTTTAATGATAAATTAAGTTTAGTAACACCTCAAACTTGACTCCGGCGACGGTCTCGGGCGTGGGGACGTTACAGATTTTGAACAAGTTTTGTAAAGTTTAATTTGATTATATTAGATGCACTTTAAATTTATATTTTAATTAATAACCTTATTCTTTGGTTTTAAATAAAAAATTAAATATAAAATGTTAAAATAGTTTTTAATATTAAAACTAAAAAAAAGTAAATTTAGTGTTTCAAAATTAAATTAAAAAATTAATAGTTAATTTAATAATTTCAATACATTAAAATAATAATTAATTTTATCTATTATTGATGTACCCGTTCAAATTAAATCAAAATCTAATCTTAGTTCTCAATATACTTTTTTATTTTTTGAAATTTAATCTTTAAGATTTTTAATGTAAATTTTCAATATAAAGTTGTTGTTTTACCTTTATTCAAACTCGTAATAAGTGTTAAAATTCATTCTCAATTACTCTTTCATTATATTTTAAACTATTCAATTTAATTAATAGAGTAATATCGTATTTCTTAAAATTATTTTTATTTAAACTGATAATAATTCTATTAACGGACTATAAAAACCCAAAAAGAGGCATACACAAAAATGTATTATATATATTAGTTACTTTTATAATGATTACAAAGTTAATAATATGTTATCAAATAATGAAAATATAAATGCATATATTCATGTGCAACGCATCATAATAATAATAATAATAATTTAGTATATATAAAAATATAATTTTTATTTAAACTGACCAATATAGTTTTTGTTGTTTACTATATTACTAAATTTGTCGTTATAAATATTTTTTATTATCTATAAGATTTATCTTATTTATAAATAATAATTTTAATTTTATTAAAATATTTGATTAAATAAATTTAATTGATAAGAAAATTTATCATACTTATAAATAAGGATTATGATTTTACTAAAAAAAATTGTTAAATGAAAATTTGAATTTCATATTTAATTATTTTATATTCAAATTATTATGTTACCATTAGCAAAAACGAAAAATAATTAATTAGAAAATTTTAATTATTTATGTAATAAGTAACTCGATATTTCAAATATAAATTTTATAAATAATACATTTATACCATCGAATATAATATATCACGTCTACGAGCTATTATGCTCAATTTATTAACTATGAAAAAAAAAATTGAATAATGTTTATTAAAATAATAAATGGATTTTTATTATTTTAGTAGTTATTATTTTGATTATATTGGTTTTTCTTGAATTATGAATAATGTATTTTTTTCATTAACTAAATGAAATAAAATTATAGTGTAGGCTTTTTTATACAGATAATATAAAATAATATATTAAATTCGAAAATGGGTTACATGTTGGATTAATTATCAAAATGGTATAGATGCGATAATGGAGCATAGTGCATAGGCGGTGTAACACCCCCTAACCCTAAATTGTCACCGAAATAGGGTTACGGAGCATTACTAAACATTTCAGACAATTTACGATTAATATACAAATAATTAACATACATACAATAAGTAATTTATTAAGTCCCTTTAATGGACATTCAAGGCCCAAAATACGTGTTAGCAGTAAATCGGAGCTTATTCGAATACTACGGAAATTTTTTTAACTCAATATAAACCCTTTATAATACCCTAACCAACCCTGCAAATTTAAAGCGCAACCAATTCAAAACCAATGTCACAACCAATACAATTTATATGCAATTACACTTAGATCACATCAAAATATCAACTTATTAATTTACTTAATATATATTCAAAAGTATTTCATAGTATCATTTTAATTAGATTAGTAAACTTCATTCATTCCCATTTCAAACTGTATACCAAATGTGCCATATTAATCTTCTTACCATGTCATTTAACCAATCAAAAACGTTATATATATCATCATTTTCAACCAAAACCACAAGACTCATACACATAACCTAGGTAAATGCCACATTTATCAAAAAGAAAGATACATCACCAAAATTTCTCTGAGTTCGGGATTGCTTTGGATGCTGAATCGGGACACTTGACTTCTACTAACCTGCATACGAAAAACAACCGTATGCTGAGTATGAGTATACTCAGTGGTATTACATAATTCAAACTATAATAACAATAATAAATTATATGAATCCAACATGTAACAATAAAATCATGAATATTTATTTTTACATTAATTTCATAATACAATAATAGCATTTTATCAATTAATTAATTTCATAATACAACAATAGCATTTTATCAATTAACATCATATATCATTAATTTGAACTTTAACCATTCCATGAACCTTTGATTCATGTTTTCAATCTCATTTCTCAATTTCAATTCATAATTCAATTTTCTCATTTCAATTCGATAACTCGATTAATCACATTTATTCAATTTATCAATTCATTTATTTTCCCCTATTAATAAGATTCAGGTCTTAGCGGATGGATACACGGATCCAACCAAACACACCAATACGACACATTGTGCCTAATAAAAATTGTCAAACCAAACGGTACTCAGTACAGAATCAATATATCAGAAGCAATAATACGACACCCATGGTGCCTAATGCGACACATATAGTGCCTAATCGACTCGAAGTCAAATATCCCTGAACACTTCCACTCCTATGGCATGCCAATTATATTCGACTCCCCCGAATAGTTAATAGGGTTTTCAAATCATTTCTCAATTTCAATTTCACTTTCAATTCAATCACTTTCTCATACTTTCAATTTAAATCCTTTTCCACTTTCCAATCAAAATACAATCAAATACTCATACATATTCATACTTTAATTCAATTTCATTCATTTCAATAATAATACTTACCTCGTAATTTACTTATCATACATATAATTTAAAATTTAACATTTAATAATAAATAATTTGAATTATAGTAATACAAACTTAAAATTTCTCGGTTCACTCCTCGATAATCTTTTCTTTTCCCTTCTGAGCCGATGCATCTAGTTCTTTTTTAGCAAAATAAGCTTAAAGCATCAAAACCTTAGTTTTTCCTTTCTTTTTCTTTTCTTCTTTCTTTCCCCAATTTTGTTTGAGCTTCTCTGTTTCTTATTCTTTCTTTTGTTTCTTTTTGTTTTATTTATTAATTAATAATACCTTATAATATTATAATAATAATTAATATACAAATATCTTTTACTTGTTATTTAAGAAAATATATAAATATATTACAAGTGTATAAATACATATTACACATATTAACTTTTACCATCATACACTTGTATTTATTTATTTTATTTCATAAGATAATAATAATATAATATAAATCAATTAATAATAAGTAATATATATAATTAATCCATAAAAATCTTAGACTTTTCCCAATTTGTCGCCTAAACTTTCAAATAAGGCATAATTGCCTATTTGGTCCATATTATTTTTCTTTTAATCTACAATTAAACTTTTATTCTTTATTCAATTTAGTCCTTTTTTCCTAATTACTCTTAATTAAGCTAAATTCACCTAATCTAAGCATAATTAAACACACAACTAAGCTCATAAATATTTCTAATAAATATTTACGAACTTATTTTACTAAAACGAAGGCCCGATAATGCAGTTGTCTGATGCCCGTAAATTTTGGGTCATTACAAGCGGCACCACCCTTATTTTCTGACAACTATCCTAAACAGTTAAAAGAAAGAATATCTGAATAGGTGAAGCCTTGCTGATAGGTGGCATCTAAATACCAGGTTTAGTATATATGCGCTTTTATATATGAGTATAGCATGTATTTGGGGTGGTGCCATATCAATAGGCGGGACTAGTGACCCCTCTTTGACAGGTAGCACCGGTGACCTCTAACTGATAGTTGGCGCCGGAGAATAAGCAGATTTGGGGGACCTTATAACCTTGGTTCCCCTTTGTAGTTTTAAAAATGGAGAAGTAGTTTAAAAAAAAAAAGCAGAAGACAAGAAGAGAGGGAGAAGAAAGGTAAAGAAAAATAGTAGAGAATATTAAAGAAAAAGAAAGCTAAAAGAAAGAAAGGGGAAGTAAAAAATAGAAAGGATAGTAGAAAAGAGGAAGGTGAATGTATGTTTGTTTCTTTTTAAATAGAAGCAATTAAAAATTATTAGAAATTATTTTGTAACTAATTTGTTTAGTTTGATATTTATTGTAATTTGTTATAAATGTAATTTTTTATGTTGTTTTTAATTATTTTAAAGTTATTTTTATAAATACTGAAATTTGAAAAAAAAACTTATTTTCTGTGATAGATATTGGAAGAAATAGTAATAAATCTAATATTACCTGATAAGATAACAATTTCAGCACAAAGGGAGAAAGTTGATAGGATGATTAGAAAAGTGCAAGATTATAGAATGAAACCAGAAGAAGACATCATTCAACACATTATTACCGTAAATCAGAAGATGTAAGAAGCGTTATGGAAGGGTCATGAACTGATTAGAAAGAATAAAGGCAATATTTGACCCTTAGAGTGACATTAATAGAACAAAAGCATCAAATGATTTTGGACCAGCATTGGAAGACATTGGTACTGTAACATCCCTTACCCGTTCTTGACGCCGGAGCAGAGTACGAGGCATTACCTTAACTTCAACACATACAAACATACATTTCGGGTTCATAAAACTTCGTTCTAATCTAAAACTTTTTAAAATTTCTTTTACAGCCCTTAGTATAGACCTATGAGGCCCAAAACATGTTTTAGAAACAATCCGGGACTATTCCAAGTACTTAGAAAACTTTCAAGAAAAGCCACTAAAAGTAAGGCACATGCCCGTGTGGATGGGCAACACACCCATGTGGCCTCAAAACATGGCCGTCCTGAAGGCCCGTGTAGTTCATACGGCCTAAGCATATAGGGACACACCCGTGCTCCCATACCCGTGTAGGTTTATTTTTTCACATCGAACCTATAGGGTTTTTCACACATCCTGACACACGCCCGTGTCCCTGGACTATGTCCCTCACACGACCATGACACACCTGTGTCCTAGCCCGTGTGTAAAAACCTTGGCATTCTGTTTCTGACATCAACAATAATTTAAGGTCACACAGCCATGGCACATGCCCATGTACTAGGCCATGTCTTTCACACGGTTGAGACACACGGCCATGTCTCAGCCCTTGTGGTTACTACTGGTCACATAATTTTGCCAACTTAAGGTGCAGAGGACACACGACCTAACCATACACCCATGGGCGAACCGTGTGTCACACATGGCCTAGACACACGCCTGTGTATGTACCTGTATGGACAAAACAATGCTATTTACCAAGCCCTTTGCCACCCTGAAACATAACCAAACACATACCAATTTCAAACAGCACATCTTACGACATAAATACACCTTTATATGACCACAACCAAGTTATTCTCATCTCAAACACTTTACATTACTCATGCATTCTCATCACATACTTCAGTGACTTAATTATGTACTTATTCATCCATACCATTTGCCCATTCTTGAAAACATCATCATTTGTATATATATCAACAACAATATTAGCCAATATCTATGGCCTTATACAAAATAAAGTATTCCAAATCAAGCTAACACACTTGGCCCAAAACAATTTGACACTTAACACAAGACTAAGTCCCTACACATGCCATTACTTAAAATGATAAAACTAACTATACCAAGTGCTTCGATTGATAGTGTGAGCAATGCCTCCAACGTTCTTTGATCCACAAGCTAATTAGGCGGCACTATAAAAAAATGGAAAGAAAAAGGAGTAAGCATAAAGCTTAGTAAGTTGATGTAAATAATTAACAACTAGTTTACCATGCAACAACATGTTGCTAACATATCACCTTTTTGCACATAATACATAAATGGTTATTAGCACAACTTACCCGTTTCATCCATAGCTAGTCATACAACGTAAATTGAGCTCACATCTCATGAATTTTCATATAGATACCTGAACCACTCATAACATGGTTATAAATTCTCTCTGTAACATCCCAAACCTAGTCCAAACATTATGGCCGAATCTGGCGATGTCACATAAGAATGTTTTTGGAAACGCATTGTCCTCGAAACTATTCCAGTTATTATCTTTTACTCAGTTTAGGAAATTGTGTACTGATTGATTTGCTTTAAAACTTTTATTTTACGTGAAAGCTTTTGATACCAAATAATTTTTGAAATCGTTTTTATTTACGAAAAACCTCTGTTTATTTCAGGAAAACTTGTGCTTTGTTGTGTCGCAATTTATAAATACATATTCAACAGTTCAAAATCCCAAATTAAAACCAAAAGTCCAAAGTCCAAAATTACAAAAAAAAATTCCCAAAATAATAATTAAGGCAGTAAAAGCTTAAAAACCGTAAAACCAGTATGTATGTGTAACAACAAGGTTTAACCCTAGATTGAATAATGGTTTCGGGACCACAAATCTGAGTCAAAAAGATAATTTAATATTATTTTCCTTACTTATAGTATGTGAATTAATATGTGTGAAACTCTCGTATGAAAATTTGGTTGTTTGTGTGCTTAATTTGGAAAAAGGACTAAATCGCAAAAAAATGCAAAAATGGTGTTCTATTTAATTAAGGGTCAAATTATGGTATTCTTTTCAATGAGAGGTCCTTATGTTGTAAATGGACCATTAGAATTATGGATGGACAAAGTTGGACAACACTTAGTGGGTTTTAAATGATATTATAAAGGTTAAAAATAGAATTAGATAATAAATTAATAAATTAATAAACAAATCTATGAAATTAGGCCATTATATTCATCTTTGGCTGAAAATAACAAAGAAAAGGAAAGAAAGAAAGCCATCCTAGGGTTCGGCCGTTGCTAAACAAAATTAAGGTATGTGTTTTGAATTATTTTTTATGATTTTTATGCTTTTGGGATTGTTGCTTAGTGTTCTATCTAGCTCATGTCTCAATTTGAGAAATTGATGAAGATTTCAAGTTATGCCATTGATGATTTTGTGAGTTTAATGATGTTAGTTGGTGAAATATGAAAGATATGTGATAGATTAAAATGTTTTGTCTTTGGATTTTTGATGAATTTGAGTAATTTGGGCTAAATTGTGAAAATGATATTTTGAAGGATTAAAATATGATATAAATAAAATATGTGGGCTTGTGTAAGATAAGTAAATATTCGGCTAAGCTTATGTGTAAATAAATTTTGCATATTTTGTGTATTTTGTGATAAGGACTAAAATGTCAAAAATGTGAAATTATAGGGCTGAAGTGCAAAATGCCCTAAATATGTGTCTGTGGATTGAAATGAATGAAATGTGTTACTGAATAGTTAAAGTTTAATTTATATAGATCAAGAACAAAAGAGAACGAAATTAGATCGGAGGAAATCAAAAGTGGTTGAGTAATCGTTTTCGTCCGTCTGAATCCGTACGAGGTAGGTCTATATACAAATAAATGTGTTAAATTAAATTATTATTGCTTATATGATGTTTGAATTGTGTTGGATGGCTATGAAGTTGAATATGTGAAATCCGAGATATTTTTGATATTGTGACAATGTCTGAGAAGCCCCGTACAAACCTAGGAATAGTTAGGATACATTTATTATGACATAGGATCCAATATGTGTTATCGCGTATGACCACGTCTGGGTCGTTGGCATCGATTTGTGATTTACGTGTAAGACCATATCTAGGACATTGACATCGTATTTGATTTCGTGTAAGACCTTGTTTGGGACAGTGACATCTATATTTGATTACGTGAAAGACCACGTCTGGGATGTTGGCATTGTACGAGTTTTTTGAGCTCTCCGCGTATCCTATTTGATTCTAAATGGTTCAACGGGCACTCAGAGAAATGTATGAATCATCTGAATCAGGTACATTTGAGATATGCTCAATATTTAATCATGAAAGGTAGGTATAAGTGCCATTGAATATATGTGAAATATGAATGAGAAAAATGTGCCATATGAGAAAGTGAATTGAGATTATGTGATATATATATATATGTGTGTGTGTGTGATTCAATGAGATTGTGAATGAATTTGGATATGTTTTATGTGTGTAAAATGATGAATATTTACTTAAATGATAAGTTTATTTGTATATGGCTTACTAAGCTCTTTGTGGCTTACTAAGTTCTTTGTAGCTTACTTTGTGTGTGTTTGCATTGTCTTATAGATATCGAAGCTACTGGAAGCTCGGGGATCGTCGAGGATTATCACCACACTATCAAACTTGACTTTGGTACTTTTTGAAAGTGTAAATGTTTAAGTATGGCATGTATAGTCTAGATAATTAGAGATATGTTTTGAATTGTATATATTTTTCCATGTGATATGGCTTGATAATGGTTGCAAATATGACTTGTGTTTTGGCATGATTTGGTATGGAAATTAAGTATGAATTTGGTTGAGGAATGTATGGTAGGAATTGTATATGTTTTGGCTGTGAATTGACTGAAAAGTTGGTATGAAATGCATTGGTTTTGAACTTGTAGGGAAGACCCAAAATTGGGTGGCATATTGGCCTTGTAGATAGCCTATTTTGTGCCCACACAGGCCGGGACACAGGCGTGTGTCTCTGCCGTGTTGCTCGAGGACCACTTCTAAGTGAGCCTGGCATACCACACGGTCTCACACACGGGTGTGTGGTAGGCCGTGTGGCTTAAGTCAGTATACCCTATAGTTTTGACATGCCCTAACGTACGGGCATATGGACCATTTCGAAAGGACACACAGGCTAGTACACGGGCGTGTGGTTGGCCGTGTGACCCAAGTCAGTATACCCTTCAGATTTCACACGGCCTGGCGGGCGTGTCCTTGGCCGTGTGACCTAAGTTAGAATGTATGCTAGACATACGGGCATGTCTAATGCTGTGTGAGGCACACGGCCTGCCCACTCGGACGTGTGACCTCTGTAGCTTTGAGAAATGTTTAAGTTTCAAAAAATTTTGTATGAGTTCAGTTTAGTCCCAACCTTTTTCTAATGCATGTTTAAGGTTCGTAGACCTTCTAAAGGGACTTATTGATGATGTTTGACTATGATATGAGGATGTTGTATAAATGTTTGTGAAATGTCCGTAAATGTTTCGAATTGTCTGGTAAAGCTTCTAACCCTAGTCCGGCGACGGATACAGGTTTGGTGTGTTACATTTGGTTGGTATTAGATCTACGGTTTAGTCGATTCTAGGACTAATGTAGCGTGTAAGAGTCTAGCTATACATGTCATACATATGAAATGTGATAATGTGATGAATCCTGACAAATGAACATGGGTTTTTCGTATAGTAATGGATCCCGAATGAGCTGTAGCTGAAGATGTTGAAAGTAAAACACCAGCTCCCACACAAGGGGCAATGCCTTCTGATTTGAGAAACATGACTAGTAGCCACTAGGGAGAAGCAAAATAAGCTTTCTTCTAAATGAAGAACAAGAGGTTCACGAAATTTGATCGTAAGTGGTTCACAGAATTTGTTCGTATGAATCTAGCTACTCAACAACCTGCACCCCCGTCTAATCCCTCTCAGACACCTGTTGAACATCTGGGTATGAATTTGATTCCATTGAATAAGCCTTCAGTTGATAAAATCCAAAAATATGGGGCTAAAGAGTTCATGGCCACAAATAATGACGATGCTGAGAGAGCTGAGTTTTGTCTCGAGAATAGAATCTGAGTATTTGATGAGATGTCGTGTACTCCTGACGAATGTGTTAAATGTGCCGTTTCTTTGTTGAGAGACTCAGCCTATTAGTGGTGGAAAACTCTGACTTCTGTTGTTCTAAAAGAACGAATAACCTGAGATTTTTTTCAATCTGAATTCTGTAAGAAGTATATCAATCAGAGATTCATTGATCAAAAGCGAAAAGAATTTCTTGAACTTAAACAGGGTCGTATGTCTGTTACAGAATACGAGCGTGAGTTTGTTTGATTGAGCCGTTATGCTAAGAAGTGTGTTTCAACTGAAGCAATTTTGTACAAGAGGTTCAAAGGTGGCTTAAATGAAGATATTTGATTGTTAGTTGGTAATCTGGAGATCAAAGAGTTTGTTGTGCTGGTTGATCGAGCATGTAAAATAGAAGAACTCGAGAAAAAGAAAAGAAAGGCTGATTTAGAAGCTATAGATGTAAGAAAGAGATTCAAAAGTAAATCATTTCAGTCTGCATCAAAGAAATTTTGAGATTATTATAGCCGTTCAAAGGCTAATGTAGGGCATTCAAGTAAAGATCGTGCTAGATCGCATTCGAGCTTTAGAGCTCCAGCTACTTTTGTTGCAAGTGTTGGAAATGTCAGATCTGATCAACCTGAGTGTAAATACTGTGGTAAAAGACATCCAAGAAGGTGTAGATTGAATGATCGAGCTTGCTTTAAATGTAGATTATTAGATCACTTTATCCGAGATTATCCTGAGTCTATTGAGTAAGACATTGCAAAGAATCTGAGACCAAGCAACACTTCTGCTAGAGACAGACCTCCCAGAAATACCGGAAATGTGAGTGGTAGCCAAAGAGCTACTAAAGATATAGCTATTCGATCTGAAGCTCAAGCACCTACCAGAGCCTATGTCATCTGAGCTCGTGAAGAAGCTTCGTCTCTAGATGTGATAACTGGTACTTTTACTCTTCACGTTACTTCTGTGATTGCATTGATAGATCCAGGATCTACACATTCGTATATATGCATGAACTTAGTATCCAGTAAGACTTTGCCTGTAGAGTCTACTGAATTTGTAATTAGAGTATCAAACCCCCTTGGCAAAAGTGTCTTAGTTGATAAAGTTTGCAAGAACTATCCGTTGATGTTTCAAGATTTATGTTTTTCGACTAATCTGATGTTATTACATTTTGATGAGTTTGATATAATTCTGGGTATAGATTGGCTAACTTTGCATGATGCTATTGTGAATTGCAAACGTAAAACTATTAATTTGAGATGCAAGAATGATAGGATAATCTGAATTGAATCTAGTGACTTAAATAGGTTACCAGTTGTGATATCTGAAATGAAATCTCTAAAATATGTGAAAAAGGGTTGTGAAGCCTACTTTGCCTATGTGATCGATTAAAAAGTGACAGAGAAGAAAATTGAATCAATGCCTATTGTATGTGAGTTCCTTGATATGTTTCCTAAAGAACTTCTAGGATTATCCCCAATTCGAGAAGTTGAATTTGGCATTGAATTAGTACCGGGAACTACTTCGATTTCGATAGCTCTGTATAGAATGGCTCCGACTGAGTTGAAAGAATTAAAGTTACAGTTGCAAGAGTTGATCGATAGAGGATTTGCAAGACTGAGTTTCTCACCTTGGTGTGCTCCGATTCAGTTTATGAAAAAGAAAGATGGCACGATGAGAATGTACATTGATTACTGTCAGTTGAACAAAGTGACCATTAAGAACAAATATCCTCTGCCCAGAATTGATGATTTATTCGATCAGTTGAAAGGTGTTACTGTGTTTTCGAAGATAGATCTGAGATCAGGCTCTTATCAGTTGCGAGTGAAAGATTCAGACATTCCGAAAACTGCTTTCCGAATGAGGTACAGACACTATGAGTTTTTAGTTATGCCTTTCAGACTAACGAATGCACCTGCTGTTTTTATGGACCTGATGAATAGAATTTTTAGACCCTATTTAGATTGATTTGTTGTCGTATTCATTGATAACATTTTAATTTATTCGCGGGATGAAAATGAACATGCCAAGCATTTGAGAGTTGTGCTACAAACTCTGCATGATAAGCAGCTTTTTGCTAAATTCAGTAAATGTGAGTTTTGGTTGCGAGAAGTTGGTTTTCTGGTCCATATTGTATCAGCAACTGGTATCCGAGTTGATTCAAGTAAGATTTCAGTTATTTTAGATTGGAAGCCTTCTAGAAATGTTTTTGAAATTCATAGTTTTCTAGGACTTGCTAGTTATTATCGACGATTTGTAAAAGGCTTCTAATGATAGCAACTCTGTTGACGAGATTACTTCAGAAAGATGAAAAATTTGAATGTTTCGATAAGTGTCAGAACAGTTTCGATCAGTTGAAAGCTCTATTAACTGAAGCTCCGGTACTTGTACAATCAGAATCGAGTAAAGAATTTGTGATTTATAGTGATGATTCATTGAACGGCCTTGGTTCTATTTTGATGCAAGAAGGCAAGGTTATAGCCTATGCCTCGAGACAATTAAAGCTACATGAAAAGAATTATCCGCCGCATGACCTTAAGTTAGCAACTATTATTTTTGCTTTAAAAATTTGGCGCCGCTATCTGTTCGGTGAGAAATGTCACGTGTATTCAGATCATAAAAGTCTGAAATACTTAAAGACTCAGAAAGGTTTGAATCTGCGACAGAGAAGATGGCTAGAATTGTTAAAAGACTACGAGCTTGTTATTTATTATCATCCGGGAAAAGAAAATGTTGTTGCTGATGCTTTAAGTTAGAAATCATTGTTTGCATTACGTGTGATGAATACTCATTTAGTTCTAGCCGATGATGGTTCAGTTTTAGCCAAATTAAAAGCGAGGCCTTTGTTTATTCAGCAGATTTACGATGCTCAGAAGATTGATAATAAGTTAATAGCAAAATGAGCTCAGTGTGATTTGAATTTCGATTCTAAATTTTGAATTGATAATGAAGATTGTTTGAGATTTTGAGATTGGATTTGTATTCCGAGAAATCCAGAGTTGATCTAGATGATTTTGAACAAAGCTCACAACAGTAGATTATCTATACATCCAGGAAGTACAAAAATGTATAACGACTTGAAACAGCTTTATTAGTGGCATGGAATGAAAAGAGACATCTCTGACTTTGTTTCAAAATGTTTAATTTGTCAGCAAGTTAAAGCTAAACATTAAGTGCCATCTAGTTTGTTACAATCGATTATGATTCCCGAGTGGAAGTAGGATAGAGTGACAATGGATTTTGTTTCAAGTTTGCCACAAACTCCGAGAAAGAAAGATGCGATATGGGTTATAGTTGATAGATTAACAAAATCAGCTTACTTTATTCTGGTGCGATCTGACTACTCACTTGATGGATTAGTTGAGCTATACCTTTCTGGTATTGTAAGATTGCATAGAGTGTCGTTATCTATTGTGTCAGATAGAGATCCGAGATTCACTTCACGGTTTTGGAAGAAATTGCAAGAAGCTTTAGGTACGAAATTGCATTTCAGTATTGCTTTTCACCAGCAGACGGATGGTCAATTCAAGCAGATTATTCAAATTTTCGAGGATACATTGAGATGTTGCATTTTTGAGTTTGAAGGTACGTGGGAACAATATTTTCCATTGATTGAATTCGCGTATAATAATAGTTTTCAATCGAGCATTAAAATGGCACCGTACGAAGCCTTATACAGTAGAAAGTGCCAAACTCTATTATACTGTCAGAGCTCAGTGAAAATAAGATACACGAGGTTAACTTGATAAAAGAGACAGTAAAAAGTGAAAACGATCTGAGATAGTCTGAACACAACTTCTGATTGTCAGAAATCATACGCAGACTTGAAAAGAAAAGTCATTGAATTTGAGATCGATGACAAAGTGTTTCTGAAAGTGTCTCCATGGAATAAACTATTCTGATTTGGTAGAAAAGGCAAATTAAGTCCGAGGTTCATCGGACCGTATAAGATCATTGAGCACATTAGGCCTATTGCGTATTGATAAACCGTAAATTATACATATTTTTACCTCATGCTTAGCCTAAGTTCTGGATGAATTATCATTGAATTTGTGAAAATTTGTGCTCCTAATCCTTTTATTTCATGTTTTATATTTAGGTGAGCATAAGGAAGAGAAAAGAGCAAGGAACGGGCCAAAAACGGGAAAATTAGGCCCAATTCAATTATCAACACGGCCTGGAGGTTCGCCACACAGTCGTGTCACACGGCCATGCCACTTTAACAGGCTCGAGCACGGCCTGGTAGTTGATCCACACAGGCGTGGCACATGAGTGTGCCCCTGTCATGAGGAAATTTAATTTCACTCGGAAAAGGCTACTTAGGGGCTAAGAAAGACATTCTAAAACTCTATATAAAGACCCTAGGAGGCACCTACAAGGGGGTGCTTTATTCCCGCCAAGACAGGGAGTTAAAGGCAGGGAATTACTTGAAGGGAAGCTGATTGATCCATCTCAGAAGCCAGGATCTACATCAAGACAGAGGATCTCCCTTCAATCCTTTCAGGAGTTTTGGGTTTTCTTATGTTTTGTTATTTTATTTCTTCTGAGATGTTTTCTTTTATAATTATGAACTAAAACCCCAAATATCTAAGGGGGATGAAACCTAAGACATATCTTGTTATTGTTATCTGAGTTGTGTGATAAATATTTGATTTGTTCTTAATTGTGTTTTTAACTCTTGATATGTTCGGGATATTGATTTAAGTCGAATGTGCTTATGTAGAGGAGCAAAAGTCCCTACATATGAGTAGATCCAACATAATTAAGAAGAGTTGATCACAATCCTAGACATAGGATGACAAAAATCTACCGAATTAGAGTCAAATCTAATATGGGGAGCCATAGATCGAGTTAATATAAGACTAGGGGTTTTAACTAGAAAGAGATTTCATTTAATCAACCTAGGATTAGTTGTTCTTATCCTCAACGAAGGTATTAACATAATTTAGGGATCTCCACGGATAAAATCAAATGAAGAAATCATCTAGGTCAGAGTTAGATAACAAGTGAAGTCTAGGTGGATTCTTCCTTAGGTATTGTCTTAATCAATCAGTTTTCCCAAAAGCAATCTCTCTCTTTACTCTTTGCCCTTTCTTTTTAATTTAGTTAGATTAGTTAATTTAGAAACAAAACCCCCTTTTATTTTTAGGCTAGATAATAGGAAGAAAGTTATTACTAGTACTCATAGTTCCTTGGATTCAATATTTCGGTCTTGGCACTGACTATACTACTATTCGATAGGTGCACTTGCCTTTTTATCATGATATCAGTTAGTTTCCAGGTACGATCAGATTTTATTACTTCATCACAATCACGAGAGATCAAGTTTTTGGCACCGTTGCCGGGGAGCTAAGATATTAGGAACACTCGATTTCTATTACTTTAGCCATTACTATTTTTATTTATTTTTAGCCTTTATTTTTATTTTTATTTATTTACTGAAATTTTCCTTGCCTTTTTCCCTTAGGTATCTCTAGTTTACGACTAGAAGAAACCTAAGAGGACCACTGCTTTTTGACAACGATTTAGAAGCTACAGTTTGCAGAACTCGCAGAGGGACAAGAAGAAGAGCCAGAACCTACTGAAGAGATCGAAGCCAATCAAGATAATTAGCTACCTCCTGTAGTAGCCGCAAATCCTGTTGAGCAAAATCCTGCTCCACGTACTATGTATGATTATGCTAAACCTAATTTAGTAGGCACTGAATCTAGCATTGTTAGGCCTACTATTGCTGTAAATAATTTTGAACTGAAACCTAACACTATTCAAATGATACAGCAGTTTGTTCAGTTTGATGGTTTGAAGGATGAGGATCCTAACTCGCATTTAGCCAATTTCTTGGAATTTTGCGATACATTCAAAATAAATAGCGTTTCTGATGATGCCATTCGTCTTCGGTTATTCCTATTCTCCTTGAGAAATAAAGCTAAACAGTGGTTAAATTCTTTACCACGAGGGTCTATCACTACATGGGAACAATTGACCGAAAAGTTTTTACTTAAGTATTTTCCTCTAGCTAAAACAGCTAAGTTAAGGAATGATATTTCTTCTTTTGTGCAGATAGATTTAGAAACACTCTACGATGCATGGGAAAGATACAATGATCTCTTGAGAAGGTGCCCTCACTACGGACTACCACTGTGGCTACAAGTTCAAACCTTCCACAACGATTTGAATCCATCAACGAGACAAATGATCGATGCAGCTGCTGGTGGAACAATCAACAACAAAACACCCAAAGCAGCTTATGAGTTTATAGAAGAGATGTCACTGAATAACTATCAATGACAAGTTATGAGAACAAAGCCACAAAAAGCTACCGGAGCTTTTAAATTGATGCAGTCACTATGCTTTCTAATCAAGTAAAACTTCTTAATAAAAAGATTGATAACTTTGTTAGTTCTACAAAGGTACACCCAGCGATGCAGTGTGACTCAATTCAAGGAAGCATGTACAATCCCGATTACTTTTCCTATGGACATGGCATGGAAACCGAGCAAGCTAACTATATGGGTAACAATTCTAGATCTCAAAATAACCCTTATAGTAACACTTACAATGCATGTTGGCGGAGCCACCCCAATTTTTCATGGGGAGGACAAGGAAATCAAAGACAACCACCTCCTCTAGGATTTCAACAACCACCGCTCCAACAAGAGAAAAAGCCGAACCTTAAAGAGATGCTCACAAAATTTATCGCCGTATTAGAAACCCATTTCTAGAATACTGAAACGGCACTGAAGAACTAGCAAGTATCCATTTAAGGACTCAAAACTCAAATAGGCCAGCTCACTAAGCTAATTTCTAAAAGACCACAAGGTGGGTTACCAACCAACACAGAGACTAATCCTAAGGAGCAACTTAATGCCGTAGATACAATAGATGAGGAAGGGTTAGACAAAACCAACCCAGAGCCATGTAAGGAAACTGTCTAAGCAAAGGTAAGAATGAGGTAAGTTTCAAAGAAGCAATTGTCAAAGAGTATAAACCCCGTATCCCATACCCAAATGCGCTAAGGAAAGACCCCACAGATGAGCAATTCGGTAAGTTTCTTAAACTTTTAAAGAAACTACATATTAACTTACCATTTATTAAAGTGCTATGCAAATGCCAAACGCCGTTAAGTTTCTAAGAGAGCTAGTGATGAATAAACGAAAGCTTGATGAGACACCTCATGTGGAACTGAATGCAGTGTGCTCAGCTATTCTACAGAATAAGCTGCCCAACAAACTGAAAGATCCAGGAAGTTTTACAATTCCTTATTTACTTAGTAGTTTAGACGTCAAAAATGCTTTAGATAATTTAGGGGTAGTATTAATGTAATGCCTTATAAATTGTTTAAACAACTAGGTCTAGGGAAACCTAAACAAACTAAGATGAGCATTCAATTGGCTGATAAAACTATTAGGTTTTTTAAGGGCATAATTGAGGATATGCTTGTCAAAATTGATAAATTTATATTCCCAGTTGACTTTGTTGTTCTAGACATTGATAAGGATAGCAATGTACCCTTAATTCTAGGGCATCCCTTTTTAGCAACTGCTAGAACAATAATTGATGTACGAACAGGTGAGCTTACACTATGTGTAGATGATGAGAAAGTTACTTTACAAGCCTGAAACCCGATTAAAATTGTTGATGATAAAAATACTATTTGGAATCCTTGTAAAAAGAATGATCTTACCATTCAACCGTCTTTGCAGGATACACTTCACATAAGGGCGACCCAACCACAGGCAAGTCCATCCAAGGGAGATATACATGAAAAATGAATGCTCTAGATTGAGGAACTAGATGAGTGGCTGAACTATCAAGAAAAGCCCAAAATATGCCACACTGACCCTTGAATCTTAGGGGATAAGGTAGGGGATAAGGTAAAAACGAATCAAATCAAGGTAGAGGATAAGGTAATCTTAGGGGAAGACGATCCTTGAATCTTGAATTCAAAAGAACATACAAGTGATACACCTTACTTCACGGTAATGAAAATCTTTCCCTATGGTACAGTCGAGATAAATCATGAGTCACTCGGCACTTTCAAGGTAAATCACACTCAACTTAAATCTTATGTTGATGATGAAATTAAATGTAGGATAGAAGAGTTTCAACACTTCAAACCACCATGATCAAACAAGCTTGAGAAAAGTTGAGCTTAGACTATAAACAAGCGCTTCTCGAGAGGCAACTCGAGCACTGACATAGTAAATTCTTTTATTTTAGGTTCTTTAATACATCAACTAACCCATTGAATGCAGATTTTTCAAGCCACACAGCCAAGCCCACGGGCGTGCTTAAGGCCGTGGGCACACCATGGCAAAACACGAGCTGAGACGAAGAGCCACGGCTGTGCGATGTGGCCGTAGCCAAGCCTGACAAATTGACACGGGCATGCGACATGCCCGTGTTCCAAAGCCATGGCCAAACCTGTTACTCCAAACACGGGCGTGCGACACGCTCGTGCTTCAAGACCGTGGTTGAACCTGCCATTTGATACACGGGCGTGAGACCTCTAACATGGGCATGGGAGAAGTGAACACCGAAGGACACGGCAGTGCGACATGACCGTGCGATTCAACACACCCTAGGAACATGGGCATGTGTCACAAACCTGGCATGCCAAAATCCCCAAATTTTGAACCACACGGGCTAACCCCGAGCCACACAAGAGTGTGCCATGCCCGTGTGACCCAAAATCCTATTTAAACCCCCACTATTAATGTTCTTCTCCACTAAAACCCTAAAATTTCGTCCACCCAAAACCCATACTAACCCTCTCTAGTGCCGCCGCCGGCCTCAACAACACCACCACGCCCGTGCAAGCATCACCACGACCGTGTTCCACTAATAACTCCACATTTTCGGTTCCCCTTCCTTACTTTTTCTCTTAGTTTCTAATATCCTTTTATCTATTTATCTGTTAATAATCTCATTTATTTAGTTATTGGCATTATTATTGATAGAAAATTCATTCATTTAGCATGATTAATCTAGAATACTTATTATGCCATTTATGAACATCTCTTGGCTGCCACTTATCATTATCTTGAGAAATTTGAATTTTCTATATATTGATACCCATTTTTTCAATGAGATGATCCTATGCTTGCATGACTTATTTAGAAATCTTGGTTAGCTTAAGTTGTAAATAGGAACTTATGAATATTTCTATCTTTATTTTCATTTTTTTTTCTTTTAGGACTAATGTATACCTTTTTCCATTTTGTTTTTAGGAATCATGTCATCTTCGAGAGGGAAGAAAGTTGTCGTCCCTACCTCCAAAAAGCGTAAAGGGCCCGGTGGTTCCTCCTCTAGACCCACCGCTGAAGTTCGCCACCCTTTTTTCTAATTCCCGCAAAACTCCCAAGAAGAACTGTTTCAAATCTTACGGGCAAGACCACTCGGAGTAGGAAGATGCATCGATTGGGCTGCTTTAGAGCAAGTCTAACTAGCAAATGAGGTTCGGGCCTTGTTGACGATAGACCCATGGGACCAGTTTTTCTAAATCGTGGAACCCACTTACCTCAAGCCCACCCTTGAACTCTGCTCCATGTTCCATCTCCAAAAGGTCATGAACCAACACGATGATCTTAGGATGATCCAATTCCGTCTAGGAGGGATTATTAGACAACTCAGTGTATTGGAGTTCGGTGTGAGCAGTTTTGAGAAGAGGAGGACATGTCTGAGCTCCACTGCCACATTCACTTCTCTCCAGTCAAATGTTGGCACGCCTTAGTCCCTGACCAGCCCATATACGACCCCAGTCGTTCCAAGGCGACAGCTCTCACCCTTTGACTAAGGTACCTTCATGCCATACTCGCACATACACTGACAGATAGGCAAGAGAGCACCGGCATCATCAACACCCACGACGCCTACTTTTTGTGGAGTATGTCACACGGGCATGCGCTCGATCTTGCGTATTTCATCGCCCATGCCATCCAGCACCTGACAGCGACATCGGAGGGGTGTGATCTCTATGGGCCCATATGTGACTCGACTAACCCATTACTTCGACCTATTCAACACTGCTGTCCAGACATCCTCTTACACCCTCATTGGCCAGATGTCCCCACAAGGCATCTAGAGTATGTTGCATTACTAATGAGCTGGGTGCTGAGCCACCACCTACTCACCGCCCAGTTCATGCGGCAGCTTTAGGCTATGTCACTTCTGAGCAGTTTGGCCAATTCCAACAATAATGTTTTCAGCGCTTTGATCACATTGATACAACCTTAGCTCAGATTTGTCAGCAACTCCATCTCGCACCATCGCCCCCACCTCGCGGACCATCTGAGGATTAGAACTTTCTATTCCTCTTATCTTCTTTTTTATTTGCTTTCTTGATCTTTATTTTTACCTTCTTTTGCATTTTATGTTTCTTTAGAATTTTTAAATTTCTTTATCTTTATTTCGGTCTTTATGTTTATTGAATATTTTAGTTTAGATTTCAATTTCATTTTCATATCGGCTATTCCCTAACAAGAAAATCCTGCTTAACTTAAATCCCTAAACACTTATTTATGCTATCGCAGTTTCAAAGGAGCTTTACAACTCATATCCATACCTAATGGGAAAACCCTGCCATAACTGCCGGCTCTTACAATTCCAATATACGTCTCTACAAAATCATCCAAAATTTAGGAAGTTTCACTTCTCTCCGTATCTTATGATTTTATGCTTCTATTGCTACTAATGTATCATTGTACATTGAGGGCAATGTACATCTTAAGTGTGGGGGGGGACTCACTTCCAGTCATTATATTATCTTTGAAACCCCTGAAAATTTTACCACTAACTTGTTGAATTGTTCTCAAATTTTGAATTCTCACTTTCACTCTTTGCATAAGTCTCAATCTCCTATTAGGAATTAATTCTGATTGATTTATGATTTTTATTCGATATGTTGAGAATTAAGACATAGGTACTTATGCTTTGATTATTCAAACTTTAAGACATTAGGGAATCAAGCATTATAAGTTGAAATTTTTGAGAATTTTATTTTTTTCTAGGTTATTTTCCCTAATTTTAATTATTATCTTGAGATTTGAAATTCGTAGGATTGACATTAAAAGCCATAATTCTGGTGGGATTTTGAGCCTTTTGAGCATACATCCTTTCGTGCTCACTTTTATTGTTGCTTTGAGTAAGTCAATACTGATTTGTTATTCTAGAACTTGCTTCAATTATACATGTCGAGACCACATCATTGATTGGATATACTGAAATGATAAAGGCACCTAGGTTTAACCCACTTACTCCTCAAAAGCCTACTCTAAAAATTAACCCCTAGTGAACCCCATTGAACCTAACAACCTATTCTTTGACTTACCTTTAATATTAACCTATAACCCTTTTTTTTGTTGAATTTCATTCAATTATTTTGATCCCTATTTTTGTCGAGATTTGAGTTGAATAATTGTCTAGCTTTATTCTCTTTTTCAGTTTGAAAAGTTTATATATAATCAATTTATTATTATTTGAATTGATTTAAAAAAAAGTATATTTACAGTTAATTCAGTTATTATTCATATGTTAATTGTAATTCAACGTTTTTGCATATTTCTATTATAAGCTTCTGAATCCAGAACGATGTCATCATAAAAGCTTAACCCTAGGGATATGTTCTAGTGATAGAGATTTTTCTAGCTAGATGATTTTTCAATTCAATCTCGATTCTAACCAACTTTTTCAGCTTGTAACAACACCCCTAACCAAAGCCCCATTACAATCATTGAAAGACCTTTTGATCGATGTGTCATATTAATCTATAGTGGTGGAGATTTGATTTTCCTGCAAGCCTATGGTAATAACTTTTCAGGTTGACTAAAGAGTGCTTAATTTTTGAACCCTAAACACTTTGAGTGGATAGAGTGAATCTTTAGTGAAGATGTCAACTCTTGTTGATTTTGATTGAAAGGTAATTACCTAGGAAAAGGGAGAAAACCTATGTTTCTATGATAAAATTCTCAACTTAGAGTGTTTGAGACCTTAATGTTCTTCTGGTTGAATTTTCATTGTATGATTACTTGTGGATTAGTTTGAAACATTATTGATAAGGATTATAAGTTGAGAAGAATGATTTTTAATTGTGAGTTGAAATTTTCCTTGAGGACAAGCAAAGGCTTAAGTATGGGGGTATTTGATAAACCGTAAATTATACATATTTTTACCTCATGCTTAGCTTAAGTTCTAAATAAATTATCATTGAATTTGTGGAAATTGGTGCTCCTAATCCTTTTATTTCATGTTTTATACTTAGGTGAGCATAAGGAAGAGAAAAGAGCAAGAAACAGGCCAAAAACGGGCAAACTAGGCCCAGTTCAATAATCAACACGGCCTGGAGGTTCACCACACGGCCGTGCCACTTTAACAGGCTCGAGTACGGCCTGGTAGTCGATCCACACAGGCATGGCACACGGGCATGCTCCTATCGTGAGGAAATTCAATTTCCCTCAGAAAGGGCTACTTAGGGGCTAAGAAAAGCATTCCAAAACTCTATATAAAGACCCTAGGAGGCAACTACAAGGGGGTGCTTTATTCCCGCCAAGACAGGGAGTTAAAGGCATGGAATTACTCGAAGGGAAGCTGATTGATCCATCTCAGAATACAGGATCTACATCAAGATAAAGGATCTCCCTTCAATCCTTTCAAGAGTTTCGGGTTTTCTTATGTTTTGTTATTTTATTTCTTCTGAGATGTTTTCTTTTATAATTATGAACTAAAACCCCAAATATCTAAGGGGGATGAAACCTAAGACATATCTTTCTATTGTTATCTGAGCTGTGTGATAAATATTTGATTTGTTCTTAATTGTGTTTTTAACTCTTAAATTGATATGTCTAGGATATTGATTTAAGTCAAATGTGCTTATGTAGAGGAGAAAAAGTCCCTACATAGGAGTAGATCCAACATAATTAAGCAGAGTTGATCGCAATCCTAGACATAGGACGACGAAAATCTGCCGGATTAGATTCAAATCTAATATGGGGAGCCATAGATCGAGTTAATATAACACTAGGGGTTTTAACTAGAAAGAGATTTCATTTAATCAACCTATGATTAGTTGTTCTTATCCTCGACAGAGGTATTAACATAATTTAGGGATCTCTACGGATAAAATCAAATGAAGAAATCATCTAGTTCAGAGTTAGATAACAAGTGAAGTCTAGGTGGATTCTTCCTTAGGTATTGTCTTAATCAATTAGTTTTCCCAAAAGCAATCTCTCTCTTTACTCCTTGCTGTTTTATTTTAATTTAGTTAGATTAGTTAATTTTGAAACAAACCCTCTTTTATTTTTAAGCTAGATAATAGGAAGAAAGTTATTACTAGTACTCATAGTTCCTTGGATTCAATATTCCGGTCTTGCCACTAACTATACTACTATTTGATAGGTTCACTTGCCTTTTTATAGTGATATTAGTTAGTTTCGAGGTACGATCAGATTTTATTACTTCATCAGAATCACAAGAGATCTCGTATAGATTATCGCTACCACCTAAGCTGGAAAAGATTCATAATGTATTTCACGTATCAATGCTTCGATGACATAGAACGGACCCCTCGCATGTGATTACTCCGGTAGAGATAAAGATTCAGTCTGATATGACATATGAAGAAGAACCGATCCGTATCTTAGCTCGTGAGATAAAAGAATTGTGAAATAAAAGAATTCCGTTAGTAAAGGTATTGTGGCATCGACACGGAGTAGAAGAGGCTACGTGGGAGCCTGAAGATGCTATGAGACAGCAACATCCGAATCTGTTTAATGGTAAGATTCTCGGGGATGAAAATCCCTAAGAGGGAGAGTTGTAATAGCCCGGTTTAGACCCTAATTAGAATAGTGGTTTCGAGACCACAAATTTGAGTCAGAAAAATAATTTAATATTATCTTTCGTGCGTATAGTATGTGAATTAATATGTGTGAAAGTCTCGAATGAAAATTTGGTTATTTGTATGCTTAATTTGCAAAAGGACTAAATCACAGAAAATGAAAAAAATAGCCTTCTATTTAATTAAGGGCCGAATTGTGGTGTTCTTTTTAATGAGAGGTCCTGATGTTGTAAATGCACCATTAAATTATGGATGGACAAAGTTGGACATCACTTATTGGGTTTTAAATGATATTATAAAGGTTAAAAATGGAATTAGATAATAAATTAACGGAATAATAATAAATCCATGAAATTAGGCCATTATGTTCATCTTTGGCCGAAAATAAAAAGAAAAGAAAAGAAAGAAAGCCATCCTAAGGTTTGGCCATTGCTAAACAAAATTAAGGTATGTGCTTTTAATTATTTTTAATGATTTTCATGTTTTTGGGATTGTTGCTTAGTGTTCTATCTAGCCCATGTCTCAATTTGAGAAATTAATGAAGCTTTCAAGTTATGCCATTGATGATTTTGTGAGTTTAATGATGTTAGTTGGTGAAATATGAAATATATGTGATAGATTAAAATGTTTTGTCTTTGGATTTTTGATGAATTTGAGTAATTTGGGCTAAATTGTGAAAATGATATTTTGAAGGATTAAAATGTGAAATAAATGCAATATGTGGCCTTGTATAATCTAAGTGAATATTTGGCTAAGCTTATGTGTAAATAAATTTTGCATATTTTCTGTATTTTGTGATAAGGACTAAAATGTCAAAAATGTAAAATTATAGTGGCTAAAGTGCAAAATGCCCTAAATATGTGTTTGTGAATTGAAATGAATGAAATGTGTTGTTGAATATTAAATTTCAATTAATATAGATTAAGAACAAAAGAAAATAGAATTAGATTGAGGGAAATCAAAAGTGGTCGAGTAATCGTTTTCATTCGTCCAAATCCATATGAGGTAAGTCTATATACAAATAAATGTGTTAAATTAAATTATTATTGCTTATATGATGTTGGAATTGTGTTGGATGGCTATGAAGTTGAATATGTGAAATCCGAGATATTTCTAATATTGTGACAATGTCTGAAAAGCCCCGTACGAACCTAGGAATAATTAGGATACATATGTCATGACATAGGATCCGATATGTGTTATCATGTAAGACCATGTCTGGGACGTTGGTATCGATTTGTGATTTATGTGTAAGACCATGTCTGGGACATTGGTATCATATTTGATTTTGTCTAAGACCCTGTTTGGGATAGTAGCATCTATGTTTGATTACATGTATACCACGTTTGGGACGTTGGCATTGTACAAGTTTTCTGAGCTATCCGCGTATCCTATTTGATTCCAAATGGTTCAACGGTCACTCGAAGAAATGTATGAATATGTTAAGATACATCCGAATCAATTATGTTTGAAATATGCTCAATATTTGATCATGAAAGGTAGGTATATGTTTATTTGAATATATGTCAAATATGAATGAGAAAAATGTGCCATATGAGTAAGTGATTTGAGATTATGTGATATATATATGTGATTCAATGAGATTGTGTATGAATTTGGATATGTTTTATGTGTGTAAAATGATAAATATTTACCTAAATGATAAATTTATTTGTATATGGCTTACTAAGATCTTTGTAGCTTACTTTGTGTGTGTTTGCATTGTCTTATAGATATCAAAGCTATCGAGACCTCGGGATCTTCAAGGATTATCACCAAACTATCAAACTTGACTTTAGTACCTTTTTGAAAGTGTAAATGTTTAAGTATGACATGTGTAGTCTAGATAATTAGAGATATGTTTTGAATTGTATATATTTTGCCATGTGATATGGCTTGATCATGGTTTCAAATATGGCTTGTGTTTTGGCATGATTTGGTATGGAAATTAAGTATGAATTTGGTTGAGGAATGTATGGTAGGAATTGTATATGTTTTGGTTGTGAATTGGCTAAACATTTGGTATGAAAGGCATTGGTTTTGAACTTGTAGGGAGGACCCAAAATTGGGTGGCATATTGGCCTTGTAGATGGCCTATTTTGTGTCCACATGAGCAAGGAGATGAGCGTGTGTCTCTGTCGTGTTGCTCGAGGGCCACTTCAAAGTGAGCTGGGCAAACCACATGATCTCATACACGGGCGTGTGGCAGGCCATGTGGCTTAAGTCAGTATACCCTACAGTTTTGACACAGCCTGACACACGGGCGTGTGGGTCATTTCAAAAGGGCACATAAGCTAGCACACGGGCGTGTGGTTGGCCGTGTGACCCAAGTCAATATACCCTTTAGATTTCACATGGCCTGGCGCGCGGCCGTGTCCGTGGCCGTGTGACCTAAGTCAAAATGTATGCCCTCTTTTTCCACAACCTAGACACACGGGCGTGTCTAATGCCGTGTGAGGAACACGGCCTACTCATATGGGCGTGTGACCTCTATAGCTTTGAAAAATGTTTAAGTTTCGAAAAATTTTGTATGAGTTCAGTTTAGTCCTGACCTTCTTCTAATGCGTGTTTAAGGTCTCATAGACCTTCTAAAGGGACTTATTGATGATGTTTGACTATGATATGAGGATGTTATATAAATGTTTGTAAAATGTCCGTAAATGTTCTGAATTTTTCGATAATGCTTCTAACCCTAGTCCGGCGATGGATACGTGTTAGGGGTGTTACAATATGTGGCAGTGGTCACCGTCGAGTCCTCCGCTGCACCGACCCGCCTATTACTGGGGATTGCCTGAACAGATTAAACAGAGAAAGGGTGTGTTTTGGTAAACTTAGTGTGTAATCCCTTACAGACAGCATGCATACAGACATTCATCAGATTACAGTCAAATATTTATGTACAGAGTGGGCCTGAGCCCTTTATAGAATCAGTGTGGACCTTAGCCCACTCAGATAAAGAATCAGATAGGAATTAGGGCCTTACCCCATCTCAGAGATAGCATGCATAATAGAACAGAATAACTGAAACTGAACCCACCAGCCCTACACACCAACTCCGTCCAACCCATCACACCATGTGGGGATAAAATTAACCCACCCATCCCTGCACACCAACTAGGGTATAGAATACCCATCCATCCCTACACACCATACAGTACCGAATGCGGCACATATCAGAAATATGTAGCTTAGTTTCTAGATAACAGGCTTTAAATGCCTTTCAGATACTTCCTTCATCTTCAACAATCCAACCCCAATGAGATGCAACATACAATACATGACATGCAAATATGCAATTAACAAATCAAACATTTGATTCAAAATACACGCCTATGTAACCTTACAGAGTATTTCAAAAAAATGGGCTTACACGCCTATGTGGCTTGCCCATGTAGGCCCACATGCCCGTATAGCCCACACGGCACAAATAGGCCTTGGTTGTGTGCATCACACAGCTTGGCCCAAAATCCCATACGTCTATATGGGTTACCCATATGGGCCCAATCGCCTTTGTGGCCCATACAACCCAATTGATCGAGCCCGTGTCTAATATACGGCCTTTTCGGCCATCACACGGTAGTGTCATGCACCTGTGTCACGCGCGCATGGCCTGGTTCATTGACCACACGGTAGCGTACTACCACGTGACGTACCACACAGGTGACCACACGTCTGTATGGCATCGACAGATTCGTTTCCTGGTATTGAATCGAAGCTAAAATGGCCACGAGCACTCCTGAACCTAAAATCGACAATTCCAAATCAAAATTAGTCACTTAAAACTAGTTATTACGAACAGAAAAAACCTCAATCTTTAACGGGAACCCCTACCTTTCAGTGGACATTGACAAAAATGCACTTTGTCGGCACCGTTTGGAGAACTGCAGCCACTTACAGACCTCCTAAACACGAAACCACTTCCATTTAGTAATCATTTGTGAAGAACAAACAGAATTAATCAAAAGCACAACTTACCAACCGTGTGCTAACATAGAGTCGAAGAGATGGAGAAGAAAACGGAATCAAATGTGAAAAGGTGGGAGACAAACAAAAGAATTCGGTAGCACAAGGAGTGAAGGCAAGAGAAATCGACAGAAAATAGTGGGAAAGGGAGGAGGGTAGCCGAATTTTGTCAAAAAGGAAAACCAAACTGATCAGAATTAGATTTTTCTGATAACCCCCACCCCAAATTCCCTTAATTCTCTCCACTGAACACTCCACTTTCAGTATTTCAATTCCAATCAAACTCATCCACCCCTCCACATGCCACATGTAAAAAGAAACACCCCCTTACTCACTCCAGAATTCGAACACAAGATCTCCTACACACCAACACTCGACTTAACCACCAGACCAACAGGTCAATTCTGACATACTCTTACAATTAATTAAACTTAAGCCTACTTAACAAGAGTTAGGATTTATTCATAAAAATAAAAAAAATTACCCAAGTTGTGGCTTGAACTTAGGACCTACCCCACACATCCAGAACACATAACCACTTAAGTAGACAGATATTTGTGTCACAGAATTACAGAAACTTATTTAAAAGCTTGGGGTGTTACAGCTCTACCCTCTAAAAGAAAATTTCAACCTCGAAATTTTACCTGATCAGAAAAGGTGAGGATACTGCTGACGTATCGAATCCCCCGGCTCCCAAGTGGCCTCCTTAGTACTATGATTCCACCACAGTACCTTCACTAAGGGGATAGACTTTCTTTGCAGAACCTTAATGTCATGACCAGAATCTAAACCAGCTCCTCCTCAAATGTTAGATCTGGTATATCCTCAATCTCCTCTATCGAAACAATGTGCGTGGGATCAAAATGATAGCGTCTCAACATTGAGACATGAAAAATATCATGAATATGATCCAACTCCGGAGGTAGCTCCAACTGATGCGCGACTGACCAAATTCGCTTCAGAATCTAGTACGGCCTAATAAACTGAAGGCTCAGCTTGCCCTTGCGACTAAACCTCAGAACCTTTTTCCGCAGCAAGACCTTAAGGAAAACCAAGTTTCTAGAGAATACTCGATATCTTTCCTCTTCAAATCAGCATAGGGCTTCTGTCTATCAGAAGCTGCTTTCAGTCGATCTCGAATCAAACGGACCTTGTCCTCAGTTTCTAAGACAATTCCAAACCCAGAATACGTCGCTCATCAAATTCGGTCCAGCACAAGGGAGTGCGACACTTACGACCATACAATGCCTCGTAAGGTGCCATTTGTATACTAGACTGATAGCTGTTGTTGGAAGTGAACCCTGCTAAAGGCAAGTACTCCTCCGAACTACCTCAGAAATTTATAATACAGCCTCTTAACATGTCCTTCGGTATCTGAATCACCCTCTCCGTCTGACCATCTGTCTAAGGATGGAAAGTAGTACTGAAGTCTAATCTTGAACTCAGAGCCTCATGCAGCTTCTTCCAGAACTGAGACGTAAAACGAGGATCCCTATCAGAGATGATAGAGATAGGTACCCTATGTAACCTCACTACTTCAGAAAGTTAGATCTTCACCAATTTCTGTAAGAAGAAGTCTGTCCTGACTGGGATGAAGTGTGCAAACTTGGTCAATCGATCCACGATGACCTAGACAAAATCCTTCTTAGTGGGTTTTAGAGGCAACCCACTAACAAAGTCTATCGTTACTCGCTCTCATTTCCACATCGGTATCTTAACCGGCTGTAGCAAACCCTAAGGTAACTGATGCTCAGCCTTAACCTACTGAAAAGTCAAATAACAAGGAGCGAGGTCGATAACCTCACGTTTCAACCTTGGCCACCTGTATAACTCTCGGAGGTCTCGGTACATTTTGTTCTCGTCGGGATACATAGCATAAGGGCTACTATGCGCCTCTCTCAGAATCGACAGTCTCAAATTTTCATCATTCGGTACACAGATTAGACCTTGGAAACACAATACCCCATCACTGTTCACCCCAAAATCAGTCGTAGTACCACTCTCAACCTGGCGAAAACGTAACTCAAGAAACTTATCCCCCATTTGTTTCTCTCTGATCTAATCAATCCATGTCGGTTTCACTTGTAGCTCAGCCAATAGACTCCCATCATCGAATAGGCTAAGTTGAGCAAACATCGCTCTCAGATTCACCATAACCCTACGACTTAACGCATCAACCACCACATTGGCCTTATCGGGATGGTACTCGATAGTGCAGTCATAGTCCTTAAGCAGTTCAACCCATCTATGCTACCTAAGGTTTAACTTCTTCTTAGTGAGGAGATATCTAAGGCTCTTGTGATCAGTGTATATAGTACACTTCTCACCGTACAGATAGTGCCTCCAAATTTTTAGAGCAAAGACTACTGCTACCAACTCCACATCGTGCTTCGGATAATTAGCCTCATGAATCTTGAGCTGACGAGATGCATAATCGACCACTTATCCGTCCTGCATCAAAACACGCATCACTGTATAGCACAAAGTCTTACCAAGCTCGGGCTGTATCAGAATAGGAGCTTGAGTCAAAATAGTCTTAAGCTTATCAAAACTATCCTACTATGCATCAGTCTAAATGAAAGGAACTCCCTTGTGCAGCAGCTTAGTCATCGGAGCTGCGATCAAAGAGAACCCTTCTACAAACCATCGATAATATCCTGCCAGCTCTAGAAAGCTACGGATTTTGACACATTCTTCAACTGCTTCCAATCCAACATAACCTCAATTTTACAAGGATCAACACGAATCCCCTCAGCAGACACCACATCACCCAGAAAAGTTATTTCTCAAAGCCAGAACTCACACTTACTGAACTTCGTATACAACTATGTCTCACGAAGAGTCTGTAATACCACCTAGAGATGCTCATCGTGCTCATCCTCGGACTTAGAATACACCAATGTCATCAGTGAACACTACCACGAATCGATCCAGATAAGGCTAGAACACTCAATTCATCAAATCCATAAACGCCGCTAGTGCATTAGTCAAATCAAAGGGCGTAACTAGGAACTATAATGACCATAATGAGTCCTAAATGTCATCTTATGCATGTCGGCCTCCTTAACTCTCAGCTGATGATAACTCGATCATAGATCGATCTTTGAAAGCATAGAGCCCCTCTGAACTAGTCGAATAAGTCATCTATCCTCGAAAGTGGATACTTATTCTTGATCGTAAGCTTGTTCGACTAACGGTAGTGGATACACATCCTCATTGTCCCATCTTTCTTCTTTACAAATAAAACAGGTGCTCCCCACGAAGACACACTGGGATGAATAAATCCACGATCTAACAGCTCCTGAATCTGAGCCTTAAGTTCCGTCAACTCTTTCAGTGCCATTCGGTAGCGCACGATAGACACCGGAGCTGTACCAGGGATCAATTCAATACCAAACTCCACCTCTCCGCTCGGAGGCAATCCCGGTAGTTCCTCAGGAAAAACATCTGGAAAGTTTCTCACAGTTCTGATGTCCTTAACCGAAGAGTCCATTGCATTAGAATTACTAATGTAGGCCAAGAATGCCTCACACCCTTTCCTTACCAACTTTTCTGCCACCAAAGCGGATATCACATTGGACAAACAGTCTCGTTGTTCCCCGATCATAACTACCTCATTATCCTCATTGGTCCTCAAGACAATCATTTTTGTTGTACAATCCAGACTCACCCGATGTTTAACCAATCATTCCATTCCTAGAATCAAATTGAACTCCCCAAATGGAAGCTTCATTAGATCAGCCAGAAACACTATCCCTCTAGCGAAACGTCTCTATACAACTTACTAACTCTGACAGATTGCCCAAAAGGACTTAACACAGTCACCTCACTATCAGTACTCTCAACTAGAATTCCCAAAGCTTCCGACACAGTACTAGCTACATATGAGTGTGTAGAGCCTATGTCTATCAGCGCAAGATAAGGTACATCAAATATTAAAAACGTACCCGTAATAACGTCCGGAGCATCTCGGTCCTTGCGACGATGAGTAGCATAGACCAAAGAAGGTAGTCTCGCCTCAGTCGGTCCCATACCTCTACTCGGTGCTCTCTGTCTTCAGCCGATGCCGTTACCACCCCTAGCCTGACCTCGACCCCTAGGCGGCTGCTGAACTACTCTCGACGGCTGTGCAGTCTCAGTCACTGGAGCTTGTGTCTGATTAACTCTCAAAAGACAGTCTCTAACACCGTGCTCAGTCAACCCACATCTCAAACATGCCCCAGTAGTCCTCCAGCACTCGTCTGGATGATGGCTACCATAGTGCTCACAAAGCGCCACCCCAGTTGGTGCAACAGGAGGTCCAACTCTTACTGGCCCATCAAACCTGGCCTTTTTCCTTGGCCTCATCCTAAAATTTGAGGTATCTAAATCCCTTCTAGTCCTTCCTTTGTCTCGATTTTGGCGTTCAGTGCTCTTTACCTCTTCGGCGATCTTCGCCTTCGCAACCAGAGTAGCAAACTCACGCTCCCTCTGTGGAGCTATCAAAACTTGCACACTATCCCAGAGACCATCCTCAAAAAGGACACAGCGCCCATACTCTGTCGCCACCATGCCTCGCGCATAACGGCTCAACCTTAGGAACTCGGCCACAGAACGATCCACCTAAGTGAGATTAAGAAACTCACGCCTCCTAGCATCAATGTAACTGGCTCCCACATACTTACTCTAGAAAGCCATCTTAAAAAAGATCCCATGCCAACCAGTCAGGCTAAGTACCCTCCTTAATGGCTAGCCATCATTGATATGCCTCATCGCGAAGCAATGAGACAGCTCCCATAAGCTTTTGTTCAGCAGTGAAGTCCAGGTCATCCATAATTCTTTCTGTGACCTCCATCCAATATTCAGACACATTAGGGGAGACTCCAACGACATCCTGAACAACTCAACCCATTAGATTGGAGTTGTTTCGTAATCGACCCACGACCCCCAGATCCAGTATTGGGCCCAGCGACCTTCTCTAAAATCCATATCATGGCTTGGGACAGTGCGTCGTCCCCAACCGTATGATCATGAGACTCAATCTCTGTCACATGCGATACCGGTGTCTCACTAGTGTCCAAATTCAAAATAGTATCAGATGCCAAGGACTTAGCTCAAGCCCCTTTACTGCCTCTACCTCGGCCTCTAGTACCCCATCCACGAGTACCACGTGTGCTCATCGTAAATTTCAAATTTTATATGTATTAACAGTTTTATGCATTAGATAACGGTTCCAATATTTTATTAATAGGTATTTTATGCAATACAGTATCAAAATGTTCAGAGTCGGTTATCGCGAGTAATAACCTCACTACAGTTTTCAGTTCACACTACCTAGAGTGTTTTCAGTACAGTATACTACCTAAAGTAGTTTCAGAATATTCTATTCATACTTTCAAACGGTATGTATGTGGCAGTGGTCACCATCAAGTCCTCGGCTGCACCGACCTGCCTACTGCTGGGGATTACCTGAATAGATTAAAGAGAGAAAGGGTGAGTTTTTGCAAACTCAGTGTGTAATCCCCTACCGAAAGCATGCATACAGCCATTCATCAGAATACAGTCAAATATTTATGTACAGATCAATCCTAAGCCCTTTACAGAATCGGTGTGGACTTTAACCCAATCAAATATAGAATCAAATATGACTTAGGGCCTTAGCCCATCTCAAAGATAGCATGCATAACAGAACAAAATAATAGAAACCCAACCCACCAGCCCTGCACACCAACTCCGTCCAACCCATCACACCATGTGGGGATAAAATCGACCTACCCATCCCTGTACACAAAATAGGGTACAAAATACCCGTCCATCCCTACACACCGTACAGTACCAAATGTGGCACATATCAAAAATATGCAGCTTAGATGCCAGATAACAGGCTTTAAATGCCTTTCAGATACTTCCTTCATCTTCAACAACCCAATCCCAATGAGATGCAACATACAATACATGACATGCAAATATGCAATTAACAGATCAAACATTTGATTCAAAATACATGCTAAGTATAACATGCTAAACACATATATCACATAGTCAGATCATGTAATTAGGGGTCACAGTAACTCTTACTGACCATACAGTAGGTCCTAATTGACTTCGGCGACTCGAGCAACCTTACAGAGTATTTTAGAAAAAGGGGCTCACAAGCCCATGTGGCCTACCCGTGTGGGCCCACATCCCTGTGTGGCCCACACGGCCCAAATTGGCCTTGGCCATTAAGATCACACGGCCTAGCCCAACATCCCACATGCCTGTGCGGTTCACCCGTATGGGCCCACACATCTATGTAGCCCGCATAGTGCAATTGATCGAGCCCATGTCTTACACACGGCCTCTCCAACCATCACACAGCTGCCTCATGTGCCTGTGTCATGCGCGTACAGCCTGGTTTGTCAACCACACAGCCGTGTACTACCACCAGCCTACCACACAAACGACCACACGCCCTTGTAGCATCGACAGATTCATTTTTTGGTTTTCACCAATTCTTAATTTTTATGTTTTCGAGTACACACCCGGTATTGAATCGAAGCTAAAACGGCCACGAGTACTCTAGAACCTTAAATTGACAATTCCAAATCCAAATTAGTCTATTAAAACGAGTTATTACGAATAGACAAAACCTCAATCTTTAACGAGAACCCATACCTTTGAGCGGACACTGACAAAAACGAACTTCGTCGGCACTGTTTGCAGAACCACAGCCACTTACAGACCTCTTAAACACGAAACTACTCCTCTTTAGTAATCATTCGTGAAGAACAGACAGAATTAATCAAAAGCATAACTTATTGACCGCGTGCTAACATAGAGTGGAAGAGATGGAGAAGAAAACGGAATCAAAAGTGAAAAGGTGGGAGACAAACAAAAGAATTCGGCAGCACAAGGAGTGAAGGGAGGGGAAATCAGTAGCAAAAAGAGGGAAAGGGAGGAGGTAGCCGAATTTTGTCAAAAAGGAAAACCAAACTGATTAGAATTAGATTTTTCTGATAACCCCCAACCCAAATTCCCTTCTTCTTTCCACCGAACACTCCACTGTCAGTATTTCAATTCTTATAAAACTCATCCACCCCTCCACATGCCATATGCAAAAAGAAACACCCTCTTGCTCTCCCTAAAATTCGAACACAAGACCTCCTACGCACCAACACTCAGCTTAACCACCAGTCCAGCAAGCCCATTCTGACATACTCTTACAATTAATTAAACTTAAGCCTACTTAACAAGAGTTAGGCTTTATTCATAAAAATACAAAAATGTACCCAAGTTGTGGCTTGAACTTAGGACCTCTCTCACACACCCAAAACACATAACCACTTAAGAATATAGATATTTGGGCACAGATTACAGAAACTTATTTAAAAACCTGAGGCGTTACACTCTCATTTCAACATAAACTGTAAAATTTTTCCGTTGAACCATTTGGAATACTAAAGGATGTTTGATAAGCCTCAAACATAGTGTAAGATGCTGATGCCATATCCCAGATGTAACACCCCTTACTCGTACCTGACGCTAGGGTAAAGTACGAGGCATTACCTTAACTTAAACACATACAAACATACATTTTCAATTCATAAAACTTCGTTCTAATTTAAAACTTTTCAAAATTTATCTTACAATCCTTAAAGTGGACCCACGAGGTCCAAAATATATTTTAGGAACAATCTGAACTAATCTGAGTATTTAGAGAGCTTTCAAGAAAACCCACTAAAAACAGGGCACCGCACGTATGGATGGGCAACACGCCCGTGTGGCCTCTGAACATGGCTACGCTGACGGCCCGTGTAGTTCACACGACCTAAACATATAGGGACATGCCCATAGCCCTAGTCCATGTGAGTTTACTTTCTAACATCAAACCTACAGGGGTTTTCACACAGCCTGACACACGCCCGTGTCCCTAGACCGTGTCCCTCACACGGCCATGACACGCCTGTGCCCTAGCTCGTGTGTGAAAACCTTAACATTCTGTTTCTGACGTCAGCAACAATTTAAGGTCACAGGTCGTGGCACACGCCTAAGGTGCATTTAATTTTACCAACCTAAGGTGCAAGTGACACACAGCCAGACCACACACCCATGGGGCAGACTGTGTGTCACAGACGGGCATGTCTACTCATAATATAAGGCTATCTACCAAGCATTTTTCCACCCTGAAGCAAGATCAAACACATACCAATTCATAGAATGGCACAATTACTCAACCGATAACCATCATTAGAATCCACAAAACATCACATGACCAATCCAACCATGCATTAATACTACTACCGCTAGTGCATTCTTCATCCATACTAATTTGCACATTTATGAACGGAAACATTATTTGCATATATCAATAACAAATATTAGCCACCATCCATGGCTTTATACAAAATAAGGTATTTCATATCAAGCCAACACAATTGGCCAATTTCTCAATGACACAAAACACAAATGACTAGGTCCCTATACATGCCATTTCTCAATATACTAAAAACTAACTATACCGAATGCTTTAGTTGATAGTGTGAACGAAGCCTTTGATGTCCTTTGATCCACGATCTAATTAGTTGGCACTATAAGAAAATGGAAAGGAAAAGGAGTAAGCATAAAGCTTAGTAAGTCGTATGTAAATAAATGACAACAATTTACCATGCATACACATACTCACAACATATCACAATTTTCACATGATGCATAAATGGCTATAAACACAACTTACTCATTTTCATCCCTTACTAATCATACAACATAAGTTTGAGCTCACATCTCACGCATTTCATATAAGTACCTGTACCGTTCACAATGATTATAACCTCTTACAATATAACATACACTGTAAATTTCCTGTTGAACCCTTTGGAATACTAAAGGATATTCGATAAGCCTCAAACATAGGGTAAGATGCCAATGCCATGTTCTAGACATGATCTTACACTAGCTCACATGTTAAGTCGATGCCATGTCCCAAACATGGTCTTACACTGACTCTCACATATCGAGGTCGATGCCATGTCCTAGACATGGTCTTACATTAGCTCTCATTTATCTGTGTTGATTCCATGTCCCAGACATGGTCTTACACTGGCTCGCATGTCGAGACCGATGCCATGTCCCAGACATGGTCTTATACTAGCACTCGTATCAACGTCAATGCCATGTCCCAGACATGGTCTTAGACTGGCTCGCACATATCGGTGTCGATGCCATGTCCCAGACATAGTCTTACACTGACACATAACGAGGTCGATGCCATGTCCTAGACATGGTCTTACACTAGCTCTCGTATGACCCTAGTATTATAGCATGAATATCCGATCAATTCATACGGTTCAACCGGGAGTTTATCACATTAAATCTCATCATGCATTACTCATAATCACATTTAATCATTTTATGCCAAATCAATAATCTCATGCATAATATTGAAAAAGTTGCATTATTTACATACAAATTACCTCTATATACAAAATGTGAGCAACTATTCGATTTAGTCCACTTGCTTGGCCTTCCTCCGGTCTAGGTTTAGATTTCGTATTTCTTGATCTAAAATGAATAAATTCACTCATTTAATCACCATATTAATTAAGACAATCCAAAATTAATAATTTGCAAAATGACCATTTTCCCCTAGACTTTCGCAAAATGACGATTTTACCCCTAGGCTCGTAAAATGATTTTTATCAAATTTTCTCATTTACCAAGCCTAGCCAAACCTTTATTACTCTTATGACAGTTCACAATATCAATTATTTCATACATTTACTATACAATTTACAACCTTTACAAAAAGGCCCATTTTAGGTGTTTTTCATGAACACCACTTCACAAAAGTTGTGTATTTAACAACTAAGACTCATTTCTTCCATAAAATTTCAGCAAACAACATAAACACTTTTATGGCAAAATCCAAAACTCTCAACCATTTTGCAAAATAGTCGCCTCAATAGACAGCTCATGCTATAAGGGTCCCAAAAGTACAAAAATTATCAAAAATAACCATCACAATAACTTACTTGTGAGAGGATAGCTTGGCTGAAGTTTTAAGCTCATAAAACCCTTATTTTTGTTGAGTAGTTTTGGTGAAGAGGAAGATCACTATGGCATGCCTTTTTCTTTATTTTATTTTAGTCAAATAAGTCACCAAAAGCTCATCTAGCCTTGAAAATTTTTAATTTTCTTGTCCCTATGGCCGGCCACCCATTTTTAAAAGGTCTAATTACTCTTTAAAGACCCCTATGTACAGTTCTCTAGCAATTTAGCCCCACTGCTAATAAATCACAACTTTTACCCTTTATGTGATTTAGTCCTTTTTCATAATTAAGCCCATAATCGCTAAAATTATTCACCAAAATTTGTATGCACTCATATAATTATGTTATAACACATAAAATAATATTGAAAATAATTTCTCCAACCTTAGATTTGTAGTTCTGAAACCACTATTTCGGCTAAGCCCAAATTCAGGTTGTTACACCAGACATGGTCTTACACTAGCTCACATGTCAAGTCGATGCAATATCCCAGACATGGTCTTACACTAGCTCTCATCTATCCATGCCGATGCCATGTCCCCGACATGGTCTTACACTAACACATATCAAAGCCGATGCCATGTCCCAGACATGGTCTTACACTGGCTTGCATGTCGAGGTCGATGCCATGTCCCAGACATGGTCTTACACTAGCACTCGTATCAATACCGATGCCATGTCCCAAACATGGTCTTACACTAGCTCGTACATATCGGGGTCGATGCCATGTCCCAGACATGGTTTTGTACTGACACATAAAGAGGCCGATGCCATGTCCCAGACATGGTCTTACATTGGCTCTCATATAACCCTAGTACCATGGCATGAATATCCGGTCTATTCCTACGGTTCAACCGGGTTCTATTCCCAAAATTCACATCATACAAATTCAAAATCACATTTCAAACATTACATGTTGTATTAATTAACCAATGCCAAATAACAATATAATTGCATTATTTACACATAACTTACCTCTGTATACAAAATGTGAGCGACTATTCGATTTAGTCTACTTGCTTGGCCTTCCCCCGGTCTAGGTCTGGATTTTGTATTTCTTGATCTGTAATAATAAAAATTTTCTCATTTAATCACCATATTAATTTAAACATTCTACAGTTCACACTTTGGCAAATTGACCATTTTGCCCCTAGGCTTTCACAAAATTCCAATTTTTACCCCTAGGCTCGTAAAATTATTTTTATCAAATTTTCTCATTAACCAAGCCTAGCCAAATTCTTTTCACTCTTATGGTAGCCCACAATTTCAATTATTTTATGCATTTACTACAAAATTTACAACCTTCACAAAAAGGTCCATTTTAGGTGTTTTTCATTAACACCACTTCACAAAAGTTGTTTATTAAACAACTAAGACTCATTTTCTTCCATAAAAAATTTAGCAACCAATAAAAACACTCTCATGGTAAAACCCTAGACTCTCAACCATTTTGCAAAATAGTTAGCTCATGCTACAAGAGTCCCAAAAGTACAAAAATCATCAAAAGAAGCCATCAAAATCACTTACTTGCAAGGGTGAAGAGTGGCTGAAACTTTGATGCTTCAAAACCCTTAAAATGGCTAATATTTTCGGTGAAGAAGAAGATAAAATAAAGATGAATTCTTTTTGTTTTCCTTTATTTCATTTCTAGTCAAATAGGTCACCAAATTCCACCTAATTTTAAGTTTTCAATTCTCTTGTCTCCCTTGGCTGACCATCTCTCTATTAAGGGTCTATTTTCTTTTTAAAGACCTTTAATTCTGGTTCTCTATCTATTTAACACTATTTGCTAGTAAAATAAAACTTTTGCCTTTTATGCGATTTAGTCCTTTTTCGCAATCGAGCCTAAAATCGCTTAAATTAATTCACCAAAATTTTCATGCACTCGTATAATCATGTTATAACACATATAAAATATTAGAAATAATTTCTCCGACCTCAGATTTGTGGTTCCAAAACCACTATTCTGGTGAAGTCAAAATTCGAGCTGTTACAGGTACCACGAACCTATTGAAATATAGTTATATACTACGTGAAGTTTATAATCTATTATGGAGTAAGGAAAATAGTGAGACAAAGTGTAACACCCGAAAATTTTGAGAATTTTATTGTAAGAATTTTTAGTAATTAAGTCTCTGTATCTATGGTCTTATGTTCTGCTTTTGTGATTAGGGTCTGGAGTTTGAATCGTGTTGTTAAGAGTTTTATCATTTTAAAATAACCCCTATTCATGCATTACATAGTTAAGTGTAATTCTATGTAAACTTATGTCAACAATGAGCCTTCTAGTTCACTAGTTAAGCATCTATCTATATTTTGCTTGGTTCCGAGTTCGAATTCTAGTGTATGCGTTAAGAAAATTTTACTAACTGTCAAATTTTTGGTTGGAAGTTAAATCAATTAAAATTTACGTTTCTTTTTCTTTTCCTCACTCTTTTTCTTTTTATCTTTTCTTTCTTTATTTCTCCTTTTCTCCTTTTCTCCTTTTCTTCTTCTGCTTCTTTTCGTTCTTCGTATTATCAATCCTAATCCTGGTAACTTCGCAGTGTCTACTTAGACTCGTGTTTTGCTTGTTACTATTGTCGGTAAATTGTTCTGAAAAACTCTATGAATTGGTTGTTGTTCTTTTTCCATGAAATTAGTTTTTCGATTAGTGACGGGATTTTTCTATTTGCACATTAATTGTTAGACTTAGGAGGAAGCCTCGAGAACGAAAATCCCTCTAATGTTCGTAATTCGTGAATTTCATTTGCATGCGAAGCTAATGGTTAAATGGAATTGGGGTTTTTTTGAAGTGTGTCAATGTCACGTTAAAACTTAGTATCAATGATGATTTATTGTTAATTGACTGTTAACTGTCCGTTTTAGGCGTTAGAGAATCCCTACATTGTTGCTACTTTGAAACTTTAGGTGCTTGCCGAAAACCTTAATTTTGGGAGTTTCAGTTGCCAAAAATGGTGGTTGTCGATACCACACGACTAGGCACACGGGTGTGCGTCTAGGTCGCGTGGGTCATGTAACTCATTGTTCATCGATTTGGAGCCACACGAGCGTATGTCCAAGCCGTGCATGGCCATGTTAGTGTAGGGTTCACTCAGGGAAATGCCACGGGCATGTGTCTAGGCCATGTAATTCACTGTTTGTGACTTAAGACCACACAGGCAGTCACACGGTCATCTGCCCAGGCCGTGTGAGTAACACAGGCAAGGACACGGACGTATGTCCAGGCCGTGTGAGTCACACGGACAAGGACACAGAAGTGTGTCTAGGCAGTGTAAATCTCTGTTTAGGTTTTAGAACCATACGGGCAGAAGATATGGGCTTGTGCCCAGGCCATGTGAACCACATAGGCAAGGACATGAGCGTGTGTCCAGGCCGTGTGGTATATAAAAATGGCCCGAAACCCTTTTTGGCACCGTAAATGTTGCCTAAGACTGATATTAACTTCCCCATTGTATGAATGATTTGAATTTGAATGAACGAGTACTCTCTGATACTTTGTGATAGATGTATGAATACCATAACTGTATGTGTACTGTAATACTCAATCTAATATTGAACTGTGTTATCTACTTGTGAAACAATTTAAAACAATTAAATACATATTGTGGATTTCTGTACTCTGCATCTACAAGGGTTGGGATATTGTGAAGAAGGAAGTATTCTGCTCTAAATTAGTGGTTAAGCCACCATGTGTATAATTCTGATTTTGGCGCCTCATCGCATTACGATCTAGCAACTAAGCTGCATTTCTGTAAACGTGTCAGATAGACACTCTATGGTGTGTAAGGTTGGCTGGGCATTGAATGCTTGGGATGGCCAAAGATGGTGTGTAGCGGATGAGGATTAGGAATATCTGCATCTGAATCTAATCTGTTCTGTATATAAAATTGAATTTTTTTACATCTGTAATTAATCTATCTCGAATTTGGACTAGAAATACTTCGCTACCAAATCGAACTTTTGAATTTGGAAACTATTTGATAAATGTGTTTTAGTTTAACAAACTTCTTTATGCACTAACTTCACAACTCACTCTGTTATTGATTATATTTCAGATGGTTCTTAGTCTTGAACGAGTCAGCGTTATGGGAGCTCAGTCAAGCTTCTATCTTTCTTATAAATACTACTGTTAGGGATCTTGATATTCTAAGATATATGATGTTTGGAAAAGATTGTATACTTACCTAATTATTGTATTGGGTGTTATATGTTAAATGGTTTATTCTAACTCTGACATAAATGTGGTGTTTTAGTATCATTAATGTAACTCACTGGACTTGGTCTAAACGTCTAAGTCAGGTTTAGGGTGTTACACAAAGTATAGGTTCGCAAAAGCTGACTGTGAAGCAAAATGTCTTTGACATGCCATGGATAGATAAATTATTTGTTCAGAAATTACCAAGAGAATTTATAAATTTAATACCCGTTATAGAGATGGAAGAGGAAATCCTGAGGAATTTCCAAAATGGATTGTAGAAGATGAATTTGAAGAGTATTCAAAATTTAATATAAAGAATTTCCCGGAGGAAGATACAGAATCGGAGATGGAAAAAAACATAGAAATGAGTTTAAGTGGTTAAATGTGAAGATAAAGTAAAAGTTAGAGACTAGAAAATGTGAAAAAAGATTAGTAAATATGGTTGTACATGTACGAAATGAGAACTTAATGTTGATATAATGTTGAGCTTATGAATGAAAAGTTTTTGTATATTTATATAATGTTGGTATTTCTTTTTACAGTTTATGTTTTATTAAATTAATTTTTTGTTGTTTGAAATTTTATAGAGAATTTTTATTTCTTTTTTAACAAATTTAGTATTGAATATGGATGATCAGTTTTTTGTATGTGTTTATTTTGATGGAGTAATTTTGACAACAGTAGTTGGATATACATTTGAATATCGCCAACAAATAGTAATGAGATTTAATAGAAATGTCTCGGTTGATGATATAAAGGAAATGATTAGTGCAAAAATTGTTAGACGTTGTGGGAAAAGGATCTCAAAACTTTCCTATAAGTTTCTAGTTTCAAAAAATCTCATCAAATTCACCGAGATGGAACTTGTAGATGATAAAGACGTGGAGACAATGGTCACTCTTTATTGGGGAAATTGGAGCGACCAAAATACACCAATTTAGTTATTTGTTGATTTAGCTAATATAGAGTTAATTGAAGATCTCACTCCATTAGGTAAAAACATGGAGCTTAAGAGTTGTGTATGGTGGTTCTGATATCGTACGTTAATAGTCAATCGACTATATGCAGGATCGACATCAATCTTAATGCTACACTCGAGACTAATGCGGTTGGTGATGATAGATGCGATAGTAGTGATCCTTTTGATCACGAGGTCGATAATGAAAGTGATCTCGATATGGATGAGGTCTCAGATGATAATGACGACAAAGCCATGAATGACAATGAAAATGTTAACGAGTCTTTAGCCGGGAGCCAAATTTGACGTATTGTGATACACAATAATCCTGGGGCACACATGTCGCTCATAGACCTCGAAGCCGTGCATGTAGTCAAGTTCCTAAAGTACCTTGATATACTACCTGCTCACCAAATGGCCATAGATTCTAATCCTGAGAAGTTGTTCATGGGCCAGAAATTTGAAAGGAAGAAAGAGTGCGTATTTGTCATTAAGCGGTATAGCATGAATGTGTCAATGGACTACAAAATCGATGTGTCTAAATCAATATTATATATTATGGAGTGTTGGAGGTCAATGGAAGGCTGCAATTGGCAGGTACGAGCTGCATTTATCCGTAAGTCGCAAATATGGGAGATACGAAAATTTGTTTGGCCTCACACATTCACTTTAACACGTACGACAGAAAATCACCAGAAACTTGATTCCAAAACTATCTGTACATGCATCATGCCGATGGTGAAGGACATGCCAACCATTAAAGATTCGATACTGATTGCCGAAATGCAAGCACGATTCCAGTATCGAGTATCATACTAAAAAGCATGGATAGTTAAACAGATGGCAACGGAGCAATTGTACAGAGATTTAGATACGTTGTACAATGAGCTATAGAGGTGGATAGCCGCTATAAGGGAGTACGTGTGAGGGATTGTCGTTGAGTTGGAGACATGACCTTATTACGATTCGGATGACCAACTACAACCAGGAAAAAAATTTCCAATAGATGTTCTGAACGTTTAATCCATATGCACGAGCATTTCCCCATTGCAAACCATTTGCAAAGGTATATGGGACCTAGCTATACGGCAAATATACATAGATCCTACTTATTGCAGTTGCTCAAGACAAAACAAGAACGTGCTCCTGATAGCATTTGCCATTGCGGACAAGAAGAACATGGAATCATGGGATTTTTTCCTCACCAATCTACGAAGGTATGTTGTTAGTGACGATAATATCTGCATCATCCTTGATAGATGGAAGGGAATAATTGTCGCCATTAGACGTTCCAGTGTACCATGGAGATCTATTTACTACATATGGCACATCGTGCCAAACTTCCACTGAGAGTATAACTATGCAGATTAGTAGAGACAAATTGTGAAAATGGGTAAAAATGACCTTATCTTTTTAATACACGTTTTAATATTTTAACTCGAGATTGTAACTAATCTTTTCTTAATACATACACAGTGTACGAGCTAGAGCCATACCTTTTCTGGCAAAGGATGACTAGACCTGACAGTGACATGGAAGGTGAAGCAAACACACCTTTTCGAAAGTGGTTGGGTACCATGGAGCCGTGGTAATGGGCTCAAAGTTTTGACGAGGGGTTTCGCTATGGTCATATGACCACCAACTTGGCAAAGGGTGTTAACTCCATGTTGAGGAAAACACGACATCTTCCGATTTCATCTGTGTTCTTGACTACATTCTATAGGCTAGCTAGCTTGATGCCAAGAATGGGACAGCAACAAGTCAATGAGATGGAAGTGGGACATGTGTTTTTCGAAGATGATAGGGATGCAATGGTTATGAACTATCAGAAGGTGTGGTCGATGAATGTAGAAGTGTATTCAAAACATTTTGAAACATTTCGAGTTACGGAGACCATCGGTCATTGACTCGGTATACCACCAAGGTCCAACAAAGTTGATCTTTGAAATAGACGGTACGATTGTAGGAGGTTCCAGACACTTCGTTTTCCCTAAGTGCATGTCATAACAGCCTGTGCTCATTTCATTTAAAATTAAAAAGTTTGTATTTTGCATTTATATTTTACTACAATTAAATAAATACAAGCTTGACTATTTAAATTGCAAAAACCGCTAAAATTAATGGCTTGATGGTGTGGTCCTAGGGGTATATTTTTGTGGTGTTCAGTGTTCACGTTGTGGGTGATTGCGACGATCAACGTTCTCTTCACTTGAACCTGGGGGTGTGCTAAACATAGTTGAAAAATCATATGCCTCAAACGTTGTCGATGATATTGGGCTGGGAGGAGTGGAGTACTGCGGTAGTAATGGGCTGAAGATATCAAACGTCATCATTGATCATAGATCGGGTATATCAAAACTAAATTCGAGAAACTCTGAATAATATTTGTGGCCTAACGAGCCCGGGAAAAGCCATCGAACCCCAAGTCTGGATGATAAGAGCTATCACCAGACTGTGCATAAGACTGCTCTAGTTCGGGCTCTAGCTTGAACTTTGGCACAAGTTCAGGTGAGGGCTCTAGCAAGGGTGTAGGAGGCGTATGTTGAAGAGGATAATCATATGCCCCAAGTCGATGCATGTGTAGGGGACTACAATCTATTGCCCACCAAATAAATATGGTTTCCCCATATTGGAGTACCATTGTATGTATACTAGTGAAGGCTACAAATCGAAAGAAATATCCATCTAAGGTCTCCGCGCCATCCGGTTGTCCCACATGCAATATATTATTGATGCACTATTGCCCAATTATTTATGTACTTTCCCCTCTTGTTAATCTCGTAGATCTTCCCCAATTGCATTGGCAGAGCCGAGATATACTATATGCAACCAAATTTTCAGAGTACTTGATTCTCGTTATACCACTCCACTGTCTAGAAATTTATAATATGTGTGTTAATGCACCACAAGTGTAAGTGAATATGGGTAGATGAGGGAATAACAGCTGCAATTTTTAGTAAGGAATAGGGCATCCAGATGAACTATACAATTAATAACATGGTTAAATTCTAACACAGTTCAAGTAAGATATACAAAGTAATTACATGTCATGAATATTGGAATAGTTTTCCCCTTCCTTGGCATGTTGTTCAATCATTAGACAAGATATCAAAATTGTGTATGACCTCCCAATACCCGAATTGGTACTCATATATGAAAATAAATAACTTGTTAGAATAATATCATTAGAAATAAATTTGTCACCTATTCACGAGTGGAAAAACATATGCTTAGTGACTAATCGATACCAAGTGGCATCCGGTAAAGAGCCCAAGACTGTAGCAATATGAGGCATTCGCCTATGTCCACGACAGAAGGCTTTGTCATCCGAAAAAGCTTGCAATACAACATAGCTAGTACTACGGAACCCCAACTATACAAAGAGACATTATGCAAATCAATTAACAGGGTAAGTACATCAAATGGATCTTGTTATTATTTGAATCTAGCAAGAGTACAACCCTATAATGTGCATAATGCACGCTCGAGCGGCACACATCAACTCTCACTCAGTGGCATTAATTGGTAAATGCTTACAACTGGCCTTCAGCCATGAAAACCTCAAACCTGTAAACTTTGACTCAACATCACTGGGTGAGACGCCTAGTAGGTTATCAAAAAGGGTGGCTAGCTCAAAGATTGTACTTACACTCATTACCGCACTCCTGACGATTGGGAGCTCAAGTTGTAGTGCAACATCCTCTAGAGTGTTAATGCATTCCCTACGCGGTAAATGAAAAGTGTAGGTCTCTGGGCACCACCGCTCGACCAAAGCGAATATTAAGTCGTATCGCGAATCAAATATCTGGATCAATCTCATTGACCCGAATTTGGCTAACTCCAAGTATGACATTAGTCGTTCATCCAAGGGATATCCTAAACCATTCACATGACCCCTCAATGCACGGTACGGGCCCTAGCACTATTAAATTACAGAAATAGTTAATATAACATAATTTAATTCTGTAAATGATGTGGAACTTTTTATAAAGGAACCCCTGAGTAACAAATAACAATTTATTACCATCTTATTAACTGTGCTTGATATGTGATCATTGTTATTAATCAAAGAACCCATTTCGATATTTGCAGTTCTAAAACAAAGAGTTCAATCAATTTGTTGCAAAAAACACATTTCGATAATTAATTTATATTTGGGCATTTTTATCCCACTAATAGAAAAAATATTATTAAAATACAGATATGTGATACCCTAACAAAAAGTTGCAAATAGCACATTTTGATAATTTATTTTTAAGGTGGTCCATTTTAAATATTTATCAAAATACCTAAATGTGATACAATAAATTTTACAATAAATACAGTACAAAAATTTAATTACAAAAATACTAAACAATTTGTCTACATCACATTTTTTGTTATACTATTGCAGTATATAATTAACAAAATAAAAATATCTCATAAATTTCAACTCAATGGTTTTATCTTTGATCTACCTACATATAAAACAAAAAATTTGTGTTAAAATAACAGATACTATCAAAACAAAATAAACCTAGTTGGTGGGATTATATGTTGTTATGTACATCTAATAATAAACCAAAATAAAAAAAAAATGCATGTAAACCAAATCAAAAATAATACATGCCCATAAAAAAAATAAAACAGAAACATCTCATCAATTCCAACTATCTCAACAAAAAAAAAAAAAAAAAAACCTAATGGGACTAATGTTGTTATTTGAATCTAATAAAAAACATTAAAAAAAACATAAGACTTTAAAAATCAAAGAGAAACATATCTGCACACTTTCTAAAATAAATCAAACAACCTTCCTTTTTTACTGAAATAATACCGTACAAAAAAATTAAAAAAATAATATCAAAATTTGAATTATAACATTTCTAAAATAAATAAAAAATAGAAGAAAAAAAAATTATAACCTATAAAAAACCCTAAACTAAACAAATAATGTATAAACAAAAATACATTAATTCCTCTTTTTTTAACCCTAAACAAATAATGTATAAACCCTAAATAAATAATTTATTAAATCCTCTACAAAAATGCATTAATTTCTTTTTTTCAAACCCTAAAAAATCCATAATTTTTTTCTTAACCCTTAACTAATCCTAAACCCTCCCTAAACTAACCCCAAATCCCTTTTTTCTTTAACCCTAAATTGACCCTGACTTCTTTGCTTCTCTTTCTTCTATTCTCGACTCCACCACAAATCATCTACTTTTTTCCTTCTTCCCTTCTCTATTCTGTTACTCTTTAGTCTCTCCTTTCTTTTTTCCCTTCGTTCTTCTCTTCTTCTTTGGTATGTTTTCTTTTCTTTTTTTTTTTATTTTGGGACCATTGTAAGGTCCCAAACAACATTTAATATCCATTTTCACGAGACCCTTAAGGGTCTTGTCCCATCCATGCTAGACCAGTTCTGCCTGTCAAGTAGGCACAATCACTGTTGATGCCGCCTGTCAAACAAGCTTCACCAAGTTCTCCTTAGGCTGTGTGGACCACGAGTTATATGGGTTAAAATGGGTTTAAAATGGGTCATATGAGGAATATTTTTTTGTTTGGGTGTCGCCTACTAGATGCCCACCATTGATTAAATTTATTTTTTTATATGAGAAAACTACAACTGTTAGTTTTAAGGTGGTGGTGCCGCCTATGCACCGCCATCCACCATCCCATCTATATCGTTTTGATAATTAATCTAACATGTAACCCATTTTCGAGTTTAATATATTATTTTATATTATCTGTGTAAAAAAGCCTTATAGCGTACATTGAATATGGTCCATAATTTTTAATATTATTAAAAAATATAAATCTATAAATGTTCTAATTGTCCTTTACTTTACACAAATTACAATAATTAAAAATGTATTATTTTAAAGTGAGGTGCTCAGTTTAACAGCCCGTTTTTAGTTAAATCGGAATAGTGGTTTCGGGACCACAAATCTGAAGTCGAAAGAAAATTTATTTTAATATTATTTTATGGCCTACAGTATGATAGAAATACAGTATAAAAATTCTGTTAAGAAATTTTACCGTTTACCTGTCTAAATTTGATGAAAATGACCAAATTGCATAAAGTGTAAAAGTTGAGTTCTAATAGCTATTAGTATTAAATAGGTACAGAATTTGAAATTGGAGGCCCTTATATGATAATTAGACCATTAAAATGCTTAGTGGATAACAATGATTATTCATCATTGGAAATTGAACAAAATATTAAGGTTAATTTTGGAAAGATGATAAAATAATGATGATAAATGAAATAAATAATTAAATTAATATCCTTTTCATCATCTTTCCTAAAACAAAAACATGGAAACCCTAGCCATGGAAAATTAAGTTCAAGAAAGCTTGTTTTGCTTAATTAGGTGAGTATTTTTGTCCCGTTTTTAATGATTTTTATGTTTCCAAGATCGTAATAGCTTATCTAACTATCTCGGGGATTAATTTGTAAAACTGTTAAAGTATTAGGTTTTTCCATGGATGAGTATGCTTGAAGTATGAAGTTTTACAATAGAAAATGAAAGGTTATTGTTAGATACACAACTTTTGTAAAGAGAATTTTGATGAAATTATGATTTAGAGACTAAATTGAAAAGATGAAAAATTTATGGAAAAATTCTAAATTTTGTGAAATAAATGTGTTGGTATTGATATGTATGAAAATCGATAAGGTTTGAAATAAGGATTAAATTTTATGAATTTCATTTTCCGATCCTAGAGACAAAATCATAATTACTTAAAAGTATAGGGGCAAAACAGTAATTTTTTCAAATATGTGTGTTGCATTAAATAGAATATGAATTGTATTAAATTGAGCTAAATTCATTCATATAGATTCAAATAGACCTAGTACAAAATTCGATTGAGGAAAAGAAAAGTATCAGATTAGTATCTTACAAATCTACGTATACTTGTCGAGGTAAGTTCGTGTAACTAAATTTTATATTTATATGATTTGAATTGAATATTTTTGTGTGTGTGATTTGTATAAAATTCCATGTATATTATTTATCACATATTCGACAAGTACAAAATCCCGTTTGAACCCTAGAAATTCGATGGATACAAATGACATGTCATTAGGGTTCCTGGGTTGGTTGTGGTCCTACATGTGTTGCAGAAACACCACAGCTCTTATGAGCATCCCGATATTTGACTCTCACAAGCTTCCCGATTAATGGCTCTCTTCTGCTTCCTGATAATTGGCTTGCATGAGCTTCCCGATACACAGCTCGATTGAGCTTCCCATTATACAGCTCACATGAGCTTCCTGTTACATGGCTTGAAAGAGCTTCCCGTTTACATGCTCGTATGGGCATACCTGTATATGAATTGACAGACTACAGATTTGTACACCTCACTCGAGTATCCAATGATATTTTAAATGGTCTAACGGGCTAAGTTCTAATATGAGACATTATGAGTTCGAAACAAACTATTACCGGTATATACTTAAAAATACATGGAAATGATATTACATGATATATTGAAACATGAGAGGGATGATACATGTATGTGAAAACTTGTCTAGTGATTATGTACATCCATGTTTATTTGTAATTGATAGTGTTACATGGCTAACATGTTGAGGATATGTGTTTAGGCTTTTCGCCAAAATAATTTGGAAAAGTTTTGTATGCTTACCTTAAATGCAATTGAGTGGTAAGTTAATTTCCATATTATATGAACTTACTAAGCTTAAATGCTTACTCTGTTTTATTTCTCATGTTTTATAGTAAATTGGAAGCTCATTTTGGTTAGAAGCTGGTCAAAGCAAATTCACACTATCCAACGATCCATTTCGGTATAAATAGTAAATTAATTTTGGTTATAATGGTATGTATAAACTAATTTGGCCAATGTTGGCATATAAACATTTTGTTGAGATTAGTCATTTGTATGGCTAGTATTTGGTATAAATTTGCATATATGAGTATTTGGTCAAATTGGTAAGTATGGATTCTTGGATATATGTGGTGTTATGTCATGTATAAAATTTGGTTTTGGCTTGGTTGATTGCCTTGATATAGATTGTTGATGTCCAAAAATGTTTGGTTAGGTTGTTGGCAAACTGGATGAGAAATATGTCTTGGAAATGGCTTATTTTTGTCCACATGGGTAGAGACACGGGCGTCTGTCTCAGCCGTGTGTGACACATGGCCAAGTGACATGGCTGTATGTCCCTATATATCTTTCAATTTACAAAACAGAATACTTACACAGGCTAGCACACAGACGTGTGGCTTGGCCATGTGACCCAAGTCAAAGAGCTCATAAGTTTAGGCACAGGCTAGGGCATGGCCCCATGTTCCTATTTTGAATATCCACACAACTTGAGACACGGGAGTGTCTCTTGACCGCATGAGACACATGGCCTGGCCATACGGGTGTGTGCCCCCTACACCTTTGAAAAATTTTAATATTTTCTAAAAAATTCTTTGAGTACCTAATTTAGTCTTGACTTGTTTCTAATATATATTTTGGGCCTCGAGGGTTCACATAAGGGACATCATACTTGATTTTCATTGGTTTCTGATATGAATGCTATGTGATATGAAATATTTGTTTATTTGTTCTGTAAATTCTAGTAATGCTTTGTAACTCTAACGCCCCAAAAATCTCGAACCTTTATTTTTGCGATTTTGGATATGGATTGTGTGAATGATTTTCTGGTCAGGTAAATTCTTTCTTTAATGTGACGTAGTTTCCGTGAAGCTTTAAACCTGAATCAGAAGTAGGAAAAATTTAGTTTAAGTACTAAAAGAACCCTAGCATTAAGTTGCATGGCTCTTAAATAAAAGGAGAAGAAATAGGACTCAAATGAGCCAGTGGTACAATGGTAAGGTAGCACCACTTAGGGAGCTATAGGTGGCATGATATCCGCGTTCGCGATACTAAGTAATAAAATTTATAAAGAACTTGATCACACCAAAACTAACTAATATCGCGACGCTTTAAGGCAAGCGCACCTATCGAACAGTAGTATAGCTTAGTGGCAAGACCGAGTTATCATACCCAAGGGAACCAAAAGTACTATTACTTACTTTCTTTCTATTATCTAGCCTAAGAATAAAAGAGGGGTTTGTTTAAACTAATTCTAAAACTAAACTAAGAAGACACAAAGAGTAAATTGAGAAAACTTTTAGGGGAAAAGCTGATTAATATGGACAATACTTAAGGGAGAATCCACCTAGACTTCACTTGTACTGGTTCTTGAGCTAGACGATTTATTCACTTGACTTGATCCGTAGAGATCCCTAATTTATGCTAAACCCTCCGTCGAGGTGAAGAGCAACTAGGCCTAAGTTGTTAATTAAAGTTCCTTTATCAATTAACTTCTTAGGTTGCATTAATTCGATCAATGGTTCCCCATATTAGGTTTGACCCTAATCCGGCAGATTTATGTCGCCCTATGTCTAGGGTTGCATGCAACTCCGCTTAATTATGGTAGATCTACTCTTATCACAGGGACTTTTGCTCCTCTACTCTAAGCACATCTAATTCTTGAAGTAATACCTAGGTTTATTAAATCAAGAATAAAGAACACATAATTAAGAACAACTCAAGTATTTATCATATAACTCAAGAATAAATAATAACAAGATCTGTCTTAAGTTTCATCCCCCTCAAGTATTTGAGGGGTTTAGTTCATAATAAAGAAAGAAAACATCTCAGAAGAAATAAAATAACAAAACATAAAAGAACCTAAAAACCCCTGAAGGAATTTAGGGAGATCCTCTATATTGCTGCAGAATTTCGGCTTCTGGGATGAATCAATCAGCTTCCCTGTGAGTAATCCCTACTTCCACTCTCTGTGTTGGCAGCAAAGAATACTTCCCTTTGTGGGGAAATAAGCACACCCTAAGAGTTGCCTCCTAGGGTCTTTATATAGAGCTTTGGGGAGCCTTTCTTAGCCTCCAAGTATCCCAATTCGAGTGAAATTCCTCTTCCTCACAACTAGAACACGCCCGTGTGCCATGCCTGTGTGACTTCGACAAAGGCTGTGTGATTTGGCACGACCGTGTGGCCTGCCCGTGCTTGTCGAGAGCTGGACCGTGTGATCTTCATGTGGCACGGTCGTGTGGCACGGCCGTGTGGTAATTCCTTGGGCCGTGTGTTATGTCATTTTTGGCCCATTTTCCTCATTTTCAGTCCATTTCCTATTCTTTTCTCTTCCCTATGCTCTCCTGAGTATAAGATATGAAAAATAAGGATTAAGAGCACCAATTCTCACTAAATTGATAATAATTCATCCAAAATATAGGCTAAACATGAGGTAAAAATATGTATAAATTAGCGTTTATCAAATACCCCCACACTTAAACCTTTGCTTGTCCTCAAGCAAAATCTCAATCCCTAAATAAGAATTATTCCTCTCAACCTACAATCTTTATCAATAATGTTTCAAACTAGTCCACAAGTAATCATACAATGAGTAATTCAATCAGAAGAACATTAAAGACTCAATCACTCTAAGTTGAGAATTTTATCATTGAAAACATAAGTCTCTTCCTTCCTTCTAAGTAGTTATCTCTCCATCTTAATTAACAGGAGTTGACATCCTCACTAAAGGTTCACTCTATCCACTCGAAGTGTTTAGGGTTCAAAATTTAAGCACTCCTTAATCAACATGAAAAGTTATTACCATAAGCTTGTAAGAAAATCAAATCTCCACCACTATAGTTTGATATGATACATTGATCAAAAGGTCTTTTAATGGTTGTAACGGGGCTTGGTTAGGGGTGTTGTCACAGGCTACAAAAGAGGGTTAGAATCGAGACTGAACTTGAAAAATTATCTAGCTAGACAAATCTCTATCACTTTGAAACATATTTCTAGGGCTAATTCTTATGATAATATCGTTTCTGGCTTCATAGCTTTGAAAAATAAAAATATGCAAAAATTTATCGAACTATTTACAATTTACAATCGAATTTTACTGCATGTACTCTTTTCTTTTCTTTTTTTTTTTAGGAACAATTCAAACTAAATAACTTGAAAATTTAAAAATGGAGAAGAGAGTAAAGCTAGATAAAAAATCACTTCAAATCTCGACAAAAATAGGGGTCAAAATAATTGAATAAAATTCAACAAAAATGGGTTATTGGTTAATAATTAGAGGGTAAGTCAAGGAAAAGGTTGTTTAGGCTCAATGGGGTTTACTAGGGGTTAATTCATGGAGGTAGGCTTTTTGTGGAGTAAGTGGGTTAAATCCTAAGTGCCTTTATCATTTCGGTATATCAAATCAATGATGTGGTCTCGACATGTATAATCGAACAAGTTCTAGAATAACAATTCAGTATTGACTCACTCAAAGCAATAATAAAAGTGAGCACGAAAGAATGTATGCTCAAAATGGCTCAAAAATCTCACCAGAATTATGGCTTTTGATGTCAATTCTGTGAATTTCAGATCTCATGATAATTCTTAAAATTAGGGAAAATAACTTATGCAAAAATTTGGGGTTCTCAAAAATTTCAACTTATCATGCTTGATTCCCTAATGTTTTAAAGTTTGAATAATCAAAGTACAAGCACCTATATCTTAATTCTCAACATATCGATAGAAATCATAAATCAATCAGAATAAATTCCTAATAGGAGATTGAGAATTAGTTAAGAACAATGCATGAAGTACAATTTCAGGGATTTTCACAGATAGTGTAAAGATTTCAAGTAAGCTTCCCCCCCCACACTTAAGATGTACATTGCCCTCAATGTACAAAGATACATAAATAGCAAGAGAAGTATAATATCATAAGATAGGGAGAGAATTGAAACTTCCTGAATTTAGGATGAATTTATGAGGAAGAGTCGACAATTGTGGCAGGGTGTTCCCATTTCCGTTTGAATATGAGCTGTAGAGCTCCTTTTTGAAACTGCGAAAATATTAATTAATCATGGGAATTTTCGATTGATAGAGATTACTCGTTAGGGCTTGGCCGATATGAAAGATCAAAATTTAAATAACAGAAAAATAATAAACTAAGTTCTAGAAATACTAATACTGTAATGAATTAAAAGGATTAAGTATAATAAAAATAAAATTTGAAATAAAAAAGAGACTAAAAAAAAGAAAAAAAATGAGAAAAATAGAACCGTATGGGAGAATAGAGGCACACGCCCGTGTGGCTCGGGGTTAGCCCGTGTTGGCCATATTGCACGGCCGTGGAGAACTTGTTCGCTTTTTCGCACGGTCGTGTAGGTAGTCACACGGCCGTGTCTGATTTGACAGTGTTGGCCACGACTTGGGGACACGGGCGTGTGGCGTTGTGCGAGCCCGTGTTGATACTGCATGGTTGCCACGGCCATGTTGCACGACCGTGGGGATTTGTCGACCTCCCGTGCTTTTGGGAAAAATTTACTCTGTTTGTACACGGTCTGAGTGCACGACCGTGTCTCTATTTTAAGATGTCACACGGCATTAGGCACGCCCGTGTTCCAGGCCGTGTGGTCCTAATTTCCTGCATCAAAGGTGTTAGTTGCTGTATAAAAAGACTGAAAACAAAATAGAAAAAAAGTTACTATGTTAGTGCTCGGGTTGCCTCCCGAGAAGCGCTTATTTATAGTCTAAGCTCGACTTTGCTCGAGCTTGTACGTTCACGGTGGTTTGAAGAGTTGATACTCTTCTATCCTGCTTACAATTTCATTATCAACGTAAGATTTGAGTCGAGTGTGATTTACCTTAAAAGTGTCGAGTGACTCATATTTTATCTCGACTGTACCATAGGGAAAGATTTTCATTACCGTGAAGTAAGGTCTGTCACTTGTATGCTCTTTTGAATTCAAGATTCGAGGATCGTCTTCCCCTAAGATTACCTTATCCCCTACCTTGAGTTGATTCGTTTGTACCTGGGGGTCGTCTTGGTGATGCTCTGGGTTGGTGTGACCTGTTTTGGGTTTTTCATGATAGTTCAGCCACTCATCTAGTTCCTCGATCTGAAGCGTTCGCTTTTCAGGTGCATCTCCCTTGGATGGACTTGTTGGTGATTGCGTTGCCTTTATGTAGAGTGTATCCTGCATAGAAGGTTGGGTGGTGAGATTATTCTTTTTACAAGGACTCGTAACTATATTATTATCAACAATCGTAATCGAGTTTCGAGCTTGTAAGGTAACTTGGTCATCACCCACACGTAGTGTAAGTTTACCTGTTCTTAAATCAATTATTGTTCTTGCAGTTGCTAAAAAGGGTCGCCCTAGAATTAAGGGTACATTGCTATCCGCAACAATGTCTAAAACAACAAAGTCAACTGGAAATATAAATTTATCAATTTTGACGAGCACATCTTCAACTATTCCTTTAGGAGACCTAATAGTTTTATCAGCCAGTTGAATGCTCATCTTAGTTTGCTTAGGTTTTCCAAGACCTAGTTGTTTAAACAGTGTATAAGGCATGACATTTATACTAGCCCCTAAATCAGCTAAAGCATTTTTTGTGTCTAGGCTACCAAATAAACAAGGAATAGTAAAACTCCCTAGATCTTTCAGTTTGGTTGGTAGTTTATTTTGAAGAATAGTTGAGCAGATTGCATTTAATTCCACATGGGATTTCTCCTCTAGCTTCCACTTGTTTGTCAAGAGTTCTTTTAAGAATTTAACCGCGTCTGGCATCTGCAAAATTGCTTCAACAAATGGTAAGTTAATATGTAATTTTTTTAAGAGTTTAAGAAACTTATCGAATTGTTCATCTGTGCGGTCTTTCTGAAGCGCTCTTGGGTATGGGATACGAGGCTTGTGTTCGTTGATGTCTGGCTTGTTCCTGCTTACCTTTACTTTACCTTTATTCACCTCAAGCTCCTTGTTTGAGTTGTCTTTGATTAAAACCTCCTCATCTATTGTGCTCATGGCATGAATTTGTTCTTTTGGATTGGTTTCAGTGTTACTTGGAAATCCACCTCGTGGTCTTTCCGAAATTAGCTTAGCAAGCTGGCCTATTTGAGTTTCAAGTCCTTGAATAGATGCTTGCTGGTTCCTTAGTGCCGTTTCGGTATTTTGGAAACGAGTTTCTGATATGGCAATAAATTTGGTGAACATCTCTTCCAAGTTCGGCTTTTTCTCCTGTTGTGGTGGTGGCTGCTGAAATACCGAAGGCTGTTGTCTTTGATTTCCTTGTCCTCCCCATGAAAAATTTGGGTGATTTCTCCAACCTGCATTATAAGTGTTACTATAAGGATTATTTTGAGGTCGAGAATTATTACCCATATAATTGGCATGTTCGGCTTCTATGTTGTATAGATGGTCAGAATTAAACGTATTTCCTGGAGCTGCATCACATTGCATCACTGGTTGAGCCTGCGTAGAACCAACAAAATTATCAAATTTCTTATTTAAAGTTCTACTTGGTTAGTGAGCATAATAACAGCATCAATATTATAAACTCCTGCGGCTTTCGTCGGCTTTGTCCTCATGACTTGCCACTGATAGTTATTCAATGATATCTCCTCAATAAATTCGTAAGCTGCGTCAGGTGTTTTATTATTGATGGTTCCGCCTGCGGCTGCATCGATCATTTGTCTGGTTGACGGATTTAAACCGTTGTGGAAGGTTTGAACTTGTAGCCACAAAGGTAATCCATGATGAGGACACCTTCTCAAAAGATCTTTGTATCTCTCCCATGCATCGTAAAGTGTTTCTAAATCCATCTGCACAAAAAAAGAAATATCGTGGAGGAAAATATTTGAGTAAAAATTTTTCGATCATCTGCTCCCATGTGGTAATTGAGCCTCGTGGTAGAGAATTTAACCACTGTTTGGCTTTATTTCTCAAAGAGAATGGAAATAGCCTCAATCGAATGGCATCATCAGAAACGCCATTTATTTTGAAGGTATCACAAAGTTCTAAAAAATTGGCTATGTGTGAGTTTGGATCTTCATCCTGTAAACCATCAAACTGTACCAATTGCTGTATCATCTGAATGGTGTTAGGTTTTAACTCAAAATTATTAGCAGCAATAGTTGGTCTAAGAATGCTAGTTTGGGTACCAGCCAAACTAGGTTTAGCATAATCATACATAGTGCGCGGAGCTTCTTCTTGAATTGCTGGTGGCACGACTATTGCGGGAGGTGGTAGAACATCTTGATTTGCTTCCATCTCTTCTGTAAGTTCTGGCTCTAGATCAGGTTCTTGTTCAGGATAATGTAGACTGCGTCTAATTTCTCTGTGATTTCTACGAACTGTTGCTTCTAGATCTTCATCGAAAAGTAGTGGTCCTGTTGGATTGTTTCTAGTCATAAACTAAAAATACCTAAAAAGAAAAAGCAAAGAAAACTAAAAAATTTAAAAGAAAAGAAAAATAAAAATAAAAATAAATTAAATTGAAAATAAAAATAAAAGAAAAATAAATAAATATAAATATATGGCTAAAGTAATAGAAATCGAGCTTTCGTAATATTTTAGTTCCCCGACAACGGCGCCAAAAACTTGATATCCGCGTTCGCAATACTAAGTAATAAAATTTATAAAGAACTTGATCACACCAAAACTAACTAATATCGCAACGCTTTAAGGCAAGCACACCTATCGAACAGTAGTATAGCTTAGTGGCAAGACCGAGTTATCGTACCCAAGGGAACCAAAAGTACTATTACTTACTTTCTTTCTATTATCTAGCCTAAGAATAAAAGAGGGGTTTGTTTAAACTAATTCTAAAACTAAACTAAGAAGACACAAAGAGTAAATTGAGAAAACTTTTAGGGGAAAAGCTGATTGATATGGACAATACTTAAGGGAGAATCCACCTAGACTTCACTTGTACTGGTTCTTGAGCTAGACGATTTATTCACTTGACTTGATCCGTAGAGATCCCTAATTTATGCTAAACCCTCCGTCGAGGTGAAGAGCAACTAGGCCTAAGTTGTTAATTAAAGTTCATTTATCAATTAACTTCTTAGGTTGCATTAATTCGATCAATGGTTCCCCATATTAGGTTTGACCCTAATCTGGCAGATTTATGTCGCCCTATGTCTAGGGTTGCATGCAACTCCGCTTAATTATGGTAGATCTACTCTTATCACAGGGACTTTTGCTCCTCTGCTCTAAGCACATCTAATTCTTGAAGTAATACCTAGGTTTATTAAATCAAGAATGAAGAACACATAATTAAGAACAACTCAAGTATTTATCATATAACTCAAGAATAAATAATAACAAGATCTGTCTTAGGTTTCATCCCCCTCAAGTATTTGAGGGGTTTAGTTCATAATAAAGAAAGAAAACATCTCAGAAGAAATAAAATAACAAAACATAAAAGAACCTGAAAACCCCTGAAGGAATTTAGGGAGATCCTCTATATTGCTGCAGAATTTCGGCTTCTGGGATGAATCAATCAGCTTCCCTGCGAGTAATCCCTACTTCCACTTTCTGTGTTGGTAGCAAAGAATACTTCCCTTTGTGGGAAAATAAGCACACCCTAAGAGTTGCCTCCTAGGGTCTTTATATAGAGCTTTGGGGAGCCTTTCTTAGCCTCCAAGTATCCCAATTAAAGTGAAATTCCTCTTCCTCAAGACTAGAACACGCCCGTGTGCCACGCCTGTGTGACTTCGACAAAGGCTGTGTGATTTGGCACGGCCGTGTGGCCTGCTCGCGCTTGTCGAGAGCTGGACCGTGTGATCTTCATGTGGCACGGCCATGTGGCATGGCCATGTGGTAATTCCTTGGGCCGTGTGTTATGTCATTTTTGGCCCATTTTCCTCATTTTCAGTCCATTTCCTATTCTTTGCTCTTCCCTATGCTCTCCTGAGTATAAGATATGAAAAATAAGGATTAAGAGCACCAATTCTCACTAAATTGATAATAATTCATCCAAAATATAGGCTAAACATGAGGTAAAAATATGTATAAATTAGCGTTTATCATGGCGTCACTATCATGTAAGGTGATCCAAGGTTCGAGGCCTAGTGTGGTGTTATTTGGGACTTTATTTTTGCACTTTGGAGGGATGGTAGTGGTGTTAGAGTGGATTCTGTAATGAGTGTTTAGAAGAGAAATTTAAGGAAAGGATAATAGAGAAAAAATAGAAGATTGGTGTGTAGAAGAAGTGGAGCCGATGGGGACTATGGGGGTAGGCTAGTTTTAGCTTTCGGTTTATTAACAGGGTGCCGAATTCCCTTTGAAGGGTTTCTTTTATTTTGCCAAACCGTGTGCTAGCAAATAGGGTTATAGGTGTCGTTTTCTTCACCCTTCTCCTTTGTTGCTTCTGACGAATCTTCTCCTCCCAAGTTCTCTCATTCATCATTCTTTTCTCACTTCTGTTCAAAAGCCGAAAACCTTTGTTGCTTGGTGTCGATCTTTCATTCTTTCACTTCTTGAAATTCTCTTTTGGTTCACCTTTGGTCACAGCCGATTTCTTCCCTTTTCCTTTTGTGCCGAATAGCCCTTTTCATCATCCCAAACCCTATACTGAATACTCTAGTGGTCGAATCTCTAGCGTGCTATCATTAACACTTCAATTTTGGTTGATCGAATCTTAGAGAATTGGAATCAAGCGTGGATCTCCAGATCTCTGCCGAAAAACTATCTGCACGTTTCGAATTTTGGGTAAGTGTTCTTTATTTTGGGTTAAGTGGTCGAATGGTCTTTGGTGAGGAAAAGGATGACTCAAGTCACCTATTATTCTGTCTTTAATGATTAAGATTGATGCAGATCTAGGAGATACTCGAGATTGGTAACTAAGGAAGGGCTATAAGGACTTGTTGCACACGGTAAGGTTATGGTAAGGCTTCGGTTCTTGGTAAATATTGTGGTTAAGCATGTGATTAATCAAAGGTTGGTGTTGGTTGTAGGTTTGAGGCTAAGGAGAGTGTAACACGTCTCATTTACCAGGTGTGTGCATACACCGCACACACGACAAATCGGCAAAAGCTGAAATCTTGAAAAGCCAAAAAGCGAAAAAGTCAAAAAGCCGAAAGGTTGGCACCGATAACCACACGAGCGTGTAAACACTCGTGTTGAGTTATTGAAATGACAACCGGGATCAAGGGAGCGATCTCATGGTCTCGGGCCACATTTTGGCCAACCGGGCCAAAATGGGCTAAATGGGCCCAACAGGCTCGTGGGCCCAAACTTGGCAAAAATTGTTAAGTAATATTAAGTAACAAGCTGATAAAGTTGGTGGAATGGGTTGGAATGGATTGGGCCTGATGGGTCGCATATGTGTGATTGGGCCTAATGGGCCAAATAGATGTGATTGGGCCTGATAGGCCACATGTGATTTTAGGAAAGCATGTAGACTTGTTAAGGTTTTATAATGGACTTTAGGCCTAGTTCTGATGAATCCTTAAGCAGCATAAAACTTAATTAATTAATCAAGCATGTCTGTGGACAAGTCGCAAGGTTAGAGTGTGGCAATAGGCATATGCATGTCTAGGATTGGATCTAGGGAGAGCTCGGTACTTAGGCGGTCTTAATGACCCACCTCCCCTTCTCTGGAATCCTACCTGGTGCATAATGTCTATTCACTTTAGCCAACGAGGACTTGTTGACAGGTCAAAGTTCGTAATTAAAACCCGTACTGTTAAGAATTACTGAAATACCCCTGTAGGGTAAGAATTATCGAAATACCCTCGTAGGGTAGGATTACTAAAATACCCCTATAGGGTAGAAGTACCGAATGAAATGACTGAGATACACTCATTGTATAAAGGACTAAAATACCGCTAGGTGCTTAATGTGTGAAAATGTGTATGTTGCATTCATAATATGTATGTTGCATTGGGTGGGTTTGATGATACGGAGGAAGATATGTGGGGATCGCATAGTCACTGGACAACCGTGGATCCACCAGTGGCTTTAAGCCCATTATATGATTAGCAGCCTTGCTACAACGATTGAGTAGTGCCGCAACCGATGCTACCATTAGAGTGTAGGGATGGGTGGGTTGATAATTATATCCCCACAGGAGTGTAGGAATGGAAGGGAAAATGGAGTACAGGGTTGGATTGGGATGGGAGCATTGCATACATGTGATACTGATGTGATATGGGCTGAGGCCCAACTGAGGTCATTGTGGGCTAAGGCCCAACACCCCCGATATTGATAAGGCTTAGGCCCAATGTGTTAATTGCATGTTGATTTGATTGTCGAGGGTTGTACACAATGAGTTTCGAAACTCACTCCCTTTTTTTTTAATGTTTTTTTCAGGAGACCCTCAATAAGCGGCTCGACATTAGAGAAGACTCGGAGGTGGCCACACTGCAAGTTAATTAGAATTTTAAATAGTTTCAAATTTTACTTTATCTTTGATTATTTCTTTTTATTTGGATGTAATAAGGCCTATCATCTCCGGTATGAATGTAAATTGAGATTGTTTTTTTTTTTATGTTTGCTATTGAATTATGGGTTTTCTTAAAACATAAAAATGTTTTCTAAATCAACATCATTAAATTATTATTTTTCTTGAACATGGGCTTTTCTCCAAAAATTAAAGTTTTTAACTAACTCACCTAAACTTTTAAAACAAGCAAAGGTTCAAATAGACTTTATCATTAAACATTTTTCTAGCTTAAGTTTTTCATTGTATCGGATTGGTGCGAGTTACCCTGCTATGTGACAACGCCCGATTCGGCCATAATGTCTGTGCCGAGTTTGGGGTGTTACATTTAGTGGTATCAGATCTTAGTTGCAAAGCTCGGGCTGTGAATTGGGCCTTAGATTTTGGGTTTTAAATAGGTTGATCAAAAAGGTTTTACAGGATTTTGAGGTCTGGCACACCGAGCCTTCGACGTCGGGCCAAGTAAGTTCTTCTATTGCTAAACTTGTTTTAAGCTACTGTACTGTAGTACAGATAGATTGGGCTACTTTAGACAGTAGATTCTTAGGCAGAAAGAGACTAAAGCCCATAGGAAACTTAAGCCTGTAGTGGATCTACGACTGCGAAAACAGCTTCTAAACTGCTACTTACATAAGAAATTTGCTTTAAACAGTGGAACTATGAACTAATTTCATAAAATTTCTAATTTAGAAATACACAAGCAACGATGAGCGCTAGAAGAGGTGCAAAAGGCCACGGTAGAGGCCGTGGAAGCATTAGGGCTGGGTCGTCAGCATCGGGCTATATGCCCAATATTGGATAAGAGGAGGCTCCAGCCTCACCAGTAGCCGAAGAGGGACCATACGAAAAGGCTGCCGCTACAAAGGATGCATTATCGCAAGCTATGTTAAGGATTTTAGAAAGGGTCGATGGGCCCAATAATGGTACGGGAAGTCGTGGGTCAATATTGGAGCAACTTCGAGCTAATAGGGTGGAGATTTTCAAAGGTGTAGCTGGGGTGGCCCCGAATGTGGCTGAATATAATGGATAACTTGGATTGCATGGCTGAACAAAAGCTGAAAGAGGCAATATCACTACTTAGAGAGGAAGCTTATCAATGGTGGTTGATCGTAAAGGAGGGCAAGCAACTGAAGCAGATCATCTAGGAATTTTTCAAATTGACATTTCAAGGGAAGTACATTGGAGCGGGCTATGTGGATGCCCGAAGGAAGGAGTTTTTTAACCTAACTTAGGGGGACAAATCGGTAGCAAAGTATGAGGCTGAGTTTCTGTGCCTTGGTCGTTACGCAAAAGAAATAGTCGCAACAGAGTATGAGCGTTGCGTGTGGTTCGAGAATGGTTTAAGAGACAATCTTAGGGTGCTGATAGCTCCACAGAGGGAGTGGGATTTTGCAGCGTTAGTGGAGAAAGAAAAGATAGCGGAGGAAGTAAAGCGCACAGAGCGCCTCAATCGAGAAAAGGAAAAAGGCAAGAACAAATGGAATGTAGAAGCTACGGGGGTTGGACAGAGGCCTACAAGAAGGGCCAGAGTAAATGGGTCGGTTAGAGCAGGGGCCCCTGTTGCTACTAATACTGGGACATCGCCTTGTGTTGTTTGTGGAAAAGGGCATGTGGGAGAGTGCTGGAAGAGTACAGGAGCTTGTTTGAGCTGCGGATCTATGGAACATAGGATTAGAGAGTGCCCGAGAAGGCCAAATCAGGTGCAACCCGGTGGCAGAGGTAATTTTCAATCGCAGAAAGGAGGTCAACAACCGCCAAGAGGCTGTGGGTAGGCCAGGGGCGGCAATGGTGCTAGACATTGACACGGAGCACTGGGTAGAGGTGGAGGATAGGCAAAGGTGAGGCAACCAGCGTTGGTTTATGCTGCTCATCGCGGAGAGGATGGAAATGCCCCAGATGTGATAACAGGTATGTTCTTTGTCCATGAGCTACCTTATATTGCACTAATTGATGTTGGGTCAACACATTTGTACATTGCATGCAACATGACTAAAACCTTGGGTGATGTGTTTGAGACCACTATGAATGAAATTACTTTGTTAAGTCCTTTAGGGCAGTCGGTGAAGGTTAATAAGTTGTTTAGGGATCTACCGTTGGTAGTCCAAGGGCTTACTTTCTTAACGAATTTGATGGAATTTCCATTTGGTGAGTTTGACCTTATCTTAGGCATGGATTGGTTAATGAGGCACCGGGCAACTCTAGATTGTGCAGTGAAGTGGATGGTGTTGAAAATTGTGGAGGATGAAGAAGTAATAGTGATTGGGGAACGACGGGATTACCTATCGAACGTAATTTCAGCCTTAAGGGCAGAGAAGTTGGTGAGGAAGGGTTATGAAGCTTATTTAGCCTACGTTAGTGATGTGGAACCTAAGAGCGTTACTGTTAAAGATTTGAGAATAGTAAAGGAATTCCTGATGTTTTTCTTGACGAATTGCTTGGGTTACCTCCCAATAGAGAGGTGGAGTTTGGAATAGAATTGTTACCTAGTACGGCTCCAGTGTCCATCGCTCCTCACAAGATGGCACCGAAGGAGCTGGTGGAGTTGAAAGCCCAGATTTAGGAGTTATTGAACCGCAGATTTATTAGACCAAGTGTGTCTCCATGGGGAGCACCTGTATTATTCGTGAAGAAGAATGATGGGTCCATGAGGATGTGCATCGATTATCAGCAGTTAAACAAGCTAACCATCAAGAATAAGTACCCTCTGCCGAGGATAAATGATCTTCTCGATCAGCTTAGGGGAGCCTCAGTTTTCTCAAAGATTGACCTGCGTTCAGGGTACCATCAACTGAGGGTTAAGGAAGCAGATGTTTATATGAAAGCTTTCAGAACTTGTTATAGACATTACGAGTTCCTAGTAATGCCATTTGGGTTAACGAATGCACCTGCTGCTTTCATGGATCTTATGAACCGGGTTTTTCAACCTTATCTAGACCAGTTCGTAGTAGTTTTCATAGATGACATCTTAGTATACTCGAGAACTAAAGATGATCATGATGCACACCTACGGATTGTGTTGCAGATATTAAGAGAGAAGCAGTTATATGCTACGTTTAGCAAGTCTGAGTTCTGGTTAAAGGAAGTTACTTTCTTAGGGCATGTAGTCTCAGCTGAGGGGATTAGAGTTGACCCTCGAAAAATTGAAGCAGTGTTGGACTGGAAACCACCTAAGACGCTGTCAGAAATTTAGAGTTTCCTAGGACAGTGGGGTACTATAGGCGGTTTGTTGAAGGGTTCTCATTAATGGCTGCACCCTTGACCAAACTGCTACAAAAGGGGGTGCTGTTTGTGTGGACTGATATGCAACAAGAAAGCTTTGAGAAACTTAAGAAGGTTTTAACGGAGGCCCCTATTTTGATTCAACCAGAGCTGGGGAAGGAGTTTACGATTTATAACGATGCATCACACGTGGGTTTGAGCTGTGTCTTGATGTAGGAAGGTAAGGTGGTTGCTTATACGTCATGCCAGCTTAAGACTCATGAATTTAGAGTTGGTAGTGGTGGTATTCGCATTTAAGATTTAGAGACATTACTTGTATGGAGAAAAGTGCACCATTTATACGGATCACAAGAGTTTGAAGTACCTCCTAACTCAGAAGGAGTTGAATTTGAGGCAGCGCAGATGGATTGAGCTACTAAAGGATTATGATTGCACGATCGAATATCACCCGGGCAAAGCAAATGTGGTGGCTGATGCACTAAGCCGTAGGGCTATGTGGGATTTGAGGGCAATGTTTGCTCGGTTGAGTTTGTATGACGACGGCAGTTTGATAGCTGAGTTGCAAGCGAAGCCACTGTGGGTTGAGGAAATCAAAGTTAAGCAGCCATTGGATGAGACTCTGGGGTCTCGTTTCAAGCAAGTTGAGAAGAAGGAAACGACAGATTTTGGGTTGAATGGTGATGGATTGTTGTGTTTTCGAGGGAGAATTTGTGTACCACAAGATGATGATCTAAGGAATTCTATACTTCGGGAAGCGCATAGTAGTCCCTATGCTATACATCCTGGAGGTAATAAGATGTATCGAGATTTGCGAGAGCTTTATTGGTTACCGGGGCTGAAACACAAGGTTACGGAGTTTGTGGGCAAATGCTTAGTATGTCAGCAAGTGAAAGCGGAACAACAGTTACCATCAGGGTTACTCCAGCCGATTAAGATCCCACTCTGGAATGGATTTTGTTAGTGGGTTGCCCCTATCACCTACTAAGAAGGACTCTGTATGGGTTATTGTGGATCGGTTAACTAAGTCTACCCATTTTATACCGGTTCACACTGACTATTCATTACAGAAGTTGGCAAGGTTGTATATGGCAGAGATTGTGAGATTGCATGGGGTGCCGGTCTCTATTATATCTGATAGAGATCCTCGATTCACGTCTCACTTTTGGAAGAAGCTGCATGAGGCACCGAGCATGAGATTGGATTTTAGTACAGTATTTCACCCTAAGACTGATGGTCAGTCGGAGAGGGTAATTCAAGTTGTGGAGGATATGTTGCGAGGGTGTGTAATTGAGTTTTCGGGGCAGTGGGGAGGATTACTTGCCGTTAGCTGAATTTGCATATAATAACAGTTATCAGGCAAGTATTGGAATGGCACCGTATAAAGCACTATATAGACAAAGATGACGTACTCCGGCTTGTTGGACTGAGTTGGGTGAACGACGAGTGTTGGGTCCGGAGTTGGTAGCAAACACTGAAGATAAGGTGAAGCTGATTTGGGATTAGTTGAAAGAGGCATCAGATAGGCAAAAGTCCTATGCTTACCTTAAAAGGCAAGAGATTGAGTATGCTGTGGGTGACTTGGTATTTCTCAAGGTTTCCCCTTGGAAGAAAGTGTTAAGATTTGGATGGAAGGGCAAGTTAAGCCCTAGATTCATTGGGCCATACCGGGTGCTGAAGCGAAATGGACCAGTTGCTTATCAGTTAGAATTACCTGCTGAACTGAGTCAGATACACGATGTGTTTCATGTGTCCATGCTAAGGCATTATCACTCAGATCCTTCACACGTCGTGTCAGTTGAGGAGATCGAGGTTAGGCTGGACCTAACTTTTGAAGAAGAGCCAGTTCAAATAATTGATCAAGATGTTAAGGTGCTAAGAAAGAAGTTTGTCCCTTTGGTCAAAGTACTTTGGCGTAACCACAATACCGAGGAGACTACATGGGAACCTGAGGAGGCAATGTGACAACAGTACCCTCATTTGTTTCAATCAGGTAAATTTCGAGGCTGAATTTTCTTTTAGGGAGTAGAGTTGTAACACCCCAAAAATCCCGAACCTTTATTTTTGCGATTTTGGATATGGATTGTGTGAATGATTTTCTGGTCAGGTAAATTCTTTCTTTAATGTGGGGTAGTTTCCGTGAAGCTTTAAACCTGAACTCAGAAGTAGGAAAAATTTAGTTTAAGTACTAAAAGAACCCTGGCATTGAGTTGCATGGCTCTTAAATAAAAGGAGAAGAAATAGGACTCAAATGAGCCTGTGGTACAATGGCAAGGTAATGCCACTTAGGGAGCTATAGGTGGCATCACTATCATGTAAGGGGATCCAAGGTTCGAGGCCTAGTGTGGTGTTATTTGGGACTTTATTTTTGCACTTTGGAGGGATGGTAGTGGCGTTAGAGTGGACTCTGTAAGAAGTGTTTAGAAGAGAAATTTAAGGAAAGGATAATAAAGAAAAATAGGAGATAGGTGTGAAGAAGAAATGGAGCCGATGGGGACAATGGGGGTAGGTGATAAACTGTAAATTATACATATTTTTACCTCATGCTTAGCCTAATTTCTGAATGAATTATCATTGAATTTGTGGAATTTGATGCTCTTAATCCTTTTATTTCATGTTTTATACTTTGGCGAGCATAAGGAAGAGAAAAGAGTAAGGAACTGGCCAAAAACAGGCAAATTAGGCCCAGTTCAATAATCAACACGGCCTAGAAGTTCGCCACACGGCCGTGTCACACGGCCATGCCACTTTAACAGGCTCGAGCACGGCCTGGTAGTCAATCCACACGGGCGTGGCACATGGGCGTGCCCCTGTCGTGAGGAAGTTCAATTTCACTCGGAAAAGGTCACTTAAGGGCTAAGAAAGGCATTCTAAAACTCTATATAAAGACCCTAGGAGGCAACTACAAGGGGGTGCTTTATTCCCACCAAGACGGGGAGTTAAAAGCAGGGAATTACTCGAAGGGAAGCCGATTGATCCATCTCAGAAGCCAAGATCTACATCAAGATAGAGGATCTCCCTTCAATCCTTTCAGGAGTTTTGGGTTTTCTTATGTTTTGTTATTTTATTTCTTCTGAGATGTTTTCTTTTATAATTATGAACTAAAACCCAAAATATCTAAGAGGGATGAAACCTAAGACAGATCTTGTTATTGTTATCTGAACTGTGTGATAAATATTTGATTTGTTCTTAATTGTGTTTTTAACTCTTAAATTGATATGTTCGGGATATTGATTTAAGTTGAATGTGCTTATGTAAAGGAGTAAAAGTCCCTACATAGGAGTAGATCCAACACAATTAAGTAGAGTTGATCGCAATCCAAGACATAGGACAACGAAAATCTGCCGGATTAGAGTCAAATCTAATATGGGGAGCCATAGATCGAGTTAATGCAAGACTAAGGGTTTTAACTAGAAAGAGATTTTAGTTAATCAACCTAGGATTAGTTGTTCTTATCCTCGACGGAGGTATTACCATAATTTAGGGATCTCTACAGATCAAATCAAATGAAGAAATCTTCTGGTTCAGAGTTAGATAACAAGTGAAGTCTAGGTGGATTCTTCCTTAGGTATTGCCTTAATCAATCAGTTTTCCCAAAAGCAATCTCTCTATTTACTCCTTGCCGTTTCTTTTCAGTTTAGTTTAGATTAGTTAATTTAGAAACAAAACCATCTTTTATTTTTAGGCTAGATAATAGGAAGAAAGTCATTACTAATACTCATAGTTCCTTGGATTCGATATCCCGGTCTTGCCACTGACTATACTACTATTCGATAGGTGCACTTGCCTTTTTATCGTGATATTAGTTAGTTTCCAGGTATGATCAGATTTTATTACTTCATCACAATCACAAGAGATCAAGTTTTTGGCGCCGTTGCCGGGGAACTAAGACATTAGGAACACTCGATTTCTATTACTTTAGCCATTACTACTTTTATTTATTTCCAGCCTTTATTTTTATTTTTATTCACTGAAATTTTCTTTCCTTCCAGGTATCTCTAGTTTATGACTAGAAGAAACCCAGGAGGACCACTACTTTTTGACGACGATTTAGAAGCTACAGTTGGCAGAAATCGCCGAGAAATAAGAAGAAGTATACAGTATCCAGAACAAGGACAAGAAGAAGAACCTGAACCTATCCTAGAGATGGAAGCAAATCAGGATAATCAGCTACCCCCTGTAGTAGCCGCAAATCCTGTCGAGCAAAATCCTGCTCCGCATACTATGTATGATTATGCTAAACCTAATTTACCAGGCACTGAATCTAGCATTGTTAGGCCTACTATTGCTGTAAATAATTTTGAACTGAAACCTAACACTATTCAGATGATACAGTAGTTTGTTCAGTTTGATGGTTTGTAGGATGAGGATCCTAACTCATATCAAGCCAACTTTTTGGAATTATGCGACACATTCAAAATAAATGGCGTTTCTAATGATGCCATTCGCCTTAGGCTATTCCCATTCTCCTTGAGAAACAAAGCAAACAATGGTTGAACTCTCTACCACGAGGGTCTATCACTACATGGGAACAAATGACTGAGAAATTTATGCTTAAATATTTTTTGCCAGCTAAAACAGCTAAATTACGGAATGATATCTCTTCTTTTGTGCAGATGGATTTAGAGACACTTTACGATGCATGGGAAAGATACAAGGACTGACTGAGAAGGTGTCATCACCTTGGGTTACCGCTGTGGTTACAAGTTCAAACCTTTCACAACAGTTTGAATCCTTCAACAAGACAAATGATTGACGCAGACACCGGTGGAACAATCAACAATAAAACACCAGAAGTAGCTTATGAGTTTATAGAAGAAATGTCATTGAATAATTATTAGTGGCAAGTCATGAGAACAAAACTATAGAAAGCTGCAGGAGTTTTTAATATTGATGCAGTCACGATGCTTTCTAATCAGGTAGAACTTTTAAATAAAAAGATTGATAATTTTGTTGGTTCTACGCAGGTACACCCATTGATGTAGTGCGAAATGACCATGAACAACGCTGAGTACCCCGCCTATGGATACGGCATGGAAAACGAGCAAGCCAACTATATGGGTAATAATTCTAGATCTCAAAATAACCCTTATAGTAACACCTACAATGCAGGTCAGAGAAATCATCCTAATTTCTCATGGGGAGGACAAGCAAATTAAAGGCAACCACCCCCTTCGGGATTTCAACAACCACTGTTCCAGTAAGAGAAAAAGCTGAAGCTTGAAGAGATGCTCATAAAATTTATCGTCGTGTCAGAAACCCATTTCCAGAACACCAAAACGGCACTGAAGAACCAGTAAGCATCCATCCAAGGACTCGAAACTCAAATAGGCCAGCTCGCTAAGCTAATTTCTGAAAGACCACAAGGTGGGTTACCAAGCAACACTGAGACCAACCCTAAGGAACAACTTAATGCCGTAGATACAATAGATGAGGAATGGTTAGCCAAAACCAACCCAGAGCCATGTAAGGAGATGTGGTAAGTAAAGGTAAAGATGAGGTAAGTTCCAAAGAAGTAATTGTCAAGGAATATAAGCCTCGTATCCCATACCCAAATGCGCTAAGGAAAGACCGCACAGATGAATAATTTGGTAAATTCCTTAAACTTTCAAAGAAATTACACATTAATTTACCATTTATTGAAGCTCTATCGCAGATGCCAAACACTGTGAAATTATTAAAAGAGCTACTGACGAATAAACAGAAGCTAGATGAGACATCTCATGTGGAACTGAATGCAGTATGCTCAGCTATTTTACAGAATAAGCTGCCCAACAAACTGAAAGATCCAGGGAGTTTTACAATTCCTTGTTTACTTGGTAGTTTAGACGTTAAAAATGCTTTAGCTGATTTAGGGGCTAGTATTAATGTAATGCCTTATAAACTTTTTAAACAACTAGGTCTTGGAAAACCTAAACAAACTAAGATGAGCATCTAATTGGCTGATAAAACCATTGGATTTCCAAAGGGAATAATTGAAGATGTGCTTGTCAAATTGATAAATTTATATTCCTAGTTGACTTTGTTGTTTTAGACATTGATGAGGATATCAATGTACCCTTAATTCTAGGGTGACCCTTTTTAGCAACTGCCAAAACCATAATTGATGTAGGAACAGGCGAGCTTACACTACGTGTAGGTGATGACAAAGTTCCTTTACAAACTCGAAACTCGATTAAGACTGTCGATGATAAAGATATAGTTACGACTCCTTGTAAAAAAACTGATCTCACCACTCAACCTTCTGTGCAGGATACACTCCACATAAAGGCGACCCAACCACAACAAGTCCATCCGAGGGAGACGTACATGAAAAATGAATGCCTCAGATTGAGGAATTAGATGAGTGGCAGAACTATCAAGAAAAGCCCAAAATATGCCACACCAACTCAGAGCATCACCAAGACAACCCACAGGTAAAAACGAATCAAATCAAGGTAAGGGATAAGGTAATTTTAGGGGAAGACGATCCTCGAATCTTGAATTCAAAAGAACATACAAGTGACACACCTTACTTTACGGTAATGAAAATTTTCCCCTATAGTACAGTTGAGATAAAACATGAGTCACTCGGCACTTTCAAGGTAAATCATACTCAACTCAAATCTTATGTTGTTGATGAAATTGAAAGCAGGATAGAAGAGTTTCAACTCTTCAAACTACCATGACCGAACAACCTTAAGAAAAGTCGAGCTTAGACTATAAACAAGCGCTTCTCGGGAGGAAACCCGAGCACTGACATAGTAAATTCTTTTATTTAGGCTCTCTAATACATCAACTAACCCTTTGAATGCAGGTTTTTCGAGCCACAGGGCCATGCCCATTGGCGTGCCTAAGGCCGTGTGGACACCATGAGTAAAGAGACGGCCGTACGATATGGCCGTGTATGAGCAGGGTAAGATCTCCCTAACACACGGGCTTCGACAACTTCCCACGGTCGTGTGATACTATTGTGGCCAAACCTGTCAATTCATACATGGGCGTGTGATTCCAAACACGGCCGTGGGAGAAGCAAACACCAAAAGACACGACTGTGCTATATGGCCGCGTGTCCCAACACGCCCGTGCCAATAAACTGTGGCCAAAACTGAGAAATTAACATGGATAAGGGACACGCCCGTGTCGACCAATTGTGGCCACACCGATAAGACCACGAAACACACGGGCCAACCCAAGCACCACACGGGCGTGTACCACGGCCGTAGGGCCAAATTACCATTACTTAAATTTTAATTTTAATCTTCATTTTCTTTACTTTTTATTTCTCTTTGTCCTTTTATTTTGCGCTTAAATTCCTATCTAGTAATACTTGAATTTTACACAATTATGCTTAATTTTTCCAGCCACCCACAATCATGAACTTCAAGTATTCCCTTTTCCAAAGTCTGCTTTCACAATTAAAGAGTTCCATCCAATATTCAGGAAGTTTCACTTCTCTCCCTATCTTATGATCTTATGCTTCTATTGCTACTAATCTATCTTTGTACATTGAGGGCAATGTACATCTTAAGTGTGGGGGGGGAACTCACTTTCATCCTTTGTATTATCTTTGAAACCCCTGAAAATTTTACCACTAACTTTTTGCATTGTTCTCAATTCTATGCATTAGCCTCAATCCCCTATTAAGATGAATTCTGATTGATTTATGATTTTTATTGATATGTTAAGAATTAAGACATAGGTACTTATACTTTGATTATTCAAACTTTAAGACATTAGGGAATCAAGCATGATAAGTTGAAATTTTTGAGAATTTAAATTTTTTCTAGGTTATTTTCCTAATTTTAAGTGTTATCTTGAGATTTGAAATTCGCAGGATTGACATCAAAAGCCATAATTCTGGTAAGATTTTTGAGCCTTTTGAGCATACATCCTTTCGTGCTCACTTTTATTGTTGCTTTGAGTGAGTCAATACTGATTTGTTATTCAAGAACTTGCTTCGATTATACATGTCGAGACCACATTATTGATTTGATATACCGAAATGATAAAGGCATCTAGGTTCTAACCCACTTACTCCATAAAAGCCTACCTCCCTAAATTAACCCTTAGTGAACCCCATTGAGCCTAACAACCTATTCTTTGATTTACCCTCAATATTAACCTATAACTCATTTTTTGTTGAATTACCTTCAATTATTTTGATCCCTATTTTTGTCGAGATTTGAGTTGAATTATTATCTAGCTTTATTCTCTTTTTCAGTTTGTAAAGTTTGTAAATATTCAATTTAGTGTATTTGATTTGTTCTAAAAGAGAAAATAAATAAATAAATAAATAAATAAATACAGTTAATCTAGTTGTAATTCATATTTTAGTTATAATGCAATATTTTTGCATATTTCTATTATAAGCTTCCGAATCTAAAAATGATGTCATCAAAAAGGCTTCATTCTAGGAATATGTTTCAGTGATAGAGATTTTTCTAGCTAGATGATTTTTCAGTTCAATCTTGATTCTAACCTTCTTTTTCAGTTTGTGACAACACCCCTAACCAAAGTCCCATTACAACCATTAAAAGACCTTTTGATTGATGTGTCATATCAATGAGTGCTTAATTTTTGAACCCTAAATGCTTCGAGTGGATAAAGTGAATCTTTAGTGAGGATCTCAACTCTTGTTGGTTTTCAATTGAAAGGTAATTACCTAGGAGAAGGGAGAAAACCTATGTTTCTGTGATAAAATTCTCAACTTAGAGTGTTTGAGACTTTAATGTTCTTCTGGTTGAATTTTCATTGTATGATTACTTGTGGATTAGTTTGAAACATTATTGATAAGGATTATAAGTTGAAAAGAATGATTTTTAATTGTGAGTTGAGATTTTGCTTGAGGACAAGCAAAGGCTTAAGTGTGGGGGTATTTGATAAACCGTAAATTATACATATTTTTACCTCATGCTTAGCCTAATTTCTAAATGAGTTATCATTGAATTTGTGGAATTTGGTGCTCTTAATCCTTTTATTTCATGTTTTATAATTAGGCGAGCATAAGGAAGAGAAAAGAGCAAGGAACGAGCCAAAAACGGACAAATTAGGCCCAGTTCAATAATCAACACGGCCTGGAGGTTCGCCACACGGGCGTGGCACACGGGCGTGTCCCTGTCATGAGGAAGTTCAATTTTACTGGAAAAGGCTACTTAGAGGCTAAGAAAGGCATTCCAAAACTCTATAAAAAAGACCTTAGGAGGCAACTACAAGGGTGTGCTTTATTCCCGTTAAGACGGGGAGTTAAAGGCAGGAAATTAGTCGAAGGGAAGCCGATTGATCCCTCTCAAAAGCCTGGATCTACATCAAGACAGAGGATCTCCCTTCAATCCTTTCAGGAGTTTTGGGTTTTCTTATGTTTTGTTATTTTATTTCTTCTGAGATGTTTTCTTTTATAATTATGAAATAAAATCCCAAATATCTAAGAGGGATGAAACCTAAGACAGATCTTGTTATTGTTATCTGAGTTGTGTGATAAATATTTGATTTGTTCTTAATTGTGTTTTTAACTCTTAAATTGATATTTTCAGGATATTGATTTAAGTCGACTGTGCTTAAGTAGAGGAGCAAAAGTTCCTGCATAGGAGTAGATCCAACATAATTAAGCAGATTTGATCGTAATCCTAGACATAGGACGACGAAAATCTGCCGGATTAGAGTCAAATCCAATATGAGGAGCCATAGATCGAGTTAATGCAAGACTAGGGGTTTTAACTAGAAAGAGATTTCAGTTAATCAACCTAGGATTAGTTGTTCTTATCCTCGACGGAGGTATTAACATAATTTAGGGATCTCTATAGTTCAAATCAAATGAAGAAATCATTTGGTTCAGAGTTAGATAATAAGTGAAGTCTAGGTGGATTCTTCCTTAGGTATTGCCTTAATCAATCAGTTTTCTCAAAAGCAATCTCTCTATTTTCTCTTTGCCCTTTTTTTTCAGTTTAGTTTAGATTAGTTAATTTAGAAACAAAACCACATTTTATTTTAGGCTAGATAATAGGAAGAAAGTCATTAATAGTACTCATAGTTCCTTGGATTCGATATTCCGGTCTTGCCACTAACTATACTACTATTCGATAGGTGCACTTGCCTTTTTATCGTGATATTTGTTAGTTTCCAGGTATGTTCAAATTTTATTACTTCATCACAATCACGAGAGATTTGTAGGCTAGTTTTGGCTTTGGGTTTATTTAAGGGGTGTCGAATTCCCTTTGAAGGGTTTCCTTTGTTTTGCCAAACCGTGTGCTAGCAAATAGGGTTATAGGTGTCATTTTCTTCACCCTTCTCATGTGTTGCTTCTATCGAATCTTCTCCTCCCAAGTTCTCTCGTTCATCATTCTTTTCTCACTTCTGTTCAAAAGCTGAAAACCTTTGTGCCTTGGTGTCGATCTCTCATTCTTTCACTTCCTGAAATTCTCTTTTGGTTCACCCTTGGTCATTGCCAATTTCTTGCATTTTCTTTTTGTGTTGAATAGCCCTCTTCATCATCCCAAACCCTGTGCCGAATACTCTAGTGGCCAAATCTCTGTCGTGCTATCATTAATCCTTTGATTTTGGTTGATCGAATCTTGGAGAATTAGAATCAAGCTTGGATCTCCAGATCTCTACCGAAAAACTATCCATACGTTTTGAATTTTGGGTAAGTGTTCTTTATTTTAGGTTAAGTGGCTGAATGGTCTTTGATGAGGAAAAGGGTGACTCAAGTCACCTATTATTCTATCTTTAACGATTAAGATTGATGCAGATCTAGGAGATATTCGAGATTGATAACTACGGAAGAGCTATTAGGACTTGTCGCACACGGTAAGGTTATGGTAAGGCTTCAGTTCTTGGTAAATATTGTGGTTAAGCATGTGATTAATCAAAGGTTGGTGTTGGTTGTAGGTTTGAGGCTAAGGAGAGTGTAACACGTCTCATTTACCAGGTATGTACATACACCGCACACACGACAAATCGACAAAAGCTGAAATCTCAAAATCCCAAAAAGCTGAAAAGCCGAAAAGTTTAAAGGTTGGCGCCGACAACCACATGAGCATGCGAACACTCATGTGGAGTTACCAAAATCACAACCGGGGACAAGGGAGTGATCTCATGGTCTCGAGCCATATTTTGGCCAACCGGGCCAAAATGGGCTAAATGGGCCCGATGGGCTCATGGGCCCAAACTTGGCAAAAATTGTTGAGTAATATTAAGTAACGACCTGATAAAGTTGGTGGAATAGGTTGGAATGGATTGGGCCTGATGGGTCGTATATGTGTGATTGGGCCTAATGGGCCAAATAGATGTGGGCCTGATGGGCCATATGTGATTTTAGGAAAGCATGTAGAGTTGTTAGGGTTTTATAATGGACTTTAGGCCTAGTTCTGATGAATCATTAAGCAACATAAAACTTAATTAATTAATCAAGCATGTCTATCGACAAGTCGCAAGGTTAAAGTGTGGCAATGGGCATATGCATGTCTAGGATTGGATCTAAGGAGAGCTCGGTACTTAGGCAGTCTTAATGACCCACCTCCTCTTCTTTGGAATCCTACCTGGTGCATAGTGTCTATTCACTTTAGCCAACGAGGACTTGTTGACAGGCTAAAGTTCGTAATTAAAACCCGTACTATTAAGAATTACTGAAATACCCTTGTAGGGTAAAAATTACCGAAATACCCCCGTAGGGTAGGATTACTAAAATACCCCTATAGGGTAGAAGTACCGAATGAAATGACTGAGATACACTCATTGTATAAAGGACTAAAATACCGCTAGGTGCTTAATGTGTGAAAATGTGTATGTTGCATTCATAATATGTATGTTGCATTGGGTGGGTTTGATGATACGGAGGAAGATATGAGGGGATCGCATAGTCGCTGGACGACCGTGGATCCACCGGTGGCTTTAAGCCCATTATATGATTAGCAGCCTTGCTGCAACGATTGAGTAGTGCCGCAACCGATGCTACCATTGGAGTGTAGGGATGGGTGGGTTGATAATTATATCCCCACATGAGTGTAGGAATGGAAGGGAAAATGGAGTACAGGGTTAGATTGGGATGGGAGCATTGCATACATGTGATACTGATGTGAAATGGGTTGAGGCCCAACTGAGGTCATTGTAGGCTAAGGCCCAACACCCCCGATATTGATAAGGCTTAGGCCCAATGTGTTAATTGCATGTTGATTTGATTGTCGAGGGTTGTACACATTGAGTTTCGAAACTTACTCCCTTTTTTTATATTTTTTTCAAGAGACCCTCAATAAGCAGCTCGATATTGGAGAAGACTCAGAGGTGGCCACACTACAAGTTAATTAGAATTTTAAATAGTTTCAAATTTTACTTTATCTTTGATTATTTCTTTTTATTTGGATGTAATAAGGCCTATCATCTCCGGTACGAATGTAAATTGAGATTGTTTTTTTTTTATGTTTGCTATTGAATTATGGGTTTTCTTAAAACATAAAAATGTTTTCTAAATCAACATCATTAAATTATTATTTTTCTTGAACATGGGCTTTTCTCCCAAAATTAAAGTTTTTAACTAACTCACCTAAACTTTTAAAACAAGCAAAGGTTCAAATAGACTTTATCATTAAACATTTTTCTAGCTTAAGTTTTTCATTGTATCGGATTGGTGTGAGTTACCCTGCTATGTGACACCGCCTGATTCGACCATAACATCTTGGCCAAGTTTAGGGTGTTACAGTAACCCGTGTTTCAGCGACGGATATTGGTTAGGGGTGTTACACTCAGCTAATTGCATCAGGTTTTCATCTTTCTTTAAATGATTGTCCTATGACAGTGGAAGAAAGTGAGCATATGAGTAAGGTTCCATATGCTTCGGTAGTTGGAAGTCTTATGTATGCAATGCTTTGCACGTGTCCAATTATATGTTTTACAGTAGGAATTGTTAGTCGTTATCAAGCGAATTCTGGTCTCAGGCATTGGCAAGTTATAAAGCATATATTAAGGTATCTTAAAAGAACCATGGATTATATGCTTATTTATTCTGGGGAGAAACTTACTCCTATTGGATACACAGACTCAAACTTCCAAACCTATAAGATTCGAGGAAATTGGCATTGGGAAATGTATTCGTTCTCGGCCATAGAGCCATAGTATGGAGAAGTGTAAAATAAACTTGCATTGTTGACTCTACTATGGAAGCCAAATATGTGGTTGCTTCTAAGGTAACAAAAGAAGCAATATGGCTTCGAAATTTCTTAATTGAACTTGAAGTCATTCCTGGTATGAAAATAGCTCTAACACTATATTGTGATAACAGTGCGGCAATAGTTAATACCAAGGAAATGGGAATTCATAAGAGAATGAAACACATTGATTAGAAGTATCACTTAATATGTGAGGTAGTAGCTGAAGAAATTGTAGATGTTGTAAAAGTAGCTTCTAAAGATAACCTTGTGGATCTGTCTACTAAGACTCTTGTAACTAGGAGTTTCAATAAAGACGTCGAGGATATGGGAATCCAAAACATGACACATTTACTTCACTAGGGCAAGTGGGAGATTGTTGGGAAATGTAACATCCCGAATTAGGGCCTCGTCAGAATAGTGGTCTCGAAACCACAAATCCAAAGTAGAAATAATTATTTTATGATTTTTATAAGGTCTATGATATGTTTATATGCTTTTGTGAAAATTTTGTGAAGGAATTTTATGTGAAAAGTGCTTAATTTGATTTTAGGGACTAAATTGAATAAGTTGTAAAAGTTGAGTTCTAGAAGCTTTTAGAATGAAATTGAATTGGAATATTAATTAGAGGTCCTTAAATAGAAATTTGACCAAATTTTAAAAATTTGGACAAAAATGGACATAGAAGGGTAAAAATATCAAAGTTTTAAGTGAATGGCATTTTGGTCATTTGGCCATCTAATGAACAAAAAGACAAAATAAAAACAAAAAAAATGCTCATTTTCTTCTTCAATGGTCGAATACACCATGGGAGAAGCCATGGCTAGGGTTTCAAGCTTTTCAAGCTCAATAGTTAGTGATTCTGAGCCCCGTTTTTAATGTTTTTCGTATTTTTGAAATCCTTGCATCATAATCTACCTATTTCTGCCATTATTTTGAGCTAGGGTTTATGTTTGAAAATTTACCCATGTTGAATAATTGTGAATTTTGATGGATTATGGTAGATTATGCATGGTTAAGGTTAGAGAAACGGTTTTTACGAAGTGATTTTCGACGAAAACGTCTGAAAGGACTAAATCATAAAAGTTATAAAATTGGTCATAAGTGTATGTTTTAATGAGAATTGTGGGCTGCCATATTTATAAAATGTTTCAGTTAGGCCGAAAGTACAAAGAAATTGAATAAAAATTTATTTACGAGCCTAGGGGCAAAAGCGTAATTTTGACAAACTTTAGGGGCAAAAATGTAAAATTTTAAAAATGTGATTTTTAGACTAATGTGAGTAATTTGATTGTTAAATGAGTGTTATTTGATATGTTAGATCAAGAAAACACGGAATTCGGGCTTAGAACGGGGAGGAACGAGGTTATGGGCTAAGTCGAGATTTATAACTGTTTTTGTGTTCGAGGTAAGTGGGTGTCAATAATAATGCAATGCTATTGTTGTTTATGCTTGAAATCTAAATTAGTATGCTGATTTGAATATGTTGAATTAATGGTTATGTGCTATAAGCATCAAACGATATAAAGGTATGTTTATGACATGGAATTAAGTTGAAATCTTATGTTTCAAGTGCTTTTATGCATATGGTTATTATGTGAAATTTGTGATATTGGTTATCATCATATGTTATGTGATTAAGGGTAAATTTACTAAGTTTCGACATGTGTGAAAAAGTCCCAATTGAACCTTAAGAATCGTTTAGGATACAAGTGACATGTCACTAGGAAACCATTGATAGTGATCGTTTGTGAATGTGATTCCGAGTGCTGGTTTAGCTCGACTATTAGTGGCTAGGTAATCCTGCATTTGTTGCGAATACCTACCAGCTTGTGTGAGCAACACTGAGTAGCTCCGACTATACCGTCAGCTTGTGTGAGCACCCGTGAATAGCTCATTATTGAGCCTTTATGTGATATGCGATATGTCGTAGCTTCAGCTACATTCCAGTGGTAGCTTCGACTACATTATGTGTGTGGCACTTTGTACCTTATTCCGCATATCCTTTAGAATTCCTCATGGTTCAATGGGTATTAAATTGATATGGTAATATTGTGATAGAATGTAAAATGATTGACCATATGTATGATAAATTAATGTATGATGTGTTCCTTGCTATGATGCATTTATATGAGTAAATGTGAATGTGAAATCTTATGAGTAAGTGCAGGTATGTATGTGTAAATTATGAGCAATGTGCTTGTTTTATGATCGAATCATGGTAAGGTTGATAAAAGGTAAGTACATACAATTAAAGCTTTTAATAAGAAAGCATGAGAAAGCAAAACTCATAAGTAAAACAGTTTTGGGTAGCAACAGTGATGTATCTTTGAAAAATCACCAAAAATGGTGGGAATTTAATTAGAAGTTGAATTACATATTAAATTAAAGCTCATTGAGTCTATTTGCACATAAAATAATTAGAATAAGCAAATGATTCTCAACTTGTGAGATATCCGTATTGTTGTGAGACAGGGTCAAATGGATTCTAGAATCCCCTGTTCCAACTTTGGAAAATCACTAAAAATTGTATAAAAATTTTTATGATGTGTAATTTATATGCTTAGAATTCCTAATGAGTCTATTTTCAAGAGAAACAAACGTAAATATTATCTTAATTTTGAATAATGAGATAAGAATTTTTTAGTGATGAGAGGTCAGGTCTACTAGACAGCAAAATAGGGGAACATTTAATGAATAAAATGTATTAATTGGACAAACCAAAAACTCTAAAAATTTTATAGAAAGAATATATATGAGTCTAGTTTCAGGAAAAATTTATGAAACTTAATTTTGAGTTCTGTAGCTTAAGATATAATTAATTTAGCAACAGTGACTCAAGAAAATAACTTAAGCAGAACATGTGTAAAAAGTGAAAACATGTGTATAATGATTTTATTACTTAAGAATACCTTTTGAGAAATGGAAACATTTTGTTAATTTAATTGCTTATTATTACATGCCAACTTACTAAGCTATAAAGCTTACACCCTCCTTTTTATTTCTCTTAATGTTGTTAGGTTGGCTTGGGGTTGGGGATCGTCGGAGGCGGCATTACACTATCGATTCGTCAAGATGGTTTAATAACAATTCTTATTTGCTTACGAGTGAGTGGCATGTATAGAGGTTTAGTCAATAGTAGTATGTAGCTTTGTAAATTGGCCAAATGTATTGGCTTTTGTTACTTCATTGTATGAGGCTACAAGAGGCGGCCATTATAGTTAATGGTATGTATGCTATTTTATGTAAGTATGTGGATATGTTTTGAAGTAGCTATGTATGTTACATGTGTTTGATGTTTAAGTGAGGAATAAATTAAGATATGATATACGTATTAAGTGCACACTAAGGGCTTGGAAAATAGCCTAAGTGTTGGCTACACGGGCAGAGACACTGTCGTGTGTCTCAGCCGTGTGGAGCACAAGACTTAGTACACGAGCATGTGTCTTAAGTTCTGACCTCATAAATAGAATGCTCGATATTTTTAACATGGGCTAGGACACGGGCGTGTGTGACCACACAGCCTGCCCACACGAGCGTGTCCTAAGTCACACGAGCGTGTGACACTGTTTTGAGTCAAATTTTCATAAGTGTTTTGAAAGTTCCGATTTGGTCCCGGATCATACCTAATGTATCGTTTGGGCCTCGTAGGCCCATAATGTGAATGTTATGTGTATGAATGAAAAAGTTTTAAATTTTACACGAAAATTATGTGTCGAAATCAAATGATTGAGAGAGTGTTTGTTCAATAATGCCTCGTAGCCGTGTCCAGCAATGGTTACGGGTGAGGGGCGTTACATTTAGTGGTATCAAAGCTATGGTTTAGTCAGTTTTCAGACTACCATAGTGAGTGTGAGAGTCTAGTAATACATGCCACAAATATGCGATAGTGTGATTTCTCTAACGCGAATGAGGACCGTCTTGTTTAGATAGAGGTACTCTCCAACCGAGCTATATCCGACCATTTGATAGTGATACTAAAGTATTTGAATAAAGTGCAGCTATAATGAGTCAAAATTCGGAAAGGTATGAATAAGACTTCGTAAATTATATGTGATAATTTGTGATATAAAAGTTCATATGGTGATATACTCGTACATATTTGTTTGGCTTTCATATAATGTTGCATGCTTGACTAAAATGATTTAGTGAATGTGATAAGTAAGGGTATACAAAATGCATAGAATGTATGAATGAGTGTACTTGTTTGAATGAAGTAATTAGAAATTTCGTGTACCATAGATATGAATGCCAATTTGTCTTAAGTGAATAGTAAAACTACGATGATATATGATTCTGATGAGTGTTATGTCATATGTGTGTATATATGTGAGAATCGAGTCAGAGGCTATACGACCTCACCCCCCTACCGATGAGGTGCTTATAATCAAAATTTATGGGAATCATGTTGATTAAGTTCTTAAGTGTGGAATCAAAGAGTTCAGTGGTAGAATAGTCATAAGTATGATCAAAGATTGAGAATAGTTAACAAGTAAAGAATAGAGTTAGAAAGATAGCGGATTAACCCAAGAGTTATTCGGTTCATGCAATATCACAGTTAATGAAGAATTTAACTTTGGTAAATTGACTTATTCAGATATGATACCGAAAGGAACCATTAACTGAAATTTTTCTAAACTGATATTTTTTAGTGAAAGGAGCAATGTGGAATTAGTGGTAACAGAATTAGTCGGAAGAATAATAATTGAAATGTGAAGATGTTTAAGCATGACAGATACAGTTAAGCAATTTACGACTATTTCTTCTAGGTGTTCTATGCGTTCACATATTCTCAGAGACAATTATGATTGCTTGTTTTCTGATGAAAGTATTGTTGGTCCAATTAATCTATGATTCGCATTCCACTATCTTCTATCGGTATGCTATTCCATTATGTCTGAGATAAAAGTTGACTGTGAACTTATATGAAATTATTTTTCTGTTTCTTCTGGCTATTATTATGTTTATAACTGTAAGGAATATGTCTTATCTCTGTTATAATCGACTTCGGAATGTATGAACTATATTTCTTTTTTTCTGGTTTCTTTGTAAAATCGTTAGGATTTCTATTATCGCGTATGAGTGGTGTCTTCGGACATTCAATATGATTTTATGTCTTGGATTTCATTATCTCGGTCTTCTCATCATTCTTATTGTTTAATTTATCAAGTATGACTTATTTTTGGAAATCGAGACCGACAAAAGTGTGGACTATGACAGTCAAATTCAAATGGTATATTGATTTTGTTTCCTCGGATAGTTTTGGTTATTATCAGTGAGTACAAGTAAGATGTTATGTTTCATCTGAGTCAATACGGTTGGTAAATATCTATGATTGACAAGTTGAAAGAATTATGGAAGATTGTATATTTGATCTGTCCTAACAACATGAAGAAGTGATCTCTGTGGAGTGATATTGAATAAATAAGAATAACTCAATTGTTCTAGTTAGAGTGGGCTGATCAATTTGGGGAAATAAATTAAGCTATGTTGTATTTATGTTTATTCTTTGGTTCGAAGGTGATGTTGTGCATATATAGATTTATAGCCAAATAGTCTGAATGAAGAAAATTGAAATTCTGGAAAGCATGATATGGAAAAATACCTATTGGATTTGTTTAAAACAAGTGATGTTATTCTGAATTGAAGTTATTCTATTGGTAAAGTTATCCCAATTATGAAAGTTTGAATGGTCTGGACATGTTAGCAAAGTTGAAGATATTATTAACCGAAGCTTCAGTTCTGAGTTTAGTTTGAATTGAGTAATGAATTTATGATTTTTTAGTGATGCACTAGTGAACGGATTAGAATGCTTAAAAGAATTTATGATAATATAAATGAGTTTGTAATCTCATAAAAGAATCAAAGTAAACATTTGATTCAAATACTGAGAAAGATTATTATGTCCTCTACAATTCCAATTAAGGAGATGACTAGTCTTGGCTATCAGAGTAGTTGACTCCACAGGTAGAGACATAGATGTATTCATTGGTAGAATGATACATTGGACTAGACCCAAAATGAATTAATTCTAAATTCATTTTTGAATTAATTCACTTGTGACGTTCATGGTGTAATTTGCCTAAATCCTGAGTTAGTAACTGACCATGCGTATGCAACTCATGTGCTTTGATATAAGTGGAGGCTTATACTCTAAAGATGATCGAGCCCATAGTCGGTATGTTAGGTACATGACATGGCATGGCTTTACTAGCAATAGTGGAATTCATAGCTCAATTAAAGAGTTAATGGTATCCTCTCATTGGCATTGTGTGGATTGATAAATATGAAACATGGCCACAAGTTACTTGTTCTCGAATGAGTAATTTATCACAGTCATTTGTTAACAGTGATCATATTAATCATTAAGAAGACATAATAGTGACAATGAGATAAAATAGGACTGTATTGAGTGAATGAATTTAACTCAAATGAATCAATGAGATCATATAAGGGTAACACACATATGACGAGATCATTGGACAAAGCTGTTAGATGAATTGCTTTTATAAAGAGTATAAAATAAGAAGTATTCAATCATGGTACTTCTTGTGGACTGACTCCATGATTAAGTAATTGTGAATTATTAGAACGATGCTTCTGGACATAATTGCAATCACTAGAGCCTAATTGTATATGTTTGATTGGTCCTTCTGCTAACTCAACAAAAACTCGATCGGACTGCATTTGAATCAAAAGAAAATTCTATGACTTTAGGAATAATTTAATTGAGTTGATTTATTCAATGTTGAATTAAATTAGGTGATTGTAAGAATTTTTCAACTAGAGAATTTAATTAAAGAATTTTCTTGAAAAATTAATTTGGAAAACTTAAGTAATTTTTGGAAAAATTAATTTTGATCAAGTAAAATTAAATTAATCAAATCAATTAAAATTAATATGATATTTTTGGAAATTAATTTTCAAGTCAGACAATTGACCCAATTGGTAATTGAATTTGAAAATTAGACCTGAGATCGTAAATTAGGCCCAGGAGCCCAAAACTGAGACCAAGACCCAAAAATTAGTCGAACCAGGCTGACAATCCACCTGGTGGCTATATCTGATTGGTTGGGTTGTCTTTGGCCCGAACCGAACCGACAAAAATCAAACCAGCTCAGGGTGCCGGCGACTGCAACGATGACATTTTGGTGGCTAAAAAATGGTCGACGTCGGTGGGTCTTCGGTGGTTGAGTAGTAGAAGAATTATACTTCTACTAGGACTCTACCAGAGAATTTGATTTCAGATTAACTATTCCAAAAATAATATTATTCTAATAGATTTAATATTAAGTTTAATTTAGTACTTAACTTAATAGTATTTTATTAATTTAATATTAAAGTGATTATCTTACTATTAAATTTAATTTAATGTTTATCTTGTAGATAAATATTTTATTAATTTAATAGATTTAATATTATATTTAATCTAATATTTATCTTTATAAGCACTATATTAATTTAATATTAAAGAGACTAAGTTTGATCATAGTTGAACTCTCTAAACTCTCCCTATATTATTTTTCACACACTTAATTCAAGAGAAAGTTGTAGAATGAAAATTCTCTAAAGAAATTATTTCAGAAAATTTCTAGAGATATTTTCCTTATTTACTACTTGACTCAAAAGTTTAGAGAAATTGCGAAATTACCCACTGGTAATTTTTGTGAAAAATTTTTTGATTCAAAGCGAGCCCATACTCGGCAAAAGTGAACTTGAGGGTAGTGGAGAAAACTACTCGATCAAAGCGTTCATCCTAAACGAATCGAAAATGTATAAATTTGATCAAGTGTTTATTACTTTAGATATCACAATCAAGTTCTTGTTTTGGAATTTTTTTTTTAAACTTTGGTTTTTTCCTAAATTTATTTTCTACTGCGTTTTCCAAATCCAATTTTCCAACAACGACATGATCGAGACATTAAGGCATCTCATATTGCGGAGTTAATTGACAGTGTTGAACTTGAAATTGGAAAAGGGAAAAATCAAGTCGGTACTATCCAACGTCCAGGCAATACCTGATGGGGATCTCATTTAGCTTCTCTCAATAGCTTGATGAGGATCTTCGATTTTGTCCATGTTATATTATAAGATATCATCAAGTCTAGCAACCTTACTTAAAAGATTAAAGTTGATGGAATATATGATGCAATGACAACCGTTGAATTTGTTTTCATATTGTATTTCATGATTAAGATGCTTGGAATCACTGATGATCTTCGTCAAGCATTGCAATATAAATTGCAAGGTATACTAAACAGGATGCAGCTAGTGTCATAAACTAAAATGCTTCCAGAAATTTAGAGAACATGGATGGGATCCTTTGTTTAAGAAAGTGAAGTTATTTTGTAAAGATCATGATATAGAAATCCCAAATTTAAGTGCTCCGTACAAAGGTGGTCGAGGTCGGTCTCTTATCTAGAGAGATAACCTCACAATTGAGCATCACTATTAATTTGATATATTCATTGCTGGTATCAATTCATTGCTAACAAAAATGAATTCTTGTTTTAATGATGAGATAGTGGAGTTAATTGTTCTTAGCTCTACTTTGGATCCACGTGATAAGTATAAAGCTTTTCGGATGGAAGATATCTGCAAGCTTATGAATGATTTTTATCTGGACGATTTTACAGAGCAAGAAAAGCTACACATAAAGATTCAATTGGAGCATTTTCAACTTGATGCTTATTACAGAATGGAGTTGCAGAAAGCTTCTATAGTTGCCGAGCTGTGTCACGTTCTATAAGACAAATAAGTCAAGTATTTGTCCTCTTCTTGATAGAATTATTCGTCTTGTAGTAACTCTTCCCGTGTTTATTGCGACGACCGAACGAGCATTTTCAGGCATGAAAATTTGAAGACAAAGCTTCATAGCAAAATGAAAGATGATTTTCTTTCAACTTACTTGGTAGCATACATAAAAAAGAGATAACTCTAGATTTTTCGACAGATTCTATCATTGATGAGTTCGATCTTATGAAAAAGTGGAAGGTGCAATTTAAGATGCCTAGTATTGAGAAATAGGACTAAGCCCAATTTTTTTAATTTAATTTTTAGAATTATATTGTGTTTTATGAAATTTTTAGTACAGTATTAGTTATTCTTTTTTTACATTTTGAAAATAAATATTTAATTTTATATAGTGTGATTTTTTTTCTTTTAATTTTTTTTACAGTTAAATCGTTCATGCTTTTTAAAAATATTAAATTGATTTGTTCGATAAGAAAAAAAAAGTATCCATGAAGAATTGAGACATTTTTATGTTAAAAAAAGGTCGTTTGGATTTAGAAGTTTCGCCCCCTTGAAGTAAATTCCTGGAGTCATCCCTATGTATAACAATGCACATTTGTTCAAAGTTCATATATAATTTTCATATCTATCGCTTTTGAAACTAAAAATAGAGAAATGAAACAAACCAAATAAATAATACCAAATGTAACGTTCTCTTTTTATTTAAAATTTGTTTAGAAATAATAAAAAAATTGCTTCATAATAGCATTTATATGCTTCAAGCCTAAAAGGTAAGTGGCATTCTCGAAATCATTGAGATTGAGGTATCTTTCATATCAATTTTACAATTTATAAAGACTAATTTTTTTAAGGTTTGTTGCTAGTTTTGTTAACAATGCTAACTTCAAGGGTCAAATCCAAATTCTCCCTTTAAAATATAATTTAACTTGCCATTACTTGTCGATATTTTTTAATTAATATTTCTCATAATTCTTAATAATATCAACAAATACAATTTTATTAACTTAAAGAGTTTGGGTGTCAAAACTATGGAATTTGTAATTAGATATAATTCCCCCTGAAACCTATTTACTAATGGAAAATAGTGAGCAAGCCTTACTTGGGTTGTTAATTTTGACTAACTTTTCATGCAGTTGATATTATTTCATGAACTGTTCCATCTTTGCCTATTTGGTTTAGATTTTTTATTCTGCACCGTTTACCTATTAAGATTTCCCCCAAAAAGTAAGCTAGTAAAGGGTCTTTTATAGATTTTATAAAGCAATTAGCTTCTTCTCTTTCCTTCTTTCCTCATCCTCTGTTCATTTTGATTGCCAAAAAAAGGAAAAAACATTCACTTCATAAAATTAAGATTGTAGCTTAAAACGTACATCAACCCTGTGAGACATTCGGACAAACACGTGTTGTGCACAGAAGTCCTCTCGATCTCCAATAGTGCCAACCCAAATTGGTAGGAATAAATAACTACTTGGGTTTAGGTGCCAAGGATCCGAAATCTTTACGAGGCAATAACTATAAACAACAAAGAAAAGATCAAAACTTGGTTAAATCCAAACAGGTAAAGAACTGATGTAAAAATGAGAAGCGAAGACTAACCGTCCAAAAAGCTTTGCCTTCCACAAGACCATAAGGAACAGCTCCGAAATTCCTCGAATCCTTTGTGTTATATATGTTATCTCCTTCTACCCAAACATGCCCTTTTGGAACCTATATATTCACAAATCATTTTCATTCTTTGAATATACAAAAGTGGAAATCCAAAAAAATACACAGTACCACAATAGTATTGCATTTATCACTGTTTTTGGGGTCGACGACGTAGGTGACTTGATCACCTTCCATTCCGACCAGCCGTTTGCAGACAACCCTCCTAGGATTCTCAGGCGACCGAAAGAAGACAACGTCACCAGGTCGAAGTTTTCCAGTTCGGGTCGAAATGCGCTCCATCAACAACACATTGCCTGTTATGCCCAAGGTTGGAAGCATGCTAGGACCATAAGTCTTTAGAGTTCCGTCATTGCCGCCGCCACCCAAAATTCATAGAAGTAAAATTAAAACCGACAAATGAAAACATGAAATGATGATTGATAAGCTTGTTTTTATGGGGGATAGTTGAAAGATTTCTTACAACAACGGTAGTGCCGAGATATTTGTGGGTAACATAAAGCAAACAGAGGCCTCTCACTATAGGGATAACCCTGCTGCTCCATTCTCCCATTCCTCTCTTTTTCCAACCAATTTAGATTCTGGGTTTTCAAACATGGTAATGAATTAATCAACGATAATAAAATGTTTGTGGGCTTTGAAATAGGAAGAATCCAACATTGATCCATTTATCCTGCTTTGGGCTTTATTACATTGTTTTGTTTCAATCTTGGTTTGAGAAGTAGGATACATCAAGGAATCCCAGTATTCCTGGAACTGGTAAATCATCTTCTTTATGAGAGAGGATCACAAATCTAAAGATGCAATAGCTTCGGTTTTTTTCCGCCATGATCCCTGATTTTTTGTTTTTGAAATTACCGCTTAAAATATTCTAATACTGCTCTAATTATAGTTGAAGCATCAAATCAGTTTCAAGTATTAAAACAAAAATTTACTAATTTTTTTAAAAATTAACTTTTTTTAAATTTTAATTCATATTTATATATTTTAAAACTTTATAAAAAGAAATTTTTTTAACTTTTTTTAAATTATTTATATATTGAATATAATTTTTTAACATTTTTAATCAATATAATATATAATATTAAAAATAAAAAAGATACATGTTCTAATAACACCACATGAATGGTCAACATTAATCAATATCGGTTAACACCAATCAACAGTGGTCAACACCGATTAATATCTAGTTAATGGTGAATCAAAGTCAAATCTATTTTTTAAATTTAAATTTAATTTTTTGTTTTAAATAAATTTAATTGTCACATGACACAATTTGATTGGTGCTAAATGCGACCAAGCCAAATAACAAAATGATAAATTAATAGACAAAAAAAAAATTACACGCATAGCTCGGAATTAAACCTTAAAAAGAATGAAACGAAAAAGGGCAGTCCAAGTTGTTCAGAAACCGTGGGTCAAACCAGAATCAATTGAAGATAGGATTTGGTGATAACAGACGCAAATCTGAATAGGTTGTCAGATTCCTTGGACCATAGCTTAATCTGGCTTTATTATTGCAAATCAGTCGCAATAAATTCTGCAAATTCAGAAAACCATGGATTACATTAGATTGTTTGAGTCCAATTGTATGTGTTTACTGTGATATTAATGACAGATGGAAACTACCTACCATGTGCTAGCACAAAATTAGACATTATCCTTTTGGCACCAAGTACAAAATCCCAACCCATCCTTCCTTTGGCATTTTTCGTTCAACTTGCCATAAGTGCTACCGCCATTACCTACATTTACACATTCAACATTTGCTGAGGAGTCAACTAAGCATTTACTAGTTGGAAGAGTGGAGCTTCCCGGATTCCCACGTCACGTTCTAGATTCCCATTGATTACACTCACTAAACGACATTATCATTACCATCTCCCGCTTGTATTAATCCACACTTCCGCTGGTAGGTGGGTCAGTCAAGTGTTTAGACTTGAAATCCTCTCTCCTTGGCTTCTGAACATAGGTGGGGTTTGCCCTTTGTACGTATCTTTTCACTGTCAAATACAATTCAGTTTGTTTATCATATTCTGGATTGAGTTAAAAGGTCAATGATATGACACTCATTTTGGCTTCCAGGGATCAAAGATTGGTTGAAATTTGCATATAAGCCTGACTTCGAATCCAAATTCATCATCAGTTACGATAGTTCCTTTCAAACCAGCTTCAGCATTACCATTACCTTGCTAGCAGTGATGTCAAAATGTGTCAGTTTAATCATTGTTATAGCTTGTTCTGTTTTACTTACTATGCTGCATGCCGAACCAAGCTTGGAAGTTGAAGTTGAGGCGCTTCAGGCATTCAAAAGATCTGTCACTCATGACCCTTTAGGAGCACTTGCAGATTGGACTGTGGCTAATCATCACTGCAACTGGTCTGGCATTGCCTGTGACCCTTCCTCGAGTCAAGTCATTTCAATCTCCCTGCTTGATAAGCAACTTAAAGGGGAGATATCTCCCTTCCTTGGAAACCTTTCAAGCCTCCAGGTTCTTGATTTGACTTTAAATTCATTCTCAGGTCATATACCACCTCAACTAGGGCTATGCTCCCAGCTTACTCAACTAATTCTCTACTATAATTCTCTGTCGGGTCCAATCCCACCAGAAATAGGTAACCTTAGAAATCTGCAGATGCTGGATTTAGGTGATAATTCTTTGAATAGAAGCATCCCTGATAGCATTTGCAACTGCACTTCCTTGATAGCTCTCGGTATCATTTACAACAATCTCACAGGGACAATCCCAAAAGACATAGGAAACCTAGTTAATCTTCAAATGTTGGTAGCATATAGAAACAATTTGGAAGGTCCAATACCTGTTTCCATTGGCATGTTGGGAGCGTTGCAATCTTTAGACCTAAGTGAAAACCGTCTGTCTGGAGTAATACCTCCTGAAATAGGGAACTTGTCAAGTTTAGAATATCTTCAGCTGTTTAATAACAAACTCACGGGAGAAATTCCATCTCAACTAGGTCGTTGTAGGTCACTTCTTGCCCTTGAACTGTACACCAACAAGTTCATAGGAGCCATTCCTCACGAGCTTGGAAATCTGGTTCAGTTACAGACTTTAAGATTGTATGGAAACAAATTGAATTCCACGATTCCTCCTTCCTTATTCCAATTGAAATCATTAACCCATTTAGGACTCTCAGAGAATGAGTTGACTGGAACTGTATCGGATGAGGTTGGATCTTTGACCTCGTTACAAGTACTGACCCTGCATTCCAATAAGCTCAAGGGGGAGATTCCTTCATCAATAACCAACTTGACAAATTTGACATATTTGTCAATGAGCTACAATTCCCTCACAGGAAGACTTCCACAAAATCTTGGATTGCTTTACAATTTAAAGAACTTGAGCCTGGAAGTCAACCATCTTGAGGGATCAATTCCCCCAAGCGTTGCCAATTGTACCCATCTAATGTCTATATCTTTGGGGTTTAATAGGATAACTGGGAAAATTCCATCAGGTTTAGGACAGTTGCCAAATTTAACACGTCTATCCATAGGGCCAAATAGGATGTCAGGTGAAATTCCTGATGACCTCTTCAACTGCTCAAATCTTCGTCTCCTAAGTATAGCTGAAAACAATTTCACTGGATTGTTAAAACCAGATATCGGCAAACTCTATAATCTCCAGGTTTTGAGAGCTTCTTTCAATTCATTTGTAGGGTCAATTCCACCAGAGATTGGCAATTTAAGCCAACTCATGACCTTGACCCTCGCAGGAACTGGTTTCACAGGCCGAATTCCACCAGAAATATCAAAAGCCTCTCTCCTTCAGGAGCTCTTATTGCATGACAACGCTCTGGAAGGTGCCCTACCTGAGAGACTATTTGAACTGAAGCAGCTAACTTATCTAGACTTGCAGCACAACAAGATAACAGGTCCCATTCCAGATGCTGTCTCAGAGCTTGAGTTTCTTACATATCTCAACCTCAACAACAACAAGCTCAATGGGTCCATTCCAAATAGAATGGACCGTCTATATCGACTTTCAACATTGGATCTCTCTCACAACCATCTCAGTGGATCAATTCCCAAGTCCATGTTTGCAGGGATGAAAATGATGCAACTGTATCTGAACTTCTCCTACAATTTCTTAGATGGACGTATTCCAGATGAGCTAGGGATGCTGGAAATGGTACAAGCCATTGACATATCAAACAATAACATTTCAGGAGTCATTCCTACGACACTTAGAGGCTGCAGAAATTTGTTTTCTCTAGATCTTTCAGGAAATAAACTTTCTGGTATCATCTCTGCTGACGCTTTTGCTCAATCGGATATGCTTAGAAGCTTGAACCTTTCAAGAAATAAATTAGATGGTGAAATTCCGGAGAACTTGGCAAAATTGAAGCATCTAAGCTCACTAGACCTGTCCCAGAATCAACTTTGGGGTCATATTCCTGAAAGCTTCACCAATAGTTCCAGCTTGAGGCATCTAAATCTTTCATTCAATCAACTTGAAGGCCATGTTCCCAAGAATGGCATATTCAAAACTATCAACATGTCAAGTTTGGTAGGAAATAGAGCTCTCTGTGGAAACACATTTCTTGGGTCGTGCAGCAAGAGAAGTTCAAATCAGTTTTCGAAAAAGGCAATAATAATTCTCAGCATACTTGGATCTGTTTCTGTAGTGCTGACCCTAGTGCTAGCCATTTCATTCCTCCTTTGGCGTGCCAAAGAGAGTAACCCAGTCAAGTTGGAAAATCCAGAACCAGAGTTTACAGCAGCAGTTCTAAGAAGGTTTGATAAAGAGGAGCTAGAAAATGCTACAAACTCCTTCAGCAAAGATAACATTATTGGAGCAAGCAGTTTGAGCACCGTGTATAAGGGTCAGCTGGAAGATGGCCTGCTGATAGCAGTAAAAAAATTAAATCTGCATCAGTTCTCCAAAGAATCTGATAAGAGCTTTTACAGAGAAGTCAAAAACTTGAGCCATTTAAGGCACAAGAATCTGGTCAAGGTACTTGGGTATGCATGGGAAAGTGAGAAGCTGAAGGTTGTAATTCTTCAATACATGGAGAACGGAAGTTTAGAGAGTGTTATACATGGCTCCATGATGGATCTTCATATCTGGACATTATCTAAGAGAATTGATCTTTGCATTTCAGTTGCTAGTGCATTGGATTACTTGCATTCTGGTTACGATTTCCCCATTGTGCACTGTGATTTGAAGCCTTCCAATATACTTCTGGATGGTGATTGGGTCGCACATGTAAGTGACTTTGGAACAGCTCGCATGCTGGATGTCCATCTCCATGACGGAAGTAGCCTTTCTTCAACATCAGCATTTGAAGGCACTATTGGCTACTTGGCACCAGGTAATCTTCAATTACTCCAACTTATTAAGCACTCCTCCATTTTTCTTATGTGCCAGAAAAATTTCCAAACTTGCAATATTTTCAATAAGCATCTTGAGAAAAGATATGGTCTCCCATGTTGCATGTAGTCTAGTTTCAACTATTCTAACACTAGAATTCCTTCATATCTTTGAATGGATCAAGTGATAATCAAATGACCATGCTTAAACAATTACATGCTTATAAACTTGCCAAGTTTCTAATGAACATCATTACCTGAATTACTGAGACATTACTCTGCCCTCATTCAGAATTTGCATACATGAGGAATGTCACAACTAAAGTGGATGTGTTCAGCTTCGGCATAGTAGTCATGGAGTTCCTAACAAAACAAAGACCAACTGGACTAATGGAAGAGGACGGACTGCCAGTCAGTCTCCGTCAACTAGTTGAGAAATCCCTTGCTACTGGAACCAAAGGAGTCCTTCAAGTTTTGGATCCTATGCTAGCTTCAAATGATTCCAATAAACAAATGGAAGCAGTGGAAGAACTTTTCAAGCTAGCCTTGTCTTGTACCTCCCCTAATCCTGAGGAAAGACCCAACATGAACGAGGTTTTGTCTATTCTTTCGAAGCTAAAAGCAAATAACTATGAAAATGAGGCCATAATCTCATGAAGAATTGAGCACCCTGCTGTGTTGGAGAAGCATAACTGCAGACTCCATTCGATTCTAATGTAATGGAAGGATAAATCTATGTAATAGCAGTCACTCTTCACAAGTGAGAAATGAAAAAGATTGCATCTTTGTTTTTGTCTTTAGGTTTTTGGCAATTAACCAATTAAAAGTATATATATCAACAAATCTAAACAAATGTACAAACTTATATATATCATGTAAATAAATTTTTGGTGATTAACCAATCGAAAGTATATATAAGTCCAAGCAAAATGTACAAGTATAAATCAGCTAGTCCAAAAGAAAGTATTTTTATATTACTATTACCTTCTGACATTAAATGGTGATATGCAAAAGAAGAAAATCCATTGAATAAGAATCCTAGTAAGGTCTCAGACTGTCAGTCTTTAGGTGGGTCAATCTTTAAAAATTCATCTATAATTGAAGGAAACTCCAGGGTTTGAAACCCAGAATCATCAGCACTCTCAAAAGTAGCTTTAGCCATAAGCAAGAAAGCCAACCTCAACGGCTCACTACCATTCCTGGAGAAATATCTAATCCAACCTTCCAGCCTTTCCACTTCTTTGTCACACTTTGGCCCTTTAACACCAACAATCTTCTCATAAAATCCACACTCACATCCACAAGAATTCCCTCCACCAACAACAGTTTTGGGCTTCTCTCTTTTCTGGGTTTCTCCCAGATTATCCGATAAACCCAAAAGCTGCATCAAATATTCGATATCATCAGTGTCTTTGCTTGTTGTGGGGGAATGTGGGGGATTAATCTGAGGTTGGGTTTCATTTGTAGAAAGGGACTGAGGTGAAGAAGACATGAAAGCTCGAGGGGGTTCGCTGTTGGTTATGTTGGTGTTGGAAGGGTGGGTTAAGTGCAGGTAAAGTGGGGTGCTTAAAGATTGAGTAGGGACATGGGGTTGTCCTGAATCTGGTTGGTTTTCTTCTAGTTTCAATCTTTTTTCAACCTGTAAGAATTTGAGGAAACGAATTCAGATAATATAAAAAGGCATGCACATATTTGTATGTAGGCACGATTGAATAATGAATACCTGTTTGAGAGATGAGAAGAAATTGCAGTGTAGAGATGGCGGTCGCATTATGCAAGTTTCTTTGTTCCTTTCTTTTTTCCGGCCGGATGCAAGCTTGGTTTCTAACTCCCTTGCTATGCGCCTTCGCTTTCCAAATCACTGATTTTAACTACATATTTTTCCAATAATTTAAATAATAATGAATTTTAAATTAAAATTTTTACTAATTTGGGTAATATTATGAGTAATAATCTTAAAAAATTTGCATGTGACTATTTATTTTTAATATTTTATTATAGACCCTTGTTAACTTGTGAAATTTAAAAATTTTACTCACAGACAACACCATAATTAAAATCTTTCCAAAAGCATAACAGATTTTGAGAATTTACAAATACAAGTACGCCAACCAACTAAAAACATGCGATGAAATAAGTGATAATCCTGGAAGTTTTCTCCATTTCTTGAGCTTTTTGAATTATGCTCTCTCATTGATTTGCAACAATTTTAAACCACACCCACAACAAAAAACATCACACACAAATCATTCTCTAGCATCACTTTTTGGGGACAAAATTTGTGGCATAAGCCTAGGCATTGTTGTTGACAGGGTCAGCAAGATGGTCGGCCAAGTTCTCCAATGGTCCCTTTCCGGTCACTATGGCTTGGACGAAGAACCCGAACATGGAGAACATAGCCAATCTCCCATATTTTTTATCTCCTTGACCTCAACGAATGCCTCTGGGTCATCAGCGAGACCCAATGGATCAAAACTACCACCTGGATACAATGGGTCAATCACCTCACCAAGAGGGCCACCAACAATATGGTAACCATCCACAGCTCCCATCAATATTACTTGGAATGCCCAGATGACCAAGATGCTTTAAGCGTGGATCAAGCTTGGGTTCCCCAAGTAGTCAAGTCCACCTTCGCTGAATATTTGGGATCCAGCCTTAAACCATATTGCCTCGCCGAACTTGACTCCGTTCCTGGCTAGAAGCTTAGGGAAAATACATCCTAGAGCTTCCAACATGGCCCATCTGCAGTGGATGACTTCTAGCTCACAGTTCCTAGCAAAGGTCTCCAGGTCAGCTGAAAGTTCAGTAGTGTCCCAACCGTAGTCATCAGGGAACTCTCTGGTTAAGTAGGATGGAGGCTTATCGGATAGTGGACCCAAGTACAAAACTCTGTCAAGGCCATACCATGGGCTTCTAGAGGCAGCAGGCTTGGTGGTAGTTTTCCTCATGGAAACATGCACATTGCCCTAGATTTCAAGAGTGGAAGGAGAAAACTTGACAGCCTTTCCGACAAAGGATGGGGAAGAGAGGGCCATTGTTGTCGCGGCCATTGTGATTGTGAAGTGAGAACTTTTCTTGGGTGATGGAAGCTTTTGAGAATGATAGAAAGAATGCAAATACTCAAGGTTTATATAGGGAGTTTTGAGAGTAGAGATTCCGTAATCCCCTCCTTATCTATGTAGTATCTCTCATTTCATTGGGTGCTGAAGATTTTTATATTGTTCTTGCATGCCCGCTTGGCACTCTTTCACTCCACACATTCACTTAACCATTTTCAGGCAAATGTTTCAAAAGGTTTTGTAATTCATTAGATTTGAATGCACAGTTTGACTCGTATTAAATTAACAGCCCTTCCACAATTTTCATGAGAAATACATTCATTTCCAAAGAGAAACTGAAGTTTGTGATGTTGAAATCATGGCAGCATAATAAAAATTACAAGAGTTTGAGTGGCTCATAAGATATAAAACATCTTTGTAGAAGAAAATTCTTGTTTTTGCAGCTGCATCTAAACACTTTGAAGTTGATAAGATTTAAGTTTATGGAGAAAATTATGGCATCACATAAAAACTATAGTTTATTTAAATTACTTCCATATAATTTTCATTAATTTCAAGTTGTTTTTTATATTTGCAAGTTCATGCTGCTTTTTTTTTCGGGTTATCCCACTAAGCAGGGACGATTTAATTACTATAATTTGTTTCTGTTGCACTTAAGCCCATAGATACCTGTCCAGTTCAGATCAAAGTTTGATTACAAAAATAATGTAAACTTATCCTTGAATGGATACAGAAAGTTACATTTGTTAAGCAATATGATATAATTGATATCAATTCCATCTTGTCGTGCAAATAAGAGTTTGACGTTTGTTCGAAATGGATATGGGGCTATCCGGTATCACAAGTGGCCTAATATCATTGGAGCAACAAGAAGCACTTAGAATTGGTAGAGATTGTTCACCCAAATTATCCTACGTCTGATAAGTGGAGCTAAAGTTGCCAAGTAGACTTTGTAAAATCGAACTTCCTAAATGTTGCAAACCAATGGGAATTGAGATATGGATATCCTAATATAAGGACCCCTTTTCCTTGTAAAATTATTAATAACCCCATCCCATCGAGCCTAACTACCACACCACCCCTCAGTTGAAGTTCCTTTCATTGCTTATCATTTTCAATTGTACAATGGCAGTAGCAACCATGGCTCTTTCTTCCTCATCCTTCGCCGGAAAGGCTGTCAAGTTCTCTCCTTCTACTCTTAAAATCCAAGGCAATAGGCTTGTTTCCATGAGGAAAATTGCCACCAAGCTTACTGCCTCTAGAAGCCTATGGTACGGCCCTGATAGAGTTTTGTATTTGGGTCCACTCTCCAGTGAGCCTCCATCCTATTTGTCCGGAGAGTTCCCTGGTGACTACGGTTGGGACACTACTGGGCTTTCAGCTAACCCAGAGAGCTTTGTTAGGAACCGTGAGCTAGAAGTCATCCACTGCAGATGGGCCATGTTGGGAGCTTTGGGATGTGTTTTCCCTGGGCTTCTAGCCAGGAACGGCGTCAAGTTTGGCAAGGCAGTATGGTTCAAGGCTGGATCTCAAATATTCAGCGAGGGTGGACTTGACTACTTAGAAAACCCAAGCTTGATCCACGCTCAAAGCATCTTGGCCATCTGGGCATGCCAAGTAATATTGATGGGAGCTGTGGAGGGTTACCGTATTACTGGTGGCCCTCTCAGTGAGGTGACTGATCTATTGTATCCAGGTGGTAGTTTTTATCCATTGGGTCTTGCTGATGACCCAGAGGCATTCTCTGAGCTCAATGTCAAGGAGATCAAAAACGGCTGATTGGCTATGTTCTCCATGTTCGGGTTCTTTGTCCAAGCTATAATAACTGGAAAGGGACCATTGGAGAACTTGGCTGACCACCTTGTCGACCCTGTCAACAACAACGCCTGGGCTTATGCCACCAACTTCATTCCTGGAAAGTGAGCCTAGCAATTTAGAATGATTAGTCAGTGTTTTTATGTTTTCCTGTGGGTGTGATGTTAATTTATTACAAATCAACAAGCGCATAATATCCCTTCAAAACCTGAATTGTCCATTTCCTCTCTGACAAAGCTTTTAATTTACATGTACATGTAATTTCGTTGAAAAAGCTTAAGAAATAGAGAAAAACAGTAGTTGATTCCAGTATTACCACTTGTTTAGTTGCAAGTTTTGAATTAAATGGGCCTCCAGTGAGCAAGAATGAGATTATGGCCAATCCAGATATAGCTTTATCAACTTCAATAAATCTCTCACCAATTCATGCAATGTTTATATTTTTTTATCAATATAGTTTTTGTTGCTTCTTTTTAGTTTAATTCGATAATTAGATTTTTAATTTTTTTTAATAATTTTTAGTCAATATGACATAAAATAAATAGTGTCATATCAACATAAAGTACATATATCCTGTCACATGGGTTGTCATGCCAGCATCCCTAAAAATTAATGTTTTAGTTTAGCACTTCTATTAAAAAAGCGGTTGGACTCTTTTTGAAAAGTTAATTATTAAATTTAGCTAAAAAATGAATAATAGCTAAATTGATAAAAAAAAATATAAACATTGAAGGCTAAATTTTATTTTTTGAAAATAAATGCTGGATTTTTATTAAATAAAGGGCCAAAACAAACCCAAAAATAGATAAAACAGAAGTCTAAAAAAGCCCAAAACAAACGGACAAAAACACAATAAATAAAAGCAGATCAAGCCAAAACCAAAAACAAAACAAAAGCAGCCCAAACCAAAACCCAGCTAGCAATTAAGGGGAACTTTAGAGTCTTCATACTCCAGCTGTAATCCAAATAAAAGAAACCCCTCTTGAAAACAACAAAAATGCCTGAGGAAACAACATAGCAGTTGCTTAATAAACATCTATCACATCCATCACCGTCAAATTGCCTTTTCCATTACTCAATGCACTTTGAAGCAACCCCCATATTGAATACACCCAACAAATCAGTTTAATTCAAATCACTATCATCTTCCTTTACGTTTCCTCTTCCTCTTGACTTTCCCATGTCCTCCGTCCACCTTCGATCTGTAGCCACAGCCTCCGCAACGCCAGAAGGGACCAGATTCGTCAGATAAGTGGTCTCTCTTTTCTTAATGCCTTCAGATGCTAGAAAATAGGCTACTTTGTTTACTTCTCTATTTGTAAAGAGAAAACTACAAAACCTGAATCTTAAACTCAGGTTTAAAAAAATTGATAAACGCTGCTATTTCTGATCTGTCATCCTTCTTCTCTTGCAGCTTCCAAATCACTGACTGAGAGTCTCATTTGATCTCCATCTCACTCAATCTAAGTTAAAACCCAAGATTCAAAGCCTGGACACACGCCACCGCTTCTGCTGCAAAGATAGTCGGTATATTCATATTCATTATAGTTTTTGAACAAATTACCTCAGCTTTATCATTTCAAATCACTAACCCAGAGCACGACTATTTCTTATGATTGTTGAAAGCTGCATCAAAATTTATCTTCAGCCTCGATCCCACCAAAGCAACCCATCTATCCACACACACCATTCTTTTAGGTACAAAACAATTAACTCTATCGAGTTCCTTTAAATAGTTTTTCACAAAAATAGCAACTTGAGCCCCTGATTTGATTTCACCTTCATGGATAAATCTATTCCTAGATGTCCAAATCACTCATAATGCACATGTTATAATTCTGCAATTAGCCATAGATCTGGAAAGAAAAATATCTTTTAACCAACTCTAAAATTTGAGCATTCATCTAAAATAGGCCAAAAAAATACTTAATTATTCCCATGTTTCTTTTGCAGAAGAGCATTCATGAAACAAGTATTCCCTTGTCTCTACTCCAGCTTGACACCATCTACAAGTAGGAGAAGTCATCAATCTTTGATAGTGAAGATTACTAAAAGTAGGCAGATAGTTACACGAGAATCTCCAAATTGTAATTTTAGTTTTAGGGGGTAGATCCAGATTCCACAATTTTTTGTAAAATTGTTTGTAGTCTGCTTGTATTTGATTCAGTCCTTCATGTAAAAGAAGCTTGTGTCCACTTTGAACTAAATACTCCCTTATCAGCTCACCTCGCCATATAAGAAAATCATCGTACTCAGACAAAGAAAAAGGAATACAAAGAATCCTCTCAGCAATCTGCTCCGAGAAGGTACTATAAACTAACTCAGAATTTTATTGTCTAGAATTGGCATCAATCAGATTTGCAACTTTAATGAGTCTTGGATTTATATTCTCATTCAGCATACTAACCTCGTCATTTCTAGGAACCTAAGAATCATTCCAAATAGAAACTTTTTGACCGTCCCCAATTCTCCAGCCCAAACCCTTCAGAAGGAGGCCATTCGCAGCCTAAATGCTCTTCTCTTCCAAGTAAAAGAAGGTAAATTTCCCAAACTAAAGTTTAAAAAATCTAATTCTTTATAATGTTTGGCTTTCAAAGTACACGCTAGTAAAGAATTAGGATTGCGTAACAAATGCCAACCATGTTTGGCCAAGAAAGTAATATTAAAAGAACTCAAATTACGAAAACCCATACGCCCTTTTCCTTTAGCACACATAAAGACTTCCAATCACACCAATGCATCCCTCGTTTTCCTTAGTTTTTCCTCTACCAAAATGAACCCATTATATTTTCCAGCTCCAAACAAAGAGATTTTGGTAAAAGAAAACAAGCCATCATGTAGGTGGGAATTGCTTGTAAAACTGCCTTAATAAAAATTTCTCTACCCCCTTGTGAAATATGTCGCATGCTCCAGCTATTAATTTTCTGCTTCAAACGATCTTTCAAATTTTGGAAAGCCAATTTCTTTTTCTGGCTCACCAAATTTGGGAGTCCAAGATATTTCTCCGGTTCAATCGAGCAGCAAAAATTAAGAGTATGAAAAACTCGATTCTTATCGTAATCATTCGTATTAGTACTGAAAAAAGCCGTGAATTTTTCAAAATTAACACACTGGCTCGAGCAAGACTCATATGCCTTTAGAATATCCTTCAACACATTAATTCCTTGAGTTGAGACCTCTCTGAATAAAATATAATCATCTGCGAACATGAGATTGGTGATAGGTGGGGCCGTCTTACAGACTTTCACACCACAAATTTTCTTTTCCTAACTTGCCAATCTCATTAGCGCAGAAAGCCCTTCACCACAAAACAAAAAGAGATAGGGACTCAAAGGATCCCCTTGCCACAAACCCCTAGACGGCTTGAAACTTGATCCTTCCTCCCCATTCAGCAAGATAGAATATTGAACAGAATTCATACATCGGAAGATAAAATCAATAAATTGTTCAGCAAAACCCATTTTTTACATTATTCTTTTTTAAAAAAAAAGTCACTCCACTCTATCATAAGCCTTACTCATATCGAGTTTTAAGGCAATGAAACCCTTTCTCCCGGATCTTTTATTCCTAAATGAATGGAGTACCTCATATGCCAATAGCACATTATCAATAATAAGTCTACCAAGAACGAAAGCACTCTGAGAATCGTCAATACAATCATGCAAAGCCTTTTATAATCGATTAGCAATAGTCTTCGCAATAATCTTGTAAATAACTGTGCACAGACTAATAGGACGATAATTCTTCATATTAATAGGATTAGTAGTTTTGGGAATCAGCACCAGTTGAGTTCTGATAATTTCATCCAAGGAATTCCCATTATTAAGAATATCTAGACAAAAGCTTCTAACATCTTTACCAATAATGTGCTAGTACGTTTGATAAAAAATTACCGAAAAACCATCAGCACCTGGGACTTTTGTTGACCCCATTCCTTTCAATGCTTCAATAATTTCATCCTCTGTGTAAGTGGTTGTCAAGCTTTGATTCATACTATCCGAGATGCACGCATGGACTCCGGATAGAATGTGCTCCAAATCACCAATTCCTTTAGATGTAAAAAGGTCAAAAAATACTCACGTGCAATGTTCTCCAGCTCCCTACTATCCGTAGCAAGAGAGCTATCTGTTCTTTGTAGACCATGAACTCGATTGACCTGTCTTCTTTGGGATGCAAATTTATGAAAAAAATAGTATTCTTGTCCCCCATTTTCAGCCAGTTAACTCTTGCTCTTTGGTCCAAATATTTCTCCTCACTGTCCAACTCTATGTTCAAGTGAAGTTTGACCTCAACAAGCTCTACCAAATTCTCCTCCGATCTCTTAACACAGTTCTGTTCCCCCAATCTCCTAGTAAACCCTTTTACTTCTTTCCATCTTTTGCGCTTAATCTTTTCCCTCCAAACTTTCAATCCATTAGCAAGAGCAGACATATAAATTAGAAAAAAACCAGAACAACCCTCCCATAACTTCCTAATCTCATCCTCATATGTCTCCTCCATAACTTACCAAGATTCAAAGCGAAACCTAGCAGATCTTCTACCCGTTCTTCCATCCTTCGTCTCAATGAGTAAAGGATAGTGGTCCGAGAAAGAATACAGAAGATGCCTTAAAGAGTACTTAGGGAAAATTTGAAGATAGGCATCCGTGCCACCCCCTATCAATTCTTTCCCTAATATTTCGATCCATAGTTTGACCTCTTTCCCACGTGAACCAAGCTCCCGAGAAGCCTATGTCCTCCAAATGACATTTTCCAGCGTTCTATAGAAAGCCTCCATCTGAGCCTCCTCCCTTAACAATCCTCCCTATTTTTCATGAGCAAAAAGAATATCATTGAAGTCGCCACTAACAAGCCAAGAGAGCGAATTACTACTTCCTAATCATCGAAGCAAATTCCAAGTCTCTGATTTATTCCTAACATCTGGAGCCCCATAAAAGCCAGTAAAACACCATCTAGAAATATCATCGTCTTTTTGAATTTCAACGTCAATATGGTAGTTTGAGAAACTCAATAAGTTGACTAAGTTACTCCCATTCCACCCAATACTTAGTCCTCCTCTAGAACCTTCGGCCGAAACATCGATGCCATTGAAAAATCTACAATGTCTCCTAACAATCTCCATTCTATGAGCACTCAATTTCGTCTCTATAAAGAAGACAATTTGGGGATGATGTATCTTTAGCATATACTAAAGTCATCTAATTGCTCGCAGACTCTCCAATCTACGAACATTCCAACACAAAATTTCCATTGCTTCTGATTGGCTTGCCCAATGGCAGCCACTGATATCTGTTTAACATGAGATGAATACTTACCATAAGTCACCAATGAATCCTGATTATTAGAAACATTAGAGACCAATGCATTAAATCTCTGTCTTTTTTTCATTCATTATTAATAAGAGGCTCGTCCTCTAATTCATAGTCCATGTTTGCCACCTCTAACCCAATCAACCGACCCAGCCCACCTACTGCTGACCTTTGCTCGTAACCATCAAATGAAGGCCCAAACATTCGGCCTTTCCCACTTTCCAAATCCTTATCCCCATTATGACGAAAATTATTATCTTACTGGTTGTCATTCATAATAGTTGGAAATTTGGAACCTTCCAAATTAATCCTAAGAATGGAATTAAAATTAAATCCTAAAACACGCCTTAAATTATGGCTTGATTGTTGGTTGGAAAATTGCCCCAATCGAGACTTTCCAAAGAAACTGCTTTCTCCATCCCCCCTCAGCCATATACTATTGACTACGAGAGCCCTCCTCCTCTGAGCTCTCGACGACAAGTCTCATCCTATCTCCAATTCTTGCAGTCTATATTGTAACCTCAACGGGTAGAAATTATCTCTATGACCAAGACAGACACATAAAAAGCAAAATAAAGTTAATCTTTCATACTTAAATTTTGCATAAGTGAACTTGGACTCAGAAATTTTAACTTTCTTCCTTCTTTTCAGAGGGTTTCGAACATCAATCTGAACCCGAATACGCATATAATTCATATACCCATTGGACAATTGTTTTATGTCATATTCTAGAAATTTGCCAATAAAATTACAAGACAACACTGCCATAGACTCCTTGAAAAAATCTGGAGGTAGATCATGAACCTGAATCCACCAGTCTGAAAATACCAAAGGAACAACCATTGGGTCTTCATTCTTCACAAGCCTATGGAAAATCAGAAGGTGATTATTGAAGGTCCAAGAAGCACCTGTAATAACCTGTGAAATATCTACCTCATTAAAAAATTTGAAGAGAAAACGTTTCTCCCCCAGATAAGATATTTGCACACCCTCCAAAGGATGCCAAATATCAGCCAGAGTATTCCTCATTGCTAGAAAATGCACCACATTAGCAGTAAGAAAACAACCCACCAAGCAAAAATTATACATAACACTTTGTTCTTTAGATTCGTTCGACAAAGGAAACGCCACTTCTTCATCACCATGCAAACTCAAATCTGCTATGCCACGTTCCATTATTTTGATAAGTCTAAAACAGACCCCTCAAAACAGAATAGCACAGCATCAGGATTAAGAAAAGAGGTCAAGAGAAAGGACATGAGGAAAACAAGTAGGAAAACAAGACTAAAACGTGTCAAATGCGACAGACGATATTTCTTTTTTTCTTAATTTTTTAAAGGCTAGATTTATCATTATGCTTATTATATAAATAAATAAATTTTAGGCTTAATGCCTCTTTTGCCCCCTTACTATAGCTAAATTATCACTTTGGTACTTGCACTATTTTTATCAGTTTGGCCCTTATACTTTATTTTTATTAGTTTGGCCCCTGTTGTTTCATTTTGTAGTCCCTATTGCCCCATCCAATTTCCCGTTAAAAAACACTAATCCAACCAATGACACATTGAAACATGTTAAGAAAAAGGAAAAATTTATTTAAAAATTAAAAAAGAAAACCATTAAAATATAAAATATAAAAAATCTGAACCAAAAAAATCTTAAAATTTAGAAAATAATAAAAAATATAATCTATTTTTGAAAATTATAAAAAAATATTTTAAAATTATAAGTATGTAAAACTTCAAAATAAAATTTAAAATCATAAAATTTAAAAAAAATGATTTGTTTTGAATTTTAGGTTTTTTTTTTTTTAAATGTTAGAGTTTCGTGAAAGTTTTAAAGAATTTTATGGTATTTTTTATTAAAAAAACTCAAAACACCTTAAAATATAAAAAATTAATAAAAATTACAAAAAAAAATTAAAAATTTCAAAAGCATAACATAAAATTCTTTAAAATTTTCATAAATTTATGAGATTTTCTATTAAAAAAACCCTAAATTGCAAACAAATGATTATTTTTAAATTTTATGGAAAATTTTAGTTTTTTTTTAATTTCCAGTTTCATGGTTTTTGAGGGGTTTTTCTTCATATTTTTATTTTTTTAAAATATTTTCTGATTATTTTAAAAATTTATAAGTAATTTTTACTTTCCTTATGATAATGTCTCATTGGTTGACTTCAACCTTTTTAATAAAAATTTGGATTAAACTATATACAAAATGAAAATACAAAAACTTAGCTGATAAAAAAATATAAATATTAAAGTAATAATTTAACAATATTATATAAGCCAAAAAGAAATTTTAAAATAACAATCATAACAATTATTGTGAGCTGCAATTTCAATCTTTGTACCTCTACAATCTCCTTGAAAAAAGTACACTATACACATAATTACTTAATTATAAAAAAATATTTTAAGTATTTAAAATAAAAAGTTTGCAATTTATGTATTTATATTATATAATTCGATCATTTTTATTACAATCAATAAATTGACATGACAGTTAAAAAAATAATATAATAACAAATTAACTTTTACGTTTTATATCAATATAGTCATAATTTTAAAAAATTAATTTTCAAAATTTACAAATAATCTCAATTTTATCTTAATTTTAAAAAATATATAAAATACATAAATATTTTAAAAATTAATAATACTTTTAAATTTTATATTAATATTAAATAAAAAATAAAAATATGCACTATCCCCACTAGAGGTGATCATGGGCCAGGCCGGGCCTAGAAAAAATTTCGGCCCATTTTCTTGGCCCGGGCCAGGCCCGGCCCGAAATATGGGCCTGAAATTTTGTCCAGGCCCAGCTCGGAATAAAAATGCTAGGCCCGAGCCCGGCCCGGCCCATATTAATTTTTTTTGCTTATTTCATTAAAAATTTAAAAATATAATAAATTAAATAAATTTAAAAACATAAAAATAAATATTAAAACAAGAAACAAAATAAAATTGAGATAAACAATTCTTAAAACAATACACAAACTAAAAAAAACAAAGTTAAAAATTACATATGCTTTAAAAAATAAAAATATATATATTTATATAATTCGGGTCGGGCCGGGCCAAAAAAGGTTGGCCCGAGGCCCGGCCCGTTTTCTAAATGGGCCTCGTATTTTTGCCCAAACCTATATTTCGGGCCTATATTTTTATCCAAACCCTCTTATTTTTCGGGCGAGCCTTCGGGCCGAGCCTGGCCGTCCAACCCATGAGCGCCTCATGTCCCCACCGTCCCTCAAAATTTTTGTTGAAAAGAGTCCTACAAATTCAAGTAGCTCTCTAATTGATGAAATCTCCATTGAAGGAAAAGGAAAATTTGCCTTTAGTGATTAAAGCTTTCTAATGTAAAAAAGAAGCTTTAGTAAAGCAGGAACTCTTGCCTGTGTTTATATACACCCACGCATACCCACTCGTCTCACGGGAAAAGACCATTGAAATTAAAAGAATGGGATGTTTTGCAGACTTTTAAGGAGCATCTCTAACCAGTCGTTGAAAATTGATTCAGTGCTAGACATGAAGAAGTTCTAAGTGACCCCAAAAAGTTGTGCTCCCATCCACCTAACCAGGGCTGCATGCTCAACAATAATACCTAGATTCAAATGTAGTTTTCATAGTTTTCAAAAATTCAGAATCTAGTTCTTGTTGTTGTATTTTTAGGAATTTAGTTTTTCTATTTATCAAATTTCAAAATTCAGGTTCAACTATTAAATTTTTTTTGGTTAAATTTGTTGTTGTGATATTTTGAAAGAGAAAGAACTACTCACTTAATAGTCATATAAAAAAGATATTGTAATTAACTTGAATTTAACAAAAAAAAATTAATAACATTTATAATTGGATCTAAACTTTAAAATTTTAAAAAAATAAAAAAATTAAATTCCTAATTTTCAAAAATTACAATCACTATAAGCATATTTTAACCTAATATCTAATATAATGTGTTTAATAAGGAAACAATACAGGAAACAACCCGCGGAGGGAGAAAGGGACGGGGGCAGAGTGGGAGTGAGGGAGGGAGGGAGAGTGAACGGTGGAAGAGAAGGCGGATGGTGGGGGATTTTTTATTTTATTTAATATTTATGTTAGTTTTAGTTTTATTTTTATTTTTATTTTTTAAAAGCATTTATGTATTTTTATATATATATTTTATTTTTTAGAATTAGGATTGAATTTAAATCACTTATAAAATTTGAGGGTTAATCTTTTAAAACTATAACTAAATTGATATAATATGTAAAAGTTGAAGGCTAAATTTATTATTATATCGATTTTTTACTTGTTACATTAACTTGATGTTTATGATTTTAACAACAGTGACAAAAATAACCAAACTATATAACGTGAGTTTAAAATCTTTTTATTTTAAGTGCCTAAAAAAGAGATCCGCAAGCATATTCAATTATTACCAACATCCAATGCCACTCATTTCTTTATTTTGTGATTGTGCTGCCACAATGTAATGTATATAATGAAAAGTGTAGAAATATTAATATCATATAGGATTATATTAGAAAATTAATTTCTAATGGAAAATGTTCATTACATATATCAAATTAGTTAGCAATTTAGTAATTTCTTTAATCAAAAGGTTATCAAGGGGTTTAGTAAGTAATGTTAAAAAAAATATTTTTATAACACTTAATATTAGAATCTAATAATAGGAGTCCAACTTTTAATTAGAAACATCTATTTATAATCTTGAAAGAGTAAAAACTAATTTTTCTAACTGTAAAACTATTTTTTTAACCTATTTTTCCAACAAGGACATCTTAGCCACCTATGAGGACGCGTCGGGGTAGGCAATGAATTTTCAAAGATTTGGACTGTTGTTTAGCTCGAATACATCTTTTTTGGACAGGGTATGGTTTACTCGATGTTAGGGGTGGATGTCTTAATTGAGTAGGGTCGCTATCTGGGTCTTCCATCACTTATCAAGCGTAATAAAAAAAGCAAGTGTTCAGTTTTATTTAGGAAAGGCTTTGTAAGAATATTTTTTAATTAGAAAATCTGGTTTCTTTCTCGACCAGGTATGGAAGTTGTGCTTAAGACAATTAGACAGGCGCTCCCAATGTATTGTATGAGCATTTTCCTCCTTCCAGTCAGTACATGACTTGGTTTGCAACGGCTTATGAACTCGTATTGATGGGGTTCAAACTCTAGTAATTTGGCACATCTTCATTGGGCATCATGGGATAGACTTTGTACTACAAAAAAGGTGGGAAGTACAGGCTTTTAGGATCTTTACTACTTCAGTTTAGCCATGCTTGGCAAACAAGGTAGGAGGATTCTTTCAAATTCGAACTCCCTTTTAAGTCGTCTCTTCAAACCTAGAAATTTTTCGAGAGGTGAGTTTTTTTTTTATGTAAGCGAGGGTACTAACTTGTCTTTTGTTTGGAGTAGCATTTGTCCGCCCAAGTGTTTGCTTGAAAAGGGGTCCCATTGGCCATGTACTTATGGGTTGTTCTTTTGCGGTTCAGGTATGGTCTTTATCTGCTATTACATTTCCATCATTGTCTTTTTCTAACTGCTTCTCTTCGTTGCTACTTGGTGCTGATACTGCTTTGCTTGGTAGAGTGGTTGTTACTACTTGGTCTCTCTGATATTTTCATAATCGGTTTCTCTGGTGTATGGACACAGCTACAGCGGCCTCGAATGGGATTTTTGCTACTCGCTTCAGGCAAGACTGAGCTACTGCGCTTAGGCCTATCAGCAGGTGCAACCTACTGTTGTTCAAACGGTTGTTGCTCCCGTTGCTAGCTGGTGTCGACCCCAAGAAGTCCATGTCAAGTGCAATGCTGACACTGCTTTTAGTGAGGATGGGCAGCAGGTAGGTTACGGGCTGATTATTAGGGATGAGGAGGGCGCTTTCTTTCACGCAGCCATTGGCCATCTTCCCGTTGTGTCTTGGGCAACAATGGATGAGGTTATGACCATACGGGAGCCTCTTTCTTGGCTGAAATTGGTGTTGGTAATGCAAAAAAAAAAAAAAAAAAAAGAGAATATTTTCAATTGCAAAAAATCATATGAAGAGAGTATTTAAGATATGAAAATTTTAAAAAAATTAATAAATATTGATAAAAAATAAAAATAATATTAAGGAGATTTTTTTAAAGATTTGCACTACCCATGTAAGTCTATTAAATTTTGTTGTTTTTTTTTTAAATATTTTTTTTTCTAGTTAACTCTGATACCAATTTAATTAGAAATTTTAATAATAGTCTATTATATTATGACACGCCAAAATATAGGTGAAAAAAAAGCTTTATCTGAAAATATATACTTATAAAAGATTTATTTATCAAAAAAAAAAAAAATAGACGAAGTGTAAACCACCTTTATATAACATTTCATTAATTTTTGGTTTGAGCCTTGGATATATGGTTCATTTTAATTATTAATTTTTAGTTGTTTTAGTTAAAGTTTTATACAAAAATATTTTAAAAAATGTCATTACAATAACATTTATTACTATCTTAAAAAAAGGTTTTTAAGTCATTCATCAACTTAGTCGATGTTTAGTTAACTTGTGGTAATAACTTACATTTTAAGGTAGTAAAGATATATAACTATAATTATTTGGTACACTAATGGTGTAGTTTTACACTCTAGTGTAAAATTAAAATGTTTTTTTTTTAACATTAATCTCATTCTAGGTTCTTATTATATATGCTCTTTTTGATACAATGAAAAGACGAATAGATATGTAAGTTACTTGTTTTGGTGCACTATTGTAGTATAGTTCGTCACTTTTCAGAATTTTAGCAAGTTAAGTCTTGGCGCATAATGTACCTACCCATTTAGAATCTAAGGATTTCGTCTTGAGGTGTTTTCCAATTGAAGAAGAGTACGCCAACCAACGAGTATGGCTTAGAATTTTGACTAAGCACGACGTGCATGCCAAGTGTATGTGAGAGTTTTGGGAGATTATATCGTCTTCAAGAGCATGCCTGATGAGAGTTTTTGCCAAAGGTATGGTACACCCAGTTTGCTCGAACATTGTGCAATGTGAGTTCTGTAACTTGATTAGGTGGGAGTCAACTGAATGGACTGGGTTGGTCAAACAATATCTACATCGAATTCTCTTTTGTGTTTTTCTCGATTTTGATAGGGCATTAAAGGAACAACTTTTGTATGCATATAACATTTGTCAAGATCCACTAAGAGGAATTGAGTGTATATATATATATATATATATATATATATATATGGTAAGAAAGGAACATTCAGATGTTTTTGCTTTTCTTCCATTCGTTCTACACTCTGGTTCCTCTTCTTAAGCCTAAGTATTTTCTTCTTCATCGTTAAACTGGAAGTTAAGGTTTTTGGGATAATGGGTGGATGGTTCAACCTCCTGGTAAGTTTGATGGCTTTGCAGTTATGTTTTTGAAAGAGTAAATATGTTATGAGACATAAAAATAGTAGGGTGTGAGTAGGAGGCCCTGTATGCGGGTCGTCTGTATTTGAGATGTTAGTAAACTATATGTAAATGGGATTTTAATGGAAGTTACATAATCTTTTAAGCAATTGCTGCTACTGGTTCGAGTAGGATCATCGTAACAAAAATTCTGATTTGAAATGAATGTGAGTTCTCAAGTGAGTCCCTAATCTCGGATCCTACAAGTTATTTTAGAAAGTTTATTTTTATGGTTAATGTCCTAGTAGCGATACATTATTACTTGAGTAACTGCTGAATAGATATTTGTGATCCTTGTATAGTATTTGTATGAGTTTAGGTGAGTGATGTGTTCGATGCATGAGTGTATGCGGTATTGTAAAGTAATTATATGTTTGTACATGGAACATATACTGTGTTGCATGATTGTGCCGATGTGTGTTAACCATGTGAAAAAGTATGATTCTATTGTAGGTATGAGAAAAATCTACATGAATGTGTACTTATGTTATATGTATGATGCATGTTTGAAAATTTTGGAGAAATGGGGGTTTGACGGAGTGTCGAGAAATTTTGTGATATGAGATTTGACCTCGCAGTGGTATTCGAAGAAGCCCGTTGGGATAGTAAACACAAATTTTAGTATAAGGAAAGACCATGGCCATGGCATATTTTGGAAAGGATGGATGGTCTACATTTATCTACTTAGGTTTCTGCGTGTCCCGAAGCAATGATGCGCAAACCTCATGCGATGATGAGTTTAGGCAAATCCATATCACAAACACATTAATTCATGTGGTGCCTTTGTGGCAACCAAACAAAGCCTTTTTAGGCAAGTTACTTGCAATGCATTTGTGGCGTATTTTATAATGCCTTTGTGGCATATTCTGTAATGCCTTTGTGGCGTATTCTACGATGCCTTTGTGTTGTATTCTACAATGTCTTTGTGGTAAGTTTTGTATCGCTTAAGTGGCGAATATCTGTTAGCTCGTTTTTGTGGCAATGTCTTAAATTATGTTTGAAGAAATATCTGAAGGAGTTGTGGCAATGCCTTAAATTATGTTTGAAGAAATATCTGAAGGATTTTTCTTTACATATACTCGATATATGAATATGCTATAGTTCCCTTAGAATAGAGAATTCAATGTATTGGAAGTTATGGGTAGTAAAAGCGTCCGTCAAGCTAGAGTATTTCCATGATAAGTACAGAGGTTACTTGGTTTCTATAGTATCCGCTAAATATTGGTATCTCTTGCTATGTAATATAGTGTTTTGGGATTCTATTGAACGTCTTAAAATATTGCATCCATTAGAATTGATTGTTCTCCAAGTTGATTTAAAGATATGAACTGATCAATGTTCTGACAGTTATGGAATTAGTGTATGAGTTCACCAGAGATAGGATCTGCTTGTAAACCATTCTGAGATGAATATCCAACATTTACCTGTATAAGAATTTACCAAGAAAAATAATTGTTTATATAGTATTCTAGGCAAAACATTAAACATTTGTTTGAGTAAGAATATGTTGAAAGTAACTTCTGCATGAATATCACTCTGAGAAATGTATCTAGCTTCTATCTTTCTAGAGAGTGAGAAATAAGACCCACGTTGAGAGGTAAATTCTGCAATCTACCTAATAAGTGAAATGTGTATATGGAGTCAAGTGTAGAGTTCGACATGTAGGTATGCGTCTGGTGTTTAGGAAAGTGTCCACCAAAGACTAAAGAGAAATTCATAATCTTCTAGTTGAGGAATTTTGCGACAAATGTTCAAAGGCAGTCTTAGTTAAAATTCACTAAGTTCATTTGAATTTATGAGTGTCTGGTTGTGATGCAGGTTTTGAGGTAAAGTTGATATGCTAGTAGCGACCGAGCAAGGAATGCGCCAAAGTTGCAGTTCATGTTGAGATATTATGCATACAGAGGGCACTATAGGGATATGGCAAATTGCATTCTACGCAATATTTGAGTCTATCTTTAACAAGGTTTTAAGTTTTAATGACTTGTATACCATATTTTAGTTTTGTTGTATTTAATGAGTACTTCTTCTTAATAGTTGTGAAGAAATAAATAAGAAGTTTGTTGTAATAAAGTTACACCATTTAAAAAAAAAAAAAATTAAGTGTTTAGGTCTAGTAGCACCCAATATCTAGATCCAGTAATTCGGGTCAGGTAAATGGTGTCACAGCTAAAGTAATAAGGTAGGCAATTGAGGCCAAAGCATTTTAAATCTCTTGTGTAAATTTTATTTGAGCAATTCTTCCAAAATTTTAAACACCAAATCACCCCTATCTCGATGTATCTTGAGCCTAATAATGTTCTTGTGGTGTTTGGTTTTTAGCTTTGGCTAAGCCAAAAAGCTAAAAAGGTGTCTGTTATTTGTAAGACTTTGTTATCTCTTTTTCTTTTTGTTGTTCTAGTGTTATTATGCGCTTCTTGCCTCAATTCAAGAATGAACACCTTTTCATCAAAAATTCTAAATAAAAATGGAGTGTTATGCATCATGTAAACATTTTTTAATCTTATATAATCCTATATACACTTGTAATACAGTTTCTCAATGCTTTCAACAAAATAATCTTTTGTCATTCTATGTCTACTTGCTCCAACTATTATGATTGATGTTTATTCAGTATTTTGTTAGAATATTACTAATACTAAGATCAACATTTTGCTTGCCATATGTAATCATGTTGTAGCTATTTCATCTTACTATTAGTACTTAGAGATTTTCATGGAGCTTGATCTAGTTTAAATGTCATGGCATTAAATAACTATAAGGATTACTATGTGATGCTATTGCTAATGGATATACAAGATGAAAAAGATTATGGGCTCAAATCTAGTGGCATCTTATTTAACAACAATAGCATATCAAACAAATATGAGCATCTAGATGATGTGAATTGTATAGCAGAGAGCAATTCAAAAGCTTTCATAGATATAGTGATTAAAGACTCTAGATTAATTAAAGTAAATTCTTTGGATGCTAACGTATTTATTTTTGCTAATGATTTCATGAAAGCGAGTAACCAATTTTGTATGTTTACCAAGATAATTTAGGACAATCACATTTTCATGAGATGCCACTTAAATTATAACAAAGAGCAATAAATTGACCATAATTCTAGTGCAAGGTGCAAAATGCTCTAAGAGAAGACAACGTGGAGTTTGATAAGTTAGCTAAGGCTGGTATAGATAGAATCAATATATTGTTAGTTATGTTTTCATACGTCTATTGGTTGTTGTGTTTAGTACATAGTTTACAAGTTTTTGAAATTGTTTCAAAGTTTGTAATGGTTTTGTTTTAAAGAGTGTGCTATGATAACAAATAAAGGGAGAAGGAAGTAAAAAGTCATTGAATGATGCAACTTCTAATACGTACATAAAGATGCTAACTTTAGTAGCCGATAGTTGTACTAAACATGATTTATTGATACCTCATGATACTCATGGGTTAAAAGATTACCCATCTTCATTCATTAGAATGTCATTAAAGATGTTATCCATTCTTAAGTTCTATGAGCTTTTCTAATGATAGCAGTCTAGTTCAATTCTTTACTTTCATATGCAATAAAATTCTTCAACTTTTTTTTTATGAAAAAAAAACATAAACATGTATAGGATTTTCTTATTTTCTTGACATATTCTATGTTATTTAAATTCAAGTACTAGTATTAAAATTTGGTTTTAGAATTAATTATAAAAAAAATAACTTTGAGAATTAATATTGTTTATTGATTTACACTTAAATTTATGTTGTGTTTGTTTCATTGATAATAATTTTCAAAACAATGAGTTTAGGAAAAAATTTCAAATAACAAAGAATGTTATTGAGAATACAAATATTCAATCTGTCACTCACTGTCTCTTTTTAGTTGAGTTAATATTTTTCCTGTATTTGTTAAAAAATGTTATACTATATGTAGCATTTGGAAACTTATATTTGGATTTGGATTCCAAAATTTTAATTTTAAAAATTCATGATTTCTAAATTTTTTGTTTGAGAATTAAAATATGTTAAATTTAAGATTTTTTATATTTCAATTAGCTTTAAAATTTGAAAACATTTTTAAGAAGTAAATTATCGATAAATTGTAAGTAAAAATACTATAACAATGACATTATATCTCAAGTCCAAACTCTAAAATTCATTATTAAATTAAGATTTTTATCTAAACCAATTCGAAATTTTAAAAATGTAATAATAATTATGAAATTATACTTTTTAGAAAATAAAACAGCATTTAATTCAACACAATTAACTCAAAATCATCAGAATATGATCACAATGTAACAATAAACTAAATCCATATAACTTGTCGTTGAGTTAGTAACTTCAATTCCTTGATAGTGAAATAATCCATACAACTAGCCAACTAATTTTATATAAAATAAAACACAATCAATGTTGTTGTCATCAGATAAAGATTCCACAAATAAAGTTGCTATGGCTTACTATTTATCAACCTTTCAGTAGTTGTAAAAAATACCATTTCAAGTAAGACATGTTATCTTTGAAAAATCTTCATGTATCTCTCTGCCGGTAGATATTATTATTATTATTATTATTATTATTATTATTATTACTGTCAATGCTCTCTATAACAATCTTATTTCCTTGTTAAGATTTCAATCGTTATAGAAAAGTGGCTAGTATACACCTATAATAGCATGCTATTAATTGTTGTCAACTTACTATAAAAATTCATATCATGATTTTCCATAAAATAAAGAAAGTGAGAATTATGTTTAATAATAATAATAAAAGAGAATGTGAGAATCAAATTAACAAAATTGAAAGAGGTATAGTAGGGGCATGTGTTATTGCTTTTATGCATATTTTCTTTTATATTATTTCACATGACTAATTATAAAGTTCACAAATTTAACATGTTCAGTTAATCAATGAGTTATCAAAATTAAATTAATTAATTTATCATGAGTTATTAAATTTAAGTAATCGATTTATAAGTTTATGATGTTCTAAATTCATAGTAGAATATTTAATGAGAGAACTTAATAGTTTACTGAATTGGTATCTTTAATTCTACTCATTGAAGATTATTTCATTAATAAATTAACAGATCCTTTTCATGTGAAATTTAAACATTTTATTGAAATAATATTTTAATTAAGATGATTTTTATTTAATAAATGTGGGGTGTACCTCGCATTTATCAAACACGTTGTAGGCACCTCAGACGAGAATTGATGAGCATTGAAAGAAGGGCCAAAACAAGACTGACGTCGGGATGACAGACGAACTCCCAACTTAAGGCAGCGACAATGTCATGATGAGCATGCATGGGACATCACAACAACACGATGTATTCTCATCGTAAGCAACCTTGTTTTTTTACTCCAAGTAGGACTTATTCTCCCAATTGAACTATGATTATTTCAAGGATATTTTAATATGATTAGAACTGTAATCTTAGCCTATTTAAAGGGGTCATTGTATTCCTGTTTTATACATGCCAATCAGCAATGGCTTTTGTTTGGAGAAGACAAGATGTAGTCGCATATGAATTTTGGAGAGAGTTTTGTGGTAACTATGGAGATAATTTTGTTCCCGAGTTATGACTTTGTTTTGGGGTTTGGATATGTACGCTTAGTACTTTTAGGTTTATCTTCTCCATATTGAATACTCGTTTGTTTACTCATTTAGTGAAAAGCTGATACCTTCTTTGCCTGTGATTTTCCTTCTTTGAGGGTTTTCTACGTAAAATATTTGTGTTCGTTCTTCCCCACTCTTACTATCTCGTTGTTTATACGGGTCAATTCCCAACAATAAATTATAATTAATAGACTTACTTATATGTAAAAACTATAAATTTACTTAAAATTTTAGACAATATATTATTATAGAGAACTAATATAATAAAAAATATAATTCATCACTATGACCGTCACTTTTATAAGCGAAAAGTTATTATAGAGAGGCAGATGAGTTGACCTCATTTTCAGCTTCTTCTGCCATAGACACGATAGCGTCCTCAAAATTCTACACCTTCACTTGTTTCTCCATCTTATTTGCCTTAGGATTAATTGAAATATCAAACAAGCAAATCCCACAAGAATTTTCAAATAATAAGCTTCTTGGAAATATAATTTAGTGAACGTGTAAACATATGAAAGATTATAAATTTTTTTACAATTATTAAATTATTGTGCCATTTTAGCTATGAAAGGACAAGGCTCAAGTTGATTCAAGAGTAAAGGTAAAATTGAAAAATAAAAATTTATACCTAAATTAACTATTATAAAAAGTCAAAATAAGGACAAAATTTTAAGAAATGGATTGTTTTTCTCATTTCTCTAAAGTAATTATCCGTTTAATAGATAAAAAAAGAATACAAATAAACCTCACCCTTTGCATCAAATATAAATCCATGGTTTGTCTACTCTTTGAGCATATTGTGAAACACACCATACGGTTATAGAAAAAGACGATGATAGGTTAGGGGCATTACTTGTAAATTTGCAAGTTGTTGTATAACGTATGATGTTAGTGAAAAAAATATGAAAAAAATAAAAATTTAAGTTTTGGTTGAAATAATAAAGTTGAATTTTAGTATATTGATATTTTAGGTTTAAGTTTTATAATTTATGAATTTATTTCAAGTTACAGATTTTATATAAACAGGGTTTTCAATTATGTTCTAACTAAGTTACCAAACAGAAATTATAAATAAATAAGGAATTGGAGATTTTGGAATATGTTAAAGAATATGTGAATAAATAAAAACATTGTCTACCTAAAAACAATCTGCAAACTAGAACTTTGATTACAACTCCACGCCTCTTTGGTAGATTGTAGATAAATCAAGTTTGTTTGTACCCAAAATCAGACCCGTTAAGGACTAGAGAACCTTGCCTACATGCTTTTAACCTGGACAAGTGTTCCCAATATGACACGCTGAATACTGATGCCATCTTCGTAATTATTATCTTCCATTTTTTTTTTTTTAACACACATGCAACTAATGTAGTGAAAATTTACTCTTTTTTTTTTAATTTAGTACGTAAAATCTTTTTTTTATCCAATTTGATATTTAAACTTTACATTTTTTAATTTGGAATTTAAATTTTTTTAGCTCAATTTAGTACCCGAACTTGATACTTTTTCTTAATTTGATGCTTAAGTTTTTTTTAAAAAAATTCAATTTGGTACCTGAATTTATTAAATGTTATACAAATTATGCAAAACACTAACAGTGTTATTTATTTTTGTTAAGCTACAAAAATATTGTCAGTATTAGAGAAAATTGATGTTTAGAAAAATATGTATTGAGCTATACTTAACAAATTAATACTAAATAAGAAAAAATATTTATAAAACCCCAAATTAAAAGAAATTCATTATTTTCAATTAATAAAATAATTTAAACTAAAAGTAATTGAACATATAAAATACAAAAAAAATCATATTATTTGTCACATGCCGGTCATACATTGATTATTTTTGTTACCTCGTAAAAAATAACATTGTTAGTATATTGGAGTAATTTGTAAAACATTTAACTAGTACCAAATCGGAAAAAAAAAGATTAGGCACAAATTAGGAAAAAAGAGTCAAGTTCAAGTATCAAATTGGACTACCAAAAAGATTAGGCACCAAATTAGGAAAAAAAATGTAAGTTTAAATACCAAATTGGAAAAAAAAAGTTTAAGTACCAAATTAAAAAAATGTCAAGTTGAGGTAATAAATATTATATTAAACCTTTTAATAACTATTGATGTTATATTATGAAATAAAAGATTTGGGTTGAGTTAATCTATAAAAAACTTTAAAGGAGAAAGTAAAGTATAGGCAAAAATACAAGAAATTTAACTTCTTGCTCTAGGATTGATTACCCAATACTAATTTTTGACAAATTTGATTTAAAGTTTTCCAGTATCAGAGTTTCGATCATCAAGATAGTGCTGGTAAACATAGGACACAAATCCCCATATGGCCAACAACATGGAAATGACCTTAATTCCAGTCATTGGATCGTGGAAAAACACCATCGCAAACACTGGAACAATGGGTAGTCCTAACGTGCTGATCACATTCGAGAAAAGCGATGACGCTTCGAAGATCAAACCCACCGCACCAATCGAGAAAACTTGCCACCCTACAGCAATCCAAACCAAAACGTTAACGTATGCCGACTTACCCAGTTTAAACCCTTCCATTTCTTCGCCCAGACTCTTCCATTCCCCACTGGCGAAAAGACCCACACTGATCATCAAAGTTGCAGCCGATGACTGGTAGATTATCATATCCAACACTGCCTTAAATGTTTGTTTCTTGAGAATCTTTTGGAAACAAAGTTGTGTTAGAGACAACATCAATCCATACCCTGCTGAAGCAGCCACCGTGCATACAAATCCGATCACATATTTGGCTCTGGGAACTGGTGTGGAACCTGAGGAATCGTTTTGGAATACAAGGAGGGTGGAAGAGATTGTGAGCAGGACCAAAGAGTTTATTATGAAAGGGGTGAACTTTTGTGAGTTAAAGAAGAAGGAAAACAAGGCATTGAAGGCTAATTGGGAAGCACAAATGAGTGAATAAGTGGAGACCGGGAGATACAAAAGACCAACTGAATACAACAAGCAACCGGCTGCCAAAAGTAGTCCAAGCCCAAAATACATGCCCGAAAGAACTAAAAGAGAGGGTGGGTTGGTTGTAATGTTGCTAGTGTGTGAAGATTTGTAGGATGGAAGGTAATATAAGGGAATGAGGATTGGGAAACCGACGACTTGAACAATGGTTGCTAGCCACTTGCTGTTTCCGCCTTTGTCATAGTACAATCTTCCCAGAAGTGTAGCCACTGACTGACCAGAAAGCAGAAAAAATGTAAAGATTGTTATTAGTAGCCACCATTTGTAGGTTCTTTGTTGCGTGATTTTTGTTGACTGGTTTCCATTTGTTTGCTGCTCAACTGAATCTTCTTTCTCATCCTCAGCTGGTAAACAATCAAACACTTTACATGTTAATTTATAATAGCTAACAAGCATGTATATCTATAGTGAAAAGCTGACTTACACAGGACCTGGAGTTGTATTTCTGGAGCTTCCCCCATGTTTCAAAGTGTAGAGTAGTTGAATGTTCAATCAAAGCTTAAAAGGAGGAGAAACAAAAGAAAAGAAAGCACATGGCAGTACTGGTAGTAGTGTAGCATAGGAATCATACATAAGGTAAAGAGGCAACTCTGGATTGCTTCAGGGACCGGGGACTCCACTTGCATTAAAAGTCCTACAAAGAAGAAGCTTGATCTTGGCCCTGGGTGGGCCCATTTTCATTTTTTTTTTCTTTCACCATTTAATTTCAACAACTTGCTTGAAAACTTCACTATCATCGCCCTTCCTCCTCTTGCATTTTTCATGGTAAAGACAAAAATGAAAAAGAACTGCATTACCAAAACAAAAAAGAAAGCATTAACTCAACGATATTATTGTTTTCTTCTTTTGCCTTTAACTACGACACTATTATCTCTCTGGCGCTTAGCAAGTTTTTTGGTGGTTTTATAATACATTAATTTCTTCCTTTTTCTTTCTCTTGGTTTTATATTCCAGTCAATAATAATTATTTATAATTGTTATGATTATTTAATTATATTTAAATGAAATTATTTATATTTATGTATAAGTCTGTCTCTATATTTTGTTGTTTTTAATGATAAAATGTGATGTTGTTATTGTATAAACTATAGGCTCTTAAATGTTGTGTCGTGGTTTCTTGTAAGGGCGGTGTCTTTTGCTCTTCAGTTGGGGAGATAAAGTATATCCTTTATAGCTTTCTTTTTTAAAGGTGACTTTTTCTTTTTCGATCACATATAAAGACAATTACGTATAATTAATAATAGCAATAGCAATACGATCTTAAAGTATAAGATCCAAACATTATTAGTATTGAGTAAACAAACGTGTTTTCTAAGGTTTTCTTTTATTTTGTTTACAACAATTTTTATTGTTATTTATAAGCAAAACAATTAAATTAAGTTGTTATCAGAAAATCAATCATTTGAGCTTTTAATGGAAAGTTAACAATTATTTAAGTTTTTGAAATATAATTTTCTATGAAATCTTCTTATCCACAGTTAAGTGTTGGCGTAGAGACTAGAGGACTTAATTGATTTTTTAAAATTATTTAAGCCCACAAACTATTAAAACATATAACAAATTTAAGAAATTTAAAATTCATAAAAAAATTAAAAATATTTCAAAAATGAAAAATATATATATGTAGAAAAAGTATAAAGTATAAAATATAATATCTTATTAATATATTAAAAAAATATGAAATAATTAGAAAATATTATAAAAATTTTAGAAACTATAGAAAAATTTAAAAAATCTGTAATAGCTATAATAAATTATCGATATGATAAAAACTTAAAAAAACTTATTAAGAATTATTTAAAAATTTATTATTTTGAAGGTTTCAATTTTTTCTATTTCCATAATAATGAAATAAGGAGTTTGAAGTGAACTTGAAGTGTGATTGTGATTAGATTTGTATGATGTGTCAAGCACGAGCAGAGCTAGAAAATTTTTTAAGGGGTCGAAATTAAATTGTAATTTTTAAGATACTAAAAATACAATTTCACCGTTTTAATAGTTTATATTTTTATAATTTTTAAAGGATTAAATCAATTCTTTATCATTTTTAAGGGGTCAAAGTGTAATTTTACCTTTATTAATTTAAATTTTTAAAAAATTCGAATGGTTTAAATGAAAAATTTTCCATTTTAGGGGGTTAGGTCCCTTGCCAACCCCTCTAGTTGCGCCCCTTGTGACACCCAATACCTGGCCTAGACGACATGACCAAATTTGGAGATCTACATCAAATATTTGTCAAAATATAATTTCAAAGTCTTCCAAACCAAGGAATTTAACAAACATAACATTTACTTCGGAAATTATCCTTTAAAAGTTAAATCTTTGGAAAATACTGAAATTAACTAATTGTAATAATAGTTGATAAAAAATGTGATTGAGTGCCTAATCTGCCAACCCGGTCATGTCTGTACGTTACCTGTAATTCAGTCAAGACAAAATGAATCAATAACTTCAATAAAGAAACAATAATATATTCAAGCAGAGTTAAACTTAAATAGATAAGGTCCCAAATTCATATTCGAAATCAGATACAGAAGATAATATGTTTAATTTAGCAGATCAGAACAAATCAGCTAGATAATAAGTCAGCTCATTCCCAGATACAGAACAGATGCAATTTTTCTACTTTCATCTGCTACACACCATCTCCGACCAACCCAATACACCAATTTGAATATTTAATACTTATCCAGCCCTATACATCACATAGTGTTAGTATAACACTTTTCAATAATTGCAGATTAGCTGCCAGATCAAATTACAGATACCTGTGGCTTAGCCACTGATTTAGAATAGATCACTTCCTCCTTCACCTAATTCTTACCCAATGCAGATGCATATTTTAGATGACAATTAACAAGGATGCTTATATGATCATTCATATACAATTTATGCTCATATAGTATGTATATATATATATATATATATATATATTTCATTAACAATTTTCACGATCAATACCATTATAGAGATTCAATATGCAATCTGAGATCACAAAATATCAATTTATATAGTTTAATTAAGTTCATATGGACCATCATAGAAGGACTGCATTCGTTCCAAATGACACTTGTGGCCTAAGGAAAAAATTCCAATTTTTAGTCTACACGCCCTAGATAGCTGGCTCGTGTGGCTCCACACGGCCTGACACACACCTGTGCGTTCACATGTGTGACATTACTTTCCAAAACAGTAAGTCAAATGGCTTGGACACATGCCTATGTCTCGACCCATGTGACACATACGCCCATCTTTGCTGCCCATGTAGTTCTAATTCATAAAAAGTGAGTTACATGGCCTGGACACACCCGTGTTCTTGGCTCGTGTGGTAACCATGGCCTAGCACATGCTTGTGTCCCCAACTCGTGTGTCTCTAATTCGTGAACAGTAAGTTACACGGCTTGACACATGGTCGTGTAATGCACATGACCTACTACACGGTCATTTGGCATCGACAACTATGTTTTTCGGCATTCGAAATTCATAAAAATTTAGGTTTTCGGTATGCACCTGGTAACAATTTGACGTAAGAACAGCACAGAAAAGTCTCAGAACCTAAATTGATCATCTAACAACCTAATGAACAACTAAAATGATGAAATTCACACAAATTAACACTTAACTAACTATGTTAAAACTTCGACATGGAACTTCCAACAAAAACTAACGCTTACTAATGAAACAATGAAATTAACTTAAAATAGTATGAGGGGGATCACTACCTCCTGTATCTACGCTTAGAACAAAGGAAGTCAAACGATTGTTTAACCCAGAGTTTAAACAATTCAAGTTGAAACCAACTTCGACAAAAATGAACGAACAATCGTTTAACAGAAGTTCTACAGTTAACAATAGTTCATGCAATTAACATTTCAATCGACAACGAAGAAATGTTTACTCACCTGATTACCACACCAAACTCTAGCAACAACCCAAAGTAAAGGAAAAGGAAAAATAATAAGAAATTAATAAGAAAGGAAAAAGAAAAGTACGAGAGAAAAGCAAAAGGAAAGAAACATACTTAAAATAATTAGCTTTCAAAAAAACTAGCCAACTAAATCTGCAAGGCATCAAAAATTCGTCTCCGTTTCATTTTCGTAGAGACTCGAACACAAGATTGGTAAGAGAACAGATGCTTAACCATTGAACCAACAGGCTCAATCTTGACACAAAATTACACAGAATTAAGCTTAAGTCGATTGATAAAAGATAAGGATTCAATCGAAATAAAATAGCAGGATCTTTCAAAATAAAAGCTCAAACCCTTGACCTTAAACACATAAACGAAGCACTTAACCACATATACAAAGACTTAACTAAAACAAAATTCTACAACCAACAATCAAATTTTTGGGGCATTACAACTCTCTCCCCCTAAAAGAAATTTCGTCTGTAAAATTACCTGACTCAAACAGATAAGGATATTGCTGACGAATAGAATTTTTGGGTTCCCAAGTGGCCTCTTAGTGCCATGATTCCACCACAAAACCTTAACTAGAGGGACGGTTGTCTTCATAAAGACCTTAACATCTTGTTCTAGAATCTGAACTAGCTTATCCTCAAAAGTTAAATCTGGTCACACCTCAACTTCCTCAACAGGAACAATGTGCGATGGATTGGACCGATACCGCCTCAACGTAGAAACGTGAAACACATCATGAATTCAATTCAATTCAGGAGGTAATTCTAACTAATAAGCAACGAGTCTGATACGTTTCAAGATACGATAATGTGACAACCCGAATTAGGGGCTAGTCGAAATAGTGGTTTCGTAACCACAAATCTGAAGTGAAAATTTTTAATTATGTGAAATTTTGATGATATCTGTTTGATTGAATATTAGAGTTAAAATACTGTTTGAAAATTTTACTGTATTGATGTTTAATTGCTCAATAAGGACTAAATTGAGAAAAGTATAAAATGTACCTATTAGATGATAATTGGACTTGATTGAATTATTGCATGAAATAAGAAGATTCTATGTGGCAATAAAACCATGAGTGAGTATTATGGACCAAAATAGCCTTACATGGAAAATTTCTAAGTAATAGATGGAAGGGCATTTTTGTCAAAAGTGAGTAAAAGACAAAATAGATGAAATAAAACATCATCTTCTCCATGAAACACCCCATGTTCAGCTGAAAATCCCTAACTCCATAGCCAAGGGTTTCAAAATTTTTCAAGCTTCCATGTAAGTGTAATTTGGTCCCTTTTTTAATTATTTTTGCATTTTTGGACTTCTTGAAGCTTGTACTTCATTATTCTACCATTTATTTGAAGAAAAATTAAGGGTTAAAAATTTACCCATCTGTGGAATGAGTGCCTTTGGCTCACTAATGGTAGATAATGGAAGTTTTAAATGCTATATGCATGTTTTAATGGATGAAGTTGAATGAAAGTTCATAAAAAATGACTATTTGTAGAGATTACAAATTGTTCCTAAATGTGTGAAATAATGAATATTTGAGTGTTATATTTGTAAAAATGGGCTTAATAAGCCTATGGAATAAAGAAAATGAAATTTTGATGTCTAAGGGACTGATTAGTAATTATTGCAAAGTTGAGGGGTAAAATTTAGAAATTTACCCCAAATGTGAACTGTGACTGTATTGAAATAGATAAATGATATATGTGCTATATGTGTTAATTTAGATAAAGAACGGTCTGAAAGAGCCCGTGATCGGGGAAAAGAGAAAGCCCTCGACTAATTTCGAAAATTAGTCCTTTTTGACAATCCAGGTAAGTTATATGTAATTCTAGCGAATTCGATTAGTTCTGTTAGAATATTTACTTATATGATGATATATGGATAATTATTTTGTGAGGTGACTGAATGTATGGAAAATAGTATTGATTGTAAATTCCGATTGATCATTGTATTTGCTTCTGAAACTACTGATTTATGCATTATCTGTAAATCCCGATTGAGCAAGTAGGAATAGACATAGATAACAGTGACATGTCACTTGAGGCCTACTGTTCCGACTGTTATAGTTACCCGAGTGCTAGGTAGTCTTGTATGTGTTGCAGACACCTGTCAGCTTGTGTGAGTAGGCCCGTGGTTAACTTTTGTACTATTACTGATTGTAGTTTCGGCTACCGCATTGATTGTAGCCTCGGCTACCCTATTGTTAGTAGCTTTGGCTACTTCATGGCTTTGCCATATCTGTATGGCACTTATGTGCTAACCTCTGTATATCTGTTCATATTCCGAAATTGCTCAATGGGAATTAGATTAACTGTATTGTGATGAAGTGATTATACAGGTGAACTGAAAATGGTACGGTATACTGAGAATGTTATTGCTAAGCATGTTCATGGTTGGTATGTGGAATGAGCACAAAGAGTAAGCTAGTTGTATAATAATATGTGATAGCATCTATGATACTGATTTAATGATATATTGAACTGTTTCATTGCTATGAATTTCATATAACTTACTAAGCTATTGTAGCTTACCATCCCTTTTTCCATCCTCCATAGATATTGAGCTTGTTAAATCAAGATCGTAAAGTTGGAGCCACGCAACACACTATCAAGCTTCTTTTGGTATATTTCATATTTCAAGTGTAATTTATGGCATGTATAGAACAACTGATGGTTGTAATTGGCTATTTTTGGTATGCCTAAGTTACATTACTCATATGATATTTTGTAAGTAATGTTATAAATGAAGTCCTTTTGAGTAAAATTTCTCTTGAATTGGCTGGTTGGATTATGCATGTGTTTGAATGTGTTTTGAGGGAGGCCAAGGCTTGGTATATAGCCTGACACGGCCTACACGGCAGGGCACACGGGCGTGTGCCATGACTGTGTGGGATTTGGCAGAATACTCCACGGGGTACATGGCACGGGCGTGCCTAAACTGTGGGCGACACACGATCTGATCTTACAGGTGTGCCCCTGGACCGTGCCTCCCCTGGACCGTGCCTCCCCTGCACTTTGAATTAAATTTTAGTGAACCATATGGGTAAGAGACACGGCCGTGTGTCTCAACCGTATGGGGCACACGGCCTCTAAACGGTCGTGTGGAGCGACCGTGGCATAATGGACAGTTTTGTCCACGGTTGCTGAGCATAGGCGTGTAAAGACCACACGGTCTATCAACACAGCCATGCCAATAGTCACACCGGCGTGTGACGGTGCTTTAAAAACGAAAATTTTTCTGAGAGTCCGATATATTAGGATTAGAATCCTAACCATCTGTAATGTCCGTAATGTGTTTGAAAACATTTGATAAAGGTAATTCTGAATTGAAGTGCACGCAAATCTGTAACTGTCATCAAATAAATTCTGTAAGGTTTATTCTGAATCTGGTAATGCTCATTACCCGACTCCGGTAACGGTTCCGGGTAAGAGGTGTTACAGATAAGGTTCAATAAACATTGGGCTCAACTTGCCCTTTCGCCCAAATTGAAGAACCATTTTCCATAGAAAAACTTTCAGAAATACTTGGGCACCCATAGAATACTCCATATCTTGCCTTTTCAAATCCACATATGATTTCTGTCAATTGGAAGCTGCCTTGAGACGATCTCGAATCAATCTAATCGTATTTTAGTCTTACTTACTAACTCAGGACCCAGAATTCGATGTTTACCTAACTCTGTCCAACATAGTGGGGTACGACACTTACAACCATATAGAGCCTCATAAGGTGTCATCTGTATGCTAGACTAGAAGCTGTTGTTGTACTCAAATTCAACCAGTGGTAGATAGTCCTCCTAACTGCCTCGGAAATCGATTACACAACTCTACAACATATTTTTCAAAATTTGAATAACTTGCTCAGACTGTCCATTAGTTTGAGGGTGATACACCGTACTGAAATTTAATCAAATGCCCAAAGCCTTGTGAAGCTTCTTCCAGAATCGAAAAGTAAAATACAGATCCCTGTCTGAAATGATCGAGACTGGAATCCTATGCAGTTTTACTATTTTATTAACATAAAGCTTAGCCAACTTCTATAATAAGTAATCGTCTTGACAGGCGAGAAATGAGCAGATTTGGTTAATCAATCAACGATAACCCAAACTAAATCCTTATTAGTAGATGTCAAGGACAAACCACTAACGAAGTTTATCGACACACGCTCTCACTTTCACATGGGAATTTTAATTGGCTGAAGTAAATTAGAAGGTAACTGATGCTCGGCCTTAACCTTTTGACACGTCAAACAGTGAGATACAAAGGTAGTCACCTCCCGTTTTAGACCAGACCACCAATAAAGTTCTCAGAAATCTTGATACATTTTATTCCTATCAAGATACATAGCATAATGACTACTGTATGCCTCCTATATAATTGATTGCCTCAACTCAACGTCATTAAGCACACAAATCCGACCCTTGAAAAATAGAACCCTGTCAGTATTTAACCCAAAATCAGTAGTTTCACCCGATTCAATCAGACACAAATACTGAACCAAAGACTCATCATTCAATTGTTTAACTCGAATCTGATCAACCTAAGCCAGTTTAACCTGCAACTCAGCTAACAGGCTTCCATCATCGAAAAAAATCAGACAGGTGAACATCGCTCTCAGATCAATCATCTCTCTCTGACAAAAACTATTAGCCACCATATTGGCTTTGTTGGGATGATATTCTATTGTACCATCGTAATCCTTAAGAACCTCAACCTATCTATGCTGCCTAAGGTTTAACTCCCTTTAAGTTAACAAATATTTAAGACTTTTTTATCGGTGTAAATAATACAATGCTCACCATATAGGTAATTTATTTAGATTTTTAGAGCAAATATGACTGCAGTCAACTCAAGATCATGTGTAGGTGGTGTGTCATTGAAAGAACCAAATATATCTTATCCCTAAATTACGAAAAAAATAGTATAAGGGGAGTAAGGTCAAATCCTCATAGATTAGATCATTATAGCTTCTTGTTCCTCAAAATCCTGGGCGCAGTCATGCCCAAGAAAAACAGTTGATTTGGGAAAAAATATAATAAAAAATAAAATTAAGAATGTGGATGAGTTTAAAGTAAATATATTGAAATTGCAATCATGAAAAGAAGCAGAGTTGAGAAAAATGGGTTTTTTGATTTGAGGGATTCTAGCCTTCGGTTATCTCGATCCTCATTTGGCTCAATTATAGACTTTTAGGTAATCCTTTTCATGACCAAATAAGCAAGTTATAGTGGAAGATGACACTTACAACCACCAGCTCCACATAGGTTATAGCCTTACAATCTAGAGGAACCTAAATCTAGCCAACAATCACTTTTGTGGGACCGTCTTACACTAGACCGTTGTTTTCAATGGTGAATGCCACCCCATTTTGTCTCTTGGGCTCGAAAACCTTTGACGCAGTAAGTTAGCAAACCGAATGTGTAACATTCCTAAAACATACAGAGCAGTCGCCTTTGCACAAGATGAAAAGATTACTTTTCAAAGGACATGGACGAAAGCGTCAGTCCCGTAATGCGGAGAAATGATGAATATTCTTTGAAAAGGGTTAAGTGCAGGTTTTAAGCCTCATGAACTCTTTTTGAGGAATCTTGATAACCTTTGGCTAGACGATTTAGTTAATCATTTTTTTAGGAATAAAAACACAAGTTTAATGAAACAAAATTTTATTGGAAAGGAAAAGAAACAAAAGACTAAGAGCCTTAGGGGGAAGGAGTTTTTTTATAGAAGTCATGAGTCAGTATTCATGTCACTCCATCCTCTATTTATAGTACATGAAAAACCCTAATCGGTTCCTATTTAAACTCTAGATGATAATGTTTAAGAGATATAATTTGAGATTAAATCTAAACAATATAATAATAATCTTAACAATAATCCTAAAAATAAAATTCAAATTTAAACAAAGTTTTATGTCCATAAATCTCTTCTTTGAAAATTTGCCTTAAGTTTTCCACACTTTGTATTTTCGGCACCACTTCTTCCCTATTTCGCATGTTGACCCATTTCATCTTTAAATTCACGCCTTTTGCCCTAAATTTCCTTTTGCCCTAAATTTTCTTTTGCCTTCAATTTAGTTCCTACAAGATAAAAAAACATAAACAACCCAAATTAGTAGGATCATACCCAAAATATATATGTAATTAACACATAAAAGTATGTCATTTTAAAGTATTATTGTAGGATAGTTACCCTTGTATGACTTAAGTTGCTGAGAGGCATACGCTACAAATTTACCATCTTGTATTAGAACACATCCCAAACCGACGCACGACGTATCACTGTAAACCACAAACTCCCTACTTGATTCAGGCTTAACTAAAATAGGAGCTTGTGTTAGAACAGACTTGAGCTTTTCAAAGCTCGACTGCTGTTCATCAAACCATACAAATGGAGTGTTCTTGTGTAATAACTTAGTCAGAGGGGACGCAATTAGAGAAAACCCCTTGACAAACCTCCGATAATACCATGCCAAGCCTAGAAAGCTCCAAATTTTAGACACATTCTTTGACTATTTTCAGTCGACCACAACCTCAATTTTCTTGGGATCGACCTGGATCGATCTGGATCCCTTCGGCAGTCACAACATGCCTCAGAAAGGAAACTTTCTATAACCAGAACTCACACTTACTAAACTTGGCATATAGTTGTTTTTCATGGAGTGTTTGCAGAACAATACGAAGGTGCTCGTCATGTTCAGACTCAATCTTGGAATAAACCAGAATGTAGTCTATAAAAACTACAAAAAACTGATTCAAATACGGCTGAAACACCTGATTCATTAAGTTTATAAATGCAGTTAGAGCATTCGTAAAACAAAATGGCATAACTAGGAACTTGTAATGCTTATAATGAGTCCTAAAAGCAGTCTTGTACACATCAGTCTCCTTAACCTTGAGTTGATAGTACCCAGATTGAAGATCAATTTTGGAGAATACTAATGCCCCACGGACATGATTGAATAAATCATCGATCCTTGATAACAAATACTTATTCTTTACTATCAACTTATTCAACCGACAGTAATCTATACATATTCTGATCGAACCGTCTTTCTTCTTGACAAACAAAATCAGTGCTCCCTACAGAGATATACACGAGCTAATGAACCCTCGATTAAGAAGTCCTGAAGTTGAACTTTTAATTCTGCAAGCTTCTTCTGTGCCATGCGATATGGTGTAATAGATATTGGAGCAATATCCGATAACAATTTTATACCGAATTCAACCTCTTTCTTTGGAGGCACATTAGGTAACTCATCTGGGAAAACATCTGAGAAGTCCCTCACCGTATGAATATCTTTAATAAAAAGTTTTGCTGAAACAAAATCAGACACAAAAGGAAGGCATGTTTCGCAATCTTTTCGTACTAGTTTTTTAGTTACCAGGGCGGAGATTATATTAGAAAGGTAATCTTGATGCTCACCAATCATAATGATCTCGTAATTCTTATCAGTTTTTAAGGTAACCTTTTTAGAGGCACAATTTAAACTGACCCAATTTTCCACAAGCCAATCCATTCCTAAAATTAGATCAAACTCATCAAAAGGCAACTCCATTAAGTTAGACAAAAATACTACCCCCTGAATCTCTAACGGAACCCGTCTATATATTTTGGCAACCTGAACCGACTAACCCACTAACTAATCACAAAAACCTCTCTAGCAATACATTTAACAGAAATACCCAATTTCACAAATACAATACTAGATATATAGATAAGTGTGTCGACCCTATATCAATCAAAGCAAAATATGGAATAGCATGAATAAAGAATGTTCCCATTATAACATCGGCATTGACCCTATCCTCGTGGCACTGTGTCGCGTACACAAAAGCAAGTTGATGTGCCTTAGTCTGGCCTGTACTTCTAGCCGGTGCTCTCTAACCTCGGCCAGAACCATGACTACCCCTAACCATAAGACGACCCCTAAATGGCTGTTGCACTACTCTCAGAGGCTGGACATGACCCGGAGTGGCTGTTGATGTAGGAACTTGCACCTGATCAGTTCGCTGAGGGTAGTCCCCAACACAATGTTCCATCAATCCACGCCAAAAACAAGCCCTCAACTTCCTCCAGTACTAGCCCAAATGGTATCTCCTATAGTCGTTACAGGTTTGAACCTCAGTCGCTACAGCTGGTGCCTCAGTCCTCAGAGGCCCGTCAAATCTAACCCGTTTCTTAGGGTGCTGCATAGAACTAGAGGGTCCCAAATCCCTGTTAACCTTACTTTGACCTCTCTCTCGGTCTTGCCTTTTGCGCTTAGTGTGCTTAAGTTCTTCCGCTATCTTAGCCTTGTCAACCAAAGTTGCAAATACTGGCTCTCTCTGAGGAGCTATCAAGATTTGTAAATCATAATGTAAACCTTCTTGAAACCTTACACTCTTATCATAATCAGATACCACCAATGCTCGAGCATATTTACTTAATCTTAGAAACTTGGCCTCATATTCGGTAACAGACCTCTTACCCAGAATTAGATTCATAAACTTGCGTTGATGAGCCTTCACGTAACTTGCCCCCACGTACTTACTCTGGAAGGCATTCTTAAAGTAGTCCCAAGTAATCTATTCGGGCTGAGGACCTTGCATAATCATCAACCACCACTGATAGGCTTCGTCTCAGAGCAGAGATACAACACCCTTTAGTTTTTGTACAGAAGTGCAGTCAATACCGTTCATTATATGCTCAGTGGCCTCTAACCAACACTCTGGCATTATAAGGAAGACTCCCATAACACTCCTAAATAACTCAGTGCCATTCGATCGAAGTCGATTGGTAATTGAACCACGATCCCCAAATCTAAAATGGGTCCCAACGACCCTCTTCAACACACACAACAAAGCCTAGGACAATGCGTTGTCCCCAGCGATAAGAGTCTGAGACCTAGCCTCAATAGTAGGAGTTCCAACAGTTTTGTTGGTCTCCAAGTTGGGCATACTACCCATAAAGGATGGCCCTACTCAAGCTCCTCCTCGGAGTCCACGACACCTACGAGAACCACATCCACGACTACCACGCGAACTCATAATATCAGTTTATCTATAATGCCAGAAGTGCATAGATCAATTTAGAATTCTCATCAGATATATTATTTCACAACTCATATCAAAGTCTCATAATTTCAGTTACTATAGTAGTTTCTATCTAATAGTATAGCTAAAGTAGGAACACTTATAGGTTCAGCATCGAAACTCGGTCTTTTACAAAATTAGTTATTAGAGTTATTCGAATACTTATTTCTTTTAAAACATATTTTTATTAAAAAAAGATCTCAAAAAATACAGCTCGAGTGTTTGAAACCTAGTTTTGACACCACTAAATGTAACAACCCATACCTGGCCTAAATGACATGACCAAATTTGGAGAGCTACATCAAATATTTGTCAAAATATAATTTCAAATTCTTCCAAACTAAGGAATTTAACAAACATAATGCTTACAATAGAAATTATCATTTAGAGAGTCAAATCTCTAAAAAATATTAAAATTAACTAATAGTAATAATAGTTTATAAAAAGTGTGACTGAGCACCCGATCCGCCAACCCAATCATGTCTATGAGTTACCTATAATTCAGTCAAAAGAAAAAATGAATTAATAACTTCAATAAATAAACAATTATATATTCAAATAGAGTTAAAGTTAAACTAATAAGGTCCCAAATTCATATTCAAAATCAGATATAGAAGATAATCTGTTTAATTTAGCAGATCAAAACAAATCGGTCAGATAATAAGCTAGTTCATTCCTATATACAGAAGAAAAGCAATTTTCCTACCCTCATCCGCTACACACCATCTCCGACCAACCCAACACACTAAATTGAGTATTTAATACTTATCCAGGCCTACACACCACATAGTATCAATATAACACTTTCCGATAATTACAGACTAGTTGCCAGATTAGATTACAGATACCAGTGTCTTAGTCACTGATTCAGAATAGAATGCTTCCTTCTTTACCCAATTCCCACCCAATACAGATATATATTTCAGAAGAAAGTTAACAATGATGCTTATATGGTCATTCAGATACAATTTATACTCATAAAATATATCTAGTCATTAACAGTTTTCACAATCAATACCATTATAGAGATTCAGCATACAGTCTCAGATCACAAAATAACAGTTTATATGGTTTAATTCAGTTCATATGGACCCTCACAGAGGGCTTGCATTCGTTTCAAACGATGCTTATAGCTCAAAGGAAAATTCTAATTTTTAGTCCACACATCCGCGTGGTTTCACACGGCCTAGATAGCTGGCCGTGTGGCTCCACACGACCTAGCACACACCAATGCGTCAACTTGTGTGACCTTACTTTCCAAAATAATGAGTCACACGGCCTGGACACACGACTGTGTCTACTGCTCGCGTGGTCCTAATTCATAAATAGTGAGTAAAACTCGATATTTATATCGTTGCTGAGGATCAAACCCAGATTGTCTGCGTGTTAAAATAATTAACTTAAAAAAACAACTAGCCAACTAAATCTGCAAGGTAGCAAAAATACATCTCTGTTTTGTTTCCACAGAGACTTGAACATAAGATCGGTAAGGGAACATATGCTTTTCCACTGAACCAGCAGGCTCATTCTTGACATAGAATTACACATAATTAAACTTAAGTCGATAGATCAAGAATAGGGATTCAATCAAAATAAAATAGCAAGATCTTTCAAAAGAACGACTCGAAACCTTGACCTCGAACACATAAAAGAAGCACTTAATCACAGATATAAAGACGTAATTATGACAAAATTCTACAGCCAACAATCAAATTTTTGCAGCGTTACACCCTTGGTGTCAAGTAAGGGTTTAAGTAACAATGAGTTTAGTGTTTAGTAGGTTAAGGTGAGTCTTTCATCCCAAAAATTAGGTTAGTAAGACCAAAGGAATAGATTGAGTATTTGAGTCAAGTACCAGAAACTAGGATCGTAATAAATAATTAAATAAAATATTAAAATAAAAACCACAATTAAAAAAATTAATTAATTAATTAAAGAAATTAAAATTTGTTGTTCGAGAATTAATTAAGTTAAAATGGAATTAAATATGAGCTCAAATTTGAAAGTAATGAGTTCTAAATTGAATTAGGGTTGATTTGAATAAGGGAAGAAATAGGAAGGGGACAAAAGGGCAATAGCCCAATTTCTAAAAATTGATTGGCTATATGAACACCCAACCGTTCCTTAATTTGATTTCTCATTAAAAAAAAATTCTCAAATTTAAATTTGATATTTTCTCTCAAAATTAACTCATCTTTAGTGATTTTCTAGCTATCCAAACACCTCAACACCTTCCAATTTCAAAGAAAAATCATTAAATCCTCATCAAATTCGTCATTATCCTTCCCACGTTCAACTTCAAATTAGGTCCAAAAATTGTTGTTTTCTTCAAATTGAGGTAATGTCTTGACTTATTGTGACTAGATTAAGGTTGTTGTTTTTCTAATTTGGAATTTAATTGAATGTGTTGAGAATTTTTAATATTTAAAGCTTTTTAATCAAATCTTGGTTTAACAATGGTGAAATCCAAAATAATGGGTAAACCTACTATTTTTGATTGATTTCTAACCTATTTTGAACCAAATAGAAGGTATTTGAACTCAATTTTATAGATCGATATCCAATTTTAATGAATTTTGATTTTCCCATTTTGCGTATTCATACAAGCTTGATTTTTTAAGAAATTTAAAATTCGTGAGTTTAGAGAAAATTAAAGATTTATGTTTATAGTAATAGCTTAAATAGGATGTTTATAAACTTAATTAAGGTTTAGAAACAAAAATCGAGTGAGGAAACCTCACATTTTGGCAAAACGAGTTGATTTTCGGTATGAGAAAGTAAGCTTAGAATAGTGATTTTGCTATTGTTTGTCTGAGTTTATGGTTATTAATAATGTGTTTTTAATGTGTTTGCAAAGTGCCAGACTCGTCGGGAGCTTCTACGAGCAAGGTGAAAGAGAAAAGAAAAGCTCATTTGAGATCATTTGTGAAAGGTGTCGACTAGGTGAGTGGTTGGAATTGTAGCTTTTAGGCATGATTCCTAAGGTTGAATGGGGGCTTAGGTTGGTCTAAACACCTAACCTAAGTTTGAGAGAACCCTAAGCTATATTCTATTACATATAATGCTTGTATGTGAGGTTGTGAAAAATCATGTGAAATATTTAAGCAAGTGATAGGTGAATTTGCCAGTGTTTGTTAAGTGAACTGCTAAATCTTACACACTATTATGTTTTAAAGTGATTATGGCTCTTTTGAGCTAGCATGTTAGCACTTGAGAGTGCATATAATGAATTGTGAAAGTGTTATTAACAAGTTAATATGTGTATAAAACGGTATGTAAATGCGTGTTTAAGTGGATATGTTGGCATTTTGAAAACTTGGAACCATTAGATATCATTGGCATGCTATAAGATAGTGAGTACTCACCTTTATTATTTATGATGGGGCATTATGTCCCAAAGATAACGATGGAGAGATAAGGGAAAGTAGATCATGGCTCCATTCACTGAAGATAGCTGGAGTGTTTAGAGAGTGTTAGCATTCACGCTACACTTATACGGAGATAGTGCATAACTCTTTGAGTCATATTGAGTGTTTGGAGATCTACTTATCCAATGCATTACTGATTATATATATGTTCCTTGTCACATTATGCCAATATATCATTATGAGTGTAATGAGATATCTTTGATGCTATACCATGATTTCTTAACTTAGTGTGCTCTCTTCAACTATGTATTTTATGCCTAATGGTTGCAAACCATGAGCACTCACTGAGCTTGAAAAAGCTCACACTCCCTTATGTTTATTTTGCAGAAAAATAGCTTGTGTGAGGAGGGGGTAGTGTGCAAGTGGTAATCCAAAACAAGACAATTTTTTGAGTAGGTGACTTGGTTTGAATTTGCAAATAATAGAGGCTATGTAGGACTCATCCATAGAGGGAATTAAACTTTGTTTTGTTTGGATTGTAATGAGACATTATGAACTGGTTAATTGGTTTTTGGGACTTTGGATTGTTTTAGAATGTCACTTGAAATGCTTAAACGGGTATGCATGTTAATGGATAGTATGTACGGTAAATTGGTTGTGGACTTGTAAATGCATAGTAGTATAGATAATTGGATGAAGTGTTGAATCGTATTGTTGTATGTTTTAATGATTGTAAGCATGTTTATGTGTTCTATGTATGCTATATAATAGGTTAGATTAAGGAAATTTAGCATGTTTTGTGGTCATGGCAATTTAGTTCTGATTTTTATACTAAGTAATCAAAGCCCTTAAAAATGATATAATGTTTGGAAATTTTGCATGACCAAGTTTTATAAGATTATTTTATAATTTAACTTCAATATTATAAAAATATATTATTTTGGAAAATTTTCCAAAATTACGATTTAGTCCTTAACTTTTATTTTTAAAATTAAATGAGTTTTACTTATCGGTTCTAGTCTTTTCTTCCAATTAATATTTTAAATAATATGCCATAGCATGTATGCATGTTTAAATTTCTGGTTTTATGAATGTTTCGTTTATTGTATGTAAAAAGTCAATTTTACTCTTGAATGTCATTTTAATGATTTTGTTAGAAGAGCATGATTTTAGGGCTTGCATGTTTAATTTCATTTATTTATTGGTAATTAAGTGTGTACCTATACAGTCTAAATGGTGGCTTTTATGGTATGTTATGATGGTCGATGAGGAGATATGATGTTCCGGATTCAGATTGGACCTTCCCGACCAGGTTTGGAATGCTACATTTGGTAATATCAGAGCTAGGTTTGTAAAAATTAGGTTTGCCAAGTTTGGCAGCACTTAGACCAAGGTTTATTAACTCTTAGGTTTAAAATATTTTGAAAAAAAATATTAATAAGCCTTAAATTTTAAACATGCCTTTGAATTTTACCAATTTTTCAGTTTGATCTCCCATAACTCGTTATGATTTTAATTTGATTGATTTAAAGTTTAGGATTCGATCTCCTTCCTCAATTATTCACTTGCATCAAAAAAAAAAAAATTGTATCAAGATTTTTAATTTTTTTAATTTATCATTTTCAAATTTGAGTTGTTTTAAATTTGTGAGTTTGGATTTAGATTATTTCAAGTTTTATTGGATCATTATGAATTTTGATATTTTCAAATTTGAATTATTTTGAGCAAGTCCTGACCCCTCTAAAATAGAAAATTTATAAAATTTTAAATTAATAAAGGTAAAATTACATTTTGGCCCTCCAAAAATTGATAGAAATTTGATTTAATCCTTTAAAAATTATAAAGATATAGGCTATTAAAATGGTGAAATTGCATTTCTACTATTAACAAAAAATACAATTTAATTTTGACCCCCAAAAAATTTTCTACCTTAGCCCTTAATTTTGAGTCCAAGTTAAACGAATTCAAAAGTTTTCATTTAAGTCACTAGGCTATTAAATCGTTGTTGTATGGCCCTCTCTGTCCATACTGTTTGTACCAATCGAAAGGTCTCATTCCCCTTCTCTTCTACAATTTAGTTTTTTTTTCTATAAAATAACTTTGAGCGTCACAAATATTTAAACCAAAATCCAAAAGCTTTCTTCTTTAATCTTCGACACTAGCCATCAGATCAACTTGGATCTAGAGTATGTTATAGTCGTCGATGGTACTAGTTCACCGTATCAATCATCGAATCATTGTTTGGAGCTTGGAGTTTGTTAGCAAGACTTTAAAAAAAAATTGACATATAAATATTATATATGAAGAAAAATATATCTAAAGAAATAGTTAATGTTTTTAAAAAACAATTACATATTTATTATTTGATTTTATAAATAAAACATAGATGAATTAAAAATAAAAAAACTCAAAAACAATATATATTTATTAATTATAAACATAAATTAAAAATAAAAAAACTTAAAACAACATGAAATAAAAAATACAAATATGAGTAGGAGAGGAATCGAACTCAGGACTTAAGAACAAAAGCATTAACATTTAATTATCTAACCAAAAACAGTGTAAATTGGTAAATATTATACAATTACTTTTTTTCCCCTAAAGAAAAGCAGATATCTTCCCATAATTGCAGAACCTACCATTTATATATACTAAAATTACATTAGTTTTTAATATCCTAATAAAATAAAATATAAATTATATTATTTTGCTACCAAAATAACAATAAACTTGGATTCAAAACTTATGGGTTAAAAAATAAATATCATTTATAGATTAAGTTTTTCATAAATATGGTTTATTTAGTTTTTCATAAATATGATTTATTTATTTTTTTCACAACAGAATAACTATAAAGTACAATTTACAATTTTATTTTCTAAATATTTGGAAACATAAGATCATATGAATTAAACATTAATTTTAAATATTCTATATTTTCTTTTTTATATAAACATTAAAATTCCTTAACATTAATCTTTGTTCATTTCTAAATAATATATATATTTTTAAATCTAGACTATTCACGTTACTAATGGAAAGGTAAACGGTAATAATACAATATTATGGATAATCAATAATGAAATTCACAATTTAAGATCCTAATTATATTCAATTATTTTTCCATTTAAATAAAAATAATATAAATTTTATAATCCTAATTAATCACTAGCTTACTTTAATGAATATTTTAGGAAATAAAAAAAATTAAAAACAAAATTTAATGGTAAGAAAAATAGAAGTGAAGACATTTAATCAATTAAATAATGAAACTTCATTATGTCCTTAGTTAAGTAGGCATGCAACCTTGAAAATTTTCAATGAAATATCATTAAAACATATATTAACTTCATTTAAAATACAAATAAATAAATAAATAAATTAAAACAACATCCTTAAATAGCTATGCATGAGAGTTACTCTCACAATCAATAAGGAAAGTTAGGTAGCATTTGGGGCTTTTAATGCAATATAATTTCTTGGAATGTAATGGTTTGGAAATGTGATTGTCGAAAAAGTTATTTTACAATATTCAGTATACATTGGAAGATATTTATTAAAATATCAGGAAAGTTACATTATCATTTTTTGGTTTATTAAGTACTCTTAAGAATGTAATGATAATTTATGAATTTACTCTTATTAAATAAAAGATAATATTCATGTATTTAATTTTTATAATAAACTTTACGCTTAACAAATATTTGGATTAAATATTCAATAATAAATTTTAATTGATATTTTAAATTTTTTTAATTTATAATGTTAATTGAATGTAAGCTTGTTTCAAATTTGTCTTACATATATTTTCTAAATATAATAATGCAAATATAAAATCATGTATATATAAAACTTGTTTTGGAATAAATGAAAAAAATGTATATATAATACTTGCGAATAATCTATTGAAATAATAGAGAAAATTTAGTATGACAAAGGAAGAAGGCGAATAATCTAAATATTATTTTTAATTTTCTCACATTTTATTAAGGAAATCACATTAGCATATTCATGAGAAAGTAACTGTTAAGGGGATTTTTTTTTTTCAAGAAAAATCAGACTGGTATATTGAAGAAAGAAAAGATACAAATGGGCTATCAAAATCCACAAGCCCACCAAAAAACAAAAAAAAAAAACCCAATTGTGGCAAAAACTTAAACGGTTCCCAAAGAAATAGACAAAAAAACTAAACAAAAATTAAATAAAACATCCAGTCTGATAACAGCTAGAATCCAATCAGCATTTTCGCATCTAATGCATCAATTCTAGTCCCCAAAAAAGCAGTTTCAAAACCCATTAGTTTCCACTTTCCTTCTTACTTCCCACACAGAGACCCCCTATCAAACAACCCTCAATCAGGTTCCTTTCTTCTCCATTGATCCATCTCCAATGATTCTGGCTCAAGGTCTCTTCCGATCAGGTATGTTCACGATTCTTCTTTCATCGCTTCTCTAGCTAAGTTGTGAGCCATAATAGTTACAGATCTGTTTATATGTTAAAGGTTATTTGGTGAAAAAATTGCTTTTGCTGCTAAATGTTCCTTATTATACCCTTCATCACCGATTTATCAGTATTCACTGAGTTACTTTTTTTTATTACTAATATTGAATCTCATTCGATGATAATTGATATGAACCCCATTTGTTTTTCCAAAAACACTGCTTGGAGGCACACAAGGGCCTCTTCTGCAAATGAAGAGGCCACATCCCTGTGTACCTTTGTTTTGAAGGCGAGGACTTCCCCCGAAGCATTTCTAGTCACCACCCTTGAGATTGATTTTGCCTGAGAGTCATCAAAAGCAGTGTCGAAATTTAGTTTGACGATGGAATCAATTGGTGGGCGCCAACCTATAGACTCATGCCTGGTGGTAAAATCTTGAATCTCACACCCCTCCAATTCCTTAATATATTTGTTTATGCATGCAACAATTTCTAGACCCATACTTTTCTTTCCCTTATGTAATTCTTTGTTTCTGGCTGTCCAGATCGCCCACAGAAAAAATAAAAAAATACTCGACATTGAATGTAGGAACTATTCTTGAACACCCAGGTAAGCCACTTCTAGTATGACAAAAATAAATCTGTTAATACCCATTCCAAATTCAAGCAAATCCAAACTTCTCGTGTCACAGGGCATTCTCTGAAGACATGGTCAATGTTTTCATCAGCTACCCTACATCAGGGACAGACTACCTCTAAGAGCAATCTCTTGCACCGAAGATTAACAAAATGGGGAATAAAATTCCAAGAAATTTTTAGGATTTTAATTTTCCCCGGAATGTGAATATTCCATAACTTTTTTTGTAAAATAACTTAGCCTCAGTCTGTAAATAATTAGGAATAAAGCCACGTAATAGTTTACAAGCACTTCTCACCGAGAATTCCCTCGAGGTCTTCCCCTTCCATACCATGAAGTCTACATGAGGTTCCATTGCTAAGGGAATTCATACAATTCTATATGTTTCTTCTCTAGAGAAGGTAGAATAAATTAAATCAGACTTCCATTCTATCTTTTGTTCATCAATAAGCTCTGCCACTTTACTTAGTTTACTGGAATTCCTAATTGATTCTACCTTGTAACTTTCAGTACTAGGGACCCACGCATCAATAGCAATTGAAATATTCTGACCTATTCCCACCTTCAAAGAAATCTCATTCTTCAGCAATCCTTTAGCAGCCCATACACTCTTCCAGGTATACGAAGGTAGTCGTTCTAACTCAGAATTAAGATAATCCGTATTTGAAAAGTATTTAACTTTTAAAACTTTCGTTAATATTGAATTTGAATTATTAAGAATACGCCAACTTTGTTTAGCTAATAATGCAACATTAAAGTTGGACAAACTACGGAATCCCATACCCCCATTCTCCTTAAGATCGCAAAGTTGTTCCAACTACACCAATGAATCCCTTTTCACCCTCGTCCTTTTTGTCACCAAAATCGAGCCATTATGCTGTCCAATTCCACACACAAAGACTTTGGAAGTAAAAAATAGGCCATAGTGTAAGCGGGTATAGCTTGTAAAACAACTTTAATAAACAATTCCTTACCTCTTTGAGATAGGAACCTCACATTCCAATTCTCAATCCGTTGCCTCATGAGATCCTTTAAGAGCTGAAAAGAAGCTTTTTTATTTTTCCCCACAACATTCGGCAAACCAAGATATCTTTCCATATTATTTGAATTTCTCACCCCAAGAATAATGGAAACAACTCTCCTGGATTCTTCCAAAATGTTGCTACTATAAAAAAATTGTTGATTTGTCGTAATTGAAGCTTTGCCCTGAGCATCTTTCGTATTCCCTTAGGATTGATTTTAAAACTTGTACGCTTCTCTTGCTAGCTTCTCCAAATAATATACTGTCATCATCGAACAATAGATGAGAAACTGAGAGACCCTCTCTACTTGCCTTTGTCCCTTAATCGACCCCTCCCTCAAGGCTATTCTTATAAGTGCCGAAAGGCCCTTACTACAACTTAGAAACAATAAGGACTAAGAGGGTCCCCTTGTCTAATTCCTCTTGTCGGTTTAAATGTTTGACCACTTTTCTCATTAATAATTACTAAATATGAAACTAAAGTGACATATTTCATAATATTTTCCACCCACAAACCTATCATATGCTTTGCTCATGTCTAACTTAAGTGCTATAAAACCTTTCTTCCTAACTCTTTCTTGTCTAAAGGTATGAAGAATCTCATGGGCAAGGAGCATGTTATCCAAAATTAATCTATCGGGCACAAAGGCACTTTGGGCACCATTAATGCAACTGCCTATAATGCTCTTGAATCAATTCGCGATCATTTTGGCTACTATTTTACAAAGGACATTGCATAACTAATAGGTTTGAAATTTCCTAAATTCATTGGATTAGAAACTTTAGGAATAAGTATAATATTAGTAAAATTAAAGCGGTCCACAAGCATACCTCTGTTTAAAATCCCCAAGTATAGTTCGTAACCTCGGCGCCCACAATATGCCAAAACTGTTGAAAGAATATAGCCAAAAAACCATCCTCTCCCGACGTATTCGTAGGACCCATCTCCTTAAGAGCCACCACATCCTCCTCCTTCGTAAAATTCTTTATCAATTTCAAATTTTCTTCCTCAGAAACACATCTTTTAATCCTAACAAGGGTATGCTCAATATCCCCACAACGATTAGATGAGAAAAATTGTTGAAAATAATGCCTTGCAATTTCCTCCAACTTCCCATCATCATGAGTTTCTCTTTCATCATCGTGTCTTAAATTGCGAATGGTATTCCTTCTCATTCTTTGTGAGGCATAATTATGAAAGAAAGTCTTATTTTTGTCCTCTAATTTCAACCAGTTTACTCGAGCCCTTTGTTCCCAATACATCTTGTCTTTATTTATCTCCAGATTAAGATGTACTCTAGTATCAATCAATTCAGCCATATTCTCATCAGTTCAGTCTTGATCTAAGAAAAACTCTATTTGTTTGTCACTTCCTTCTTTCGCCCTTCCCTAATCTATCTAACCCTAACTACACATCTCACAAGCCCACTCTGTAAAACTTTCAACTTTTCTAAGATATCACCTCTACCTGCTTGCCATAATCGTCTGACCTCATCTGCATAGGTTTCCTCCTTCACCCATTAAGCCTCAAATTGAAATACCCTTCTAAACATGAGCTTCAATCCTATATCTGTATCAAGTAGAATGGGACGATGGTCAGAAAAAAGAATATGACAAATGGTGAATTATTGCTGGTGGAAACATATCCTCCATTCCATATTTGCCACACCCCTATCAAGCCTTTCATGAATATTTGTCTTTGGTAAATTCTCTCTTTCCCAATTAAACCAAGTTCCTAAGAAATCAACATCTATTAGCTGACACTCTTCCAAAACATCCCTAAACTCTGCCATCCTCCTCTTTTCCCTTGGCGTATCACCCACCTTCTCAAAAGAATAAAAAATCTCGTTAAAATCTCCACAAACCAACCAAGGTAAACCTTAGAGTCGATTCAAGTTTCTCAACGTTCCCCAAGTAGTCTCTCTATTTTACGCTTAAGGGGAGCCATAAAACCCGATAAACCTCCATTCTTTTCCATCATCATTTTCCTTCAATGCGACATGAATGTGATAGGTCGAATAACTTTTTAAATAAATATTTGTATTATCCTTCCATGCCAAACATAAACCTCCTTTCGAACCATCCGCTGCAATATCAGTCCCATTTAGAAAACCACACTTCCTCCTAAAATTTTCCATTCATATCTTGCTTAGTTTAGTCTCCATAATGAGGACCACCTAGGGATTGTATAGTTTCAGCACATACCGAATTCCAAGAAATGTAAATAAAATTTAATATACCAATTGTTACTTTCCAACTGATTAAATTATCAGAAAAGTGATACTTTCCATTATACCAAATGCTACCTTATTGTATCTTTCAAAAAATAAAAAGAATCAAATAATATATTTTATTCTTTTACAAATTTAAAAATTACAAAACATGTTTAAAACATTCACAAATTTCTTAATCAAATTATATATTGCACAGATACACACATTCTACAACAAGGTTTTACTAATATTGTTGGCATGGATGACACAGACTCAATAGTTACCCCTTTTTTAAACTCAATTAATTAGAACAATCTATAATATATATTGTGTGCCATAATAAAAAAAATAAATAATTTTAATACGAAGTGATTTAATATATTTTTATCAATAAATATCATTAATTTGTGCATCTCAAAATGATAAAAACTAATTAAAAACTATATATATATATTTTGATAAATAAAACAAAGGATTACATAGAAATATTCATAAATGAGTTATTAGGTGTGCTTTCTTCTTTCAAGATCTCTTTAATCTCCAGCAGGAGTTCCTCGAACATATGCAAAACTTCATGACTTGATAGAGCCAATTTTGCTAAAGCATCTACTATCCGATTAGTCTTTAGGGACATATCTCAAAGACCACTTTCCTTCAAAGGTAAGAATTTGTTGAATCCTCCTTATTAAAGGGATTTTTGGACCTTCAATCTTCCTATCACTAATAGATATAACATTCTCAAGGTTATCTAACTAAATGATGACCTCATCATAACCTTGTTACTAAAGAAGAAGTAAGCTATCCAAAATGCCCCAAAGCTTAGCAACCACGACTGAACATTTTCCCAAGAAACGATTATAGCCCAAAATCTAGGTCCCCTTCCAATCATGAATTACTCTACATGCAGTTGGAAAACCAAAACCGGAGTGAACAACACCATCAATATTAAGATAAACACACATACTTGACTTCGGACGATCAGATCTCTACTGTGTACTAATCTCTAAAGCTTCATTGTAGGTAAAAATAAAATGTTTCGCCCAATAATACGAAACTTCGATGACTTTTTTTAGATTCATAGCTTTTCCTTGGAAGATGAACAAGTTACGATTTCTTCAAATGCGCTACAAGATTATCCCGAAGAAATAGGTCTAAGCGAATTCGCTCAAGTTATTGGTCATATGGACTTGCAAATTTGAGAATAACCATTCTTAAATATTACCAACAAAAAAAATCCAATATGATTGGGGGGAGTGATTTGATGCCAAATTTTCTTCGCATATGAACAATCCCTAAAGACATGTAAAATATCCTCAATACTATGACCACAAAGATGGCACAACTCATCTTGCACAATCCCCCTCTAAACCCTTTTAGAATTTGTCAAAAGCCTTTATTTAAGGATTAACCAGATGAACTGTCGAACATGTTGAGGGGCAGGTATTTTTCAAACCATAATCCAATTACTGTCCTTCAGATTCCAAAATTCCTCCTTAAGCATCCAATAAGTGCTTTTAAATGAGAAAACACCATTCGTAGTCATAGACCAAGAAAGAGAGTCCATGCCTGCTAATTCAAAGGGAGGTGGGTCGCAATCATACATTGGACGACCTCTTCTGGGAACTAAATCTGGAATAAATCAAGATTCCATGCGTCATTCCCCAAAACCATCTCATGAACTTTGCACTCAGTAAATATATTTGCATAACCTGAAATATACTTAATAAAAGGTCCCATATTGGGAGCCCAATTATCTTCTCAACATCGAATGGATTGTCCATATCCAATAGACCAGATCATATTATTACGCAATAAAGACCAAACCTTCGTAACATCATTCCATATAAAGGAATATCTATTCCTTAGAATGTAATCTGACATACCTGCCTGAATACCGTACTTAGCTCTAAGAACCTTAACCCATAAGGCTTTAGTCTTAGTGACTAGGCTATAACCAATTTTCATCATGAAGCCTTTATTTTGTTCTCCCAATATTCTAATCCTGAGGCCTCCATGTGATCTCGCTTGACAAATATTATCCCACCCAACTAAGGCCATTTTCCTCTTTCCATCAAAGGCACCCCAGATGAATTGTCTTGCCATCTCTTTAATTGAGTCACAAATACCTTTAAAAACCAAAGTCAATTATATAAGGTAGCTCGGAATAGTCAACAAAACATTCTGTGCTAAAGTAACCCTCTATGCAAAAAAGAGTTTTTTAGCCTCTCAACTAGAACGACGATTACGAACTCTCTTTAGTAGAAAATATAATGTGTTATTAGTAACTGTCTTATGAAAATGTGGAACTCCTAGATAATGTCTTAAGCCATTAACTTCATGAAAGCCTAGCAAATTATTGATATCCTCTATCAAATTATCCTTAACACCAGTAGAAAAGGACACATTTGTTTTCCTAGCATTAACCTTATGTCTGGAGAGCTCACAAAAAACTCTCTAGAAACTCTTTGAGAAGACCATTATACTTCAAATTAGCTTTGCTGAAAATAACCAAATTATCCACAAAAAAAGTGAGAGATTTGGTCCTGTGCACGATAACCGAATAGGACACCACTCTCCTGACGCGATAGTCGTATAGAAGCAATGGCTCAACCATTCTATGAAAAGGATGAAAAGATATGGAAAAAGTGGGCAACCTTGATGAAAGCCACTTACTGGCTTGAATTTTGAATTTGGAACTCTATTCCATAAAACCTGCATAGTAGATGTCAAAATAGCATCATAATAACCTGTATTAAATAAAAAGGAATACCTGCAGCTTTGAAAGAAGCGTCTACAAAATTCCATTCACTCTGTCATAAGCTTTCTCTAAGTCAATCTTTATTGCCATCTATTAGAGGTTCGTCTTAGTTCTTATGGAGTGTAAGACTTCCTGTGCAATGATAAGATTATCAATAATGCTTCTACCTACTATGAATCCAGCTTGTTCTTGGCCTATGAGTTTTAGAAAAATGCTTTTAAACATGTTAACAATAACCTTTATATTCTCACCATCGAAAACCTTTTTCCACTCACAGATGGCTCCTCCTAAATTATCCCACTGATTTTGAATGAACGCTGCTTTGAAACCATCACTACCTAGAGCTTTCAAAGGTGCCATGTCGAAAAGAGCAATCTTAATTTCTTTATTTGAAATATTTTTCCTAAGAAAATTAATGTCTTCTGAAACGAGACTCAGAAAGGTGCTCAGGGGTAAGTTCTCTAAAAGACTTGGAGTCTTTCCGTAAAGATTTTGAAATAAATTAACCATTTCAGCTTTAAGGACTTCAGGTTTAAATATCCACTCCCCATTGGAATTAGACAAAGAAATAATTTCGTTAAAGTTCATTGTTTGGATTGTAAGACTGTGAAAATATTTTGTGTTACGATCTCCCAACTTTAACCACTCGCACTTTGATTTTTGTTTCCAAAGCATCTTCTCATGATGAAGAATTTTCTCAAGCTCTCTCGAACCTACAATTCGCATTGAACAAGATAATTAAATCTAGATAAATACATAACTCGTTGTAAGTTAGAGAGCTTGTGCAGTAACTGTCTCTTCTGGTGATTGATGTTACAGTTGATCGTGATTTTAATGAAGTAATAAAAATGACCGTACCTGGAAACTAACTATTATCACGATGAAAGACAAGCGCACCTATCGAATAGTAGTATAGTTAGTGGCAAGAGTAGAATGTCGAACCCAAAGAAACTAAAAGTGCTAGTAATAACTTTCTTCCTATTATCTAACTTAGAAATAAAAAGGGGGTTTATTTAAACTAATTAATTGTAAACTAAACTAAGGACATGACAAGGAGTAAATTGGGGAATTACTTTGGGAAAAACTAAATGATAAAGGCAATACCCAAGGAAGAACCTACCTAGACTTCACTTGTTATTTAACTCTGAATTAGACGATTTCTTCATTCTACTTGATTCGTAGAGATCCCTAAATTATGTTAATATCTCCGTCGAGAATAAGAACACTTAACATTAGGTTGATTAATTGAAATCTCTTTCTAATTAAAACCCCTAGTTTTGCATTAACTCGATCTATGGATCCCCCTATTAGACTTGACTCTAATCCGGTAGATTTTTGTCATCTTATGTCTAGGATTGCGATCAACTCCGCTTAATGTTAGATCTACTCTTAAACAGGGACTTTTACTCCTCTGAAGAAGCACATTCGACTTGAATTAATATCCTGAAATATCAACTCAAGAATTAAAAGCACAATTAAGAACAAATCAAATATTTATCATATAATTCAGATAACAATAACAAGATCCGTCTTAGGTTTCATCCCCCTTAGGTATTTAGGGGTTTAGTTCATAATAAAAAGAGAAAACATCTCAAAATAAAGAAAACAACAAAACATAAAGAAAACCCAAAACTCCTGAAAGGATTGAAGGGAGATCTTCAGTCTTGATGTAGATCCTTGCTTTTGAGATGGATCAATCGACTTTCCTTAAGTAATTCTTTGCCTTTTACTTTGTATGTCGGGCCTCTCCCTTAAGTCTTCTCCTAGGTGTTTATATAGACTTTGGAATACTCTTCTTAGCCTCTAAGTAGCTTTTTCCGTGTGAAATTGAAACTCATCACGATAGGGACACGCCCGTGTGGCACGCCCGTGTGAGTTGAGCCCAGGCTGTGTTCAAGTCTACTAATGTGGCACGGGCGTGTGTGTACCCGTGTGAGGAACTCCACGCCGTGTTGATTCCTTACTCTGGCTCATTTTCTCCGTTTTTGGCCCGTTTCTCATTCTTTTCACTCTTCTATGCTCACCTAAGTATAAAACATGAATTTAAAGGATTAGGAACATCAAATTCCCCAATTCAAGGGATAATTCATCCAAAATTATGCTAAGCATGGGGTAAAAACATGTATAAATTACGGTTTATCAACAGTAAACACATTTCTTCCATTTTTTGAGCTTATCAATATACCTATCAATCATACTATTCACGTCACCATCAAAGCTCCAGTTATCCCTCACAAAATCGGTAAAACTCAGATGTTTCATCTAGCTAGCTAAAAATCAAAAAGGGCACTCATTCAAGGAATTGGGAATAGAACAAAAATTTAGAAGCAGCAGCCTATGGTTTAGATTTAGTTCTTGGGAGGTTATTCACCAAGCAGTTCGAGAAATTCTCCATCCAGGCTACATTCCCTACAGCCCTATCCAGTCTCTCAAAAAGATTACCTCCATGCCACATAAATGGAGGACCTTGAAAACCCAAGTCATGAAGTTGAGCTTTGTCCATGAAATCACCAAAGAACTGACACATGTGCCCTTTAACATGGCAACCTTTTTTGTCTTCTGAAGAGAGAATGTTATTAAAATCGCCAATGGCCATCCAAGGGTAATGCCCAATCTAGATACAGAGGCTTAAGTCTCTCCACAATACTTTCCTTTTCTGTCTATCAGGACTTTTATACACAAAAGCAAAAAAGACAGAATAAGGATGAAGATTGGAATGAATACGAACCAGAATAAATTGGAAATGATTACCAACCACATCCAAATCAATTGAATTATTCCAACCTAGCCAGATACCACCAGAAAAACCCACTTCTTCCACTTGATGGGATTTTCCCCAACCCACTTCTTATTGATGACTGAGAGAAGAATTCTCCAATCACTCGCTCTCTTCCATCAATAAATCTTTCGCATAATTACCATTTAGTTCTGACACGATTAGTTCTGCTGCTCACCTTATAAACTTAACGAAGGGAACTCGAGAATTTTCGAAAGTCTTGAAATGATTCCCTAGGCCCTTTAAAGTTTTGTTTAATTTCCACCTTCCTTTTGAACTTGGTGCTTTTGCTCCATAACCATTGTTAACCTATTTAAAACATTGATTTCCAGTCAAAACAACACTACCCCAACCTCCTCACCAATAAGTTGAGAGTGGGTGCTCTTTTTGAACACTACCACTGAGTGATTTTTGGAGTCCAATAGACTATCTTTCACCCCCACATCGACCACTAAATTTTCCTCAAAACTAGGATTAAAGTGCACCACGTGTTCGACGCGATTTTCATTAGAAATGGAAGAGGCTAGTTTCGCCCTACTTGTGTTAGAAACACTTTGCATATTTGAAACAAAAACTAAAAAGTGGATGGTTTTACCTGATTGTGAGAACTGTTGGGTCTCTCCAACACTGGGATGTGGCCTGCAAGGGTCACCTAAGAGCCTGGAAGAATATGCTCCACAAACAGCTAGCTGCTGGACTATTTGTAACATCCAGAAATCGGGCCTAAATGGAATGGTGGTTGCGAAACCATGAGTTTGAGATAGAAAAGTTTAATTTCGATAATTTTTTATGATTTACCGAGTGATTAGATGCATGTGTTAAAGTATTGATAGAAAATTTTATGAATTGCATGTCTAATTTGCCTATGATGACTTAATTGCAAAAGTTGATAAATTTGAGTTCTAGATGTTAAAGGATTTAATTGAAGAGTATAATTGATGTAGAGGACCTTAAATGGTAATTATATCATAGGTTTTCATGGACAAAAATGGACATACATAGGTAGAAATAACCAAAGTTTTTAATAAAGGGCATTTTAGCCATTTGGTAATTAAAATGAATTTGAAAAATAACTAAAAATTTTGGAACAGCAGTAGTGACTTGAATTTGAAAAATCACTAAAAATTTCAGAAATGGAATTAAATGGTGAATGAGATTTAAAATTAAATCTTATTGAGCCTGTTTTCATAGGAAAGAAACAGAGAAAGCAAAGGAAGTCTATATTCCAAGATATTTAAATTCTTGTGAGACTGGTTCAGAGGGATTTTGTGATCTCCTATTCTAATTTTAGAAATTCATTAAAAAATTTTACAAAAAGAATTATAAGTCATAATTCATATGTATAGATTCTTTGTTGAGTCTATTTTCATTAGAAATAAGTAAAAACCCTAAATGAAAATGCACTAAGAGATAATTGATTTTTAGTAAGGAGAGGTAAGAACAGTGGGACTGTGAAATAGGGGAACTTTTAACTAATAAACTGTACTAATTGGCCACACTAAAAATGCTGGAAAATTTATGGTAAGAAGATATATGATCCTAGTTTCAAGGAAAATTTACGGATTTAAATTTTGAGTTTTATAACTCGAGTTATAATTAATTTAGTGACTATTACGTAGGTGGACAATTTTATTATAAATAGTGCAAATGAATTGTTTTGATTTGCATAAGTAATCGGAAAATTTTTAATGTTCTCAGTTTGGTTCTGAACCATGTCAATTGTATGATTTAGGGCCTCAAGGGCCTTTTTTAGGGATATTGGGTGAATGTGAGTGAATTAATTTAAAAAAAAAACAAATTTTTATGCCCCAAATTAGTAAGATAAGTTCAGTAACGCCTTATGCTCGACTTCGACGACGGTCTCGGGTAAAGGGTGTTACATTTATTGGTATCAGAACAAGAGTTTAGTCGATTCTCAGAATATTCAGTATGAGTAAGGGTCTAGCTATACATGCCATACGTATATATTGATAGAGTGACGACTCTTGACGATTTTAAAATGTTTTTCTTTTATAGTTATGGATCCCGAACGAGTCGATGCAGATGATGTAGAAATTAACATGCTTGCTTCCACAGAAGGGACGGTGCCATCAGATAGTAGTGAAAGGCCTGTTACAGTTAGTCAGAGAGGAGGGGCTCGAGAAGCCTTCTTCCAAGTTATGAATGAATGTTTTACTGAGTTCGTTCTTACGAATTCTGCTGTTAGACCTCCACCCCCTCATGATCCTCAGACTACCCATGTAGCTTCCCCAGTCACAGATACAGTCAGAAGAGAGAAGCCACCAGTTGTGTAACACCCCAAAACCCGGCCTAGAAGTTAGGCCCGAGTTCGGTGAAAACCTTGTTTTCATTGAAAACCCTTCTAAGAAAAATTTCAAGTAAAATCCTAATTTGTATTTGCTTTTAAAACGAGGTGTATTAAAAGCTAAAAAAAATTTCCTTTAACTGCAGAAGCTTATTTTAAAGACAACACGTAGTTTCAGAAAACTTGAAATGTGTTTAACAAGGAATAAACCCAAGTTCCGTTTCTAAAATACAAAGCACCGCAATAATAATGAAATAATAATAATCAGAGGGAAGGCCTTATTACAATCCGAATAAAAATCATTTAAAATACTAGGAATTAAATAAAAGACTAAGTCTTAAACTTCTTGCTAAGTGACCACCTCCGAGTCCCTCCATCCATCGAACCGCCTACTGAGGATCACCTAAAAAAATAAAAGAGGAGGGGTGAGTTTACGAAAACTCAGTGTGTATGACCCTCATCAAACAAATAGCATACAAACATTCAACTGGGCCTAAGCCCTTATCACATAACAGTGCCCTTTGGGCCTTAGCCCATAGTGGCCTCGGTTGGGTCTAAGCCCATATCATAGTAGCATAATAATATCATGCATGCAATGCTATGAAAACCTTCCCCAAATAATCCATCCGCTACACAACATCACTGTCAAACTGAAACAGATCTATGGGGTTATCTAAATTGACCCACCCATCTGCTACACAACAATGGTAGCCCGGTTGCGGTACTACCTAACATTGCAGCAAAGTTGCTAATCAAATATTGGGCTTAAAAAGCCATTGGTGGATCCACGATCGTCAAGCAACCATGTGATCCTCATATACTTCCTCCGTTCCATAATTCCTAACCCATATGCAACCTAAACAGAATATCATATGAATGCAGCAATCATACATGTAACATAAATCCTACATTTAACACATAGGGGTATTCTCGTCATTCTTGCCCAGGGTTATTTCAGTAAGTCTACCCTACAGGGGTATTTCCGTAATTCTACCTTATAGGGGTATCTCAGTAATTTACTAACGTATGGGTCTTAATTACGAACTTTGGTCCGTCAACAAGTCCTCGTTGGCTAAAGTGAACAGACATTATGCACCAGGTAGGATTCTAGAGAAGAGGAGGTGGGTCATTAAGATCGCTTAAGTACCAAGCTCCCCCTAGATCCAATCCTAGACATGCATTTGCCCATTGTCACACTCTAACCTTATGGCTATAAATTAATTAAGTTTTATGCTTAAGGATTTATTAAAAACTAGGCCTAAAAGTCAATTATAAAACCCTAGCAAGTCTACAGGCTTCATACATTCATATGGCCCATCAGACCCAATCACATTTATATGGCCCATTAGGCTCAATCACACTTATATGGCCCATCAGGTCTGAATCCATTCCAAGCCATTCAACAAACTTAATCAGCTCATCATATATTACCATATTATCAACTTTTACTTATTTGGGCCCACGAGCCCGTCGGGCTCATTTGGCCCATTCTGGCCTAGTTGGCCAAAACATGACCCAAGTCTATGAGATCACTCATGGGGTCTCTGTTATCATATCGGTTACCCTTGTACGAGTGTTCACGCACTCGCACGACTAACGTAGCCAAACTTTCGGCTTTTCAGCATTTCGGCATTTCGGGATTTACCGATCTATGTGTATGTAGTGTGTGTACACACCTTCGGCTTTATCAAACTATTGAATCATAGGGTAGAAGTACACACCTTATTACAATGAGTACCAAATATTCATAATCGTCAGAACCTATATTCAAACATCGCGCTTCATTAGTCACTACCCATTAATTCAAAATAAAACCACTACACTTACTTACTGAAGGGCAAAGTACACTTGCCTTGATCTACTGCGATTTGCCTATTTAATCCGTGGTCCGTTGCCCCTCTTCCGCATCCAGTCGGAAAGTCCCGAACTGCTGACACCTTACGTCGCTTAAACTTGAGAATAGTGGTTACGTGTTCAAATCCCGTTGTCACCTTCGCCATCTCCTTACCACTAACATCCCCTTTTTCCATCGGGATTTGGCATTCAATCTCACATACAAGATTGCTTATGGAAGATTCAACTAAAGAGAACCCAAGAGAGCAAGATTGAAACCAAAAATTGATTTGGTCAAGGTTTGAAGGGTTACTGATAGCACAATAATAATTTCGGCAAAAAAGAGGGTGGAATTATTTGGCTTTTCAGCTTTTAAACTAATAAGGTTTATTCGGCACAAATTAAAGAAGAAGAGTAGAAGAAGGAATCGGCTAACCCCAAAGGGTAAATCAAAAGAGAATTGAGGAGAGAAAGAATGGAAAAAGAATCAGCTAGCAAAGATAGAAAAGCCAATCGGTACTTAAAAAAAATGAAGAATTTGGCATTAGCTTAGGATCCCAAACTCAGCACATATTTATAGCCTATAGCTGAATTGCTGGACCCTCAATTCCCAATTCAACTCCATCACTTCCCCCTTCTCATCTCCTCTTTTTTCTTCCTGATAACTCCCTAATCTATTTCTTAAATTTTCTCTCCTGAACACTCCTCTTAGAGTCCATCTTCACGCCACTTCCAACTTTCTAGAGGGCCAAAATTAAACTCCTAAAATACTAAGCTAGGATCTAAAACTCAAGGCCCAATACTTCTAGGCCCAAAACTTAGTGTGTTACAAATTGATAAAATTAGAAAATAAAGGGCCGAAGAGTTTCGGGCTACTAAAGATGACGATGTAGAGAAAGCTGAATTTTGGCTCGAAAATACTATCAGAGTTCTTGATGAGTTATCTTGTACACCAGAAGAGTGTATTAAGTGTATGGTGTCACTTTTTAGAGATTCAATTTACCATTGGTGGAAGACACTTGTGTTAGTAGTACTAAAAGAAAGAGTTATTTGGGATTTCTTTCAGGAAGAGTTCCATAAGAAGTACATCAGTCAGAGGTTCATTGACCAGAAAAGAAAGGAATTCCTTAAACTAAAGCAGGGTAAGATGATAGTGACTGAATATGAACATGAATTTTTCAGACTCAACAATTATGCTAGAGAGTGTGTGCCAACTGAAGCTATTATGTGCAAGAGATTTGAAGATGGGCTCAATGATGATATTCGACTATCCATTGGTGTTCTAGAGATAAAAGAGTTTGTTGTTTTAGTTGACAGAGCCTGTAAGGCAGAGGAGTTGATGAAAGAAAAAGAAAAAGGCAAAGCTAAAATTGAGATGTAAGATACGAAGAAAAGACAGCCGTTTCAGTCTACATCCAAGATGCCTAGAGAGTTCTCTACCAGATCAAACTTTTTAGCTGGGTATTTGTACAGAAACAAAGATAACGAAAATATGGGTTCGAAAGCTCAGACTACCTCGATTGCGAGTGTAGGCAGTGTCCGACCGGGCAGACCAGAGTGTCCACGGTGCTGTAGATGTCATTTTGGCCAGTGTCGAGTAGATGAGAGTGGTTGTTACAAGTGTGGTGCTCCAGATCATTTTATGTGAGAGTGGTTAGAAATGGTTAAAAAGGATGAATTACAGAGTGCTAGGTCCGAGAATGTTCTAGTCCGAGGTAGACCACAGAGAAAACTTAGAAACAGGGGCAGGTAATAGAGGTGTGTCTAGAAATTCAGTAGTGAGACCAGATGTTAGAACACCCGTAAGGACCTATGCCATCCGTGCTCGTGAAGAGGCATCCTCCCCTAACTTAATTAGGGGTACATTTTCTCTTTATGATGTTATTGCTTTGATTGATCAAGGTTTGACCCATTTCTATGTTTGCATGAAATTGATGCCTAGTATGAACATGTCCATAGAGTCTACGAGATTTGTGATTAAAGTATCGAACCCATTGGGTCAGCATGTATTAGTAGACAAAGTATGTAAAAATTGCCCTTTGATGATTAGAGGTTATTATTTTCCAACCGATCTCATGCTATATCCATTTGATGAGTTTGATGTGATTCTTGGTATGGATTGGTTGACTGCGCATGATGTGATAGTGAATTGTGGAAAGAAATTCATTGAGTTGAAATGTGAAAATAGTGAAATTCTTCAGGTTAATTCAGATGGGTCAGATAGCTCAATTGCCATGATTTCTATTATGTCTACTTAGAAATGCTTGAGGAAAGGATATGAGGCTTATCTTGCTTTTGTGTTGAATACTAAAGATACAAAGTTGAAAATTGAGTCAGTGCCTGTTGTATGTGAGTTTTCTGATGTGTTTTCGGAAGAACTACCAGGTTTGCCTCCTATTAGAGAAGTTGAGTTTGGTATTAAGTTGGTTCCGGGTACAACACCCATTTCTATTACTCCTTATAGAATGGCTCTAATGGAATTAAAAGAATTGAAAGTTTAGTTTCAGGAATTAATAGATAAAGACTTTGCAAGACCTAGTTGTTCACCATGGGGTGCACCATTACTTTTTGTGAAAAAGAAAGATGGTTCGATGAGATTGTGCATAGATTATCGACAGCTTAACAAGGTAACTATTAAGAACAAGTATACACTGCCTAGAATTGACTATTTGTTTGATAAATTAAAGGGAGCTACTATGTTTTCCAAGATAGATTTGAGTTCCGGATATTTTCAGTTGCTAGTTAAAGAGTCAGATGTTTCGAAGACTACTTTCCGGACTAGGTATGGCCATTATGAGTTCCTTGTGATGCCATTTGGCTTAACTAATGCTCTTTCCATTTTTATGGACTTAATAAACTAAATTTTCAGACCTTACTTGGATAAATTTATAGTTGTGTTCATTGATGATATCTTGATTTATTCTCATGATAAGACTGAGCATTCAGAGCATTTGCGAATAGTTTTACAGACTTTGAGCGATAATCAGCTTTATGCCAAGGTTAGCAAAAGTGAGTTCTGGTTACAGGAAGTCGGTTTCTTGGACATATAGTCTGAGGTGAAGGTATTAGAGTTGATGCGAGCAATATTTCGGCCATTATTGATTGGAAGCCTCCTAAGAATGTATCAGAGGCTAGAAGTTTTCTTGGTCTTACTAGTTATTATAGACGATTTATAGAGGGATTTTCCATGATAGCTACCCTATTGACAAGATTGCTATAGAAAGAGGTCAAGTTTGAATGGACAGAAAAGTGTCAGCAGAGTTTTGACAAGTTAAAGGCATTGTTGACTGAAGCTCCTGTCTTAGTACAACCAGAACCGGGTAAAGAGTTTGTGATTTACAGTGATGCGTCCTTGAATGGACTAGGCTGTGTACTTATGCAGGAAGAGAAGGTAATTGCTTATGCCTCTAGATAGCTAAAGCCACATAGAGAAATTATTCGACACATGATTTAGAATTAGCTGCCATTGTATTTGCGCTGAAAATCTGGAGACATCACTTGTATGGTGAGAAATGCCGAATATTTACTGATCATAAAAGTTTGAAAATTTTGATGACACAGAAAGATTTAAATTTGAGGCACTATGGGGGCTTGAACTGATTAAGGACTATGATTTGGTTATTGATTACTATCCAGGTAAGGCTAATGTTGTAGTTGATGCATTGAGTCAAAAATTTTTATTTTCTTTGCGAGCTATGAATACTCGATTGTCATTGTCTGATAATGGTTCTATCTTAGCCAAATTAAGAGCTAAACCAATGTTTCTTGAAGAAATTTGTGAAAGTTCAGAAAGATGACAGTGAGTTACAAGCCAAAAGAGCTCAATGTGAGTTGGGTATAGAGTCAGAATTTCAGATCAGTTCTAGTGGTTGTTTGAGGTTCAGAAATCTAGTATGTGTACCAAAGAATGATGAGCTTATTTGAAAGATCTTAGAGGAAGCACATAGTAGTTCCTTGTCTATTCATCTAGGTAGTACAAAGATGTAAAATGATTTGAAGAAAATGTATTGGTGGGTAGGAATGAAGAGAGATATCTTAGACTTTGTTTCTAGATGCTTGATCTACCAGCAGGTAAAAGCCAAACATCAGGTACCTTCAGGTTTATTGAAGCTTGTGCTAATTCCTGAGTGGAAATGAGACTGAGTTGCTATGGATTTTGTGACAGGATTGCCATTGACACCGAGAAAGAAAGATGCAGTATTGGTTGTGATTGATAAGCTAACGAAGTCGGCTCATTTTATTCCAGTTCGTATGGATTATTCACTTGACAAGTTGGTCGAGTTGTATATTTCAGAGATAGTCAGACTACACGGAGTATCGTTATCAATTATTACAGATAGAGACCCGAGATTCACTTCGCGGTTTTGGAAGAAGTTACAAGAAGCTTTGGGCACAAAGTTGAGTTTTAGTACAGGTTTCCATCCTCAGACCGATGGTCAGTCAGAGAAAGTTATTCAGGTACTTGAGGATATGCTCAGATGTTGTGTTTAAGAATTTCAAGGTAGTTCACTACAGCAAAATAGGGCTTTAGCGGCGTTTTTGGCGGCGTTTGGACAAAAATCGTCGCAAATATTATACATTAGCGGCGTTTGCAAGAAAACGCCACTAAAAATAGAGCAATAGCGGCTTTTTTGTAGAAACGCCGCTAAAAGTTTGAGCAATAGCGGCGTTTTTCTAGAAACGCCTCTAAAAGTTTGAGCAATAGCGGCGTTTTTTAGGAAAAAAGCCGCTAAAAATTTGAGCAATAGCGGTGTTTTGCAAGAAGCGCCGCTAAAAGTTTGAGCAATAGCGGCATTTTTCTAGAAGCGCCGCTAAAAGTTGAGCAACCATTTTTGTGTAGGGACTCGTTTTGATTTGATCCAATTTAATTTTCATATTTTTTTTTCATATTCTTGTTTTGAATTATATTTTATTTTGATACATTCGCTTATAAACAATGAGAAAGTTTCATTGTAGTTACTTAATTATGAAAAGTTGCAAATTGATAACTAAACTATTTAGAAGTTTTCATTTAAGTTACAAAGCTGTTAAAATTGATTTAGGGTTTAATTTTGGGGTTTGGAGTTTAGGGTACTCTAGGTGTATGGTGTTTGTGGTTTAGGGTTTAATATATTTAGGTATAAGGTTTAGGGTTTAATTTTGGATTTTTTAGAATATAAATCTAAATAAGATAAATATAAATTAATATTTAAAAAAATATATATCAAAATTAATGGGTTAATTCCCAAAAGCATACATGCACAATGGTTTAGTATGCAATTTTATACATGAACTTTAATTTGATCCAGATCTTGTAAAGTTATATTAAGACAATTATTGATATAATTAACATCATTTTTTTATTAATTATTTTCATATTTCATACATAAATATTTATATTTATTCAATATAAAAATATATTGATATATTTATTTTTTAAAATGTGCATGATTAAATCAAAATTAAAGTTTCAACTATACTGAGGGTTAAGGTATACTGTTAAGGTTAATTTATGGTTTAAGGTTGGAGTTTAAATGTACTTAATGGGTTAGGGGTTATTGTTTTGCGGTTTAGGGTTTAGGGGATATAATTTAAGGTTTAAGATTTAAGAGTTACTATTTTAAGGTTTATGGATTATGGGTTTAGGGATTATGAAGCTTTATGGTTTTGGGGTTTGAAGTTTAGGGGTACATTAGGGGTCAAGGTCGGGGTTAGTGGTTAGGTCTATGTGTTAAACGTTCAGGGTTAAAAGGTTTAGGGTTTAGGGGTTTAAGTTTTATGTTTTATGGTTTAGGGTTTAAAGGATGTGATTTAATGGTTTAAGGTTGAGGGTTTAGATTAGTTAGTACTGTTAATTATGAAAAGTTACAAATTGATAACTAAACTATTTAAAAGTTAATTTTCATTTAAGTTACAAAGCTGTTAAAATTGATTTAGGGTTTAATTTTGGGGTTTGAAGTTTAGGGTACTCTAGGTGTATGGTGTTTGTGGTTTAGGGTTTAATATGTTTAGGTATAAGGTTTAGGGTTTAATTTTGGATTTTTTAGAATATAAATCTAAATAAGATAAATATAAATTAATATTTTAAAAAATATATATCAAAATTAATGTGTTAATTCCCAAAAGCATACGTGAACAATGGTTTAGTATGCAATTGTATACATGAACTTTAATTTAATTTGGATTAAGTCATAATAATATAAAAATATAGGGAGTAAATGATAATAAAAATTACCGGCATTTTATAAAAAAAGGCCACCAAAATTCATCAAGAAATCGCAAAACGGTGACGTTTGTAACTTTTTTATTAGCGACGCTACTCAAAAACGCCACAAAAGGTATGGATTAGTGGCGTTTTATACATAAACGCCACAAAAATCTATCGATAGAACGGAAAACGACGTTGTTTGTAACTTTGTTATTAGCGGCGCTACCGAAAAACGCGACAAAAGGTATGAATTAGTGGCGTTTTATACATAGACGCCATAAAAATCTATCGATAGAACGGAAAACGACGTCGTTTGTAACTTTGTTATTAGCGGCGCTACCCAAAAACGCCACAAAAGGTATGAATTAGTGGTGTTTTATACATAAACGCCACAAAAATGTATCGGTAGAATAGAAAACGACATTATTTGTAACTTTTTATTACTGGCGCTTCCTCTAAAACACCGCAGATATCTGTCAAGAGATCAAAAATGCCATCGTTTTTAGTTTTGTTATTAAGCTTAAAAACACCGTATATATATATCTTGACGACGTCGTATTTGTAGATACTTTAGTGGCATTTTTCTATTAGAAACGCCGGAAAACATAAATTTTTTTAGCTAAACGATGCCGTTCCGCAATGCTCGGTTTTATTTTCACTCCATCCCCAAAATCCCTAAGTGTTTTATCCTACAATTTTTGCCAAAATCCCTAAAAATTGACTGTAAAAACCCTAAAATTGAAGAGTGACCTCCCTTGTCTGTGTTTCATTTTGAAGTTCAAAGTTGAAAGCTTTATCAGCGCAAGTTTCCTTTTTCTTTATCAAATCTTGATTTCTTTGAGGTATAAACAATTTCTTTGGTTCTTTAATCTCGACACCCCTCAAATCACAATTTGTCCGTTATCTGGTATGTAAGAAGAGGCGAAGAATAAATCGGCAGGTGTGTTCCCTCTGACTTTTTTGCCTTTTCATTTATTTTCCCTAATTTTATCAGTAAATTTTCCTCACCATTCTCTATTAATTAATGAGTTATTTTTCTTTAATTTCCAGAATCACTAATAATTATAGCTTACATTCGACACTTCATCAGTCCTTTTGGTTCTGACAAATCCGGGTAAGTTGTTTTGGTTCGACACTACATCAAGTTGTTTTTTCTGCTTATAACAAAAGAAATAGGATTGAAAATGGTTACGCTTCTAATCTACGACTAGGAATAAGATTTAGGGATATGAAACTTATATTGTCAGTTCTTAGCAGATGAATGATTTAGGAAATGTTTGTTTACTGATTAAATTGTTAGTTTATGTCATTGAGAGACCCTCTAATTTGTGGGGCTGAATTTGGGGTCCATTGTTAATAGGGCTCTATTTTTGACATTTTTAGAGGTTTGAGATGAAAGCTGGCATGTCTTTTTCCATTTAATTGATAATTGAATGGGGCTTTTGCATGAAATTGTATAACTTGTACAAAATACAACTCAAAATTGTACAAAATTGAGAGAACAAACTGGTAACTCTCATTGCTTGAATAACCAAATACAACTCATTTGCACCAGCTTTCTCTATTCCTTTTTCAAATTGTTTATACAAATATGGAGTTAAATTATCTTTGAGGGTGACATGAATGTCTATGAATTCTGGAAACTGATATTTTCTTAACCTTTTGTGTATGAAACAATAATATGATAGGGTAGCTTATGCATTTCAAATTAGTTGGGTTAAACCATTTGATGTGCTATGTATAATGCCTATGCAATGAGCCTTTCATGCGTGGATACTGATCACTTGTTCTGCAGTTCTGCAGTTCGACAAGGCATTTTTTGTGACTAGATTCTGCGTTTCTTCTGATCACTTCACCATTTCACTGGTTAGTTTTTTTTTTTTATGTCTTATGTTTATATCATTTGGAAGACAAAAAATGGGTAGACCATTTTAATAGTGTATATTTGGTTTCTTATAAGCTATAATTTTGTTAAAGGTTCATTCTAGTTTTTATAATAGCATTAAAAAAACTGGTTAACATGAAAGTTCATTCTATTTTTTATAATGGCATTAAAAAAACTAGTTAACACGTGGTATCGATAAAATGTGCAATATGATACCTTTAGCCATTTAGAACATGACTCATTGTACTGAAGTATATTGAATTTAATTTATTATTTTTGATTTTATGCAGTTTCTTTTTTATTCTTCTTGTAGCTTCTCAAAAGTTTAATGGTTTTAATTTTACAGATCCACTTGAAGCACTGTTACAAGTTTGGCATTTAATTAGTTACTGCTTCATGCTCCTCCTGCAACTATTGGTTCAACTGAAGCTGCCATTTAGGGTGTTTCTGTCATTTTAATTTCTCTCATTGGATTTGTTAAATATATTATTATGATCTCTTCGGATAATTGTAGTTGTTCTAATCAAGCCAAACCTGTAGGACTTGCTTAAAACTTTGCAAGACGAACTGTTGATAAACTGAGACTGTATAGCTCTTTCTTCAAATTGGTAAGGTGATTTCTTTTAATTTCAATCAATGGCTGATTTCTTTAAAACCTGCCAATTTTGCTTTCTAAAAAAAGGTTACTTTTAATTAATTTTTGTTTTTATTGTTTGATTTTCAAAATCAAAATGGCAACAGCATCAGTAACGAGAAAGCCTTATATCTCAGATTTCTTGTTTCTCTTCAATCAACCGGAGATTTCAGCTCTATCATCGTCCAACTTTTCGTCCGGCAACTTGCTCAAGGGTATTATCGTATTCAGATAATTATATTTACTTGAAAGATAATTGAGTTGCTTAACATGCTGATCAATGCTTTGTTAACTTGTAATTTGTCTTAGATGCTACTTAATTCAATATTCCTAATTACAGAATGTTATGTATAAAGCTTGCTTGTGTTGAACTATTTCCTTTTGTTGAAGCTGCATGTATGTATTTCAGTTATTGCTTACTGCTCCTCCTGCTACTGTTGGTTGAACTGAAGCTGTGTTTTGGTTGAAATATTGCTTGGGCAGGTACATATCTATTTAATGAATGAAAAGTTGAATTGATATATGGTATAAGGTAGTTAATATGCGGTCTACCATGCTGTAGGTACTAACGACCAGCTGCATTAATATTTTTTGATATTATTAAGGTACGTTTTAGTTCATAATTATGATGAATAATATTTTTATCATGATGATTTTTAGAAAATTAATCTTTTGGGGCTTCGATTTTGTATCGATTTAGTTGCTGATTTTCCTGTAAATTTTCCATGTTTGCCAGTTTGCCATGTTCTTTTTCAATTCAATTTTATTACCATGTAGCTTGCTTGTCCATAACTACGATTCTTTTTTGATATTATTATATTCAATTTTAAAGGTATTTGTATTAAAAAAAAAAAGATTCATAGTTTATAGGTTGGAAACCTGATGGGTTGCCTTATATCGCACTGTAAGATATAACGGATCCTCCCTAGGTGTAACAACACCACGTATGATGAATCTTAAAAAATTCATAAAGACTTGAAAAAAGTTCTATCGAGCTCATTTACTATTGAATATTTATATAACCTTAATTTATTTCCAATTTGCTTATAAAAATTAAACTACGATTCTTTTTTGATATTATTATATTTAAATTACTATTTTTTATATTAATAATGTTTGATTTTAATATTTAATATTTTTAAAGGTATTTGTATTAAAAAAAAAGATTCAAAGTATATAGGCTGGAAACCTGACAGGTTGCCTTATATCTCACTGTAAGATATAACGGATCCTCCCTAGGTGTAACAACGCCACGTATGATGAATCTTAAAAAATTACATAATAAACAACTTACCCGTGTAACTTACATAATTTATTTCAAATTACATAACTTACATAATCTGTTTCAAATTACATAATTTATTTCAAATTACATAACTTACATAATCTACATAACTTACATAATAAACAACTCACATAATTTATTTCAAATTACATAACTTACATAATCTACATAACTTACATAAAACATAAATATATATCATATCAAAACTTACATAATAAACAACTTACCCGTGTATCTTATTGCCAACTTTAGACTTCAACAACTACGAAATCGATAGGACTTGGATGAATTTGTCAAGGGCAAGCAACGAGTATCGAAATGGAGTGCAAACTTTTTTATATTTTGCATTTCACAGTTCAAGCCAAGAGAATATGATTCTTTGCCCATGTAAGAAGTGTGGCAATATTTATTGGCATTATCGTGAAGTTGTCTACGAACATCTAATTGTTGATGGCTTCATTCGGGGGTATAAAAAATGGATTTTCCATGGAGAGTGTACACCTAGTGGAGCCTCTTCGATGATTAATCCGGGTTATCCTTATAGTGGTTACCATCAGTATGTTAGAGAATATGACATGAAAGGTATGATGCGGGATGCATTTAATATGCGGAGTGAAGGTTTCCAATCATTTCCACCTAACTATGTTACATCTGATGATTATAATATCGGTGGAATACTTTTATGGAAATGGGAAGAAGTGTACCGGATGAACAGCCGAATGAAGAGGCGGTGAAGTTCTACACGTTACTTGGTGAAATGAATGAAGAACTTTATAAGAGATCAAAATTTTCGAAAATGTCATTCTATATTCGCCTTTTTCACTTAAAATGTTTGGGAGGGTGGACCGGAAACTCTTTGACAATGCTGTTAGAGTTTTTGAGAGAAATGTTCCCGTTTGCAAAAATCCCTCAATCATGCAAAGACATGAAGAAAGTGATAAAAAATTTGGGCCTTGGGTACAACAAAATTCATAGTTGCCCAAATGATTGCATGTTGTATTGGGGTGATCGGAGAAATCAACAGTCTTGTCATGTTTGCGGTAAATCTCGTTGGATGAATAGAGATGCAGAAGATGTTAATGAGGATGAATATGAGCCACAGTCAAGAAGGAAGCCGAACAAGATTTTGCAATACTTCCCGCTCATCCCAAGGCTTCAAAGGCTATTCATGTCGTCAAAGACAGCCGAGTTTATGACGTGGCATCATGATCAACGAACGGATGATGGATTATTAAGGCATCCTGCAGATTCTTTAGCATGGAAATCATTTGACAATAAATTTCCAACCTTTGCAAGTGATCCTCGGAGTGTGAGGCTTGGGTTAGCATTTGACGGATTTAATCCTTTTAAAATCATGAGCACCTCGTATAGTACTTGGCCTATGGTCCTTGTTCCTTATAATTTGCCTCCATGGCTCTGCATGAAGCAATCTTTTTTGATATTATCTATGATTATCCCCGGAGAGAAAGGCCTCGGAAATGATATTGACATATATCTACAGCCACTTATTGAAGAGTTAAAATAATTATGGGCGGGTGTTGAGACGTATGATGTATTGAGAAAGGAGAACTTTTACCTACGTGCAGCTTTGCTATGGACAATTAATGATTTCCCGGCATATGCGAATTTATCTGGTTGGAGTACCAGAGGACGTTATGCTTGTCCTTGCTGTGCTGCTCAAACTTGTTCACAGTGGTTATATAATGGGAAGAAGTTCTGCTATATGGGGCATCGTCAGTGGTTAGATAAAAATCATAGATATAGATTTCAGAGGGCTTTATTTGACGGTACTAAAGAGTTCAAAGAAGCTCCTGAGTAGACCATTGGATCTGAAATCTTGTTTATGTTAAAAGATATGGATTTCAGTTACGGGAAGCTGAATCAATCATCCAACCAGCAAACAAATAGACGATCGAGGGATGAATTTGATGATGAATCTGATTTGGAGGATGACCCTAATAAGGCAGACTTGTGGAAGAAAAGAAGTATTTTTTTTAGTTGCCTTATTGGGAGCATCACATATTACACAATCTTGATGTGATGCATATTGAGAAGAATGTCTGCGAGAACATCATTGGGACAATTTTAAACGTCGATGGTAAATCAAAAGATAATCTTCAGAGTTGACTTGGTTTAGTTGACATGGGAATTCGACGTGATCTTCATCCCCAAGTACTTCTGAATGGAAAATATCGGTTGCCGCTTCCAATTTTTGCAATGTCGAAGGAAGAGAAAGAAATGTTCTACACGCTGTTGAAGGATATAAAGGTCCCAGATGCGTATGCATCAAATATATCTCGATGTGTAAGTCTTAAAGATCGAAGACTGTATTCATTAAAATCACATGACTATCACATCTTGATGCAAGATCTACTTCCAGTTGCTTTACGATGCTGTATGTCAAATAAGGTGGCATCCTGTATAATTGAACTGTCTAATATAATAAAAGCAATTTCTGGCAAAGTTCTGAATGTTGAAGAACTTGAAAAAGTACAAGATCGAGCCGCTTTGACGTTATGAAATTTGGAGAAGATCTTTCCACCTTCCTTCTTCACTATTATGGTGCACCTGGTAATTCATCTCCCTCGTGAAGCAATAATTGGTGGACTGGTTTTCTATCGTTGGATGTATCCTATAGAAAGGTGGTAGTTTATTTCAAAGGCATTCATTCATTCACCTCTATACCTGTAGTTACAACTGTTGATAATGTTGTATATCGTGTTTAGGTTCCTAGGCAAATTGAAGTCTTATTGCCGTAATAAACGTTATTCGAAAGAATCAATTGCTGAAGGCTACTTGGCAGAGGAATGTATGACATTCTGTTCTAGATATTTAGAAGATGTTGAAACAAGATTGAATAGACCAAGTAGAAATGCTGGGCTAAATGATCCTAACTTGGCCGAAACTTATTTATTTCAAAGTTACGGAGAACCAATCGGCAAAGTTGAAATTGCAGAATTAGATGATCGATCTTGGATACAAGCACATAGATATGTTCTTTTCCACCACGATACAATTGAACCATTACGCAAGTAAGTTGTAGAATATGATAAATATGATAAATATTCATCTTTTTTATTTGTTTATTTTCTAACCAATTAAACCTGTTTTTAACATAGTGAGTATAAACAAATATTGAGATCTCATTCACGCTCACGAAGATTACCACATTGAGAGATTAATAAGTTATTCACTGAATCTTTTCATGAATGGTTAAGCCAAACGGTATGCAACTCAACCTTTTATTGCCAAATAATAATGTTTTATCCTAACATTTATAATTATTACTCAATCATCTTTCGATTCAATAGGTTTGGAGTGGGAAGGCCGTTAGTGACGAAGTTAAATGGCTTTCCCAAGGTCCGAATCGATTAGTGAAAAGATATAGTGCCTTCGTCATTAATGGATTCAGATTTCATACAAAAAATTGCGAGAGATTGAGGCGAACCCAAAATTGTGGAATAGTTGTTAATTCTTCTATTACGAGTTATGCTAGTGCTAGGGACAGTAATCCAGTTGAGGGAAATGTGGAGTATTTCGAACTTCTTACCGACATTATTGAATTGGATTACTATGGAAAATGGAAAGTTGTCTTATTTCGAGGTGATTGGGCTGATGTGAATACTGCTCGCGGTATTAAAAGCGATCAATTCGGGTTTACAATGGTGAATTTCTCTCGATTGATTCATACTGGAGAACAATTGATAGACAAGCCGTATGTACTTTCTTCTCAAGTGAAACAAGTTTTTTACTCCAAAGATCCAACTGATGAGGGTTGGTACGTTGTACTCCGAAACAGCCCTAGAGACTTGTTTGACATAGGCAATGGAAGTAGAGATGATATCGTCGAAATATCAGAAACTTTGCCTTTTCCAGAACAAAACTTAAATGAAAATATCCCTAGTACTACGCAATTTCAATGGGTTCGTCAAGATGTGGATGAAGATATGGACGAATTATAATGTAGTAAGAATTTACGATTTTTTAATTATATGTAATGTTATTATTTTACTCTTGCTTATGTTATATAATTTAACTATTTTATGTGTACTACTATTGTTCTAATTTATTACTAAAATTTCTACCGTTTTATGTGTATTGTAGGAAAAATGCGTAGACGAAAATTACGAAATTTAAATATTGTCTAGGATAATCCAAATTTAGAACAAGGAAATAGTGAATAGCAGACGGTTGTTGGATCTTCAAGTGTGTCGGAGACACTTCACGAGACTCCGGAAGTTTAGAGTAATGTTTAGTTTATTTTACATGCGTGTTTGCTTTTATTATTAATTTATTTCTTATTTTTAATATAATTATATATCATTTTTCAGCTGAAAGTGCTGGGCCGCGCAGAGGTCACGGTCGTACCCTATTTACAGATTTATACGACTTAGCTCCTACCGAGCATGTCAAAGGACGAAGAAATAGTCATGGTCAGCCTGTTGGATCTGAAGCTCGAGTTTTGGCAGGCTCTTTGGGCATTCTATCACGAAATGCTAATATGTTGCCCATCAACTACGAATCATGGCATCACATGCCTGATAGCAACAAAAATCAAGCTCTCGCCAATATTAAGGTAAGAAAACGTGAAAATAATTTATAATACTTTGGTTTAAGTTTAATTTTTATTTACTTTTTAACCTTGTGTTTTTTTAGGAGAGATTTGCTTTAGAGGTCTCGGATGACTATATTAGGAAGACCTTGGGTATGAAATGGAGAGACAATAAAAGTATTTTAAAAAAATAATTTTTTAAGAAAGACATAAGCCACGAAGAAAAATTGCAAAATGTCTCGCCGGGAATGCTGAGGTACCAGTGGGAAGGTACAGTTAGATTTTGGAATTCAAAAAAAGGAGAGGTATTACGTACTTTCAAACTCTTCTAAATGGTTCAGTTTATAGTATTTACTATATACGTAATAATAATTTCATTATGTAGGACCGTGAGCGACTTGGAATAAGTAGCAGACAGAAACAAAAATTCACTCACACGGCAAGGTCGAGAAGTTTTGCTCGCGTAGCTGAGGCTGAGGTATTATAAATTTATTAATTCTATCAAATATTAATGACTTTCTACTAGTAAATAATATCTTTATTACTATATTATAGGAAGTCTCGTCTGGTCAAAAAGTTAGACGCCTTCAGCTTTTTAACATTATGCATAGGAAGAAAGATGGATCTCCAATGACATCCGAAGCTGGAGAAATTATGGTATATTTACTTAATAAAATTTGATTTATTATAAATTATGTTGTATTCTTTTATTAAATAATGTTATGTTATGTTGTATTCTTTTTTATTATATATTTCGTTTCTAACTCTTTAATTGATTTATTAGGAGAGACTAAAGGAGAAGAAGGCGGAGTATAAAGCGGTTGCTTCGACTGATAGTTCTGTTAATCATGAGGACATTGATAACAGAATTATTACTGAAGTTCTGGGTCCTGAAAGGTATGGCCAGGTTCGATTTCAAGGATCTGGTGTTACCCCAACCCAATATTTTGGATCCAGCTCCCAACAATACATACCTTCCGGAAGTCAATCTCAAGCTAAAGTTCAAAGGTTAAAAGATCAGATAGCTGAGATGCAAGCGAGCACAGTTCAGCAAATTGCTGAGGTTCAAAGAAAACATGAAGAATTTCAGCAAAAACTTTTAGTAGATGTAGCCGAGAAGGAGGCAGTGGCAGCAGCGAGGGAGGCAGAGCAGAGTAGAAAGTATGATGAGCTACAGCTACAGCTACAGCTTCAGCAAATGATGAAGATGTTTCAACAGTCGCAGCAGTCGCCATCTTAGATATTTCTTTTCCCGTTGTAAGGATATTTTTAACATTTTCACATTTCATATTATTGTAAAAAATACTCTGTTATACTTTATTTATTAATGTATATCATATATCTTTCATTGAATTTCAAGTATTATTTAGGTTTAATGTTATTGGTTGGATTTGTATGCCGTATTTGCTATTATTGGTTGGATTGTTATTGGTTGGATTTTTAATGTAGGAAGGGTTGGATATCGGTGAAAAAATCAGCATGGTAAATATGTAACAATTAACGGTGTTCGTCGAAAAAACGCCACTAAAAGTATAGGCTATTAGCGGCATTTGTCAGAAAAATGCCGCTAAAAGTATGGGCTTTTAGCGGCGTTTGTGAGAAAAACACCGCTAAAAGTATATACCTTTAGCGGTGTTTATGGAAAAACGCTGCTAAAAGTATACACCTTTAGCGGCGTTTGTGGGAAAAACACCGCTAAAAGTATATACCTTTAGCGACGGTTGTGGGAAAAACGCCGCAAATCTCTTTTAGCGGCTTTTTTGCGGCGCTTGTCAAAGCGCTGTTAATACTATTTGCGGTGCTTATAACATTGCTAAAGGCCAGAAAAAGGCCGCTAAAAGTCTATTTTGCTATAGTGGTTGGGAAAAATATTTGCCGTTGGTAGAGTTTGCCTATAATAATAGTTATCAGTCGAGTTTGAATATGGCACCTTATGAAGCTTTGTATAGACGTAAATGTTGCATGCCTTTGTATTGGACAGAGCTTAAAGAAAATCAAATTTACAGGGTTGACTTAGTTAAAGAAACTGAAGAGAAAGTGAAAGTTATCAGAGTTTGCTTGAAGGCAGCCTTGGATAGACAGAAGTCTTATGCAGATTTGAAAAGAAAAGAGATTGAGTATCAAGTTGGTGACAAAGTGTTCTTGAAAGTATCCCCGTGGAAGAAAGTCTTTAGGTTTGGCAAGAAAGGCAAACTAAGTCCACGTTTTATTGGACCGTTTAAGGTGACTGAAAGAGTGGGGCCATTACCATATCGGTTGGCGTTGCTGACAGAATTAGAGAAGATTCATGATACATTCCATGTATCTTTGTTACGTCATTACCGTTCTAATCCATCACATGTGATTTCACAAACAGAGGTTGAGATTCAACCAGATATGACTTATGGTGAAGAATCGGTAAAGATCTTAGCTCGAGAGATCAAGCAACTAAGGAAAAAAAAGTATTGCACTTATGAAAGTATTATGGAATAGGCATGGGGTAGATGAGGCTACATAGGAGCCCGAAAAGGCTATGCGAAAACAGTATCCAAATCTATTCACAGGTAAGATTTTCGGGGACGAAAATCCTTGAAGGGGGAGAAATGTAACATCCCGAAATAGGGCCTAAACGGAATGGTGGTTGCCAAACCACAATTCGAGATAGAAAATTTTAATTCCAATAAATTTTTATGATTTACCGAGTGATTAGATGCATGTGTTAAAGTATTGATAGAAAATTTTATAAATTGCATGTCTAATATGCCTATTAGGGCTTAATTGCAAAAGTTGATAAATATGAGTTCTAGATGTTAACGGATTTAATTGAAGAGTATAGTTGAAGTAGAGGTCCTTAAATGGTAATTATACCATAGGTTTTCATGGACAAAAATGGACATACATAGGTAGAAATAACCAAAGTTTTTAATGAAGGACATTTTAGTCATTTGGTAATTAAAATGAATTAAAAGGGAAAAAGATGGCAAAATTGCTATCATCCTCTTCAAGGGCTGAAAGTCATATTGTCTCCATAGCTAGGGTTTGTTTCAAGCTTCCAAACTCTATAGTTAGTGATTTCAAGCCCCGTTTTTAATAATCTTTACGTTTTTGGAGTCTCGGTAACTTGATTTAGCTTATTCTAGCAATAATTTAACCTAGGGTTCATATTTGGAAAAATACTCATAGGTGAAATGTGTTTATTTTGATGTTTTATGATAGAATATGAAGTTTTAAATTATGATAAACAACTTGTGCTACTCGATTTTAAGTGAAAATGAGTAAAACGACATAATCAGTAAAAATACCTAATGTTCATAAGTACATGTTAGAGTAAGAATTTGATGTTGCCGTAGGTAAAATAATGATCAGCATGTCCTAAAACATAAGAATTAGGGATAAAGTTTAATTTCTGAGCTTTGGGGAAAAAGTGTAAATATGCAAAAGTTTAGGGGCAAAATCATAATTTTTCTGAAGTTAGAGTTAAGGACTGTTTTGATAAATGTGAGTATTAAATAAGCTAAATTTGCTAATTATAGATCAAGAAGAATGAAATTTGGGGATAGACTGAGGAAAAAAAATGTAGAAGATTAAGTTGCCAAGTTGATCGTATTTATCAAGATAAATATTATATTAATTTAATATTAAATCTTATTAAAATAATAGAATGTTTATCTACAAAATAAACATTAAATTAAATTTAATATTAAGATAATAACTTTAATACTAAATTAATAAAATACTATTAAGATAAGCATTAAATTAAATTTAATATCAAACTATTAAAATAATATTGTTTATGTAATAATTAATCTCAAATCAAATTCTCTTGTAAAGTCCAAGTAGGAGTGTAACTATTCCACTGCTCAACCACTGACGACTAATCGTCCTCGGCCACCAAGACGCCACCATTGTAGCCACCAGCATCCCGTGTCTGGTGATACAAGTGCGACACCCTTACGGCACCATAAGCCAGGTTGCCTATTGCCAGTTCGGTTTGGGTCAATGACGACCCGACCGGTCTGGTTCAGCCACCGATGAACGGTTGATCCGGTTTTACATACCGAGCCCAGTTCAACTAGTTTTTGAGTTTTGGGCTCTCGAGTCCAATTTACAATTTCATGTCCAATTTTCAAGTTCAATTACTTATTGGGCCAATTGTCTAACTTGAAAATTAACTTCCAAAAATATTATATTAATTTTAATTAATTTGATTTTACTTTATCAAAATTAATTTTTCCAAAAATCTTTTAGATTTTCCAAATTAGTTTTTCAAGAAAATTCTTTAATCAAATTCTCTAGTTGAATAATTCTTACGACCACCTAATTTAATTTCACATCGAATAAATCGACTTAATTAAATTATTTCCAAAGTCACAGAACTTTCTTCTGATTCAAATGTAGTTTGATCGAGTTTTGTTTACCTAGTAGAAGGACCAATCGAACATATACAAGTAGGCTCTAATGATTACAATTACCTCTAGAAGCATCGTTCTAATAATTCGCAATTACTTAATCATGGAGTCAGTCAATAAGAAGTACCATGATTGAAAACTTCTTATTGTGTACTATTTGGGAAAGCAATTCATCCAACTATTTTGTCTAATGACCTCGTCATGTGTATGTTACCCGCATATGATATCCTTGATTCCTTTGAGTTAAATCTGTTCACTCAATACAATCATCTTTTATCCCATTGTCACTATTGTGTCTTCTTGATGATTAATATAATCACGTCAATAAATGATTATGATAAATTGCTCGTTCAAGAACAAGCAACCCGTGACCATGTTCCATATTTATCAATCCACGCAAATGTCAATGGGAGGATATCATTAACTCTTTAATTGAGCTATGAATTCCACTATTTCTAATAAAGTCATGCCATACACAAGTTATGTATCCAACATACCAGCTATGGGCTCAATCATCTTTAAAGGATAAGTCTCCACTTATATCAAGGCACATGAGTTGCATATGCATGGTCAGTGACTAACTCAGGATTTAGGTAAATCACACCATGAACGTCACAAGTAAATTAATTTACAAACGGATTCAGAATTAATTCATATTGAGTCTAGTCCAATGTATCATTCTACCAATGAATACATCTGTGTTTCTACTCGTGGAGTCAACTGCCTCGATAGTCGAGACTAGCCATCTCCCCAATTGGAATTGTAGACGACATAATAATCTTTCTCAGTATTTGAATTAAATGCTCACTTTGATTCTTTTACGGGATTACAGACTCATTTAGATTATCTACTGAAGTAAGTTGTCTTTCTCGTGATGTAAACGTTCTTTACCATGCCACTTATCTTCAGTTTGAATTTTAGACAAGCAATGAGCTAATTTTCTTGTCACAATTTTGCTATGCATGCAAAATATAAAAGGCATAATTACAAAAGACACAATAGTGAAATTTGAAATTAATTTTATTTATTTATTCATCGTTCAAATAAATAGAAAACAATTACATGTTTACTACAATATGGGCACATTTCCCAATATGAACTTCATGGATCGGCCCATCTCCATAGCTACTAGTGGCCTAGACAATTTCAATTAAATTAATTGACTGTTGCAGCCCATTTGTAAGCTCGACACGGTCTAGCCCTTCAATACATTTTTGTGCTTAGGCTTGTGAGCCTGACCCTTAGAGTGGTTACCTACCGATTGGCCCAAGAGTTCCTTCCTAATCATATCTTTTGAAGAACTTTTGCCTGTTGAAAACTTTCCTTGGGATTTAGTCATGACACCTTTCCCATATCTCTGCCATTCCTACTCAGTTTCCTTATTTGCATTTTCCTCATTGAAATCGCCTCTAATCCTGCAAGAGAATGAAAATGGTATCCCGTTAGTTTCTCCTTATTTCATTGTTTCCTTTTTGCTACCTTACGGAGGGACATGTCTAGCTCACGGCTCCACCAACATCCAGGGATCAAATTCCCATCCTCCGGCCACCGTAGCTTTTGGAGCTTTTTGTGCCGATGGTTCCACCTCCTTCACCAATTCTGTAATGTGAGTGATATGTAGACAATTTTCCTTGCCATGCCCGTAATGCCCATACGAGAAGTACACCACATTTAAGTTTTCATATTTGCTTCTTCGAAGGATACCATTAATGAGGAGCTTTGAAATTAATGGTTTCTCTAAATTAACATATACTACCATACGTTCATATTGGCCTTTCACCCTACTATCGGCATTACAGTCCAACTTGGTTAATTTACCGATAGTTCCCCCAATCTCCCATAGGATCTACTTTTTGTAAAGATGAATGGGAAGACCTGGAAATCTAATCCAATTGAGAACCATATTGGATAGGGTAACCCAAGATTAAAATCAATTTTCCAAGGTTGGATGGTTAAATACTGGCTGAAAATTAGCCATGGACCCTGAGAGAGAATTTTTTCATTATCTTTTGAATTTTGAAATTTGGCTAAAAAAACCATTTTCAATATCCATTAATTGAAAAGGTTTAGATGGTCTCCAAATTCCATATAATATATTTTGCAGGGTTGTAAAACTGATGTTTCGTCCTAGCATATCTAAAACCACAGAGGTAGACATCTCTTTTTCTAGAAGCTGGTATATTCTCTCTAAGAAATCTATGGCGGGAATGCCATTGACAACTGATTTTTTAACATATTATTATGAGGGAGAAAATCTATTATCAGTTTGTTGAGTACCACTTGTTCCTTTTTGTTCAATACTCTCTTTCCCCACTAGCATATCTTTCCAAGACAAAGATGGCATTGGTGATGACCCCGCAACCATTGTGTCTTCTAGATTCACCTCTGATTTCTTGAATCAGACTCACTTTGTGCTTGGATCTTCAAAAGGATTATCTCCTTCTCCATTCTTGTTACAGGAAGAAATTAAAAAAGGCAAGAGCATATTTTGTATGTAGCTCCAATTATTTTAATTCCATTCCATCACTTTTTAAGGTTAAATTATGACATTTAATAGTTATATTTTTAGCCATAGAGTTTTTTAGTGTCTTTAAACCTTCTTTCTATATATATATATTTTTTAATCTTTCCTGTAAAGCCAACTGCACTCTCTCAATTCATCTTTTAACGATGCGTCTTATAACACAATCCCAAATTTTAAAATGCTTATGTCGAGAAGCCATCATCCATCAGAAATTCCCATTTGATTTCCCGAAATCCAATTTTCTCTTCACTTGTAATCCTACAGTTTATCAATACTATCCTAGCATTTACATATTTTATTTTCTAAGTGCCACTAAAAACCTTGTTTTTCTTTATTCACTTGCTAATTCTGATGAAAGCACTGGCTTTCACCAAAAACCATACAAGACATATTCGTTGAAACTCTAGAATGTTTTAAAAAACCATAGAAATAGCAAAACAGAAGAGATTGAGCTAGCTTTTGATCAATGCAACGTTACAATAACTAATGGTTTGGTGTTGAGTTAAATCAACATCCAAAGATGAAAAACAACAAAACTTGTGTTTGAAAGATGAAAAATAAAAGCAAAAACGGATGTTGGTTGAGAGAAAAGAGTGGACAATTCTCATTCCATGAATAAGCAAAATTACATGTACATAAGTAGTTCTATTACATTGGAAGAAAACAAACATAACTTGTCTAATCCTTCAATCAAACTAACAAAAGTCACGTGCTACAAAAGTTTCTTAATAATCGAAATACATAATGGATATTTTCTTGTTGATGTATTGTTGACAAATTTAAACACTCCTCTATGGCTACAAGGCAGTAGACTCTGATTTCTTTCCTCAAATATTCAAATATTGTATTAGCTAGTGGCTTGGTCAGAATGTCTACAAGTTGAACCTCTAAGCAGCAGTGAGCCAAATTGATTTCTCTTGACCATTCTACTTCCTTTAAAAAATGATACTTAATCTTGAAGTGCTTGGTCTTGCCATGAAATATAGGATTCTTGGCGATACCAATAGCTAATTGATTATCCACTTTGATCTCTGTTGCTTCCTCTTAATCAGCATTCAAGTCACTCAAAAGCTTTCTAAGCCAAATAGCTTGATTAATAGCAGTAGCAGCTGCAATGTACTCTACCTCTGGAGTGGATTAATAGCCTGATGTGCTCTTCATGTCATCAACTAAGCCTGCCTAGTCACTATCAGAATAGCCAACCAGTTTCAGCTCCTCAGCCTTCACAAACTTCACTTAATGGCTTAAGGTCCCTTTGACATACCTTAAGACTCTTTTAGCAGCCTTGAAATGAGCAACATTGTAGCAATGCATGAACCTTGATAGAAGGCTAACTGCATACATGATGTCTGGCCTTGTTATTGTCAAATAGAGAAGGCAACCAACTAGACTTCTATAGCTCTTCTCATCTACTTTATTAATGATCACTATTGCTGGAGAGTTTTTCTCATTATGCCAAAAGAGTGCTAACAGGTTTGTTGTTTGCTATGCAAAACTTACTTAAAATTTTTAAGGCAAAAGCCTGTTGGCTTATGAAGATGCCATGCTCATTCGAATTTACTTCCATACCAAGAAAGTAGGTCATCAATCCTAGATCAGTCATCTCAAAAACATCTTGCATCTGTTTATTAAATTCTTTAATCAATTCATTCATGTAACCAGTAACCAGTAGATTATCCACATACAATGACACAATCAACAAGGTTTCTTTCTCAACGTTCTTCACATAGAGTGTAGGCTCACTAATGCTCTTCTCGAACCCCAGCCTTGACAAGTAGGCATTAATTCTGTCATATCAGGCCGGAGCCTGTTTTAGGCCATACAAAGCCTTCTTGAGCTTGTAAACCTTGTGCTCTTCATCGAGAACTTTGAATCCATCTGGCTACTCAGCAAAGATCTCTTCCTTAAGAAATCCATTTAAGAAAGCTGATTTGACATTCAGCTGGTGCACTTTTCACAACTTTTGAGCAGCTAAGGCAAATAACAGCCTTATGGTGTCCAACCTTGCAACTGGTGCAAAGGTTTCTAAGAAATCAATGCCATGTTGTTGACTATACCCTTTCATAACTAGACTTTCTTTATGCTTGTTTAGTGACCCATCTGCACTGTGCTTGGTCCTAAACACCCATTTTACACAAATAACTTTCTTATTTGCCGGCCTATCAACCAGCTCCCATGTGTCATTTTTGTGAACCATTTTCATTTTTTCCTCTATTACTTCTTTCCATCAACTCTCCTTTGCGGCCTCACCAAAGTTGGAAGGCTCAACAATGGTCATATTGTAACAACCCAATTTTGGGCCTAGTCAAAACAGTGATTACAGAACCACAAATTTGAGGTTGGAGAAATTATTGTAATAATTATTTTATGTTTCATGGCATGATTATATGAGTGTATGAAAATTTTGGTGAATTAATTTTAGCGATTACTTGCTTAATTTTGAAAAAGGACTAAATCGCGTAAAGGGCGAAAGTTTTGGTTTTATTAGCTAAAGGTGTTAATTAGCTATGAAACATTAAATTAGGGGTCCTTATTTAGTAAATAGACAAATAAAAGTGGTGGTTGGACATGAATTTTTAATTCATGAAATTGGTCACAGGTTAGATTGATATTAGGTGATTAAATTGACTAAAGAATAAAAAAAAATTGAAAAAGGCTAGTTATCATCTTTTCATCTTCTTTCTTCTCCATCGATTTTTACCCAAAGAAATAGCCATGGAAGCTTGAACATTTCAGCCACTTAGTTCCCTAGCAAGTAAGTGATTTTGATGGTTATTTTTGATCATTTTTGTGTTTTTGGAACCCTTGTAGCTTAATCTAGCTAATAGAGGGACTAGTTTGCAAAATGGTTAAGAGTATAGGGTTTTTCCATGAGATATTCATTTTTTTCTGAAATTTTATGGAAGAAAATGAATCTTGGTTGTTAAATAAACAACTTTTGTGAAAGGATTTTCATGAAAACCCCAAAAAGGGACCATTTTGTAAAGGTCATAAAATAGGTGGTAAATGTGTGAAATAATTAAAATTGTAGGCTGCTATAAGTATAAAATAAATTCGGCCAGGCTTGGTTAATGAAGAAATTTGATTAAATTTTGTCTTAAGAGACTAAGGGCAAAATCGTAATAATGTGAAAGTCTAATGGCAAAACGATAATTTTACCAAAGTAGGAATTTTGGAATGTCTTGATTAATGTGGTGATTAAATAAGTAAATTTTGTCATTATAGATCAAGAAAAACGGAATATGGACCTAGACCGGGGGAAACTAAGCTTTTCGACTAAATTTGGACTAGTTGCCCATATTTTGTATACTGAGGTAAGTACACATGTAAATAATGTAACTGAATGTTATTATGAAATTAATGATTTAGTTTGCATGAAGTGTTAATTATTATTATGTATATGTTTGATGAGATTTAATGTGGTAAAATTCCCGGTTGAACCTTTGGGATAGTCAGGATACCGAGGTCATGACATTGGGGTATATGTGAGCCAGTGTAAGACCATATTTGGGACATGTCATCGGTATTGTTATGTGAGCCAGTGTAAGACCATGTCTAGGACATGGCATCGATATTGTTATGTGAGCTAGTGTAAGACCATGTCTAGGACATGGCATTGGCATTGTTATGTAAGCCAGTGTAAGACCATGTCTAAGACATGGCATCGGCATCAATATGAGAGCCAATATAAGATCATGTCTAGGACATGGCATCGGCATTGATATGTGAGCCAGTGTAAGACCATGCCTGAGACATGGCATCGGTATCGATTTATGAGCCAGTGTAAGACCATGTCTTAGACATGGCACCGGTATAAGACATCGTTTAAGACCATAGTTGGACTATCGACATTGATGTATGATCCTATGTAAGACCATATCTGGGATATGGCTTTGGCATCATATCCTTTGTGTGAGGCTTGTCGGATTTCCTTTAGTATTCCAAATGGTTCAACGGGTAATTTAAAGGTTATATCAAAATGAGAATAGTTATGATTATGTTGTAAGTGGTACAAGTACCTACACGAAACTAATGAGAAATGAGCTTGGTTTATGTTATATGAATAGTAAGGACAAAAATGAGTAAGTTATGCCTATAATCATAAGAGAATTTTTGCATAAGTTTATAACGTATTGTGCGTGTGATAATGTATGATTGATGTTATCAATTATTTACGTGTAAACTTACTAAGCTTTATGCTTACTCCCTTTCCTTTCCATTTTCTTATGGTATCGCTAATCTAGCTCGAGGATCAAAGGACGTCGAAGGCTCGATCACACTATCAATCTAAACATTTGGTATAGTTAGATTTATCATTTTGAGCATGGCATGTATAGGAACTTGGTCTTTTTGTCAAGTGTCATATTGTTCTGGCCAAATGTGTTGACTTGTCTTGAAGATTGATTCATTTTGTATAAGGCCATGGATGATGGCTAATACTTGTTATTGTTATCTATGTAAATGATGATGTTTTTCATGAATGTGCAATTTGCATGGTTGAGTTTATGGTGTGCTAATGTATGAATGAGTAAGTTGCAGTATTTGCTTAAAACAACATGTGATAAGTTTTACCTGTGAATGGAGTGTAGTGGCCTTAATGTGTGGATGTCTTGGTTATGGCTGATTTGGCCATGTATTTATGTGTGGATTGGTGTTGCTTAGTATAGCTTAGGTTGGCGCAAGTAAGGGTGGCAAAAAAGGTTGGTAGATAGCCTTGTTTTTGTCCACATGGGTAGACACACGGGCGTGTGTCTAGACCGTGTGTGACACACAGTTTGTCGCATGGGAATGTAGTCCGACCGTGTGTCCCCTGCACTTAAATTTGGCAAAATAGAATGCCCAGTAGTAAACACATGGACTGAGACACGGCTGTGTTCCTCAACCATGTGGAAGGCACGGCCACAGTATATGGGCATGTGCCCAGGTCGTTTGAAGTCTGCACCTTAAATGTGAAATTAAATTCACCACACGGCCTAGCACACGGGCGTGTGCCTTGGCCGTGTGCCCTTAAATTGTTGATGACATCAAAGACCAAATATCAAGGTTTTCACACACGGGATAAGACACGGGCGTGTCATGACCATGTGAAGGACAAGGGCCATGGGTACGAGCATGTGCCAGGCCGTGCAAAAATCCCTATAGGTTTGAAATGAAAACAAATCCACACGAGCTAGGGACATTGGTGTGTGTGTGACCACACAACCTGCCCACACGGGCGTATCCCTCGCTACACGGGCGTGTGCCTCTATTTTTAGTGAAATTTTTCGAAGTTTTCTAAAGTGCCTGATTTAGTACCGAACCATTTCTAAAGTATGTTTTGGGCCACGTAGGCCCATATCAGAGACTTTAAGATGAAGTTTGAAAAGTTTTAAATTTGAACGAAATTTTATGACCCAGAAATGTTGGTATGCATGTGTTCATATCCAGTAACATCTCATACCCTGTTCCAGTGACAGACACGGGTAAGGAGTGTTACATATATCACATCTTTCATAGATGTACATAATAGTCCTAGTACCTTTGATAGGTACATCATCATATACATCCTCAGTCTCAGCTTCATTCTCAACATGTTGTAGGTCTAGATCTTGTTGGTCCTGCTCAAACAGACTTAAATTTGTTCCATCCCATTTCCAATAGCTGTCCTCATTGAATTTCACATCTCTGCTCACAACAATCCTTTTAGTGTGTAACACCCCCAACTCGTATCCGTCGTCGAAATAGGTTTACGAGGCATTACCAGAGTTTACAGAACATTTTTTGATAAATCGAGTCATTTACTACTCACTTTCTGAAATTATATATAAAGTCCCTTGGTTGGGCCCGGAATGCCTAAAACATGTATTAAAATTGATTCGGGACTAAATTGGGGTCTCGGGAAACTTTTCACAAAATCCCAAAATTTTTCTCAAAACAAAAGGTTACACGCCCGTGTGGTTTCACACACCCATGTCCCTTACCCGTGTAACTCTCTGACTTGCAACCCATGAACAAATTGATGTCACACGACCAAGTCACATGCCTGTGTGCTGAATGGTGTGGTTAATTCAAATTTTTGAAAAATAGGTACAGGTTTCACACGGCCATGATACATGACTATGTTCTAGGCCGTGTGTCTCACACGGTTGAGACACACACCCGTGTCTCTGCCTGTGTGCTCAATTTTAAGCATTCTGTTTCTCAATTTTTAGATGCAGGGGACATACGGCCTTGGCACACGCCCATGTACCAGACCGTGTGTCACACACGGCCTCGACACATGCCTGTGTGTCTGCCTATCTGGACAAAATAATGCTATATCCAAGCCTTATTTCTCACCCATTTTCATCTCATACCTGCACCAAATCATTCCAATACCAACCAAACCATTTATATATGAATTCCAATCAATTTCAGCATTTACTAAGCCATATTTTCACATGCATATTTGGTGCAAAACTTACCTCAATATCTTACACATACAGTCCATCAAATTGAACTATTTCTTCATATATGCAAACCATAATTTACTTTATAAACATACACAAAATTTAGTTATCACTAGCCATACCAATGGCTAGGTTTACATTCATCCCTCTTAACATCAACATTGGTATTTTTAGCCTATACATGCCATTACTACAAAATAGAGTATTTTCATATACCAGAATGTGTAGTTTGATAGTGTGACCAAGCCCCAACCTTCCGACCTTCCGAGCACTATAAAATAAGGAAAATAACACAGAGTAAGCACTTAGTGCTTAGTAAGTTCATGTAACAGGAATTTAACTTACCATAGATATCCATTAGCTAAATCAAACATACATATACCCAAACAATGGGGTATTACACTATCATACACAATCTCAACACTTTGAGTTAGTTCAAGGATATCATGTAATTTCAACATATAAATGAATGATTGATGAGCTCATCAATTCCATGATTGCCATATATTTTCCATTTCTATGTCATTTATACCTTTCATGACAAGGTCATTCATGTGCCATTTCCTATTTCCTTGTTTATCCCGCTGAATTTGTAGTGTATAAATCCATTAACTATCAATTCACATTTACTCATGTCAGAGGGCACTCTCCCGAGTCTCATTTCATATAGCGGGATTACCAATCCAGGCTAAATCCCTTGTAATATATACTCAAAGAGTTTTGTCAGGATTATCAGTCCAAGCTAAATCCTTTCAGTGACAAGTACTCTTTAGAGCTTTATTCTAGATTACCCGTCTGGGCTAAATCTATTCCATATCATATACACTGGGAGAGCTTATTTCAAGATTATCCGTCCGGGCTAAATCCATTCCATATCATATATATTGGGAGAGCTTATTTTAGGATTACCCATCCGGGCTAAATCTATTCCATTTCATATACATTGGGAGAGCTTATTCCAAGATTACCCGTCTAGACTAAATCCTTTCCACATCACATGTAATATCCCTTTTTCATTGATCCATCAAATTCCTTTTTATTCAACCGAGATTTATTTTTCCTTTTTATCAAGTGTCATTCAACATTGCATCACTTTTCCATGCATTGAACATTCATATCATATAAACATGCATTTCAAGCATTTCAAGAATCAAATTCAAGTTACACGAACTTACCTCGATGATTTTTTGTGTTTGATTTTTACTAATTCGATATCTTTCCTTTTCCTTGATCTAACTTTGAATTTGAGTTGTCTAGATCTATATAAATGAATTCAATCATCAATTTCATTCAATTCATATCCAATTTCATTCAATTTATGCTCTAGGCAAAATGATCTAAACTTTTCATTAAATTCGATTTCGTCCCTAGGCTCGGAAAATGAAATTCATGTAATTCAATCCTCTATCCCAGCCTAGCCGAAATTCTCATGTAGTATTTATAGCACATATATTTCACAGAAATTAGAATTTTTCTTTGAATTTTACAAATTTTCAATTTAGCTCCTTTTTCCTAATTTCATCCAAAATCACTTTGTAAAAGTTGTTTATTTACTAACAACCTTTCATTTTCTACCGTAAACTTTCAATTTCCATCATATTCATCCATGGCATAATTTCCATTCTTTACTAACTTTTCAATTTAATCCCCAAAATAGAGAGAGCAAGTTAACCCGATTTCAAAAATATAAAAATTTCTAAAAACGGGACATGAAAGCTTACCCAATTAAGCCAAGAAAGTTTCTTCTCTCTCTCCTAGTGTTTCCATGCAAATTAGGGATGAAGATGAATAAAGATGATGATATTTTTCCATGTAGATAACTATCACCTTTTATTTTTCCTTAATTCCAATTTATTCCTTTTCTTTTACTCAAATTCCATTTTTGAATTTCATAGCTATTTTGTCCTTTTAGCTTCGAGTACTCAACTTCTACATTTTATTCAATTAGATCCTTTTTCTAATAATTCACTAAATCGATAAAATTTTCCTATCAAAATTTTCGTACAACTTCCCCATCATAATATAAACCAAATAGTAATATTAAAATTATATTTCCTTCCTAGCTTGGATTTGTGGTTACGAAACCACTGTTCCGATATCACTAAAATTTAGGCCATTACAACTCTCCCCCTTAAGGATTTTCGTCCTCGAAATTCTTACCAGTAAAGAGGTTTGGATATTGTTTTCTCCTTGCCTCTTCCGGTTCTCATGTAGCCTCTTCAATCCCATGTTTTTGCCACAGAACTTTCACTAGATCTATCTTTTTATTTCTCAGCTCCTTTTTATTTTATAGAATCTCAACCTCTGTAGGGGAAATGACATGTGAAGGATCTGATCGATATCACCGTAACAAGGACACATGAAAAACATTATGATTTTTCTCAAGTTCCGGTGGCAATGCTAAACGATATGCAACGGGTCCAATCCTTTCAGTGATCTCATATGGCTCGATGAACCGTGGGCTTAATTTACCTTTATGACCGAATCGGAGGACTTTCTTCCACGGAGATACTTTCAAAAATACATTATCACCAACCTGAAATTCAATCTCCTTTCATTTTAGATCGGCATAAGACTTTTGAAGATTTGAGGCTACTTTTAAACTATCCCGAATTATCTTTACTTTCTCTTCAGTTTCACAGATCAAATCAACCCCAGGTATTTTTTTTTCTCACTAAGCTCTGTCCAATATAATGGAATTCTACATTTACGGCCATATAAAGCCTCATACGGAGCCATTTTAATACTAGACTGATAACTATTATTATATGCAAACTCAATCAAAGGCAAGCACTTTTCCCAATTACCTTCAAATTCTAGTACACAACATCAGAGCATATCTTCCAATATCTGAATTACACAATTATATTAGCCATCTGTCTAGGGATGAAATGTAGTACTAAAATACAACTGAGTTCCCAGAGCTTCTTGCAATTTGTCCCAGAAACAAGATGTAAATCGAGGATCTCTGTCTGAAATATTGGAGATTGGTACTCCATGTAATCTGACAATTTCAGATATATATAATTCAGCCAATTTTTCTAAAGGATAGTCCATACGTACAGGGATAAAATGTGTCGACTTTGTCAATCGGTCAACGATTACCCAAATAGGATCTTTCCTTTTCGGAGACAATGGTAATCCCGATACGAAGTCCATAGTAATTTTTTCCCATTTCCGTTCTGGTATAGTGATTGGCTGTAGTAATCTCGAAGGCACCTGATGTTCATCTTTGACTTGCTGGCATACCAAACATCTTGATACACACTCAGAGATGTCAAGTTTCATTCCCAATACATCTTTTTCAGGTCAGTGTACATCTTATTACTTCCCGAATGAACAGACATAGTACTACTGTGAGCCTCTTGTATAGTACTACTGTGAGCCTCTTGTAAAATCTTTTTTATAAGCTCTGTATTCTTCAGTACACATATTTTGTCTCTGAATAATAAACAACCATCGCTTCTAATCTGAAATTTTGAGTCAGTAACTAATTCACACTATACCCGTTAGCGTGTAGTTTATCATCATCTTTCTGGACTTCACAAATTTGCTGTAAAAATAGCAGTCTAGTTTTTAATTCAGCTATAATTATACCATCATTAGACAATGATAATCGGGTATTCATATCCCGTAAAGCAAACAGAGATTTTTGGCTTAAAGCATCAACAACTATATTAGCTTTACCCAGATGATAATCAATAACCAGGTCATAATCTTTAATTAACTCAAGCCACCTGCGTTGTCTCAAATTTAAATCTTTCTGTGTCATCAAATACTTCAAACTATTGTGATTAGTGTAGATATGACATTTCTTATCATACAAGTAATGCCGCCATATTTTTAATGCAAATACAATAACTGCCAATTCAAGATCATATACCGGGTAATTCTTTTCATGTGGTTTAAGTTGTTTTGAAGCATAGGCTATTACTTTATCTTCTTGCATCAAAACACAACCTAAACCATTTAATGAAGCATCACTGTAAATAATAAATTCCTTACCCAGTTCAAGTTGTACTAGAATAGGTGCTTTTGTCAACAATTCTTTCAATCAATCAAAGCTCTGCTGGCATTCATCTGACCGCTCAAACTTTACATCTTTCTGTAATAGACGAGTCATCAGAGAAGCTATCATAGAAAATCTCTATACAAATCTCCGATAATAACCAGCTAATCCTAGAAAACTTCTAACTTCAAATACATTTTTTGGTAAATTCCAATTAATAATGGCTGAAATTTTATTCGGGTCAACCCTAATACCTTCAGTAGATACAATATGTTCGAGAAAACCCACTTCTCACAACCTGAACTCACATTTACTAAATTTAGCATACAATTGCTTTTCTCGCAGAGTTTGCAACACAATTCTTAAATAATCTGCATGCTCATTTTTATCTCGAGAATATACCAGAATATCATCAATAAACACTACTACAAACATGTCTAAATACGGTCTGAGTATCCTGTTTATTAGGTCCATGAATATAGTAGGTGCATTCGTTAGCCCAAATGGCATCAGAAGGAACTCATAATACCCATACATAGTTTTGAAAGTTGTCTTCGATACATCTGACTCCTTTACCCGTAATTGGTAATAACCTAATCGGAGATCAATCTTTGAAAAGATAGTGGCATCTTTCAATTGATCAAAAAAATCATCAATTCTAGGCAACGGGTACTTATTCTTCACTGTAACTTTATTAAGCTACTGATAATCAATACATAGTCTCAAGGATCCATCTTTTTTCTTTACAAACAACATTAGGGCACCCCAAGGTGAATGACTCGGTCGAGCTAAGCCCCTGTCAGTAAGTTCTTGTAACTGTGTTTTCAGCTACTTTAATTTAGTAGGAGCCATCCTGTATGGTGCTATAGAGATCGGAGTAGTTTCTGGAACAAGATCTATAGAGAATTCTACTTCTCTTTCCAGTGGTAGCCCAGGTAATTCTTCTGGAAACATATCAGGAAACTCACATACGATTGGTACTGATTAGATCTTTGACTCAGATACCTTGGTATCTAATACATATGCAAGATAAGCATCACATTCCTTTTTAATATACCTCTGTGCTATCATAGCTGAAATCACATTTGACAATTTTCCTATCTGATCAGATTCAACCTAAAGCAACTCACTATTCTAGCATTTCAATATAATATCCTTCTATTTACAATTTACCACTGCATCATGTTGGGTCAGCCAATCCATTCCCAAAATTACATCAAACTCATCAAAAGGCAATAACATCAAGTCAGCCGAAAAACAATAATCCTTTAACATTAGTGGACAATTTTTAAAAATTTTATCCACCATTACACACTGGCCCAAGGGGTTTGAGACTTTAACCACCAATTCATTGAATTCAACAGATAAATTTTTAACAAACATTAGCTTTGTGCATATGTATGAATATATGGAACCAGGATCAATCAAAGCAATAATATCTGTGTCAAGTAAAGAAAATGTACCAGTAATGATGTGTGGTACTGAAGCATCTTCTCTAGCACGGATGGCATATGTCCTGGCAAGTGCCCATTCTTCAGATCTAACTGTGGTATCCTTTGTAACTTCTCAACTACCACTAAAATTTCCAAAAGGTCAATGTGGTCTATGTAACACCCCTAACCCATATCCGTCGCCGGACTAGGGTTGAAAGGCATTACGAAAAAAACGAAACATTTACTAACAATTCACAGACGTTTAAACATCATCATCATATCATAGTTAAACACCATCATTAAGTCCCTTTAGAAGGTCTATAAGACCTTAAACATGCATTAGATGAAGGTCGAGACTAAACCAAACCCATACAAAATTTTTTTCAAAACTTAAACATTTTTCAAAGTTACAGAGGTCATACGCCCGTGTGACCAGGCCGTGTGCCTCACACGGCATTAGACACGCCCTTGTGTCTAGACTGTGGCAAAATAGGGCATACATTCTGACTTAGGTCACACAGCCAAGCACACGCCTGTGTGCTAGGCCATGTGAAAATTGGAGGGTATACTGACTTGGGTTACATGGCCAACCACATGCCTGTGTGCCAGCCCGTGTGCCCTTTTGAAATGGCCTACACGCCCGTGTATCAGGCCGTGTGTTAGGCCGTGCCAAACCTATAGGGTATTCTGACTTAAGCCACACGGCCTACAACACGCCCTTGTGTGAGGCCCTGTGGTATGCCTAGGCTCAATTCGAATTGGCCTTTGAGCAACACGGTAGAGACACACACCCGTGTCCCTGCCTATGTGGGCACAAAATAGGCCATTTACAAGGCCATGTTGCCACCCAATTTTGGGTCATCCCTACAAGTTCAATATCAATGTATTTCATACCAAATTTTCATCCATTTCACGACCAAAGCATGAGCGATTCATACCATCTAATCCTCATCCAAAATCATGCTCAAATTCCATACCAATTCATACCAAAACACAAACCAAAATCATGTCAAAACATATACATCATAACTCATCATAGTCCTTTTTATTTCATATCCAAACCTTACCAAAATCAAAACATATTTCATACCAAAATGACCATTTCTCATTAGGCCATATATGCATTATAAACATGTCAAAATTTGCATCACATGCTACATACCAATCTCAAACTTAATCACATCCACTAGTTAGCTATATCACATGGCATAACATATATACATATCAAAACATATTCATAAACTTCTAGCCTATACATGCCATACTTCTATATTCACATTTTCGAAAGGTACCAAAATAAAGTTCGATAGTGTGGTGATGATCCTCGATGATACTCGAGCTCTCAGTAGCTTCGATATCTATAAAACAATGCAAACACACACAAAGTAAGCTACAAGAGCTTACTAAGCCATATACAAATAAAATTAACACATAAACATTTATAAGCCATTTCATTCATAAGAATCATATCACAATACAATAGCAAATTCACATTTCTCATATAGCTCAAGTTTTATAGTCACTTACTTATAAACTTATCACATTTTCAAGTAGTTCACATATCAATTGTTCATATACATACATACCTTTCATTTCCAAAATTTCATATACAATCATACGTACTAGAATTTGGATGCACATTCATATACTCATTCATTTCTCAGACTACCCGTTGAACCATTTGGAAATCAAATAGGATATGCGGATAGCTCGAAAAGCTTGTACAATGCCAACGTCCTAGACGTGGTCTTACATGTAATCAAATATCGATGCCACTATCCTAGACAAGGTCTTACATGAAATCAAATACGATGCCAATGTCCCAAACATGGTCTTACACGTAAATCACAAATCGATGTCAACGTCTTAGACGTGGTCTTACACAAAATCACATATCGGATCCTATGTCATGACATATGTATCCTAACTATTCTTAGGTTCGTACAAGACTTTTCGAACGTCGTCGCATACTCAGAATTTCTTCGATTTCACATATTCAACTTTCATAATCATTTATCACATATCATTATCAAATATAAGCATAATTAAATCATCTCAAACACATTTATTTGTATATTGACTTACCTCGTTCGGATTCAAACAAAATAAACGACTATTCAACGATTTTCGACTTTCCCCAATCTAATTCTATTTTCTTTGGTTCTTGATCTAAACACATTCAAATTTAACTCTTTTATTCAACAAATCATTCAATTAAATCTATAAACATATATTTAGGGCATTTTACAATTTAGCCCTCATATTTTCACATTTTGACATTTTAGTCCCTATTTCACAAAATCGCAAAATACACAAAATTCATCAAAACCATAGCTTGGCCAAATACCCATATAGCTCATACAAGCCCATATATTTTTTATTTCAAATTTTAGTCCTCAAATTTCTCATTTTCTCAATTTAGCGTAAATTACTCAAATTCATCAAAAATTGAAATACAAATCATATTAATCTCATATTAAGCTTCCATAATTCATCAACTAACACCATTAAACTCACAAAATCATCAATGGCATAACTTGAAATATTCATCAAAATTAGAAATTGAGACATGGGCTTAATAGAATACAAAGCAAAGATCTCAAAAGTACAAAAATCATCAAAAACCAAAGCAAACACATACCTTAATTGAGCCAAGTGAGTGCCGAAACCTAAAGAACTTTTGATTTTTCTTAATCCTTGTTATTTCAGCAAGATGAACACAAAATATGGATTAATTTTTGTTTTGTTTCATTTAATTAACATGTAATTATCAATTTCTATTTTTAGCCTTGATAATTTCATTTAAAATCCACTAACTACTGGCCATTAATGTCCATTCTCAATTTCAATGGTTAACTAACAACATAAGGACTCCTCAATTAATAACACATAACAATTCGACCCTTAATTAAATAGAAGGCCATTTTTGCATTTTCTACGATTTAGTCCTTTCTCATAATTTGGCACACAAACGATCAAATTAAATCACGAAAATTTCACGGACATCAATTCACATGCTGTAAACATAAAAAATAATATTTAAATATTTTTTTGACTCAGATATGTGGTCTAAAAACCACTATTCCAAGTAGGGTCTAAACCGGGCTATTACAGTCTACCCCTCGAAACAGGATTGCTTGGCTTTGCAGTCTGATCAACGTCTTTTTCAACCCTTTCTGGATAATTTTTCTGGACAAACTCTGAGAAAATGGTCAAGAGAACCACATCTATAACAGGCCCCACTTATCAGTCATCATTCCCCAAAATGAGCTTTATTACAATACTTGTATCTCAATTTTGGATTACTGACACTACCCACACTAGTCACAAATGGTGTAGGAGATCTTGGATTGGAACGTTGGGAGCCTCGTTCTTTACAAGAATACCCCGTAGTTGAGGAAGAACAATCATGATACTTCTTTGATTTCTTTTAAGTAGAGGATTGCAACCTCTCTATAGATCTTTTACTAAGAACCTGAGCTTCTCTTTCTGCCTGTTTCTTTTGTTTACTCAGTTCTTCTGTTTTATATGCTCTTTTAACTAGTACCGCAAATTCCCTTAACTCAAGAATTCTAATAAGCAAATTAATATCTTCATTCAGCCCCTCTTCAAATTGTTTGCACATCTTCGCTTCAGTTTGTACCTACTCTCTTGCATATTTGCTGAGTCGAACAAATGCTCTTTTATACTCAGACACCATCATATTACTCTGTTTGAGCTTAACAAATTCTTTTCTTTTCTGATCAAGAAATCTTTGGCTGATGTACTTCTTTTTAAATTCAGTCTGAAAGAATTCCTAAGTAACCTCTTCTTTTGGCATAACAGAGATTTTTGTATTCCACCAGTGATAAGCTGTATCTTTTAACAGAGACACAGTGCATTTTAGACATTCAATCGGTGTACATGATCATTCTTCTAATACCCGGATTGCATTTTCTAACCAGAACTTAGCCCGTTCTAGATCATCTTCAGCTGTGGCTCAAAATTCTTCTACCCTATATTTACGAATTTTGTCTACTGGAGCTTTACCAACTCTAACAGATTCAGTACCTGTACCTTATTGTATCTCGAGAACTGGCGGAGAAGCAAGAAGGGGAGCTTGTTGTACTATAAGGTTAGTTTTTAGATATTGATTAAACTATTCATTCATTATTTGAAAGAAGGCTATTTTTGCCCTCTCTCCTTGGCCCTCTGATTCAGGCCTTCTACTACTACTACTTGCTTCTCTTTGTACTGAAGTCGAAGCATGACTCCTAGTTTCCTCAAATTGAGCTCGATCAGATGACATTACTATAAGAAAAACACATTTAAAATGGTCAGGAGATATCACACTATCACAAAAAATAAATAGCATGTATAGCTAATCCCGTACTTACTACGTTAATCCAAGAATCGACTAAATCGTAGCTCTGATACTAATAAATGTAACACCCGTAACCAGTATCTATCACTGAAATAGGGTTACGAGGCATTACCAGAGTTTACAGAACATTTTTCGATAAATCGAGTCATTTACTACTAACTTTCTGAAATTATCTATAAAGTCCCTTGGTTGGGCCTTCGGGGCCCAAAACAAGTATTAAAGTCGATTTGGGACTAAATTAGGGTCCTGGGAATTTTTTTACAAAATCCCAAAATTTTTTCTCAAAACAAAGGTTACACGTCCGTGTGGTATGGGACACGTCCGTGTGGTCAGGCCATGTGGTTTCACACGCCCGTGTCCCTTACCCATGTAACTCTCTAACTTGCAACTCATGAACAAATTGATGTCACACGGCCAAGTCACAGGCCCGTGTGCTAAATAGTGTGGTTAATTTGAATTTTTGAAAAATAGGTATAGGTTTCACACGGCCAAGATACACGCCTGTGTTCTAGGCCATATGTCTCACATGGTTGAAACACATGCCTGTGTCTCTGCCTGTATGCTCAATTTTAAGCATTCTATTTTTCAATTTTTGGAAGCAGGGACACACGGCCTTGGAACATGCCCATGTACCAGATTGTGTGTCATACACAGTCTAGACACACGCCCGTGTGTTTGCCCGTGTGGACAAAATAAGGCTATATCCAAGCCTCATTTCTCACCCATTTTCATCTCATACCTTCACCAAATCATTCCAATACCAACCAAAACATTTATATATGAATTCCAATCAATTTCATCATTTACTAAGCCATATTTTCACATACATATTTGGTGCAAAACTTACCTCAATATCTTACATGTACAATCCATCAAATTGAACCATTTCTTCATATATGCAAACCATAATTTACCTTATAAACATACACAAAATTTAGTTATCACTAGCCATACCAATGGCTAAGTTTACATTGATCCCGCTTAACATCAACATTGGTATTTTTAGCCTATACATGCCATTACTGCAAAAGAGAGTATTTTCATATACCAAAATGTGTGGTTTCATACTGTGACCAAGCCCCAACCTTCCAAGCTTCGGAGCACTATAAAACAGGGAAAATAACACAGAGTAAGCACTTAGTGCTTACTAAGTTAATGTAACAGGAATTTAACTTACCACATATATCCATTAACTAGATCAAACATACATATATCCAAATAATGGGGTATTACCCTATCATACACAATCTCAACACTTTGAGTTAGTTCAATGATATCATGTAATTTCAACATATAAATGAATGATTGATGAGCTCATCAATTCCATGATTTTCACATATTTTCCATTTCCATGTCATTTATACTTTTCATGACAAAGTCATTCATGTTCCATTTTCCCATTTCCCTGTTTATCCTGTTGAATTTATCGGAATTTCGATGGATACTCAATAGTACACCTATAATGAACAAATCCATTAACTGTCAATTCACATTTACTCATGTTAGAGACCACTCTCCCGAGTCTTATTTCATATAGTGGGATTAGCAATCCAAGCTAAATCCCTTGTAATATATACTCAAAAAGTTTTATCAGGATTATCAATCCAAGCTAAATCCTTTCAGTGATAAGTACTCTTTAGAGCTTTATTATGGATTACCCGTTCGGGCTAAATCCATTCCATATCATATACATTGGGAGAGCTTATTTTAGGGTTACCCGTCTGGGCTAAATCCATTCCATATCATATACATTGGGAGAGCTTATTTCAAGACTACCCATCCAGGCTAAATCCTTTTCACATCACATATAATATCCCTTGTGCATTTATCCATCAAATTCCTCTTTATTCAACCGAGATTTATTTTTCCTTTTTATCAAGTGTTATTCACCATTTCATCACTTTACCATGCATTGAACACCCATATCATATAAACATGCATTTCAAGCATTTCAAGAATCAAATTCAAGTTACATGAACTTACCTCGACGATTGTTCATGTTTGATTTTTACTAATCTGATATCTTTTCTTTTCCTTGATCTAACTTTGAAATTGAGTTCTTTGGATCTATATAAATGAATTCAATCATCAATTTCATTCAATTCGTATCCCATTTCATTCAATTTATGCTCTAGGCAAAATTACCATTTTGCCCATAAACTTTTCATTAAGTCTGATTTCGTCTCTAGGCTCAGAAAATGAAATTCATGCAATTCAATCTTCTATCCCAGCCTAGCCAAAATTCTCATGTAGTATTTACAGCACATATATTTTATAAAAATTAGAATTTTTCTTTGAATTTTACAAATTTTCAATTTAGTCCATTTTTCCTAATTTCATCCAAAATCACGTTGTAAAAGTTGTTTATTTACTAACAACCTTTCATTTTCTACCATAAACTTTCAATTTCCAGCATATTCATCCATGGCATAATTTTCATACTTTACTAACTTTTCAATTTAATCCCCAAAATAGAGAGAGCAAGTTATCCCGATTTCAAAAATATAAAAATTACTAAAAACGGGACATGAAAGCTTACCCAATTAAGCCAAGAAAGTTTCTTCAATTTCCAGCATATGCATAGCTATTGTCACTAGCTCTTGACCAAAAGAATCCTTGATCACACAAGTCTTTTCTTCAAAAATAAGGGAGTAACCCTTCTCTAACAACTGACTAACACTAAGTAAATTCTGGTTAATATCAGGTACAAAAAGAACTTCTGAAATGGTTTTGTTACTTGATTGAGTACAGATCATGACCTTGCCTTTGCCTTTAGCCTCAATGAACTCACCATTCCCAATTCTGACTTTGGACACAAAGCTGGTGTCTAACTCCCTAAACATGCCTTTATTTGAAGCTATGTGATGATTACAGCCACTGTCAATCAACTAATTTTTTCTGACTTTGCTCGAACTTGCAAAACAAGAAGCAGTAAAAACATGCTGCTCTTGAGCTTAAACATCCTCAGTAGCTTGAGCTTGATTCTGCTGTTATGGTTGTGTTTTTTTCCTTGTTCTTGCAACCTTTTTCAATGTGGCCAAGTTGCTTGCAGCATCTACATTAAATGTTAAGCTTGTACCAACAATATTTTTCTAAATGAGTGGACTTTTTGTAGTGAGGTGGAAACTTCCTTTTAATAGTGTAACACCCCAAACCTAGCCTGGACGTTATGGTCGAATTTGGCGGTGTCACATTGAAGGGTGACTCATACAAATAAAAGACGTTGGAAGATTTTGAAAACATTCATCAGTTCGTAGTTTAAAACAGTGCATGCACTATGTGTGTCTATTTTCAAAACTAGCCTCATTAGAAAAACGCTTCAGTTTGATAACAAAAATCGATTAAACCTTAGGTGGTTGTTTGAAAGTCCAAGTTTAAATTATGTGAAAACCATAGTTCTTATTTATGCATACCTTAAATAGATTTTTAGGTTCAAAAACGGAAGCTCAATCCTCTAAAAATCATTTAGGTTTTTCGGTTGATTTCAAAGTGATATTTTAATTTAGAATTCGAGTTTAAGTTTGGAAATCCCGTAGTTAAAATAAAAAAAAACCCAAATATAAAATCATACCAGAGATAAAATGCATTATTACAACCCAATGAAAATTAAAGATAAAGTAAAGGAATTACTAAAAATTATTAATCCATTTCCAGTGTGGCCACCTCCGAGTCCTCTCCTACGTCGAGCTGTCTACTGAGGACTACCTGAAAAAATTAAAAGAGGGAGTGAGTTTTCAAAAACTCAATGTGTACGACCCTCGTCAAACAAATAACATGCAATAAACAATTTGGGCCTAAGCCCAATTCAATATCAGTAGCCTTTGGTGCCTTAGCCCATAACAGCCTCGGTTGGGCCCGAGCCCTTATCACAAATATCAATTTGAACATGTAATGCACGATTTCCCCATCCAAACCTGCACACCCCCTTCCAACCCTACACTCCTTTGGGGAATTACTCAACCCACCCATCCCTACACACCTATTGTAGTACCGGTTGCGGCACTACTCAATATTGCAGCAGAGCTGCTAATCATAATATGGGCTTGAAAGCCTTCGGTGGATCCACGGTCATCAAGCAACTACGCGATCCTCATATAACACTTCCTCCAATATAAACCCATTCCACATGCAAGCATGAATGCAACATATCATATCAAATATGGCATGCAAAATTAGTGATAAAACATGTAGGGGCATTTTAGTCATTTTGCCCTTAGGGGCATATCGATCATATCTTATCATGGGCCAAAGTACACAATTCAGCCCATTAGCATTTTCACAAATTATTCAATGCGTTTTGAGATAATTTCATAAGAGTTACAAATACATTAGGGCCCAAAAGCCCAATATGTAGCCCAAGTGAGGCCTACACACTCATATGGCCCATTCGGCCCAAAACTGCCATAAGCCACGCAATTAGCCCGACCAGCTCATCAAATCTTACCAATCCATTAATTTGACTCGCGATGGGCCCACGGGCTCAACTGGCCCATTCGGCCCAATTGGCCAAAAAGTGGCCCAAGACCATGAGATCACTCATGGGGCCTCTGTTGTCATATTGATCTCTCCACACAAGTATTCACACACTCGTATGGTTGCCAACGCCAACCTTTCGACTTTTTGACTTTTCAGCATTTTGGCTTTTCGACTTTTTGGGATTTGCCAATCTATTGTGTGTATAGTGTGCATACACACCTGTTGTAAAAAAAATGATTTAACCCCCTCCCAATAAACCTATAATCCAATCAAAATAACTTGTTAGATCGTTACCCAAAAATTTATTCCTTTAATCACAAAATCCCACAACTCCATTCTTACCTTGATCCACTTGGCCCTATATCTTTTGAATTGATTGATTAAGAATCAAACTCCTGCTTTGTGGGTTATCTGTATCACAACCATTATTAACCATTACCAACCAATAACTAAGATTAAACCGATACTACTCTAAGAAAATGCATGGCCCACACGAGAACTAACCATTCAACCATAATCGAAACCACATCACCACAAACCTCTAATCAATTGGCTTACAAATAAATTGAACTCTGCCAGCCCTCAAGAGAAAAACGGTTCGGTACTTCAGAGACTAGAGAAACAGACAAAGAAGAGAATAGATTAAACCTCAGCTAATACACTCTTTCAAAACAAAACAAAACAAAAAAAGGGTGTTGGGAGAGGAGAGAAGTTCGGCCACAAATTAGTCACTATCACTAACCTTATCAATATGAGAAATAGTAAATGGAGTGAAGAAAATTGATCAAAGTACAGAAGAGAAAAGGGGAGACGTCTAAAATTTGGCCTTATCAAGAATCAAGGAAAAACATTCGAAATTGATGAATGTTGAACAAAAAGGGAGAAGAAATCGACTATGAGAGGTTTAATGAAGAAGAGATCTTTGAACGTATAAGATGGCTGCAAGAAAAGAAATAATCGACCAAGGCCTTGAGAGAAAAAAACAATAAAGTAGAAAATAGGAGAAGAAGAAGAATCAATAGGTTCGGCTATAGTGATGAAAGTAGAAAAAATGGAAGAGAGAGGAAAACGGCACAAATAGAATTGAGAGGAGTGAATTAAAATATGCGAATTTGACTAAAAAGTGACGTAAATGGTATTGAAATTTCGGCACTACTCAAACCAAAGAAAAGAGCTTTGGTTTTTTGGAAAAACAAAGAATAAAATTCGGCACTAAGCACCAAAAGAACACTAAAACCGAATGCACACTCGCTCAACACCCTTTTTGCAAAAATTAACTTCCCCACACTCCCCATTCGGCTATAACTCTACCTACAACCCAATCCCTTGATTATCTCCTTGCTTTCCTCTTTAATTTACTCAACAATTTACTCCCCATCACCCATTCAAATTTGAAGACCAATTCAAACCTCCTCCATGTAGAGTTCAAATCCAAATAACCTCTAGCCCAGCAAGATGTAAAATAAATCACCCTTTTTGAGCAAGGAGAGATCCAAACCCCAGACCTCCTTGCCCTGCATGCGATGCCACCTCTACTACACTAGTAGACTTTTTGTGTTACAAAACAATCTCAATTAATTAAAAGGTATACCACTGGAGGCCAAGGTTCCACTGAGACCAAAAATTAAAATTTTTCCTATGGCCTAACTTGAACCCAAGACTTCATAGTACCCTCCAAACACACCAAAATCACACAATTACTAGGTCAATCATGCATTCAAAGCCTTAATGCACAAAATTAAAAATTCACATTTTTTAGGCGTTACAAGCAGCATCCTTCTTTCCTTTTTTCTTTCTTTTCTAACCAAGGCTTTTTGCCCTTGTAGCTTGAGCTCAAGCTTGAGCTTTCTTTGCTTCTGGCCTGAAAGGCTTCTTCAGAATGCTCCTCCATCCATTTATCAGCTCTGTGAAGGATATAGCTAATAGGTCCCTAGAGTCCTCTAAGGAAGAAATTTTTTACTCATACTTCTCTAGAAGAGTTGTAATGACCTTTTCAACTATTCTTTTATCATTGGAATCATTTCCAAGAAGCTAATGTTGTTGACTATAGCCATAATCCTATTAGAATACTGCTTGATGGTTTCAGACTCCTTCATCTTCAAATTCTCGAAGTCCCTCCTTAGGTTGATCAACTGTTGTTGCCTGATTTTGTCTGACCCTTGAAACTCTTCCTTGAGTCTGTCTCAGGCCTGCTTGAAAGTGTCATAGACCATTATCCTTGTGAAGATCATATCTGAAACTCCATTTTGAAGGTATGACATAGCCTTATACTTTTTGGCACAGTTCTCATTGTGCTGCCTAATTTGAGCTATGGTTGGACTAGCTTTCAGAGGTAGTGGCTCTGTGTCAACTTGAACAACACTCCATAATCATGAGCCTACAGATATGTTTTTATTTTCACAGCTCAAATGTTGTAGTTTTCACCAAAAAAATATATAGTGGTCGTGAGAAACTCATTCTTTTGCAGCAACTAAACAAACCAACAAGAAAGGTTTCTGTTTCTTTTCTTTCAAGCATGAATCACTTAAGGAATAGCACACAGCAAAAGGCTCTCAAAGATGATAGGATCTTGATAGCATTTGTTGAGTTAAATCAACATCCAAAGATAAAAAATAAATAAAACTTGCATTTGAAAGATGAAGAACAGAAGCAAAAATGGATGTTGGTTAAGAGAAAAGAGTTGACAATTCTCTTTACTTGAATAAGCAACATTACATGTACATAAGTAGTTCTATTACATTGGAAGAAAACAAACATAACTTGTGCTAGTATCCAAGCTGTAAAATCAGCTTAATGATAACCTAAAAAGCTACTAAATCAACTAAGTACTTGTCTAATCCTTAGCAAACAAAAAGTTACAATCAAACTAACAAAATTCATATGTTATAAAAGTTTCTTAATAACCAAAATACACAATGTATATTTGCTTGCTGCTGTATTGTTGACAACTTTCGACATTTGGTCTTGGAATTAGTTAGGCGAAACCATTCTAATTGGAAACTAGCTTATGTTTTCTTCCAATGGGTGTCTAAAAAAGTAGAAATTACTTGGTTTTGATGTTTGTAATGAAATTCTTGACATTCTTGGAAGAATTCATCGGTTTGAAGAGTTAACTAAGGTGTTCGATAAAATGTCTGAAAGAGGACTTATTGATGAAAGGACTTTTAGGATTTTGGTTAATAGTTATGCTGCTGCACATATGGTGGAGGATACGATTGGGGTTTTTAATAGGAGGAAAGACTTCGAATTCAAGGATGATATGGTTGCATTTCAAGTTCTTTTAATGTGTTTATGTAGGTATAAGCACGTAGAAACTGCAGAAACTTTATATCAATTGAAGAGGTGAGAGTTTGGCTATGATTTAAAGACAATGAATATCATTATCAACAGATGGTGCGTGTTGGGGAATGTATATGAGGCTAAAGTTTTTTGGAATGACATAATTAAGCCAAAATACAAACCAGATATGTTTACCTACGGAACTTTTATAAATGCATTGACGAAGAAGGGAAAGGTAGGTACTGCGATGAAATTGTTTCGAGGAATGTGGGAGAAAGGGTGTGATCCTGATCTGGTAATTTGTAATTGTGTCATCGATGCACTGTGCTTCAAGAAGAGGATTCCCAAGGTTTTGGAAGTCTTTAGGGAGATGAAGGAATGTAGTTGTGCCCCAAATGTTGCAACATACAACTCGCTTATCAATCACTTAGGAAAGATTGGGAGGAAGGAGAAGGTTTATGAGATCTTAGATGAGATGGAGGAGAAAGAAGGGTGTTCACTGAACAATGTAACTTTCAACTACTTGTTCAAGTTTTCGGAGAAACTGGAGGAAGTTTTTAGTGTTTTGGGAAGGATGGAAAGAAATGGTTGCAATATATGTTGTGATACTTACAATTTGATCTTGAGGTTGTATATGAAGTGGGATTATGAAGAGAGAGTTAGACATATGTGGGATAAGATCGAAAAAGTATATTAGGACCGAACCTGCGATCTTACACTGTTATGATTCACTGGTTGTATGATAAGGGAAGGGTAAGGGAAGGGTTGAAGATGCTTTGAGCTATTTTGATGATATGACATCTAAAGGAATAGTGCTAGAACCTAGGACTGAGATTTTGGTGAATTCCATGAAAAACAAGTTGAAAGAGCAAGAAAGTGAAAAACAAAAGACAAATTTAGGGATAAATGGCAAATCACTGAGGCTTAGGTCTAAAAAATTTAAAAAGACCAAAGCTAGGTAATGCTTCCTCTAAAATTATACCATAGTTTTAGTTCTATGCCAATCCTATATACTAGCAATGAAGAAAACCCAAAGTTTTCATATGCAAGCCTTTGCTTATTTATCACTGATCAAGTATTACTTAGGTCTAAAAGGTTTAAAAAGAACATGGATTGAACATATGCACCATGTAAGACTAGTTTTTAAACTCTTGTAGGATAACATGTTGTTAAAGAAATCAAAATGTTTCTTAAGTGAGTCCTAGGTAACCTATCTTGGTCATGTCATCCATGGTGATTGTGTAGAGGCTGATCACACTAAAATTAAAACTGCCACTAATTGGCCAACTCTATTGTGGACTTGTAAATCTCTGCCAATTCTAGCTTATTTCCTGTAAGGCTGATAGATATTTAGATTATCAATCCATTTTCTTGTGAAATGACCGATTGCAATATTTCCAAGGCTTCTTTTTGTAGTGAAATGAGTGGTAGACTTGGTAAACTTGCATGTGTTACAAAATTGAATCTAGATACCCGCTCCCTAGTCTAAACTTGAGCAACCTACTTCCAATCTTCCTCCAAAGTAGTTTCCTAATCTATTTGGCTTTATGTATGCACTTTCTGAAGAATCTGAACTATTAGCCTATGATGCCCTGACTTTTCATTTTTCTTGAAGTATCTATTTCCAATGTATATATTGACCTACTTGTGTCCAACATAAATATAGACATCTCTATGGGGATATGACCTGACAATTATCTTTGAAATATATGAAAGAAGTTAGAGAAGATTGAACACACCCGTATTGTGCACTCACACTCTAATCTCTAGTCTTAGCCCCCATTTAGTTTTTGATGAAGTAAAGTATGGATAGAACACCTGTCAATACTTGTAATGTTTGTCCATAATGTTTGTAAATGAGAAACGACCCTAGTCTACTTCATTTCTCAAACCCAATTGCTTGTGATTGCATGTAAATGTCACTAGGAGGTTGTTGCTAAGGTTTAAGAATCTATTTTATGAGTCAGTGTTTGTTGTTTCAAGTTCACTTTAATGTCACTCTATTTACTACTTTCTAGTTCAACTTTTGTAAGCTAAGCGATTTGTATACTAATTGTTTTTCCTGAGTATGCATGCAGAAGTTACATATTAGTAGTTACAAACACAGATTTGCTGCTTGATAACAGAGAAATCTTTTTTATTCTTTTTTTTATATTTTACCATGGTTGCTTTATGCCTATATGATATGCTTTCGAAAACACAGAGCTTGTATGATTAAAGGGAAGCAAATTCATAGCTCTAGTATAATATTTGACACTTTTGATAATATTCCATTTATCTTGTCGACCTCTAGACTCTAGACTTTCATTTAAACTTCACGTATTCTCTTAACTAAGAACTGCATGGAGCTTGTACAATATGACAATTGGAGCAGTTTCACTCAACATGGACTGCGTTATGGGGGAAAAATAATTGGGTGACCATTTGAAGTGGCTTAGGTCAAGGGATTACCAGGGTAGTGTTGCAGCTTCCTGGTATTCCAATTCATTAAACTTAGGCTTGTTATAATTATAAAGATATAAACTATAAAAAATTAAAATTTAATTAAAAATAATAAAAATCTAATTAATTATAAAAAATAATTTAATTAAAGTTACAAGCACAATCAAAATTAGAATTACAAGGAATACATCCGACGAACTACAACAAAAAATCAACACTACTAGAATGATAACTAAACTATATTCAAATCTAGATAAAAATAATTATATACAAGACCCATATACAGTGATATCTAAATCAGAATAAATATGAACTCATATGGTTTTCACAAAGTGAAAAGGGGAAGCTCAAACTTAAGATCTTAAAGTTCTCACATCTTAAACTTGCTATTAAGTTAAGGCTTCGTTGGCGATAAAATTTTTTTAAGAAAAAACTATTATTAGTAACCATATTTTGTTTTTGTCACTCTTTTAACTTTTTAAAAAATTGAATACATGTTAAATATTTAAATTTTAATTTAATTATATATTAACTTTGTGATAAACTTTCTCTTCCTTTATATTTTAATCAATTTCTTTAACATTAAAACTTTCAAAATAATAGTAATTTTACATTAAAATGATTTAACAAATTCTCAAGGTTCATATATGATTGCATTAAATATAAATTAAAATACTCACCTCATCTCATCTCATAACCATGAGATTAGGGGTTCAATTTTTACCTATAGAATGGAGCACATTTTAGGGTTAACTGTTTATCTCTTTGGAGAGCACCCACAATGATGGATACCTTGATTTTGACTAAAGCAAAAAAATTCTTTTTATTTATTGGATATTTCTTTAAATTACCATAACAACATTATAAATGGTAAGGGTGAGATCGATCAGTTCAGTTTTTTTAACCAAATTGAGGTATTCGATTTTTTTATTTTTCAAATAAAAATCGAACTGACTAACATAAGAAACTAGTTAGTACCAGAACGTACTAAGTCTGTTTGGATTTTGGATTTTCATATTGTTTTTGAAGTTTGAGCTTTTAGACTTTATTTAGACAAAATTGCCTTTGAATTTGGATTTTTCAATTTTAATTAGATAAAACTATTTTTGTTTTGTGTTTCTTAAACACTATTTGATAATTTTAATTTTTTTTCAATTATACATAGAATATCAATTACTATATTTATGCTTATTAAAAATCTAAGTAAACATTGAATTAATCATTTTCAATTTTCTCTGAATATAGTCAAATATTAAATTATTTGTAATTTACAACTCTTAATGTATAATGAGAGAAAAAATAACAAAAGTTTTAAAGGTTTTAAAAATAATAATAAAAGAACACGATACATAATTAGTAAAAGAGAGAGAAACATTTGAACTCTTGAAATTTTAAGAATAATAAATAAACAATAGATTCGTGAGAGAACGATGTTGGAATTAAATTTAGGATTTATTTTTATTTTTTATTTAATTATAGAATTTAAAAGAAATGAGTTGTTTTGGGTTTTAAGTGGATTTATATATTCAACTTATTGTCTAAAATACAATGGTCTTTCCTTTTAGTGAAGAAAGGGTTTCTGAAACTCGGTCGTTTGTTGATCAGGAAACGAAAAAAGTTAGATTTAAAGATGGTGAAGGCAATGAGGATGATGATATGTTCGTTGATTTGGAACCGAGGGCAAAGGTATCCTAGAAACATAAGTTGATTGGAACAAGGTTTTCTAACCATGAGGAGGTTAATAGACGTGCAAAAGGTGATAGGGTTGAAGATATCGAGTTTCTAGAAGGAGATGTTAAAAAACTATGGTCAATGGAATCCCAACTATAGAATTCTCAGATCGTATCCAAAAGATCCTTTTCAAATAAATGGTGACAACGGTTGTGCTAAAGTTTCTAGGCGAAATATTGGATGCACAGCCCTTCATAATCGGATCAGTAGCCTTTGGCGACCATCAAAACCATTTCACCTAATGGACATTGAAAACAGGTATTTTCTGGCAAAATTCCAGTGTATGGAAGATTTAACAAATTCCTTTCATAAGGAGTAAGGACCATGGATTATTTATGATCAACACCTTACTGTGCAGCCATGGATCAAATATTTCGACTCCAAAAAACGTTGCCCGAGTGTGGTTCTGGCATGGATCAGATTACCGGGTCTTCCAGACTTTATGTATAAAAGGAGAATTTTGGAAGCAGCTGGGGGTTTGGTGGGCAAGGTAGCCAAGCTTAATTTCAACATAGATAGCAAAATCAGAGGTCGTTTTGCTAGAATGGTTGTTTTTGTAGATCTCGATAGACCGTTGGTGTCTCGAGTATGGGTGAAAGGAAAATTACAACAGGTAGAATATGAAGCTTTGCCGACCATTTGTTTTTCGTGTGGCAAGTACGAACACTTGAAAGAGATGTGCCCAGCACCGGTGGGGGAGTCGAATAATGTGAAGGAAAAAAACCAGTGGGACTTTGGGATCATCTAAGCCGGTTAACAGTAATGAGGAGGCGGTGTACGAGCCTTGGATGGTGGTGAAACGGAGAAATCGGCGAGGGCAGAAAGAAATGCAGAATCAAAGGGAGGGGGTTTTGAAAAAAGGTACGTTCAGGATTGAGATTTCTGGCCTTAAATGATTGTTGCAAATGAGGCAGTGTCAGGGAAATCTAGAGCTAAAATCAGGTGATTTAATAAATCTGTTTCAAAGAACTTAGGGAAAGGAACCTCTATTTTAAAGAACGGAGGTGTTGGGTCTGTGGAAGAGCCAAGAAGTGGGGTGGGTCGGAGCCTGTTAGTAAATGGACCAAGGCTTGGTGGGTCTAGTAGGGAAGGAATAATGATGTTGGACCAACATCAGGTTGGTGGTGGACTTGACCCATATAAAAACAGTGCAGGGCATTTAGTTAATATGGACAATGGGCTTTTGGCAAGGGAGAACATTGAATTTGGGGAAAGTAAGGGGGGAGATTAAGACTTGGGCTTAAAGACCGTTGGGAGTACTACTTTGGACATAGCAATTCGGCAGGCTAAGATTGGTTTTTTGTTGACTGTTGGGTCGGGACTTGGTCTTGGTGGGATTAATTCAGTTAAAAAAATTCGGGGTGGGTCGTGATTATTTCTGACCCAAAAGAGCAACAAAATGAATCAGGCATGGACGTGGAAAATTTAGACGCTAATGGGCAGCTGGGTAATTTATTAAAGGCCCTCTTTAATTCTTCTAATTTTTTCTATTGAATCCCCTGTTACCACTACACACTTTAATCCAACCTTTGAAGAATAGGAGGGGACAATGGTGGTCTTAGATGATTCTAAACTTGACCCAGGAAAACACTCAATTGTTGTCTTCAAGGAAAATGCTAATCCAAATAATGGAGAAGCTTTGGGGGATGATATAACAGACGAGAGTTGAAAAATTTTTGTTTTTTCAGAACTCGGGGTTCAGGTGATAAAGGCGGTTCGAGCCAAAATGGTAAAAAACTCAATTGAACCATCCGTAATCGGGGGGACAAGTTTAAATTGGTTGGTACTGCCCGAGTTCTTTTGACTGAATCTTTGAACTCTATGGTTGAGTTAATTAATGCTCAACTAGACATGGAAATGGACAAAGGGCTAGAGGCTTTAAAAGGAAAGCATACATCAAGGTCGAGGAACTCCAAGCAGTAAGGTTAGTATTAATCCTATTTTTATTTTTTTATGGATTTGATAGTTTTCTCTTGGAATTGTCAGGGATGTGCTAGTTCAAAATTTCCTTGCATTTTTCATGTGTACAGTAGAAAACATAAGCATGAAATTGTTAACTTGCTAGAGACGAGCGTTAATGGCTTTAAAGCAGAAAAGATTATAGCTAGCTTTGGTTTTCATTATTCTCACCAGGTAAAAGCTATCAATTTTTCGAGAGGTATTTGGGTGGGATTGGACTTGATATCTGTTAAGATTATCCGTAGTAATCCCCAACTCATTTGCATTTGGGTTCTGAAAGGAAATTCTACCTTACTTGTAACAGCCTAATTTTAGTGGTGTCGGAAACAGTGGTTTTGAGACCACAATTTCAATGAATGAATTATTATTTTAATATTTATTTAATGTCTACGGGATTATCTTAAGGTCGTATTAAAGTTTCGTTAAAAAATTTTGAAGTTTTAATGGTTAATTATGTAAAAAAGACTAAATTGTAAAGGTTGCAAAAGTGGGTATCTATTAGTTAAATGGGTTAAATGGCTATGGAAAGGTAAATTGAAGGATGTAGTTGGTAAATATACCATATTGTATGCTAGTGGATGTGCACGGATAGGTTTTAATGAAATTTTAATAGTTTTAAAAGGTTAATTTGGTAATTTGATAATTATGTTAAAAGATTAAGTAAATAAAAGATAAAACAAGCTATCATGTTCTTTTTTTCATATTTTAGAACTAAAAATTAGCCATTGAAGGGGAGAAAGCTTGGATTTGAGTTTCTTCTTGCACGGTTTGATTTTGTATTCCGTTTTTAATGATTTTTATGTTTTTATGATCGTATTAGCTTAATTTAGCTAGCCTGGGGGTTAATTTGCAAAACTGTTAAAGGTTGAGGGACTTGCCATGATTGTTTTTGAATAGGATTTGAAGATATTTGATAGATTATTAGTCTTGGTTGTAAAACAAACATGTTTTGTGAAGTGATTTTTGGTGAAAATATATTTAGGGATTTATTTGTGAAAATAGTAAATTTCATGGTAATATTATGAAATGATGATTTAAGTGGGTTGATATGAGTCCTTAAGAAATTCGACTAGCTTGTATGGAGGATTATAATAGTTAAATTTCAAATTATAAGCTTAAAGACTAAATTGTGAAAAGTTAAAGTATTAGGGTAATTTTGTAATTTTACATAAGAATGAGTTATGGATTGAATTGAATACTTGAAGTACTTAATTGAATGAAATTTTCTATTTAGATCAAGATAAACAACAACCAGACTTAAAATCAAGGGAAGACAAAAGCTTCAGATTAGTTTCAAGTTCTACTTCTATGACCATAGTTATCGAAGCAAGTTCGTATGAATTATAACCGTATTTATGTTAGTTAAATTGACTATCTATTATTGTGTATTAGTTATAAGCGAATTTGAATATAGATGTATCAATGTTATGAATAAATGACAAATAACAAATCCCATTTAAACCTTAAGAATCCTTAGGATACGAATGACATGTCATTAGGGATTTCAAGTTTCGGGTGTTGGTCTTGAAATGTCCTACCGATGGCCGAGGTCCTGTATTTGTTGTGCATTCTCCACAGCTCGTGTGAGCAGCATCGTGTAGCTAATATTTCGACCCAGCTCATGTAGTAGACCTATTTTACAGCTCGTGTGAGCAGTATTGTAAAGGAAAGGTTACAGTTATATGGAAAGAAACACTATGTGTGAGAATTCCCGAGTATCCAATGTAATTCTAGACGGTTCAACGGGTAAGTAAAGGAATGACATGGTAAGTAAACAATGGGATATTGAATCATGATCTATGAAAATGCTAATGTAATAAATGATGTGCAAATGAAAATCTACTTATATTGTGGTTGAATTCACATGTATCATGGATCAGCCTACTAACTTGTGAATTTGATGGTGCTTGAACAGGCATTTACTAAGCTTATGGTCTCGGTAATGAAATTATACTTATTCTATAGTTTGTACTAAAGAAATGGTAAGTTATGTTTAAGTTTATACGAGCTTATTAAGCACTAGTTGCTTACGTAGTTACTTTCCTTTGTTTTATAGATTATCAGAAGCTCGATTGGTTGGAAGCTTGTCGGGGATCAATCACACTATCCAACAACCATTTCGGTAATTTTTGTGTATTTTGGCCAAGTTTATAAATGGCATGAATAGGATCTTTTGTAATGGTAGTCTATGAATGTGTTAATGGTTGTTTTAGTATGTATATGCCTATGAAGTTTATGTTTGGTTTGATGGATTTGAAATGCCTTGTTAAGTTAAGTCATTTTGGCCACTTTTAGGAATTTGAAAGTCACGGTCTTTGTTGGTATGTTGGTGATTATATGCAAATGATTGTATATGATGTTATTTGGTAGTTAAGGAACTAGGTTTTGTACTTGCAATATGACAATATTGTCCTGTTTTGGTTAGTGATGTTTTGGTATAAATATGGTGCCTTTGAATGGTATATTAGTTAGATAAAATAGAACGTTTGAAATGGTATGTTTAAGTGTGTTTGAATAATGTTTAAGTCCCTTGAATGTATGCACAAAGGGAATAGTTGGTTAGGTATTGTTTGGCCTTGAAAAGGCTTGAATTTAGGGTCAATTTATAGATTACACGGCTGTGTGACACGCACGGTCTGGCTACACGGCCGTGTGTCATTTGTAAATTCTTACTGTTTTAAGTTAGTGACTTACACGACCTAATACACAGCTTACGACATGGCCATGTGTTGCAAGTCAGAGAGTTACACGTTCTGGCATACGGTCTGCGACACGACCGTATGATCGAACTCAGTGAGTTACACAGATGAGGACACGGGCTAGGACATAATCGTATGGCCCTTATTCGATTGTTACATGGCCTGGGCTATGTCACAAGGCCTGACCACACGGTCGTGTGACCCCTATTTTCAAATTTTTCAACATTTTTCCAAATTTTCTATTTTTGATTCAAATTAGTCCTGAATTGCTTCTAAGCTATTTTTAGGGCCTCGAAGGTTCGATTTAGGGACCAAATGTATATGTTTGATTGGTTTTTAATAAGATTAACTTATTTAATGTTATTTTGTTAAATGTTTTCCAATTGTTTGATAATACTCCGTAACTCTAATCCGGTGACGGAGACAAGTTAGGGGTGTTACATTACCTGTTCATATTTTTTTTGTCTATGGAAGCCCGGATAGGCAAAAGAGGAGGAAGCTATGAGAAAGCCTTAAGTCTATTGTTTCGACAATCAGTATTCATTTTCTAGCTATTGGTGATTTTAATGCAATGCTATCTTCTAGTGACAAGAAAAAATGGCATAAGGTTAGGAAATATTGTTCGCTTTTCAATGATTTTATTGAGATAGCTAATTTGCAAGATTTGGGGTTCAAGAGACCAAATTTCCGGTGGCATAGAGAGGACCTCTATGAAGGATTGGATAGGGCCATTGGTAATGATACTTGGTTAAGAACTTTTTCGTACAATTTTGTCGCCCACCTTTCGAGGATTAAGTCAGATCATAGACAGTTGCTTCTCTGTCTTAAGTTGGATGTTAATTTTCCTAAAGGATGCCCTTTCAGATTTCTAGCTGGTTGGGTAGAGCATCCTAGTTTTCAGAATTTTTTCAAGGAGAGGTGGTGCTTGAAATGTAACATAGTTGAAGCTCTGAATATATTCACCCGTAATATTAAAGAATGGAATAATTCAGTTTATGACTTTATTGGAATCCGTAAAAGGAAGATGATGTAGGAACTATTCGATTTTCAAAGGGCCTTGGAAAGATCTGATTTAGAGTGTTTAAGTCTTATATAATTATAGACTCGGGGGAAATTGGAGTGTTTTCTTCATCATGAAGAATTGCTGTGGAAGTAGAAAGTTAGGTATGATTGGCTCTACTTTGGGGATCAGAAAACTAACTTCTTCCACTCTCGTACGATTCAGAGAATGAAGCACAACAAAATTTTAGCTTGTAAAAATAAAGATGGTGAATGTGTCTTCGAGGATGAGGTTCTACAGTCTGAGGATATTAAGTTTTTTCAGAAATTGTATGGTGAGATTTCGGATCGCATGACAACATTACCAGCTAACTTATTCCCTAAACTTGATCTTCATGATGTCCTATTCTTGATCGGAAGAACTTCAAGAAGCAGCTCTTGTTTGCCTAGTCCACACTTCGGCAATATAACGTCCTATGATGGCTAAGAATGGCCGCTTTCGACTTCTTGTCCTTTGTGCAGCCGAACCCTTATTCACGCCTAAGGATCTCTCACTTTTCCTTCATCGTTTGTGAGGTTTATCCAGTACAAGTTTGAATTTGAATTCGAACTGCTGGACGAAAAATGCTGACTTGGTCTTCTCGATACTGCCACGGCATCCGTACTGGCAAACTATCTGCACTTTGCCCTGACAAAACTTCACTATTTTATTTCCTCGTTCCAAAACCTATTCCTACTACATCAATAAAAAAAACTCCACCACAAGCGATTAAAATCACCTTATTCCACCACGGTCCAAGTCCTAATTCAATATTAAAAATGCTCAATAAAATGTCCTAAAATACAACAAAATATACTTAAGTACAAGCAATTAGCTAGGTTTAAAGGTATGAAATATAACTCTTTTCAAGAGTAATCGTTTCCCAACTAAAAGAGTGTAAAACCTGCAAAAGAAGAAATAAACAAGAAAATTAAAGCAACAAGAAGAAGGATTTTAAAGAAATTTAAGAAGATTTGAAAAAGAGGTTGAGAGAAAATAGAGAAGAGGAAGAGTTTTTAAGGATTTAGAATGAAATATTTGGGGGAAATAAGAAGCATGGGGGGTTTTGTAGTGTTTAGAAGCTTAAAAAGCCTACAAAACACGTGGGTCGCAACACTTGAAATTGGATATCACGTGACCCGACTTGCATATCGCGATATCCAAGAGTAGGTATCACGATATCCCTTGTTTTTGGACCTCTCTCCTTCAAACCTGTCGAAAGAGTCACAATACCAGGGGGTGGGTATCGTGATATCACTGTGTAAAAATATTTTTTTTTTTTACTTTTGAAAGTCCAAGGGTATTGCGATACCATGCAGTGGATATCGCGATACCTTGAAGATTTTTTGCTCCTCTATGAAACTGTTAGAGGAATCGCGATATCCCCCTTAGATATCGCAATTCCACTGAGCTACCTCTAAAAACTCTACAAAATCATCAATTTTCATCTCAAACCTCAAAAATCTGACCTACCAAGTCTAAATTAAGCAAATACAAATTAAAGTCCTAAGCTAAATGTATAAAAAAAAAAAATAGAGTCTATGCTCAAAACATCTAATTATTTACAAAATTTTAATTTATTTGCCATAGACAGCAAATTAAAAATCCAACTTCGGACGGTCAGTCACACCACTAAAATGAAATTTCCATGAAGTCCAAGAAACCTTAACCCTTCATTTGTTCATAAGAAGGTTAATTAGAGCATTCTTCGGCAAATTCAAAAGTTGATTGCACCTAGACTTGGGATGTTTCCCTATATTCCATTTGAACCATATTTCATCTGACTCCATTTCATCTATTTGCATTCCTTGAAGGATACTTAATGATGGAATCACAAAGTCAACTTTTGTTGAGTTCTCTTCCTTTCGTTGAACGTCTACTTGTAGAAAATTGTCTTTTATTGGTTCATGATGAGGAATCTTTTCTATGATTTCCCAGAAATGTGACGACTCCTCCATAATTATCTCTTCCAGCTTCTACTTTAGGTATTAAATTGCAAGAAATATAAATTAGATAGACTATCTAGCAAATGACTAATTGGGATTGGTTGACTTCGATGTGGTTCACCAAATCTCAAACTAGGAACATAAATTACTTAAATTACCAAGTGACTCCATTTTATCTTCCGATCTCAATTTTACCCACTTAGACAGGTTAGGTCTGGTTTATCTTTCGATCTCGTCGGTTATTCGAGACTAAAAAATAGGTGTGCGACAAGATTACCTTCTAGTCTTACTTTATCTTAATATTCCCTTAGGGGTGTCACTATCTAAGTTCTTAGTTCTATTCAAATTAGTCCAATTTGTTACAGTTTAGTCCTTTGTCCAAATATTTTAGTTTATCCACATTTCCATCAACCAACCCTCTTAAGGGTTTAGCTACACATGCTCAAAGTCAAGAAAATAAACATAACAAGGGAAAACAAAGCAACCATGAAAGTAAAGCTTGAAAAATTTTTTAAAGTTAAGATTTTTATGCAAAAAAACTTAGATAGCATGAAACCAAAAGCATTTAACAAAGAAATCTAAGTCAAGAAACATAAAATAAATAAGCTTTAATATATTTGAAGTAAAATAAACGAAAATACATTAAATTAAAGCTTAAAGAGTCTTGAAAGCAAAGTATACGAACTGGAAATGTAAATAAACCTTAGTTACAGTGTTAACTAACATAAAAAGAAAATCAAGAACAAGAAGTAAATGCAAAAAAATTAACTCTAATCTAAGTTAGAAGAAGAGAAAAATAAAAACCCTAGAAAAGTGTAGAGAAAAACTAACAAAAACCAAATGAAAACTAAACCTAAAACTAAGCTAAATGTGTCTCTCTCTTCCTCAATAATTTTTGGCTATTTTTCTGATGACTTTTTGGTGCCAAAATCGCCCCTACATGGACCTTGTGTGATTGGTGAGTTGAGTAGACAAAGCTTGTCCTTTTTGTCCAAGTTTGCCCCTCTAACGAAGGCTATATCGCGATACCTAAAAGAGGATATTGCGATATCTCAGGAAGTATTTAACTTGAGGGTCTTCCTTAAGAAGTGGGTATCGCGATACCCAGGCAGGATGTTGCAATACCATGAAGGGTCTCATTGGTCTTCTATACTTTCGAAGGTATCACAATTCTAGGGGTTGGATATCGCGATCTAGATTTTGTTCTCGCTCATTTTCGACCTTCGACACATCCTTCCATCACTCAAACACACGTTAGACCTCCCAATGGAACTATCGGCCAATTTTTTGTATAAAAAAACAAAAATGAGAGATTTTCACTTATTACCCGAAAAATATAAAAATATCAAAATAACAAAAAACTAAGATAAAGACTTTATTTTGCTCGAGAAAAAAGCTCTTTAAGTGTGTCAAAAAAGCCTAATTTGTCAAATCGATTTGTGGCATATCAGTATTGATAGACTTCATCTCGTTCGTCGATAGACTTCATCTCGTTCGTCGATGTAAAGTTAGCTAGACCATTGGATTTGGGGGAGCTCAATTAAAAATAGAGAGTCTCCCCCTTAGTTGTAAATGATCTATTGTATCCATTGTATTCCATTCTTTTATATTGAATACTAAATTGAAAGCATTTACTCAAACACCTCTCGTGCATTGTTTTTCTACGGCTATTCTATTCTTATGAGTATTCTTTTGGCTTGAGTTGTTTCTACTATATAAATTGGTGCATTGGAGGAATTCTGCGAGAAACCTCACTTTGTGGGAGTTAGACTGACTTAGGCACATGTAAAAACAAAGGAATCGCTTAAGGCCGCACGAATTGCGAGACTGAAGGTCTAGCCCCGTGATAATAGCGAGTGGTATCAATATGGTTTTCACTAAGCTACATTGCATTAATGGAATTTAGAAGATTATTTCATTAGTGTTGGGTATAAAGTAAGGTATAATAATAAATTTAATCATTAATTTTTATTAATTTGGTATTTATTTTTAAAAAAAGCTAAATTTGGCTTTATGCTTTTAAAAAAGAGTTAATTTTCTTTTGAATTTTGAATTTTTTTATATTTTGAATATTTTATAAATTTTAAATGATTTGTTGACGTGACATATAAGACAAATAATGATATGTTAACATGAAATACATGTGAACTGCTACACGAGTTGCCACACAAAATATTGTTAAAAATTTAATGGTTTTGTCAACATTTTTGTTAAAAAAATTATTTAACTCTTTTCAAAAAGTTAAAAATCAAATTTAGCTAAAAAATATATGAACCAAATTAAAAGAATATAACATTAAGGGTTAAATTTGATATTTTACTATAAAATAAATTTAATCCCTATCATTTTTTTTTTGTCTAGGATGCAAAAGTGCTAACAAATTAGGCCATCCAAGCCCCTTTCACTATTTAAATCAAAGCAAAACATATGAACTTGAAGGAGTGACAAATTCTATATGAAGACAAGAATGGCAGTAGATATTGTTGGCATTATTAGTCATGAGGATCAGGTTTGAAATTACACTTAGCTTTTACCTTGATTTATTTTTCCATGGATTAACTTATGCTATTGTCCTTTTTATTACTATTTTATAATACTTTGGAAGCTATACTTCGCACCTTGGCAGTTATTTTGCATTTGGCAGACGTTGAATTTCCTCGGTTGTAGGCTTGAGATTAATGTCTTCCCTTTAATGAATTTACAAAATGTGGAGAATTAATCATTTGATTCGTTCTAACAATATGCAAATAGTTGTTGGTATCTTTAAATGGTTCATCCTAAAAGATTAGCTTTCAATATTATCTAGTTTTAGTCATTCTTGAGTAAACTGTTAATTATACAACTTTAATATGAATGAAGTAACAACTAACATTTTTAGAAGTGTTCAATATCACATGTGTTGAGAAAACCAACTGATTGAAATTCACATGAGGATTCTTGGATGTTTTCGCAATTCAACACTACAGCAAATCTGACTTTTAGTGGCTTTTTTTGCCTTTAGCGACGATAAAAGTGCCGCAAAAAAACGCCGCAAAAATTAACGGCGTTTACATAAGAAAAACACCGCTAAAAGTCATGACATTTAGCGGCGCTTCTTAAAAAATGCAGTTAAAAGTCACGGCCTTTAGCGGCGTTTTTTGAGAATGCATCGCTAGAAGTCACGACATTTAGCGGCGTTTTAGGGTCGTGACTTTTAGCGACGCTTTCTCTAAAAATGCCGCTAAAGGTCTAGCTTTTAGCAGTGCTTTCTCTACAAATGCTGCTAAAGGTGGCGGCTTTTAGCGGCGCTTTCTATTCAAATGCTGCTAAAGGTAGTGGCTTTTAGCGGCACTTTCTCTACAAACACCGCTAAATATGGTGGTTTTTAGCGGCGCTTTTATCAACAAACGCCGCTAAATGTGGTGGTTTTTAACGGCATTTTTTTTAAAAAAAGGCCACTAATTGTTAGTAATTTGCTATAATGCTTTTTTACCGATATCTAACCCTTCCTGCATTAAAAATCCAACAAATAACAGCAAATATGGCATACAAATCCAACTAATAACATTAAACCTAAATAATACTTCAAATTCAATGAAAGATATATGATGTAAATTAATAAATAAAGTATAACTGAAAATATTCTTACAATAATATTAAATGTGAAAATGTTAAAAATATCCTTACAACGAGAAAACAAATACCTAAGATGGCGGCTTCTGCGACTGCTGAAACATCTTCATCATATGCTGAAGCTGTAGCTGTAGCTCATCATACTTTTTACTCTGCTCTGCTACCATCGTTGCTGCCTCTGTGTCCCTCGCTGTTGCCGCTGCCTCCCTCGCTGCTGCTGCTGCCTCCCTCTCTACTACATCTGCTATAAGTTGTTGCTGGAGTTCTTCATATTTTCTTTGAACCTCAGCAATTTGCTGGGAGCTGGATCCAAAATATTTGGTCGGGGTAACACCAGATCCTTGAAATCAAACTCGACCATACCTTTTAGGACCCAAAACTTCAATAATAATTCTGTTATCAATGTCCCCATGATTAACAGAACTATCAGTCGAAGCAACTACTTCATAGTCCGCCTTCTTCTCTTTTAGTTTCTCCTAATAAATCAATCAAAGAGTTAGAAACGAAATATATAATAAAAAAGAATGCAACATAACTTAACATTATTTAAAACTACTAATGACAAATTAAACCATTTTGATTAAACATTATAAAAATTTATAATAAATCAAATTTTATTAAGTAATATGCCATAATTTCTCCAGCTTCGGATGTCATTGGAGATCCATCTTTCTTCCTATGCGTAATGTCAAAAAGCTGAAGGCGTCCAACTTTTTGAGCAGACGAGACTTCCTACAATATAGTAATAAAAATATTATTTAATAGTAAAAAGTCATTAATATTTGATAGAATTAATAAATTTATAATACCTCAGCCTCAGCTACGCAAGCAAAACTTCTCGACCCTGCCGTGTGCGTGAATTTTTGTTTCTGTCTACTCCTTGTTCCAACTCGCTCACGGTCCTACATAATGAAATTATTATTACGTATATAGTAAATACTATAAACAGAACAATTTATAAGAGTTTGAAAGTACGTAATACCTCTCCTTTTTTGACTTCCAGAATCTAACCGTATCTTCCCACTGGTACCTTAGCATTCCCGGCAGGACATTTTGTAATTTTTCTTCAAGGCTTATGTCTTTCTTAAAAAATTGTTTTTTCAAAGTGCTTTTATTGCCTCTCCATTTTTTACCTAATGTCTTCTTAATATAGTCATCCGAGACCTCTAAACCAAATCTCTCCTAAAAAAACACAAGTTTTGAAAGTAAATATAAATGAAACTTAAACCAAAGTATTATAAATTATATTCACGTTTTGTTACCTTAATATTGTCGAGAGCTTGATTTTTGTTGCTATCAGGCGTGTGATGCCATGATTCGTAGTTGATGGGCAACATATTGGCATTTCGTGCTAGAATACCCAAATAGCCTGCTAAAACTCGAGCTTTAGATCCAACAGGCTGACCATGACTATTTCTACATACTTTAACACGCTCAGTAGGATTTAAGTCGTATAAATCTGTAAGTAGCGTACGTCCTCGACCTCTGCGCGTCCCACCACTTTCAGCTGAAAAATGATATATTGTTATATTAAAATTAAAAAATAAATTAATAATAAAACCGAACACGCATGTAAAACAAACTAAACATTACTCTGAACTTCTGCAGTCTCGTGAAGTGTCTCCGGCACACTTGAAGATCCAACAACTGTCTGTTGTTCACTATTTCCTTCTTCTGAATTTGGATTATTCTGGACAATAGTTAAATCTCGTAATCTTCGTCTACGCATTTTTCCTGCAATACACATAAAACGGTAGAAATTTTAGTAACAAATTAGAACAATAATAGTACATATAAAATAGTTAAATTATATATCATTATATATAATTAAAAAATCGTAAATTCTTACTACATTATAATTCGTAAACATCTTCATCCACATCCTGACGAACCCATTGAAATTGTGTACTAGTACTAGGGATATTTTCATTTAAGTTTTGTTCTGGAAAAGGCAAAGTACTAGGGATATTTTTATTTAAGTTTTGTACTAGTACTAGCTACACTAACATTGGGTTTGATTAGGATTACATTTTTTTTTTCTCCACTGGCTATGTACTCATGCTTTCAAATAAATATTTCAACTATCATTTATTTGATTTTCTTTTCATCCAAAAATAAAGTAATAAACCTTAAACTAAACCCATCTTTACTTTTTCCTCTAAAAAGAAGAACTTGAACCAGACCCAAAATTAAGCAACAAAAGTAAATAATTTTTTGAAAAAGAATTACCTTCCATCAAACAAAGCATCAAAAATGAAAGAAACCAAGTGATTCTTTTTTTATCAGACCCAAATTTAATATAGTGCGGATTGAAGCTAAGCTAAACGAAAGCAAACTTGAGAAATTCCCAATTGAGAAATTCCCAATTTAATACAGTGTGGATTGAAGCTAAACCCATCTTTACTTTTTCCATTTGAAAAAGAACTTGAACCAGGCCCAAAATTAAGCAACAAAAGTAAATAATTTTTTGAAAAAGAATTACCTGCCATCAAACAAAGCATCAAAAATGAAAGAAACCAATTTGAAATTTAATCACATAACAAATCGAGCAGTAAAAGAAATTCCCAATTCGAAAAATAGGTCATTATAATTATGAAAAAATAAACATAAAATAACAAACAAATGTCGCTCACAATGTTGTTGTCGCCGTTGATTGAGCAAGAAAGTTTCTTGGAATTCTAAGAGACAAGAGCCGTGGAAATGCCAATTTCAGAAATGAATAATACTGAAATCAGATTGAAACCCTAAAGAAAAAATGGAAATAATATTGGTATAATTAGAGATTAATAAAATGAATAGAACAAAAAATAATGGAAAGAAAATAAGAGAAACGAAGCAAAAGAGAATTTACACGATGAGGGTCAAGGATGTGGAGGATGACACCAAGAGAACGATAATGAGGCAGGAAACTGTATTCAGTAGCCCATAAAACAACACCCCAGATATTCCAAATTTTCTCAATGTCTTCAGCACACTGAGAACGGAAGAACAATAATTTTTAGAGGAAAACAATAGGGGAAAGCAGTAGATGGTCGAATTTAGACTTAGGGAATTAGGGATTTGAGAAAAAATTTTAGGGAAAACAATAAGGGATTTCGGGGATAAGGGGGTGTTAAACAACGCCGTTTCGATCAAAATAAAATTAATGTTTGCGGCGTTTTTTCCCTAGCGCAATTAATGCAGACCTTTAGCGGCGTTTTCCCTAGCGCCACTAATGCTTGACCTGAAATAAAACGATTTATTAGTGGCGTTTTTATAAGAAAACGCCACTATTGCCGCTACTGCATAACTTTTTTACAATTTTTTTAATTTTAATATATTAACTCTTTTACATTTAAATAATTAACAATTTTATATTTAATTATTATATAATTCATATTAATTTTAAATAAATAATTTTTGAAACTTTAAGTAATATTTAAAAGAATTAGACAAATGACATAATTTTTATATAATTTTTTTATGTAAGAAAACAAAAACAAAAAATTTCAAAATATGAAATAAAAAAGGTTTAAAAAACTATAATGATAATTTTTATATATTAAATTTCATAATATATCTTTTACAATTATATAATAAATTATTTAATATATAAATTTAAAAATTTAACCCTAAACCCTAGTACATAACCCCAAATCCAAACTCCAACCCTAAACTCTAACATATAACCCCAAACCCCAAACTATATAATGATAATTTTAATATTAAAATTCATATTATCTCTTTTACAATTATATAATAAATTGATATAAATTAAGGAAAAAAATTTGAACCTATTTTAAAGAAATAAACATTGGGGTAATGGATACATACCATTCGGGGTTATGGGAAGACAGTTTCACAATAAAAGGAAGGATCGGTGAACAATGATTGGATCCAACAGCTTCAGGGTTATGGGAAGATATTTTCACAAGAAAAGGAAGGATCGGTGAATGATGGTTGAGTCCAACAACTTCGGGGTTATGGGATTCTAGAGATTTTGGGGATTTGAGTTGGGGGAAACCGATTTGAGGGATTTTGGTATCAGGATTTTAGGAAATTTTTAACTTGGGAAATTTTGGGGAATTAAGAAATTTAAGGTTTGGGGAAATAATAATCAGGGTATGGGATAATGAAATTAATTTTTTAGCAGTGTAGAATTTAGGGTTAATTTGTGTATGCAATTTATAAATCACAAATTATAAAAAAACAATAAACCTTAAACCACAAATTATAAATTCTGAACCTTAAACCCTTAAACATAATCCCTAGCCCTTAAACCCTAAACCACAAACCATAAACCATAAACCCTTAACCCCTAAACCCCTAGCCATTAACCCTCGGCCCAACCCCTAACCACTAACACTTAAACCTTAATATCGCTAAACACTAAAATCTTAAACCCTAAACATTAAACCCCAAATAACAAACTTCAGAACAATACTAAACCCATAACCAAAAATAACAAACCCTAAACCATAAAATTAACATACTAAACATTAAACCCTAAATCAATTTTAACAGCTTTGTAACTTAAATGAAAACTTCTAAATAGTTTAGTTAACAATTTGTAACTTTTCATAATTAAGTAACTAAAATGAAACTTTCTCATTGCTTATAAGTGAATGTATTAAAAAAAATATAATTCAAGACAAGAAAAAGAAAAAAATATGAAAATTAAATCGGATCAAATCGAAATGTCCTTACACAAAAATATCTGCTCAACTTTTAGCGGCATTTCTACAAAAACGCCGCTACTGCTCAATTTTTAGCGGCGTTTTTTGTAGAAACGCCACTATTGCTCAATCTTTTAGCGGCGTTTTTGTAGAAACGCCGTTATTGCTCAATTTTTAGCGGCGTCTTTTTGTAGGAACACCGCTATTGCTCAATCCTTTAGTGGCGTTTTTGTAGAAACGCCGATATTGCTCAATTTTTAGCTGCGTTTTTTGTAGAAACGCCGCTATTGCCCAATCCTTTAGCGGTGTTTCTACAAAAACGCTGCTATTGCTCAATTTTTTAGCGGCATTTCTCCAAAAACGCCGCTATTGCTTAATTTTTAGCGGCATTTTACCCACAAACGTCGCTATTGCTCAATTTTTAGCGGCGTTTTACCCACAAACGCCGCTATTGCTCGATTTTTAACGTCGTTTTCTTGCAAACGCCGCTAAAGCCCTATTTTGCTGTAGTGCAAAGGCAATAATTACATTTGGAACTTGATTGTGGAACACCTAATAATTGACATGGAGGTTTTGTGTTTACTATGTCCCATGTAACTTGCACATTGGGAATGAAAATGTAGTTCAAAGTTGATCTATTCAATACTTTGCAACTTGCATATTGATTTAATAGTCAAAAGGGATTGGTTTTTAAGAAAGTTCATCTTTACGATATTATCTTAGATCATGGAAATTGTAGAACAATTTTGATGCAGGTTCATTAAATTTCTCAAAATATGGTATTGAATATGTTCATGGGATTCCCTTTGTATCAAGCAGAGCATGGAAAGAAAGATTGAAAAGACCCCCAAGCTTTTAGTTTTTTTTTTAATTTTTTTTACAGTAAAAGATTTACTAAGAGATATTGTTTAAAATGAAATTTGAAATAAAGTGTCACCCCATACACCAAATTTGGAAGATAATTAAATGTAGGATGCCACATCCATCATTGAGCTAACTAAAACGATCAAACAAATTTAATTACTCGGAAGAAATCAACAATTATCAATTTTTACAAGCATAGTCTGATATGCATGATCAATTCAGCCATATAAGCCTAATATAACGATTTGAAGTGAAACATAATCAAACATGAAATCAAGTTACGATTTTTAGGTCAAAATATCAAAACGGGAAAGTAAATCTTGAGAGTTAGGGCAACCCTTGGAGTAATTAATTTGAAACTAACCACACTCTTGAGACTTGGAGTACAAGTCTCGATACTTGTTCATCAATCTACAAAAATAGATCAAAACTTTGAATGAATCTTGCGACTTGAATCTAGAAGTACAAAAAAATACCATTTAAGGTCATTATAACATACTTCTAATTGGTTCTAAACATGTTTGTCAAACATACAACTAAAACTATGCAAACATATTAGGGATACTGAAATAAGTCTAAATCATAAAATTACACATTAGATTAAAATTTGAGTATACGAGTAAAATACAAAAACTTAATAACAATTGTGTAACATGGAAATATCAACATAAATCCATCACAAAGATATCCAAAATAGCCTCAAAGTACCAACATATACCAAAATGCTTTAGAACAAGGTTTAAACTGAAAAACTTCAACAAAGGCAATGGTAGACTTCTTCTCTTAGTACATGCTATAGTCTATGAAAAGTAAAAAGCTTTATAAAATCAAAGAATGTATCTAAGATTTCTTCTTGAATGCTAATCTAACTCCAAAAACCTCAACGAATCGAAATACCTATACACGAAATAAGAGCATCCGCACTCTAAACTTTTCATTAAGTTCAGCGATGCTTAACCAAAACCAATAACTTCATATATGATCATAAGTCAAAAAGCATATTAAATAGCTCAAATTAAGGTAAGAACACGGTTGAATATGCATGTAATCACAAGATAAACACACTATAAGTCATCAACATTCTTATCTCAAGATCTGTAAGTACATACAAATTCAAATATTTTGAACTTTTAATATATCAAATTTCAAACTTCAAGGTTAACACTATAAAATCCATTGTTATGTCTTTGAGCTCTATCACGTTCAATCCCAACAAGAGAATGGAAAAAAGAAAAGATGGTGATGTGGGGTAGGGCATCAGCAGCAGCCAGGGCTGTCAACTCTTTTCCCACTTTCCTGGAGGGGTAGTCGGCAATGGTCATATATTGTGCCACGTGTAACCTAATATTTCCAATAAAAAATATAAATAGTTTCTAAAGTTTGAATATTTGACTCTTTTTTTTTTTATATTTCGGCTTCATTTGGGCTCCTTGATTTCTTTCATCTTCGGTTTCTGGTATTTTTCGCTGACTTCACCTCCATGCTCCCTTTTAGCGCGTCCCTCCACGCTCCATTTTTTTTCTCCCTTTTGATTATTTTATACCCGTATCCATTGATGGAAATATACCCACACCACACACGCATACATTACTTTCACAGAGCTGTTTAAATAAAAACATATCACCTACTCCCTTGAAAGTTTAAATCTGAGTGAATAATTTTAAACCACTAGACCAATCACGAAAATCCTTTTATGGTTTAATTAGACATTGTCATGAGTATATAAGTGTTTTTTTATCTTTTAAGATTAAATTATTTTCTTTTTTTAATATTAAAATTTATTAAAATTAAACTATAATTATTAAAGTACAATCTAATATTGCATTAGCAAAATTATATAAAAAAAAGTTAATCATGTAAATTTCTAACTTTAAACTGATGAACAAGTTGATTTGGATTACAGTCCCACTATTTTCAATTTTTTATCAAGCGAAATTGACCCCAAAAAAAATCCTTATTTGAAGTCTTCACTTTTGATCAAAATTACCTAGAAACAATGATTTTATGGTAATTATTATGGTGTGAGAGTGGATCTTTTGTCATAATGTAGTTTTAAATGTGGCCCATGTCTCATTTCTTTTATTTTAAATAACAATAAAATTAGTCAAGAAGAAAAAGAAAAAAAAACATAAGAGGGGAAGTCAGAATTGAATAGGAGGGGCTAAAAATGTGTGGCAGAGGCAAAGGTTGATGAGATTGAGAGTGAGTTAGTAGTAGGGAATAGGGATAGCAAATAGTTCCTTCCCAATCCATACAAAGTACCTATAACCCAATTTTTGCTGCTTTCATTGGGGGAGGATGTGTTTTTGTCAACCTTCTTTATAAAGCGGCGATCAAATCCAAGTCTTGTCCACCAGCTTCAAACCTTCTTTTTTGAAGGGGCGACCGCCTAACCCTCCCCTCCTTGGTATGAATTTTTTATATTATATATATGTGTGTACATATATATATAATTGAAAACAACGTGAAAGAGACGTCATGAAATGAAACCCTGAAATTCCAAAAACCAAATGTTTTAAGATCTGTTTGGTTCTCGATGTGGGATCATGAATTTAGAAACTTTCACTGCCCTAAAGACCTCACCTGTAGTAGGGTTTCATTATCAGCAGCAGATCCGTGTCCATACATGAGGTTGAACTTCACTGACTATGGTCGCTCACTTGAAAAAGCCCTTGCCTTTTCACATTCATCGTCCTCTCAACCACCGTTTTCTTCAGTTGGTGCCACTCCTAATTCTTGCATTTCTTATTCCTCCACTCAAGATGATTCAGACAAGAGTAACAAAGAATCTCAGCTCAAGGAGCTAGAAGATGGGAGTGAAAACTCTAAGACAGGGTAACCAAGTTTTTCTCCTTTTCCTCCTACCTCTAAGGTTTGGAGGTGCAGTGATATATATGTCAATTCCAATTATATAAATTTATGACAATTTTATTCACTGTTAAGAAAATTTTGATATTTAAACTCAAAACTTAAATATATAAAGTATACATTCTCGTTATTTTGATTGAAAAATATGTTATGCATGCATGTATATGTGATATAATCATCCTCTATTAATTCTACCAGCTAATTTTGAAGTGTTTGGTTGCTTTCTTTTTAAATGTTTTATGATAATAATAAATACTAATATTTTTTATACAATGCCTTTCTAAATTTTAAATACAAGTATGAAAGGATTTTTAGCTATTGAAACCTAAATAACATACCTGTATGGGTGTGACTAAATCAAATAACATCATGAGTTTGTCTTTTTATAAATTATTAATTAATATAGTAGCATATTTGTAATTCTCTTTCAATGTATAAAAAAAATATGTTTAGATCCATTAATTTGGTATGGTTGTATTTTGTTGTATCTTACCCTAACAGGAACAAATTAGCAAACAAGAAAGGAGAGAAAAAGCACAAAGAAACTCGATTTGCTTTCATGACTAAGAGTGAAGTTGATCTCCTTGAAGATGGGTACAGATGGCGTAAATATGGACAAAAAGCTGTCAAGAATAGCCATTACCCAAGGTTTTACTTATTTTCCCCTTAATTTATAACCAAACATATGTGTATATATTGTAAATATTTTCAGATTTTATGTTGCAGAAGTTATTACAGGTGCACAACTGAGAAGTGTAAGGTAAAGAAAAGAGTTGAGAGGTCATTCCAGGATCCATCAATGGTGATCACAACATATGAAGGCCAACATAAGCACCCGCTTCCCACAACAGTAAAGCGGCCAATGCTATTCCCATCTTTCACGTTGAGGCCATCGCCACCACCGCCGAGCAAGTGGCATGAATTGTTTACGCGGATGCCTGGTGACATGAATAATTACCAAGCTGCGGCTGGTGCAGATTCATTAATGTTTGCGGAAAACTTTAGCATTTTTCGGCAGGTTCCTGACAACGAACTTCTCCAAGACATGGTTCCTTCTGCGTTCCTTAAGCACGAACCATATGAACAATGAATCTCTGCTCTCCACTATACTACCCCTCTCTCTCTATGTTGAAGGCTAGGTAAAATTATGACTAAAGTGTGTTGCAAATGAAACTATACTGTTATTGAATAAAAAGAAAGCCAGGCTAAATTTGAAGGAAATATTTCTGTATTTAGACTGTTAAACTCATTTTGTACATTGTGATTATATTATTTATAGAGCTTAAGGATAACTGTTCCTCAACAACTTGCTAACTGATTATCTGAAGCTCAACTATTTGAATAACAACTTTTAACTAATTCAATTCCTTAACATTCATCCATCTTCTCCACCGGAAAGACTTGAAGAAGATTTCAAAACCAAGTAAAGTACGATACCAAAAGTGGTTTGGTAAGAATGTTCGCAACCTGGTCACACTTAGGTACTTCACCAACAAAAATAGAGCCATCAGTAACCTTTTCGTGAACAAAGAATAGGTCAAGCTCGACGTGTTTAAACTTAAAGTGTAAAATAGGATTAGCTGCAACTGCAACCGCACTAGAACTATCACACCAAATATTAGGAGTATCTCGGATTGAAGTTGTAATTCTTTAAGTAACGAGAGTAGCCAAGTAACATCACTGGTGGCTACAGCAAGACTCCGATATTCAACCTCGACCATGGATTGTGAAACCACTTGTTGTTTCTTGGAACACCACGAAACAGGAGTGTGTCTAAAATAAACACAATAACCCGATGTAGACCGCTAATCATCAAAATACTATCTCCAGTTAGCATCGGCATACCCAACTAGAAACAACTAAGTAGATGGACGAAAAACAATCCCATAATCAAGTGTGCCACATAAATACCTCAAAACCCTTTTCAATGCAACCATATGAATAGTAGAAGGATTATGATGAATTGACAGATCCGATTCACAGCATATGCAATATTAGGACGAGTAAGAACCACATATTATAGTACGCCTACAAGACTTTTATACTCAGTCAAATCTTCCAAGGGATCACCGTCATCCTTAAACATGGTAGACGAGCTAACCATCGGAGTATGAACACTCTTTGCTCGAGACATAGAGCTTTTGGCAAGAAGATCACGGATATATTTCTTTTGACACAGATGAAGGCACCCTGTAGAAAAGCAGGTAACTTCGATCCCGAGGAAATAGTGAAGGTCGCCCATATCTTTAAGCGAGAACTCGACATTTAATAACTAAACAAACCAATCTATAGAGTTAGTCATGCTTCCAATTATGATAATATCATCTACGTACACAAGGACATAAAGGGTAGAATCAAATGTAATCCGAACAAACAAAGACGCATCAGATTTTGATATGACGAAGCCAATAGAGACGAGAAACCGCTTCAGTTTCTCAAACCAAGCACGAGAAGCCTGACGTAGACCATATAAAGCATCTGTGTGTTCAAAGAGGTTATCCACCATGAGCATCTATTAGTTTTGAATATGGATGTATTCTCAATGATAAAAGATAATTCAAATGTTCATCGGTCTGATATCGTCGGTGATATGTACAGTTGGGAAATCTGAGTTTTTAGTATCCATCGTATCTTAATAGCATCATGTTTCAACTCTGGAATTTAATATTTGTACCATCTGTCTATTTGAGTATCATTGTACTTTGTGCAAGAGTTGTAAGGAATATTTCTGAGCGAGCTATTAGTTCATTTTCTGTATAAGTTGTATTGGAGATTGAAATAGATAATGATCTAGTTGGTATACTGATGGTAATCAACTCCGTGTGGGTATCTACCAAGAGTGTAAATATTCGCTAGTGAACAGTATCTGTGTATATCTATTTTGGGATAATGATTGTAAGTTGTTTGAATAGAGAAGAAGAGGTAGTATCATTTAGTATGATCTAAAGTCAGCCAATGAGTCAAGTTAAGGATGACTCGTTGAGAAAAGTAAGGGGTGTCTAAGTATGTAATTACATAACTAATGATGGGAAGGTATCTATCAAAGACAGATATGGGTAAATCCAAATATTCAAGATGAAGAATTCAACAAGAAAGGTTAAAAGGTATGTTGTATCTAAATTCACTAAGTTCCTCTGATCTTACAAATGTTATGTTTATGTTTCAGGTGTTGCTTTGTAAGTGAATTTGCCAGGAGAGACAATGCCATGAATGAGCCAAGGAAGCAGTGAACAAGGATAATACTATGCATACAATGAACATTTTTCAAAAATTGGCGTCTAGTGAACTTACGCTTTAAAGAGCCTATTTTTATAATCTTTGTGTTGTATTGAATTGTGATCAATTTGATGTAATATTTGATTTTAATTTTAAATACTTCTCTATGTTTCTTTAATAGTGACATTTTTTTGTAAAATATTAGGAAATATGTTTAATGTCATGAGTTCAAGTTGATTGTTTTGAAATTTTGTTAAGTTATGCAAAGTAACACCTAAGATTCAGATCCTGTGAAATTGGGTCGGGTTGAGAGTGTTACAATATAACATTATTCACAATATTAGAATTCATAGCCCAACTAATGAGTAAATGATATCCTCTTATTAACATTGCATAATAGATGAAAAGTAAACGTTGTCACAGGTCATTTGTCTTTATGATAAATAACTTGATTACTATTTGTAGTAATTAACTTTTCGTGAAAGAAGATGTAATAGTATGAGATAAAATAGGACCATATTGAGAGAACGAATTTATCACAAAAAAATTAAAGATATCTTATGAGGGTAACACACTTATGATAAGGTCATTAGACAAACACCTATTAAATAGCTTTCATAATAGTATGTAATTAAGGAGAGCTCAATCACGATACTATAGTGGAATGACTTTACGACTAAATGAGTTTATAATTAACAGGCAAAAAGCTGGAATTTATTTAGTACATTATTTAAGCCCTAATTATATATATCCAATCAGTCCCTTCACTAGCTCGTTGAAACTAGAAATGAATTATATGTAGAACCAAGTGAATAGCAATAAATGGAAATGATAAAGTTAGAGAAATGTGTTCCATTTATAAATGAATTGTTTTCTCACTAAGTATAGAAATTACTTGAGAATTAATTTAAGGTTTTCAAATTATTATTTAATTAATTATAATGAAATAATTGAAGTTTGTAAATTAATAAAATTAATTAGTCATTATAAATCCGTTGAATTAAGAAATTAAATATATTTCCTCAAAAATTCTTTTATGATAAAGTTGTCATGATTTTAACAGAATTAGAATCGGGTTGAGAAAATTATTTAATTGAGAAATTAATTTAGATAATTTAATTAATTAATTAATTAATATTTATTTTGAAAAGTAGAAAATAAATTTGAGTTAGATTAATTAAATTCCTTTCATGAGTATGTAAAGGGCAGCAACATTAGTAACATTATCTAGGGTGTGCCGCTCACCTCCTCTCTTAGTTAGAGTAGAAGTGTGTTTCTATTAAATAATATTATTTTTAAATGGCTTGTTTAACAAGGTCTCTCCTTTTAAATAGATGGCACGGATTGACCTAAAAGAAAAAGTTTTGATATATCATTTTTTGCCAAAAAGTAGTGAGAATCTATTAATTAAAAATAAATTTTATTTTTTGGAAATTACGATATTTACCAGTTTCTATTAAGAGAACTACTTTCCTACCGAAAGTAATAATATCGTTTCTTGTTCTGTATTTGGCTCTTGTTGCTCGAGCCTACAGTCGGTTCAATTCGAGGTATGGGAAAAGCAGAGAAGATCATTTGTTGAAAGTTAAGACCAACTCAAATCTATTTCGCACAAAACATAGGTATTATTCGGTAAAAAAATTATTGTTGTAAATATCACATACCAGCTCTGTTTTGAAAATTTTTAATCTTCTGCTATAATTTTAAATTGTTTTCTTAACCAAATTTTTCTAACATAAGGTACTCTAAACATGATCATCATCGTGGCACAACACATACCCTTAACTTGTCACAAAACTTGAGAAAGAAAGGGGCTAACAATGACTTTATAAAAGTGTCAACAACTTGATACCAATGACAAGTTTGCCTTGAGCAACTCGTTCTCAACGTGTTTGAACTTAGAATGCATCACTGGATTTGTAGAAAATGCCACTGCAATTAAGCTATCAAACCAAGAATGAAAAATCATAAGACCAAGGCTACACCATTAGATATTGCCCAAAAACAACTTAAGGTCCTTTAAACAATACTAGAGTATAATCCTCCACTGACTTACATTTTGCTAGATAATAATCATTCTTCAAATCCATAAATCAATTTTCATAGAGCCATCATTCCAATATGTATTAAACCCAACCCTTCTGCCAAGTAACTTGATGATGAACATCTTAGCATCCTCTTTTTGACCAAAGACTAAACCCTATCAATAGGAATTTCATCCACAACATCAATAATCACATCTCCTTCAGGTAAATTGATATCATCCTCTTCCTCAATTCTTTCTTTATGAAAATTCTTTCTTTATGAAAATTCTCTCTTTAAGAGTTCAACAATTTGTCATTAAAAGAAAATTTTCACCTTTCAGTGGATCCAAGGCCATACCACTAGACCTGCTCAAGTGGGAGTGTTTGGACAAAGATATAGGCCCAAAAAATAGGTTTGGGTAAAAAATGAGTCCCCTTTTCTAAACAAGTCAAACCTTGGGTAAGGTTTTTTTGGCTCAAGCCCGACCCAGCCTGAATTATATACTAATTAGAAAACATGTGTCGTGCCTTTCTATTTGGCAATAAGCAAAACACAAATTTATAAACAATATGTTCTCTTTAGACCGTGAAAACCCTTTGATAACATTAAGCATCTCAATCTGGAAGCCTGATTCACAGAAAAATAGATTTGTTCAAGCAGAAAAATCATTTTTCTATCAAGCTCAAGCAATTTCACACAGGAAATCACCTTGTAAAAACTTGATTTTTGATGCAAAACATTTTGCATAGTTCAATCTCCACTCATGCCAATAACCATGTGGATCAACCAGTGGTGGAGCTATGCTAGATTGAATCTGATACCAATGAGCAAATTTATTCGTCTATTTTGTTAATCATGCCTTGTAGATTTCAAATAAAGCACATAGCAGTATGCCTTATGATCATATCCTAGTTTACAGACGAGGATATTACCTGCCATTAATCATATGCTGCATTGAGAATAAATAGTGGAGTTCGGATGTTGCTGATTAGGTTTTGAGGAAAGAAGAACTGAAAGAAGTAAGTTTCAGTCAAGTGACTGATCGAGCAAGAGAATATATTTGTCTTAATTACTCAAATTATATTGGTCAGAAAGAAATTAAGAGGAGAGATATACTGAAGTTGGAGCACGATGGATGGTGCATATGCATGGCAGGTTATGTTGCACACCCTGTTTGATGAACAAGAAGATTCATGCATTTAATAATCAAAATTATGTGAAGTCATAAAAATTGAAAACTTTTTCCTTTCTTATATATATATATTTCATTATGTGTCCAGATGTGGTTTTCATCAAATCTTTTGGCATCAATAGGGAAATGATGAAAGGGAATATATATATAAAAGTTTGATAACACAAACTAGGCATTATCTATCCGCATATGTGTAAAACATAAATATCAATATCAAACCTACAAGCCCACCACACAGTTGTATTCTTTCTTGGGTAATGTTTGTTGTTTTAATATTTATTTTTATGCTTTTAAGTGTATTTAATATATTAAATTTTAAAAATTATTTATTTAATAAAATAATCTAAAAAAATTAATATAGGTCGGGTCGGGCTAAGCTCATGTTTAACCATCATATTTGAGGCCGGGCTTAAACAATTTCTAAATCCATATTTCAAACCGAACCCAAACCGAAAAAATAAACTTAAAATTTTATTGAAACCTAACTTGACCCATAATCACATCTACATACCACTTTCATAGGGCAAATCATCCTTCCATAATCGCACCTTTTCGGATGCCCAACCACCCATCAATCTCGAGGTTTGGACTGCCCCCAAGTGCCTCACCAATGCTTGCTTGAGAGAGATTCATGCCAAAGAAAATTCCTGCATTAAATTCTTCAGCTCTTTATTTCACTAAAATATATTTGAAGTTCTAAACTATATTTTAATTTGTAAAAGAATAGTTTACATGTTAATTTCAAATTAATCTATCCACAAATTAAATGTGCATGGCAATTTGCAATTATATACCTACGAACACTACAACGATGTTTTTCCACTGTTACAACGATGTTTCTCCACTTTTACAATTTATCTAGTTCCCACCTGTTCAAATATTTCAAGAAATTTTATACTTGTTTCATACAAATAATAAAGAAGAGAGAAAAACTTATTCGCCTTTCACCAATGTTTTTCTAAATGAGATTGGTGATCAAATCAATCAAGTCACCGATTCACTAATTTAATTGATCCAATTAAAAAATTATTAAAAATTTCATTTCAACCAATTTTTTAGTTAATTTATACCGATTCTTTATCTAATTGGTTCAAAACTACTCTCCAGATCAATACTCTTAACAAATTCTCAGTCCAACCGATCCGATTCAAACATCGCTACCTTTCACCAAAACAGAAGATAAAAACGCGGAGGTGACTAAGATACGGGTAAGAATAAACGCAATTTGTTTACATCCACAAATCTCTTTTGTACAAAATTCATTTTCATAAATAACTGGCATCAACATATACTTTTACATAGGGAACTCATCTAATCCAACCACCCACCTAAATAGAACATATATTCGGACATACTCATAAGGTGCTTATCCAACCACCTAAACATACACATGTTGTACACATGTATTCCGCTAAGGTAACATAGGCCCACCACTTGCGCCGGACTTAGTCCGACCAACAAAAGGGTTTTATCCACTAGCCAAGTTGGTGAATGATGCATCCCAGGATTGTCTTACCAAGTTTCTAACCCTAAAACCAAAAGAAAGAACAACACCAGCAAGGTAGACGGTTCATCTATGGAATAAAACATTATGGGATGAGCAAGAGGACCAAGTCAATATGCATGAAGATTCGAATAAACCGTCATTGCTGCTTGCCTTGATTTCTAACCACTGCCATTTCTGCAGTTAATGATTCAATGTCATCCATGACTGTCCATGCCACCTTCGCCGTATCATAACGATGATTATAAGCAAGGTTACTTGTAGATTAATGATGATGCTCCATAAGATCCGCAAGAGTTATCTTCCCACAGTTGCCAGCATCTAGCCTATCGAACTTCTCGCTGATCTGCATAATGTCTTTTTCTGATACCTTCCCCATCTCCTTGAGCTTGTATATCACAAACTCGGATTTGCTGGACAGATAAACCGACATTAAATTCAATGGGAAATGAACAGAAAGCAACAACATTGAGAATAAAAATGGAATTCGAGAAAGATTAGGAAATTTAGACCAAGACAGATATCAGCTTACAAATTACCAAGACCATTTTAAGTAATAGAATGTTTTGAGGATAATGCAACATGGCAAAACAAAACAATATAGAGTATCCAGTTCGAAAAAAATCTAGTCAAATGATGTAACACCTTAAGGACTTCAATCATTGTGACATTATCAAAGCCTCCTAGGATGTTGCACTCGAGTCGGTAAAGCGGAAAAGAACCAGATAGAGAATCAGAAGAATTATGAGCTTACAACTGGAAACACCTTAATGAACCACTGAATCAATTACAATGGATAAAAGAGGGAAAGTACCCCTATTAGATGCATCCAAAAGCAACTATGTACTGCACTTAATAATAATAACCTACACCCATGTATACCATACATCTGAGGTAATTCATAAAATGTAGTCCATAAGACACAGATAAACCATACTGAACCAAAAAATTAGCAGTATGACTGAGAAGCAGTATAATTTAATTGCTTTAGTTTGTCCTCAATAAAGTATATCAAAGTACTTCATATATAAAGATACAGTTCTGTAGTCTAATCAAAGCTTCAAACATTATAGCTATGTTACTAGGACTTGGGTGAGTGTCAGACACAGGTGTGTTCACTTTTGTTATTTCAAAATCTTCCCATGTATTTGGACATATCCCCACACTCATGTTCGAAGATACCTCAGGTATAGGCATTGAACACAGGTTCTCAAAAAGAAAAATGAAAAGTCAGAGAAACATAGGGATGCATATTAAATATAACTCAAATACGGTACTTAATCCCAATTTTCTAAGATTGGCCTTTTTTTTCTGGTTTTTATGCCTTAGTTTCAAAAAGGAAAGTTACCATTCAGGCACAATTTTTGTGGTGGTTTCAACATGTTTGCAAAGGGGTAATAGAAAGTGAAGATATTTCAATTGAGAAGATCATATGCATAACCTAGCAGACAGAGCAAATTACACGCATAGTAGATGTTGCATTGAAATTGTATTCACAAGATAGACACATCGTTTGAATAGCACAATATAAAGCAATCCTAACAAAGATGGCCTTGGAAGAAAAATCTATTCCATTTTGAAAAGTGATGCATTAAAAGTTCTTCCCAGTGAGAATCTTTTATTTAAGAATTTAAGCAATTGCATGTTAATAAATCAATCCTGAATCCCAATATGAGTTCTTCAAACTTCATTAAAATGTCAACTGGTGAACTAAAGACTACAACAGCTATAAAGGAAAAGGAGGAAACTACAGTAAGTTTCGAAATTAGTATATTAACCTTTCAGGTATTATTGCATCAAAGCATACAACTACTAGAAACTTGAGGAGATGAAGATGCATAGTTCAAGTACTAACCAAATTTCATAAAACAGCATACCTCACAAAACCATTGTTGTCAATATCAGCAGCAAGAAACTCCGAGACAGTCATGTCCTGTCCAAGCACCCACTTCGCCATTGTCCTATGCCTCTTATCCACTCTAGCCTCAGCCAAATACAGAAACGCTCGAGCAACAGCCAGAGTGGAAACAAGCAACCAAATAGCAGCAAAAATCCTACCAGGCAACGTCTTAAATGCTCTATCCCCATAGCCAACTGTAGTGACCGACATAACAGAAAGATAAAAAGCATCCAACCACCCAAGCCTCTCAACAAAATGCATAACACCAACACCAATTCCAATACAAAGAACCACAACTCCTAATGCCAATCCCACCTTCATTCTTATCCTCATCCTCCCCTTTTTGACATCAATTATATAAGATCTCGCAGAGTCCTTCTTTTGACCCTCATGTTCAACAGTTCTCAACAAATAACTCTCCTGCAAATCAAGTACATAGCTAACCATCCCACTAAGCAAAATATCAATAAAACCGAATCCGACCAACACAAATAATATTGAAAACAACTTGGTAGCCACACTATTAGGGATAATATCACCGTATCCAATTGTGCACATTGTCACAATACAAAAATACAATGCATCAACAACCGGGTGAGTTTCATTACCCAAGAAATTATGCCTATTAAACCAAAAGATAACAACACCCAAAGTTAAATACAAGACTAAAAGCACAAAAGTTTGTCTTACAATGGATTGAGACCCCAATTGAGGTTTGGGAATTGAAGAGCGGATGACATCATTTAAAACAGCCATGGCAGGTGCCGTTTTGGACCTGTGAAGATTGGATTTTTCCCATATGAAATCTGGGTCAATTAACCATGAAGCTGGTGCTGGAGTGGGTGAATTAAGTTGGGTTGGCTGCAACTGATGGTCTTGGAGATTTACAACAGTGTCTTGAGGAGGAGAAGAAGAAGAAGAAGGTCGGGGGGATTGAAGAGATGAAGTTAAGGCATCAAAGATGGGAGAAGAATCAATGGGAGCAAGGGAAGAAGGAGGAGGAGAAGGACCAAAGATGAGTCTATCTTTAAGCTCAGATGGAGTTAAAGAGACAGGGAGAGAGACTTCATCGTGTTCAGGGAGGGGAAAGAGAGGTGAGGGCGGCGTTGGTTTCTTCCGGGGACTTGCATACAGAAGCAAAGGATCATTTTCCATTGTCTGAAGAAACAAAAAGATTGCTGGGGGAGGGATTTATTTCTGAGATTGCGATGTGTGAAGGAGATAAAGACAAAGGAAAGAAGCTAGTGGGAGAAAAAAAATCTCAAGTGAACAAAGGAACAAGACGAGTGGTTTTTCAAGTACATCCGTTCCGTATGAGCAAATAGAGGAGAGATTACGCGTATGATTGTGATTGTGTTCTGTGTCTACAACATACAACATGGACGAGGGAGAACTTGAGAAAGTCTTCTACTCTCATGCCTTTTGGGAATTTATTTTCATTTTTTTAAAAAAAATACAAATTATTCTTTTTTAACAACTTATGCTGTACACTGAACCACCTCCAATCATTTATTTAAATGTATTATTATTAATATAATTTTCTTCTTTTTGTTGTTCAAAAAAAGGAGCTGCCAATGATTCAAATGAAGAAAGTGTCCGGGAAAACGGCTGTGGTGGCAATCGAGGGGATGTTAGATTGGGCCGCCATGCCAAGTGCCAACCCAACACACTGACTACAAATTTTGATCAAGTTCCAAGTTTTCTGTCATATTTGAAATATTTACGTATTGTGGGCTCAAATATTCTTATTTATTAAAATTTTCATTAAAAAATTTGAAGAATTTTACGTTACCAATGTCAGAACTAGATGTGATTATGGGTTGAGCGGTCCGGCCCGGCTCAAAAGCTCGTTCAAAAAATAGGAGAGTTCAGATAAATATAGGCCCGAAATATGAATTTGGGCAAAAATACGAGGACCGTTTAAAAAACGGGCCGAGCCTCGGGTCAATTTTTTTAGCCCAGCTCGAATTATATAAATATATATTTTTACTTTTTTTAACCATATGTAATTTTTAACTTTATTTTTTTTAGTTTCAAGCTTATACTTCACACTATTTGGATTTAAAACCTCAATGCAAACATGGGCCAGTTTACAACTGTGCCAATGTTTGGGTGAGCTTAATGGAGTGGGCTACTGCACCTACAACAATTTGGTTTATTGCTTTGTTAAGGCCTCAGATGCTTCTGAAATTGATGCTCATTTCCATTTGGTTTATACATATATATATATGAAATAAAGTAATGAATTAGTGAAATAATTGAAGTTTGACCGTGCATCACTCAACTTCAAAGTCGGCAGCTCAAATAAAAAATGGGCAAATATTATAAATATTTGATCGAACTTCCATAATAATTAAGTTTAGCTAATTTCAATTGTTTCTTTTAATACAAAATTGATAGGTATCAAGTGGCTTGAAACCTAAAACTGAAAAAAAAAAAAAAAAAAGTTACAATCGAAACTAGTTATTATGAAAAGTTTGATAAGTTATGGAAACTATTTATGATATTTGCCTATTTTTCATTTGAGCTCAAAAAATATATGTAGAAGACGACACCTAGAGGTGCCGACTTCAACTATTTCAAATCTATTTTTGTTAATTAATCTTTTTTATTATATTTTTAAACTTTTTTAATGAAATATGCAAAAAAAATTAATATGGGCCGGGCCGGGCTCGGGCCTAGCATTTTTATTCCGGGCCGGGCCTGGACAAATTTTCAGGCCCATATTTCTGGCAGGGCCAGGCCCGGGCCTAGAAAACGGGCCAAAATTTTTTTAGGCTCAGCCCGGCCCATGATCACCTCTAGTCAGAAGTATTGGTGTTCACCATATATATTAAGGCCAGTTAAGTTTCACTCGGGCTTTCGAATGACCACCCTAGGATTGGGCTCGGCTTTTTCTAAAAGCCCCATATAAGACTTCGATTATGAGATTAAAAGCAGGGTCCACCTACAGCAGATTTATGTACATATGTTCAAAAAAATTTTAACAAATTATACTGATTTTTTAAAAATTTATCAATTTATATTGTTTTTAGAGAGAGAGAAAAATTTGTTCTACAAGGTGTGTTTTCTTTACCACATCAATGAAAAAGCGTCTTGTAAGACACGTTTTCCTTTCAATTATTACTATTCCAACGATAATTTTTCCAACGGCTATAATGGCTCCAACAGCCATAAAATTTCCTATATAAGTCCCTCCAAACTTCATTCTTTTCAACCAAATATTCAATACTCATTCTTTCATTCTCAATTTTCAATCATCAATTTTCAATTTTTTTCTAATTTCCCAAATTGTATACTTTGTTTTACATCCCAAATGTATATTTATTTACAATATACTTTTTCATTTAAAATTATTTACGTTACTTTTTCATTTAAGTTTGACTTGTGTATTGTAATATAGCTTACTTCAATAATTAATATTAGCATACACTTTACAAAAAAAAATGGCATCAATAAAGGAATTATATCTTCCAAGGCACATGCCACAATTACATGTTTGCTCCATCGATAACTCCACAGTCGGGTCTATGGGGCTACTTAACCCAGAAGATTAGATTTGGCCATAAGTGACACACTAAAGTCATTGAGTTCGTAATTTCTACATTTTCCCCAATATCTTTTAGCACCGACTTGCACCAAACGTGACCGCCCTTTATCTGTCCCGTGTATGTTTTAGCCTACTTTGGAAACAATGCTACTAATAAAAAATGCATTCCCTTGACCATCGAGGCTACCGACATATTATGTATCCCCTTCAGTACGGAATTAATGCTGTAACACCCCCACACCCGAGACCGTCGCCGGAGTCGAGCTTGAGGTGTTACCGAACATAATTTATCATTTAAACAACTTTACATCATTTATTTTGACTTTCGGAATAAGCAGTTTTTCTGCATCATGGTCGCTAAAAAAATCATATCTCAAGTTACGAAACTTGAAATCAAGATTCGTAAATTTTCCCTGAATCTAGACTCACATATCTATCTGCTAATTTTTTTCTAAAATTTTTGATTGGGCCAATTAGTACAGTTTATTAGTTAAAGTTACCCCTGTTTCAAGACTTGACTGCACTAACCTCTACTTACTACGAACCACTTTTCTCCATGTAAAAAATTCATATAACTATACCGTTTATTTATATTAAAATTAGATTCAATAAGGATTCTGAGCATATAAATTAAACCTCCTAATTATTTTTTTACAATTTATAGTGAATTTTCAAAGTTGGAACAGGGGATCCAGAAATTGCTCTGGCCCTGTTTCACTAAAACTCAAATATCTTATAACATATAATTTCGCTTTTTCCATTTGAAAGTAGACACAATAATCTTCAATTTCATAGTTTATTCTTAACCTAATTCATTTTCTACTATTTTTGGTGATTTTTCAAACTCACGTCGTTGTTGCTGTAGTGTTCTATTTTATGGCAAGTTTCATCTTTTTATGAATTCTCATGAACTATATAACATATTAAACTCACAAGGCATCCAACATTATCTAGGCTAGCCATACCAATTACTAATCATTATCAAGCATTTTCTCAACCAAACCACAACCATATCACAAGATTATTTACACAAAACAAGTATATTGCTATACATGCCATACATCAAAACATACAAACCAATATACCAATTCTTCCTCGGATAGTGTGAGCGTTTCTTTGACCTTCCCGATATCCAAGTTGGCTCGCTAAAAACTACAATGAATGAAAAGGAGGGAGTAAGCATAAATGCTTAGTAAGTTCACATGCAAATAACAAGTAACATAACAAAGCAATTATATCAACAACAATAGCATGATATCACCAAGATACAAACCACATTTCTAGCTATCGTGTATCATCTTACCACCTTATTTCTGTTATATCAAGTTTCAACCCGAGGGTTAAGTACATACCTGTCCAAATTGTCCATTTCACAACACTTACCAAAATATCATTTTCATCTTAAGTATTCTTCCATTCCGCTAGAATTTTACCCGTTGAACACATCGGAATATAACTCGGATACACGGATCATTTGTACATAAGTGCCACATATGTAATCAATCAATCATGTAAGCCGCCCATAAGCGAACTCGGACTTAACTCAACGAGCTCGGGCGTTCGCATCCATAAGTGAACTCGGACTCAACTCAACGAGCTCGGATGCCTAGTTACATCTCACGAACTCGGACTCAACTCAACGAGTTCGGACATTTGCATCTATAAGTGAACTCGGACTCAACTCAACGAGTTCGGATGCCCAACCATCCTAGTGACATGTCACTTGTATCCTAATCTATTCCCAAGGTTCAAACGGGATTTTCCTCAATCACACATTTCCCCGTCGTTCTCCTCGGAATATCGAAACCAATACGTTGCTTGCATCTCATACTTATCAATTTAATCGCATACTTTTCATACCAATACATAATATTTCACAAAGCATAATATTCATAATAACAAGTATCATATCATATAAATAGCATTAAATCACTTAAAATAGCAATTATGTTACATTATTTACACATGAACTTACCTTGGTACAAAATATAGCAATTTTGCAATTTAGTCCAAAATCTTTTCTTTTCCTCGATCAAGGTTGATTCCACGTCTTTCTTGATCTAAAATAACACATTTAGCTTATTTAATACTCTCATTATCAAAATAGTCCTAAATTCAAATTTTGAAAAAAATTACAATTTTGCCCCTAAACTTTTGCATATTTACACTTTTGCCCCAAAGTTCGGAAATTAAATTTTATCACAAATTCTTATGTTTTAGGACATGCTGATCATTTATTTACCATTAGCAAGCTCAAATTCCCACTAAAACACATACTTATGAACAGTATGTACTTTTACCGATTAAGCCGTTTTACTCGTTTTTACTTAAAACCGAGTAGCACAAGTTGTCTAACATAATTTAAAACCTCATATTCTATCATAAAACATCAAAATACACAAATTTCACCTATGGGTATTTTTCAAATATGAACCCTAACTTAAATTATTGCTAACATAAGCTTTATCGAGTTACCGGGACTACGAAAACGTAAAGAACATTAAAAACGGGGCTTGGAATCACTTACTATGAAGCTTGGAAGCTTGAAACAAACCCTAGCTATGGAGAACCCTTGAAATTTCGTGGTAATGAAGAAGATGACAAATTTTGTGTTATTTTTCCCTTTTTATTTCATGTTAATATCCAAAAGACCAAAATGCCCCTCCTTACTAAACTTTCAAAAATTCCATCCATGTCCAAATTTTGTCCATGAACTTAAAATTGGTCAAATTGCTATTTAAGACCTCCTAATTAATATTCCAAAGCAATTTCATACTAAAAACTTCTAGAATGCAAGTTTTGCAACTTATTCGATTTAGTCCCTAATTTCAAATTAAGCACTTTACGCTTAGAATTTCTTCACGAAATTTTCACACCATCATAAAATCATATCATAAACATCAAAATAATTATAAAATAATTATTTCTACCTCGGATTTGTGGTCACGAAACTACTATTCCGATTAGGCCCTAATTCGGGATATTACAAATGCATTCCGCTGGGTTCGTGTTCATGTGTCTGTATCATAGTCCTCTGTTATATGACTACGTCCACTGCTTCTTCGATATCCCATCAAGGTACTCCGCACCCAGTTAGTTTAGAGCCCATAGTCTCTCCAACATTTTCATGGAATCGATGTCAGACAAACTCATACCTTGTCGATAATATTCAATAATGCATTCAATAAAAGTGACCCAAATGTATATCTTAAACTATTTTCCAAGAAACCAAATCTATGCAAAACGTACCCATGGTAATGACAAGTCGTTGCTCCACATCCTTATGGTATCGACCCATGTAGTTAGACCCTATGTGATACAAAAAATACCTATAGTGTGCACAATCTCATAGGTTTGAACATCAATCTAACACAGCTTGTATTCTGGTGCCCCTGTTGAAAATGATGCACACATCGAGTTGTGGCACAACTTGCCATCTCAGGTTAGTTAAGAAGAAATCTCAATCATCACCAGATTCTTCTAGAGTTATTGGAAAAGATATTGGAAATGCTTATATCTTCCGTATAGGAATATGCCGTCAATTTGGAAATTAGCTTACAGTATCGGAATGCAATTACGCTGCAATACCCCTAACCTGTATTCGTCGCCGGATTAGGGTTACAAAGTATTATCGAGCAACTGAAAACCATGCATCATAATATTGTTCAAAAATTAAACATATCATAAACCATTTATATACATGCATATTGTCCCTAAATCGAGCCTTCGAGGTCCTAAAAATATCTTAGAAGCAAATCGGGACCAATTGGAAACAATTTGAAAAGTTTAGGAAATAGATGCAAAATTTTGCAAAGAAGGGGTCACATAGCTGAGACACATGCCCATGTCTCAAGCCGTGTAACCTTCGAACTAGAGACACACGGTCGTGTCCCAACCCGTGTCCCCACCCGTGTAACTCTCTGAGTAGGGTCACACAGCAATGTCACATACCTGTGTGCCAGGCCATGTAACTCTTTGAGTTCCCCCACACGCCTGTGTGCCAAGCCGTATGTTAAGCAGTGTAACTTGCTGACTTGCAACCTAATAAATCATCAGATAACACACGATCGTGTCACCAAGCCATGTGTCTCACACGGCTAAGTCGCACGCCCGTGTCTCAGGTCGTGTGGACTAAAAAATTCACCTAAAATTAAGCCATTTCCTAACCAATTCATGCATAAACTTTAAATCCATTGTGCACACTTTCAAGGTACTAAATCATCACTCAAATATACAATATCATGCCAATTCAATCAACTTAATTATCTAACCAATATGTACTTCAAAGGCACCACAATTACATCCAAACACTATTTACCAAAACATGTTAACATTACTTAATTCCATGCATAAAGACCTAATTCCATTATGTACTTAACCACAACATAAATGACCATTACCAAGCCAACATCTCATACCAAGAGGCCGTGCATATCATTTACCTAAAACTGATAAAAAAAAAAAAACTTAACTTAACAAGCATTATAAGTCCATCAACCATACATAAACACCAAGGCTCAAACTTACCAAATTGCCATTTACACTTTCACTAAATACCATTTCAAACATCCAAAACATGTTAATATTGCCATTTCCATACATACTAACCTAGTTCAAATATGAACAAAATCATGTCATAAGTAACCATTTTCAAGCCATGTTGCCAAGAGAACCTTATACACAATCACTTTAAAGTAACCAAAATCACATAACTTGGTTAGGCATCAAGGTGTACCAAACCGATATAGCTTTCCAAAGCTTATACATACCAAAACACCATTAGCACATGCACCATAATACCATTACAAATTACCCTATACATGCCATTATAAACATTAGCCAAATTACTCAAAAACTGTAACACCTCTTACCCGTATCCGATGACGGTATAGGGTACGAGGCATTACTTACTTAAACACATATAAACATACAATTCTGAGTCGTAAAAGTTTGTTCAAATTTAAAACTTTCAAACTTCCTCTTAACGTCCCTAATAAGGGTCTACGAGGCCTAAAACACGTTTAGGAAACTGTTCAAAACTAGACCAAGCACTTTAGTAAACATTAGAAAATTTCTTTGAACACATGGCACACACCCGTGTCGAAGGGTGACACGCCCATGTGATCTCTTAACATGGCCATGTTAAAGACCCGTGTAGCACACACGGCCTAGGCATTTAGGGACACGCCCGTACCCCATGCCTATGTGGATTTATTTTCTAACATCGAACCTATAGGGGTTTTCGCACCGCTTGGCACACTCTCGCGTCCCCCACACTCTCGCACCGCTCAGCCCGTGTGGTTACTACTGGGTATTTTGTTTTGCCAACTTAAGGTGCAGGGGACACATGGCTGAACTACACGCCCATAGGGCAGACCGTGTGTCACACACAACCTAGGTACACGCCCGTGTGTCTACCCATATGGACAATATAAGGCTATTTACCAAGCCCTATTGCTACCCCTATTTGCACCAACCTAAACCACAACAAGCAAAACCAATCCACACAAAAACACATGACCAAATCAACTATAACCAAGGCATCCACACATCAAGGCCACTATACTTCATTCACAAGCAATAATTATCACATAATTTATCAATTCAATCATGCATTGGCACCTCATGTGCTCAACCTTGCAATTTGGACATTCATGAATAACATTAACATTTGCATATATCAGTAGCAAGTATTAGCCATCACCCTTGGCTTTACACAAAATGAATAATTTCATATCAAGCCAACACATTTGGCCAAATTAACAATGACACATAACACAAAAAGACTAAGTCCCTATACATGCCATTATTCAAAATATTAAGACTAGCTATACCCAATGTTCTTATAGATACTGTGATCGAGCCTCCGATGTTCTTTGATCCTCGAGCTAGCTTTGCAGCACTATAAGAAGATGAAAAGGAGAGGGAGTAAGCATAAGCTTAGTAAGTTGCATGTAAATAATTAACAACAATGTACCATGACTCATCATACTCGTAACATATTTTAAACTTTTACAAATTTCTCAAGAGGTCATAGGCATAACTTACTCAATGTCATTCTTACTAATCATACAACATAAATCAAGCTCGTTTCTCATGAGTTTCATGTAAGTACCTGTACCACTTACAACATAGTCGTAACTTTTTTCATTTTTAACATAAATTTTAAGTGCCCTGTTGAACCATTTGGAATACTGTAGGATACCTGATAAGAATCACACGAATGGTAAAATGCCGATGCCGTGTCCTAGACATGGTCTTACACTGGCTCACACAACGAGGCCGATGCCATGTCCCAGACATGGTCTTACACTAGCTCTCATCTATCGGTGCCGATGCCATGTCCCAGACATGGTCTTACACTGACACATATCAAGGCCGATGCCATGTCCGAAACATGGTCTTACACTAGCTCTCGTATCAAAGTCGATGCCATGTCCCAAACATGGTCTTACACTGGCTCACATATAACCCAGTGTCATGGCACGGATATCCGATCTATTCCTATGGTTTAACTGAGAGTTTACCACATCAATTTCATCATGCTTATTCATAACAATAATCAAACAACTTATGCAATATCAATTATTCAATGCATATTAACAATAGAGTTGTATTATTTATGTACAACTTACCTCAGTATACAAGATATAGGCGACCAATTCGATTTAATCCAATGCTTGGTTTTCCCCCGGTCTAGGTTCGGATTCCGTATTTCTTGATCTATAATGATAAAATTTACTCATTTAATCATCACATAAATTAAGACATTCCATAATTCATATTTTGGTAAAATGACCATTTTGCCCTTACACTTTTACAAAATTACGATTTTACCCTTAGGCTCGTAAATCAATTTTCATTAAATCTCCTCATTAACAAAGCCTAGCCGAATCTTTATTGCTCTTATGGCAGCTCATAATTTCAATTATTTCACACAATTACCATCTATTTTATAGCTTCTACAAAAAAAGTCCATTTTATAATTTTTTTTCATGAAAATCCTTTCACAAAAGTTGTTTATTTATCAACCAAGATTCATTTTCTTTCATAATATTTCAGCAAACAACACAAATGCTTTCATGGAAAAACCCTAAACTTTCAATATTATTGCAAAATAGTCCCTCCATTAGCTAGATTAAGCTATAAGGGTCCCAAAGTACAAAAAATATCAAGAAAGGCCATCAAAATCACTTACTTGCAAGGGTGAAGTGTGGCTGAAATTTTGAGCTTTTAAAACCCTTAAAATGGCTGATATTTTTGGTGGTATGGACAAGAAGATGAAAAAGATGACAACCCCTTTCTTTTTGTTTTATTTTATTACATATTTAGCCACCTAATACCACCAAATTTTGACTTTTTGATTTTCTTTGTCTCTATGACTGGCCATTAGCTTGATATAGGCTTATTTACTCACCAAGGACCTCCAATTTAAGGTTCTCTAGCTATATGACACTTTTAACTAGTAGAACACAAATTTCGCCTTTTATGCGATTTAGTCCTTTTTCAAAATTAAGCAAGTAATCGCTAAAATTAATTCACCAAAATTTTCATGAACTCATGTTATCATGCTATAACACATAAAATAATATTAAAATAATTTCTATAACCTCAAATTTGTGATTTTGAAACCACTGTTTTGACTAAGCCCAAAATCGAGCTGTTACAATTCTCCCTCTTAGGGATTTTCATCCCCGAAAATCTTATCGGTGAAAAGGTTTGGATACTGGTCTCTCGTAGTCTCCTCAGGCTCCCATGTGGCTTCCTCGACCCCATGCTTATGCCATAATACTTTTACAAGTACTATACTCTTATTCCTCAATTTCTTGACCTCCCTTTCTAAAATCTTAACCGACTCTTCACCATAAGTCATGTCCAGTCGAATTTCAACCTCTGTTAGTGAAATCATGTGCAAAGGGTCAAAACGGTAACGATGCAACATAGATACATGGAATACATCATGGATCCTCTCTAATTCGGATGGCAAGGCTAATCGATATGCTACCGACCCAATTTTCTCAATCACCTCATAAGGTCTAATAAAACGTGGCCTTAAGTTTTCTTTCTTACCAAATTTGATGACTTTCTTCCACGGGGATAGTTTCAAACACCTTATCACTGACTTGAAACTCAATTTCCTTTTGTTTCAAATCCGCATAGGATTTTTGTCTATCCGAAGTGGCCTTCAAACAATCACGAATCACCTTTACTTCCTCTTCGGTCTCTTTAACTAAGTCAACCCCGTGAATTTGATTCTCTCTAAGTTTGGTCCAATACAAGGGCGTTCAGCACTTACGCCCATCCAAAGCCTCATAAGGCGCCATTTTCAAACTCGACTGATAACTATTATTGTAGGTAAACTCTACCAACGGTAAGTACCTTTCTCAACTACCTTGAAACTCAAGAACACAACACCACAACATATCTTCAAGAATCTTAATTACTCTTTCTGACTAACTGTCAGTTTGCGGGTGGAAAGCAGTACTAAAATTTAGTTTCGTCCCCAATACTTCTTGTAACTTTTTCCAAAATCGTGATGTGAACCTCGGATCTCTATCTGAAATGATTGACAAGGGCACTCCATGAAGTCTCATAATTTTAGAAACATACAAATCGGCCAATTTCTCAAGTGAGTAATTGGTACGCACCGATATAAAATGTACCGACTTTGTTAGCCTATCAACCATGACCCATACAATATCTTTCTTCTTTGGTGTCAACAGCAATCTAGACACAAAATCCATCGTAATGCGGTTCCATTTCCACTTGGGAACCATCACAGGCTGAAGTAAACCCGAAGGTACTTGGTGTTCGGCTTTCACTTACTGACAAATTAAACACTTAGAGACAAACTCTAAGATGTCTCTTTTCATTCCCTGCCACCAATACATTTTCTTTAAGATACATTTTCACACTACCCGGATGGATAGACAAACAACCACTATAGGCCTCTTGCAAAATCTTCTAAACAAGCTCTTTATACTTAGGTACACAGATCCTATCTCAGAACATCAAATAACTGTCGGTATCAATTTGAAAATCTGATTCAATACCCTCTCGCACTGAGTTATCTTGGCTTGTAACTCTTTATCACTTTTCTGAGCTTTACAAATCTCTTGTAGAAACATCGGTCTAGCTCTTAACTCTACTAGGATCACATCATCATTAATTATAGACAACTGAGTATTCATAGCCTTCAAGGCAAATAATGACTTCCTACTCAAAGCATCAGCGACCACATTCGCCTTTCCAGAGTGATAGTCAATTATCAACTCATAATCCTTTATCAATTTGAACCATCTCTGCTGCCATAGGTTTAACTCCTTTTGAGTCATCAAATACTTTAGACTTTTATGATTAGGGAATACCCGACATTTCTCGCCATATAAATAATGTCTCCATATCTTCAACGCGAACACAATGGCAGCCAACTCTAAATCGTGTGTCAAATAGTCTTTCTCATATAGTTTTAGCTGTCTCGAGGCATATGCTATTACCTTGCCTTCTTGCATGAGCATGCATCCCAATCCATTCAAGAATGCATCGCTATACACCACGAATTCTTTTCCCAATTTCGATTGCACTAGAACTGGAGCTTTAGTCAATAATGCTTTTAGTTTCTCAAAACTCTGTTGACACTTTTCCGTCCATTTAAACTTGACATCTTTCTGCAACAACCTTGTTAGCGGAGTAGCAATCATAGAGAATCATTTAACAAATCGTCTGTAGTAACCCACTAAGCCCAAAAAGCTTCTAATCTCTGACACATTCCTCGACAGTTTCCACTCAACAATAGCCGAGATCTTACTCAAGTCAACTCTAATCCCATCACACGAGACAATGTGTCCCAAGAATTTGACCTTTCGAAGACAAAATTCGCTTTTGCTAAACTTAGCGTACAACTGTTTATCTCTCAAAGTTTGCAAGACAGTTCTCAAATGCTCCGCATGCTCACTCTCATCATGAGAATAAATTAATATATTGTCAATAAAAACAACTATGAACTTATCCAAATACAGTCGAAAAATGCGGTTCATTAAATCCATAAATACTGCAGGGGCATTCATTAAGCCAAAGGGCATGACGAGGAACTCATAATGGCCATACCTCGTCTGAAATACAGTTTTTGGCACATCTTGCTCCTTGACTTTCAGCTGGTAATAACCGGACCTTAAGTCTATCTTAGAAAACACGGTAGCTCCCTTCAATTGATCAAACAAGTCGTCAATCCTCGGCAAATGATACTTGTTCTTAATTGTAACCTTATTGAGCTGTCGATAGTCTATACACAATCTCATCGAACCATCTTTTTTCTTCACAAATAGTACCGGAGTACCCCACGGGGAATAACTAGGTCTTACGAAACCTTTATCCATTAACTTTTGCAATTGAATTTTCAACTCCTTTAACTCCATTGAAGCCATGCTATATGGGGCAATCAATATAAATGCCGTACAAGGGACTAACTTAATACCAAACTCAACATCCCTAGTTGGTGGCGATCCAGGTAACTCCTTTGGAAATACATCCGGATACTCACATTCCACTGGCGCTGACTCAATCTTTAATTCAGACACTTGAGTATTCAACACAAAAGTGAGTTAAGCTTCGTACCATTTTCTTACACATTTCGCTGCAGCCATAGATAATATCACTACAGGCACGCTATCCGGTTCACCTAATTCAACCCGAAGAACATCCCCGTTTTCACATTTCAGTTAAATGAATTTCCTTCCACAATTTACTACTACATCATATGCAGTCAACCAATGCATACCGAAGATTACGTCAAATTCATCAAATAGCAATAACATGAGGTTAGCCGAAAAGCAATGACCTCTAATTGTCAAGGGACAATTTCTACACACTTGGTCAACCAATACATGTTTGCCTAACAGGTTTGACACTTTTACCACAAAATTAGTAAACTCAACTTGTAACGCCCTGATTTTTAGAATTTTTACGATTTTGATGAAATTTTGAAATTTGGTTGTTAAATTATGGAATGCATGTTTTAAGTGTGTTAGTGGGTCTTTAGAAGGCCCAAGCCTAAGATAAAACCCGGTAGAAATATCAAATTTTGATTTAAAGTGAAGGGGACTTGGTTAAGTGGGCTTTTAAGAAAAAATTAGTAAAATAAGACTCAAGTAAGCCCTTGGTAAAGTGGCAATGTGGCGCCACTTAAGTGCCTAAAAAAGTGGCGTATGGAGATGTGTGCAAGGGCCAGTGTTCAAGTCATAAGGTAAGCATTGTGTATGTTTTTAATTTTATGCATGTGCCGATCATGTGATGGATGTTAAGTGAAACTCTGATGGAAGAGTTTGAAATGTGCATGAGATTGAATCAAGAGGATAAGGAGGAGAAAGTTTAGGAAATTTAAATTGAAGCAAGAAGTGGCCGGCCAAAGGACTGTGAAGTAGCATAATCGGCTATGGGTTGGCCGAATGTTTTTGGGGTCTTCTTGAAGTCCTAATTTGGCAATTTGGGTAGGTGTGTGCCAATTTATGTTGAGGATTGAACTCTCGAGTTTGGCACTTAGGGGCTGTCTTGTGTGGCCGAATAGATAAGGTACCTTTAGGCTCCTTTTCTTCCTCTTTCTTTTCCCTAAAAACCGAAACTTAGAACCCTACCTTCTCTTTGTGCCGAATTGTCTTTAACAAAACCCTCTCCTCCCTTCTTTCATCTCTTTTCTTTTCTTCTTTTCTTCTTTTCTTCTCAAACCGAAACAACCAATTCTCTTCACTCATCTCTTCTTTTCTTTTATTCAAAACTGAATCTGCCATTCTCCTTCTTCTCAAGCCTAGTCGACTACTACTAAAAGCCGAAATCCCGAAGGGTATTAGCATTGTGCCGATTTCTTCTTGATTGAATACCCTTACTTTTTCTTTTCTTTAAAGCCGAATCTCCCAACTTTCATAACCTTGTCGACATATTCTTCTTCTTATTACAAAGCTTCCATTTTTCTTTCTCCTTTGTTATACCAAAAGCTGAAATCACCATACTCAAAGTGATTTGGAAATCAAACTCCTTAGATCTCTAGATTCATTCTCTGCTTGTGTTTAGAGGCTAGATTTGAGTCAGATTTGAGTTAGAAACGGGATTGGAATCGTTCTGGTTTAGTGAACCTTTGGTAAGTGCTCGAATTCTCTGTGCTATTCTTTATTTCGGGATTTGAGGAAAAGCCGAAACCCCCTATGTAGGGTGACTGTCGATTGGGGGCTAAAGGCTCTATAGATCTTAATATTCAGTTGTTGTATGTTAAGGTGGATTAAGGTGATCAAACAAGGAGTATTGGAGGCTTGGATCCTTGGAATGACTAGATCTAGATCTAGTCACTGTTTTCGACAAAGGTAAGTGTTCTAAGGCCTTAGGGGATGTTGGCCGAATATAGTAAGTGAGTATTATGTTGATTATCATTGATTTGTAATCTGACGTCATAGTAACCGATTGTAGGATACCATGGGAGATATCGTTAGCGTCCGTCGCAAATCAGGTATTTAAACTGACACCCTCTTGTAGTCTAAATCGGCAAAAGTCGAAAAGTCAAAATGCTAAAATTTAGGCATTTCGTAGGCTTACGAGCGTGCGAACGCTCGTAGGTTGGTTGGAAGCATTAAGATTCTGTAACCAAAATCAGTAAAATTGGTAAGTGCACGATTTCGTACACTTCGGTAAATTTGGGCCTCGATGGGCTGAATTTGGGCCCAACGGGCTTATGGGCCCATTTGGGTGAAAACAAGCGATAAGTGGGTTCTAGTGAGGTGTATGTTAAAACTGTTAACTAGACATAGAATTAGGGCTAAAACGGGCCAAAATAGCAAAATGACACTGTAGGGCCTATTAGGGGTTTTAGGGCCCAATAACTCTAAACTGCTAAAATGGGCCAGATAAGCTACTGAGATGGAAATTGGACTGCTAATAACCGGAAAATGCATAAAACCCTAAAAACTGATAAAATTAATGAAGTACCCTTATGGGTGGAAAATTACTATTTTACCCTTAGGTGCAAAATGACCGTTATACCCCCAAGGCTAGATTTGACTGAAATGCATGTTTTACTGTTTCTGTTTACTGCATGCCATGACATAATTATCTATTGCATGGGACTGGGTTTATTGATGGAGGAAGTGCAAGTGGCATTGCCACGTTACTGAAAGGGGCTTTGCCTCGTATTACTGATAGTGGTTTAACCACGTTACTGAAGGGGCTTTGCCCCATTATACTGTTAGTGGCTTGGCCACGATATCTAAGCAGCTATGCTGCAACTGTGGAGTGTAGGGCTGGATAGGTTGAGTTATTCCCCACATGGTGTGTAGGGCTGGTACGGGTGGAGTGTAACGGTTGGACATAGGATGGGCTATGGGCTTTGCATGCATACATGATATCCGTTCTGTTACTGTAATGGGCCTATGGGCCGTACTGTTATCTGAGAATGGCTAAGGCCCAGTTGGCTGATACTGAATAGGGCTCCGGCCTAGTTATTACTTAGACTGGATAGGGCTTAGGCCTAGTGGGCTTGAGCTGATTTGGGCTCCAGATGGGTTGTCTTTACACACTGAGTTTCCAAACTCACCCCCCTTTTTTTTCATCCATGTAGGTAAGCCCTAAATTGGTGGACTTGGAGCTGGAGAGATTTAGAGTGGCCACGTGGACAGCATTATTGGTTTTAATTAAGTTTTCTTATTTATTTTTAATTATTTTTATTCTTGTTTTGGGTTTGTAATAAGGCCGCTTTAATTATTTTAATTTGGGTTTTCAATTATTCATTTATACTATACTTTAATGGTTTAAATAAGGCTGCACGATTTTTCTTAAAATTAATCAAACGTTTTCAAATTCAATTACACGCATCAAACGAGTAACGAAAAGTTAAATCTTATAATAAGAATACACCTACAACCTGATAGTGGATAGGACGTTCACAATGAAACCTGGATTTCTCTTAAAGTTTAATAACGGTTTTTGCAAAGCTCATCCTAATTCTAGTAACTAGGAAACATGGTTGGTCTGTCATTGATGTGACACACCAGACTTGGCTGTAATGTCTGGGCTGGGTTTGGGGTGTTACACAACTAGCATATTCATCTCAGGTACCAATTTCATGCAAACATAGGAATGGGTGGATCCCAGATCAATCAAAGCAGCAACAAGTATATTATAGATAGAAAAGGTACCCGTAATCACATTGGGAGACGAAGCCTTTTCGCGAGCATGAATAGTGTAAGTCCTCACATACGCTCTACCCTCGGACCTCATGGCTGAATCTCTAGGCACACCTCTGCTGCTAAGCCCACTTCCCAAGTTCTTTTGCGGTCTACACCTCGAGGGAGCATTACTCGCTCTCACATCTTGTTTTTTGTCTTTGTCATCCATCTCAGGACAGTTTCGAATGAAATGGTCTATCGAACCACACTTAAAATAGCCTCTATCATTTCCTCAGCACTCACCGAAATGTCGTCTACCACACTGTGAACACTCTGGCCTATTCGGTCAAGCACTACCAACACTCACGATAGAAGTGGTTTGAGCTTTAGACATCGTGTACTGCTTATTCTTATTTCTGCTCGAGAACCACACTAAAGCATTTGATCGGGTAGTGAACTCTCTCGATCTCTTGAATGAGGACTGATACGATTTCTTCAACTGTCTTTTCTTTGAGTCACAAGACTCAATGTCAGCTCTTCTTTTCTCTTTGGCCAATTCTTCAGCCTTACATGCTCTTTCAACGAGCACCACAAATTCTCTTAAGTCTAAAATGCCAACCAACAATCGGATGTCTTCGTTCAAACCATCTTTAAACCTTTTACAGATGATGGCTTCTGTAGATACGCAATCCCGTACATATTTACTGAGCCTCACAAACTCACGCTCACACACTGTCATCGTCATGCGGCCTTGCTTTAGTTCAAGAAATTCTTTCATTTTCTGGTCTATAAATCTTTGGTTAACATACCTTTTACAGAATTATTTCTAAAAGAACTCCCAAGTTATCCTCTCTCTTGATACAACCGACACGAGAGTATTCCATCATTGGTAGGCCGAGTCTCGTAGGAGTGACACCATGCACTTCATGCACTCCTCTTGTGTGCACGACAACTCATCAAATACTCTAATGGTATTTTCCAACCAGAACTCTGCTCTCTCTGGATCATCATCAATATTCGCTAGAAATTCCTCGGCCTCTTGCTTTCAAATTCTGTCTACTAGAGGTTTCTCTCTTCTAACCATTTCTACTACTTGGGGAGCTACGAGGGTAGGTTGAGGGATTGGAGGAGGTGGAGGAGGTGGAGTGTTTAGATTTGCACGAACAAACTTTAAATACCAAGCACTCAACATATGGAGGAAGGCTTCTCTAGCCCCTCCTCCCTGACTCAGTGTCACGGGCCCACTTTCGACTAGCGCGATCCATTCTGTGGGAGTCGGCGCATTACTTTCCACATCATCTGCCATTGCTCGTCAGGGTCAATTTACTATATGAAAACATAATTTAAATTCATCAGGAGTCGTCACACTATCATATTACATATATGGCATGTATAGCTAGACTCATACACACGTTAGGTTAGTTTGAGAACCGACTAAACCATAGCTTTGATACCACAAAATGTAACACCCCTTACCCGTATCTAACGCCGGTATAGGGTACGAGGCGTTACCTTACTTAAACACATACTAACATACAATTCTGAGTAGTAAAAGTTCATTCAAATTTAAAACTTTCAAACTTCCTCTTAACGTCCCTATAAAAGGCTTACGATGCCCAAAACATGCTTTGGAAATGGTTCGAAACTAGACCGAGCACTTTAGTAAACATTAGAAAATTTCTTTGAACACATGGCACACGCCCGTGTGGAAGGGCGACACGTCCGTGTGATCTATTAACAAGGCCATGCTGAAGACTCGTGTATCTCACACGGCTTAGGCATTTAGGGACACGCCCGTACCCCGTGCCCGTGTAGATTTATTTTCTAACATCGAACCTCCAGGGGTTTTCACACGACCTGGCATACGCCCGCGTCCCCCACACGGCCATGACACGCTCGTGTCTCAGCCAGTGTGCAAAAACCTTGATATTATGTTTCTGACATCATCAATCATTTAGGGTCACACAACCAAGGCACACGCCCGTGTGCAAGGCCATGTAGAAATTCTAAATTTCACATTCAAGGTGCAAACTTCACACGACCTGGGTACATGCCCATGTCCTATGGTCGTCTCTTCCACACGGTTGAGACACATGGCCGTGTCTCAGCCCGTGTGGTTACTACTGGGCATTTTTTTTTTTGCTAATTTAAGCTGTAGGGGACACACGGCCGAGCTACACGCCTATGGGGCAGACCATGTGTCACACACAGCCTAGACACACGCCCGTGTGTCTACTTGTGTGAACACAATATAAGGTTATTTACCAAGCCCTATTGTCACCCTTACTTGCACCAACCTAAACCATAACAAGCAAAACCAATCCACACATAAACACATGACCAAATCAACTATAACCAAGACATCCACACATCAAGGCCACTACACTTCATTCACAAGCAACACTTATCACATAATTTATCAATTCAATCATACATTGGCACCCCATGTGATCAACCTTTTAATTTGCACATTCATGGATAACATCAACATTTGATCAATAGCAAGTATTAGCCATCACCCTTGGCTTTACACAAGATGAATAATTTCATATCAAGCCAACACATTTGGCCAAATTAACAATGACACATAGCACAAAAAGACTAAGTCCCTATACATGCCATTATTCAAAATATTAAGACTAGTTATACCTAATGTTCTTATAGATAGTGTGATCGAGCCTCTGACATTCTTTGATCCCCGAGCTAGCTTTGCGGCACTATAAGAAGATGGAAAGGAGAGAGAGTAAGCACAAGCTTAGTAAGTTGCATGTAAATAATTAACAACAATTTACCATGACTCATCATACTCATAACATATTACAAACTTGTACAAATTTCTTAAAAGGTCATAGGCATAACTTATTCTTTGTCATTCTTACTAATCATACAACATAAATCAAGCTCATTTCTCATGTGTTTCATGTAGGTACCTATACCACTTACAACATAGTCGTAACTTTTCTCATTTTTAACATAAAATTTAAGTGACCCATTGAACCATTTGGAATACTATAGGATACCTGATAAGCCTCATACGAAGGGTAAAATGTCGATGCCATGTCCTAGACATGGTCTTACACTGGCTCACACAACAAGGCCGATGCCATGTCTCAGACATGGTCTTACACTAGCTTTAATCTATCGGTGCCGATGCTATGTCCCAAACATGGTCTTACACTGACACATATCGAGGCCGATGCCATGTCCCAGTCATGGTCTTACACTAGCTCTCATATCAAAGCCGATGCCATATCCCAGACATAGTCTTACACTGGCTCACATATAACCCAATGTTATGGCACAAATATCCGATCTATTCCTAAGGTTCAAACGGAAGTTTACCACATCAATTTCATCATGCTTATTCATAACAATAATCAAACAACTTATGCAATATCAATTGTTCAATGCATATAAACAATAGGGTTGTATTATTTACGTATAACTTACCTCAGTATACAAAATATGTGCGACCAATTCGATTTAATCCAATAGCTTGGTTTTCCCCCGGTCTAGGTCTGGATTCTGTATTTCTTGATCTATAATGATAAAATTTACTCATTTAATCATCACATTAATTAAGACATTCCACAATTCATATTTTGGCAAAATGACCATTTTACCCTTAGACTTTTACAAAATTACAATTTTACCCCTAGGCTTGTAAATCGATTTTCATTAAATTTCTTTATTAACCAAGCCTAGCCGAACCTTTATTGCTCTAATGGCAGCTCACAATTTCAATTATTTCACACAATTACCATCTATTTTACAACTTCTACAAAAAGGTCCATTTTATGATTTTTTTTCCATGAAATTCCTTTCACAAAAGTTGTTTATTTATCAACCAAGATTCATTTTCTTTCATAATATTTCAGCAAACAACACAAATTCTTACATGGAAAAGCCCTAAACTTTCAATCTTATTGCAAAATAGTCCCTCCATTAGCTAGATTAAGCTATAAGGGTTCCAAAAGTACAAAAATTATCAAGAAATGCCATTAAAATCACTTACTTGCAAGGGTGGAGAGTGGCTAAAATTTTGAGCTTCTAAAACCCTTAAAATGGCTGATATTTTCGGTGATATGGACAAGAAGATGAAAAAGATGACAACCCCTTTCTTTTTGTTTTATTTTATTACATATTAAGCCACCTAATACCACTAAATTTTGACTTTTTGATTTTCTTTGTCTCTATGACCGACCATTAGCTTGATATAGGCCTATTTACTCGCCAAGGACCTCTAATTTAAGGTTCTCTAGCTATATGACACTTTTAACTAGTAGAACACAAATTTCACCTTTTATGCAATTTAGTCCCTTTTCAAAATTAAGCAAGTAATCGCTAAAATTTAATTCACCAAAATTTTCATGCACTCATGTAATCATGCTATAACACATAAAATAATATTAAAATAATTTCTCCAACCTCAAATTTGTGGTTTCGAAACCATTGTTCCGGCTAAGCCCAAAATTGTGTTGTTACAAAAACTACCAAATTGTCCACTGGATAGTGTGATAGATCTCCGACGAACTTCCAACCGGTCGAGCTTTCGATAATCTATAAAGCAAAGGATAATAACTATGTAAGCAATGAATGCTTAATATGCCCATATAAACTTTAAACATAACATACCATTTCAATAATGAACTTTATAAAGTAAATATAAATTCTTTACCAATGTCATAAGCTTAATAAAAGCTTATATAACACCATTAAACTCACAAGTTAGCATACTTGTTCATGATACATATAAAATCAACCATATATGTGTGTGTATATATATATATATATATACACATAACCTTTAATTCATCATCGTTACCATATGCTCATGTTTCATTCCATTTGCTTACTTATCGTTTCCAATACCATGAGTTTAATATAAGCCAAATCAAGTATCATCAAGCTCACATGTTCGTAGATTCATTAACAAATCATATAGATTCATATAAATAGATTTCATACAATACATTACATATTTGTCCAACCTTTCATAAAGTCAGAAACCTTTCCATTGAGTCGTTTACCATTCTATTCATTTTCTTACTTGTTAAACCATTTAGAATTACATCGGTTACTCGGGAAAGCTTACACGAATGTGCCTTTACATATAACCGTAACCTTTCATTTACATCAATGCTCACATGAGCTGTGAAATAGGCCTGCTCGCACAAGCTGTGGGTCAGAATGTAAGCTACACGGTGTTGCTCACATGACCTATGGAGAACCTGCAACAAATGTAGAACCTCAAACATCGGTAGGACATTCAAGATTAGCATCTGAAACATGAAATCCTTAATGACATGTCATTTGTATCCTAAGAATTCCTAATCTTCAACCGGGATTCAGTATTCATCAATTCGTCATAGCGTTGATACGTTTGTATTTTGATTCATTTACGTCAAACAACATAATAAATATTCAATTTCAACAACATTTAAATGATTACAATTCATACAAACATACTAGACTAAATTGTAGCAATGACTAAATATAGGGGATATTTGGTAATTTCTCTTCTCCTCGATTTATCACCCATTCTTGATCTAAAATAATAATTCTGTTCAATTCACAAATTCTAATAGAAAAATAAATTCATTTTATGCAATTAAGTCCTTTTTGACATTTTTAGAAAATGGCCCCAACATTTCACTTTTATATAATTTAGTCCCTAAGCCAAAAACATGCAAATTAACCATTTTATTTCATGTTTAGCCGAATTATTTGGAACCCTATTACAACCCACATTTATCCACAATTTACATTATTTTCCTTGAATTTTAACTTTTTCATAAATCAATCCCTAAACTTAGGGGTGAGCAAAACTCGATTCGATTCGAAAAAATAAAAAAAAATTGAATTTCGAGTTAAATGAATCGAGTTATTTGAATTAATCGAGTTATTCGAGTCAACTTGAATTTTTTTCGAAAATAACTCGATTAATTCAAATAATTCGAATATCAAACTATAATATTTTACATATTTACCCCAAACTTTTAAACCTTTTTACTTTTCCCTCAAAACTTTTACTTCTTCCCACTTTCTCCCCAAAACTTTTACTCCCCTCCCATCCCAACCCCCCATCTACCCAAAATCCATTTCCCACCAAAATTTTACTCTCCCATTTACTTTTCCTCAAAATTTTATTCTCAAAAACCTTCAAAACTTTTTATTTTTCCCCAAATTTTTTACTCCCTCCTATTTTCTCCTAAAACTTGTACTCCATTTCCATCCCAACCTCCCATCTACCCTAAACCCATCCCCCCTCCCAAAAAAAAAATTTATTAATATTTTCCATTCAAAATTTTACTCTCCCTTATTTACTTTCCCTTAAACTTTTACTCCCTAAAACTTTTTATTTTCCCCTTAAACTTTTACTTCTCACCTTTTATTCCCAAATAAAAAATCAAAATTATCCATAAAAAATCCTAAATATAAATAGTAATAATTTTATTTATATCTACTATTTATTATTAAATTAAATTTCACATTTTATATTATTTATATTATTGAATTGTTTAGTCATATTGAATATTTATATTAAAATTGAATTATTAATAACGTCAGAAAATATTTATGTTAAAATTTTATATTGGTATCAATTTCACATTTTATCTTTAAAATAATTTTTATTAAAAAATCACATTTTTACATTTAATATATTTTATAATTCCAAAATAAATTGTGGCAAGAATCTGAAGATAATTAAAATAACTAAGTAAAGAAGCTAACCCGTACATAAAAGATTAATAAATAAATTATGAGGTGATAAAAGTTAATAAAAAATTTGATTACGGTAGACAAATTTTATTACGGTGGGTGATAGTGGTTACAATGACCCAAAATTATTTTTTAAAATTTAACTCGAACAAATATATTCGATTCGATTCGAGTCAAATTCCATCTCACTTGACTCGATTCGAGAAAATTTCAAATCAAATTAGGATGATAAAATATGATTCGTCAACTCGATTAACTCGAAATTTTTTCATTCGATTCGATTCGATTCGATCGAATGCTCACCCCTACCTAAACTTGAAAATCATCGAAAATTACTTAACAAAATACTTATATTTAAAAACAAAGCTTAATAATTTATCATAAAATCTCAAGAACACTTCAATTTCATTCATGGTAAAATTTTAAACATCTAACAATTTAACAAATTAACCCCGAGTTAGCTAGATTAACTAATACGAATCTAAAAACATAAAAAATCATTAAAAACAGTATCAAAAAGCATACTATGCACCCAAAATCAATTTGGCCGAATGGTTTTCCTCCCCTAACCATAGCTATTCGGTTGAAACCAAAAATAAAGAATGAAGAAGATGATCATTTAGGTTAGATTATTTTAGTTTTAATTATTTAATTACTAATATAACCTTTAAATTTCATAAAATGTACCATGCAACCTATCTATGATTATCCACTCACATTAACTATGGTATAATTACCATTAAAGTCCATTAATCACCTTTTCAAAGCTAATTGATCCATTTAACTAATAAAATTCAACTGTTATAGCTTTTACAATTTAGTCCTTTTCAATTAATTAACTATCTAAACATTAAAATTTCTTAACGAAACTTTAATACAACCTTAATAACACTCCATGAATATTTAATAAAGTATTTCTGGCTCGGTTTATAGAAATGAGGTCCCGATACCTCATTTTCTAAAACCACTTGACTTTAGGGTTATACCACTTGAACTTAATTATTCGTTCAAATAGCATAAATTGCCAATTCAAAATTTATTTTAATACTATATTTGACTCGTAAATATTAAATAATAGCATTTATGAACTTACTCGTTAAATTTGTGGCCCCGAAACCACTATTTTTGACACTATTGAAAAACGGGCTGTTACAACTCTCCCCCTTACAAAAATTTCGTCCTCAAAATTTCTTACTTAATAACAGTTCTTCAGACCAAAATTTTCTTCCACATTTTCAAGGGTAGTCCACAAACAAAATCCATCATGACCTGTTCCCAATCAGAACTCATATTAGAACGTAATATTACAAACAGTATTTGATACTCTATCTTGACTTATTGACATAACAAATATCCCAAGATTAACTCTGAAATTTCATGTTCTAATCCTGAGTAGCAGTAACTTTGTCTCAAACCATTTTACATTTTCATTACTATTTAATTAAAATCCAATAGAAAATACCGTGAACCTCATATAAGATGTCCCATAAAATCCCGGAATTATTTAGTGTACACATTCGAATATTTTTCTCTACATCTCAAAAGAATTAGATATTCAACCCTCGACTTCATGACACATAACCCATCTTAATTCAAGATCATCTGGATGAAACGTTACTATAAACAATATATATTCTTCTCTGGTTGAGACTGATATAGAAACCTGACTTGACTGAACAAATTTCATGCTTTCCTATAATAGCTTCACCATTAGTAGTACAACTATTGAGAAATTCCTAATAAATCACTTATTGAAACATAACCGAAAGACTCAGATCATCAAGTTCTAGATACATTAGATAATTGATACATCTACATCTGTAGTTTTCAAGTGATAAAAATTCCAGTTATTTGGAATTCGGTCTAAATTCGATTTAAAAGAATTCTCATGTGACCCGATCTCTCGGCACTACAAATATCAAAGTGCTCCACCACTGATATGCAACATCTTTCAGAAGAGATACGGTGCATTTAATACATTTTGTTGGTGTATAAGACAATTCATTAAAGACTCGAATTGTATTCTTAAGCTAAAACTCAGCTCTCTCAGGATCATCATCAACTGTAACTCTGAACTCTTCAGCCTTGTACTTTCAAATTTTATCAACAGGTGGCTTCTTCATCCGCAAAGGTTCCAAACCTTGAGGAGCTACAAGAACCAGTTGGGGAAAAGGTAGGGGTGGAGGTTGTCGAGCAGCCGGATTCTTTCAGACATACTCAGAAAACCATCCATTCATCATCTAGAAGAAGGCTTCTTTGGCCTCTCCTTCACGACCCTCAGATACGGGTCTTGATTCAAATGGCGCTGCTCCATGAACGGAGGCTGGCGCATTACTTTCTACATCATCGGAGTCAGCTCGATTGGAATCCATTTACTATATGAAAACACAATTCAAAAACTGTCAAGAGATATCACACTATCACAGGTTAAACATGGCATGTATAGCTACACTCACATACACTACGTTAGTCCTAGAATCGACTAAACCATAGCTCTAATACCAATCAAATGTAACACCCCTAACCCGTATCCATTGCCAAAATAGGGTTATGGAGCATTACCAGACTTAACACGTAATTAATCATAAAATTCAAATTCAAATCACATATCCAAATATAAATCATTCTCATACATTCATATAGTCCCTAACACGAGCCTTCGAGGCCCAAAACAATCATTAAATGCAATTTAGGACTTAAACGTAAACTTATGAAAATTTTGAGAAAACTATGAAAATTTCAAATTTCAAGCGACACATGCACGTGTGGCCAAGCTGTGTGTCTCACACAATCAAAAGACATGCCCGTGTCACAAGCCATGTGGACATTCGAAATGGGATCACATAGCCGTGTCCCAGACCGTGTCTGACCCCGTGTAACTCTCTAACTTATGCCACTCAGCCAACCATACAGTCGTGTGACTAGCCCGTGTAACTCATTGACTTACTTTCATTAAAAACTACAGGGGACACACAGCCGTGTCACCTGACCGTGTGTCACACACGGTAGAGACACACACTAGTGTCTCTACCCGTGTGGACAAAAATAGGCTATTTTCTAAACCACGTTTCTCACCCAATTTTGGTACCAACGTACACACTTCAAAAGTATAAAACTACAATCAAAATATACATTCAAACCAATCCAAAATCAAGCTTAAACAAGCAAGTTCATTACCAACAATCAAAAAGCTCATAAGCATCACAATTGACCATTCAAAAAATATACCAATCACTTCCAAAAGTTACCTAAATGATCAAAGACATATATGCACCCGAATTCCCAAAACATAACATGTAAACCATTTCACTAATTCATCCAGTAGATACCAAATTACCACTTCACAAACAAGGCATTTCCATGACAACCATTAGGCATACTCAAGGCAATCAAACTTCATACAAAATAACGCCGACTACTCATATATATACATACCAACACATATACCAAATTAAGCCAAATCACATGGCTAATCACATATCAAAACATGTAGGCTTCATTAGCCAATAGACCTATACATGCCATTTAACCAAAATACATTGAGGCCAAAAGTACCAAAATAACTGTTGGATAGTGTGATGAGATCTTCAATAGCTTTCAATTCGAGTGAACTTCCGATTCACTATACAACACGAAAAAGAAAACAAAGTAAGCTATGAAGCTTAGAAAGCTCCTATGGCTAATAAGTACAATTTACTATTCATTTACAATTTAAAGAAGCATAAAGTAAACATAGGTAAAATTTCAATCAATTTAAGATTTGCACATTAACTCAATCATAGTAGTTGTAACAACCTGTTTTCTTTAGTCAAATTGGAACAGTAGTTTCGAAACCACAAATTCAAAATCAAAAAATTTATTTCTCAACCCTTTGATCTCACGAGCTAAAATTCTGATTAGTTTTTCGTTGTACATCATATCTGGCTAAATCCCAACATCATTCAAAGAAATGATATGTGAAGGGTCTGATTGGTATCGTCGTAGCATTAAAACTTGAAAAACGTCATGTATCTTTTCAAGTTTAGACGGTAAAGCTAGTCGATATACCACTGTCTGATTCTCTTGATAATTTCCCTTTACAACCAAATCGAAGTATCTTTTTCCATGGTGACACTTTAAAAAATACTCTATCTCTAATCTAAAACTCAATGTCTTTTCGTTTCAAATCCGCGTACAATTTCTGTCGATCTGAAGCTACTTTCAAACTATCATGAATTATTTTTACTTTCTCTTCAATCTCTCTAATCAAATTAACCCCGTGAATCTTTTTCTCACTAAGCTCGGTCTAGTATAATAGAGTTCAACATTTACGACCGTATATGGCTTCGTACAGTGCCATTTTTATACTTGATTGAAAGTTATTGTTATACGTGAACTCAATTAATGGTAAGTATTTCTCCCAGCTGCTTTCAAACTCTAAAATGTAACAACGCAACATGTCTTCAAGAATCTAAATAACTTTCTCAAATTGATGTTCAGTTTGTGGGTGAAATGTGGTACTAAAGTGAAACTTTGTACCCAATGCTTCTTCTAATTTCTTCCAAAATCTTGACGTAAACCTCAGATCTCTATCTGAAACGATACATGCTGGTACCCCATGCAACCTAACTATCTTAGAGATATAGAACTCAACTAGTCTATCAAGTGAAAAGTTCATACGTACTGGTATGAAGTGTGCCGATTTCATCAATCTATCAATAATAACCTAGATAGCATCTTTCTTTTTTGGAGACAAGGGTAAACCTTATATGAAATCCATAATCACTCTATCTCATTTCTACTCGGGTATCATCACAGGCTGTAATAATCCCGACGGCACTTGATGTTCAGCTTTAATCTGCTGACAAATCAAACATTTCGATACAAATTCTGAAATATCTTGTTTCATGCTAGGCCACCAATACAATTGTTTCAGGTCGTTATACATTTTAGTACTTCTTGGATAAACAAACAAACAATCACTGTGTGTTTTGTTTAGAATCTTCTGTATGAGCTCGGGATTTCTTGGTACACAAATTCTACCTCTAAACCTCAAAAAATCATTGAATCCGATCTGACACTCTAAATCAGGAATTGACTCACACTAAACTCGTTTGGCTTGCAATTCACTATCACATTTCTGGGCTTCACAAATTTGCTGAAAAAATAACGGTCTAGCTTTTAACTCAATTACAATCGAACCATCATTAGACAAAGCTAACTATGTGTTCATTGTACGCAAAGCAAATAAGGATTTTCTACTCAAAGCATCAGCAACTATGTTCGCTTTCCACGGATGATAATCAATTATTAACTCATAGCCTTTTAGTAATTCGAACCATCTTCACTGTTGCAAGTTCAAATCTTTCTGAGTCATTATATACTTCAAACTCTTGTGATCTGTGAAGATGTGACACTTCTCACCAAACGAGTAATGTCGCCAAATTTTTAATGCGAAAACAATTGCAGCAAACTCTAAATCATATGTCGGATATTTCTTTTCATGCAGCTTCAACTGTCGAGAAGCATAAGCTATTACTTTGCCTTCCTACATTAAAACATAACCCAGATCGTTCAAAGACGCATTACTGAAAATCACGAATTCTTTACCCGACTCAGGTTGTACTAAAACTGGTGCCTCAATTAATAGTGCTTTCAATTGTTCAAAACTCTGCTGACATTTCTTAGACCATTCAAACTTTACATCTTTCTAAAGTAATTGTGTCATCGATGGTGCAATTATCGAGAATTCTTTTACAAAACGTCGATAGTAGTCGGCTAGTCCTAGAAAACTTCTAATTCGGATACATTCCTCGGTGGTTTCTAATCAATAATTGCAGAAATATTACTCAGGTCAACTCTAATGCCTTCAACTGAAACAATATGTCCCAAAAATCTAACCTCTTGGAGCCAAAACTCACATTTGCTGAACTTAGCAAATAATTGCTTGTCTCTCAAAATCTGTAACACTATTCTCAAATGCTCGGCATGTTCAGATTCGTCTCAGGAATAGATCAGAATATTATCTATGAATACGACAACAAATCTGTTTAAATATAGTCTGAAGATCCGATTCATCAAATCCATAAAGACCGTAGGAGCATTAGTTAATCCGAAAGGTATAACAAGAAACTTATAGTGTCCGTACCTAGTTCCGAATGCAGTCTTCGACATCTGAATCTTTAACTCATAACTGATAATAGCCCGATCTCAAATCAATTTTTGAAAATACTGTCGCACATTTCAGCTGATCAAATAAATCATCAACTCGCAGTAGAGGGTATTTGTTCTTGATCGTCACTTTATTCAGCTGTCAATAATCTATACACATTCTCATTGTGCCATATTTCTTCTTTACCAATAACACTAGTGCACCCCAGGGGGAGAAACTCGGTCGTGCAAAACCTCTATCGATTAACTCTTGCAATTGAGCTCTCAATTCTTTCAACTCTATCGGAGCCATTCTGTACGGAGCTATCGATAGTGGTAAAGTTCCCGGTACTAAATCAATAGCAAATTCACCTTCTTTGATCTGTGGTAAACCTGGTAATTCTTCTAAAAACACATCTGAATAATCACAAACAACTAGTATTGATTCAATCTTTGATTTAGATACTTTTGTATCAAGTACGTATGCCAAATAAGTATTACATCCCTTTTTCACATATCTCTGAGCTGAAATCGACGAAACTACAATAGGCAATCCACTCATCTTATCCGATTCAATTCGAAGGATTTCATTATTCTGACATTTCAATTCTATAGCCTTTCGTCTACAATTCACAATAGCATCATGCAATGTCAACCAATCCATACCCAGAATTACGTCAAATTCATCAAGCGATAACAACATCAAATCGGCCAGAAAACAGTAACCTCGAGCCATTAAAGTACAGTTCTTGCAAAATTTGTCAACTAGGACATATTTGCCTAAAGGATTCGATACTTTAATCACAAACTCAGTAGACTCAACAGGTAATTTCTTACTAGACACTAAATTCACACATATATATATATATGAATGAGTTAATCTGAGGTCTATCAATGCAACTACATCAGTGTCATAGAGAGAAAATGTACCGGTGATAACATTTAATGATAACGCTTCTTCACGAGCGCGAATAGCATAAGCTCTAGTAGGTGCTCTAGCCTCGGACCTCATGGCGGAGTCTTTTTTCGCTCTTCTACTACCACTCACATTTCCAGCATTTCTAGGTGGTCATCCTCTAGTTGATGTGTTACTCAGTCATGCACTCTAAGGTCTATCTTTCTCAGCTAACTCGGGACAACCTTTGATAAAATGATCAAACGAACCACATTTAAAACAAGTCTAATCATTCATCCTACATTCACTAGGATATCGTCTCTCACATTGTCTACATTCAGGTCTATTGGTTCTAACACTACCAAAACTTGTTATTGATGTGGCTTGAGCTTTAGAACTCGAGTTTTGTTTTTCATGATCTCTGTTAGAATACCCTGCTGAAGCATTCAAAAGGCTATACAAGTCTCTCAAATTCTTTGATGAAGAGTGATAGGGTTTACTTATCGATCTCTTTTTCGAGTCTCTAACTTTAGAATTAGCTTTTCTCTTTTCTTTGCCAAGTTCTTCAGCCTTGCAAGTACGATCAACAAGTACCACGACTTCTTCCAACTCTACAATCTTGACTAATAATCTAATATCTTCATTCAATCCATCTTCAAGTATTTTACACGTAATTGCTTCAGTTGACACACATTCCTAAGTATATCTACTGAGTCACACAAATTCACGCTCGTATTTTGTCATAGACAGATTACCCTGTTTCAATTCTAGAAACTCTTTGTGCTTTTGATCGATGAACCTATGGCTTATATATTTCTTTCTGAACTCAATCTGAAAGAATTCCCACGTAACCTATTCTTTTGATACCCTTAACGTTAGAGTATTCCACCACTGATATGCAGCATCTCTCAGAAGTGACACAGCGCATTTAATACATTTTTTGGGTGTACACGATAATTCATCAAATACTCGAATTGTATTTTCAAGCCAAAACTCAGCTTTTTCAGGGTCATCGTCGACTATAGCTCTAAACTTTTTAGCCCTATACTTACGAATCTTATCAACAGGAGGCTTGTTCAATCGCACAGGTTCTGTAACTTGAAGAGCTACTAGGATCGGTTGAGGAATAGGAGGGGTGGTTGTTGTTGAGTAGCCAAATTTATTCGAACAAACTCCATAAACCACTCACTCATAATTTGGAAGAAGGCTTCTTTGGCCTCTCCTCCCTAACTACCCTTTTCCGGGCCTCGACTAAGACTGCACGGCTCCGTGAATGGAGGCTGGCACATTACTTTCAACATTGTTAGCTATAGCTCGATTGGGATCCATTTACTATACAAAAACACATTTTAAATTGCTAGGAGAAATCACACTATCACAGGTTATATATGGCATGTATAGCTAGACTCTCACATACGCTATATTAATCTGAAAATAGACTAAACCTGGCTCTGATACTAATAAATGTAACACCCCTAACCCATATTCGTCGCTGGAATAGGGTTACGAGGCATTACTAAACTTATAACACAATTCAATATTCATTTAATAAATAATTTTCAAACAATAACATATATCATTCATATACCTTAACATTGTCCCTTAAACGAGACTACGAGGCCCAAAACATGTATTAGAAGTGGTTCGGGAATAAACTAATAACTCAGGATAATTTTTAGGAAACTTAGAAAATTTACTCCAAATAGGGGACACATGTCTGTGTGAATAGGCCATGTGTCTCACACGGCCACTAGACACGCTCGTGTCACTGGCCATGTAGACATTCGAAATGGGACCACATGGCTGTGTCTTACCCCGTGTAATCCTCTGACTTGGGTCACACGGCCGACCACATGCCCGTGTGTCTAGGCCGTGTAACTCACTGACTTGTTTCTATAAAACACATCAGTAGACACACAGCCGTGTCACTTGACCGTGTGTCACACAAAGCTGAGACACACACCAGTGTCTCTGCCCGTGTGGACAAAAATAGGCTATTTACCAAGCCATTTTGTCACCTAACCTGCACATACCAACTTCGACTCATTTGGCACCACAACAAGGCACAAATAAGCAGCCAAAACAATTCTAACCAAACACAAATCATGCCATTTCAATTCTATCCATTTCTAAAATCCAATCACAACAACTTATTCAAAATTCATGCCAATTTCACATGCTTTAATAACTATTAACCACATACATTTTATAACCCATAACTCAACCATTTAACCATCTAAAAACCAAACCACAACTAAGTATTTCCAACCCAATTGTACATCACGTATCAAAATAACCATTTGAACCATATTTCTCAACATCAAGCATAACAAAATAAGCCAAAACACATAGTTATACATATATCAACCATTCACTATTTACAAGCCATTTCACATGGCTAAAATGCATAACTAGCATATATAAACCAAATTGACCACATAGCCTATACATGCCATACAACTATATATACAAGCTCAAAAATACCAAAATAGAAGATCGATAGTGTGATGAAGCCTCTGACGATCCCCGAATCTGAGCTAACTTTGATTTCACTATAAAACATAGAAAAATAAAACGAAGCTTTATAGCTTAGTAAGCTCGTATGATAATAAACTTAACTTATTAATTAAATACATTTCAATCAAAATAAGTATATAAGCATAACATGGTATAAATCATATCAATCCACAAATCTTTCATTTTTTTCAATTCATTATTAAACTTGAAGTTCACAAATCACTTTAATTCTATACTCATATAGGTTCCATACATACCTGCTCTACATGAATCGGTTTTACTTTCATCCACATCTCAATTATGCCCGTTGAACCAATCAAAATTATTAAAGGATACTCGGGAACACATTGCATACTAAGTGCCACATATATAGTCGAAGCTATCTTGATATCGTATCACATATCTTGCTCATTCACGAGCTAACAACGGACCTGCTCACACAAGCTGCCAGTCAAGACGTAGCTACACGGTGCTGCTCACACAAGCTATCAGGTACTGCAACACATGCCAAAAACTCAGCCACCAGTAGGACGTACAAGACCAGTACCCGAATCACATAATCATAATAACCCTAATGTCATGACATTCATATCCTAAACTATTCCTAAGTTTCAAACGGGGCTTCACACTTTTGAATCTTTACCGATTGTATTCGTAAGCTCATTTTCAATCACAATCACAGTTCAATTCAATAGTAAAGCAGTAAAAACACAATTTAACAATGCTTATTAACATACGAACTAACCTCAGACGTAAAAACAATGAAACTAATCGATTAGTCGAGTACTTTTGTAACACCCCTATCCCGTAACCGTCGCCGGAAAAGGTGAGGGGCATTACCAGACTTGTAACTCAAATCAAAACAGTATAATATCAAACATATAACAATATCATATTAATCCAATAGTTTTCAAACATTTATAATCAAATCATGCTTTAATCAAACATATAAACTTTAATAATACAATAGGGACTAATTTGATAACATATAAAAGATATAGGAAAACTTAAGAAATTTTTCGAAATAGGGTCACACGGCCGTGTGCCCAGGCCATGTGCCTCACACAGTCACCAGACAAGGCCATGTGTCTAGGCCGTGTGAAAACAGTGCATACATACTGACTTGTGCATACGGCCACAAGACACGCTCGTGTGTCTTAGCCGTGTGAAATTTAGAAAGCTACTAACTTGCACCCACGACCACAAGACACGCCCGTGTGTCAGGCCATGTAGCATCCTGTCCAAAATAAGTAAGGTGCAGGGGTCACACGGTCGAGTCACACACCCGTGTGGTCTGGTCGTGTGGCATGAAATAGGCTTAGTTTAAGCCATTTTTCACACCCCATTAGCTATGACCTACAAGCATCAAAATATACCAATTTCACATACCAAAAGAGCAATAATTTCAGCCAATTCAAAACACATATAGACTAATTCATCATCAACCAATTTCAAGCCAAATAGTATCACCCAAACATGTATCAATATAAGCCAAAACATGCCTATTCCAAACTTACCAATTCAACCACTATAAAACCTATCAATTAACCATATTCAAACATCACATATGCCTTATACCAAACATCAAAATTACCATATGAATAACATAACATATAATACTTTCATATAAGCCAACCATTACCAAAACATCACAAAATGAACTTATCAAACTAAGCATTCATGCCCAAACTAACATTTCCAACTCAAACCATATCACATAGCTTGAGAAAGTACCAAATTCATATCACATTCATTAGTATAAGTGACCAAAAGATTCAACTTTAAACTAGCCTATACATGCCATATTTACAACATTCACAAAAGTTCCAAAAGTACCAAAAGATGCTTGGATAGTGCAATTGCAATCTCTGACCTTATCTGAAGTGAGCTAGCTTTAGAAATCTATAAAACACGGGAAAATAAACATAGTAAGCTTTAAAAGCTTAGTAAGCCCGTATAATATAGAATTTAACTTACCGAATCAACATTTAAAATCATAAACAACATAACCAAACCAAGTCATATGTCCTCAATGCCTATTCAATCATCATACATATGTTAGTCATATAACAACCATGTACTTATTCATTTCAAAGATAAAACAAACATATAACATCCATATAACCATAATTCATGTATCAATTCATTTATTCATCATATACTCATATAGCATATAATCATATAACCATGTAACAATTTATCTAAACATATCATATAACGCATACGACATATAAATCATGTAACATATATCTTGTAAACATATATTTGTAACATATAATCCATGTAACTTGTATCTCATTTAACATATAATCTCATATGAATCATGTAACATATATCATGTAATCATATACTTCTTATACCTCTTATGACATGTATTTCATATACTATATATCGGTAAATTGCCCGTTGAACCTTTGAAAACATCAAGGGATACTCGAGTGATACACACCCAGTGTATATATGTAAATCTATAAATTCACCAATTCATCATATATGCTCTTTCGAGCCATGTACTGTATGCTCCTCCTAAGCAGGTAACGGTAAGCTCGAAGGATGAACATGTAAGCCCGAAGGCTAAACGGAAAGCACGAAGGCTGAACGGTAAGCTCGTGAGCTGAGGTGAGTCTGCAACGAATACAGGAGCTCGACCAAACAGTAGCCCTAGTGACATGTCACTTGTATCCTACGAGTTTCTATGGTTCAAACGGGACTCGATACTTAATCAGAGCATGTAACCAATAGGCATTCCGATCCATTATTTTATATATACATTCATACAATATGCAATTCCGTTATTTCAATTATAAACATAATTCAATTCTAATTATACGAACTTACCTCGAAATAGCTCGCAAATCCGATATTTATTTGTTTACCTTCCGTTTCCCCCGATCAAGTTCTAATATTTATTTTTCTTGATCTATATGAATTCAAATTTAATCTATTTATTCACCAAATTACTCAATTCAATCCATAAACATATAAATTTGGCAAATTACATATTTTCCCTCATACTTTTGACTATTTTGCAATTTAGTCCTTTATACACGAAATGACAAATTACACATTTTTAACAATATTTCAGCCTAGCCAAATTTCTTATAGTCTCTATCAAGCCCATATTTTCATTTATTTCACATTTATAACAAAAATATTTCTATATTTTTCAATTTAATCCCAAATACTCAATTTTGTCAAAAAATCGCTTTATAAAACTTGTATATCTGTTAACAACCTTTAATAAACAATCAAGAAACATCAAAATATATAAGTTTTCATCAATGTAACATTTCAAAAACATAAAAAATTTCAAAAATTGAGGTACGGGCTAGCTATACCGAGCTGCAACGAGCTCAAAAACATAAAAATCATTAAAAACCAAATCAAAATCGTACCTTAATTGAGATTTAAAGCCTGCCGAACCCTAAATGTATCCAAAGCTTATTTTTTTTTCTTTCCCAATCGTGGAAAATGAATGAATAATAAACATATTTGTTTGTCTTTTAATTAATAACACCATATAAACCAAATGACAATTTTGACCTTTAAAAACAAATAATGAAATCATGTAATATATACCCACTACCATCCATGCAATATAATGAAGGTAAAATTTCCTTATAAGGACTTTAATCATTAAAACCATGATCATTTAAGCCATTATACTAATAGAATTCATATTTTTCGCTTTACGCGATTTAGTCCTTTTTATCGAATTAACTATTTAAACGATAAAATTTCTTTATGAAAATTTCACACAGTAATTCTAACATGCTGTAAACATTAATAAAATAATAAAATAAATATTTTGACTTAGTTAAGTGGCCCTGAAACCACCTGTTCCGATCAGACTCGAAATTGGGTTGTTACAACTCTCCTCCCCTTTAAGGATTTTTGTCCCCGAAAATCTTACTGGTAAACAGCTAGTCAGTACATTTCAAATAGAAAAAAGAAGAAGAAGAAAAACATGTTAATCAAAAAACATATCCATTACAGAAAAGCTTAATTATGATATTAATCCATGAAGGAAAAAAGAAAACCAATTACTAAAAAACTATAAAGAAAAAGAAATGTGTATTCTTTATCTGTTTTGATTATACATAAAAACTTACACTAGGACATGTCATGTTGAACATTTTCAGAGAAGCATCGACTAGGTAAACAACATACTCTTTGGAACTGTCACTTTGCTACAAATATTGGACAAAAACAACACAATTACATCTCTCATTTCTTAACCATGGAGAAGAATATAGAAGAAAAGAAAGAGAAAGAGAGGAAACCTGGAAGAATTCGTTATCTCGGTCGTCTTCTTCATCTTTGAAAACATCTTCTGGGTCCAAATCCATTGTTAAAGATGAATTTAAGATTTCTCATGTTTTCAAAAGAGAAAACGTAGATGGAGTTGTAATCTTCCGCAACTTCCCTTATGGCATTCACAATTGATTCATTATGTTCTTTACCCTTCTTCTTTGTCATTGATAATGAAACTGTAAGTATCATAAAATTCAAACATTTTCAAAACTTTATAACACCTAAAGAAAAAAAAGGTGAAAAATTAAATGAACACAAACCTATTTTGTTACGCTTGGACTTTGGCATCTTCAACGATTAAGGTTTGTCTAAAACAAGAAGAAAAAACCCCAAAAAAAGTAACTGTGTTGCTCTACTTATGCAACTCCAAAAAAGGTTTTTCAATGTTACTCCGATTCTAGATTTGTTAGGGTTTTGAACATTATATAGGGACGGTTTTTATTTTTAAGGATAGAACTGGGTATGGTTTTTATTTTTAACCAAAGTTAATAAATGTTATCAAAACAGCACCATTTTAATAAAAGTAAAAAAAATATTTGCGACGTTTATGGGAACGCCGCTATTGCTTTACCTTTAGCGGTGTTTATGAGAAAAACGTCGTTATTGCTTTACCTTTTACGGTATTTATGAGAAAAATGCCGCTATTACTTTACCTTTTATGGCGTTTATGCAAAAATGCCGCTAATGTTTTACCTTTTGTGGCATTTTTAATCCAAACGCCACTAATAACACCACTAAAAACTTATTTTGCAATAGTGAATCCAATGTATCATTCTACCAATGAATACATCTATATCTCTACTTTTGGAGTCAACTACTCCGATAGCCAAGACTAGACATCTCCCTAATTGGAATTTGTAGACAACAAAATAATCATTCTCAGTATTTGAATCAAATGCTCACTTTGATTCTTTTACGGGATTACGGACTCATTTAGATTGTTTACTGAAGTAAGTTATCTTTCTCATAATGTAAATGTTCTGTATAATGAGACTTATCTTCAGTTTGAACTTTAGACAATTAATGACCTAATATTTGATTGTCACAATTTCACTATGTATGCAAAATATAAAAGATATAATAGTGAAATGTGAAATTAACTTTATTTATTTATCATTCAAATAAATAGAAAACAGTTACATGTTTACTACAATATAAGCACATTTCCCAACAAGATGAACAATCTGCTTTGAAGGTCAGTATGGAAAATCAAGGGTCTGTATTGAGTTCTTTCTATAGAGCTCTTTTGTGGGGGAGAAAACGCTCTCCTGCAGTGACTTTTTCTAGAATCATGAAACTTGTATCCAAGGAATCTTGGGTTACAAGGGGTTAAAGGCAAAAACAATCAAGTTGGCTTAGGGGTTGAAATGGCCAGAGAGAAAACGCTTCCTACAGAACGCTTTTTCAACCACATGTCTAACATGTCAGTGGAAAACGCTCCATGCAAGATGTGTTTTCACTACCATGTTAGATGAAAAAGCAACCCGCAGGGAGCGTTTTCTCTCTATCCATTTCTACCTCTAGACCAACTTGATTGCTTCTACCTCTAAGCCCCTGCAACCTAGGATTCTGAGGATAAATTTCATACATTGCAACTGAGATTCTCGAGATAAAAAAAAAGCCCTTTTACCTCACCCATTTCTATATATAAATGCATGTTCTCATACCCTTAATTCAATATCCTAAATTTTTTTTATTTTTCTTATGTGTTGAAATTTCCTAGTTTAAAGATTTATTTCTTTTTCGCTTTGAGTGAGACATAGTCATAGTTTTAAGTTATTTTTGGGTTCACGGTGATGTCGTGGGGCTTGGTAACCTACAAATTTCACCTACCATGTAAATATGGAGCCATTACCTAAGAAGTCGAGATCACTTTACAACTCGAGGTCCAAGTTGACGGTGATTATACCGTCTCAAATTGAAGTGTAACTAAGGCTTCAAATTTACAAAGGTTATGTTGTTAAAGGACAGAACATAACCAGGGTCGTAGTTGATGATGCTAATGCAGGCACCATAATAAGTTTCTCCTTATTAGAAGAACATGCTTCATAAAACCCATACACAAGTGTGAGGAAGGAAAACATAAGAGGCCTTCCAGTATAATCAAGTAATTCATCTTGTCCATCTCCACCAAAGGCGGTGACCTTGTTAGTGTAACCTGTTAAAACCCAATTCTACCATAGGTTATAATATCAAGATCACTACATTCGGTGATGATGGATAAGACGCATTACTTGATTGTACTGAAACGCCACTATGCTTTTCTTTTTCGTACTTGTGTTTGAGTTTTATAAAGCATCCTTTTCTGATAAGAAGAACTCGTTGTCGTGCTTACATAACCACCGTCAACTATAGTCCCATTTATGCTCTATCCCTTGATAGCCTAGTTATAATTCAACCTAATACCATATAATCACTGTCAACTGAGACCTTGAGTTGCAACGCGATTCGACTTCCCGGGTGATGGCTCCATACTTACATGGAAAATGAAATTTATAGGTCACCCAACTCCATGACACCACCGTAAATTCAAACATTGCTTAAAACTATAACCATGTCAATCTCAAACATGGGCAATAGTAAATCTATAAACTTCTAATTTCCAACTGCAAGAAAACATACCTTGTAAGACGCATTTTCATTTTCCTTTCTCTTTCCAAAAACAACGTAATTTAGTAAATTTTGAGAAAATCAACATAATTTCTCAAATGTTTTTTTCAACATATTTACATAAATCAAACGTCCAACTCCATTACTATAAAAAAAAAAATCTATAAAGAAGGTCCTTGAACCTTCCTACTTGACACGTGTTCAGTTTCCTTTTCTTTCTTTCTTTTTTTTTTTTTAATATTGGTCGAATATCACTTTTAGTCCCTCTACTTGACACAATTTTAGACATTCTCTTTTCTTTTTCCTTTTTGCATTTTACAGAAAATTGGTCAAATATCACTTTTGGTTCCTCTCTAGGCCTAAAATTAAGATTTAATCTTTATATTTGAATTTCTACAATAATTTGGTCTTACTTTTTTATAATGTTTAGTTCATATAATTAATGTTGTTGATTACTCTCATAATTTTTTTTTATGTGAATTCTTTTAAACAAAATACTATTATAATAAAAAAATATTTTAGAATGATGATTTGGAATAAGTTCTTTTTTAAAATATTCATATCGGCTATCAAATTTATTAACCATGCTAATTATTTGGATTAACTAATGACATGATTTTCTCTCCTTTTTAGTCATTATAAAATAATAGTAAAATTTCAGTTTCAATCTCTCTACTATGCTCACATATGATATTTGGTATTTATATTTTAATTCTACATAATTTGGCCATTGCTTATTTAATGACATTAGTTAGTCCATATAATTTACTTACTTATATGTGATAGTTATCTTATTATTTTACTATTACATCTTTTGTTTGCTGACAAGTGTCCAAGAATAAAAATTTTATTTGTAGTTGAAAGGGTAAAGGTGATTATTTTCAATTTTGATTTTTATATTATGCTCAAATTTAAGATATAATCCTTATACTTCAACTTCTTGACATAATTCGGTACCTCAACTTTTACAAAGTTATTGATTAGCCCGGTTGCTTTTATTTTGATTAAAACCATGATGTAAATTTTAAAAGATGTTAATACCGTTAAAATTATTTGTTAAATTCATGTCCATTGCAATATTTTTTTATTGTTTCATGAATACAATGCAAGTAGTGAATTTAATGGAAAATTTTAATGAAATTAACATTTGGAGCTGAAGTTTTTAATTTGAAAAGTATTAAGCTAGTTGATGTGGAAAAAATCAGTTGAATTGAGGAAATAATGAGTTGAGAAACAAAAACTAAATTTGGTTGAGTGGATTGAAATGATTCGCAAGGGATAATATATAAAGAAACTTTGGTTAAATGAATGAACATCTCCACGTTCAGTGATAGCAAAGGAATAAAATCTTGTCTTAATTAAGATCAAATGTTAGTGTATCTATTAACTGATGTGTTGAATACTAAGGGTGGATTGAAGATGGTGACCCATCCGAAGTGTAATTTGTAAGTACGAGTAGAGATGTTGACCAAATTGCATTGACAAATACAGTAAGAATTGCAACAAAGCACCCCTTTTCCTTTTTGTTTGGATTCCAGATTCAATCTCCCATGTGAGAGCTGATGAAATTCAAAACAAGAGTAATCCAAGCATTGTTGTAAGGAGGAAGAGCACAAATCAATGGCTTTCACCATGGGCTTCAACTTCCTCCTCCTCTTAGCCATGGCGGCTACCAATATACTCTCCCTTTACCACCTCTCTTCAACCTTCCAATCTCCCAAACCTTCTCCCCCTGTCCCTATCCATATCCCTCAATACCTCCTTCGCCACCTCAACGACATACGCGCCACCATCAATCACCTCACTGCCTCCACCTCTGATTCCAAACGCACTTCCCCCGTTCCCCATGATCTCATCCTCCATTCCCAAGTCGCACCCATCGCTTCTTCCTGCCACCGCCACCCTTACCTTCTCCGTAGATACATGAACTACACTCCTTTTTCGACTTGCCCTTATGATCTCGACCTCCAAGAAACGCTTATTCTCAACGGCTGCCACCCCCTTCCACGGCGGCGTTGCTTCTCTAAAACCCCGCCAAAACCCACTTCTTCCCTGCCTCTTAACCCTTTCCCAACTGCCCTGCCCGACTCCTCTGTCATCTGGACCAAATACTCCTGTAAATCTTTTGCCTGTCTTTTACAAAACAACCCCATAGACTTCGATCTCAACGCCCGACGCTCATCCCTTCTAAAATACGCTTCCGAGCTCGACCTTCCCGTTAACCGGTTCATGCAATTGGCTAAGTCAGCTAACTCTGTGATCCGTCTTGGCATTGACATAGGCGGTGGAACTGGAACCTTCGCTGCTTTGATGAAAATTTTCTACAATGTCACGATGCTGACCACCACCTTGAACGTCAATGCGCCTTACAGTGAAGCCGTGGCAGCAAGAGGGTTGGTGCCTTTACACGTGCCGTTGCAGCAGAGGCTACCGGTTTTCGACGGGACGATGGATCTGGTCCGGTGTGGGAGGGCGGTGAACCGATGGATACCCTTGCCGGTGATGGAGTTTATGTTTTATGATGTGGACAGAGTGTTGAGAGGAGGTGGGTACTTGTGGTTGGATCGGTTCTTTAGTAAAGCAATGGATCTAGAGGAAGTTTATGAGCCAATGATTGGGAAAATTGGGTATAAGAAAGTGAAGTGGGCAGTGGCTAATAAGACTGATCCAAGTGGTTTGAAGAATGGGGAAGTTTACTTGACTGCTGTGCTGCAGAAGCCTGTTTCAAGGTGATGATTGGGGGTCTAAGGTTTGAGTATTCATTGAAAATTTTTTAAGTAATTAATTGATTAGCTTCCACTTCTCTAATTTTGCTTGAATTTGTGAAGCACATTTGGGTTAGGCTGCCATATTCATCATTTCATTGCGTGTTTATAGTGAAATGACATGATCCTATCTAGTATTCCAATACTGTGAACTGTTGTTGTTTAAGGTCATAATGAATGAATGTGTTGCTTTTCTTTCTATACCGAAATTTGAGCTAATGCTACAAGTTTTCATATCTCAATCTTAGCCTTTGCATTTGAACTTGTAATTGATTCAACAATCCCTTCTGTTTTTGCGTGTGTTTTAAGGATTTGTTGCCGTAGTTGTCTGAGTTAGGTGAAAGTATCTTTGTACTAGAAGTCGGATTACATTTTGCTCCCTTTACTCAAAAAAAATAAGTAAATTAGTCTTTTTTTCTTAGATTAAAGAGCAAACCGGTTCTTCTGTTAGAAACTTAATCAACTATTAAAAACTAGCCCTTGTATGTTAGAATAAAGTACATATGGCACGTCACGTGTAACTCTGTTTATTTCCTTAGTCACGCCAGTTTTAAATAGTAAAAATGGATGAAATTTTTAACAAAATGATCAGTTTGCTCTTTGATCTAACGTACAAGAACTAATTTGTCTATATTTTGAGTAAAGGGAGCAAAATACAATCTGATTCTTAATACAAAGACCTCCATGGTACTTTTACCATCTGAGTTGAGGTCATAATATTTGAGAAGGCCTTTTGATATAAAGCTACGCCATAATCCACTCTCGTTTCCATGATGTCCTACTTTCCAACCTATCTGATGTTGATTTGCGAAACCTGAATGGTACTTGGCATTTCATACTGTTGAAGCTTTGCCTTTTGTCTCTTCTTGACTCTGACCTTCATCTAAAATTGTATAAATTTGCTTTATTCTCGCCTATGTTACCTAGACATGGGAATTATACCTCGATCTTTTTAATATATATTCAGTGAAATTATATCTCATACTCATATTTGAATACCCATAATATGTTGAGCAACACCCTTGAAGGAAATTGGATGGTTTCTCATTCCTAGTGTAGAAAACGCGAGAACATGATTGTGATGATATGATATTGTTAGCAGCGTTGAGTTGTGTTATTGAAAAGTGAATTGTATGGCATATGAACTGAATAAACCAACCATTTGGCATCGAAACTTGGGTCAGTGATTTCCATAGTAGGACTGTATAAATCTCAATAAGTTTTATGGGTGGAAGCTTCAGAACACATATCTCTGCACCAGAAAAGCATGTAAATGGTCAGGCTAAATTGATTCTAGTTTACATTATTGATTGTAACCAGTGAATTTCCAGATATTGATATCGGATCACTGTTGCACTTGGTGTTTATTTGCTTCCACTGATTTGGATTTTTGTTTTATTTTTTAAGGAGCTTATTAATGTTTTCAAGATTATAGATGTCACTAATAAGTGATAGGTGGAAGGCATTTGGTTAAAATTTTGGAGACGATATTGTTAGGGAAGGGAGTAGCCACGAAAGTTGAATAAGAAAATAATTATAGAGAAGGGGGTTTTGTAAAATCACAAGGTTATCGTGGTCTCATTCATTTATTTAAACATTCTTCTGCTAGTGAAACTAGTCTGGAATAATGGTGTAATGGTTATTTTGTAGATGAGCAAATAAAAAGAGATTTGGAGGTCAAGTTGGTGGCCTTATAATTTATTTTAACTTTCTCTCAATCAAACGAATATTAGAAATGGAATAATATTTGAATTAATTTCGTTTCAGACATAAATATTAATTTTTGGAGTAATATTTGAATCTGTTTTACTTTATGCTTACAGATATCAACTTCTATTTAATAAATTGAGATAATTCAATTAATTTAGATAGAAATACTCTAATTTAATACGAATAATAAAAAGATTTTAATTTTAATTTTAATTTTTAAAAAAATTGCAAATTTTCAATTCAAAGTTGTGTGGACCCAAGCAACAAAGGTCGAACCTACTATTTTCCGTGAGTGTTGAACCCATAACTAATGTTATGAGTTCGACTTGTAAGAATTTTTTGCCTCTGAATTTGCCTATTTTATTTTTTGTTAAAAAAATTGAAAATTAAGGTAACTTGAAGGGTTTATGATATCAGGAGAGGTATGGATCTCTTAAGGTTATAATTAGTTTTTAACTTGATTATGGGTCGAGTTTTTTGTTTAGGTCTAAAGGTTTATCTAAAAAATCAAAGGATTTGGACAAAAAAATTGAGGCTTGAAAAAGAGGTTTGAGTAAAGTTTAAGGCATGGCATGTTCTCTATATGGATTGGGCCTTGGGCAAGATTTTTTATTCGAGCCAACCGGTCTGATCCGAATATATTATATTATAAAAGTAATTATATGAATTATATATCTTAAATAAAAATTATATATATTTATATTTATAATAAATCACTAACCTAATAATAATTACATCCATTAATCAAAACTTAAAAAAAAAAATTACCCAACTAAATATCCCAACCCATAATATAAAATTTTAAAAAATATATTTAATACAATAAAATATTTATTATATTTATTGTGTTTTTTAATATAATAAAACATTTATTATATTTGTGGTAGTGTTTTTTAATATATGTCTCATGAGTTAGAAAACTTTGATTTTAGCGTATTTAGTTTACTATATTCTAAAAAATACTTTTAAATAAAAACTAATTTAAAAAAAAACTCAAACCCAACCATGATCTCCTCTAGGATGTTTTGAGAAAGTTAAAAATAAAGAAACGGGTCCTGAAATGTTGTCATCCTAAAAGAAACCTCAGACCATTTCAAATAAAGTAACCTTACTTTGTTGGAGCACCGAGCATCCATCAATTTCTTCTAAATAAAGTACCAAGCTTAGCTACAGACCTGTCCCATGCTCATCATGCATTTCACATATCCACCATCTCATTTGGAGGCAACACTCTAATAATGCATGCGATAACCATACATATTTACTCCTCAACCCTTTGAATTCACAATATTCAACTCATTACTTCTCTATATGTATTAGAATTAGCAAATTGCATGTGCTTCATTATGTTATATCTAGTTATCCATATTTATAGAATCCTCAAAACACAGAAGTCAAAATTTTAATACAACAAAGTACCGACCAACAATGTCGCAGAGCTTGAGCAAGAACTTTTGAAAAAGAAAAATAACTTCAGACGGAGAAGAACATGGTTGTTTCCCACTTGTAAGTTTAACAGTCCATGGATACCCGTCAAGCACTAACTTTCTTCCTAAGGAGATGGTGCAGGTCGAGTGTGTTGATCTTGGCAGCAAGTATGAAGTCATTTTCCGTAAGTCCACCTATCCAGAATGAACATTACAAGTTTGAAAAATTAACTGATCCTATTCTCGCTTTCTTAGCATAAGCTTTAGCTCCAGCACAGATAGATAAAAGGGTGCCAGCTCTATCTATAACTCGTTTAACAGTAAATATTACAAAAATTATCAATCAAACTTAGGCATACTTGCAAATTAAGTATAACAAACAAACAAACAAATAAATAAATAAATACAAAGCATCCTCACCAGAGGTCCAGAATATTGCGTAAAAGTAAAAAATGCACAACTAGTACAGAAAGACCAAAAAGAGGCAAAAATGAACAGAAATTTAGTCTGTTCAAGGACAAGAAATTATTACCAACAGCATGCGTCCATATTTCAACTGTTACATTGTTCCATCCGACCAGATGAAGATCTGGATGATGACCTGCATTGGGGAGAACACTTTCACTCATCCAAGCAATGACCAAAATCATCAAGCAAGTCAATTACACAGTCATTTCCTCTCATTAGAGACCTGTATTGAGTAAAAAACATAACATAATGTACCTTCTGCTTCAGCAATATCAGATATAAGCTGAAACATCTCCAGTCCTTTGGTGAAACTCTTAACTTTCCAAGACCTTTTTAGCTTCAATGTACCCCCTTCATTTGCCAAATTCCAACCATCCACCTGGTCAAAACTAAAACAGTAAAGGATTTTGGTTTATATAATAAGACATTAATAGACATTTAGAAAAATACCTTTGGAATTAGTTTACTTGCAGTTTCTTCAGTCATGGCCCGTAGATCCTTTGTGTTGCATGGCACGCACTTCTTAGCCGACAAATCTAACAAAACCAATAAACCAGATGAGGCAATAAGAAGTATCCATCATGATCAAATCTAATTTCCTCATAAAACATTAGGCAACAATGAAAGCAAATACGTAGCACAGCTGCTACTGCAGTCCGCAGAAAAAAAAAACAGACCAAAAAGTGAGGAAAAGAGTAATTATATATCACAGCATATGTACAGGTTTAATCTCCTAATACCTCATAAAAACAAGGATGGTTCCAAGAAAAATGCACTTTTTTAAGGAAATCGACCAACCAGGGGCATAGACAAGGGGGGCAGGCAGTGGCCTTGGCCCCCCTAAAAAGGGTAAATCTGCTATTTAACCTTTTCAAATTTATAAAAAATTACAAATTAGTATAATAGTAAAATTGCACTTTGGCCTCCTAAAGCAAGTTTCAGGCTTCGCCCCTGTGACCAACCCCAGGCAATTTATTCACTTCAACATCAGCTAATGAAGTTCAATCCTATATTTTAAACTCAACATATTCAGAAAAAAAAAAAAAAAGTGCAAGATCATATGAGAAGGCAAGAGCAGTGGATTCTTTTGGTCCTAATAAAATAAATAGTATGCAGCATGGAATAATAAAGAGAGAAGTCAAGAGAGCCTTAGGCTGCAAAAGAGATTGGTTTTAATTTCTACAATAAGAAAGAACATGGACATATTATCAAAGAAGATGACATAAGAAATACAATTAACCATTGAACTAAGATTGCATCACTTCCCATGTAAGACTAATTAAAAAGCAGTCTAATCTAAAACCCTTTTAACTGACGTTTCAACAAAATGCTAACAATCCATTCTCGGGGATATAATAAACTAAAAATGCATCCAGTTTTTCTTTTCCATAAAGGGTGAGAAGGAAAGGTGTTAAATCTTGGCCAAAAAGGTATACTGCCATATAACAAATCAAAAACACCAGAAACAGGTCAAGAGTAACGCGGCTTTGCTTCATACTATCAACATCATATGATGATGGTCTACCGTCATCAGTCTCTACGCACCTTTAGCAGTGGCGGCGAAAAACATTCTAAATCCATAAACCGAGATCTTATTTGATGAAATTCCAGTAGGATCACGATTATTCTCAATCACTTGTGTACCGCAACTGCATATAAATACAAAATGCATCTTCATACAACAAAATTCTCTAACAAATTAAACTGAAATGACTTTAATTACGCTTTCCATTACTATTATTTCAACATTACAATAGAAACTAATATCAAATCCAGCTAGATACTATTTAAAATAAAAAATAAGCCGATATTCTGGATTAAGATTTAACTTCAAGGAACTAAGTTTTTATGAACCAGAAAAGAAAAAGAAAAAAAAGGGGGGGAAAACCTACATGTAAGCTTAAAAGCAGCAATAAATATTCAATCTCTAACTAAAAGGAATAAAAATTACCGTCCATGAGATCCAAGAAGGACTGGAAGTGAAGCAAGAGGTACCTGAAATAAAAATTAAATGAAAAAGAGAAAGAGAGATTGGAATGTATGAAAGAGTAAGTGTACCTGAAATTTAGAAAGGGAGAGAAACGGAATTCGAAGCATTCGTGCGATCATTGGTCAATCTTGACGATGCTTCCGTTTTAATTTTGAACCCCCCATTAAGAATCCAATAAACCCTAAACCCAAAAATTAAAAAGAAGGGTCCTCGAATTTTTTATTTGGTCCCTCCTTTTATTATCTACTACATTGCCCCCCCCCCCCCCCTCCCACGTTTATACCGCTAAATATATCTTTTTCAAAATAATAGGGACCAACTCGCGTAATTTGAAATTATATTTTAACTCAAGTGAAGCGAGTACTATGCCTAAAATCAAAACATTTGACTTTGTAAATCTTTAAAATTTATTTTAAATGTGGTTATATTAAAGCTAACAAATTAAAATATTTCAACAAAAAGAGAAGAAATCAGTTTATGTCTGTGTAAGTAATACTAAAGCATCTCTTTGTATTACTAATATTTTAACGATTCAACCATTATATTTTATATTCTGTTCATCTAAATCATGCATATCAGATTTAATATAAATTAAAAATTTATAATTATTTGTTTTACGCAAAAAAATTTCAATCATTCAATAAATATATATATATATATATATATATAATATTTTAGATCGATGTAATAGAGATATCAGATCAATTTGAGATATGTACAATTCTATCAATAAATTCAACGATTAAATCGTTAAAATATTAGTCGTACAAAAAGATACAAAATAATATAAAATTACTTTAATTTTACATCGGTATAAGCGGATCCCTTCCCTTTAAGAAAACATAATCATTTTGAAAACTGATGATGATAAATTAATAAGAAAAAGTAATCAAATTGCATTTTTTTATTATTTTAAAATAAAAAAATACATCAAATAAAATAGATTGAATTTAATAAATAAAATTTAATTATCTATATATTTGTATTTATATTTAGCCCTTTATTGAGTTAATATCACGAGTCAATAAAGCATCAATTTAGTGAGATTTTACTAAAGTATTCTTTTAACGTTTGTTATTTTATTTTTTGAAAATAAATATAACATTATCTATTTATTCTTACATTAAACATTTTACTAAGTTGATATCACAAGTTAATTAAGCAATAGGTATGGGTTAAATTTTTAAAAAATATTAAAACCTTTAACAAAAATATAAATTAATTTATAATATTAATACATGATAAATCAATGTATAATATAATTAAATGTAAAAGCATTACAAAATTATTAAAATAATAATTAAAAGAAAAATTACATCAAATAAATTCCAATAACTCGCAACTTTTCACAATTGTCCATGATACTTTCTAATGTATTGAAACTTTTGAATTATTTTTCCCTTATTAATGTTTTAAAAAATATGAAATAAATTATTTTCAAAATTCAATATTTACTATGTAATTTTAATTTTTACAAATATACCAAACAAATTTATAATATAAATTTAATATTAATAAATTTCTATACTAAAAGTTCAGTATTTAATTTTTCATTATTCACAATGCAAAAAAAATTCATTATTCAATTTTTTTTCGTTTATCAAATATTAACTAAGTAAATATAATTATTATGACAAATTATACGAAATACAAGATAAATTGAGAACGCAAAAATGAATTTGTTATTTATATTTTTTTTAATGAAGTTGACATATAACTAGTATTTAAGGGTTGATAGAGATTATGGGTAATTTTAGGCATTGCATTAAAAAAGTAGTAGGTTTTCACAAAAATAAAAACCACACGAGTGTTTTTTAAGGTCACCAGAATGCAATATGTCAAACACAAGATTAACACAAACACAAATTTCACACTAGTAACAATAATTTCTAAACAAAATTATTTGAGAAATTCAATATTATAAACATGATCAAATCTTAATTTCTTCAAGGATTTATATTAATACAAATCTAAAATTTACCGAATTAAGAGGCTAGGAGTCTCGTACAAAATCAACATCTTAGAGTTACTTAATTAACAAAAAAAACTGAACTTTGCAAAAAAAAAAAATCCATCACATGTCACAATCTTACTTTTTTTAGAGATTAACCAATAAATTTGATAAAGAAAAGGAGTTGTTGTTGAAACATTTTCAAATATTTATAGTGTTCCATCAACTATAAATAAATGTATGTAATCAATCAAAAGTTATATTATTTGATTTTTTTTGAAAAAAATTATAGCTATTTAAATAATATTATTTGAATAGTTATAATATTAAATGAATAATTGTGTGTTTATTTTAAAGACATTATTATTCAAAAAGATACCTATTGAAAGATGTCTCTATGAAGAAACATGAAAATTCCTATAAATAGGAATGGGATTTCATTTGGAAATCACACCAACAAATTCTAATATTTTCTTTCCTTCCTTCATTTTCTAATATTATTAGATTATTCTATAAAGTATTACTGCAGAAATTATTTATAGAAATTGAGTTTCTTGTTATACATTACTCAGTGTGTAGTGGTCTATTCTCGTCAATGCAAAACGCAAATAGTCATTGGCTTTATTGTATTCTCAAGATTAATTTGCTTGAAACTCATTTGCACACCGAAGATAGGTGGGGGAGAATATAACCTTAAAGATAGTGACTTGATACACGCCTTGGAGCCTTGTCCTATTTCTTCTTTTTCTATTCGAGTTCCGTTCGTGTGTTCGAGATTTTCTTTACCGAAGATTTGTACTAACAATTTTAAGGTTATATTTCATTATGATTACCATAACACATGAAAGTGGAACACTAAGGGAGTTGGCTTCCAACTTTGTCAAACTTGATCGGTTTGATGGTGGCAATTTTCGACGATGGTAGAAAAATATGCACTTCTTATTATCAACTTTGAAGATTGCTTATGTTTTGGATACTCCAAGACCTGAAGAGAATGAAAATGAATTTATTGCTGCAACTCGAGAAAGAAAAAAATGGGACAATGCTGATTACATATGCATGGGCCACATATTGAATAGTTTATCTAACGGTTTGTTCGACACCTACCAAAACGATGTCACCGCTAAAAAATTATAGGACAAATTGGAGATAAGATACATGACCAAAGATGTTATAAGTAAGAAATTTCTTGTTAGTTATTTCAATAATTATCAAATGGTTGATGGTCATTCTGTTATGGAACAATTCCGTGATATTGAAAAGATACTGAATCAATTCAAGCAATATGATATGAAGATGGATAAAATGATTGTTGTATCATCCATAATAGACAAACTTCCTCTATATTGGAAAGACTTTAAAAGAAGTCTAAAACATAAGAAAGAGGAAATATCTCTTGAGGCTTTAGCAAATCATCTTCGTATTGAAGAAGAATATTGAAAGTAAGATCAGAACCTAAATTCTGAAAATGCCAAAGTGCATGTTACGGAGGAAGTACAGACTACAAAACCATTCAAGAGAAAGTTCAAACAGACTAATAGAGCACCTAAGTTCAAAAAGAAACAAAAGAGCTCATGCTAACATTGTGGTAACCCGGGACATTTCAAGAATGAATATCAATTTTTAAAGAAGAAATCATCTTCTAAGGTTGATAATAACAAAAAGTTCATTGCAATGATATCTGAAATTAATATGGCTCAAGATGATAATACATGGTGGATTGAAACAGGAGCAACCAAACATGTGTGCAAAGACAAAAGCATGTTCACAAAGTTCATACAATATGAAAATAACAATGTCTTATACATGGAAAATTCTTCCACCGCAACAATCAAAGGCAAAGGGTCTGTTGAACTATCTGGAAAGGTTTTAACCTTAAATGATGTATATTATGTACTAGAAGTTAGGAAGAATTTAGTGTTCGGAAGTCTGTTGAATAATTTTAGTTCCAAACTTGTTTTTGAGGCAGATAAGTTTATTTTGTCTAAGGGAGGAATTTTTGTAGGGAAAGGGTATATGTATGAGATTATGTTCAAACTCAATATTATTAATAAGAATAAAAATAATATTTCGGCTTATATGGTTGAATCTTTTTGTTTATGGCATTATAGATTAGGTCATTTGAGTTATAAAAAATTGAATGACATGTATAAGTTAGATTTAATTCCTGTTTTTTAATAATAATATTGAAAAATGCAATACATGTATGTTGACTAAAATTATAAGAAATCCTTTCCCTAAGGTTAAAAGGAAAACAAAATTGCTTGATTTGATACATAGTAATTTATGTGACATGCATAATACTCCTACATTAGGTGGAAAGAAATATTTTGTTACTTTTATTGATGATTGTTCTAGATATTATTATGTATATTTATTGCATTCAAAATATGAAACGCTTGATAAATTTAAAGTTTATAAATCTGAAGTTAAACTTCGGTGTAAATCATTTATCAAGTGTTTAAAATCAGATAGAGGTGGAGAATACTATAATCTAAGTTATTTTGAATCCACTAGAATTGTCCATCAAGTTTCAGCCCCTTACACACCACTACAAAATGGTGTAGCTAAAAGGAAAAATAGAGTCTTGACTAAAATGGTAAATTCAATGTTATCATATTCAAGTTTTGGACAAGGTTTTTGGGGAGAAGCTGTTCTAACAAATTGTCATATATTGAATAGAGTTCCTAATAAGGAAACTAAAATAACCGCCTATGAACAATGGAAGAAAAGGAAACCAAACCTTAATTATTTGAAGGTTTGGGGTTGTAGGCTATTGTCAAAGTTCCAACACCTAAACGTACAAAACTAGGTGAAAGAAGAATTGAATGCATATTTATAGGATATGCACATAACAGTAAGGCATATAGGTTCATGGTAATTGAACCAAATGATTCAATTTCAATTAATATTGTTATTGAATCAAAAGATGCTATTTTTGATGAAAATATATTTAATTCTATATCAAGACAATTACAGCCACAAAAATTGATTCATTCTTCAAATGAGAATGAGATTCCATTGGAACAAATTGATAATAATGATAGGGGTGAGCGTTCGATCGAATCGAATCGAATTGAATGAAAATATTTCGAGTTAATCGAATTGACGAATTGTATTTTATCATCCTAATTTGATTTGAAATTTTCTCGAATCGAGTCGAGTGAAATGGAATTTGAATCGAATATATTTGTTCGAGTTAAATTTTAAAAAATAATTTTGGGTCCTTGTAATCACTGTCACCTATCATAATAAAATTTTTCCACAATAATCAAATTTTTTATTAACTTTCATTACCTTATAATTTATTTATTAATCTTTTATATACGGGTTAGTTTTTTTGCTTGCTTAGTTGTTTTAATTATCTTCAGATTCTTGTCACTATGTATTTTGGAATTAAAAAATATATTAAATGTAAAAATGTGACTTTTTAATAAAAGTTATTTTAAAGATAAAATGTGAAATTGATACCAATATAAAATTTTATGTAACATCCTTCGCCCGTATCCGACACCGGGATATGGTTCGAGGTGCTACCAGACTTAAACTCAACCAATCATATAAAATCGGACCATAAAATTTTGATCAATTCAAAACTTTTCATTTGCATGTATATTGTCCCCTTAAGTGGGCTTACGAGACCCAAAACATACATTCGAGGTGGTTAGTAACCAAACCGAGGACTCTTAAGTACTTAAGAAGCTATCCTTGAAACTTGTTAACAATTGCGTCACACACCCGTGTGACTCCACAAACACGCCCGTGTAAACCTCTAACACGGCCGTGCCAACAGCCCGTGGAGCAATCTGCCCAAACTCACACGGCCTGCACACACGCCCGTGTTTATGATCCGTGTTCCATCACATGACCTAAACACGCTTATGCCTTCATCTCGTGGCACATCCTGTCAAAATCACACGGCCAAGGCACACGCCCGTGTACTAAGCCGTGTGGACAGTGTCAGGCTATTATCAAGCCCTTTTTATCACCTTCTCATCATACGAACACATACTTATACGATGGCATACAACAGGGCATACATGGACACTTAAACGTCCTTAGCCATATTATAATCATGTCAATTTCTCATGCATTAGAGATCATAGATTCTACTCATGTCTTTATCACATTCCTACCATAATCATTATAAACCCATCATATAAAATCCATAGCACATGCATATATATATATATATATATATATAAAATCATATTACAGCCACAATAGCTAATATAAGCCATTACTTTTGGCTAAAACAGATGTCACACACTCAATTATTTAAACTCTTACTCATGTCATAAACTCATAGTACTGAAAATCACTTACTTACTAAGCTCATATTACTCATTATTACTACTTGTCCTCGTATTACCATATTTTTTTTTCCATTGAATCAATACAAATATATTGGATACTCATATTCTCGCACATTAAGTGCCACACATGTAATTAAACCATTTCCATTACATTTTACATTCCTTATACAATTTATAACTTAATATAACATAATGAAAACAATTTTTCATTTCACATTGTAACTTGTAGGGATTCAATGATCCATGCCATATTCTTTCACATAATATACCACACAATTCACAAGCTTTATCAATTCAATGTTCATAAAACTCATGTACATATCTGAACTTATTCATATTAGTCTCATTCTCACTCTTATGCTAAGTTTATACGTTGAATCATTTCAACGTCGAAAAGTACACAAACATTAGAACCAATGCCAATAATAACCACATATCACTTACCAAACTTTAAATATCAATTCACTAACGTATAATTCACTAGCTACTGTTCCAATCATAATTTAAAATGACAAATCATTTATTAAGCCTAATCTCAGTGCTCAATTAAATTCTATTGCATAATTTCAAATGATACTTACCAAAACTTTACCGATTTGGAAATCGTCATTTTTCACTGATGCCATAGTCTCATCTAACTATGGTCTTTTACTTATTCACTTTCTGCACGGTACAATCATAGTCTCGCATTCTTTGATGTGTGCCAATACGCATTGAATTTCACCGATGATCACTGATGCCATAGCATAGCTATGGTCTTTTCATTTATCCGTCAATTCATCACTTTCGATAGAATGCCATAGCCCAGCTATGGTCTTACATCTTCACTATCACTATGCCATGGTAAAACCATAGACTTATCCGTCAATTCATTACTTTTCATTAGAATGCCATAGCCCAGCTATGGTCTTACATCTTAAGCACGTATCACGCCGATGCCATATCCCAGATATGGTCTTATACGGATCACATATATCACTGATGCCATATCCCAGATATGGTCTTATTCAGAAGCACATATCACTCCGATGCCATATCCCAGATATGGTCTTACACGGATTACTTATCATCTTATTCCGATGCCATAGCCCAGCTATGATCTTATACAGAAATCACTTATCACTTTCTTCCGATGCCATAGCCCAGCTATGGTCTTATACAGAAGTCACTTTTCACTTGTAGCCGAAGCTACCACTTTCACTTGATCAGGCAGCCGAAGCTACCACTTTTCACTTGTTGCCATGGTCCAACCATGGTCTTTTCCGTCAATTCATCTTGTCATTGAGCTGGAATCGCTCGAGTTGATTTCTGCAAAACATATTCAGCCATTCTGCTCACGAAATCCTAATATACATTCTCAGTATCTTCGTTAGTCACATAATTCATAATAATATTAAGAAATAAAACATTATACCATTTCTGATTCAACATTTATCAATTACAATCAAGCATATGATTAATCTAAATACAAATCATTCATATATTTTCCTCCTCCTCCACTCCATTCCACATCCTTAGTATAAACAACACTTTTGTAAGTAACATTTTCTATAATTTTTACTATTTACTTATGTACATTTTCAAGCCGTCCATCCGTGTCATAGTCACTACATTATTTTTATCTTGAGCTACAGAACTCTGAATTTAGATCCGTAAATTTTCCTTGAAACTAGACTCACATATCTTCTTACCATAATTTTTCCAGAATTTTTGGTATGGCCAATTAATACAGTTTATTAGTTAAAACTTTCCCCTGTTTCGCCACTTGACAACCCTGACCACTGTTCACTAAAATTTCAATTTCTCTTTATACAGATTTCAAAAGATGTCCACGTTTGTTTCTAGTAAAAATAGACTCAATAAGGAATCCACCAATATAAATTATGTTCCATAAATATTTTTTTAAAATTTATAATGATTTTTACAAATCAGAACAGGGAATCACGAAATCAATCTAAATCAGTTTCACAAAAATGTAAATATCTCAAGATACAGAATTCCTTTACTTTCTTTGTTTCTTTTCTATGAAATTAGACTCAATAAGCTTTAATTACATATCTTATTCAACTTCTAATTCAATTTATACCATTTTTAGTGATTTTTCAAACTTAGACAATTGCTGCTGTCCAATACTGCTTTAGTGTGACATCTTGATTTCCCATTTGTCCCAATTTTCACAATTCATACAATTCAGTCCTTGGTTAATTAACCCCTCCATTGAGCTAATTTTCTCATTTAACATATTTTTCTATCATTTTAAACCACTTCATAACCTTTAAAGATCAGAATTTTAACACTAAGCCTTGATTTCAACTATTTCACAATTAGGTCCTAAAACCAATTTCCATCAATTTCACTTGATAAAATCATCATATAACAAAATTAAAGCTTCAATTCAGTATTTATTCATCACATGCTTCCAACACTAATCCACATCAACTTTAAAAATTAGCCATGGAATCAAAAACTAATGAATTAATAAGTTGGACCCAATTGTAAAGGTCCAAAAACATAAAAATTTCAAGGAGAGAGCAAGAATTAAACTTACATGAAGCTAGAGTATGAAAAACCAGCTTGAAACCTCTTCCATGGCTATTTCTCAGCTGATGAGAATGAAGAAAAATAAAGATAATTCCAGATATTCCCTATTTGGTCCCATTTTTATTTAACTAATTTTGGCAATTTTCCAATTTTGCCCTTGTTTCACCCATTTCCTGATTTTTCTCAGCTACTGCCGCCCAAAATATCTCTTTTGGGCTTATTTTCACTTTAGGTCCTTCCTCTTTTGACAATTGAGCTATTTCATCACTTTTCACAATTTTGCACTTTATTCAATTTAGTCCTTTTTACTCAATTGACCACCAAAACCTTAAAATTTCTTAACGAAACTTTAATATTACCTTAGTGACACTCCTTTAATATTCATAAAAATATTTATAGCTCGGTTTACAACACCGAGATCTCGATACCTCTTTTTTTCGATATTTTGACCAAATAAATCTTTATGAACACAATTTTACTATTTCAAAAATCTTTTAAAAAAACACATTTGGCTCGTAAATATTAAATAATATTATCTACGAGTTCATTTTTCGAATTTGGTGGTCTTGAACTATAATTTCTGACATTACTGAAATTTGGGCTATTACATTTTAACACGAATATTTTATGGCATCATTAATAATTCAATTTTAATATAAATATTCAATATGAATAAATAATTCAATAATATAAATAATATAAAATGTGAAATTTGATTTAGTAATATAAATAGTAGATATAAATAAAATGATTACTATTTATGTTTATGAGTTTTTTTTTAGATAATTTTGATTTTTTATTTGCGAGTAAATAGTGAGAAGTAAAAGTTTAGGGGGAAATAAAAAGTTTTGGAAGTAAAAGTTTGAGGGAAAGCAAATAGGGGAAGTAAAATTTTGGAGGGAAAATATTAAAAAAAAATTGGGGGGATGAGTTTGGGGTAGATGGGGGGTAGGATGGGAAGGGAGTAAAAATTTTAAGGGGAAAGTGGGAGGGAGTAAAAATTTTGGGGGAAAATAAAAAGTTTTGAGGGTTTTGGGGAGTAAAATTTTGAGGAAAAGTAAAGAGGAAAGTAAAATTTTGGTGGGAAATGGATTTTGGATAGATGGGGAGTTGGGATGAGAGGGGAGTAAAAGTTTTGGGAGGAAAGTAGGAAGGAGTAAAAGTTTTGAGGGAAAAGTAAAAAGGTTTGGGGGTTTGTGATAAAAATGTAAAATATTATAGTTTGATATTCAAATTATTCGAATTATTCGAATTTGAAAACTTAACTCGATTCGAACTTGAAATTCGAAAAAAATTCGAGTTGAATAAATCGAATAACTCGATTCGTTTAACTCGAAATTCAAATTTTTTTCGATTTTTTCTAGTCGAATTGAGTTTTGCTCACCCCTAATAATGATGAATCTTGTCAAGAATAAAGAAGAAGTAAGAGGATTAAAAATGTCAAAGATTTTGGACCAGATTTCATTATATTTCTTGTAGAAGGAAAAGGTGAAAGTATATGCAATAAGATACCTTATTGTTATAATACGGAATCTGATCCTATTGCATTTGAAGAGGCAATGAAATCTCAAGACTCTGCTTTTTGGAAATAAGCAATAAATGATGAGATGGATTCAATAATGGAAAATCAAACTTGGATCTTAGTTTATCTTCCACCGGGTTCAAAACCAATAGGTTGTAAATGGATCTTCAAAAAGAAAATGAAGGTCGATGAAAACATTGATAAATTTAAAGCAAGGTTGGTAGCCAAAGGTTTTACACAAAAACAAGGTATTGATTACTTTGATACCTATGCTCTAGTAGCGAGAATTGCTACAATTAGACTCTTAATATCACTTACCTCTATATATAATTTGGTTATTCACCAAATGGATGTTAAAACTGCATTTTTAAATGGAGAACTGGAAGAGGAAGTATACATGGAACAACCGGAAGGATTTGTTGTTCCAGGACAAGAGCATAAGGTATGTAAGCTTGTTAAATCTTTATATGGACTTAAACAAGCACTGAAACAATGGCACCAAAAATTTGACAAGGTTGTTTTAGCTAATGGCTATAAAATAAATGAACCCGATAAGTGCATATATAGCAAATTTGAAAATGGAAAAGCTGTCATAATTTGCTTATATGTAGATCACATGCTCATTTTTTGCACGAATTTGGAAAAAATAGAAAACACAAAGAAATTCTTGTCAAACAACTTTGCTATGAAGGATATGGGTATAGTAGATGTTATTCTTGGGATTAAAATAACTCGAGATGAAAGCACTATACCTTTATCACAATAACATTACATTAAAATGGTACTTAAAAAGTTTGATCTTTTCAACTGTATGCCAGTATCTACACCCATGGATTCTCAAATAAAATTAGTATCTAATGCTGGTAGGAAAATTGGTCAATTGAAATATGCAAGTCTAATTGGTTGTCTTATGTACATAATGACTTATACAAGACCAGATATTGCATATGCTGTTGGAAAATTGAGTAGGTACACAAGTAATCCACGTAGTTTGCATTGACAACCTTTGAATAGAGTACTTTGGTACTTAAAGAAAACTATTAACCATGGATTGTGTTATAATGGATATTCTCCAGTTTTATAAGGGTATTTAGATGCTAGTTGGATTACAAGTTTGGAAGATCATGCATCTACTAGTGGATGGATCTTCATTTTTTGTGAAGCAGTCATTTCTTGGGGTTCCAAGAAACAAATATGTATTACTAATTCCACCATGGCAGCATAATTTATTGCATTAGCAGCTGCATCGAAAGAAGCAGAATGGTTAAGAAATTTGCTTTATGACGTACCTTGGCTTAAGCCAATTTCACCTATTTCTATCCATTATGGTAGTGAGGCTACTCTAGCAAAGGCATATAGCCAAGTATATAATACAAAGTCTAGACACATTGGATTGAGACATATTTATGTCTGACAATTAATCTCTGATGGAGTGATCACTATTAATTATGTGAGGTCAAGTAAAAATTTGGCGGATCCTTTGACAAAAAGTCTTGCTAGAGATGCAATAAAAAGGACCTCAAAAGGAATGAGACTCAAGCCCATTAATTAGAGTCACCCATGATGGAAACTCGACTCAACGTTTGGTATAACGTCAAGCCTTGAGTTCAATGAGACAAAGTACATCATTAGTATGTGACTGTTAGCACTATAAATAAATCCATCCTAAGATTAAAGTGCTAGGTACTCGTAATGATAAGGGAATGATGAGTAATGTACTCTTAACGGACTCATAACATAAAATGTTAGAGTATTATAATTACAGGAACACTCTTGATGGGATCTACCAATATGAGTGGAAGTGTGGCCGCTTCTAGGAGCTCAAGGGCTTGGCTCTGTCAGCACTCATAAAAAAAGGACATAGACACATGGCCATAATAGTGTCCCTAGATACTATGCATTGACCGATGTTGAAATCATTATGTGAGATGTGTTCGGTTAATCAAATGGTATAGTTGGTTCAAAGCTTAGTCTACCATGCAATTTCGATTAACTTTAACATGTTTTCACTAAGTGAATGTTCAATCGTAAGATACCTTCATTTATACAAATTGATTTCCAAGAATATCAAAATCTAAAATATTTTGAAAATGGGGGGAGATTGTTGGAACATTTTTAAATATTTAAAGTGTTCCAATAACTATAAATGAATGGGTATAATTATTCAGAACTTATATAAATTGATTTTTTGAAAAAGAATTATAACTATATAAATAATATTATTTGTGGTGTGATTTCCAAATGAAATCTCATTCCTATTTATAGGAATTTTCATGTTTCTTCATAAAGACATCTTTTAATAAGTGTTTTTCTGAATAATAATATCTTTAAAATAAACACATAATTATTCCTTTAATATTATAACTATTCAAATAATATTATTTAAATAGTTATAATTCTTTTTCAAAAAATCAAATAATATAACTTCTGATTAATTTAAATAGTTATTCATTGCTTAGTGTGTAGTGGGTTATTCTTTATAGAAATTGAGTTTCTTGTCATACATTGCTTATTGTGTAGTGGGTTATTCTCGCCAGTGCAAAAAGCAAATAGAAAAAAATTAAGAGTGGAGAAAGATTTATATATTTTCCTATAAAATAATTTATTTTATAAAATATCTATTATAACATTTTTGAGGAGTACATTCACTAACTTTATAAATTAAAATGCACTTTTAAAGAAACTTCTTTTAAAAATAAAATTGGTTGTTAATGTGACTCCCAGCTTAAGTATTAACTCAATTGAGATATTATTAAAATACATTTTAATATTGGTTACTTTAATTTTTGAAATATAAATGTAATATTATTTTAAAAAAATCATTTAGTGATATTTTAAAAGAATATCGTCTAGTTATTAACTGTTTGTTCAAATTAATTTTAAAAATAATACTAAATCTTGAAAGTCAAAAGGAAGTAAAAATATCATAAAAATCTATTTATTAAAAGTTAGATTGTATTTTACTCATCTTACTTAAATTTGGACAAATAAATCCTTGTATGTTACATCAAAGAGCATATTGATCTTTTTATTAAAATTTTCATCAATTCCTTCTATTAAAAACTAATATAGCTAACAAAATAACCAAACAATTACACGTGATGTGCCACGTATTCCTCATTTTGACATCCATAACTAATTTTTAACAATAAAAATAGATACAATTTTTAACAAGACTAATTTATTTTTTTATCTAATATATAAAGACTAATTTGTCCATTTTTTAAAAGAAAAGAACGTAAAATACAATCGAATTCCTAATATAACAACTTCAATGGTACTTTTACCATCAAAAAGTCTAATTATTTCCATTATATTTTGACCGTTTAATTGAATTATTATGACAATTGGATACCAATTTAATTGAAAAATAAGCCAAATTTCCATTCTTTTTTAAGGGAAATCATTAATAATAAGTGCATTTTCCTTGAATTTTTAAAAATGGTATGACCTTTTAGGTGATGAATTTTATATGCTTAATATTAAATAAACATACCAAAAACAAAGTTGGAACTAAATTATTATTAGCTATGATTACAGATTTAAATGCCAGGAATTATGAATAAAGTCTTGAAGAATATACATATCTATTGACATAATCTGATTTTTTAACTAGTTTTTTGAGGGATTCAACTATTACTATCTTACTCGTATATTCATCATTTCTGTGTTAACTGGTGGATCTCTTCTTCTTCAGTGCTTTTATGTACTAAATACAGCCTGGAATCAGACACTTTCGAATATAGAAACATTGATCTCATCAACTGGTTTTCACACATGACACAAAAACAAACAAAAAAGGTAAGAGTAGCTTCAGGGCACTGCATTGCACTATTAATACAATAAAATTTAATCAATGGAGGACTATCTGAATCAATGCAGTGATAACAAATAAGTAGTAACCATGAAATTATAACAATTACAATAATTCGGTCTGACATAATTTTAGAATGTACAAATTTTCAAGAAAATTAGCAGTTATGTGCAAGCTTTCTACAAGGGTTCAAAGTGTATGCTATTAAGTAATTCTGTTAACCTCCAAACACCTACCATATACATACAAGTAAGAAATGGAGGGGGAAAATAACATTAAACTATAAATGACGACAATTATCTTTATCATCTAAAAATTACATCCATCACTCAATTTGTTCTTATAATCACTTCGGAAATTCAAAGTGGGAAAAGTTGTCAGCATTATACAAGGTCAGTAGCTATATTAAGTACATTCGGAATAAAGGTTGCACAAAAATGGAATTCCGCGTACCTATTATTTTGCCATTAGCGGATAATCTAGTAATGTTCATCATAAGACCTGCACGTAAGGCATGCAAAACTGTAAAACTGTTAAGATGATCAAACTCAAAGCATTCAACAGATGTTATGACAAGCAGTGTAGCTATAACTCTTATAAGCCTCCTCTCTTTTAACTCTCCAATTTTGCTGATGGCAATATGACCTCAACTCCATAATCTTCTTATAATTTAACCAAAACCACCTTGACCAGGAGGTAGCTCCTTCTTGCACTGTAGAACCCCAGATCATGTCATTGTTTTCCATCTTCAAATCCATTCCTATCTTAAAGTCTTTGTGTCAAGATCCTAGAAAACACCCCAGCTGGACCTCTTTTTTATGGCAAATGTCCAGGTGTTGCAACTGAGTAAATTAAACTAATTGTTTAACATAATCACTATCTTCTCGTATCATAAGTATCATTAAATCTAAATTTTTCCCGGAAACAACATAGTTTACCCCCAAGGCCCTAGGGCTATATCACCATCTTACATGAAATACCTCAATCACTTCTTAAATATGTCATCAATTCCAAAAGGATGCACTTTAGAAAGAAAATACAAGGAGATAGTTTGGCAGTTAAGCACAACAATGAAATCAATGAATTAAAATCATGAATTAAACATAAGCATCCGCAAGTACATATACAACCAGTTAGAGAATATCTGCCTACTCAGAAAAGACTTCTATGTTTGTCTCTTCTCCTATAAAACTTTTAGTGAATCAAAAACTTAAGTGACTTTATGACTAACTAAACTCTTAAGTAACCTTCAGGCAGCTGTTGTTAACAATGTTCTATTTCCACTTCCCTAGCGTTAGCACTATGAACCTAACTAAAATATAAGTGTGTTTGTGCATCCGGGGAAAAAGAGAGAGAGAAGCTATTTGGACAATGACTAATCTGAGCAAACTGTTTCAAATCACTTCTGAGGCTTTGAAGGAAGATAAAAATAACTGAGTTCGGTGTACTTGATTTAGACCTAAGCCTAGGTATGAAGGCGAAAATATACAAGAAAAAATCCTACTGAAATCACCAACTTTCTTGAAGGAAACATTATTATCAGCTAATATATGCTTTAACACTAATGTTGCCTCTCCAATGGCAAGGGGTACCATTTTTCTATTTACTGTATTCAAAGAAAGCAGTCTAGCAGTTTTGAGTTCCTAATGTCATCTTCTGGTCCTTAATGCATGCAGATGCAGCCAAGCAGCTGACAGGTTAGATAAACGGACCTTCGGAAAAGGTGATATGCACCATCCTCATTAACCATCATGCCATGTATCCACCTACTAGAACAAGAAATGCTTCTGCTCAAGCACTAACGTGCACACACAGACTAATAAAAGCAGATCAAGATGTCAGATTTGATTATTCTTTCCATCCTCAACTACTTCATTTTCTCAGGGTCCTATGTTAGGAACTGCTAAAGCAGCAATTTTTAACTTTATTTGAGACAAGCTTTATTTAGCACAATCAGAGCCATCATCAAGTATTGTTAAATTATTGTACCACTTAAAAACAAATCGTATTTACATCCCAACTTTAGCAACAACTAAAAGTACCAACTAATTACAACTTCCAATATCCTATACAGTTTCCTTACTACAAAGCATCTATGCCTTATATTCCTTCATATTGACAGTTACAATGGCGGGGTCTTATCTTAGTCAGTAGAGCTTTTCATTTCAAATAAATAATAAATTATATTCCGATTGCCTCCAATATGTTTCACATATAGAACTTACAGAAATAATTATCCAAAGTTCAAGTTATTGAATTTAGAGACATAATTATCAAAAGTTTAAGCTAAGATCTTATAGGGGTTCAAGTCTACTATGTTTTTCTAACCAAAACTATGTACTGATGCCAGTATGAACTATCAGAAAAACAGAAGGGCCTAGTCAGCCAGATAAATTTTCCTACAAGCTTCCATTCTAAACTTTTAATTTCTTAATACGAGCATAGATGGGGGTCTAAATAAATTTCATAGAAAATGACAAAAAAGAAGAAAAATAAATATAAAAACAAGATAAAAGCAGCAGAATAAGATAGCAAACAGGAATCTGCAAAATTATATTTCACAAATAATTCATATACAGAGCTTATATCATTGGAACTTGAACTATACAGTAAAGAGACACTTTCTATGACTACCTTTGATTAAAAGACAACAAGCACTCCACAGGGTTGTCAACTAAGGGTAGAAAGAAGAGGAAACAAGCAATGCTGACACAAGAAGAAGACAGATGATACCTTATTTCTTGGTTAATTTTGAAAAGAACTGAGTTTTTAATTAGAGGCCAAATTTCACTTAAAATCAAATATGAGGACAAGGAAATATATTAAAAGCTATTCAGAAAAAAGGAAAACAAGGTGCTCTTATTCCTTGTTACCAAATTTCTTGGCAATGATAGGACGGACATCATCAACATCAACCAAAGTCTCTAAGAAGGGAAGTAATGAACTTAGTGCACAATCGGATGGATCATCAAACCAACTCTTAATAGGAATCCCGTTATTCACTTGCAACCTGAAAACCTGAAATCAGCGAAGAAGAATTCTTAAGCAATAGAAGTATAAGCATACGAAAATCATTACTCTTTCCCAATTTTCATTTCACCCTGTACTATTTAAGTTGATAGTAGAGAATGCATTTGATGCTGCTACTAGACAAAAGACCTCTATCATTTCTAGGCAATATTAAGAAGCAAGGCATGAGTCCTTGCAACTAGTCTTACCGTAAAGCTCAGTTAGTTGGATGGTTCTTAAATGAACTTTATGCATACTCAACCACAAGAAGTACCTCCAAATCTGAATCTTTCTAATGACAAAGACACAAACAATATATCACCAGTTCACATACATATACTCTTTGCCTCAGCAATAGTAAATTTCACATGCACATTAAGTTTAAGCTAAAAGCAATATATATACATATATATAGGGAAAGATGACAGCTAGGGTGGCAACTATATGTCTTGACTGAAATTGAAGGCAAGAAAGATTAAGTTCATGAAACCTTTAGTGAGTAGAAAAGTACCTGTGGAGAATTATCAATAATAGCAACCTTTGCAAGATCAACACCTAAAACTGTCAAGTCTTTAGTGTAATTTCCATCTGAAAAAATGCATGATTCACGATAAATCCGCCGAGATATGAACTTCCGGTCTGGATCCAATATGTCCAGTAACTGTTCTGCGTAAATGCTTTGGCTGGCAGTAAAGATGATAACTTCAAACATCTCTGCAACTTTCTCCAAAAAGGTATGTAGGTGAGGCCTCTGCTTTACATACACAGTGTGCTCTTTCATGTTGAAAAATACTGTAAAGGTGAAGTCAGCATCATCACAATGTTCTAGTGTAGAGTGGACGAGAGTTTCTGCATGTGTCAAAGAAATGGCGATCAAACACTACAGTACTATTTATCATTAATTTGTTTAAAGCACCAAGTAGAACAGAGAAAAGAGAAGTAAAAGCTCAAATAATTTTATACTGATTGTAAAACGAGAAAGTAGCTTCCAGATAAAAAATGCCATCCAAAATAATTCACCTATGTGAATAATACCATCCAATAATCAACATTTTAGCAAACAAAACTGGACATGCAATCTACTTATACTCCAGAAAGGCAGAAAGCATTTGTAAATTTTCTTGCAAATTTTCAATATTGACCTCACTAACAGAATAAATTCTGCATGTATGGTGATTATGACATACAAAGACAACATTTTCCTCAGAATAGTGGTTTTTTCCCCGTGAACTGTTTATGGGAATTGAGACAATAAGCTTCCGAAAGGTTCCACCAGTATTTTTTCCATCAGTTCTAGCCAAAATCTTTGGTCTTCCTCACAATACATCAAACTCCAGGTTATAGGCCTTATGGCTTCATTTATGACTTGGAATAGTTTGTTTGATACTCCATTTAGAAGGATGACAAGAAATAATTAGTTCATCTGAAGAAATGTTCAAGAAGCGGTAAAGTGCATGAATGATGGATTACTTTGAAAGGCATAAGTCTACAATACAAAACATGCAAAAGGCACATGTCTTACCATCCAAATCAAGCACAAGAGTTATCGGCTTCCTTTTCCAAGCCTCTGTCAGAACATTAGCGGGCCGGAAGCTTGATACAACATCAGATAGCTCTGGTAAATTTTTTATAAATGCTTGTGGATCAAAGTCATCTGCTTGATCAGTGTCAGACTTAACATCAGATTCTGGTAGGCAGGATCTCATCTGATCAATTGCTAGACATAAACCAGTATTATCTTGGGCCATCATGGATTCCTCATGCAAATGAAAATCGTTAGTATCATTGGCTTTGACAGTGTCCTCAAGGAAAGGCAGTATCATGCATTGCTCGGCCACATCAAACAACAAACTTGGCTCAGAACACTTAAAATCAGGAAAAGAATAGGTCCCTGTGAAGTTATTGTCAACAGCATTTCCATCAAAGGGTATGCTCGCAATTATCATGTCAGATATAAAGAAATCTGACACATTACATGTTGGACTGCCAAATAAGCTTTTGTTATCATCACTGTCATCAGCCCCAAATGCTGGCAGTTCAAGGCCATTATTACTCCCTACAAATATTGAGAAAGAGATACCCCGTGTCAAATAATTATCTTAACAGAACCTTGCAACCCTCATGACGTGAATCTAGAACATTTGAATTCCATAAAAGTTCTTCATTCTACTCAGCATTGAATACACTACTAAGTTCTTTGTTTCTAGAGCTACTAAGTGGTAATCATATTTTAGGCCAACTAACTTTCCAAGAGATAAGGAATTATAACTTCATCATTATGCTTAGACAGGGATTTCAATTAGAAATGCCCCAAAAAAAAAAGTCATTCTCTTAGCCACAACTGGAGAACGGAAAAGAAATTCATGCAAACCAACTGCAACAAAGAATCACCTGCATCATTGTCAATATTTAGCTCACTGTGTATTTGGATTGGCTCCAGATAAGGAGAGAATATTGTCTCTAAGTTTGAGCTACATGTATGGGCAGATTCCTGCAAATTAGTAAGGCATCAGATAAGCAGCCAGGTCATAAGCCAGTCTACAACATGACATCTTCAAAAAGCAGAGTAAAAACAAAACTAACAAAGTACGGTCCTAAAAGGTAATAAAAACTTGCCATTCCTCCCAAAGTTGCAGAATCAACAAAAGCTGGAAGCTGTTTCCGAAGCTCAGAATTGTCTTCATCCAGAATTAGTTGCTGAGCACTGGCTCCATCAGTTTTAAAAATTGGGGAGGCTACTTCTACATTTGACGGATCTATCAAGAACAGTCAGTATGCACATGAAACAAGCTAAAATACATGCATGGATAGAAGTAAAGAAATGATTACCAATATATTTTTATCCCTATAAACAGAAAGCCTATCATGCATGCATACAAGTAAACAAATGACTAAGTGAATAGCAGTACATTTTTTTTCATTGAAGCACCACATAGATGATGCACTGATAAGTTTAAGGGAAGGGATGTATAAACGAGATCCTAATTTTCCATTATCTGCAACGATTTTAGTAGATAAATTAATATTTCAATCCTCAAAGTGGCTCATATTTTGAATTTGCTAATTTTAATGCACTCAAATCTATAGAGAGCACATAATGTCAAGACACAAGCAAACGGCAAAGAATTTGTGAATCTTGGTAATAGGACAGTCCAAGAAGCTCCTGTAACTCTAAAATTAGCATTAGAGAAATGCAGGTGTCGTTCAATGTAGTTGCTTACTCAATGCAGTTGCTTACCATCATGAGAATTCTGAATACATGTGCTGAATTCAGCTCCGTGCTGGGAAACCCTGACATGACAGCATGGCCTTTTGCAAATCATGCTAGACCTCTGACACACACGGAGACTATTTTTGTCTCTTAAAGAAACCGTGCTTGATTTGGTCTTCATTCTTAAAGATGGCATTTGATCTACAACAGTTATATATATCGAAATCTCGATTCCAGAACATCAGTGGGGGAAAAAACCCCTGCAAATAATCAAATCACCAGCAGAAACTGTGCCAGATGAATAGTGAAGGTAAGAAGCGAAGCTATTAAAACAGACAGCATAGAGGACTAACAAAACAAAAGGGAATGACATATAAAAGAAAGAATATTCAAGCAACATAATTAGGGAGCAGTAAAACATGTGTAGCAAATATAAAACCAAAGAAAAAGATGAGAATTAAAAGTCAAAGTCGATTACCCTTTTACTAGAACAACTAAAGAAATGTTAAGACAATCAATTCAGAATAACACTGAATACCACAATTCTGAAAATTAGATCTTGATTTCTGTTCAAGAGACAACTTTTCATACAAAAGGAAATTTAGAAGATAAAAGAGAACGGTAAGAAAAACTCTTCATAAAGAGACCATGCTAAAACAAAACAAATCCTTCAAGTAATCCACCCAAATTGAAGTCAACCCAAGTCTTTTAACCACATAAAACACAATAAAACCTCATCAGCATAGCTTAATTACAAAGCAAAAATACCAAAGAAGACTAAAAAAATACCAAAGAAAAAAAAACAAAAACCCTTCTGCATATTAAAACCTAAACGAAGAAAGACGAGCTGAAAAGAAAATTTACCAAAAAAATAATAGTGAAATAGTGAAATTTCTATAGAATGAAAATAGAAGTACCTGTTTTGGGGGAAAAAAGAAGACTTTTTTTCTTCTTTTCCTTCTCCCTTTTGCTGAAGAAAGACTAGTGTGTGTGTGTTTTTCTTTCTTTCTTTTCTTTTTTTTATCTTTTTGATATCATAGTGTGTTCTTTTTTTAACTTCCACGAACGGTCAAGACAAAGGTTGGAGGGGGCAAATGTCGGCTTCTTTTGGATGATCCGACGGCTGTGATCAAATCATTAAGGAGAGTTTGGACTAATAGAAATTCGCCACGTATAAATATGGGACCGACTCTTTCACACGTGCAGCTTCATGGAAAGAAAGGAACTTTTGGGAGGAAATGGAGTTTGGTAACTTTTTGCGTTAATATACTATCTTATATCCAAGTTTAGTTTTAATGTTTAATTTGGTATTTAAGTATTTTTTTTAATTTGAAACTTAAGTTTGGGTTTAGTGCTCAATTTAGTACCTGAATTTTTTTCAATTTGATACTTAAAGTTTTTTTGTCTCAATTTGGTACTTGAGTTTAATTTCATCGCTCAATTTCATACTTAAGCTTTTTTCTTTGTCCCAATTAAGTACCTATGTTTTTCCATTGAAAACACGTGCGAAAAGTTCATTGAGCCACATGATATTGTTTGATCTGGGTATCAAATTAAACCTTGAAATCAAACTCATGTGCTAGATTAAGACAAAAATTTAAGTGCCAAATTGAACTTTAAAATCAAACTCAAGTACTAAATGGTATATTAACTCTAATTTTTTGCTAGTCACGTTTTTTAACGCGTGATTTGCACTCACCTTTTACAGCTGTTACTAGGGGTGTTCAATCGGTTAACCGACGGGTTAACCGACCCGAAATACCATTAACCGAATTAACCGACCCTTCAAAAATTTTAACTGTTAACCGAACAGAAACTTTTTCAAAAAAATTAACCGAACTGAAATTTTTTCAGTTAATTCAGTCGGTTAACCGAATTAACCGAAAATTATATATATTTTTTATTTTTTGTTAAAATAAGTATAAACCGAATTATCCGAATTAACCGAATTACCCGAATTAACCGAATTAATCAAATTATTTTTATTTTTATTTTTATTTTTATTTATTAAATTATTTGTAATTTTTATGATTGGGTTGAGTAACTGGGTTGGATAATTGGGTTGGGTAATTAGTTTTAGTTTGATTGGGTTTATGTTGGATTGGGTTTGAATGAATAGTGGGCTATTTATATATTATAATTTTATTTATTTATTTTTTCGGTTAAACCAAAAAAATTCGGTTAACCAACCGGTTTCGAACCGAATTAACCGTTAACCAAAAATTCAAAAAATTATTAACCGACTCCCGACCGAAAAAATTCGGTTAACCGACCAATTAACCGAATTCGGTCGGTTAACCGAATTTTTTCGGTTTTACCCGAATTTTGCACACCCCTAGCTATTACTACTTGTTTGTTTAAAATTGGTTTTTTACTTGTTTTAATCAATTTAGCTTCTAGTGGTTTTGGCAAATTGATTTAGCTTCCTGTTCTATTTTTTTCTTAAAAAAGAATTAGAAGAACTATGAATTTAAAAAATAAAAATGTGTTTATAAATAATATATAATAAAATGTAAGATTCAAGATTAATAACAATAACACAAATACAATATGTACAAAAATTTAAATAAAAAAAATAGTTTGAATTATGAGTAAAAATAAATTTAAATAGATAAATACACCGTATTTAGAATATTAAATGAATTTTAATTGTTTATCGTAGCATTTTTATTTTTTTTTGAGTTAGTATCAAGTTAACTTGTGACACTAACTCAATCAATGACATTATCAATAAGACTATGGCATATCCACGATAAGGGTGAAAATAATTATATAATATATTTATTAAAAAAATTACATAAAACCAAATGTTTCTTTAGTTGAAACGATAAAGTTAGGAGATTGTAAGTGTTAAGCTCGAAATATCAACAATGGGTGAATTGATATTTTAAAAATTTTTGCAAACTTTTTTAAATAATAAAGGGGGAAAGAAAAACTTGGACAATTCGATTTATAGTGGGTTGCCCCAATTGCCTACCTCCACTATTTTGGTATACCTCAACCAAGGATTTATTAATTCTCTATACTTGAAATTATTACCTTTCAAGGAGAAGGTATAACCTTTATAATTCCTATCCTTTCCACAGTGATGAGATCAGGGGTGAGTATTCGATTGCGTCAAGTCGAATCGAATAAAAAATTTTAAGTTAGTCGAGTTGACGAATCCTATTTTAGCAACCGAACTCAATTTAAATTTTTTTTAATCGAATCGAATTGAGTCAAAAAATTTCAAGTCAAGCTGAGTCGAGTTAACAAATCCTATTTTTTATACTCAATGTTGCGTTTACATGGACTGATTATTTAATTAGTAGACAAAATATAAGATTATTTAACCACATCAACAATATAATGGTTTTGCTTTTTAACTTAATGAGTAAATATTTATCAAAATAACATAATTTTGCATTTTCTTATTCAGATTTTCGGATAACTCGAATTGTGTAATTCATATTCGAGTTAAATAGAAAACTTACTTTTTAATTGGAGTTAATCCAAATAACTTGATTAACCCTAATAACTCGAACTATTTAATTCAAAATTTGAATTTTTTATCGAAATTTTCGAACCGAATCGGATTTTACTCACCCATAAATGAGATAGAACCTTACTTCCAGTTTTCTGTGGTTAAAGTAGGACCCTCTAGTTTTTACAAGGCTCAACTATAACCCTTTACAAATTACTTAAGGTTTTATACCTCAAAAACCTTAATAACTCTTGCAATACAAAAAAAATTGTAAATAATGAAGACATCTCAAATGTGTGTGTTTACAAGTGTTAAGCTCTATCTTCTAAAGAATTTAAATGAGAATGATGAAAAGATCTAACAATAAACACCTAAGAGATATGTATAAGAGAAAATGAGAAAATGAAGAATTTGAGGCATTTCTCTTAATTTCTATACTTGGGTGTTCATATATTGTATCTTGAAGTGTTCTTGATGTGCGTATATAACAAGAAAAAAATTTGTGACCATTTATAATCGTTGGGGATAATTTCTAGTCATTGGAAGCATTGCAAACAGATTTGTACCGATACAACTCACAAGATGTATGAGTAGAAGTGGACTTGTATAAGTAGAAGTCCCATTAAATATCGATAGAAGTTTGGAAGTATGCTTGAAGTGCTCTCTGACTTACTTCTACCAGTAGAACTTTCCCCAAGTAACTATACAACTTTCCAGACTTGTATAAAATGAGTTTAAAATACTTAACAACATTTTGGATTGACTTAAAACCATTTAGATAAATTAAAACACATTTAAAACATATTTTTGAGTATTTTGCAAGTCTTTAAAAATGTTTTGAAAAAGTTTGATAAAATTTTCAATCATAGTTTCACCAAATGATTTAGGACATATAATACATATAAAATTTGTTTTAAATGTTGGTATATCAAAAGCTTGTGACATCAAAGCTAACAGTAAGCATGAGTTTTTTCCTCTAAATTTTATTTAAAAAGATAAAATACCCTTAAATTAATATTTATTGCTTTGTTAAATTAATGGCATATTTTTTATTGGTTTTTTAAATAAAAAGATTAAAATACCCTCGAATAATAAGCTATTTTAATTAAGGAAGAGCATTTCTATAATTTTACTAACTGAGTTGGTGTCCAGTTAACTTATGCCATCAACTCAATCAAAAGCTTAAATAATAGTATAGATATATATAATTGATTGAGGTAATAAAGCATGCATAATAAAATTAAATTGTATAAAATATAAAAATAAAACATTAGTTGAGTGGTAAATTAAAAGTTTTATTAATGCAATTATATGGGTTCAAATTCCATCGTACGTAGATTTTTTTAAATAAAAAGACTAAAGTACCATTGAATAATATAACATATTTTAATTATAGAAGGACATTTTTGTAATTTTCTTAGTAATGTTAGTACTCGATTGACTCGTGACACCAACTTTCTATCAAAAGCTTAAATAAGAGTATAAAAAATACATACCTTAATTACTAAATTAAATATTTTTAAGATCTTGGAAGTTAAAAGGAGTTCCTAGTTTTGTAAATCACAGAAGTGAAGAGAAACAAAAGTTTTATGTTCGTAAAAAACACAGTAGTTGAATTTTGACGTAATTGATTGTAATTATACTTACATTTGGATAATTATTATATTAGTGAATTTCATGTAAATGAACGATAATTGAGAATTGTGGAATTATATAGGTAAATAGTCATGATGACTTGTAAAGTTGTTTTTTTTAATATGTTAATTGTGTTATTTTTAATTAGTTGTATAATTATAATTTGTACTATTAAACATAATATAAGAAATTAAGGGTTTACTTATTATACGGAAAATGACTTACGAAAAATGTTGTCTATATTTTCTTATGTTTGTTTAATAGAAAATAGCTTGGTTGATTTATTAAATCCTGCTTTTATGAATAATGTCATAATTGAGTATTTGCTTTGGTGGTTAAGGGATTTGAGTGTGTACTTGAGGTCTTGGTTTAAATATCATTTTTGAAAATTCTGCTATTTTTGTTCCTAGCATTGTCCTTAATTACTTGACTTAGGTTTTATTTACAGTAAACTTATATTAGAATGAGCTTGCTTGTTTAAGTGGTAAGTGTTAGCTTGCCCTAGGATTCTGTGTTTGAATTCCCAAGTGAACGTTTGGTAATAATTTTTGCTTTTAAAATTATGTGGTAGTAGATGAGAGTGAGTGGGTCGGTTTTGGTGGGATAGGGGGAGTTGGGATTTTATTTGATTTAATTTTTAATTTTTATTCTTTTTCCCAAATTCCATTCTTTCCGACTTTTTTTTCCCTTTTTCTGCAAAAATTTCTATTGCTTTTTCCTTCAACTCTATTCACCAATTGTTTGTTCTAATCGTTGTGGATCTGAATTCTACGTCTTGTTTTGAATAGGTAAGTTATTGGGAAGTTTCTTATTCGTGTGTGTTGGGGGGGGGGGAAGGTGCTAGTTATGTTTTTAACAGAAATTCATTGATTGTGTTTTGTTTATTTCTTGCTTAGGGGAAAGTCAAGAAGCGATTGGTACTCCACTAGCGATTTAAGTGTTAGGTTGATTACTATTCGTCAACAGTAAGTTTATTGTGCGTTGTTCGAATTAGAGAGGTGAATTCATGATCAATTTTTGTTGGTTTGAATTTGTAAATCGAGTGCTAAATTAATCATTAGAATGCTGTTTTTAGGTTTCGGAGATCTCGGGATTGTTTTTGCATCAAAATCGAGCTAGGTGTGTAATGAGAAACTCGAAAAATAGCGATAGTCGAAAGCTGTAAATTGGGCCTGTCGACGTCACATGGTCGTGTGCCTAGTTGTATGCAACACACGGCCATGTGATAGGTGTGTGACACACGGCTTAGGCCATTTTGAGCCGTGTGGGTCACACGGGCAAAGCCATTTTAGGCATGTGGGCCCATACGGGTATGTGGGCCCAAATTTTAAAATTTTTTCTAGGGTCATACATGTCGTTCCGATCGACTGTGGGCCTTCCATAGGGTCGGCATGTGTTATTATAAGCCTTAAAGCAATGAAGCTACTAATTTGTTAATGTGATTTTGACTAAAAAATACATGAACACATGTATGAGATGTGATATGTTTGAATTGTTATGTATAAGCATGTTTAGTATCTGCTATACAAGTATGTATGTGATATATGTTCTAGTATCTGTTATTTTGATTTATTTGATATTCTGTCTATATCTAGCTATGGGGCAGGATTTATATTATGAAGAGGAAGTGCTTTGTGTGAGGCGATATCTTGCCATTATACTGGCAGCATTGTTGCGATTATTCTGAAAAGTGTCATATAGACATTATGCGATGTGTAAGGTTGGGTGGGTGTTTTATACCCTATGTGGTGTGTTGGGATGGTCAGAGTTGGTGTGTAGAGGATGGGGATAGGATTATACATATCTGTATCTGTATGATTCTTTTATGTCACTGGCTCTGTGAAAGATTTATTTCTACATCTATTCTGTTATATGATTGAATCTGAATTATATTTACGTTTGTGTTGCACACAGAGTTGTTAAACTCATTCTCTGTTTGTCTGAAAATTTCAGGTAACCCTCACACTTAGGCGGGTCAGTGCGACGGGAGCTCGGTTATGTCTACTATGCCGTAAAACTACTTTTACTTTATTTTGGCTACTTAAATTTCGATTTTGAGAGTTTTGTGTAAATTGGACTCTCCAGACTTTTGGGTCTGTTTTGGTTTCGGATTTTTAATTTGATTTTCTAGCATAACGACTGATTACACAATATTTATGAAAATGATAGCTTTTTCGAAAAATAACGATTTTCAAAGAAACAATTTGATTTTCCAAAAAATAACATTTTAAGAAACTGCACTGCAAAATACTCGCTTTAAATTGAAAGACGTAAACGAACAACGATTTTAAATTAAACAAGTATAACAACATGTTTTCCAAACAAATCGAGTTTACTAGGTAACAACGGTTTTCGATGATTTGCAAATAACAAGGAAGTCGATTTATAAATTTTCTTCGTATACTTTCAGATTCAGCCATAACATCTAGGCCGGGTTTGGGGTGTTACATTGGTCAATAAAAAATAAATTATCAACGAAAAAAACTTACACGTCTGTAGGGCCCAATTTTGGCCCGGGGTCCAATAACCATACAAAAATAAAACAAATTAAAAAAAATTCCAAGTCCAATTTTTTTTTTACGAAATTTAAAACCTAGTGTCCAAATTTATAAAGTCTACAGTCTATTTACAACAGGTGGCCTAATTTACCAATTACCGGTCCAAATAAAAAACCCAAGACCCGATTATAAATACTAGCCTAAATAATTAAAACCCAAGCCCAATTTCAGTGACCCAACATGAATAACTTAAGCGGCCCAATAACCAAAAGGTCTAGAAAACCTGAGGGTTTTTGAAACTACTTGTGCCGCAGCCTCCTATGCTAGCCATCGATCTGGCCTCCACGTCACCCCACAGCCCGCGCCTCCGTACGGCGATTTCACCTGCAAAAGAAAACAAGAATGACAGCAGATATACAGTAGAAAGATCTAAAAGAAAAAGCTGAACATTTTTTTCTTTTATTTATTTATCCCTTTATTCGGCTATAAAAGGGCCGAAGAGAATCACAGTAAATTCCTTACGAAAAGTTAATACATAATACAAAAAAGAAACAGAGCTATTCTATTGCACTCGTATATTTCATATACATATATTCATGCATTCATACATCACAAAAAGGGGGTTTTTAAAGCTTTTTACCTTCCTATCGATTGAAAAGAGAAATTAAAGGCTCCTTTTGCATTTTGAGGGCTCCTTTGAGAAATTTTAAGTCTGGATTTGGGATTGGGGGAGTCAAATCTACTTAAGTCTGGATTTGGGATTGGGGGAGTCAAATCTACTGAAATCACCCCTGTTTTGGAGCTTCGACCATCGTATACGGTGGCGGAGAGTGGCCCGATGAACGGAGTTAGGCCGAACTCAAGCCAAAGCTCCGAGGGCTTGTAGAGAGTTCTTTTTTATTTTTTAAGATGAATGTTAAAATGATTTTTTTTAAACATTTTTTTAGTATTTAAAGGCTAATTACACGATGTCGTTTTGGGGTAATCCATTAATGCCCAAAACGACGTCGTTTTAAGGCTAAGATCCGCGCGTTGACCCGACTCGGGGAGGATCCGCGCGTTTTTAATAAAAGGGAAATTTGCCTCCTAGGTCCTTCCGCATTATTATTGCTAGCAATTTCATCCCACTTATATTTTCTTTTATTTTTTAATTTGGCCCTGAAATTTGCTTTTGTTTTGATCTGGTCCTTGGGCTATTTAAATGCGGATATTGGAACGGTGCCGTTTTGGTGATAGGACATAATTGCCCAGTTGGTCCCTATGATGTGGCCGCGTTTTGATTTGGTCCTTTTACACTTATTTCTTTGTTTTTTACCTCTAATTTTATTTTTGTTCTGATTTAATCTCTATTTCGTCGAATTTTAACCTCTTTTTTTTATTTTGTTGTTTATTTTAATATTTTATATTAAATCATTTTATTTTTTATTTATTATTTACATTAAGTTATTTTATTATATATATTTTTTACTTATTATATACATTATCTTTTATGTATTATTTAGTTTTAACCTTTTTTTTTTGTAATTTAAAATTTTTTGTATCCTTTATTTTTTTTAAATCATTTTCTTATTTATCTAAGGTTATTATTTATTTTAAATATATATTATTTATTTTATACTATGACATATATATTATATCCATTTTTAAAATTTTCCATAAATTGTTTTGTTATCTATCTTTTTTTTTATATCATTTATTTTTTATATATTAGTATTTATTTTTATATTCGATCTCTTTTATATAAAGTTTTATTTTATTTTTTAGTTTTATTTTTTACATATATATTTTCTGAATTGTCATTATTTGCTTTATGTTTTTTTGTATTGATTTGTTCACTTCCTCAAAATTTGGATCTTGTTACCTTTATTACTTTATTATTATTTTCATGATTAGCCTTAGCATTGACATTGTATTATTTGTGCTATTAACTATGTTCTATTATTATCCTTTCTTTTGAATGTCTATTTTAGCTTTAAAATTGGTCCATCATGTAATTTTCGTGAATTGTTTTTTAGTATTTATGTTTTGTACTTTATTAGCGTAATGATTTTATTCACAAATCATCGTTTTAAATAAAAAATACATTTTGTTTAATTGCTACATTTTATTCAAAAATTTTCAAAATAAGGCAATACTCGGTATTTGGGAACTTCGAGAAAATTGTGCCCTAACTTACTGGGTTTCGATTTTTCTCGTTGAATCTAAATAATTGATTACCCTTTTGAAATCAAAACATATGAATTTCAAATAAAAGCTTATTCTCGGGAATTCGAAATGTTGTGTCCTAACTCACTGGATGTGACATTTTGTTATCTCGAGGTAAGGACTTCTAAAAAAATAAAGGTAATATTCGGTATTTAGAAATTTGAGAAATTGTGCCCGAACTTACTGGGTTCTGATTTTTCGTTTGACCCAAATAACCGAATATCCTTTTTAAACTTAAATGCATGAGACAAGCTTAGTTTCGAGGGTTTGAAATGTTGTATCCCAACTTACTGGATGTGACATTTTATTACTTCGAGACAAGAGGGTCTTAACATCCATTTTGATTTATTCAAGTTTAAAAAAAAAATAAAAAGGATCGTATTTTAAAATCTTTTCAAATTTTCAACATTAAGACATTAATTAATCAATTAGGTATCAATTTTGGGCATTATGAATGTGCTAATCCTTTCTCGTGCGTAACCGACTCCCGAGCCTGTTTTCTCGAATTTTGTATACCAAAATTATTATTTTAATAAATCAAAATGTTTTATTAAAATGATCAATCTCAAGGTGACTCGATCATACCTCAAAAAAAGATTGGTGGTGACTCAATTTTTGTTTTTAAAGTCGATTTCCGTTTTTTTCAAAATAAAAATGGTTTCGACAATGTTAACGGAAAATAAGTCTTTTTTCTTGTAAATTGACTTTCTCTCTTACAAAACATAAGTTATTTTTTGGAAAAGAGCTCTTTATGAGGAATTTTATTTTTATATAAAAAATAACTTAAGTTAATAATAAATTTTTAATTTTAATTTTTGAAATATTTAAAAATATTTAAAATATTAAAATCAAATATTATAATGTTTAATTTATTAAACATACATATTTAATTATTTATATTTAATAAAATAATAAAATAATTTATTATTTTAATAAATTATTCAATATTACAATTTTATTTTAAAAATAAATTTTAACAATAATAATTTTAAATCTTAAATAATATCCATACTATATTATCGAAAAAATATTTATATTATTATTTTAATAATAAATATATATTACAATTTATAAATATTTAATGATAAATGTCATATAGTATAAAATATGTATATTTTAATTATATAAATACAAGTATTTATTTAAATAAGACTTAGCTTTATTTATCCCTTCCAACTCTAATGTGTCATTATCCACATTCATGTATGTAATATATGTAATTTAAATTAAGTTTTAATTAGACCTATTCATGGGTCAGACTGGTCACCAAAGCCCAAGGGTCCGCTTAAAATTTGGACGGTTTGGGCAAAAATATTAAGCCCAAAAAATGAGTTTGAACAAAAAATAGGCTTGTTTTTTAGTTTGTAATATTTTTATATTATGTAATTTTTATGTATCATGTAAATTTATAACACATAAAATTTAAATATATAATACTACTATAATATAAACATTAAAAACATTAAGATTACTATATATAAAATTTTAATAAATAAATAAAATATTAAATTAAAAATAATATAAATATATTTATTAAATTAAAAAATATATATGAGCGGACCTAAAATGGGGTTGGGTTAGCAAATTACATGTGGGCTTGGGCAAAATTTAAGCATGTATTTCTGGTCGAGCTGAGCTTAAACAAAGATAAAGTGTGTTAATATATGTCTAGGCTCGATCCCGCCCATGATTACCTCTAGTTTTAATTAGGTATTGTTTATTATTAAGTTTATATATGATATTAATTATTATAAAATATTATCTTATTATAAAAACAAATTTCGATTGTCAAAAGAAAATTTTACTATAATATTTTGTAATAAGTATATGTATGTTGTGTTTGTTTCACTAAGAACAACTTTTAAAAATAAAAATATATAAAAATTAGAGAATAAAAAAAAACATGTATTCACTATTTTCAATAAAAATGTTTTGGAAAAATGGAAATTGTTAAAAATAATTTCATTTTATGCATTAAATTTATGAGCAATTTTTTTTTATTGTTTTAACCTTTAAACTTCGCTTATTTACTTACATTTTATTTTACTATCATAATACATTTTCAATTAATTATATGTTAATTTAAAAATTTTTTTCAATTCTATTTTGAAAAATACATAGCAAACGCGTTTTCGTTCTTTTCATTATTGTAAACAAATTTCTATTTTCATTTACCAAATGTATTTTCCAATTTACAATAAATAGAAAATGAAAATTGTTTTTTGAAAATGAAAATAGAGAAATTCTCTAAAACCAAACGCACCTTAAGCTTTTTCAAAAATCATTTTCTAAAATTTGTTTTCAGTAAAATAAATGCAACATAAGGGTATGTTTGTTTCATTGATATATTTTCTTCATTTTCATTGTTTGTTAGAGGAAAATGAACCCAGTCATTGTAAATGGTTTTACAAGTCAATAGGAAAATATGACTTTTTTTTTTTGTAAAACGTCTTACGGATTAAAAATCATCTAATTAGGTAAAATGGTGATCAAAAGGTAAAATTGCACCAATTAGGAGTTTGAACAATTTAGATCCTTAATCTAAAAATTGGCTAGCAATATGGAAGTCAACCGACCACTTTAACCCATTGAATTGATATTTGTGCATTTTTGTTTGTTTTGCAATTTAGTCCTCCTAGGTGTACGTTAGTGTAATTATTCTATGATGATGATTTTTCATACTATAGTAGTTAGTGAGTAGCTAGTTAGACTTTGTAATTGCATGCATTTTCATTGTTAGTCACTTTATCACCCAATCTCTCTCAGGTTCAATCATCAAAATACTTCGTGTTCTGTTATAACACAAAAATATTACAACTAACCTATCACACTTGCAATTAAGTCACTTTAATTTTTGGTAATTTTGTGTTGATTCTCTGCTTAGTGTTCATACGTTGTGGCGTGGTCAAGTCGTTGGCACCATTGCCAGGGAGATTTGTATCTGATTAGTTGATTTGTATGGTTGTTGCATGTTGTTCTATGAACATAAGTGGTAAAAACTAGGTGTATAGATACGACACTTTATTTGTTTGCTTGTTTGATTTATTCTTTTATTTATTGGTGTATCTTGTGGTTACAACTCTCAGTGTATGACTCGGATTAGCAACAAGTTAATCCCATTTGAGCATGAGCTAGAGAGGTTAATAACAAACACGAGAAGAGGTCAACCTTCAAGGGAGGATCAACCATCGATAGAATCGCCTATTGTCGGTCATACGATTGAAAACCTCGATTTGAAGATCCACCTTTAGGCCTCCCAAACGCTGAGGAAAACGAACATCCTATTTAACCAAGACGAATGACGAATCATACATTGTGAGACTAAGCCATGCCAAATTAGATGTGGTGCTAGGAAGCATCAACCGACCCGCCATTAATGTCAACCATTTTGAAATCAAGCCGACCATGATCCAAATAATATGAAGCAACCTCTAATTCTGAGGCTCCATGAATGAGGATCCCAAGTAACATCTTAAGCTTTTTCTCACCCTTTGCGATATGTTTAAATATAATGGAGTATTCGATGATGTTATACGTCTTCAGTTATTCCCTTTCTCTTTATGTGATAAAACGTTTATGTAATAGCCCGTTGTTCAGTGGTACCAGAAACAGTAGTTTTGGGACCACCAAATCTGACAAGTAAGTTTGTAAATATTATTATTTAATACTTACGAGTCAAACATGGTTTTCAAAAGGTTTTTGATTTGATAATTTATGTTATTTAATCAATTAAGTTCAAGTGGCAAGACCTTAAGGTCAAGTGGTTTTAGAAAATGAGGTATCGGGACCTCGTTTCTATAAACCGAGCGTTAAATATTTTTATAAATATTTATGGAGTGTCATTAAGGTGGTATTAAGGTTTCATTGAAAAATTTTAATGTTTCGACAGTTAATTAAGCAAAAAAGATTAAATCGTAAAAGTTGAAAAAGTCAATCGCTATTAGTTTAAAGGTGTTAATTGCTCAAAGAATTACAATGGGAAGGCCTTATTAAGTAAATTATCCATCCTAAAGATAGTGGGGCGGTTGGATGCTTAATTTCTTAATTATAATGTTTTATATGTTATTTATTTAATAAAATAAAATAAAATAAAAGGTTAAAAAAATAAAAACATGAAAGACAAAAGGTGTTTCCTTTCTCCCACCGAATGTCACCATGGAAATGGAAATTTAAAAGCTTCAAGCTTCGATTTTTCTTTGGATGGTGTATGGTAAGCCATTTTTCATCCATTTCTAATATTTTTGATGTTTTTGAGATCGTTGCAATTAGGTCTAGTTAGCCTGTACCTTCGATTTTGAAACTGTTAAAGATTTTGAATGTTGCCATTGATGAATCTTGTGATTTTTTATGTTAAATGATGAATTTGGAATGTTGATTGATAATTAAAAATATTTTGTTAAGTGATTTTTGATGAATTTATCAATTAGGTACTAAATTGTTAAAATAATAAAATTTTAAGGATTTGATATGAAACTATTGCAAATATGGGCTGGTATGGGTGCCATGAATATTTAGCTGTTATAAATTGGCATTAAAAATGGTACATTTACATGTTTTTGGCTTAGGGACTAAATTGAATAAAAGTGAAGCTTTAAGGGTAGTTTTGTAAAAAAATGTAAAAATGACTAGCATAAAATATATTTTTTTACTATCTAAATTAATAGATTGAATGAAATTATTAATTTAGATCAAGATCGGATAGAAAATCGAGGAGAACGGAAAATTACCAAAATGCTCCTATACTTTGACATTTTTGCAATTTAGCAAGATAAGTTCGTATAAACTGAAATTTGTATAGTGTCGATTAAATTGAATGTTAGTATGTGATTCTACTGTGATTGAATCAATATATATTATATGTTATTATGTAATTTATCTTGTTAAGAAACGATGGAAATTCAATAACGTACGACAACTATCGAGTCCCATTTGAGCCTTAGGAATATATAGGATACAAATGACATGTCATTAGAGTTAACATGTTTCGAGTGTTGGTTTTGAATGTTCTACCGATGGCTGAGGTTTGGCATTAGTTGTGGATGCTCGACAACTTGTGTGAGCAGCATCGTGTAGCTTACATTTCGACTGATAACTTGTGTGAGCAGACCCAGGTTACCATGTTTCGAGTGCTGGTCTTGAATGTCCTACCGATGGCTGAGGTCCAGTATCAGTTACAGATACTTGATAGCTTATGTGAGCAGCATCGTGTAACTTACATTCCGACCGACAACATGTGTGAGCAGACCCATTTTACAGCTCGTGTGAGTAACGACTATATGTTAGCACACTTTATGTGAGCTTCTCGTGTATCTAATATTATTCTAAGTGGTTCAACAGGCATGAAAAGAGATGAACCGGTAAGGGTTCCGATTGATTTCCTACGACAATCATGGAAATGTATGATGTATCGATGATTAAAGTATGAACATTCATGATTATGAAAAGTATGATTTAAGTGATGCTAAGTTTATGTACCATATCTTACCATGTGATGATATTGCTAAGTTATGTGTTTAATCTCTAGCTTGTGGGTATGGTTATGTTATGTTTATGTCTTATGTGTTATGCAAGTGAAATGGTAAGTGTTCAATATAAACAAAGACATGTATGCAAGAAAGTAATTAAAATGGTAATACCTAGAAAACATGATATATTATGAAGAATGATAAATCCAATTAGATCCTGTTCAAGTATAATGGTTATCTATGTTAAGTTCACATGAATTATGTTTAAATGAACTAACATGTGTGATAAATGATAAATTATACATGTTTTTACATCATGCTTAGCCTAAATTCTGGATGAATTACCCCTTGATGTGTATAAATTGATGCTCTTAAACCTTTAATTTCATGTTTTATACTCAGGTGAGCATAGGGGAGTGAAAAGAACAAGAAACGGGCCAAAAACGGAGAAAATGGGCCAAAATATGAAAACAACACGGCCCGGAGATTCACCACACGGCCATGTCACATGGTCGTGCCACCTTGAGCCTGAACACGGCCCAACCCTGACAAGCACAGCCAGACCACACGGCCGTACCACCTTAACAGGCCCGAGCACAGCCTGGGCCTTGATCCACACGAGCGTGGCATATAGGCGTGTCCCTGTCGTGAGGAAGTTCAATTTCACTTGAAAAAGGCTGCTTAGGGGCTAAGAAAGGCATTCCAAAACTCTAAATAAAGACCCTAGGAGCCAACTTTAAGGGTATGCTTTTTCTCCCTCAAAAGGGTACTTTTCTCCCCTCAAGAAGGTGCTTATTTCCCGCCAACACAGAGAGTAGAAGCAAGAAATTACTCTAAGGAAAGCCGATTGATCCATCTCAGAAGCCGGATTCTCCTTCAAAGACTGAAGATCTCCCTTCAACTTCCTACAGGGGTTTTAGGGTTCTTTATGTTTTGTTATTTTATTTTTTCTGAGATATTTTTTTTATAAGTATGAACTAAATACCCCAATTACTTGAGGGGGATGAAACTTAAGACAGATCTTGTTATGATTTTCTCTTGAATTATATGATAAATATTTGATTTGTTCTTAATTGTGTTTTTAACTCTTAAATTGATATTTCCGGGATATTGATTTAAGTCGAATGTGCTTGTGTAGAGGAGCAAAAGTCCCTGCATAGGAGTATATCCAGCACAATTAAGCAGAGTTGATTGCAATCCTAGAGATAGGACGACGAAAATCTGCTTGATTAGGGTCAAACCTAATAAGGGAATCCATAGATCGAGTTAATGCAACGCTAGGGGTTTTAATTAGAAAGAGATTTCAATTAATCAATATAGGGTTAGTTGTTTTTAGTCTCGAGAGAGATATTAACATAAGCTAGGGGTTTCTACGGATCAAGTCAAGTGAATAAATCGTCTAGTTCAAGAGTTGATAACAAGTGAAGTCTAGGTGGATTCTTCATTGAGTATTGTCCAAGTCAATCAATTTTCCTAAGAGTTTTTCCCCAATTCACTTTTTGTGCATTCTTAGCTTAGTCTGATAATTAGTTTAGTTTAATAAAATCCCCTTTTATTCTCAGGTTAAATAATAGAAAGAAAGTTAGTACTAGTACTTTTGGTTCCCTTGGGTACGATATCTCGGTCTTGCCACTAAGCTATACTACTGTTTGATAGGTGCGCTTGCCTTAAATCGTGATAATAGTTAGTTTCTGGTGTGATCATTTGTTATAAATCTTATTACATTATATCACGAATATCAATGTGTTGTTGATGTGCTTAGGCTTATGCCAAGCTTGTGGATATTATTGATGTTTATGATTATGCATATAAAACGGGTAAGAAAAAGGAATGAAATGGTAAGTACGTAATTGGGATGTATTATGATGTTATAAAGGTTTAATATGATAAATGATGTATTTATATGTGAGCAAATTGCTTATGTTATGGATGGGTCTACCTATGTCATGGATAAATACACTAAATTAAGAATTAATAACGTTGTTTAGGCTTATGATAAGCATTGGGGACGGAATGGAAAGTAAGTAAATAGTAAGATATATAATCTTATAAAAAGGGTGATTATTATATATTATGTCTCATGAAATCTTATGAACTTATTCATTTGTGAGTTGATGATCATATAGATTTATAAATCTCATGGCATTAACATAGGTTTATGTTTATTCTATAAAAATTCATCATTGAAATGTAATATTATGCTTATGGTTTATACAAGTTTACAAAACATTCATTGCTTACGTAGTTGTTTTTCCTTTACTTTTCAGATTATCCGAAGCTCGATCGAGTTGAAAGCTAGTCGGATATCCATTACACTATCCATCGATTATATCGATACATTTTGATGTCTTGGTTAATGTTCTAATGGCATGTATAGGTAGATTTATAGTTGATGATTAGCTGAATGTTAGTTGATGAGTTTGGCATGTATATGTCATTTTGGGTGATGTAGCCTTGGAACATTTGGCGCCTTATTGATATGTGTTAATTTGATAATGTGTTAAAGCATGTTCGAATGGCCAAAGTGATATATGATGAGTTGACCTCAACATGGTCAAGATATAGTTTACTTTGGAAAGGTTTTGAACTAGATGTGCATGAATCTAATATAGTATGGTTGTTATGTATCAATTGTGTTATGTTTTGGCATGGAAACAAGTTAATTGATAAATGGTTAAATATGCACATGTATAGGTGTTTTTTCTTTGATGACATTGTCATTATTTTTTACTTGTAAACATGGTATTTTGGTTGATAAATTAGCTGTCATGTTGGCATGTATATATACGTGGTTCATGATTGATGACATTTTGGCATTTTGGTGCTTAAATGGTTAATGTTGAAATGTTTAAGTAGATGTATGTTTTTAATGATCAATTTGGTATGTTTTGTTGATGTTTGATATATGGTCAATTGTGTCATGTCTTGACATGATGATTTGTGGTAGTGTATATTTGATTTATGCCAAAACATGTATGTGTTTAGGTTGATTTCAATATTTAAGTTTGAGCTGCCTTTTGGGCATATTGGTTGTATGCAAAAATGCCATATTGATCTAGTTTTATTATGCATGTTTTAGGTACATTTTGAATGCTTGAAATAGGTGCAAATGGCTTGTATATGTAATCATATTTTGGGTGAAAGAAATTGTTTGAAAATAGCCTATTTCTTGTCCACACAGCCTAAGACACGGGCATGTATGACACATGACCATGTGACACGACCTTGTGTCCCCTGTAGGTTTTTAAAGGCTGCATTTCAAGAACTACACGACCTGACACACGGGCGTGTAGCTTGGCCGTGTGAACCAAGTCAGGGAGTTACATGGGCACAGGCACGGGCTGGAATACAACTGTGTGTCTCTACTTCGAATGCCTACACGGCCTAAGACATAGGTGTGTGTTTTAGCCGTGTGAGTCACACGACCTGGCCACACGACCGTGTGACCCCTGTAGTATGAATTTTTCTATATTTTGCCATGAAGTTCTAAATGTTTTTGATTTAGTCTCAAATTGTTTCTAAAGTGTTTCTAAGGCCTCAAGGGCTTGAAAAAGGGACGTTATGCATGTGTTTGAATGGAATATGATATGTACTATAAATGATTGTAATCGAATGTTTTAAGTTAAAAGTTTCTGGTAATGCTCCGTAGCCCTATTCTGGCGATGGATACGGGTTAGGGGTGTTATAGTTTAGGTGGTTGGATTTGCAGCCGGTGGACTCTATCATGATATAGGATGAGCTAGCCAACCACTTTCTTTCCAAATATTTCTCCACCAAGCAAAACAATGAAGTTCTGAATGGACATTACCAACTTCCAGCAATTGGAAGGAGTTATTGTGTGAGGTGTGAGATCGCTTCAAATTAATGCTTCGTAAGTGCCCTTACCATGGTCTCAAAGATTGGCTTCAATTAGAAACATTTTATAATGGGTTGGATGAGAATTTGAGGTCAAGTTAAGACGGAGCATCCACAAGGGCATTCATGTCTAAGACCTATGCTGAATGCCAACTTAATGAGGATATGACAATGAACTCTTACATGTGGCCGATTGAACACTTCATATATAGAGCTAAATTACCAACTGTGAATGTAGTCAATGGTAAACACATCAAAAAATATATATGAAAAATGCCAATAAATTTTTTTTTATATTTTTGTACATTTTTATAATTTTAATGTAAGTTTTCTTAAAAAATTTTATACAATTGCAATTATTTTGTTATATTATTTTTATAATTTTTTAAATTTAAGTTATCCAATAATTTCTATAAAATTTTACATATCTATATTTTTAACTATTTTTTAAAATTTCAAAATTTTAAAGGTTTAAAAATATCACAATTTTTTTTAAATATTGTAAAAACTATTCTATTTCAATGGAGTTTACAAACGTCACGAAAAGATGAGAAAAAACATTACCAAAAATGTTTTCATTTGGTGAGGTTTTCAATACATCACGAAAGATTTCAAATTGTCACAAAAAGTCCGTATTTCATGACGTTTTAAAAGGTCACTAATATTACTCATAGCGTCATTAAAAGTTCACTTTTCGTAACGTCTTCTTAATTCTACTTTTTTTCATATATAACGTCACCAAAAATAGTGTATTTTGTTAAGACATCATGAAAAGTAGTATCTTCCATGACGTTTTCATACACATCAAAAAAAAAAAAAACGTCATAAGACAAATTTCTTATAATGAAGGGAGGATCTACTTAAAACACACCCTTTTAAGGTATGATTCAATTATTCATAGGGTCTACTTATATACATCTAGCTTGATTGAGCTAAGACTACAGCCAAAGACAAAAGACTCCACCTTCACCAAAGGAATGCCACCCTATCACCCCAACATCACGGTCTTAGGTTTCGTTTTTCATTTCTTTTCAAAATTCTTTTGGAATAATAAATAATGCTAAACAAACAAATTTTGAAGTTAGAAGTATTTTTTTCAACTTTTTTGAACTCAAATAACATGTTTAATCCTTATTCATAATCCGATATATTTCATGTAATATTTATATTGGGTATACATTTATTTTAAATATATAATATTATATATTTAAATTTGTAATGGTTATATTTTATATTTAAAGTATAATTTGTATTTTTAAATTAAATTTTACAAATAATTAATATTAGTTGCTTAAAAATATCTAAAATTTCTATTTTATATATCAAAATATTGAAAATGAATTGCAATACATTACTTTTATCATAACATAAACGATTTGAACATCATTTAAATGCATATATTTACTTCACAATATCATGTTTCAAATTCTAACATTTCAAAATTTCAAAAATACTTTTTCACACTATTTTTCAAAATCAATAAAAATCAAACCATATGATAAGTTTACTTTATGAATTTCTCTATGGGCCAAAATAGCACTTGAAGATTATTTGGATGAATAGGACCTCAAAGGCGTATCATATACATTTCCAGATTAATGCCTAATTTAGGAATACTTCTCAAAAGTACTTTTGAAGAGAATTTAAAATTTTTAATTTCTAAAAGATTGTTTTTGGGTCACTTTTTGATTTGGGAGAAGTAAATGTTCTTTCAAAAAATAATTTATTTAAAAATATTTTTATCCTAAAAATTCTTATTAGAAGCTATACAAAACTTGACTTAATAAAAACAACCCATTTTCCCTGCAAAAGTTACGGAGACTGTGGTGGATAATGTTTTGTGTTTGTTTAAAGACGCCAAACTCAAACTCTTGATAGTTCTTTGGTGGCTAATTATAGAGTGGTTTTATGCTTAAGCTTGATCTAATTACAGATGAGTTTGAGACAGCTTTTGTAGGAAATGGATTTGGCACATTAATCTTTATAGAAAATTAATTTTAATTTTATTCTGTTTGAAGAATGTAACTCATTAATCTTAAAGAATTGAAAAAAAAAAAACCCCAACTATATTAAATTATTTTTTAAACATTATGGGTTAGATTTTTCTGTTTTTCCTCAAGCGTACAGGCAGAGAAGATGCTGAGTTTCCATGTGGCAGAAATGGGTCCATCTACTGGCAAAGAATGTAAAGAATATGACTTTTCCTCCTAGGATCAACTTACTGTCCAAACCTTATTTCAACAATGCACCCTTTTCAAAAGAATAGCTGAAATTTAGAAGAAACCAGACAGACAAGAATCTGGTTTGTTTTATCAAGGCATGCCTTGAACATGAAGCATGCTCTTTACAACTCTACGGACACCTTTGGAAACCAGCAAACTTAGCAAAAAAGGAACCAAAACCCTTCATTTGATGTCCATATATCTAGCAGCCTCCAAAATGCAGAATCACATGTACCAGTGATTGATCTTTCGTCTTTCTACAACTTTTCATCTCCAGATTATCAGCTTGTAGGAGGCATTGCAATGGCCAACACTCAAATGAAACCTGTTGCTGCATTGCTTTTGTTCCTTAATTTCTGCATGTATGTCATTGTGTTAGGCATTTGTGCATGGGCCATGAATAGAGCCATTGATTATGGCTTCATCATTGGTAAGCCACCTTCCTTCCGTCTTTGCTTCATATCAACTACCAAATTAGAATACAACTATTTTCAATTACTTAAGCTGGGTTGAACCTTGCAGGACCCGGATTCAAGCTTCCAGCGCATTTCTCACCCATCTACTTTCCCATGGGAAATGCTGCCACCGGATTCTTTGTGACATTCGCTATGCTAGCCGGAGTTGTCGGTGTAGCATCAGCGATAGCCGGTATCAACCATATCCGTTCATGGAATGCCAGTAGCTTGCCATCAGCAGCTTCGATTGCAGGTGTTGCTTGGACCTGTACTCTACTAGCCATGGGGTCAGCTTCTAACTCTAGCATCTTTACATTTGAAATGCTTAGTTTCTAAACTAACGAGAACATATTCTTTTCACAGATTTGCCTGCAAAGAAATTGAGCTTGAAATCAGGAATGCTCGTTTGGTAAGAATGAAAATTCAGCTTTCATTCAATACAACCAGAATTGAAATTGTTGTTGGTTTAACGTGAGAAATGTGTTGATTTGCAGAGGACGATGGAGGCATTTTTAATCATACTTACAGTAACACAACTTGTGTACATAGCAGCAATCCATGGCGGTGCTTGATGCGTCTTTTATCACTGAGGAGTTTTTAGCTTTGTGTTTTCCTTTTGATTCTTGAAATGTACAAAGAGGCCGGAGATGGGCTGCTTCTGGTTGTGGTGTGATTAGATTTTCATGTCAATATACAATAAAAAGAGTTTCTTGTTTGATCGAAACACCAAACGATTTCGCAAAAGGATTTGTTAATATCCAATGGCTAGTTTTATATTTATTATTTTCATTATAAATGCTTATTTCATATCTAAATTTACAGAAATTTATTCCCAAAAAAGGTAATACATAGCTTACCTTTAACCGTTTAAAAAACAATTAAATACTTTATTGATGCACTTGGCCTGATTTGGGGTGGTTGAGCATTGTTTTCAATGGAGAAGGATATGAATTTGAGTATGTTGGAGCACATTATACTCTTATTTATGGATTAAGGAGATGTTATGGTTAGTTTTAGATCTTATGTAAAAAAAGAGAGGAGATATAACCAGAACCTGTAATGAGGTTGTTATAAAAATTAGATTTGGATGTAATCATTTGTAATTATATATATTTAACAATTGTTAATTTTATTAAATTAGATGTAATTAAAGGAATGCGAGAATTGAAAATAATTACATAAATAAATTACAAACAATTACACTAAGTCCAATTACTTGGCTTTCCAAAATTGCGCCTATATCAAGTTTAAAAGTTTTTTTTATACAATAATAATATTTTAATTTTTTAAGACTTATATTTTATATTTTAAAATATAATTATATATTATTTTACTAATCTAATTAAATAATCTAAATATTTTATTACAGAGAAATAATTTTCTATACATCTTAACCTACTATATAGTTAACTAAAATATACAATATTTATTATAAACTAGTATGATTCTCGATCCATGCTTCACATTCGGTTAATTATTTGTTTTGGACCAAGTTGTAAGTTTGAAATTTGAAGGTCAAAATATATTCCAGTCCCTATACTCTTTATAAATTTAGAATTTAATCTCTAAATTTTTATTTTCAAGAATTTAGTCTCTTTATTTTTTTAGAATTAAAAATTTAGGTATAGTTCTAAACACCATTAATTTTTTTTTGTTAAATTCTCTAGTATGGCATATTGAAATTTCAAAAAAAAATTAATAGCCATGTAACAGAGAATTTAAACAGTGTTAATATTTTTTAATAATTCACTTTAGTATTTTAATCAAAATAAAGTATTCAAGGTAACTAATAACATTATAGGTAAACTACACTAGTAATCTCCCAACTATTAGTAAGTTTATTTTTTGGTCACCCAAATATAAAAAGTTACAAAATGGTCATCGGACTATTCAATTTAGTCTTTTTTTTTTATCCTCGGCCTTAAATAGCTAACGAAGAGATGACATGGTAGCTTTTAAAATTGACATAATAATAACTTTAACCCTTAAATACACAGCGATGATTTAGTCATAATTCTAAAAGGAATCCTGAACGTTTACTCATTGTGTAAGTTAGTCATTTTGTAATTCTACTTTTCTTTGTGACCCTTTCACCTAAAAAGTTAAAGAAAAACAAATTATTAGCTAAGCTTAATCGAAAATATACCAAAATGGAATCATCCTAAAATCCAAAATCATAATTTTCACTTTTTTTGGTTCTTTTCTCTTGATACTTCGGTTTTATACCATTGGATTGAACACTAACAATTGAGATAACTTGATCTTTGTTGATCCACTCTTCACCAATTTTATAAGATTTGTGCTTGAACCACATTAGTTCAATTGAGTTGTTCTTGTTCTTGTCGTCGCTATTACCATCTTTGGCGAACTCAAAGAGCCTCGTTACTCGTTCAAATTTTTAAAAAGTAGATATTTAATTTTTATTTCCAATTTACAGTGTAACACCTTATACCTGGTCCGAAAGTTTACCTGAGCTATAAGGTATTACAACAATAAAACTATAATATTTATACAACATCATCAAATAATTCAAATAATATTAAAAAAAGTAAAAGAAATATGAAAACATGATGGATCTTCTTCATTCTTGTTTCTTCACCAAAAACCCCCATTGTTAACAACTTGAAGGTTCAACCATTAACATTTCTTTGCACGGTAAGCCCTTTTTACCTATTTCTTATAAATTTTATGTTTTTAAGATTGGTGCAACTAGGTTCAGCTAACTCGTATCTCCGTTTTCAAAACTGTTGAAGTTTGTTAAAATTACCATCAAGAATTTTGGATTTTCTTGATATTAAATAGACGATTTTGAAGCTTGGAAATGTTTTAGAAATATTTTGTTAAGTGATTTTGGTAAGTTTTGAGTTTAAGGATTAAATTGATAAAGTAATAAACTTGGCATGAAATTCTTGTGACATTTTAATAAATATGGGCTGTAATTGTATAGGGAAAATTTCAGCTAGCATAATTTTGGTTTAATTGTGATAGATTTAAAAGTTTCGGGTTTAGGGACTAAATTGAATAAAAGATAAAAGTTTAGAGTAAAAATATAAAATATTGATAAAAGGTCAAATATGTGAATTTTAGTATTTAAAAGTATTTGAATTCGATAATTGAATCAAATTATATATATATATATATATATCGAAAAATGGGTCAATCGATGGACAAACGCGGAAAAGGAAAAAAAATTGTTGATTAGGCTTTAGAGTTATTTTTGTTACAGAAGCGGTTTAGGTAAGTTCGTGCTATATGTAATATGTTAAATTAAATTCCTTGATAATTGTTTTGTTCAAATAATTATGGGTGTTTGTAACTTTGAATGTTGGTGGATGAAAAACTAATAATGAAATTGAGTTGTATTGGAGATAGTGTAGCAGGCTTTATGCCAGTGTATATTAGGAACCTTTATACCTAGCAGGCTTTGTTTCGGTGTATATTATCAGGCCTTGAACCTAGTAGGCTTTGTGTCGATGAATCATATCGGGCCTTGGGCCTAGTGGGCTTTGTGTCGATGTAATGGATTAGCTAATTTGTACGAAAAGTACTATTTTAAGTTTACAATGAGTTTAAGAAGGTTCTCAAGCTATATGGTAGTTGATCTCATGACATGTTCTTGCATCGTTGTAATTAGATTGTCGAGTAAAACAAGTTAACTTCACGAACTTACTAAGTTTTATTTAAGCTTACTTGTTTGATTTAAATTTTGTAAGTCTGCTGGAATCGGGATGTCAATTGGATCAGTTCAAGAGATCACAAACTATTCGTTTTATTTTCAATAGTTATTTTGTACTTTTTGAGTTGGTTTGAAGTGGCATGTAATTAGAATGTCTTTATATACATAAATAGGGTTAATATGTATATGTTTAACCATTTACTTCTGGGCTTAAATGAAGTTGAATTGATGTTTTGTTCTTACCATTTGGTATTTGGTTGGTGGTGTTAACAAATGATGTTATTTTACTTGGGAACTAGAATTTGATGCCTTGGTAGTAATGATCATTTTGAGTTTGGCAATGTATGGAATTTGAGTGATGTAAAGGTATGTTTTGGTAGCTTGTGAAGCTCATGGTACATGTTTATAGTTATGGGTAAATGGTTTGAATGAATTTTCTTGATCATCAATTTGGTTTGATGGATTGTTATTTAGGTTTGTATTGTGGTGTTAATGAGGACACATTTATACACCTTTTGATTGAATGATTTTTGGCATGTAATGGTTATGTTGAGAAGTGTTTTGGGTCATATAAATGTGTTAGGAAATAGGTTGGATTGGTACCTAAGAAATGGTGTTGCTTTAGCTTGTTTTGAAAGTAATTGTAGGTGCACACGGCTTGGAATACGGACTGCAACATGGCCGTGTCTTGTATGGAAATTTTGATGTAGGTTGATTCCACATAGTCACAGAGAGGTACACGGCCCAGTGACATAGTTGTGTGACCCTACCTATACAAGCTTGTGTCGTTACACGATTAGCCACATAGCCTTGTTTTGGAGCCACATGGGTTGGGCTCTGTCACACAACCTGGCTACACAGTCGTGTGACCCAAGTTTCTAGTTTTTCCCAACTTTTTACAAAAGTTTCATTTTAATCTAGTTTCATTCTTGATTTATTTTAAATGTTTCATATGCTCGATTTAAGTCTTGAGATTCTTGATAAACATGGAAAATGATTGTGCTTTAATATTATTTGATGATGTTGTATAAATGTTATAGTTTTACAGTTGCAATAACTTACAGCTCGGGTAAACTTTCGAACCGGGTATGGGTGTACATACACAATATATTGAATAATTTTTTTGTGCAAAAATAGGATAAAATTAGATAATGTGTAAACATTGATAATAAAATTTTTTAAAATTAAGATTAAATTAATAAATATATAAATATTGAGGGTTAAATTTGTTATTATGCAGAATTTAGAAGCTACCATGTCATTTTTGTTAGACATTTAAAGGCTACTGACAGAAAGAAAAAGTCAAATAGTTGAATGACCATTTCGTAATTTTTCATAATTGGATGATAAAAAAATAAATTTACTTTAGCAATGTAGTTTCCTACCCTAACATTATAAAATTAAGGTACCAAATAATATAAAAAAGTAAAACATCAAGATTAAAATTAAAATTAAGTATGAACCAAAACTAAAATTTAACCATTATTTTATAATGTTAAAGCAAAAAGGAGTTTTTTATAATCACTAATGTTAGAGAATAAATAAGTCAATGAATATAAAATGATAGAATAATTAAATAAAATTAAATATTTGTTAATTTTATCAGTAATTATATTGTTGAACTAACATGTTATATATTATATATGATTATTTGATTTTAAATTGTATTACTTATTCAAAGAATTTTTTTGAGGTATTATTCATATTTCTTATAACAATTAATATTTTTGAATTAAAATCTATAGTCAATTTATACATAAGAAAATTCATTATAATCACAAAAAAATTAATTACACTTTTATTTCTATTTTTTGTGGGTTATTTACGAGGGTAATGGAGCTTCAGGACTCTGAAAGCTCTATTTCCCCGTCCAGTCGGCAACTTCCCTCTGGTAAGCAAAACCGTGGATATCAACATCTTGCAGAATTTTTATAATTTTCGAAATTTAATAAATTACTTTTCAAATTTTAAAATATAAATTTAATTATTAATATTATTAAATTTTCTTTTTTGTTATTTGGACTCATTTCTGTGTTATTTTTCTATTATATAATTGTCAAATTAGTTACATCAACAAATTTAACAAAAAAATTTTAACCAGATTTTTGAAATTTGAAATTTAAATAGTTACGAGACTAAAGTAAAAGAAGTAAACCGAGCATATTTTAACCTACCTTATAATGTTAGGTATTATACATTGATGTAGTAATTTTGCTATAAATTACTATAATGTTTCAAATTATTTGAAATAATAAAATTTTCAAACAAATGGGTTTAATTGAATATTAACTTAAAAAAGAATGTTTTGAAATGCAATACAAGTTAATCAAAATAGTTCATGTATTCCTAATCAGCAAGTGACTTGTATTAAAACTACTACGTTTGTAAGTCCAATTAGAGAGATTGTTTGTCTTGCCTATCAAAGCCGAATTGATTCATTAACAATACATTGAACTGAACTCAAAGACGAAATAGTCCTACATCTATTTATGTGTTAGGGTTTAGTTCAAGTTTGTTTTCTATGATTTTTGTTCAAATTACTCTCACACACCTTGTAGCATAATCAACTACGCCACTATACTGACAACAGACTTGCCATGATCTTAACCCTAGACTTCCTCCCTTCTAAACAAATGGCCAAAAAGAAAAACCTTGTAGCATCTTTTAAGGAAATTACCACACTCAAGCCAACCCACTTATGTACGACCAGCTAGCAGCTACTATCAGCATCAGCATTATCACTACTACAAAGCCCTGGAGCTGTTTTCCTTCCTAGGTCTGTTCATTATTTTTGAGTGACATATGTTGATGTTCAGAATGGCACAAGATATCAGTATTGGGCACCACAAAAGAATATTGATCATGGTATTTTTCACAGAAAACAGCTAGCTACATAGTTGCACGCTAATTGAAGTAGTGAAAGAAAAACCAACACAAGAAATTAGAGTACTGTCCCCAAAAGCTATGCCCTTAGATTAGAGAGTGAGCGTTGGATATGGTATTATATTTTTCATGTATTTGAAGAGTTATTAGAGGGTCAGAGATCACATTGCCCATAGATGTATTGGACATGAATACTTCATGAAAAATTGGTCAGAACTTGGGACTTTCAACAAACATATGTTTAAAGAGGGGGAGCTGAAAATACAAAACATAATCAAGTATCCAGAAAATTAAAGACAACCAAACTAATATTATAAATTCCGGTGCCATTAAGCCCCTAATATTCTGGTTAACTGATCACCAATTTAACCAAATCAACTATTCCAAAGACAAAATAAATATAAGGGGCTCATTCAGTAAATGGATGCCACAATTGCCATTTGCACATGACTCTCTTAGTCCAACAAGGAAGAAAATCAACCTACATATAGACTCCAACATTACATGAAAGCAAACTTTTAAAAAGGTCTCTAGATGATATGAGATGAAAATGAAAATATTAATGGGAAAACAGTGTACTGCACAACACGATTAACCAGGGAGACAATTAAACAGATTACCATAAAGCCTTTCATCCTTCTCATCATTCATCAAGCTATCTGGATCAACCAGGAATTATTCATGAATAGTTGTAGGCTTTAAGAAATGAATCCGTAAAGAAAGAAAATGATAACGAGGTTAAAAGTAAGGTCATTGCAGATTGGAAAAAGAATACCAGATAACTGATAAAACAATCAAATGACAAACAATAAGTTCCAGATCTCAAGTTCAAGTTTCATAGTCGTAGCATTCTCGTACACCCACACATGCACAAACGATATGAGCTACTTAGTATATCTCAATTAGTAGTACTGCAAACTATAAAGGAAAGTATAAAATAGATCTTTTAACTTTATGGATAACCCGAACCTTCAATTTATCTCCCAGAACCAGTAAAAACTTCAAACAATCCGCAGCAACTTAACCATGAGGTTCTTTGCACTGGTGGTGGAGTAGGAGCAACAAGAGGCTGCGAACCAATGCAGCAAATATCCAGTCAAATTAAATAAAGAATATTCAAACTCACAGTTGTAGAAAAGAATAGGAAGAAGATATACCTGCTTTTCAGGATAACCATGGGGCCCAGATGCATGGTTTTTTTCAGCAACATCGCTAGTTTCAGCAGTAGGAATACCAGAGGATGGGAAATTTTTTCCTTCAACTCCTTCCAATTCAACCCCTGAAACCCCATTTGATGAAGGCAATAATTTCTCTTCATTCTCCTTCAACCCTGATTCAACTACATCAGGTACTGAATTCTTTGCAGCAAATTCCACCTCCTCTCGCACAGATAACGTGTTCTTTACCAAATTGTCAACAGCAACAGTCTCCACTGCAGAATTACTATCAACATTCTCAAGTGTGTTATTTTCAGCAACCTTCAGAACTTCTTCAGACAAAACAGTAGCTGACTTATCCTCAGTACTATATAAGGCCGCATCAGAACCAAGATTACAGGTTTCTTCATTTGACTTCTTCTCAAAGGCTTGAGGTTCGTCATCTGAACTACTGTTGCTGCTGCTACTAGAGCTCTTATCATGATCAACATGCTGAATTGAAACATGTGTGCTCTCAAGATCCTTGTTTGGTTCCCACTCTTTTACAATTTTAACATCAGCATCATCTAATCCCGATCTCTCGGTGCTCTTTGCATCTTTAGTGGCTTCTTCCACAGGCTTCTCCTCAGTTACATGTGATTGTGATCTCTCTTCATCTCCCCCGTGACCGAATGAATGCTGGTGATTGTGGCCATCATGAGATGCAGGGGAACCAGCATCACCGCCATCACTGTCCCTTTCATCTTGGCTTCTCGGATCATCATTTCCTAGCACCATTACATAAACAGCATAACAATTCCAAACCAATATGCAAACAACAAATTCACCAATCCTCTCTAAACAGGACCAAAATAGTCAAATACAAAAAAGGAAATGCACTATAACTCGAAATGTATAGACAAGTTGTTCCAATAACAAGGATTCTGGTAACAAAAATAAGTAAAATACAGGACACGCTAAAAATCACCACAAGACCCTAAAACAAAACAAACAGTAAGTGATTAAAGGACGACAACCCCTTTGGAAAGCAACCACATCAATTAATTAAGGGCACGAACTAGAAATTAACATTACATACCAACCTGATTTGTTTAACTATAGAACTCCAACAAATCAAATAAAGAACTGAATGATGCATGCATATACAGAACCAAGTACGATTCAATTAAAAAGAAGTTATAAAATAAATAAAACCCATCAAAAAACAAAACCCAAAACAGAAATTAAAAGAAAAAAAGCAAAAAGGTACCAAGTGGGTTGTTGTTAGTCGAAGGATTGATGTTGTTGGCTGCTTGCTCTTTCTTTTTCTTGGCAGCTTTTCTCTTCTTAGCACCTGATGGCATGACGGACTCCCTTCCTCCCTTTGTACCAAATCTTGTGTGGGGGGTGTGTCCCCTTCAGCCTTCTCTCTACTTGCTTATTTGGCTACTGCCCACTACTAGACAGTCACTGGTAAAGGAAAACCTAGCTGTATTGGCAAAACACAAGAAAAGACCGTAGTAGAGGTGGGTAATATTTAGTGACTGTACATTGAGAAATGAGTAGAAAAAGGCAAAGGGTGATTCAATCCCCTTCAAAAAACCGCTCCTTTTGCCTGAATCCGTTTGAATTCACTTTAAGAATGGATGGCCATTTTATATTTATGGCGAGGGTGGCTCGTGTTTTAATTTTGTCATCATTTATAGCCACATACTTATTTTGTCTAAGGAATGTTTAACATTTCAAGAAATAAAAATAATATATATGTTAATTGCAAAATATTCTTATTTTATTTTACATTTACAGGTTTATAGACATTCCCACGAGAATAAAATTAAATCATCAATTTCTTAAGTTTTAACGTTTCATTACGCTGAAATGTATTATCTTCTTATTTATAAGTTGAGGAGGGGTTAACAAAAGTTATTTATTTTATGAAAGGTACAAATATGAAATCTACTCATTTTAGCAAGGGATCAATCATTAATATGTCATATTTTATTTACTTTGCTTAGAATTTAATTTTCTCTCGGAAGTTAAAAAAATATTAAGTCAAAATTAAACCTATTTTAAATTGATTTAAAGTATTAGTCTATTAATTAAACATTAAAAAACTATTGTCTTGGCTTTTTTATAAAAATAATATTAAAAATTAATTAATTATAAAAAGAGGGTAGGAAAAAAATTAATTACAGAAATGAAGTATTTGCTAACTTTGGGTGGTGCTTGACACATTGGTAGCACCAATGAACTTTAAAAAAAAATTAGGAAAAAGAAAAGCTATATAAGTGAAAAAAATTTAATTGGTGCTGTCAATTTGTCTGATAAAAATATTTCTTTTAATTGCACCCATATGATTAAATAAAAAAAAAAAGCTATGGTTTTAGGGGTTAAATGCAAGGAAAAAGGCATTAAGACATTAAATATAGAGAAAATGTTATTTTTGGTGTTTGAATTATAGACTAGCTTTTTTCTTTTCATTTTTTCAGCATTTTTTTTCTTATAAGACTGTTTTTTAAAAATTCACTTGTGTCATTAATGTATCAGGCGGCATCCAAAATTACTGTGACAAACACCTCGTTTTTGTAATAATTTGTTCTCGACTCTATTTTTGTAATTAAATATTTTTTAATATTAATTTTATAAAAAAGTCTATTACTTCCTTCCTACTACTTGGTTTTCTCTATTGTTCTAATGAATTCTTCACAAGTATGTTTTTTCACTGATTTTATTCTTTATCTACATATTTAATCATTTATATAGTAAATTGTTGACATATTATATTTATTTTCTATTGTTTTTCTGTCTTTTCTTTTTAATGTATATAATTGTAAAAATATGATAATTAATAATTCTTTTCATTGTTTAATAAAAACACTTGTTAAGATTACGTCCTTTTCATTTTTTAATTAACGTTAAGGATCCAAATAAAATAACAAGTAATGTTGTCATGAAACTTTCTTTCACTTTAACATAATAAAAAAATTTATTGAGATACAATTCAAAACTATATGAGCAAATTTCCCCAAAATACAGTTTTTTTTTTAAAAAATTTATCGGACTTAGCTTTAATTTTTAAAATTATAAAATTAGGTCGAAGTAATAAAAATGCTTCCACTTAAAAGTATTTTTAACGAATTTACAACTAAAAGTGTTTTTAACGTATTAACAGAATAACAATTCTAATTAAAAATACTTTCATTATTTCAGTTTAATCTCGTAATTATTCAAAATTTCACTCAAACTAAAAATTTAAATATAATTTTTATTTACTTAACATGTCCATAGAGTTATTTTTGAAGTGTGAGAATTTGATTTTAGTGAAAAAAATAAAAAGAGATTGGGAGAGTGGTGTGGGATTTGCCAAGCGGATGATAGTTTGGTGTGATACAATGGAGGAAAATTTTGTGTGTTGATTAAGATGGGAAGCCACGTGGCTTTTCAGATTATTCTATTGCCAGTCTTTTGTCGGCAGCAGATATGTCTAGATCCCAATACCAAACTCATTTAAATATATATAAATTAGGGACAAATCTTTTTGGATATTTAAATTTTTTAAATTTTGATATTTGAGTTTAATTTTAAATTTTTTAATTTTACATTTGATTTTTTTTATTTCATGTAAATGCTTAAATTTAGCTTAAATATTTAATTTAATATCTAAGTTTATTTTCTTCCCAATTAATTTTTTTTACTAGAGTTTAAGTGTCAAATATTCATTAAATCACATAATATTTTTAATTTAAGTATCAAATTAAATATTAAAATTAGACTTAAATACGAAAGTAAGAAAAAAAAATTAAATATCAAATAACATCTTAAAGCTAAATTTAAGTATGAAATAATATATTAATATATTTCCGGAAAGCTGTTAAAATAAAGGAAATAAAATAAACGAGAGAAAGGGAAATAGCTTTGTTGTTCTCTTACTACATTCGTTGAATTTAAGATTTAATTAACTTTATTTCGAGAATTAACTCCAAACTAATTTAATTAAATATAATTAAAATTTTTAATTTTATGAAATATCGAATGTTATGAGGATAATTTTATTTTTTTAAAATAATAGGGTAAATTATTAAAATAGTCACTTTTGTTTCCTTAAGTTATATTTTAGTCACTTATATTTGAAATATAACGTTTTAGTCACTTATGTTAACGTGTTTTAACATTTTAGTCACTGGGCCGTTAATTGTCATTAACGGTATAATGGTAAGCTAACGTGATACGCTAAATCATTATTTAAAAAAAAAAATTTAGGTTAAATTATACAATTGGTCCCTATATTTTTTCATTATGAGCAATTTTTTTCTTTATGTTCTTTTAACTTTCCTTTTTTTTTTTCTTTTTTCTTTTCATTCTCTTCTGCTTCTCCATCTATTTTCCCCCTTTCCATCTCTTTTAATGTAAAAGAAAAAAATTAAATTGCTCAAATGCTCAGTGACTAAAATGTTAAAACACAATAATATAAGTAACTAAAATGTAACATTTCAAACATAAGTGACTAAAATGTAACCTGAGGGAACCAAAAGTGACTATTTTGACAGTTTACCCAAAATAATATTATAATGAAATTTAAAGTTAAAACATATGATTTTTAAAGTTTTAACTTAATCATTTCAACCAAAACTTTATCTAATTTTATGGTATTCATGGTGATAAATGTGGACTTATTCATCCACCATGTGAACTACTTAGATATTTTATGGTATTATATATGCATCTACTAGTTGGTCACATGTGTGTTTATTATCTTGTAATCTGGCCTTTGCGAGATTACTTGCACAAGTGATTAAATTAAAGGCACAATTTCTAGAATATGCAATTAAGATAATTCATCTTGATGATGCTGGTGAGTTAACGTCTTAGGCTTACAATAACTATTGTATGTCTATTGGAATAACAATTGAAAGTTTTGTTGCTCATGTTCATACATAAAATGGTCTAGCTGAATCATTTATTAAAGCCTTCAGTTAATTGATAGACCATTAGTTATAAGAACAAAGCTTTCTGTTTCAACATGAGAATATGTTGTTTTACATGCTGTAGCACTTGCACGCAATAGATCAACAAGTTATCATAAATTCTTCTCATTCCAATTGGTTTTTGATTAAGAGTCAAATATTTTCTATCTTAAAATTTTTACATGTGTAGTATATGTTCAAATTGCTCTACCACAATGCACAAAGATAGGCCCTCAAACAAGGTTGGAAGTATATGTTGGGTATGAATCCTTTTCTATAATTAAGTATCTTGAACCACTAACAAGAAATCTATTTGCGGCACGGTTTGCCAATTGTTATTTTGATGAAATAGTGTTCCTAACTTTAGGGGGAGAAAGAAAACAACTGGTAAAGGAAATTGCATAAGACACATCATTATCATCTCATTTGGATCCTCGAACAAATCAATGTGAACTAGAAGTTTAGAAGATAACACGTTTGCAAAATATTACAAATCAATTGGTAGATGCATTTATTAGCCTAAAAAGAGTTACCAAATCTCATATACTTGTTCAAAATGCTCTAATAAGAATAGATGTCCCTGTAAGTGAATCTGCTTGTACAAATGAAAGTAGGCCTTGCCTGAAGCATGGTAGACCAATCAATTTCAAAGATAAGAATTCCCGTAAAAAGAAAGGAATAAATACTTTAGATGATCTTATTACACAGACGAGTGCCCAAGAAGTGACCAAAGACATAACTAATCAAAAAACCCCCAAAAGAGGTTTAGGTATCTAAAAATAATGATAATGAAGAGATCTCGATAAGTCATGTCACTACAAAAAAAGAAGAAGAAGATGGAACTGAAAAGATATAGTTTTCGACAAGATTTTGCTTATAATATTGCTACCGAAATAGCGATAGAAAATGAAGATCTTGAAGCTACATCTATTGTAGAATGTAGAAATAGAAAAGATTGGCCAAATTGGAAAGATACAATGCAAGCATAATTAAATTCGTTTGCTAAACGTGAGGTTTTTGGAATTATCATCCAAACACCTAAATATGTAAAGCCAATAGGGTACAAGTGGGTATTTGTGTGAAAACGAAATGAGAAAAATGAATTCATTAGATATAAAGCATGACTTGTAGCACAAGGATTTTCGCAAAGGTCTGACATTGATTATGAAGAGACATATTCTCCTGTAGTGGATGCAATTATATTTAGATATCTTATAAGTCTGACAACACATGAAAAACTTGATATGCGTCTAATGAATGTTATTTCAACCTATTTATATGGCTTATTGGATAGTGAAATTTATATGAAAATCCTTGAAGGATTAGTATCCCAAAAGGATACAAAGTTTCCTAAGAAGATTATTCAATCAAATTAAGGAAATGCTTATACGAATTAAAATAATTTGGATGAATGTGGTCAATCATCTTAGTGAATATTTGTTGAAAGAAGATTATACAAATAACCTAATTTGCGCATGTGATTTTATAAAAAAGATATGGATCAGAGTTTGTGATAATTGCAACTTATGTTGATGATTTGAATATTATTGGACCTCTTGAAGAGCTTCAAAATGAAGTAAGTTGTTTAAAGAAAAAATTTGAAATGAATTATTCTCGAAAAATAAATTTTTGTATTAGCCTACAAATCGAACATTTAAAGGATGAAATCCATATCCACCAACCATCTTATATAGAAAAAGTCTTAAAGAAAATTTACATGGATAAAGTTTATCCATTGAGTACCCAAATAGTTGTAAGATCACTTGACATAAATAAAGACCCTTTTCGTCCTTATGAGGATGATGAAGAGCTACTTGGTATTGAAGTACCATATATTAGTGTCATGGGGGCATTAATATATTTAGCAAACACATAAACTGATATAACATTTGTTATAAGTTTGTTAGCAAGATTTAGCTCTTTTTCAACATATAGTCATTAGAATGGAATTAAGCATATATTTAGATATCTCAAAGGAACAATTGATTCGAGATTATTTTATTCAAATCATTTAAATTCTCAATTAGTTGGCTATGTAAATTCTGGATATTTATAGAATCCTCATCGAGGTCAATCCCAAATAGGATATTTATTTACATGTGGAAGTACAACCATATCATTGCATTCAACAAAACAAACATTAGCTGATACCTCTTCAAATCATGTAGAAATAATTACAATGCATGAGACTAATCGAGAGTGTGTTTGGCTAAGGCTAATAACTCAACATATCCCGAAGATGTGTAATTTACCTTTATAGGAAAAGATGCCAACCATCTTATACAAAGATACTATAGCGCGTATAACTCAATTAAAAGGAGGATATATTAAAGGAGATTAACAAAATATATTTTACCAAAATTATTCTTCACTCATGATCTTAAGAAGAAAACTAATATTGAAGTTTAATAAATTCATTCTAGTGATAATTTAGCAAATTTGTTTACCAAGACATTAGCAACCATAACTTTTGAAAGGCTGGTATACAAAATTGGAATGTGCCACTTCAAAAAGGTTAAGTGACATCATCATCAGAGGGAGTCCAAAATATGTTGCACTCTTTTTTTTAACTAAGATTTTGTCCTATTGGATTTTCCTAGTAAAAGTTTTTGTCATACCCCAAAGTCAGTATTAGAAGTTAGAAAAGAAAAGGAAAAGAGAAAGAAGAAAAAAATTTACTCGATTAAGTGGAAGAAAAAAATACAAGTTTAGAAAATTTGAGAAAGGGAAATTTGGTTTAAAGAGTAATAACTAGAACTTCAGATTAGCTAAGGTGGTATTAGAATTGAAATCGGGGATCAAATTGAAGCAAATTACAACAATTTTGGCCAATTTTAGCCGTAGGGACCTATTTGGAAACAAGAGAAAGTTGTTGTCATTAAAAAGCAAATACCCCACATTTTAAAATTTGTGTCAAACCAACTTTTCCCCTCCCCCGTTCCTATCAGTGACCAAACACCTAAATCAACCTTTTTTTTTTTTCATTTTCCCTTAAATCTCTCCTATTTTCTTTCAAATTTCTCACCAAACAAGCATTCTAGATAAAGAAAAATACATTTTTATTTTCAAAACAACCATCAATTTCACCTAAAAACTCAATGATTGCCATCAAATTGAACTATTTTTTTTCACGAATTTTTGAATATTCTTCCCGAATTTGATCTCCAAACTTGCAATTGAGGTAATAAATAATTTTTAAAGTTGATTTCCATACGTTTTCAATCGTTACAGTTTGATTTTACGTTCTAAATAAAAAAAGCCCTAATATTTTAAGGTTTCTTTAAGTTTGAACTCATCCTTAGTGAAATCTTTATTTCTTGACCATTCTTTAATTTTAAAGTGTTTTTAGCTTTCTTTTATGATGAAAAAGAGTTCAGAAACTTGCTTTCAATTTAAAATGACTGAATTGTTAGTCAATTGAAAAACTTATTTGAAAATTTTCTTTAAAATTGGGTAAGTAGCATTCCAAGGTCAATTGTGTAATTCGTGGCTTCTAATCTTGAATTGGAGTTATAATGAAGCTATTAGATGGTTGAATTGAGGTTTTGAACAGGTGGTTTGAGATTTACCTAAAATGAACACTTTAGGCTAGTTTAGAAAATTTAGGGAAAATGATGATCTTGATGCAATTTTTATATTCTAAAGACGTTATTATTATTCTAATGAGTGATAATTGATCTAGTTTTCAAGAAACAAAATTTGGAAGGCCGACAATCAAAATTGACAAAGGAAAAGCTAAAGTGAATTAGGTGATCGACAATTGAAGTGTACACAAATTGGTCTGTGCCTCACTTATTGTTTTAAGTGGGTTATGATGCTAAAATTTGTGTGTGTTTGTTGTTGTGATTATGTGCTTAAGTGTATGTTAATTGTGAAATGCTAGTTGGTGCAAATGGCTTAAATTGTGCCTATAATGGTAGGTATGGTAAATGTTGGGAAATGTACCCATATTATAGTAAACATGTAATTGTTTTCTATGTATTTGAACGATGAATAAAAAATTCCACATTTCACTGTTATGTCTTTTGTATTCCTGTCTTTCATATTTTGCATGCCTAGCGAAATTGTGACAAGCAAATATTAGCTTATTGATTGCCCAAGTTCAAACTGATGATAAGCATCATTGTAAGAACATTTACATCACCAGAAAGACAACTTAATTCAGTAGATAATCTAAACGAGTCCGTAATCCTGTAAAAAAATCAAAGTGAGCATTTTATTCAAATACTAAGAATGATAATTATGTCGTTTACAATTCCAATTGAGGAGATGACTAGTCTTGGTTATCGGAGTAGTTGACTCCACGAGTAGAGATATAGATGTATTCATTGGCAAAATGATACATTGGACTGAATCTAAGATAAATTAATTATGAATCTGTTTGTGAATTAATTAACTTGTGACATTCATGGTGTGATTTACTTAAATTCTGAGTTAGTCACTAACCATGCGTATGTAACTCATTTGTTTTGATATAAGTGAAGGCTTATACTCTAAAGATGATCGAGTCGATAGCCAGTATGTTGGATACATGACTTGTGTATGGCATGACTTTACTCGCAATAGTGAAATTCATAGCTCAATTAAAAAGTTAACGATATCCTGTCATTAGCATTATGTGGATTGATAAATATGGAACGTGGCCACGAGTTGTTTGTTCTTGAACGAGCAATTTATCATAGTTATTTGTTGATAGTGATCATATTAATTATTAAGAAGACACAATGGTGACAATGAGATAAAATAAGATTGTATTAAGTAAACGGATTTAACTAAAAAGAAACAATGATATCATATGAGGGTAACATACACATGACGAGGTCATTGGACAAAGCAATTGGATGAATTGCTTTCGTAAATAGTAGACAATAAGGAGTTTTCAATTATGGTACTTTTTGTGGACTGACTCCAGGATTAAGTAATTACGAATTATCAGAACGATGCTTCTGGACATAATTATGATTACTAGAGCCTAATTGTATATGTCCGATTGATCCTTCTGCTAGCTCAACAAAAACTCGATCAGGCTGCATTTGAATTAGAAGAAAATTCAAAGACTTTGGAAATAACTTAATTGAATCAATTTATTCGATGTGGAATTAAATTGGGTAGTCGTAAAAATTATTTAACTAGAGAATTTGATTAAATAATTTTCTTGGAAATTAATTTGAAAAATCTAAGTAATTTTTGGGAAAATTAATTTTGATCAAGTAAAATTAAATTAATCAAATTAATTAAAATTAATATGATATTTTTGGAAATTAATTTTCAAGTCAAACAACTGACCCAATTGGTAATTGAACTTAAAAATTTGACCTGAGATCATAAATTGGGCCCGAGAACTCAAAATCGAGAACAAGACCTAAAAACTGGTTGAACTTGTATGTGAAATTGGGTTGACTGTCCAACCAATGGCTGGATCGGACTTGTCTGATCGTCATTAGCCCATATTGAACCGATTGAAATTGAACAAGTTCAGGATATTGGCAGCTGCGACGGTAGCATTCCGGTGGCCGATAAATGGTCAGTGGCAATGGATCTTCAGTGGTTGAGTAGTGGAAGAATTACACTCTTACTGAGACTCTACTAGATAAATTGATTTCAGATTTACTATTCTAAAAATAATATTATTTAATTGATTAACTATTAAATTAATTTAATACTTATCTTAATAAGATTTTATTAATTTAATATTAAAGTGTCTATCTTAATATTAAATTTAATCTAATATTTATCTTGGTAATTATTATATTAATTTAATATTAAAGTGATTCACTTTAATTATAGTTGAGCTCTCTAAACTCTCCCTATATAAAGAAAGTCTTGAGTCATTATTTAAACACTCTTGAATTTAAGATAAAGTTGTAGGGAAAAAATTCTCTGAAGAAATTATTTAAGAAAATTTCTAGAGGTATTTTTCTTACTTACAACTTAGCCCAAAAGATTAGAGAAATTACAAAATTACCCTATTGGTAATTTTTCTGAAAAATTTTCTAATTCAAAGCGAGCCCATACTTAGAGTTGTGAGCTTGAGAATATCAAAGAAGACTACTCGGTCGAAGCGTTCATCCTAGACGAATTGAAAAGGTAAAATTTTGATTAAGTGTTTTTTACTTTAGATATCACAAATAAGTTCTTGTTTTGGATTTTTTTTTTAAAACTCTGGGTTTTTCCTAAATTTATTTTCCACTGCATTTTTCAAACACGATTTTTCAATAGTAAGTACACTTGAAATACTCATTTGGTGACCGAAAATGTATGATTGATGTACATTAAAGTTGCTGCCATTAGCATGTGTGCATGTCTAATACTTTGCATTTGTGTGTGTTGTGAGGACTAAGTGTTAAAGATATGTTAAGTGCATAAATGCCGATTCTAATTGCATTGAGATAAGTAAGAGAAGCATGATGATGTGAGTAATTCATTGTGTGTAATATGTGCATGATGATACATATGCATGATTGGATTTGAAAATGAATTTGATTAGTGGTTATTTGCCTATATGTCATTAATGCAAATTTGTTTAAGTGAATTAGTGAATTTGGAAGTGATAATGTTAATTATTGTTGTTGAGAATGAAATTGACTAAATGCCCATGTATGCATGTGGAAACCATTTGATATAGTTGGCATGCCATAGAATATTCAAAAGTGTCTTAAAAGTGAAGTTTGATATGGTTATTTGATATAGTTGAGCATGATTGATCTATCTTGTGTGTGATGATAAAGTAATATGATTGTACCTAAAAACTAACTACTATCACGATAAAGACAAGCGCACCTATCGAACAGTAGTATAGTTTAGTGGCAAGACCGGAATGTCGAACCCACAGGAACTAAAAGTACTAGTAATAACTTTCTTTCTGTTATCTAGCCTAGAAATAAAGGGAATTTGTTTTAAACTAATTAAATTAAACTAATTAACTAAGAACACGACAGAGAGTAAATTGGGGAAATTACTTTTGGGAAAACTGATTGATTAAGACAATACTAATGGAAGAATCCACCTAGACTTCACTTGTTATTAGACTCTGAACTAGACGATTTATTCATTTGACTTGATCCATAGAAATCCCTAAATTATGTTAATATCTCTTTCAATACTAAGAACAACTAACCCTAGGTTGATTAATTGAAATTTCTTTCTAATAAAAACCCCTAGTGTTGTATTAACTCGATCTATGGATTCCTTTATTAGATTTGACTCTAATCTAGCAGATTTTCGTTGTCCTATGTCTAGAATTGCGGTCAACTTCGCCTAATTATGTTGGATCTACTCTTAAACAGGGACTTTTGCTCCACTGAATAAGCACATTCAACTTATATTAATATCCTAAAATATTAACACAAGAATTAATAACACAATTAAGAACAAATCAAGTATGTATCATATAATTTAGATATTAATAACAAGATCCGTCTTAGGTTTCATCCCCCTCAAGTATTTAGGGGATTTAGTTCATAATGATAAAAGAAAACATCTCAAAATTGGGAAAACAAAAAAACATAAAGAACACCCAAAAACCCCTGAAGGAAATTGAAGGGAGATCTTCAGCCTTGATGGAAATCCTGCTTCTGAGATGGATCAATCAGAGTTCTTCGAGTAATTCTATGCTTTCTACTCTGTGTGTCTTTTGTTTCCCCTCTTAGGGTGTTTATATAGACTTTGGAATGCCCAAAATACCTAAAAATTAGCTTTTCCCACGTGAAATTGAAGTAGGGTTCGATAGGGAGACGCCCATGCGGCACGCCCTTGTGACTCGGGCTCAGGCCATGTTCAACACTGATAAATCCACACGGGCATGTGGATTACCTGTGTAAAAATTCCTTAGATCGTGTTAATGCTAATTTAGGTCCATTTTGTCCGTTTGTGGCCCGTTCCTTGTTCTTTTCTCTTCTTTATACTCACCTAAGTATAAAACTTGAAATTAAAGGATTAGGAGCATCATATGCCTTGATTCTAATGATAAATCATCCATAAATGTGCTAAGTATGGGGTAAAAATATGTATATATTATGGTTTATCAAATACCCTCACACTTAAGCCTTTCCTTGTCCTGAAGCAAAATCCTCAACTCACAATTAAAATTTATTTTTCTCAACTTATAATTCCTATCAATAATGTTTCGAAATAATCCACAAGTAATCATACATTGAGAGTTCAACTGAAAGAACATCAAAGTTTCAAACAATCCAAGTTGAACATTTTATCACGAAAACTTAGGTATCTCCCCTTATCTAAGTAATTATCCTTAATTCAAAACCACACAGAGTTAACATCCTCACTAAGGATTCACTCAAATCACTCAAGGTGTTTCAGGGTTTAAAAATTTAGCACTCATTAGTCAACATGAAGAGTTATTACCATAAGTTTGCATGAAAATCAAATCTCTACCACTATGAATTGAGATGATACATCGATCAAAAGGTCTTTAGAGGGTTGTAACGAGGCTTTGGTTAGGGGGTGTGGACACAAGCTGAAAGAGAAGGTTAGAATCGAGATTGAGCTGAAAAATTTATCTAACTAGAAAAATCTCTATCACCGAAACAAAATCCTATAATTAAGCTTTTCCTCATGAAAAATATCGTTTAAGATCAAGAGTTCATAACTTCATAATAGTATGCTTGACTTCAACATTTTTTTTAATAACACAATTAAGTATTTAAACTTTACTAACTAAGGGGGAGAACATGGCTAGATAATTATTCAACTCAAATCTCGACAAAAATGGGGATCAAAGTAATTAAGGAGATTTTAACAATAATGGTTTAGAGGTTAATACTTGAGGGTAAATCAATGGATGGTTTGTTAGGCTCAAGGGGGTCCACTAAGGGTGAATTATGAATGTAGGCTTTTATAGAGTAAATGGGTTAGACCTAAGTGCCTTTATTATCTCGATGTATCAAATCAATGGTGTGGTCTCGACATGTATAATCGAAGCAAGTTCTAGAATAACAAATCAATATTGACACACTCATAGCAACAAAAAAAGTGAGCAAGAAAGTAATGTATACTCTAAAGGCTCAAAATCTCAAAAATTATGGCTTTTGATGTCAATCCTGTGAATTTTAAACTTCAAGATAATACCTAAACTTGGGGAAACGGCCTAAAAAATTTTTAATTCTCAAAAATCAACTTATCATGCTTGATTCTCTAATGTCTTAAAGTTTAAACAGTCAATGCACAAATAACTATGTTTTAGTTCAAGACATATAAATAAAAATCATAAATTAATCAAAACTCATTCTAATAGTGATATGAGAGAAGATACTTAAGAACAAGATAAAATTCAGGGGATTTAAGATAAGGAATGTAATAACTCTCCCCCACACTTAAGATGTACATTTCCCTCAATGTACAAAGATGGATACACGGAAAATATAAGTATAAAATCATAAGATGGGGAGAAAAGTGAAACTTTCTAAATATTGGATGAAATCCTTGAGGTAGTGAGAGCGGAGTTGGGAAGGATACTCTGGTGGTGGTAGAGGTTGGGTTCCATATTCGGAATGCCAAATGGAAATGTGATCGTGCTGTTCAGTGTTATAGTGGTTATGGTCGTGATGGAGTAGGACATGGCAGTCGTGGAGTACCTTTCCCATTAGAGTTGGATTTGACCTCTTGAGTTCTTTGACTGTGATAACATCCATAGTGTTTTTAGGGGTATATATTAGCATGGTTACTCATGAAGAAATAGCCATAAAGATAAAATAAAATTTTAAGATAGACTAATATAGTTTTGCAAGACATGAAAATAGGAATAAAGATAAAGATAAAGATAAAGAAATATAAAATTAAAAGTAAAGATAAAAAGAAAAAGAAAACTAAATGGACTCAAAAGTCCTCATCACCAGACGGTTCGTGAGGTGGGGGCGGTAGAGATGAAATGTGGAAGTGCTGACAGATCTACTGTAGAGTAGCATCAATATGATCGAATCGTTGAAAGCACTGCTGCTCGAATCATGTGAATAACTTAGAGAGATCTGTCAATAAAGTAGTCGCATGAATTGGGCGATGGATTGGTGGTGATTGAGATGGTGGCTCCACGTGAGGTGGAGGGACATCATCAGTAATGTCCTCTAGGTTCTCCTGCTCAGTGGATTGAACTAGACAGTACTGAGGAGGATCGTATCCACATTGTCGCTCGATCATCCTTATATGAAGCATATTCGAGATACCCTGTGGAGACATCTGACCAATGAGGGTGAGGGATGATGATTGCGCTGTTGTGTTGAGGAGACCAAAGTATCACACTAAGCGTGTCACATATAGGCCTATAAAAATTGCCTCCTTCCTATGTCACTCCGTATAATGTCGAATGGCGAGGCGATGAAGTAAGCAAGGTCGAAGACGTGCTTGTGCACCATACTCCATAGAAAATAGGCGTTGTGAGTATTGACGACACCGGTACTCTCTCGTCGACCCGTTAAGGTGTGTACGATGATGGCGTGGAGGTACCTCAGTGATGGGGAGAGGGCCGATGCCTTGGAGCGACTGGGATCGTAGGTGGCTGAAGTAGGGACCAAGGCTCTCCAACAGGCGAAAGGGGAGTAATGAATGTGGCGATAGAGATCGGAGAAGTCGTCATCATGCATGAACTCCTCGGTATAAAGTCTCAGAGCAACATCGATTTCAGGCACACTGAGTTGACGTACGAGGCCACCGAGATGGAACTGGATTGTGCTTGGGTCGTCGAACTGTGACATGACCGTCTGTAAGTGAAAGCTAGAACAAAGCTCGAGAGTGAGCTCTAAGTACGCCAGTTCGATAATCTCAAAGAATCGCCCCCAAAAGTTAGTAGTCAATGGGGCCCGAACCGTGTCAGCTAGTTGGACCTTTTCTAAGGTGGCCCAGTCGATACATTAGCCCACGTCGAGGGGCCTAGCGTGAAGAATCTAAAAAAGCTCCTATTGGGTCCCTTGTGGAAACTGAAGAAATGGATGGCGCACTTTGGTAGATACGCTTGTGGATGTAATGCTGGGTCCCTTTCATTTTTTTGAAGCAGGGATGGCTGTTTTGGACTTACCACGTGGATGAGTAGTTGTGTTCCTAAAAAAAATGAGTTAATAATTGTTAATGAACGGAGAAGATGATCATCAAATTCACAAATTAATCAATCTAGGACCTAATAAAACTAATAAAACTTAACAAAATTCAAGTAAAAAGTAATTTTAAGAAGTGAATTAAATGATCGAGGTATCCTAAAGCCTAATAAAACTAACAAGACTAAAAGAAATCAAACATAAAGGATCTAATGACAAGAATTTGATGGGAATAACATGACTATTCATTCACCTCTTGTGGCATAGCTAGTACTAACGGTAAAAGAGGAGTGTAAAATATGTGAAATAGATTCTAAGGCACATGAGAATTATATGATAAACAAATAATTAATAATAAGAAAAATAATAATAAAAATAAAGTAAAAATAAGAGTAAAAGTCAAAAAAAAGGGAAAAAAAGGGGGAACCGATTGTGGTCGGAGGTGCGATAATGTGGTGGTTGATGTTGGTTGCCGGTGTGGTGGTGGGGGGAAAAGAGGAAAGGAAAAAGAAGAAATTTAGGGTTTTGTGTGGGGAAGAGAAGAAGGGAGAGGGAGAATATGTCTGTAAAGGAAAAAGGAAGGGGGAATACAAGAAAATAAGAATAGAGAGAGGAGGGGTTTAGTCGCGGGAGCACAGAGGAGGAGAGGGCGTCAGTGGCTAGGGTTTGAGAGAGAAGAAGAAGATGAATAGTGAGGGGTTTAAATAGTGATTGGGGCATACGGGCCTGGCAAACGCCCGTGTGTCTCGCGTTCAGCCCATGTGTTTCGTGATTAGGGGTTTTGGTCGTGCCTGATTCGTGGCCCACGCCCGTGTTTTTTGGTCGTGTTGTTTCACATGACCGTGTCCTGCTTCATTCGCTTCTCCCATGCCTGTGTTGTGGTTCACACGCCCATGTTTTGGTAGTCAGTATCGACTACGGTCTTTAGGCACGGGCATGTCAAACGCCCGTGCTATTTTCTTTAGTTTCGCCCATTGGTAATAGACACATGCGTGTCGTACGCCCGTGTGATTTACTGAGGTTCACCCACGTCTTTATCGCACGGCCGTGGGGTTTAGTTGAATACTCTGTGCTCTTGGGCAGTATTGTCCACGGGTGATAAGCACGTCCGTATGTCGTTATTGCACCCCGTGTCTCGGTAAGTTTTTAAAATTTCAAAGTCTAATTTTTACACGGCCATATCGCACAACCGTGTTCTTGCCCGTGTTTTGGCCACGGCCTTCAGCACGCCCGTGTGCCTGGCCGTGTGGATCAGTAAAGCCTGCATGTAAAGTCTCAGTTAGTGATTGTCAGATATTGTGAATTGAAATTAAGAGAGAGAAAAAGAAATGTCAGTGCTCGGGTTGCCTCCCGAGAAGTGCTTATGTATAGTCTAAGCTCGACTTTACCTTGCGTGCACCTTTACGAGAGTTCGTGGAGCCTAAGCTCCAGTCTATCATTCCTGAAATCCTCGCCTCTATAAAGTTTAAGTCGATGACCATTTACCTTGAAAGTACCGTGATTCAGATATGTTACCTCAATTGTGCCATAGGGAAAGACAGTTTGAACTATGAATGGGCCTGACCATCTCGATTTAAGCTTTCCAGGGAATAATTTAAGCCTCGAGTTGTAAAGCAAGACAAGGTCGCCAACTTCAAACAGCTTAGGTTGCTTTAAACGAGTGTCATGACGTCGCTTTGTTGCTTCATTGTACAATCGAGAATTCTCGTATGCATTACTGCGCCATTCATCCAACTTGTTTAACTGCATTAGTCATTTGTCACCTGCAAGTTTAGGATTAAGATTCAGAAATTTGATAGCCCAAAATGCTTTTTGTTCTAGTTCAAATGGTAAATGACAACTTTTCCTATAAACAAGTCTATAAGGAGATGTTCCTATAGGAGTTTTAAATGCAGTTCTATAAGCCCATAAAGCATCATCTACCTTCATCGCCCAATCTTTCCTATTCGATTCTACCATTTTCTCTAGAATCCTTTTAAGCTCTCTATTGGCTACTTCGACTTGACCACTAGTTTGAGGATGGTAAGGGGTAGCTGTTCTGTGGTGCACTCCATATTTCTTTAGAGCTTTATCAAACTGAGCATTACAAAAATGAGTATCCCTATCGCTAATAATTGCTCTAGGTGATCCAAACCGAGAAAAGAGTTTTTCAGAAATCTTACTATCACTCTAGCATCATTAGTAGGTAAAGCTTGGGCCTCCACCCATTTCGACATATAATCAACTGCTACTAAGATGTATTTATTTCTGAACGAACTCGGGAATGGGCCCATGAAATCAATACCCCATACATTAAATATTTCACATGAAAGTATATATGTTTGAGGCATTTCATTGCGTTGAGAGATGTTACCTGTTCTTTGACATTTATCACAAGAAGTAGCATACCTAATGGCGTTTTTAAATAGTGTGGGACAATAAAAACCTGATTCGAACACTTTATAAGCAGTCTTGGTTCCACTGTAATGTCCCCCTGTTGGTCCTGGGTGGCAATGTTCCAAGATCTTGTATGCTTCTATCTTTGTAACACATCTTCAAATGACTTGATCTGAATATATATGAAAAAGAAAACGATCTTCCCAAAAGTAGTTTTTCATATTAGTGAAAAATCGCTTCTTTTGCTGATGCGTCTACCCTTTTGGGGTTATGTTAGCGGCTAAATAATTTGCAATATCTGCAAACCAAGGTACCTCAGAATCAGATACAAGCAAGAATTGTTCTGCAAGAAACGCATCATCTATTTCGGCCTCGTCAAGTTCCTCAAGATGTGGATTTTCGAGCCTGGAAAGGTGATCTGCTGTAAGATTTTTAGCCCCATTTTTATCTTGTATCTCCAGATCGAATTCCTGTAATAATAATAAACGATGACTTTAGACAATACCAGATATGGTCTAAATTTGTCAAACGCAAAAACCACAGCTAGCAATTCTTTTTCCGTGGTAGTGTAATTCTCTTAAGCGACTGTCAAAGTCTTGCTAGCATAATATATTGGCTGAAAATGTTTGTCTCTTCGTGGTCCAAGAACTGCACCTACTGCAAAGTCACTCGTATCACATATTAGTTCAAAAGGTAAATTCCAATCAAGTGCAATTATAATCGGAGAATTAGTTAATTTCTTTTGAGAGTGTTAAATACTTCTAAACATTCCTGATTAAAATCGAAAGGCACATCTTTTTTTAGTAATTTAGTTAAAGGCTTAGCTACTTTAGAGAAATATTTAATAAATCTTCTATAAAAACCTGCATGTCCTAAAAAGCTTCTTATAGCCTTAACCGAATTAGGGGGACGTAGTTTTTCAATGGTTTCAATCTTTGCTTTATCAACCTCAATCCCTTACTAGAAATTTTATGACCTAACACAATATTTTCATGAACCATAAAATGGCATTTTTCCCAATTGAGAACAAGATTTGTTTCTTTACATCTTATTAAAACTCGTTCTAATTTTTTAAGGCAAAGATGGAAAGAGTTACTAAATACCGAGAAGTCATCCATAAACACCTGCATGATATATTTCACGAGTTCGTTAAAGATGGCTAGTATGCAGCGTTGAAAAGTAGCAGGAGCATTACATAATCCAAAAGGCATTTTACAATAAGCAAACGTACCATATGGGCATGTGAATGTTGTCTTCTCTTGGTTTTCAAGAGCTATCGGGATTTGGAATTAGCCAGAGAGTCTATCCAAGAAACAATAGTACATATGTCCTGATAGTCTTTCCAACATCTGATCAATGAAGGGCAAGGGGAAGTGATCTTTTCTGGTAGCATCGTTCAATTTCCTGTAGTCAATGCAAACTCTCTAACCTATGACTGTTCTTGTAGGGATCAACTCGTTCTTTTCATTGGCAACAATAGTCATGCCTCCTTTATTAGGAACAACCTACACGGGGCTTACCCAAGCATTGTCAGAAATAGGATAAATAATTCTACCATCTAGAAGTTTAATTACCTCAGCCTTGACCACTTCCTTCATTTTAGGGTTCAGTCGTCTTTGAGCTTGCACATAATGGTTTGTATTCATCCTCCATCAAAATTTTGTGGGTGCAAAAAGAAGGACTAATCCCTTTAATGTTAGAAATTTTCCAAGCTATGGCTCTTTTATGTTCTCTTAACACTTGAATTAATTCCTCCTTCTCCTTGGGTTGCAAGTTTGAAGCAATAATCACCGGTAATGTAGAATAGTCTCCCAAAAATGCATATTCCAAGTGTTTAGGTAATTGCTTAAGTTCTAATTTGGGAGGTTCGTCAACAGAGGGCTTTTGTTTTAGTTCATCATTAATCTCAATGCTCTCGTAAAATATTTGTCTTGGAGAAGGTTTGTTGGAGTTCAAATCAATTATTATCTTTTCCATATCAGTGGTGACTTCGTCCTCTCCCCCACCTTGAACGAGACATATTTCCAACGTGTCTTCAAGAGTGATTTCCTGAAAAGAGTCTTGAACAGAATAGTCAATAGAATCAATAAAGTAACAGGAATCGTCTTGTTCCCTAGAAAATTGCATAGCATCATAAATTTTAAGCATAATTTCTTCATCACCTACCCTAAGAACAAGTTTACCATCTCCCATATCTATGACAGCTCTAGCAGTAGTTAAGAATGGACGTCTTAGAATTAAAGGCACTTCAACATCCTCATCCATGTCAAGCACAAAAAAATTAACAGGAAATATAAATTTATCTACTTTAACTAGCACATCTTCAATAATGCCCCTAGGATATTTAACAGATCTGTCAGCTAATTGTATACTCATCCTAATGGGTTTTGGTTCCCCAAGACCTAGTTGCTTGAACATTTTATAAGGCATTAAATTAATATTAGCATCTAAATCAGCTAATGCCTTTTCAATGTTTAAATTACCAATTAAACAGGGAATAGTAAAAAACTTCCTGGATCTTTTAGTTTGGTTGGTAATTTTTTTTAGAGGATGGCTGAACATTCCTCGTTAAGTTCCACTGTAGACAGCTCTTCCAACTTCCTTTTATTTATTAGAAGCTCCTTCAAAAACCTTGCATACGTGGGCATCTGCGAAATAGCTTAAACAAAAGGTAAGTTAATATGTAACTGTTTAAAAAGTTCAAGAAATTTACCGAATTGAGCATCTATGCTGTCTTTCTTCAACTTTGCTGGATATGGGATGGATGGTTTGTATTCTTTGAGCACCGGTGGGGAATTCTCCTTGGGTTGAGTCTCTTCAACTTTCTTTTTGTCAGGCTCTTGTGGCAACTTCTTTTCAGGTTCACCTAGTGTCGTTCTACTCCTTAATGTAACTGCTTTAACATGTTCCCTAGGATTAGGTTCAGTGTTGCTTAGCAAACTACCCTGTGGTCTATTAGATATCATCTTAGCGAGTTGGCCTATCTGATTTTCAAGTCCTTGAATTGAAGCTTGCTGGTTCTTAAGTGTTGTTTCGGTATTTTGAAAATGAGTTTCTGATATCGATATAAATTTCTTCAACATCTTCTCAAGGTTCAATTTTTTTCCTGTCAATAAGGGGGTTGCTGAAATCCCGGAAGGGTGGTGGCCTTTGATTTCCTTGATTCCCTCGACCTCTCCATGAAAAATATAGGTGATTTCTCCAACCTGCATTGTAAGTGTTACAATAAGGGTTGTTTTGAGGTCGAGGATTGTTACCCATATAATTCATTTGCTCGTTTTCCATGCCATGACCATAGGGGGAGTACTCAGGATTTGCGTCACACTGCATAACTAGATGTACCTGCATAAAACCAACTAAACCATCAATCTTTTTATTCAAAAGTTCTACCTGGCTAGAAAGCATAGCGACTGCATCAATATTGAAAACACCGGTAGCTTTTTGTGGCTTTGTCCTCATGACTTGCCACTGATAGTTATTCAGTGACATCTCCTCTATAAACTTATAAGCCTCCTCAGGTGTTTTGTTGTTTATGGTTCCACCGACAGCTGTATCAATCATTTGCCTCGTTAAGGGGTTTAAACCATTGTGAAAAGTTTGAACCTGAAGCCATAAGGGTAACCTATGGTAAGAGCACCTTCTCAACAAGTCTTTGTATCTCTCCCATGCATCATAAAGTGTTTCTAGATCCATTTGCACAAAAGAAGAAATGTTATTCGTTAACTTTACCATTTTAGCCGGCGGAAAATATTTTAAAAGAAATTTTTCGGTCATTTGTTCCTAAGTAGTAATAAACCCTCGTGGTAGAGAGTTCAACCACTGTTTAGCCTTATTCCTTAAAGAAAAGGAAAATAACCGAAGGCGAATGGCATCATCAGAAATGCTATTAATATTAAAAGTGTCGCAAAATTCCAAAAAGTTTGCTAAATGTGTGTTAGGATCCTCACCCTGCAAACCATCAAACTGAACAAACTATTGAATCATCAGAATGGTGTTAGGTTTCAATTCAAAATTATTTGCAGCAATAGTAGGCCTACCAATACTAGATTCAGTACCAACTAAATTAGGCTTAGCATAATCATACATAGTACGAGGAGCAGGATTTTGATTCACAGGATCTACGGCTACCACAGGAGGTAGTGGATTGTTCAGATTTGCTTCCATCTCTTCGGTAAGCTCAGTTTTGTCCTCTTGCCCTTCTTCTACGTACTGTAAGTTTTGCCTTATTTCTCTTCAGTTTCTGCAAACATTAGTTTCTATATCGCTATAAAAAGCAAAGGTCCTGACGGGTTTCTTCTAGTCATAAACTAGAGACACCTGTCAGAGACAAATAAAAGAAAAGAAAATTAGCAAGTAAAAATAAAAATAAAAAGTAATTTGCAATAAAAGTAAAAATGGCTAAAGTAATAAAAATCGAGTGTTCCTAAGATTTTACTATCGAACAGTAGTATAGTTTAGTGGCAAGATCGAAATGTCGAACCCATAGGAACTTAAAGTAATAGTAATAACTTTCTTTCTATTATCTAGCCTAGAAATAAAGGGAATTTGTTTTAAACTAATTAAATTAAACTAATTAATTAATAACACGACAGAGAGTAAATTGGGGAAATTACTTTTGGAAAAACTAATTGATTAAGACAATACCAATGGAAGAATCCACCTAGACTTCACTTGTTATTAGACTCTGAACTAGACGATTTATTCATTTGACTTGATCCGTAAAAATTCCTAAATTATGTTAATATCTCTTTCAAGACTAAGAGCAACTAAACCTAGGTTGATTAATTGAAATTTCTTTCTAATTAAAACCCCTAGTGTTGCATTAACTCGATTTATGGATTCCTTTATTAGATTTGACTCTAATCCGGCAGATTTTCGTCGTCCTATGTCTAGGATTATGGTCAACTCCACTTAATTATGTTGGATCTACTCTTCAACAGGGACTTTTGCTTCACTGAATAAGCACATTCAACTTATATTAATATCCTGAAATATTAACACAAGAATTAATAACACAATTAAGAACAAATCAAGTATTTATCATATAATTCAGATATTAATAACAAGATCCGTCTTAGGTTTCATCCCCCTAAAGTATTTAGGGGATTTAGTTCAGAATGATAAAAGAAAACATATCAAAATTGGGAAAACAACAAAACATAAAGAACACCCAAAAACCCCTGAAGGAAATTGAAGAGAGATCTTCAGCCTTGATGGAAATCCTGCTTCTGAGATGGATCAATCGGAGTTCTTCGAGTAATTCTATGCTTTCTACTTTGTGTGTCTTTTGTTTCCCCCCTTAGGGTGTTTATATAGACTCTGGAATGCCCAAAATACCTAAAAATTAGCTTTTTCCACGTGAAATTGAAGCAGGGCTTGATAGGGACATGTCCGTGTGGCACGCCCATGTGACTCGGGCTCAGGCCGTGTTCAACACTGATAAATCCACACGGGCTTGTGGATTACTCGCATAAAAATTCCTTACGCCGTGTTAATGCTAATTTGGGTCCATTTTGCCCGGTTTTGGCCCGTTCCTTGCTCTTTTCTCTTCCTTATGCTCACCTAAGTATAAAATATGAAATTAAAGGATTAGGAGCATCATATACCTCGATTCTAATGATAAATCATCCATAAATGTGCTAAGCATGGGGTCAAAATATGTATATATTATGGTTTATCAACGATATGCTTGATTGGTTTACCAATCATTTTTTGGTTCACTGCTGGGGTCATTGACTCACCTTTTTGTATGGAACTTCAGTTTATTATTTGGTGCGTTCAAGGTGGAGAGCTACAACTCAACATTTTGGATTTTGATTTGTGGATTTTGGTAATAGGATATGTATGGGAGGTAATATGTTTGAGTCTGTGTACAATTGGCTTATGATTGTTTTTCATGCCTAATGACACATTTTAAGTCGATGCGTGTTTTGGGAAAAATTATGAGCAATAATAAGCATGATTAAATTTAGGTAAATAAGGTACGCATAATTGGTTTCATTTTCACTTGGTTAATATAAATTACAATTTGAATCGGCTATGTTGATTAATGAAGAAGCATAGTATGTTAAATTCAAGGGTGGTATGATAATATTAATTGAATATGGTTTTTGGTTTTGTGTGATGCTAAAATTACTTAAGTTTTAGTTAGAAAAAGCGTGTTCATAGGTTATGTATGGTTATGTTTGTGGTTGCATGATCGAGATTGCATGTAATTGGCTTCTAAAATTAGTTTGAATGATTCACAATATGAATTGACTAATTATTCAAGTGTAATGTATTGTTTCTGGTTTGTGTCACTTCGGGGATTAATGTGGTCTTCGAAACTCGAGTCGGGTTTGGAGTGTCACAATTTTTAACGAGGCAATATACAATGAGAGATTCTGTACTTTTTTTCCTTTAATTAGGTTTTTATCCCACAGAATTTTTTCAAATAAATGTTTTAATGAGACACATTTTTTCTTTAATAGACATCCAAGAAGGAGTGTTGTAAATATATTTATAGTGGATTTCCATAATCCCATTAAAGTCTCATAAAGTGATGAGATAAAACTCTCTAGTTCATTTATAAACATGAGAGTAACTTAGATGTTTCAATATAAAAAGGCTCGTTTACTTATACTTCATTAAATGCAAAGGAGTTTATAAATAATACTCCTTATGAGTGAAATTTAAATACAAGAAAAATTCTCTTGTACTTTTCATCTACCTTTTACTTGTTAGTATTGTTTTCTTACTTTTTCTATAAAAATTACTTTAGTTGTATCTACCATTTCCTTTTTTCTATTATAAGTTTTACAAATATATTAACTTTATGGAACTCAATTTAAAATATTACAAAAATCTAAATCTAAATGAGAATAATAACAAAATATTTAAGACTTTTTAAGTTTTCATAAATAAATATCATTGCAAATAATCATTTTATTAAAAAATCACTTATTTATATTTTAAATTCTAATCTAATTATATATTTATTTTATAAAAAGTATTTTTTCTCCCATGTAATGAAGATAAAGAATTTTACACTACATTTGGTTCACTGGAATGGAATAAGGTTTTAATGGAATAGCCATTTTGTAATAATAGAATAAAGAAAATATAAGGATTACGATGTTTGGTTGACTGAATAAAATATATGAGTAAAAGTAGCACATTGTTTGGTTGATTAGAATGCTATTAAAGAATAGGAAAGGAATATATATAAAGTGACCAATTTACCTTCCGTCTTCTTCGTCGTTTCTGCTTCTTTTGTTATTTACATCACAATCTCTCTCTCCTCCAAATTCATCTTCTTCGTTGTTTTTGCTTTCTTCTGCCATCATCTTTTATTGACCACCATTCTAAAACTTACCAAGAGCTTTGCCTTGATGTCCTCTTCCATATTTTCCATTTTTTCTTAAAAATCATCCATAAATTTAAAATTTTCACAATCAAAATTTTATTTTTAAAGTTATTTTAGTTATCAAAAGTCAAAAGATGTGTTGAAACCTATTGGAAAGTAGAAACTTAGAACTTTTCTCTTTGAAACCTAATTTTATCTTTGTAAAGTTTGACTTTGAAATCTATGAAAGAATAACCATGATCTGAAAAAAAAAAAATAAAGTTTGGCATTCATTCAAAATAGTTTCATCCCAAATCTATTCTTGCACATTTTATAGATTATAAAGAAATCATCTTCATCTAATATGACATTTTGATTACCCAAATCTATTTCGGTCTTCAAAGCATGGAGGCATACAATGGTTTCAACTAGTTTTTTTTTCTTCTTGTTCTACTCAAATGGTGATTGAAACCATTGAATAGCCATTCATTGGGGGTGGCACTGAATTGCTATTTAGTGTTTTTGCGAAATTAGCTTGTAATGGCTATACAAGGGAATAGACTTTACAGCCAACCAAACAATTGAATGGCTTTATTGTGTTGAATAAGGTAGGAATGACAATACCATTCATGTGAACCAAACATACCACTAGTAATAAACAATTGTAATATTTTATGTAAATATTAATTGTAATATGTGATGAATAAAGGAGAATTCAAATATTCAACTTTGAAACATCATATGTTGTATATATTATTGTATATTGATTGAGTTGATGTCACACATCAATCGTATCTGAATTCAATTACATTAACCCTTTTTATTACAGTTTTGTTTGTCAAAATTTTGCCTCTTATAAAAAGTTGGTTGTTATAAACCTATAACACCATGCTATTAAAAGACAATATTGGAAAATATGGACATAACATATATAATAAGGATAATTACATGTTTTTATTTACTATCATAATAAGGTTAGCCCAAATTAAAAGTGATCTAATTTGGTTATAATTCTATTGGGCTTTAATTATTAAATAAGTATGGGTCAAATATGTGTAGATACTCTTCTAATCAAATTCTAATTAATGATGGGCTAATTAGAATTTGATTAGAACTAATATTCCAAGGTTATAAATATTAGGGTTATGGTCCCGAAATTACACACAAGATATCTTTTCTAATATCCCATCGTTAGGAAAGAGACAGCATATATTCTCTGAATTTCTTGTGTGCTAATTTGGAAGATCAAATCCCCAAAATCCAGTAAAGCTTCAAAGAATTCATGGATTCAGGTATGCTTCTGCATTTAATTTTATTCTTGATGATTTGACATGATGGATTCTGGTTTATTCAATTTTATTTTAGATTTATTTTATAAAATCTAACAAGTGGCATCCGAGCTTTGTCATGTTGAATCATTGAGAATGAATTGATTCTCTATTTTTTTTTGGATTGATTCATTTTTTCAGATCTTATGGATTTGATATTTTAATTATATATTATATTGATTTTTTTAGATTCTTGATAAATTTTTGAGTTTTGATTCTTTATAAGGTTTTAAATAAAGTTTTAAGTTTTTAATTTTCGTATAACTGGAAAGATTTACAGTTTTGATTGAGAATTAAAAACTGAGGATTTTATGTTGTTTATACAGTTTTAATAAATATTTAAAAAGCTGTGTAGGTTTGGGTTTCATTAGAAACTGTTTATGATATATATTTGATTATATCAATGATGGATTGTTAATCGTTAATCGCTTGTGTTACAGTTTAATGGTTATATATATATATATATATATATATTGTTTTGGAGACACTTTAGTAATTATGTTCAGGATTTTACATGATGATATATGGTTGGTAAAAGAAATTGCTTTAGGTAAAGTGTCTCTTATATACCGATATTGATTGTTTATCAATGGATTCATTATATATGGTGAATCCTTAAGGTTGATGGTAATATTTGTAGTTTTATCGATTCAATTTTATGGTTTCATTATAATCGTTTTTTAATTCAAATCAGATTCAGCAAATGTATAGTTGAATTCAATTTTTATAAATCATTAATCATTGAATTCAATATATAGTTGAGAGAATATATTATTCAGTTTAAGCATATATTTTGGATTTGAATTTACTTGGGATATGTAAAGCAAGTTGATCAGAATTATATTTTTTATGGTTTAATTATGATGAAATTAGGTTTGATGAAAATTGATGTTAACCATAATATGTGTGTAAATAATTTGGTTTTAAGTTTGGTTCTATAATTTTAGGTTTTGGCATCTTATGGTTCCGAATATTTGGTTAAATTATGATGATGTGGTTTATTGTATGAATTATGGGATATGTCAACTGTTATGATTTTGTTTGAAATGTATTCATGTGAATATTTGTTTAATCATAAACACAACTTTAGATTTACATGGTAAATTCAATATAAGTTTTTCTAGTTGATTATAACTACATGTATATGCATGAATTGCTATGGTGTTTTTATTCATGCCAAAATTATGAATACATGTGCTTGTTAATTATTTGGCTTTGAACCTTACATTATTTTTATTTGGTTTTGATATATATGGTTTTGGAACAAAAAAGAAAAAGGAATAGTCAAAAATGAAGGTTTTCGGTTTTTTTATTGCATTATTAAGACAACCTTATTTGGAGTTATTTCAGAGTTTATAAAGCAATAAAAAAATAGTTTTGACATTTGACTATTGGGAAAATTTTAAATTTGAATATTGGTATGTTTATATATATTTTAAAATAACTTAATTGAAGCAAAAAGTCACCAAAGTGATTTTTTTTTGTATAAATTATTTTGTTTTAAAATATAAAAGGTTGTGTGCATGTAACTTAAGTTATGATTGGCCCAAATGAAAGTTAATAATATTACATGTGCAACTATGGTAATAAACATGTGACAATTATTTGGTTTTACATGTGAGTAATAAATTGGCCCAAGGGAATATTTATTGTTCGACATGTTTTTATTGTCAATGTTTGATTACTATACCAAGATATCACTTACAAGTTAATATTTTGTTCAAAAATAAAATATTAATGGAGTGTCCGATATCTTGAGATGAGGTTTACCTTTATTTAAATTATTTTGGTTTAAATTTGAAGTTTTATATAAAGTTATTTATGGTTTATGATTTATTCAACTATTGTTATATTTGCCAACATCATTGTATGTTGCTTTGGGATATATATATATATATATATATATATATATATATGGTTATATTTTTATCTGATTGAAAGATAAAATTAAGGTAAATATTTTGAACAAATAAATTCAGATATTGGCTTTTAATTAAGGATGTCTGATATTTTAAATAAATTAGTTGAAACAAAATGCCGCCAAAGTGACCTCTTTTGTGTAGATTAGTTTATTTGAAATATTAAGATAATTATATGTTTTTGTGATTCATGCATTTATTGATTGACCCAAAGGTAAGTTAATATTTGGCAGAATTTCAAAGACATCCGTGGCAATAAATGTGTGACAATTATAAAGTATTTTATGTGAGCAATAAGTTAGTTCAAAGATTAATTCATTGTTTGACATATTTTATTGTCAATGTTTGATTGCTACAACAAGAGTACCGCTTATTGTTAATATTACTGTCCAAAGACTTGCTATTAATGTTGTGTTTGGTATCTTGAGATGGGATTAGCCATTATCTTGAATTTATTGTTTACTTATGAATATTGATGTGAGCTTATTTTTATCTTTTGTTCTATACTGCTACAATATTTGCTAAATCTATGCCCATGTTTAATGGGACAAATTTCAATGAATGGAAAAGGCACTTACTTACAGTGCTTGGCTGTATGAACATAGACCTTGCACTAAGGAAAGAATAACCTGTATCTCTCACTGCGGAAAGCACCCCTGATGTTAAGAGGGATTTTGAGAGGTGGGATCGTTCAAATTGCAAGAGTCTAATGATCATGAAGCATAGTTCAGAAGCCTTTAAGGGCATAGAATTTGAAGATATTACTTAGGCCAAGTGTTTCCTTGACGAAATTAAGAAACATTTTGCTAAAAATGATAAGGTTGAAATGACATCACTTCTGACTTCTTTGATGTCTATAAAGTTAAGGGTTAAGGAAATTTTGAGTGATCTAAGGGCTATGAGTTTTATAATCCCATAATAAGGAATTTAAGGAGGGAACTACTACATTTTTTGAGGATGTTGAGTTTTGGGGGAGAAATAAGGTTAGAGACATTGCTTTTGAGGAGGAATTGGATTTTAACTCAGTTCCTACTATCACTTTTGACGATATTCAGGTTCTTATACCTATCATTGATCAAGAAGTGAATCTAGAACCTCTACAAGACAATGTTGAACAACTCTCTATTTAAAGTAAGGTAATTGTTCCAGAAGAACAAACTCAACAACCTCAAAAAAAAAAGTGCTATTAAGGAGGTCCACAAGAGAAAGGAGAAATGCTATTCCAGATGATTATGTTGTATTTCTCCATGAACATGAGGATGATAATGGAATAATGGAAGATGATCCAATCATCTTTCATCAAGCCATGAAAAGTTCTAATTCTCAAAAGTGGATTGATGCCATGAAAGATGAGTATAAGTCTATGCAAGACAATAAAGTTTGGGAACTTGTCCCATTACCTGAAGGTGCAAAACCGATTGGTTGTAAATGGATATTTAAAACCAAAAGAGATGCAAATGGTAATGTGGAGAGGTATACGGCGCGTCTTGTAGCAAAAGGATATACTCAGAAAGAAGGTATTGATTTTACAGAGACTTTCTCTCCAGTTTCATCGAAAGACTCCTTTAGGATAATCATGGCTCTTGTTGCTCATTTTGATCTTGAGTTACATCAGATGGATGTTAAGACTGCGTTTCTTAATGGCGACATTGAAGAAACAATTTATATGGTGCAACCGAAAAATTTTGAATCAGAAGACTCAAAAAATATGGTTTGCAAATTAAAAAAAAATCCATCTATGGACTCAAACAAGCTTCCCGTCAGTGGTACCATAAATTTCATCAAATAATTGTTCGTTTGGTTTTGAGATAAATATTGTTGATGATTGTGTGTATCACAAATTCAATAGGAGTAAGTACATATTTCTGGTTCTATATGTTAACGACATTTTGCTTGCCGCTAATGATATAGGCTTATTGCACGAAACCAAGAGGTTTTTATCTAAGCATTTTGAGATGAAAGATCTTGGGGACGCCTCTTTTGTTTTAGGAATTCAGATACATTGAGATTGATCTCGAGGTATTCTTGGATTATCACAAAAGAGCCATATCGATAAAGTACTCAAAAGGTTTGGCATGCAGAATTGTAGACCAGGTGACACCCTTGTGGCTAAAGGAGACAAATTTAGTCTTACTTAATGCCCTAAAAGTAACCTTGAAATTCAAGAAATGCAAAAGATTCCCTATGCATCAGCTGTTGGGAGTTTAATGTATGTTTAAGTTTGTAAGCGTCCGGACATTGCGTACATTGTTGGGATGTTAGGCAGATATTTTAAGCAACCTTGGTTTGGACCATTGGATAGCATCCAAGAGGATTATAAGGCATTTTCAGAGAACAAAAGATTACATGCTCACATATTGGAGGTCTAATCAGTTAGAGATCATTAGGTATATAGACTCCGATTTTGATAGAATATGGATATAAGATTTTTTCACTAAGGTGCAAATTGTGAAAACAAATTGCAATCTTTTATTCCAATAGCAATAGAAGCACATCAAACACATAGACTTTGAGTTCCTGGTTATTAAAGTAAAAGTTCAGAGTGGTTAGGTGCTTATAAAGCATATTAGGACAAACTCCATGATTGCAGCTCCGCTTACTAAGGAACTACACCTAAGGTTTTATGAGAGCACACTGCTCATATGGACGTAATATCATTTAAAGGATATTTGGTTTTGGTGGGAGTTTGTATTTTTAAATGCTTTTATGTTATAGACACATTTTCAGTTATTTCAGTTTAAAGATATTAAGTTTATTTTCTGCAGAAATAAAGTTTATTTAGTTTATTCACACTCTGATTTTGATAAGGTTTGATCTCACTAAAGAGGACCAGTTGGAAATAGACATATTTAGATCATATTGCATGTAATTTCCATGCTACACATCCATACTTGATCTATGTCATTTGGTTGTGTTAATATACGTAATCATGGATGGATTTAGTTACGATATATGTAACGAAAGTCGCCTTGGTTCTATGCTAACATAATTAATGGACGAGATTGTTCGGAATACCTTTTGGATATGATAGTAAAATTTGAGCTCATAAGGTTATGTAATGACATGTAATTAGTATATATATGTGGTCCAAGTGAGAGATTGTTGGAAAATATGGACATCACATATATAATAAGGATAATTACATGTTATTATTTACTATCATAATAAGGTTAGCCCAAATTAAAAGTGATCTAATTTGGTTAGAATTCTATTGGTCAAATATGTGTAGATACTCTTCTAATCAAATTCTAATTAATGATGGGCTAATTAGAATTTGATTAGAACTAATATTCCAAGGTTATAATATTAGGGTGGTCTCAAAATTATACATAAGATATCTTTTCTAATATCCCATCGTTAGGAAAGAGAGAGCATATATTCTCTGAATTTCTTGTGTGCTAATTTGGAAGATTAAATCCCCAAAATCCGGTAAAACTTCAAGGAATTCATGGATTCAGGTACACTTCCGCATTTAATTTTATTCTTGATGATTTGACATGATGGATTCTAGTTTCTTCAATTTTATTTTAGATTTATTTTATAAAATCTAACAGACAATTGTTATAAACCTATACTAGAATTCATATAGTGATTTTTTATCAAATAAAAAAAAAATTGTGAATTATGTTAAAAGAAAGGAGAAAGAAAGTGAGAATCAAATCAATAAAATTAAAATTAGGTGTGTGGTAGGTACATGCATTACTACTTTTATGCATATTTTATTTTACATTCATTTATATGATTAATTATGAAGTTCATAACTGTAAGAAGTTCAATTAATCACTATGAGTTATCAAATTAAATTAATTAATTTCTGATGAGTTATTAAATTCAAGTAATTAATTTATAAGTTTATAATGTTCCAAACTCATAATAGAATATTTAATTATGAAATTAATAATTTATTGAATTGATATCTTTAATTCCACTAATTGAATATTATTTTTTTTTACAATATATTGTTATTTATAACTAATTTAATAAATAATGTAATTCATAACTTCTGTTGTTGTTTTAAGTGAAAATAAAATATAAAAAAAATTAATTCTACTAAAAACTTGGTTGTCATGGCAAGTGATTGTTATAGATTAGACTGATTGTATAAAATTACAAAAAGAAAAACATAAATATTATAATAATAGATCATGTAGAATTTTATTCTTATATATTGTTTCTAATTTAAATTTTTTGTTATTAAATGTAGATTATTAATTAAATTTAAATATTGTGACCACTAAATAATTTATCTCTGTTTTAATTTTAGTAGTGTATGTAATTTGTAAAAAATAATGATAAACTTAAAAAGACTTTTAAAATGGTTTTAAAATTTACAACGAGAGAAATTACAAGTTAAATTTTGAATATAAACAAATTAAAAGGACTTATTATGAAAATATAAATTGTAGAAAACCATTAAAAATTATATAAAAAAGATGGAGGGGTTTATGTTGCAATTTCCCACTGCACAAAAACATACTTTCTTTTATTGCCATATGTCAAAATTTTATAGTGTCAACACATTAAAAATTTAAAATACTTGTAATAGAATATATATATATATATATACATATATATATATATATATGACATAAAACAAATATGATATAAATTAACATATTATAGACTAGAAAATTTGTCGAGTTCAGTCTTTGAATATTGAAACTTGAATCAGACTCATAATTTAATGAATAAATCTTTTATTCAAATTTATTTTTTGAACATAATATTTTTGTTTAAACTCTTTTAAATTTTGAATAAACTTTCGATCCTGCATGGTTAATCTAATCTTTTAAGGATATGCAAATAATCGAATATTATATATATTAAAATGAGTAATTTTGCTAAAATCTTCTTATTTTTAGAATATATTTTTAAATTAGTAATATTTATTTATATGCATTTATATATACTTTTAAACCTACTTTAAATCATTTAATTTTGTTAAATAATGGGAAATAAAAACTTATACTCAAAATAAACATTTAAAAGATTGTTTATAGTTACGAGTTTAAAGCTAGCTATTATATTAATATTAGCATGATTTTCATCACGTTTTGTGTTAAATTAATTATTTTTGGGTTAAATTATAGAGTTAAAATTTAAAAGTTATAATGTGTTGTATAGTTTTTATATATAATTTTCAATAATTTAATTTTTTTATTTTTTGAATTTAAAAATTTAGGTTGGTTGTTTATACAATTAATTTTTTTTTTGTTAAATTAACTTGTGTGACATTTTAAAATTAAAAAAAAAAACCTCCTTACTTGATAGTCATGTGACAAAAAAATGGCACTGCAATAAACTTAAATTTAATATAGAATTTTAATGATGTTAATAATTCTTAAAATTCACATCAATATTTTAATCAGAATAAAGTATTTAGACTAACTAATGACATTATTAAAATTAAGGTACCAAATTAAAAAGTATAAAGAGTAAATCTAGCAATAAGGTGTGATGTTGTAGTTGTTCATTTCATCCCTTAACCATATTGTCAAGGGTTTGATCCCCACTTTTGGGAATAGAACACATATCATGGTTAGTTGTTTCTCTCTTAGAGAGTACCTGCAACAAGAAGATTAGTCATTATCATAAATGATGGATACCTAAATTATAAAAAAAAAGAAGAAGGAGAAATTAAACCTCAAATTTGAGCATAATATAAATCTCAAAATTGAAATTTAACTTTTAGATGGGCAGGTGTCATAGCTTTAGTGCCTTCCTTAAGATTGCGAGTTCCATGCTACATGCGTTGTACGTGGTTTACGTGTTTATTTTTTAAAGTTATCAAACAATATATTTTTATAATTTTAAAAACATGTATATTTGCTAATTAAATCAGAATTTGTCTAAAGTATAATAAAAGTTGATTAGTTTTGAAAAATAATTGAGAGAAAAAAATAATATTTTAAATGTAATAAAAATAAAAAAGTTGGTAAGTAGTTATATAAAATAACTTGTGAATATCAGTTCAAATTTCAATTATAAAGGACCATTACTTTAATACTTTATTACCTTTGATATAATATTTCACAACAATGGCAAACAATATATTATTAAAATCAAATAATAGTAAAACTAGTTAATATCAAATAATAATAACTAAACATCTCAAATAATAATAAAAATCACACCTTTGGAAACAAAAACTATTAAATAATGTAAATATATGATTGATTTTTCCAATAATTTTTTAGATGTTACTTTGAATGAAAATATCTTATTAATGCACATTTTATAGTGTTAAATATTAATTTTAATTGATATATAATTGTAGCTAGTGGCGGAGCTAGAAAATTTTTTTTGGGAGGGCCGAAATTAAATTGTATATTTTTATAATAGTAAAAATGTAATTTCACCGTTTTAATAGTCTATATATTTTTAATTTTTAAATGATCAAATCAAATTTTTATTGTTTTTTTGAGGGACAAAGTATAATTTTACCATTACTAATTTAAATTTTTATAAATTATAAAAGGCTTAAATGAAACATTTTCTATTTTAAGAGGGGTCGAGGCCCCTGCCTACCCCCTTGCTCCGCCACTGATTGTAGTATTAAACAAGTGATAAATAATCTAAAATTAATAAACGTAATTTAATATTGATCCAAAGTCTAGTTAAGTAATAATAACTATTACATTGAGAATGAAAACATGATTAATAGATAAATAAATTTATGCATTATAGATTAGATTACCTATATAGTAATATAATGTTAATCTCGCACATTTAATTTTTATTAATTATAAAAAGTTGACTTTACATTATTAATTATTATCATATTTAAAATAAAATTATATTTATTTAATTTAAAAATTAAATTTATTAATTTATCTAATTATATTGAATGATTAATTAATAATATAATATTTTTTTATGTAAAAACTTTTAATAGATATGACCAAGCTTAGTTAATTGCATATTATTATACTATTATATTAATTGATATTCAATTAACATTACTTTTGTTGTTATCACATAATAATGCTAATAAATTATTATTTTATTAATTTAATAATATAATTAACAATAAAATGATTTTCATCAATATATTTCGGATAAAAAAAATCATATTAATGGCACAATAAATGTGAAAGCAAGTGGAAGGTGAAAGATGATGGGAAGAATGGGGGATGGTATTAGTATTCAACAATAATAAATGCCCATTCGTATCGTACAATAAGTCCTAGAATCATTCCCTCCCTGCTTACTTTTGGTTCCACGTTATGCTCAAAAGGTAACGTCTCGAAAGGAGAGGTTTATTAATCACACAGAATTTCGGTTTAAATAGAGATAATATTTTAGAATAATTATGAATTTAGATGTAAAATTTATAATAAAAATTTTGAAGTGAGAATAATGAAAATTAGAATATTTTTAATTCATAGACCAAATTAAGTTTTTTTTAAAGGGTAAATTATAAGATACACATTCAATTATAAAAAAAATCATTTTAAGTATTTAAAATAAAAAAATTACAATTTAAATACCCACATTACATAATTCATTCATATTGGTCACTCTTGTTAAAATCTCAAATAAAAATTTGAATGACATTTTTTTTTTAAATTTCTATTTTCCACCTAATTATCATTTATCCATGTAATAATAATTCATTAAAAAAATTATCATTTTAATCCCCTTAACTTCAATTTAATTTAAATAAGGTAACCTTAAAAAATTTGAGACATTTGCATTTTGTGAGCCTTAATCTTGTAGGCATTTCACACCTTGATTCCTCCTCCGGTGAATTCTCATTTCCATTCGTTGGAACATCAATCATCAACATCCCTTCTTGCCTACCACTGGTAGATGCCATGGCGGAGGAACCATTAGAGGAAGATGATGCTGAAGCAACCTCTTCCAAACAGGCGCCGCCGCTACTAACCTGCGTGACCCCAAATCAACACATTTGTAGGGAAATTAGGAGAATCTGTTGAATACCTTGAACCCGAACCATCATTTGGAGACTGAACTGAACTTCGACATTGGCTTCATCTCCTGAAACAAGGTGACTTGGATTCTTAGACTCACCACCAACAACAATGGGGTTTCTTCAAAGAGGACAAGTGGAGTGTGATTGAAACCACATATGAATACAACCAACGTGGAAACCATGGTTACATTTAGGAAACAGCCTAACTTTCTCTCCTTCTACATGCTCACACAAGCAAACCGCACATTCAAGCCCTTCTTTGAACTCGTCTTGACGGAAAATTAACATTGGGACTGAAGCGTGAATGGTTCAATCGAGACCTTTAGTTGCACGTTGAGGGTGAGCAGTGTCTTGCCCTACAGCAAAGCCGAAACATGTGAACCTTCTCAATTCCTTCCTTTTCACTACTGCATTAGCAACTCACACCAGAGGCTCAAAACATGCAAATGTCCCAATTTTTTAGTGTTACCTCGTTTAAATTAAATTGAAAGTTTGGAACTGAAATGATAATTCTTTTAATGGCTTACAATACGTGGATAAATGATAATTACGTCTAAAATCAAAATTTAAAAGAAAAATACATGTTAATTTTTATTTAATATTTTATCGGGAGTGACCAAAATGAACGAACTATATAATATGAGTATCTAAATTGTATATTTTTTTTATTTTAAGTTCATAAAATAAAAACTTTTAATAATTAGATGACAATTTATGTAGTTTATCCCGTTTTTAAACTACAGATTTATGATTAAACTTATCTCACTAAAATAAAGAATAGTTGAGTGTTGTCATTTTTATTTTAGTAAGATAAATTATATCATAATTTTTTTGTCTTAAAAAGATTATTTAAGAGCTCTCATCATAGTTTTCTTCAAAAAAGAGTTCTACTTATAGTTGTTACTAAACTCATTGGCTTAACTACGTAGGAGCCAAAGGGGGGCTTGCCCCCTAAGTTTGGAAAATTTTGATTATGTCTTTAAATTTTTAAAAAATTTTAATTAGACTCCAAAAATTTTAGAAAATTTAGCTAAGTTGTTTAAAAGTTCTAAAAAAAAATTAAACATTCCAAAGTTTTTGAAAATTCACATAAATCTTCTCAAAATTTTAAAAGTTTTAATTAAATGTCTCAAATTTTTTTTGAAATTTCTAATTAAGCCTCTAAATTTTTGAAAATTTTAAATAGGCCCAAAAACTCAATGGCACCCAACTATTATTTTAAATTAAGTATCATTTAATTAATGTTACATTTATATACCAATTAAAATTAGGGTAAATTGCACTAGTAGTAGAGCTGATCATGGTCGGACCGGGCCCAAACAAAATTCTAAGCCTGTTTTCTAGGCTCGGGCCCAGCCTTATCCGAAATATGAGCCTAAAAAATTGTCCAAGCCCAACCTAAAATAAAATTGCTAAGCCCGAGCCCGACCCGGCTCGGCCCATATTAATTTTTTTAGCTTATTTTATTAAATAAAAAAATTTTAAAATATAATTAATCAAATACATTTAAAAACATAAAAAACAAATATTAAAAAAAGAAAAAAATAAAAAATGATACTAAAACAATTCTTAAAACAATACACAAATTGAAAATATAATAAAAAGTGGTTATATTAAAATTGAAACAAGTTAGAACTAAAATAATAACCAAATTAATAATAAAACAAAAGTTTTACAATATCGAAATAATTTTAAAAACAACAACAGACAACATAATAAATAGCTACAAAAGAACAATAAAACACCACAAAAAGTAGCACCAAAACAACATCAAAACAGCACCAAACAACATAAAAACAACACAAAAATAGCACCAAACAGCACAAAAAACAACATCACCAACAACACCAAAACAGCACCAAAAACTTGCAAAATATAATCAACTAACCAGAATATCTATACATTAACCAATCAACATATTTAATTTTATAACAAACTATAAATTGTAAGCTAAATTAAATTGTCAACAATTAGAAAGGAAGGTAACCTGAAAAGCAATCGAAGAAACATCATCCTCATCATTCTTGCAACCAATTTCTAATATGAAATAAGAATAAATAATTAGATAATCAAATTGATAAAAAAAATATAAAATTACAACAATAAAACGAGAATAATAATTACCCATTGAAAATCCCTTAACTCGCATCCAATCATCAAAGCAAATAATGACTTTAACCGTTTTTGGCTTAAGTGAACTCCTCAAATGTGTGATAACTTTCTTACCCATGTTAAAAGCTAATTCGGAAGCTACAGTCGGTATTGGAATTGCCAAAAGATCAAGAGCCAATAATGAAAGCTCATTATATCGAACTGAACTTTTGCTCCAAGTTTCCAAAACATCAATTTGACTATTCAACTCAAGCTCCGGTTCTTCCAAATAAATGTCCAACTTTGACTTTTCACTCTTAGTGCTAGATTCATTTAAATACCATTTATAATCATCACTCTCATTAAAACCTCCCCTAAAATCAACACTATTAACATTGTGTTGATGCAAACTAGAATCAACAGGATCTTTATTCGAAACATTAGAACTTTTAGCCAAAGAGGAAGACGTGGATTTGGATTTCTTAACATACTCGTCAAACAAGAGTTTAAGTGTAACACCCTAAACTCGGCCTAGAAGTTTAGACTGAATTCAGGATGCTACATTGATCATCAAAGTGATCGTGGGAAAAGTTTTACAAAATAAGTTATCATATCTAACCGAATATTCAATTGCTTAAAAATTATTTAATAAAAATTATAGATAAGTTTAATAAATAGTCGGAATCCAATAAACGAGTAAAAATTTAAAACAAAAACTGTACCACAATATTATAAATCTTTACAATTCCAAACAGTGTAATCAAATATAAATAAAAAAATAAAACCAAAATAATCTTTTGCAACTGTGATTGTCCGAGGCCTCCCAACAACAAAATTTCAAAAGGTACCTGAGAGGGAAACAGAAGAGGGGGTGAGCTACACGAGCTCAGTGTGAGAGCAAAATGAGTATTTACAGAATCAGAAACGAAAAGCCAGCAAGCAATTTAGATGCGGAACATACTTACAGAGCTATACAGAACTAGTTCGTACATTTACAATGGATGTACCGGCAGATAACAATATTCAGAGCATGTTAAAAACATACTCAGTCGCACAGTCGCAGTACCATTTAGTCACAGTAACAATAGTTCTCAATCAGTCATACAGTTACTATAACTATATAGTCGGCCAGTTACAATTAGTGTCTACAAAACTCACACAATCATATGTGTTTTTTAGTCGACAGAAATATTCAAATGCACAGTGGTGTCATTCAGTGAAACAGAAGCATACAACAGTTGTGATGCACGCAGATCACACAAAGAAATGTGCATGTATACAGTTGAATTATAGAATAACCTACCCATCCAGCTAACATACCTTTCCGTCCATCCCTACACTTACTGTGGGGTTTAAAAACACCTACCCATCCCTACACTCCAAGGCAACAATGGCCATCAGTAAGTCCACGACCCACAGGGTATTGGGACTACTCACGACCTTCTGGGTATGAAAGCTATTAGTAAGTAGATAAATTACCAAATCATATATTACGCAGCAAAGCTGACGTATAAGCTATACAGTGCCATGCGGTAAACCGCAGTACAGACGTGCAGTATGAACTACCAGATTAGATCAGGGTACGTAGCATAACTAACGTACATGTGGTTACGATGCGATAAACTGCTATACCGATATCAGTAAAGTCTACGACCCTCAGGGTATTGGGACTGTTCACGACCCTCTGGGTATTGGAACTATCAGTATGTAGTTAAACTGCCAATTCAGTTCAGTATCAGTCTTTCTTCTCTTCAAAATCCCATCCCAAAACACTTTATGTATATGTATGTATGTATGTAGTCTCATGTACAAAATCAGAATACTAATTCTAGACAGTCATTCAGAGGTAAACACTCGCATTCAATCAATTAGAATCAGAAATGAGCACACTCATTTACTTGGTTTCAGTATTCCTCATGCCATGCAATCAATCACTAGCAACACACAATTCAAGCCCAGAACAGAGTCATAATTACCCTCACTAAAGCTTAACTGAGGGTTGAAATGCAGGGAGTCACAATTACACTTAAATTTGACCTAAAACCAACATTTGGCGAGATAGGGCCACACACCCGTGTGCTCTAGCCGTGTGGGATAACATAGGCCGTGTGGGGGTCCAAACGCCCGTGTAGAAGGTGGTACACGGTCGTGTGGAAGAGGCACACGCCCGTGTGATGTGAAGCAGGGACAAGACCGTGTGATCAGGCCGTGTAACTCACTGTCTAATTTCGCTAAAATTAAATGCAGGGTAGACATGACCGTGTGAGGGTCTCACACGCCCGTGTGCCATACTAGACACAGCCGTATCTATAACACACACCCGTGAGGGATCCTTAAATCCCCAAATCAGCCAACAACTGTGTGGCCAGGCCATGTGACTCCAAATCATTGAATCCCTAATTCCCAAATTCACAAGCCCGTGTGCTTAGAGGACATGGCTGTGTGAGAAACAATAAAAATCCCCAAATCGGCCACATGGCCGTGTGGCACCCAGTTCAGCCTAAAAACCCTAACTTCCAATTTCACACGGCTGTGTAAGTCGATACACGCTCGTATGGTAGCTAGAGAGGTCGCGAAACCACCCCAAAACAGCCCCGAATTCGTCGTTCAAGCTACTTAAACCGTCCCTAACCTTAGCAAATCGAAAGCATATCAGATCAAGGAGTACTACACTCCCTTTCAGCGATCAAAAATCTAAAATCAAGGGGGTTAACACATATTCGAAATATGCCAAAGCAAAAATTCACAAATTAAAATAATGTAGATAAGATTCGAATTGCACACTTGATTCGGTAACAAAGAAGACGACAGAGGAGTGGGATTCTCGAAACCAAAAGCCCAAACCGTCTTTATACAAAAAGAAAATAAGGAAGAAAATCTTAGGAGAAAGAAAAACAGAACGTCCAACCAAGAAAAAAAATACATGAACCAAAATAAAAAAAATATAATAAAAATACTGATCAAAATATAAATGGTTAAAATAATTTAATTTCAACCAAAAATAACTTCACCAAAATGCTCAAACCAAGACTCGAACCCTGAACCTTGAGGCACACTAACACTCCACTTAACCACTAGACCAGCAGGCCCATTCTTGTCATCCTAACGCACAACTAAACACATAAGTGCAACCTTCTTACTGTCCCTAACCGCAAAACCCAAAACTTCTAGGCCCATAATTCGGGGCGTTACACTAAGATTGCTAAGAATGGTTTCAATAAAATCTGAAGCATGAATACCATAGATTGTAGTAAAGCAATATTGCACATAATTTAACTGTAACGAAGATCTAAAATTACAGCACATGACAATATCAACAAATACTCAACCCAATATTTTTTAAATTTCTCTTGCATTTTCTTAACCATTGGAGTTAAAAAAGAATAATGACCTTTAACTGTATCAAGCAAGACCTTGTAAACCTTCTAAACCCCTCTAAAATAAAAATTAGCCTTTGGATAATTAGAACCAGAAAAATCGCAAGTCACATCATAAAAGACTTTTAAAAATTTGTAAACAATAGCAACATTTCTCCACTCCTCGTTGGAAAGTGCAAATATTTGATAATCTTTATCCAGTTGGCCCCAATAATCTAGCACATCTTTATAGTAAAGAGAAGATTCAAGCATCAAATAAGTAGAATTCCATCTCATACACACATCTTGACGCAGCTTTTTTGTCACATTCAAATGAAAACTTTTGTCAGCCACATCATAAAATCTTTTCCCACGAATTCTTGACTTTTTTATGTACTTAGTTCCATTTCGAATCTTACGAACAACATCGTCAGCAAGTACCTAACCAGCTTTAACTATAAGATTCAATATATGTGCACAATATCTAACTTGAAAAAAAGCACCATCACACAAAATAGCTCAGTTCGCACAAATACGATATTTAAGACAAAAAACCATAACATCATTATAAGAAGCATTATCCAAAGTGATGCTGAAAATTTTCTTGTCTATACCCCATTGAGATAAACATTAAACAAGTTCATCCACTATGTTCAAACTATCATACAGAGGATAAAGCTCTAAACCTTATGATTCTCTTTTGTAGCTTCCAATCTTTGTCAATCCAATGAGCAGTAATACGAATATATTCATCATTAGTATGCTCTGAGTTCCAATTATCAGAAGTTAGACAAATTAAACTAGGTGCTTTAGCCAACTCTTCTTTAACACGATCTCTCTCTTTTGCATAATACATTAGGACATCCTTAGTAGCTGTAAATCTAATTCTTAAAATTAGGACTAGCAATTCTCGTCATGTATCTAAATCTTGGTTCTTCAATTGTCCTAAATGAATGCTTGCCACATACAAGAAAAGTAAAAACAGCTCGACGATAATCATCAGCATCAAACTTGTAGTTTTTTATAGATGGACCACCTTCTAATAATGGTTGAGTGGCTATGGTGTATTGAGTGAGGTCATTATTAACTTTTTTCAAACAGTGATTTAGATGACGTCTTAAATGAGAGGTTTCACTGAAAGATTTAGCAGATAAGATACTCTTACAGTGATTACATTGTGCCTTCAATTCATTTTTGTTCTCGCATTCAAGCTTTTTCATTTCATCCCACACCTTTGAAGTGGTAGAATTTTGACGTTTGAGAGCAGTTTCATACTCATTAAACCCATCGTCCACAGGTATAGGAGTGTTCGACTAGCCATAGTCATAAAAATCAAGTCCTGAAATCCAAATAAACCAAAAGTTTATATAATTGTTCAGCAATTGTATATAATATATGAATTATTCCATATTATTATTTATTATCACAAAATATTAGCCCGAATTAGCCCAAATTATTCCTAAAAAAAGGAAGATACGGAATTTAAGTAAGTTTCAGAGCAAGAAAAATGGCAGAAACATTTGTACTTTTGCATGTTTTCAACGTAAAATAATGGTATAACATGATTTTTTTACAGTGCTGGTTGTAGTTTCCAGCAATTAAAAGAAGAGAAAAACTAGAAACATCAATAAGACAGTGAAACTATTAAACGCAAGTTAAAAAAGACAAAAGTAAAACTAATGAACCCAAGTCTCTTTGAGTTAAAGATAAAGATAGCTTCTTCTAGTACAGTAATAATGATTATGTAATGTCAATAAAGCTTGAAGTAAAGTTTAATTATCTTTTGACAGAAGCTCCAAGAATCTTTTTAACTTGTTATCTCTCATTTAAATATTTTTTCTATAAAAGATTTAAATACTTATATTGGACATTGAGATTTTGCATGATTAAGACTGTACCTAAGATTTGGTTTGCATAGAAAAGAATAGTATAAAAATAAATTAAAGACCAACTTTTCCATTTTCAAATATTGGAATCTGAGAACTTCAGAGTCCAAAACCAAAGACTCAATTCTCAAGTTCCAACAGAGGAAATGGGTATTTGGGAAGTTTGGCACGGGATTTTTAAGTTATAACATCTCTACAATGCTTTAGCAGTAACAGTATCACTAAGAAAGATTGAATCACCCTAGAACTCTAAATTAGAAATTACTATACTATTTAAAAGTTCACTTTCTTTCAATGCATGGTTAAAGAAAAGAAACTGGATTTTGTTTTTTATTGTATTCTCTGAGTAAGCCAAATAGAAGATTCTAAAACCTAAATAGCAATTTGATACACTTGAGCATTTATGCTATTCCTTAAAAAAATAAATAAAAATTCTTCAATCCCTGGCGAATTCCCAGCTTAAGTAAGTAAATAATAATAAAAAAGGCTGAAAGTCCAAATCTCCAAGACTCCATTATAATTGCTCAAGAAGAACTAAAGCTTTATAAAAATAATGTAATGCACTTAAAAGTTGGAATAAATCTCAATTACTAAAATAAAACACAAAACCAAGCTTTGATAAAGTTAACAAAAAAAAGAAGAAGAATTATTTGAAAATAATAGAAAAGAGAAGCTCTGTCATAGATCTAAAAATTTGAAATTCTTAAACCCCAGCGATCCAACAACCATCATTACTAACCAAAATAATTGAAACGTAAAAAACTAATAGCTACGGTTAAAAATATTTTAAAAAGAAAAAGAAAAAGCTTACTATGTTATGGGGAGCTCCGAGACTGTAAATGAAGAAGCGTGGAGAGGTTTTCTCTACTATCTTTTTTGGCCTCTCTGCCTATTTTTTCTCAATTTTTTGAAAAAAATGCGAAAAAGCTAGAGACAATGAGCTGAGCTAAGCTTAAGGCTTTTAAGAGCGTTAGGTTGTTTGATATAAGCAGGTGGGAGGTAGAGATAAATGTGGAGACTGGTGAGCAGCGCCGACAGACAGCATTGCTAGATTGGTAGAGGTAGAGGTTAGTTAGGGATTTTGATTTTGGAAATGAGAATAAGGTGGAGGAAGGCGTGGAATGAAAGTGAAACTAAAAAAAAGTACAATTAAAAAATAAAAAATGATTAAAAATAAAATAAAATATTTAGTATGTAATTTGGGTTGGGCCGGGCCAGGGCCAAAAAAATCTTACTCGAAGCCTGGCCCATTTTCTAAACGGGCCTTTTTTTTGTCCAAACCCATTTTTCGGGCCTATATTTTTACTTAAACTCTCCCATTTTTCGGGCGGACCTTTGGGCCGGGCCGAGTTGCCCGGTCCATGATCAGCTCTAACTAGTAGTCACCCAACTATTAGTAAATTTCTTTTTCATCACTTTATTATTCAATTTTGTCTTTTTTCAGTTATTAGCTAGCTAACAGTGGTAGCTTTAAAAATAGGCATAATAGCAACTATAACCCTTGACATTTTGTAAATTATGTCAATTTAGTCTTAATTCTAAAAAAAAAAAAAGATTAACTATCATAACTCAAAATTAGGGCTAGAAGAAATGGGGATAAAAAATTAGATTTTAATATATTATAGGAATAGGGTAAGTGTGTAATGCCCTAAATAATTTATCTCTGCTTCTATAATTATGTGACAAATATTTGTCTGCTTTAATGGTTAAGTGTTCTAGGTGTGTGTGAGAGGTCTCAAGTTCAAGCCTTATCTTTGGTAAAATTTGGAATTTTTCTGACATAAGCCCTATCCTTGCTTAGTGGACTTATATTTAATTATTTGTAAAACCATATTAGAATGAGCCTGTTAATTCAAGTGGTAAGGGAGTCTGTGTGTTGGGTGGAGGTCCTATGTTGGAGTCCTTGCATGAACGTGGGTATTATTTTTGCTTAGTCGTTTGATAGAGTTTCAGTTGTGTTGGAATTCTGAGGGAGTTATCAGTAGTGGGGTAGTGGAGAGAATTAAGGGATTTGGGGAATATCTTTTATTTTGTTTTTTTTGAAAATTTTCTCTTTCTTCAAGAAAAATCTGACGATAATTCCTTTGTCTTTCTCTTCCTGTCGTTTTTCTTCCCCATCTCTACGACCTTTTGTTTTACTTCTTTTTCGTTTGGTTCCTAATCTATGGTTCAGCCGTGCTTTTGGAATTGTTGGGTTCTTCTCTTTAGTGTGGAACATATTGTGGAGCAGAGAATCACACTTCAACAGTTTAGAACGCATAAAGGTGGTTGGTCGATGCTTGTCTTGGAGTGCTTGGGAGTGTTTTTGCAGTGATTCAGTAAAAAGTGTGTGTTCGTAACGCAGAAAAATAGGATTTGGAAAAAGCTGAAATTGTAATTTATCGATGCCACATGGGCGTGTGTTCGCTAGTGTGGTAGGCCGTGTGCGATGACACGATCGTGGAATCGACGAAGGCTAGGCCGTGTGCAAGACATGGCCATGTGATGGCCGGAGTGTGGCCATGTGAGCCACACAGGCTAGGGAAAATTGGACATGTGTGCCCATACGGGCACACCACATAGGCTTGTGAATTTTGGGCGAGGCTGTGCGATTTGCACGGGCAAGGCCAATCTGGACGTGTGGGCTACATAGGCGTGTGGGCCACACGGACAAGCCATACGGGCTTGTGGGCCCATTTATCTGAATTTTTCCCTAGGGTTACACGAGTCGTCCCAAACAATTATAGGCCTACTGTAAGATCAGTGAGGGCTAAATGAACCGTAAATTGTAAGATCTAATTGTTTGATATTCTGATCTGATTAGGATACTGATGCATGTCTACTTGCACTATTATCTGCATATCTACAATCTATATACGTTTATGTGTAAGCATGTAAGCATGGTAGACAATTTATCTGTATTTGTATATTTCTGTATCTGATATTGGGGATGGGATGATGTATTTTGGAGGAAGTGTCCTGAAAGACAATTTATACCTATTATCTGGCAGCCTGACATCATTATATCTGTTATGTGCCACATCGGTACTATATGGTGTGTAGAGCTGGGTGGGTGTTTTAAACCCCACATGGTGTGTAGGGATGGTCGGAGATGATGTGTAGAGGTTGGGGGTAGGATTTGATTTTTTATTTTGATTTGTACATCTGTATCTGTATCTAAGATGGGCTTAGGCCCGAATCTGTATCTGTATCTGAAATGGGCTTAGGCCCAAATTTGTATATATCTGATTCTGATTTCTTGTATGTGTGCATGCTTAATTCTGCTGGGTTACACACTGAGTTTACGTAAACTCACCCCTTTCTGTCTGTTTTGTACAAGTAATCCACAGAGTTAGGCGGATTGGTGCAGCAGAGGACTCGACGGTGACCACTCGCCATAAACTGTTTTATTTTGCTTTATGGTTTATTTAAGTTTTGGCATTAGGATTTGAGAGTTTGTAATTTCTAGGACTCTTTGGACTCTTCTAACTGTTTTCTTTATTTTAGGTTTGACTGTATTTTATGATTTTATTACTGCTAAACTTGACAAAAACTTAGATTTTATCAAAAGCAAAGGTTTCATAAAATTTTGAACGATTTTCCTAAAAACACCGATTTTTTAAGCTTCTGCTATAGATATGTTTTACCTCTCAGCAACTAATTGAATAAGAGTTTTGAAATTAATAAAAGCAATAAGGGTTAACGAACCAATATGGTTTTAACTTAACGACAACGTTTTTCAACCCCATTTCATGTGACACTTCCAAATTTAGCCATAACGTCTACGCCAAGTTTGGGGTGTTACAAAGTGAATTTAGAATGCCTTAAAAATTATTGTTGATAAGGAATTACAAGAATAGACCACTAGGCTTAATGGTAAGGTATTAAGTAAGCTAATGTTCTAGGTTCAAACCCCTTAAATTACACTCTGTTGATTTTTTTCCATTTCCTCTAATGCTTGACCATAACCTTTAAAAATAATTTCTTGAAGCCTTATGTCAAAAATAAGCTTGCTGGTTTAGTGGTAAAGCCATAGCTTTTCCTTACGTCTCAAGTTTGAAACCTCTTGTCTGCCTCTTTCAAAGAGGAAAGAAGTTTTATAAATAGCCAATCTTTTCAAAAACCTAGAAGATTCTCTCTTTTTCTTCTTCTTCTTCTTCATTGCTGAAACCACTTTATTCAACCAAAGATTTCAATATTTTCAATTGCATCCTTCTCCTCCCAGTGATTGCCCATTTTTTCATCCAAAAAAAATTAAGGTTTTTTATGTCTTCAATCAGGTGTGGGATCTAAACTTAAACTAGTGTATATGATTAATCAATTGAACTATTAAAAGTTAAAGCAATCTGTTATGTGATCCTTTAGAGAATAATATGCGAACGCCCATGTTATATAGTATGACATAATATGTAAATCCCCATGTTATATAGTATGTGATTTAATATGTGCGAACCTTATACGTATTAACCCATTTTTTAGTGGTGTCAAAAATAATGGTTTTGGGGCCACAGATCTGATGAGTGAGCCCATAAATATTATTATTTAATATTTACGAGTCAAATATAGTATTATATTAAATTTTAATTTGATAATTTTTGTTATTTGAATGAATAGTTAAGTTCAAGTGATTTTGAAAAACAAGGTATCAAAAATTTGTTTCTATAAACTGAGCTCGTAAATATTTATATTAAATATTTACAGAGTGATTATATAGGTATTGAAGTTTTGTCTGGAAATTTTAATGTTTAGATAGTTAATTAAGGAAAAAGGACTAAATCGTAAAGCTACAAAAGTCAATCACTATTAATTTAATTAAACTAAATGGCTAAGAAACCATGAATTAAGGGGTTTTAAAAGATAAATATACCCTGTTTATTATATTGGACGGTTTAAAGGTGTAAAGTTAAGAAATTTTAGTTAAATTACAAAGGTTATAATGGTAAATTAATAAATAAATTAAAAATAAACAAAATAGGACAAATGAGTTATCATATTCATTTCAACACCCCACCGAATGTTAGGTGAAAAACACCATTGTTAAACGTTCTAAGCCTTTGGTCAAGGCTATTACACTTGTATGGTATGTATTTTTAATTCGTTTCTAGTAATTTTTATGTTTTTGATATCGTTGTAGCTTAATCTAGCTAACCTGGGGACAATTTGTATCACTGTTAAATGTTTAGAATTTTATCATGGATGAATTTGTGATGTTATGGAATTTTTATGATAGATTATTAAGCTTGATAATTAAATAGGACTATTTTGTAAAATGATTTTAGTTAATTTTAAAGTTTGTAGACTAAATTGTTAAAATAGTAAAATCATATGAAATTCTTGTAAAAATTTGTTAAATATGGGCTGTATAGGGACTATATAAAATCCGGCTAGCATTGTTTGGGTTAAATTATGATAGATTTAAAAGTTTCGGGTTTAGGGACTAAATTGAGTAAAAGGTAAAAGTTTAGGGTAAAAGTTTAAAATGTTGATAAAGGGTTATATATGTGAATTTAATTGTTTTAAAGTAATTGAATTGGTTAATTGAATGGAAATATTATATTTAGATCAAGAAACAGATCAATTGGTTGATAATAGCGGGAAATGAAAAGTCGTCGACTAATCGTCGTTGAAGTGTTTGTAGCAGTTGTGTTTAGGTATGTTTGATATTGTATAAACTTGTTAATTGTTGTTTTTGGTAGCATGTTAAACATTGTTCATGTTAGGTATAGTTTAAATTGAATAATAAATGACACTTAGTAATTTTAGACTAAATATTGAATAATTTTAGTAATTTTAGACTAAATGTTGAATAATTTGATGAATATGCTTGGAAAATGAGAAATATGTGGATGTGTACTTGAAATGGTATAATGAAAATAAATTTAAATGATTGGATATGTAATGTGGCCCATACGAACCTCGTGAAAGCTTAGGATAGAAATGACATGTCATTAAGGGTTACATTTACAGTTTTGGGTGCTGGTCTAGGATGTCCTACAGATGGTTGATGTCCTGCATTTGTTGTGGATTCTGTATAGCTCGTGTGAGCAGCATCATGTAGCCTAAAATCCCGACCCCCAACTCATGTGAGCAGGTCCATTTCACAACTTATGTGAGCATATACGGTTACAGTCGCAGCTTATGTGAGCATTTTCCCGAGTATCGATGTTATTTCATTTGGTTCATCGGGTGGTAAATGTATAAAATGAAAAGTATATACGAAGTTGTTATATGGAATTAGATATTGAATGGAGGAATTTGACTTGGTACATTGAAATGTAGTGAGTTATATATGAACATGAAATGGATGATTTGAATTACATTTGTTATTTATGAATGTTATATGACATGATATAGTTATAAGTTTCATATGTATATATGTGAACTCACTAACTTATGAGCTTTGTGGTGTGTATAGGAATTGGTTGAACTTATGACCTTGATTATGATTTTTTTTATTATGAAAGGTTCAAGTTAAGTCCTTTACGGTAAGTTAAAGTTTACGTTTAATATGAACTTATTAAGCTTTACACAAGGTCAGATACGAGTTGTCGATTAGATTACTTTGGGAGAGTACACTATTCGACAACTTAATCGTTAATTAATTGTTCACTTTGGTCTGATTATAAGTGGCATGTAAATAAGGTTTTGATATATATATATTTGCTATAAGCATTATGGAAATGTTTTATGTCAATTGAAGTATGAGATGTATATATTGAAGTAAATCTCAATTAGTATTTTGGTTGATTGTGGTGTGTGATAGCAATGGTATGTATTTGGTTTTATATGCATTTTGAATGGTTGATCTGGAATGGTTGATTTGGTACAAATGCGTAGGTAGCTTGGTAAACCTTGGTTGATGATTTTGGTCATGACAAATGAGGTATATTTGATAGTTGAATAAGTATGAAATGTTAAGTAGTAGTATTTGAATGAATAATGCTTTAATGTTTGAGTTGCGGTGCCAATGAGGGCATATTGGTTAGGCACTTAGGTTGAATGGTATTTGGTATATTTTAGCATGTTTAGGCACATTTTGAATAGGTTTGATTGTTGGTTGTTACATAGCTTGGAACCCAAGCATTTGAATATGAAATGACTTGTGTTTGAAGGTAAATTTAGGGATAGACAACCTATGACACGGTCTTCCACACGGCTGTGTCCTCCACACAGTTGTTTGACATGGCTGAATGGTCTATATTAAATTTTGGTGTAGATTTTTCCCACACAGCCATAGGTTGTTACACGGCCTAGTGACACGACCGAGTGACCCTATATTCGAATTGTACACGGCATAAGAACACGGGCAGGTAGGGTAGCCATACGACCATGCTTGGAGCCACACGGGCTTGCCTCTTTCACACAGCTGTGTGACCTATGTTTACACTTTGTTCTTGAAATTTTGCAAAAGTTTCGATTTAATCCAAATTTGATCTTGGTTTTTTTTAAAGGTTTCATAAACTCAATTTAGGTCTTGATTTGATTAAATGGAATGGAAATGATTGCATATGAGTTATTTTGGTTATGTTTGATTAAATCATGAATAATATTACAATTTTATAGCTATAATACCTTATAGCTTGGGTCAGTGATCGAACTGGTACAGGGTGTTACACTATATATGCAAACCCTACATGTGAACCTTTTATGTGCGTGTTAGTCGAACTAAGCATGTTAATATCCCAATGTTATTTCGCATGAAGAAACTGTATAAGAGAAATTGTTTTTAGTTTGCATAAAGTAATTGAATATGTGAAATTTATATGAATTAATTGCATAAATACATGCCAATGATTGTTAGTATGAAAATTCATACACCGTGTCAAAAGTTAAATGTGCTTGATAAGAATAGTAGTCAATTATTGATTGATAAAATAACATGACATGTTGAATTTGTGTGCATGATTACATGAAATAGGGTATGGAGGACGGAAGAGTTCTATAGAAGAAAGTGGCAAATTAAGTCCACATCGAAAGTCAATACTGCACAAAGTAGGCAGCAATGTCATCGAAATTGGGTAAATTGGGATGATAGTTTAAAATGTCATCAAGACCGGGCAATCAGTACGGTAAGTTATTGTAGTTAAAGTCATCGTCGGATGGTAAGTGAACGACTATCGTCACTGGAAAAATCTGGGATGGTCAGTTATCGATAAAGGTTTTTGAGTGTCTAGTGATGCTTAAGAGCGGATACGATGGATGGGTGGGAATTTGAAATTCATAATTATATTGCATCATGAACATAATCTATACATGCATTGATTCACTGAATGTTCCTTACATTATGCTTAATTGCTATGATGCTCTAAATTAAATGCTTTACTATTTAAACAATTATATATAATGGTTTAAAATTAGACTCACATTGGGCTGCTCAATTGCTATGATTCTCTAAATTAAATGCTTTTCTGTTTGAACAATTCTATATAATAGTTTAAGATTAGACTTACATTGGGCTGTCAAAAACTCACTCCTCCTTTTCCTTACCTCTTAGGTAACATAAAAAACTAGGACACGAAATGACAATAGAGGAATGTAACACCCCTAATAGAGTTACAAAACATTACCGAAGTTTACATTTCAAAACTAATAAAATTCTAAAAACATTTTAATTCACAACATCAATTGTAATGCCCAAATTTTATAAATATGTTTCCGTAATTGTTTGACATAAATATCTATCTGCTTCAGTGGCTAAGTGTTCTGGGTGTGTTTGGGAGATCCAAAGTTCAAGCCATTCCTTTGGCAAAATTTTGGTTTTTATTGAGTAAAGCCTTACCTTTGGATAAGAGGCTTATAAGTTAATTTATAAAAGCATAATAGAATGGGCTTGCTACTCTGGTGGTTAAGTGGTGTGTTAGTAAGTGGGGGGTTGCATGCTCGAGTCATTGTTGAGGCATTATTTTTGCTGTTAAGACGTGAAAGTGTTTGAGTTGGAATGAACTACCGAAAGTGGAGTGCTTTGTGGAGAAAATAAGGGATTTGGGAGTTACCCAAATCATTCCGTCCTCTCTTGCTAAAATTCCCTGCAAATTTCTCCCCCTTTTCACCCTTTTCTTTTCTTTTGTGGTCAACCAAAATTCTCCATTGCTGCCGAATTTTGCACTTTTTCCTTGGCCCCAAACCTTAAATTTTTGCCTTTTCTTCATCGTTATTTCATGTTGTTACGCTTAGGACGTTCGGTAACTTTTAGTTTTGGCAACTTCGACGCTTTTTTGTTTATCGATTAAGGAAGGGGTTTTCTTGATTGTATAGGAACTAATGAGGAGGCTGGTTAGCATTTTCCAATCAACGAATTAGACGTGTAAAGTTGTGTTCTATCGAAGGTAAGGATTCCATAGTTTTAGGATGAATGATCCATTACGATTCTATTCAAGTTTCGATTGTGTAATTGATTTGGGCTTTGAATCTGTTCAATATTAGGTTTAGGAGTGCTCATGGTTGCTTTATCTTAAAACGATATCAGGTGTGTACCCCGATTGCATAGAAAACGAGATTCGACAGAAGTCGAAAAGTTCTCTGTTGATGCCACACGGGCGTGTGGATTGCCTGTGTGGCGATACATGAGCGTGTGGACGAGGAGGCAGGCCGTGCGTACGTGATTTGAGCGCGACAGACACGCCTGTCTGAGGCCGGCGAGGCCGTGTACGAGGCACTGACTCAGCCAATTGGGCCGTGTGGGCCACACGAGCGTCTTGGCCCACATGGATGAACCACAAAGGCGTGTGGGGTTTTGGGCCAGGCCGTGTGATCCACATGGCCAAGGCTAATTTGGGTTGTGTGGGTCACATGGGCGTGTGGGCCTACACAGGCAGGCCACATGGGAGTCTGAGCCCATTTCTCTAAAATGCATTGTAAGGTTGCACGGGTCGCCCAAGTTGGCTGTGACCTGTTTTAAGGTCGATAAGCATTACTTAGACCCCTATTTTGCGATCTGAGATTGATGTATGATTTAACATGTTATATCTAGCATGTACGTCTGTACTGTTCTGAATATTGATATATGATCTGTTTATCTGTATTATAGCATGCCATAATTGTATGATGCATTGCATTGGGGTGGGGTTATTGATGAAGTGAAGGAAGTATCTGAAAGGCTTCTGCCCTGATATCTGGCAGCTCAGTTGCAAATTTCTGATATGTGTCGCATTACGATACCTTTTAGTGTGTAGGGTTGGACTGGTTGATTTTATCCCCATATTTGGTGGGTAGGGTTGGGTGGGTCAATTTATCCCCACATGGTGTGTAGGGTTGGACGGAGATGGTGTGCAGGGTTGGTGGGCATGTTTTTGATATTCTGATCTGATTCTGATTCTGAACGGGCTAAACTATCACTGTAAAGGGCTTAGGCCCGAATTATCTGTTATCTGATATCTGTTATTAATGTATGTTTGTATGCATGCTGTTTATGCGGTTTACACACTAAGTTGCAAAAACTCAACCCTTTATTTGTTTAATTTGTTCAGTTAACCCCCAGTAGTAGGCGGATCGGTGCAGCGGAGGGCTTGACGGTGACCACTGCCACATGGTTGGAACTTTGAACTGTTATTTTTTGTTTTATAATTTGCAACACCACAAAGCATTGTTTTCTAAAATTGTTAAGGTTTTCGTAATTAATTCGACACTGAAAGATGATTGATTTTATAGCTTCCGCGTGAAAGAATTATTTTCAAACAAATCAACAAGTACTTGCTTTCGACTAAGTAAAGTATAATAAATTGAGTAATTCTTATGTATCAAAACGGGATTTCAAGAACACTCTTATGTGATGTTGCTAGATTCGACCATAGCGTCTAGGCTGAGTTTGGGGTGTTACATCAATCATAGCAAAACCAATCAATGACATATATATTGTCCCTTATACAAGCCCTTGAGGCCCTAAAAACACATAAAAAACAAGTCGGGACTAAATCAGAAACATATGAGATTTTAGGAGAAAGATGCAAATTTTCAAACTACAGAGGTCACACAGCTGTGTGGCCAGGCTATGTGGACATTCGAAGTAGGGACACACTGCCGTGTCCTAGCCCGTGTCTATGCCTATGTAACTCTCTGACTTAGGTTATACGGCCAAGCCACATGCTTGTGTGCCAAGCCGTGTACCCTTCAAAGTGGCCTCACACGCTCGTGTGCCAGACACACGGCTGAGACACACGCCCGTGTCCCTGGCCATGTGGACGAAAAAGAGGCCATTTACAAGCCATTTTTCTCACCTAAAGCCTAGTTACTTACACCAACCAAATGCACCTATTTTCATGCATTCAAGATACACTTAAAACATGCATAAACATGCTAGAACATCATAGTACTTAGCCATACAACCAATATGCCTTAAAGGCACCTCAAACACAACAATCAAATTTGACTAAACATTTGCTAAATTTAGCCATAAATCAATCAACCAATTGAACAACTTATATACTTCATTTACCATAATGTTCACATACCATTTTCATACTCATAACCACCAATATGACCATATATGCCAACTATCACCAATATACCTTAATAACCACATTCAAGCAAATTAAAGAACAACTCATTGCTTATATCTTAATTACCATTTCGAACTCTCATCATTTAGGTACCATAAACACCATATTAATAACCATTACAAGGCCAAAAATATACATGCCAACATAAGACCATTTCATCACCCAAAAGACCATAATTACAAGCCAACACAAATGGCTATATCATCAAACAAAAACACCTATACATGTGTATATTTAACTAATTATCAATTAACTTGTTTTCATGTCAAAACATAACATAATTAATACATAACAACCATACCATATTAGATTCATGCCATATCTAGTTCAAAACCTTTCCAAAGTAAACTATATCTTCAGCATGTTTAGATCAATTTATCACATACCATTTTGGTCATTTCAAAACATGCATCAATTTGACCATATTAACCACAACCAACAAGATATCAATAGTACTTCAAATCCAAGGCAACATTTCATGCCATAATCATCAACCAAAATGACACATACATACCAAACCCATCAACTAAACATTAGACATAGTCCACCTATACATGCCATTATAACCATGACCAAAGCATTAAAATCTATCGATAAAATTGATGGATAGTGTGATGGATCTCCAACTAGCTTCCAACCCGATCGAGCTTCCGACAATCTGCAAGGTAAACGAAAAATAACTATGTAAGCATTGTATGCTTAGTAAGCTCTTATAGTCTTTAAGCATAAAATTCCATATTGAAAATAAACTTATTAGAATAGACATAACCCTATGCCAATGCCACAATTCATAAAACTATATGATCATCACTCACAAATGAGTAAATTCATTAATGTCACATATATTTATAATTCATAACATGAAAGGATTTTATGGGACATAATGTATAATCATCACCCTCTCTATAAGATTATACACCTTTATTTTTAGTTACTTTCCATTCCATTCCCAATGTTTATCATAAGCCTAAACAACATTACCAATTCTTGACTTAGTGTATTCATCTTTGACATAGGTATATTCATCTATAGCATATGCAATTTGCTCACATTTAAATAAATCATCTACCACATTAAACCTTTTACAAAATCATAATACATCCCAAATACGTACTTACCATTTCATTCTCTTTTCTTACCCGTTTCATATGCGTAGTACAAGCACATTCATAAACATTAGTCATATCTACAAGTTTGGCATAAGCCTAAGCACGTCAACGACACATGTTAGCTCATTTAGATATGATTCATATGAATTTGACATGGGTAACCATTGTACTTGAGCATAATTCAATTGGATTTATCATCCATCTCATAACATATCATATTTTTCATGTATCATCATTGCAATGAGTTTCATGCATACATATCTTAATTCATATTGAACACTTACCATTTCATTTGCATAACACATAAGGCATAAACATATCGTTAATCATAATCACAAGTTAGTGATTAAACACATAGCTTAGCAAAATCACCACATGATAAAATAACTTTCATGAATATAGCATATAAGCATTCATACTTTTCGTGAGCATGGCTATACACACTTTAATCATCAACAATTCATACCTTTCCATACTTTCATGACATTGCCAATCGAAACACTTACCCTTCCCTTTGTATACCCATTGAACCACTTAGAATAGTATTGGATACTTGGGAAATCTCACACACTATGTGCTAATATATGGTCAAAACCATTTCTTACATTTTCCTTTACATAGATGCTCTCACTGGAGCCATAAATGGGTCTGCTCACACAAGCTATCGGTCGGAACATAGCTACACGGTGCTGCTCACACAAGCTGTCAAGTAACCGCAACACATGCCAAAAACTCAACCACCGGTAGGATGTTCAGGACCAGTACCCGAAACACGATAATCCTAACACGATAACCCTCATGACATGCTATTTGTATCCTATATATTTCTAAGGTTCAAACGGTGCTCGATAGTCATCGTATTTTATTAAATTTCCATCATTTCTTTACAAGATAAATTATATAATAACATATATATTGATTCATTTTCAATAAAATCATATAATAAAATTCAATTTAATCAACATTATATATAGTATAGTTCATACAAACTTACCTGGCTAAATTGCAGAAATGTCAAAGTACAGGGGCATTTTGGTAATTTTCTATTCTCCTTGATTTTCCACCTGATCTTGATCTAAATTAATAATTTCATTCAATCTATTAATTTAAACGTTCAAACAATGTATTTTATGCAATTTAGTTATTTTTGACATTTTTACAAAATTACCCCTAAAATTTTACTTTTATTCAATTTAGTCCCTACACCCAAAACATGCAAATTAACCATTTTTACCCAAAATTGAACCCATCCGAATACTTATCGCACCTAACATAGCCAATTCATGCAATAATTTCACATCAAATCCTTGTACTTTTATTATTTTAACAATTTAGTCCCTGATTGAAAAATTCATCAAAAATCACTTAATAAAATACTTTTAAATAACAAATAATATCTAAAATTAATCATTTAACATCTAAAATCACAAGGTTCAGCAAATGAAACATTCAAAATCTTTAACAAATTTAAAATCAAAAGTACAAGCTAATTGAACCTAGTTACAACGATTTCAAAAACATAATAATTATTAAAAAGGGGAAAAGTTTGCTTACCTAATCACCAAGCCAAAGTTTGGCCCAATATACTTCCTTCTCTTTTGGGGTTTCGGTGATGAACTTCAAATGAAGAAGATGACAATTAATTTTGTCATGTTTTGTTTATAATATACATATTTAATAATTTATCTTTTACCCCTATAATTATAATCAAACATTAACAATTTATATTTCCACTAGCGTCCACCAATTTTCATAATGGTTTAATTACCATTTAAGCCCCTTTTCATTTATTCAATCACTCAAATCAAAAAGTAAATGAAATTTACATCTTTTACAATTTAGTCCTTTTTAATTAATTAACTATTGAAACGTTAAAATTTTTCAATGAAAATTTATTGCCACCTTAATGACACTTCGTAAATATTGATAAAAATATTTACGGCTCAGTTATAGAAATGAGGTCCCGATATCTCATTTTCTAAAACCACTTAACCTTAGGGTCATACCACTTGAACTTAATAAGTCGTTTATATAACATAATTTATCAAATCAAAAACCTTTTTAAAAGTATATTTGACTAGTAAATATTAAATAATAATATTTATAAACTTATTCGTCGAATTTGGTGGCCCTGAAACCACTGTTTTCGACACCACTAAAAAATGGGTTTTTACAAAGAACTTTAGACTAGCATCTCATTTTTTATTTATTATTATTTCCCATTAAAGTTATCCTTAATCATTTTATTGCTTTTTTTATCGGGTTGAAAACTATTAATTATTTATTACTTTCACAATTGTGGTTTGAAATTATTTAGCTCATTAATTTTTAGGCATGATATTCTCAGATAGTTGCATGTTAATTGGTTTAGAAAACTAATATTCTTATTATTATTTTCTGTTGCTTTTCAAAATACTTAAAATTTTGATAGGACTTTTTAAACCTTAAATCGTTTTTCTCAAAAAATCCACATTAATAATATTATAATCAAAATATTAGGTAAAGTCGGTTTGATTAATGAATTTTTTCCTAAAAACAAAAGAAAAATTTTCACACAATTCAACTCAAGCAAAAGAATGGCTTTACACGATCACTTCTGTGATCAATGTAATGCCTTTGACTTAGCTGAAACTCCTAGGCCGGATTGGGGGTGTTACATTAACCTTCAACATTTACACATTTGTTTTTTGTTTTTCTTTTCTTTGTGACATTGAGGGTTAATTTGAAAAGAATGAGAAAAGATGGAAATTATTATCTTAGATTTTTTGGTGTTTCCATTTTTTGAATTTTTTTTTATCAAATTTAGCTTATAAATTTCTTTTTAAACTTTTTAGGTGAAAAGGTCACAAAGAAAAACAAAACAACAAAAAAGATCAAATTACACAATGTGCAAATGTTAAGGGTTAGGTTTATTTTATTTTATTATATGGTCAGTATTAGGTTAGTAATGTCATGTGAAAACTTTGATAAGAAAATTTTACCGATTTCGTGTTTAATTACGAGAAGGACCAAATCGCATAAAATGCAAAAGTAGAATTCTAGTAGCTATAAGGATTAAATAACAATGGAATTAAAAACTAGAGGTCGTTATATGGTAACTAGACCATCAATCAAAAGATGAAAAATATCTTTGTTGAATCATTCATGGAAATTTAGGAAAAGGGCAATGACTAAATTAAAAATTTAAATAAATAATTAATTAAAAAGATGGTAAAAGAAATATCTTCTTATTTTTGTCATCTTTAACCCAAAATCATATGGAAACCCTAGGAGAGAGAAAAGAAACTTTCAAGGCCTAATTGGGTAAGTTTCCTTGTCCTATTTTTAGTAATTTTGATATTTTTGAAACTGGGATAGCTTAATCTATCTATTTGGGAGATTAATTTGAAAAGTTATCAAATTATGGAAAATGAGTCATGGATGTATATGCTGAAAATATGAAATTTATGGTAGAAAATGAAAGGTTGTTGATAGATAAACAACTTTTACAAAGTGATTTTTGGTGAAAACATGATTTAGGGACTAAAATGTAAAGTTGTGAAAATTGATGAAAAATTTTGAATTTTATAGAAAATATGTGATGTAAATTCTATTTTGAAATTTTGGTTAGGCTTGGAATAGGGAGTAAATTGCATAAGTTTCATTTTCTAATCCTAGGGACGAAATTAGAATTTATGGAAAAGTTAAGGGCAAAATGGTAATTTTGGCTAGGACGTTATGAAATGTGTGAAATTGACGATTAAAGTTATTTATATAGATCTAGACAACTCAAATTTGAGGTTAGATCAAGGAAAAGAAAAGGTTCAAGATTAGTAGATTTTATACGTGAACAAGTGTCGAGGTAAGTTCGTGTAAATTAATAGGGCATGTAATTATGTTAAAATAAATGTTGTGATTGTTTGAAATGTGATTATTATTTGTGTGATTTACTTGGATGTTACAATATGAGAAATTAATGCATGCTTGGAAATGGTGAAAAAGGGTTAAGTCCCGATTGAGTATTGTATTCCGATGAATATTTGTGCTTTTACGAAATGAATGAGGTTTTGCATTTGTTACAGATAGGATTTAGCTCGGACGAGTAATCCTATTAACCTCATTATAGAAAGGATTTAGCCCAGACGGATAATCCTGATATAATACCTCTCGAGTATACGATATGATTAGGGTTTAGCCTAGACTGATAATCCTAATTGAGCTATTCTAAATATACGTTATATAAAGGATTTAGCCTGGACTGGTAATCTTATTATATGATATGTAGCTCGAGAGTGTTACTTGATTAAATTCCCTAATGGGTACCCTCGAATAAGAAATTGGTGGATTATTGAATCGTACACCTCGAGTGTAGTACTTGAGCATCCATTAAAATTTCAATAATTCAACGGACATGAAATTCTTGACACGGCATGAGAATTATGATATGAAATGATAATGACTTGAAAGAGTATTGCATGATGAGCTCATCTATGTTTGCTTGATTGATATGGAGATTTTGGTGACTAACATGTTTGATTGAATGCATGTATTTAGGAAGTTTTGCTAATGGATGGAAAAGATGATATTGTATGCTTATTTTTAATAAATGGGATTGGTAAGTTTAGTTTTCTGTTATATGAACTTACTAAGCATGAAATGCTTACTCTACTTTATTTTCCTTATTTTATAGTTCTGGGAAGCTCGCGAAGGTTGGAAAATTGTTGGAGCATTTTCACACTATCAACTAGCTTATTTTGGGTATATATAGTTGAGTACTTTTGGGATAATGGCATGTATAGGACAACTTGACTATTAGTGGCTTGATAATGATGTTTGTAATCTAGCCACTGGAATGGCTAGAAATGGTTGTTTTGATATACTTGTAATGTCATGCTATGGTTGCTAAATATATGTTAGGTAGGTTATTATGATATATTCATAAGAGATATGTTAAGTATATGAGATTAAATGTTGTTAATACCTAGGTTAAAGTTATAAACACTCATGCATGTAAGGGTATGCCATGATGAATGATGGAATTTGTTTAATTTGAATGCTTGGAATGGTTGGTATTGGATGTGTGTTTCAAGTGTAGGTCTTGAGTGTGATTTTGGGTGAGAAATGAAGCTAGAAATGGCTTTATTTTGTCCACACGGGTAGATACATGAGCGTGTGTCTATATCGTGTGTGACACATAGCCTGGTAACATGGGCATGTGGTTAGGCCGTGTGTCCCCTGCACCTTAATTTTGAGAAACAAAATGCTTAGAATTGAGCACACGGGTAGAGACACGAGCATGTGTCTCAACCGTGTGAGGCACACGGCCTAGAACACGGGCGTGTCTCTTGGCCGTGTGAATCTTGCACCTATTTTTCAAAAATTCAAATTAACTACACGGCCTAGCACATGGGCATGTGACTTGGCCGTGTGGCATCAATTTGTTCATGAGTTGCAAGTCAGCGAGTTACACAGGTTCAGGACACGGGCGTGCGACTTCACACAGGCTGACCACACAGGCGTGTCCCATACCACACGGGCGTGTGACTCTTATTAATGAGAAAAATTTTGGAATTTTGTGAGAAATTCCCCGAGATCCCAGTTTGGTTTCGAATCGATTCTAACGCATGATTTGGGCCTCGAGGGCCCTACTAAGGGACGTTATAACTAATCTCGGCAAAAGAATAGTGTTCGACTCGATTTATTTGAAAGTTTTCTGTAATCTCAGGTAATGTTTTGAAACCCTATTTTGGCGATGGATACGGGTTAGGGGTGTTACAAAAGTTGCTGCGATCGTTAGCCAACTAGTGACCAAGAAGGAAAATTTTGAGTAGTTGGATGATCATTTTGTAACTTTTCATTGTTTAGTGACCAAAATAGAAATTTACTAATAGTTGGGTGACTACTATTAAAGTTTACCCTTAAAATTAATATTTATCATTATAAATAGCACCGACAGTTAAGCATTATCAAACAATTAGCATTTAAATTATATCACCAAAAAATGGAGATTATTAGCATTGATAAGTTTGAAGTATCTTGAAAATAAGTGTGTTAAAAAATGATCTTTTGAATAGGAAATTTCAAGTCATATTCAAATGACAATGTCACTAGGGAGAGATGAAAGATAATTCTAATCGATATGCTATTCTTTCATCACACATTTATTTAGTTTATTATACATATATTAACTTTATTTTAAACTCACCCTTATTCATTTTTCCTATCATTCTATTGTCTAAGGTGGAAAGTTTTACTTTATAATTTTAAGATCTTATTAATTTTAAATTTACTTTATGTTATTTTTTAATTACTATTATAATTTTAATTTTAATTTTATAAAAAATATTCAAATTAAAATAATAAATTCTTATTATTTATTATAAATTTATATTTTTAGGTAATTTTTAATTACAAAGTAATTAATTATCTAAGAAGTTCTATGTTGATTGAAAATGTAGACAATGACGATAGATTGAAGAATAAGAAGATCAAGATAAAAGATGATGATGGGAATGATAGATTGAAGCATAAGATAAAATTAGAAGATTTAACTATATTTCTAATTTTGTTCGTATTTATTGATAAGTTAGATTTTATTTTAATTTTTTTAGGAAGTTGATTTTTAAAAATTTTCTAAATATACTTTTATTTTAAATCTTTTAAGAAAGTTGAAGTTTTTTTTTTTTCATTAATTAATTTATTTTTTATAGTACAACTAGATGATTTGATAATCTCAATAATTACTTCACATATGAAAATAAACTATTAGAAAATTAGAAAATGTATGATAACCTTATTCCAATTAGATAAGTTGAATCTGAACAAAATTCGTAAGTTTAATTTGATTATATTTGATACAATTTGGATTTATTTTTTAATTAATAAAATTGCTATTTGGTTTCAAATTAGAAAAAAAAATTCAAAATGCATAATCATTACATATATAAGCATTATTGTAACACCCCAAACCCGGCCAAATAGGTTTAACTTGAATCTGGAGCTACATTAACTCCCAACCTAATCTCCAACACACCACCGAAAATGCAACATCTAATGTGCTAAATTAACATAGCAGTGGAATGATGTAAATATGCATGGAATGCAAAACATGTGAGATAACAAAACAAACAGAGGAAATGCTCACATGTCAACTGATAGAAAGACTAAAGGGTTCGCAGGAAAGAAATAAACATGGTAGTTTAGCACCTATAACGTGATTACTGGACACTCACAGATAAAATTAAGAATTTAAACAAGCTTGGCTTTGCCTTTATCATTACTGGTAGATGGTCAGGCTAGTTTGCAACTTACATAACACACATAAATTATTAAACAAACAGAACATACATAGATTATGAACATTGAAGTGAACCTAGCTTTCTGGACAACCAACCTAATAGGACAAAGGCTTACCTTGGTTGCTATGAACTTGGTTACTACGAACTTGGTTCAAAACAGAGACTAGACAACATACTATTTGATGAGAGAATTTTAATGGAATAAGGGATGTATTTATAGGCACTAAGTATCTTAGTGATCTGAGGATGCCCTACTTGACTTAAGAACCCTAGTCGGTTTAGAATAAGGTTAAGTGCACGAAAAGTATCCTAGATACATAATATCTTTATTTCCTAATTTTAGTTTGATTCGACTTTTGACTGGCAAACCCGAGTTCGCAACTCAATTGGTGAACTTATCTAACAATGAATCTGGCGAACCCCTTACCTTATCCTTTAGTGTGTACCAGTTCGCCAAAACACTGGTGAACTCCTTGCTGATACTCTTTCGGCGAACCTTCAGTTTGTCGAAATACTGGCGAATTCTCACTTGCAAGGTCAAAACTTCCAGACCTAGTCTTGGGATGTTACAACTCTCCCCTACTTATGACATTTCGTCCTCAAAATTTTCACCTTCAAATAGTTGAGGGTACTGTTTCTTCATTGCTTATTTTTCTTCCCAAGTAGCTTCGTTGGTCTTATAGTTTTTCCATAACACTTTGACCAAATGAATCCTTTTTCTTCGCAGGACTTTCACCTCGTGAGCCACAATCTTCATTGGGTCTTTCTCAAAAGTCAAATCAGGTCGCACTTCAATGTCATCTGCTAACACTACATGGGATGGGTTTGCACGATATTTCCTCAGCATAGATACATAAAACACATCGTAAATGCAATCAAGTTCGTAGGGCAACTTGAGTTGATATGCTATAGGACCGATTCTTTCCACCATTTCATAAGGACCAATGAACCTTAGGCTTAGCTTCCCTTTACGCCCAAACCTTAGGACTTTCTTCCATGGTGATACCTTAAGAAACACATGCTTGCCCACTTGGTACTCAACATCTTGTCGTTTCAAGTTAGCATAGGACTTTTGTCTATCTGAAGTAGCTTTTAACCTTTTATATATCATCTTCACTTTGTCCTCTATCTTGTGAACCAATTCAAGGCCAACTATTCTCTTTTCATCCAACTCAGACCAACACAGGGGTGTTCAACACCTCGTTCCATACAATACTTCAAAGGGTGCCATCTAAATACTTGCTTGGTAATTGTTGTTATAGGCGAACTTTGTCAATGGTAAGTAACGTTCTAGCTTTCTGCGAACTCTAAAACACATCTTTGTAACATGTCTTCCAGTACTTGCATCGCTCTCTCTAGTTGGCTATTTGTTTGAAGGTGATAAAGAGTATTGAAGTTAAGCTTCAAACCTAAAGCTCCTTGTAGAGTCTTCCAAAATCTCGATGTGAATCGTGGATCTCAATCGGATGTAATAGAGACTGGTACACCATAAAGTCTCACTATTTTAGCGATGTAGATCTTTGCGAGCCTTTGTAGAGTATAACTTGTGTGAACATTTAAGAAATGCGAACTCTTTGTAAGGCGATCTACAATTACCCAAATAACATCCTTCTTGGTCGTAATTAGTGGCAAACCTGACACAAAATCCATTCTGATCCTTTCCCAATTCCATTCTGGAATTTTGAGCTGCTGAAGTAGTCCTGAAGGATACTGATGCTCTGCTTTGACTTTTTGACAAATTAGGCACTTTCTTACAAATTCTACAATAGCTCGTTTCAATCCAGGTTACCAATAAAGTTTGTAGAGGTCACGATATATCTTGTGACTTCCTGGGTGCATTGCATAAGGACTATTGTTGGATTCACTAAGGATAACTTGTTGCAATTCCTTATCTGGCATGCAAAGTTTTCTACGAAAACAGAGTACCCCTTCATCATTTAGTTCGAAGTAACCTCACACTCCTGATTCCACTTGGCAAACCCTCTTTACCAATTCTTCATCTTAAGCTTGTTTCCCTTTGATTTTTTGTGACAAAGTTGGTCTCACTTGTAGTTCTGCAAGAAATCCCCCATCACTTGTCACGCTTAACTACGCGGGCATTGCTCACAGTTTACTTACGAACTTCTTGCTTAGTATATCAGCTACAACATTAACCTTGCCAGGGTGATACTCTATCACACAATCGTAGTCCTTTGGTAACTCTATCCACCTTTTCTATCGTAGATTCAACTCCTTCTGTGTGAGAAAGTACTTGAGACTCTTGTGGTCTATGTAGATGGTACACTTCTCACCATACAAGTAGTGTTACCAAATCCTAAGTGCGAACACCACTGCCGCTAACTCCAAATCATGGGTTTGGTAGTTACGCTCATAAACCTTTAGTTGCCTAGAAGCAAAAGCTACAACCTTTCCTTTTTATATCAGTATGTGACACCCCAAACTCGTCTGGGATAGTCCAACCTAAATTTGAAACATCACATTAGCCATAGAAGTGACTTTTTGTTTAAAACTTCACGAACGATACCAACCAACCATACATACCACACAATTGCAGAATATTTCATATAGGAAATTAGAACTAAGTGTATGCTTTTTTGAATTAATAATTTCATTCACACAATCAGAAGATATAATGTCTACCTTAATACTTGGCGGTCTCCCTTAGCTGTAAAAATTTGTTAGTTCGTTTAATTATCATCACATGAAGCAAGTAATTAAATCCATCTAAACTAGTAATCAAGCAATCAATTATAACATTCAAAACCCAAAAAAAAAAAAAAACAGTCCATAATATCTGTGTAACAACCCATTTTCAATGAAATAGGAACAGTAATTTTGGGACCACAAATCTGATGAGTAAATTATTATTTTATTATTATTTTAATCTCTATGAAATGTTAGTGGGGTTATATAAATATTTCATTAAGAAATTTTGACATTGCGTGCTTAATTTTGTAAAAAGGACTAAATCATAAAAGGTGAAAAAGTTGAGTTCTATAAGTTAAAGGTATCAATTAGCTATGGAACTTTAAAGTGAAAGGAATTAGATAGTAATTATACCAATAGATTAGTTAGTGGGAGTTTATTGAAATTATTAAAGTTTTTAAAGTTTATTTTGGTAATTAGGAAAATAAAGGTTAAATTAATTAAAACAAAAAAATTCATCTGCAACACCCCCTAACCCTTAACCATCGTCGGAACAAGAGCATTACCAGACATTTCAGATCAAATATGAACATTACATAAATATTTTGTATACACGGTATAATTAAATCATATTGTCCCTTTTGTGAGCCCTTGAGGCCCAAAATACACGTTAGAAGTGAATCGAAACTAAACCGGACACTCAGGAAATTTTTCATGAAATTTTAAATATTTTCTTAGAAATAGGGGACACACGCCCATGTGGCTAAGGGACACGCCCGTGTGGCCAAGGGACACGATATTCTCCTATTCCATCTTTATCATTAGTAACACAGTTATCAAGAAATTCCCAGTAATCTTCTGTCGAAACATAACCGAGAAACCTGAATTGTCAAACTTTGACTCATGCTTCTGACATATTTGTATCTGTAACTTTCAACTGATATCTATTTCCCATTTTCTTAGAAATGTCTAGCAATATCATTTTACACAAGTGCGATAACTTCAACCATCAAAACAACTTTAACCCATAATAACATTTCCCGATTAAAACTAACTAGATAGATATATTTCTTCATCATGTCTACTAGAATATGAAGCCCTCATTCTAACGGTTCGTCAATTTACTAGTGAATACACAAAATTTATTCTCAGACCTGAAGATAAACTCAAATGCGTATAACTCAATTAACCTTTCAAATGAATAACCCACTCTAATTAGAATAACTAAGTTGATTTTATCTATTAGATGATAACCTTCTAGTATAATCCCTTCTTCTTGTTGTCAAGACAACCCAAACATACAATTTATCACAATTCCCTCAGAATACTAATCAAAGATCCTTAAAATCTGCATTAACTTAAACGAATCATAACATCTCGTTTTAACTTGTTGAAATTAATCAAGATTACCTGAGGAATGAAAACCAATATACCAGTTTGAGCTCAATCCTCCACCATCTACATTTTTGCCAAAGTCAACCCTATCACAAAAACTAGAGAGGGATTATATATCATAAAGCTATTTCAATTATTAACATCAAAGGTTTGAACTATACCGAAGTCACAACCATAAGATAGATTAAAAACCATAGTGCTATAATAGGACCGGCATTTCAATTGTATAGATAGAACAATACCTCAACAGTAATAGTGCACTCCATAATAGAAACGAAAAATCGAAAGTTGTCCCAATAACAACCAGTGCAGTAATACAACTTCTATAATCTGAGATCCATATCACTGAGCTCCCATGATCAAACCAAGATTTATAATAGTAATAAATATAATTACCTCTGACCAATGAATACCCTTTATAGATGAATCATGTTTGATAGATAAGATTAGACTATAAGAATGATAAGAAAATCGAGATAATGAAATCCCAGATGTGAAGCTATACTGAATTTTTGAGAATACAAACCACATTGAATAATAAAGAAATCGATGATATCCCAGAGAAAGTCTAGAAGAAGAATATTACTCATACACGTTAGAAACAGTTGTGATAGAGACAATATAAATTGCTTATATGTAACTTAAAGCTTCAACCAGTAGAAATAGAAAATAGCATCATATGAGTCTTATCATCAGGTCTTCTATCGAGCATAATGGATTAGAAAACCAAAGAAAGGTAGAGCAATGCCGATTATGAATCAACCAGACTAATAATAATTCCGTTTAACATTATGATTAGCTAATGTTATCTTACGATAAGAATCACCTCTAAAGATGAATTATTACATATACCTCTAAGAAAAAATGAACATATAGAATACCTAGAAGAGATCACTATAAGATACTTGACAATAACTGCTGCATTCAGATATCTTTACAATTTCAACACTATCCATTGACTACTACAGTCATCAATGATTCCACATTATCCCAATCATTAAGAAATCAATTCAGAATAAATTTCGGTTAACTTGTTTTTTAAATACCATACCCGAATAAGTCGATTACTCATGAATAACTTCTTCCTTAATAATGACATTGCATATGCCGAATAATCTTCAGAAAAATCTGATATTTTTTTCCTAAAACTATCTTTACTTGCTAACCCATTTTTAGTTCTAACCACAATATTAATCATTCAGCTACTGAACTCTTCGGTTTCTCGCTTGTGAACTTAATCAATATAAGTATTGTGAACTTTATTTTATAAGATGTATAAGTGAGGGGGTAGAGGTCGTAAAGCCTCAAAATTTGATTCTTATATATTTACACGTATAACATAACATTTATCATCAATATAATCAATAAAAACATTTATTCATACCTTTATGAATTCTGTCTCTACTCATCATAAGTAACTTTTTAATCAAGTACTTGAGTATTGCTTTTAGCATTATCAGAATTAGCTCAGTTCAAAAGCATCTCTATCTATAAATAAAAACAAATCTTATCAGAGTCAAGAGATATCACACTATCACTGGTTATATAATGGCATGTCTTCTAAACTTCACATATGCTACGTTTAGTCCAAGAACTGACTAAACCTGTAAAGCTTTGATACCACTAAATGTAACACCCCCTAACCCTTAACCATTGCTGAAACGGGTTATAGAGCATTACCAGACATTTTAGATCAAATACGAACATTACATAAATATTTTGCATACACGTTATAATTAAATCATATTGTCCCTTTTATGAGCCCTCGAGGCCCAAAATACATGTTAGAAGTGAATCGGAACTAAACCGGAGACTCAGGAAATTTTTCGTGAAATTTTAAAAAATTTCTTAGAAATAGGGGACGCACACCCGTGTTGCTAGGGGACATGCCCGTGTGGCCAAAAGACACTCCCGTACTTTAGGCAGTGTTTGACCCCGTCTAACTCTCTAACTTAGGTCACACGACTAGCCACACACACGTGTGTTAGGCCGTGTGGTCCATTTATTTTTCAAAAATTAGGTGCAGGTTTCATATGGCCAGGGTACATGCCTATGTGCTAGGCCGTGTGTCTCATACGGCTGAGACACAAGCACATGTCTCTGCTCGTGTGAACAACAGTAGGCCATTTTAATGCCACTTTTCTCACCCAATCTTGGTACCAACCTAGACATAATCATTTACATACTTACACAACACAATAAGACCTTCAATTCAAACAATATCAAGTCTTATACTAACATGTCATCACATATACTCTAGTATTCAAACTTATCAAATTGACCTAATTCACATATATGCATACTTGTACTAACTATTACCCTACCTATAATATTATCATCATTCAACTATACAACTATACCAAACACTCACATCTAACTTGATATAGCCTCTTATATGCACACCAAAACATAATCATCACAAGCATCCCTATGGTTAGATGTAACAAAACATTAATAAGCCAACATTAGCCAAATTATCTTATACATGCCATTATAACCAGAATCAAATCATCAAAATTACCGATATAACCAATGGATAGTGTGATATAGCTCCAATAAGCTTCCAACCCGTTCGAGCTTCTGATAATCTGTAAGGTAAATAAAAACAAGTACGTAGGCAATGAATGCTTAGTAAACTCGTATTATCTTTGATCATATTAATTCATCTCACATATAAAATTTTAGGCATAAAAAATATTCCAATATTGTTAACATAATACTCATAAACTATACTCATTAATTCACAAGGTGAACCAATACATAATATTACACATATACTTATTACCCCAATCTTAGTAGAATTTTATATAACTTTAACTCTTCCACACTTATTCCACATGTATGTTATACAAGTCATATGCATATTATTTAGCCACGATCACAAATTAATGCATTTAACCAAAGCCTTATTCTAATTGAACACATAATAAATCGTTCCATAAGAAATTGCATAATTTAAACCTTACATTCTTTCATGAACACTAACTTATTTTCATTTAAATACTTACCATTTCAATGCATCAAATAAATAAACAAATTACTATTTAGCCAATAGCTTGGCACTTGCCTAAACATCAAGCAACAACAATAGTTAGTGTTCTTGTACATTTTACATATAAATTCAATATTGATAAACTTATTTTCTCAACATGTCACACTTGTGTTTATTACTCGTCATCATATACATAATTTCCTTATATCAACATATCAAAGATAATCACACATTTACATGTCACTTTTCAATATATCAAGTAAATATCATTTCCATGTCACGTTTCAATATATCAAGTAAATATCATTTCCTTGTCACATTTCAATATTAATTACATGTATATAGATCATTCATAACATATTTAATTCTTGTCAATTTGCTATCTCAAATAGCTTTTCACAATTTAATACGCAAATCATCTATCTCATTTCATTTCACATTTGGTATTATCAAATACCAGTCATAATATTATTTCATTTAATTTCTCCTATTAACATGACTCGAACTCTAACGGATACACAGATTCAACCAAAACACACCAGTTTGGCACCTAATGCCTCATCGGATAATTCGAAGTAATATTTTGACACCCAATGTCTCATCAGCCAAGCCGAAGTAAATTGGTACCCAGTACCTCATCGAATTTATCTGAAGTAACAATTTGACACCCAGTGTCTCATCGACTCGAAGTCGAAGTATCTTAAACTCTTTCAATCCTATGGCATGCCAACTATATTCAATTCAGCCCGATACAGCTAATAGGGGTTCAATTCACTTTTTAATTGCCACAACTATTCAAATATCACAATTCCACATACATTCAATTTAATATCAATCAATATTCCATGTACCATTATTTTCATGAATTTCTGTATATTTATTTCGATAACAATTTATAATCTTGAATATACATAATTACTAGACAAGTTTCATATACATAAATTTTCCATGTCACTAACCAAGTCTTTCCAAATTAGAGAACGACTTACGGATATAAGTACATCGTTTTCTTTGTGCCATAACTCAGTTATGGTCTTTTCATTAAAATTCCATGGCCTAGCTATAGTCTTACATTTAAACATTACTATGGTCTAACCATGGTCTTATCCGTCAATTCATCATTTGCCACAAACGATGGTACTCAGTTTTCGAATTCCATTTAACCCGAACATTCATTTTAATTTCATTATACAATAATATTCCATGTTTTAAACAAATAATATAATTAAATACATAATACCATCCATCAATTCAATAAAAATATCAAGGTTCAACCATACGAACTTACCTGGGGTAGATTGTGGAAATTGTAGTAATTCATGAACTATTCGGCTAATTTCTCTTTTTCATGTTTGTCTTCGGATTCTTGATCTATAATATAAAATTATTCATTCATTAGCATCTAATTCAGTTCTAATTCACTTTACAATTTATACCTTTAAATTTTTGAAATTACACATTTACCCTAAATTTTATAATTTTACAATTTAGTCCCTAATCAATTAACCCATCAATTGAGGTAATTTTTTTCTCAATTAACACTTTATCTAATAAATTTAGGCTATTATACAACCTTTGATATTCAGAATTTCAACAACAAACCCTAAATCTTAACTTTTTCACAATTAGGTCCTAAAATCAATTTATGTTAAGATTACTTGATAAAATCATCATATATTAAAATTAAAGCTTAAAATCCATGTTAATTCATCATAAATATCTAGAAATTATCAATGGTAGCTTTCAAAATTACCCATAAAATCAGAAACTAATGAATTAGATAATTGGACCTAATTGTAAAAGTCTTAAAAATACAAAAATTACAAGAATAGAGCAAGAACTAAACTCACATGATGAAAATATATGAAAAACCAGATTAGGAGAACTCTTCAATGGTGTTTTTGGCTGAGGAATGGTGAAGAAATGTCTATATTTCTTTTAATTTATTATTTTATTTACTTTATTTGTAACATTTCCCATTTTACCCCTATTTCACCAAATTTTCAGATTTTTTACTTGCCAATGCCGCCTCAACCATCCCTTTTGGGCTAACTTTTCCTTTTAGTCCTCCCTCATTTAACACGTGAGCTATTTAATCATTTTAATAAGTTTTGCATATTTTTCAATTTAGTGCTTTTTAATTAATTAACTATCAAAACGTTAAAATTTTCTAACGAAACTTTAATACTAACTCACTAACACTCTGTAAATATTTATAAAAATATTTGTGGCTCAATTTATGAAATCAAGGTCTTGGTACCTCGTTTTTTGACCCAATTTACCTAATAAATTCTTTTAAATCACAAAATTCACTAATTCAAAAATATTTCTAAAATCACATTTGACTCGTAATTATTAATCTATTAAATTTTCAAACTTACTCATCGAATTTAATGATCTTAAATCACTATTTTTGACACCACAGAAATTGGGCTGTTACACATATTCAAAAGTCACTGCCGCTAAGATTGAAGAAGAAAGAAACCATTTTAGGGTTTGAAACATTTGGCTACATCTTATTTCTTGGATGGTACAATTTTTGATCTTGTTTTTATTGATTTTTATGTTTTTGAAGTCGTTGTAGCTTAATTTAGCTAGTCTGGGAATCAATTTGCAAAAATGTTAAAGAATTAAAATTTTTCCATGAATGTTCTTGCATGATTCTTGAATTTTAATGAAAGATTATGAGTAATTCTTGTTAAATAAACAAGTTTTGTAAAGTGATTTTTGATGAAAACGTCATTTAAGGACTTATTTGTGAAATTAGTAAATTTCCATGATAAATTTATGATATGTTGCTTTGTATGGGTTAATATAAGTCCCTAGTAAATTCAGCTAGCATGAAATAAGGATGAAAATGCTTAAATTTCAATTTACAAGCTTAAGGACTAAATTGTAAAGAAGTTAAAATGTTAGGGGTAAAATTATAATTTTTGAAAATATAAATTATGGACTAAATTGAATAGCATAAGTATTAAATGGATTGAATTTGCCTATTTAAATTATGATAGATCTCGTACAAATTAAGATCGAGGAAAAGCTAAAGTCTCGGATTAGTTGATCTCGTTTCTACACCTTTATAATCGAGGTAAGTTCGTATGATTAAATAACGTTTTAAAGTTAGATTGATCTATATATTCATGTATTATTTTCCATGAAATTAAATGGTGGACATCAACAATGTTACGACGATTATCGAGCCCCGTTTGAACCATAGGAATACATAAGATACAAATGATATGTCATTAGGGTTTCTATGTTTCGGGTGCCGGCTTTAAATGTCCTACCAATGATTGAGGTCCTGCATTTGTTAGGATACTCTACAGCTTATGTGAGCAGCAACGTGTAGCTTACATACAACCTACATCTTGTGTGAGCATACCCATTTCACAACTCTTGTGAGCAACAATGTAAAGGAAAGGGAAAGGTTATGATTATATGTTTAACACACTTCTTGTGAGCTTTCCCACGTATTTGATGTTATTCTAAATGGTTCAACGTGCATGAAAAGGAAAGGAACGGTAAATGTTCAAATGAACTATGAATATATGAAAATGTATGAAATGGAAATGATCAATGAATGTATATCTAGGTTCATGGAAAGGATGAATTCAAAAGCATTATGTTCATGTATACCTAGCTTACCATATGATAATTCAAGTCAATTATGTGTTAATGTACTAATATGCGTTGTTGATGGTGCTTAGGCTTGTGCTAAGCTTATGGTTGGATTGTATCATGCTTAATTTTAATGTTATGCATTGAAACGATAAGTTATGTTCATGTTTTACGAACTTACTAAGCATTATATGCTTACGTAGTTTTCTTTCCCATGCTTTATAGATAATCAGAAGCTCGATCAGTTTGGAAGCTCGTCGGAGAACTATCACAATATCCAAAAATTATATCGGTAATTTTTGATGTTTTAGCCAAGGTTATAATGGCATGTATTGGTAGACTTATGGTTGAGGTTTAGTTGAATGTTAGTTGATGTTTGGCATGTACATTTTATTTTGGTTGATGTTTAGTTGAATGTTAGTTGATGTTTGGCATGTACATGTTATTTTGGTTGATGTAATCTTGGTACTTTTGGTGCCTTATTGATGTGTGTTAATATGGCTAAGCTGATGTATGATTTCAATGAGCAATATGGTAAGTGCTGAATTAGTTTCAATGTGGTTAAGATAGGGTATGTTATGAATTGGTAATTGACTAGATGTTTATGAATGAAAAATGGTCAAATATGCATATGTATAGGTAAGTTTATATACTTGATTTTGGGGTGCCTTATATGGCAAATTGGCTGAATAGATTTAGTTATTTAGATTGGTCAATTCATGCAGGTTGTGGTAAAGTTTTGAAGCTTTGAAGTTGTGCTAAAAATGCTTTTAAGTACATGTTTGTGTTGGTGATAGAAATGGAAATGGCTTGAATTTGGCTAATTTCATGTCCACACTGCCTGAGACATGCGGGTGTGACTTAACCGTGCGTGACACACGGCCATGCGACACAGCCGTGTATCCCCTGTAGGTTTTAAGGCATACAAGTCAAGCAGTTATACAGCCTAGCACATGGCCTGGTACACAGGTGTGTGAGGCTTCGAGAGTTACACAGTTGTGTGGCTTGGCCGTGTAACCCAACTTTGAAAGTTAGACGGGTACGGACATGGGCTGAGACACAATTGTGTGTGCATATTTCGATTATTACACTGCCTAAGATACGAGCGTGTGACCACTGCAGTTCAAAATTTCTAACTTTTTCTTAAACTTTTTGAATGTTCCAATTTAGTCCTAAATTGTTTCTAAAGTAATTTTCGGGCCTCGAAAGCTCGATTAAGGGAGATATGCATGTAGATGAACGATTTATGTCATGTTTATGTTTAGGTACTAAATGCATGTTTTAAAGTAACGATATTACAATAATGCTCCGTTACCCTATTTCAGCGACGAATATGGGTTAGGGGTGTTATAGTCCGTTTACAACTCATTGAAAATTTTATTTAAAAAGTTTAAGTCTAATTCTAGTACTAAACCTTTGGAATGACCCATATTGCCTTCACTTTGGAGCTTAAAAGCTCAACATACATACTCAAAGAAAATGCCTTATGATAGATCACCTGATTTGTCACCCTTCTTGCTAACCCAGGAATTATTTATCTGCAAGGTAAAGTAAGGGGGTAAGCTTGGGAAAGCTCAGTAAATACACATACATACAACACAAATATGTACACACACTAAACATGTTAGGATTTAAACATATTTTAACAATTCACATATAACACAATTTTCATATTAAACACTATGATATAATGGCAATTCCTGAATATGAAACATAGTCAAATTATATATTCATTGGATAAACGAATCTCCAAAATAAATTACATGACTCATAAAGTCGTACGCTATCTCTATGTAAGTGTAGCACGTATGCTCACACTCTCCATACACACCACACTATCTACGGTGAATGGAGCTAAACTCAACATTCCTTTATCTCTCCAACGCTATCTCCGAGCCACAATGCCCAACACATAATAAAAGGGTGAGTACTCACAATCCTATGGCATGCCAATGATATCCAACGGTTTCAAGTGTTCACATTGCCAACATATCTAATTAATCACATTTTATTACGGAATATAATTGGCTCGCATTACTGTTGAGCTCATAGTTAGCATTTCAAAATAATATACTTTCGCATTAATCAAATCTCACAATATCATAAATCTCATAATTCACTTATGGCTTCGTGCATACATAAATGCACATTATCAATAAAATTCACATGTTATAAAATCTATATTATAATATTTATTTTTATGCCCATTCGCAAACATTACATAACCACATACGAATATATATTACATATATATATATATATATATATATATATACATATACATACCTATTTAATAACCACTACAGCAAATCAGACTTATAGCGGCGTTTTTAGCATTGCACATTAGTGGCACGAGGGGAAAAACGCCGCTAAAGGTTTCAGCAATAGTGCCGTTTACAACAAAAAAGCCGCAAAAGCTCAGAATTATTAGCGTTTATGTGGAAACGCCACTAAAGGTTTGGGCATTAGCGACGTTTATAAAAAGACACCGCTAAAGTTTCAGGTTCGGTATTAGAGGCGTTTATCGAAAAACGCTGCTAAAGGTTCGGGCATTAGCGGCGTTTATGCAAAAATGCCACTAAAGGTTCGGGCATAGTGGCGTTTGTAAAAAAGGCCACTAAAGGTCGAGAATTAGCAGCGTTTATAAAAAAACGCCGCTAAAGGTTCGGGCATTAGCGACGTTTATACAAAAACGCCGATAAAGGTTCGGGTACTAGCAGCGTTTATGAAAAACGCCGCTAAGGTTCGTGTATTAGTTGCGTTTATAGAAAAACGCCGCTAAATGTTCAGGCATTAGCGGCGTTTATGCAAAAACGCTGCTAAAGGTTCGAGCATTAGCGGTGCTTGTGAAGAAACGCCGCTAAAGGTTTGAGCATTAGCGCGCTTAACCTAAAACGCCGCTAGAGGGTTAAGGGTTAGTTGTTATGGGTTTAGGGTTAGTGGTTTAATATTTAGGGTTTAATACTTAGGGTTTAGATTAATTAGAGTTTTTTAATTTATATATTAAATAATTTCTTTTATAATTCTAAAAGAGATAATATTAATTTTAATATATTAAAATTATGATTATAGTTTAAATTATTTAAGAGATAAACTTTATATATATTAAATGGTTTAGGATTTAATGTTTACTTGAGATTTGTCAAATGATGAAATTTTATACAATCAATTACTTTTATATTTAAAAATACTTAATCTAAACCATTTGATATATTTAAATATTAGATTTAAAAAAACATTGATTAAAAAATAAAAAAAAAGTAACAGATTGATATGGATAAGTAACAGATTTATGGTTTAGGGTTTACGATGTATGGTTTGGGGTTTGGATTTTGGGGTTGTGGTTTAGGGTATAATATTTATGGTTTAATGTTTAGGGTTTAGGGTTTACGATGTATGGTGGTTTGGGGTTTGGAGTTTGGTGTTTGTGGTTTAGGGTATAATGTTTAGGGTTTAATGCTTAGTGTTTAGGGTTTACGGTTTATGGTTTAGGGGTTAATTTTGGATTTTTTAGAATATAAATCTAAATACGATAAATATAAATTATTATTTTAAAAAAATATATATCAAAATGGGTTAAATCCCAAAAGCATACATGAACAATGGTTTAGTGTGCAATTGTATACATGAACTTTAATTTGATCTAGACCTTGTAAAATATTAACACATGTACAATTATTGATATAGTTAACATAATTTTTTATTAATTTATATATTGCATACATAAATAATATTTATATTTATTCAATATAAAAATATATTGATATATTTATTTTTTAAAATGTGTAAGATTAAATAAAAATTTAGGTGTATACATATAATTAAATGCCATTTATATAAAAATCTAAACAACTAATGCAAACCATACTTAAAAAGAATAATGTTGATGTAAAAAGAAAGAAAAAAGAAATTCCTAAAAGAGTTGATAATGATAATTAAATTTTTAAAATTTAATAATAAAAATTTAAAATTTAAAATTTAAAATTTAAAATTTAATATTTTAGTCCATATTTTAGTTAAACAGTTCAATATTCAAAATATAAAAAAATAAAAATTCCAAAAAATTATAATCTCAGTACAAAAATTTTGAAAGAAAAAACATAGAAAATATATGTTAAAATGAAAAAAATAAGCTATAGTGGCATTTTTAGTAAAAATGCCGCAAAAAGTAGAGTTATAGTGGCATTTTTATTAAAAACGTTGCTAAAAGTAGAGTTATAGTGGCGTTTTTATTAAAAACGCCGCTAAAAGTTTAAATAAAATAGCGTTGTTTTGCTTTTGCGATTTAGTAAAGCCATTATCTTTATGAAAACGGCGTCGTTTTTGTTTCATCCATCTTATCCCCAAATTCTATCCTGAACCCCCTTAAGACTTTTCCCAAAACAAAATTTCTCCTAAACCCTAAATTTCCCCCAAATCAAACCTTCAATTCTATCCCGACCTCCTACTATCCCGACCTCCTACTTTCTCGTTAATATCAAAAAGTCCCCTCTGCCACATTATAATTTCTCCTACTGCCACATTATCCACATTTCTCCTGCTTTCCCCTTTAGTGCGTCGTCGTCCCCTCTGATTCTTTATTCTTTACCAAGGTAGAAAAATGAATTAAAGTAAGTGGATTTTCCCCATAAATGGCTTATCGGGTTTCAAATGTGGGTTTTCATTTTCCTTTTCTTTGATTTGTTGTTTTCTCTATTTCCAAACAGGCATATATATGCAAAGATTTGTTGTTTCATTCCAGCAAACAGAAAAAAACGTAAATCAAACAACTCTCTACTATATGGGATTTCAGTCACCTCTATTTAAGGTAAAATTTCGATTGTCGATTAACCTTAGTTGTTGTACTTTTGCTTTCTTTTTCAAATTAAAATTTATGTTGTTTCCATTTTAGAGTTATAGAGAATTTATCCATAAACTATCATTTGTTATCTATTTTTTAAAATGTATCTTTCTCAAATCTTCTAAAATTCGAGCAAAAGATAATTATTAAAGTTTTTTTTCTCTTCTAGTACTTCAATTTCCTATTTCGTTTGGATGTTGTGGAAGTGTAAAAAAGGCTATGATATATGGGATCTTCCGCTTCGTTTTTTTTACAGGCTTTTTTAAATTTCCTATGAAGAATATTAAGTGAAAGAATGATGCCTTTTCAAAATAACATTAATTTTGAGCTTTTTTATGTTCTTTCTTTATTTTAATTTCAGGAGTCAAATCTGTTGTTTAATTGAGTTGATTTTGTTTTCCATGAGTTAATTTACTAAATTTAATTGAAGTCTTTGAATTTTCTCCAGTTAAATTTATTTAATTTTCTTAGCAATTGTTTTGTATATTGCTCATTGGACTATTTTTTTTTTTAAGAAAAGATTTTAGAGTTCATTTAAATTCATGGTGATCATATCATTTTGTCGGTGCAATTAGGCACTGGGCAGACTAAGAGAATGGTTTAAAACTTAAAAGTTTGGAAGGGAATGATAGAGGGATTTTGATAGTATGAACTGAAGCTATTACCAGGTTTGAAGCTACTCTTCAACACTCTTGCCTACTTCTTGCCGTCAGTCTTTCTTAATGAATTAATGAATATATTTACCGAGCCAAAGAAAACCGAAAGAAACAACAAATTCAGTTTGTTTCAGGAGCTGCAACCAGAATTCAATGGTTCTTTATTTAGATTTGTCAGTTTTGATATCAACTGAAAAAAATCTACTCCACCTACTAAAGTGATTTGGCCTATAGTACATTGTTTCTCGTAATGTACAGTGGGTGAAAAAAATTACAGTGTTAACCCTCTTTGTATTTCTTAAAATCCCTCAACTTAACCATCTTCTATTTTTAATTTTCTAAAAATTTTATAATTTTTAAACTATTTATTTCTTAAAATTTTACATATATATGAAAGGCATAAATGCCTTTATAATAAGAACTATAAGAGCCATTCGTATGTCTATAGTTTTAGTTAATGGGAAATATTATTGAAGTTGCAGTTGTTGATGCACTGAACTATCAAAATATTGTTGTTTTTGGTTCATATGCTAAAACCAAAGTTTTATCTTTGTAGTTTTCTACCCTTAGATTTCACTAAGTAGTTTGTTATTCCATGCCTTTAAACACAATGCTCAGACTAGGAATAGGCATTACCTTATTTTGGTTTTAGTATTCTGGTAACTGCATTATATTCAACCTGTAAATTTTCTAATCAAAAGTTCATTTCAACTTCAATTCTTGGATGTCAGTTCTAAATGAAACCTTTACCAGAACATAAGGCGTGTTCCTGTGATATTATTATTATTATATATCGTGTAATATTGGATTTAAATCGCAGATATGATATGAGTCACTATGAGACTAACCTGGCTTTAACCGTACTGTGGGATATTGCTTCTGGAAGAGATCTTAAGAAGTTCCTCTATGTAAGTTGTTATTTTTTTCCTTGAATTGTTATGGGTTGATCAGTTTTTATTGATACGAGAGCTACGAATTATGTTATTTTGCATTTGAAAGTTTGGTCTGAATGGCATTATGATTGTTTAAGTGATTGCTGCCTTGTGGATATTGTCTATTGTTGGAAGTTGGTGCAACTTTGTGGCATTGTTTTACATAGGTACCAAAAATGCTTCCAAGTGCTTTGGTTTTTTATTACAAACAGTTTCTTTTCTTAATGTTAATTAAAAGAAAAAATTGTTTAAAGGGAAATGATATCTTGTTTGAAGTGCTTATCGTTGGATATTTTACATTGACATTAAATATCTGTTTGGGTAAATGAAATTGCAATTTGAGTTATATAAATTTTTATTTTTTTTCTTAATGTTAATTAAAAGAAAAACAATTTCTGTTCATTGCGTTATATAAATTTTTATTTTTTTTTTTGGGCAAATGAAGTTGCAATTTGAGTTGGTTAATATATGTTTTTGTATTTTTTATATAAACCTTTGACTCCAGTTCGCTTTAAATTACTTAACAAATACTATTTTTCTGACTGCAGCCTCTGTTTCTTGGTGAGAGTGGATTAGACCAGCTTGTTGAAATTATTAAGGTACGATCTAGTTAAAAATTCTAATCAATAATAGTTTTATAATGATGGTTTTGGAAAAATTAATCTTTTGGGGCTCCGATTTTGTATAGATTGAATTGCTAATTTTCCTTTAAATTTGCCATGTTCGCCAGTTTACCATGTTCTTTTTTAATTAAATTGTATTTAAAGTATTATTTTCAATATTTTATATTATTTTAATTACGAAAAAATATTTTCAATATATTATTTTATTTTAACATTACTAAATTAAATTAAATTGTATTTTAACATTGCTTTAACAATCTATCTCATTTTCTTCCCCCCAATTTCCTTTTAGCTTAATTTAATCATGAAAAATATTTGATTTTAATTTATTTTTAAAATACCTAATTAAATAAAATTATTTTTAAAGTTTCAATTTAAATATTTTATTCTATTTGAATCAATAAAAATATTTTCAACATTTTTATTTTATTTTAACATTAGTTAATTAAATTTCATAACTTACATCAATATTTTAACATTGCGGATTTAAAGTTCAAATTTACATAACTTACATAGTTTATATCACTTGCATAATACATAACTTAGGTAATTTAAAGATCAAATTCCATAACTTATATAATTTACATAACTTACATAATTTACATAACTTACATAATACATAATTACTTGTGCACAACAACATTTTGTATTAAAGGTTTTTGCATATATAAAAAAAAAGATTCAAAGTATATAGGCTAGAAACCTGATGGGTTGCCTTATATCTCACTGTAAGATATAATGGATCCTCCCTAGGCATAACAATGCCATGTATGATGAATCAAATTTACATAACTTACATAATTTACATCACTTGTATTTTGTATTAAAGGTTTTTGTATATAAAAAAAAAACATTCAAAGTATATAGGCTGGAAATCTGATGGGTTGCCTTATATCTCACTGTAGGATATAATGGATCCTCCCTAGGTATAACAATGCCATGTATGATGAATCAAATTTACATAACTTACATAATTTACATCACTTACATAATACATAATTACTTGTGCACAACAACATTTTGTATTAAAGGTTTTTGTATATAAAAAAAATATTCAAAGTATATGCGCTAGAAACCTGATGGGTTGCCTTATATCTCACTGTAAGATATAATGGATCCTCCCTAGGTATAACAATGTCATGTATGATGAATCAAATTTACATAACTTACATAATATAAAGATCAAATTTACATAACTTACATAATTTACATAACTTACATAATTTACATAATTTATTGTCAACATTAGACTTCAAGAACTACGAAATGGATAGGACTTGGATGAATTTGTCAAGGGTAAGCGATGGGTATCGAAATGGAGTACAAACTTTTCTAAATTTTGCATTTCAAAATGCAAGCCAAGAAAATATTATTCTTTGCCCTTGTAAGAAGTGTGGCAACATCAATTGGCATTATGGTAAAGTTGTCTACAGACATCTAATTGTTTATGGCTTTATTCGGGGGTATCAAAAATGGATTTTCCATGGAGAGTGTACATCTAGTAGAAACTCTGCAACAATTAATCTGCCTTATCCTCATAGTGCTTACCATCAGTCTGTTAGAGAAGATAACATGGAAGGTATATTGCGGGATGCATTTAATATATGCAGTGATGGTTTGCAACCATTTCCACCAAACTATGTTGCATCCAATGATTATAATATCGGTGGAAATACTTTCATGAAAACGAGAGGAAGTGTGCTGGATGAATAGCCGAATGAAGAAGCGGCGAAGTTCTACACGTTACTTGGTGAAATGAATGAAGAACTTTATGAGGGATCAAAATTCTCGAAAATGTCATTCTGTATTCTCCTTTTTCACTTAAAATGTTTGGGAGGGTGGACTGAAAACTCTTTGACAATGCTGTTAGAGTTTTTGAAAGAAATGTTCTCGTTTGCAAAAATCCCTCAATCATGCAAAGACATGAAGAAAGTGATAAAAGATTTGGGCCTTGGGTACAACAAAATTCATAGTTGCCCAAATGATTGTATGTTGTATTGGGGTGATCGGAGAAATCAATAGTCTTGCCATGTTTGTGGTAAATCTCGTTAGGTGAATAGAGATGCAGAAGATGTTAATGAGGATGAATATGAGGCACAGGCAAGAAGGAAGCCGAATAAGATTTTGTGATATTTCTCGCTAATCCCAAGGCTTTAAAGGCTATTCATGTCATCAAAGACAGCCGAGTTTATGACGTGGCATCATGATCAATGAACGGATGATGGGTTATTAAGGCATCCTACAGATTCTTTAGCATGGAAATCATTTGACAATCAATTTCCAAGCTTTGCAAGTGATCCTCGGAGTGTGAGGCTTGGGCTAGCATCTGATGGATTTAATCCTTTTAAAATCATGAGCACCTCGTACAGTACTTGGCCTGTAATGCTTGTTCCTTATAATTTGCCTCCATGGCTCTACATGAAGCAATCTTCTTTGATCTTATCTATGATTATCCCCGGAGAGAAAGGTCCCAGAAATGATATTGACATTTATCTGCAGCCACTTATTGATGAGTTAAAACAATTATGGGTGGGTGTTGAGACGTATGATGTATTGAGAAAGGAGAACTTTTACCTACGTACTGCTTTGCTGTGGACAATTAATGATTTCCCGGCATATACGAATTTATCTGGTTGGAGTACCAGAGGACGTTATGCTTGTCCTTGTTGTACTGCGCAAACATGTTCGCAGTGGTTATATAATGGGAAGAAATTTTGTTATATGGGGCATCATCGGTGGTTAGATACAAATCATAGATTTATATTTTAGAGGGCTTTATTTGACAATATTGAAGAGTTCAGAGAAGCTCCTGAGCAGACCATTAGATCTGAAATCTTGTTCATGTTAAAAGATATGGATTTTAGTTACGAGAAGCTGAATCAACCATCCAACAGGCAAACAAATAGACGATCGAGGGATGAATTTGATGATGAATCTGATTTGGAGGATGACCCTAATGAGGCAGACTTGTGGAAGAAAAGAAGTATTTTTTTTAGTTGCCTTATTAGGAGCATCACATATTACGCCACAATCTTAATGTGATGTATATTGAGAAGAATGTCTGCGAGAACATCATCGGGACAATTTTAAACGTCGATGGTAAATCGAAAGATAATCTTTAGAGTCGACTTGATTTAGTTGACTTGGGAATTAGGCATGATCTTCATCCCCAAGTACTTCCGAATGGAAAATATCTGTTGCCGCCTCCAATTTTTGCAATGTCGAAGGAAGAGAAAGAAATGTTCTGAACGGTGTTGAAGGACATAAAGGTCCCAGATGCGTATACATAAAATATATCTCGATGTGTAAGTCTTAAAGATCGAATACTGTATTCATTAAAATCACATGACTATCACATCTTGATGCAAGATCTACTTCCAGTTGCTTTACGGTGCTGTATGTCAAAGAAGGTAACGTCCTGTATAATTGAACTATCCAATATAATGAAAGCAATTTGTGGCAAAGTTCTGAATGTTGAAGAACTTGAAAAAGTACAAGATCGAGCCACTTTGACATTATGCAATTTGGAGAAGATCTTTCCACTTTTCTTCTTCACTATTATGGTGCACCTGGTAATTCATCTCCCTCGTGAAACAATAATTGGTGGACTAGTTTTCTATCGTTGGATGTATCCTATAGAAAGGTGCTAATTTATTTTAAAGACATTCATTCATTCACCTCTATACCTGTAGTTACAACTTTTGATAATGTTGTATATCGTGTTTAGGTTCCTAAGCAAATTGAAGTCTTATTGCCGTAATAAGCGTTATCCGGAAGGATCAATTGCTGAAGCCTACTTGGCAGAGGAATGTATGACATTCTGTTGTAGATATTTAGAAGACGCTGAAACAAGATTGAATAGACAAAGTAGAAATGCAGGGCTCAATGATCCTAACTTGGCCGAAACTTATTTATTTAAAAGTTACGGGGAACCAATCGGCAAAGTTGAAATTGCAGAATTAAATGACCGATCTTGGATACTAGCACATAGATATGTTATTTTCCACCACGATGCAATTGAACCATTACGCAAGTAAGTTCTAGAATATGATAAATATTCATCTTTTTGATTTGTTTATTTTCTAACAAATTAAACCTGTTTTTAACATGGTGAGTACAAACAACTCTTGAGATCTCGTTCACGCTTACGAAGATTACAACATCGAGAGATTAATAGGTTGTTCACAGAATCTTTTCATGAATGGTTAAGCAAAACGGTATGCAACTCAACCTTTTATTGACAAATAATAATGTTTTCTCATAACATTTACAATTACTCTATTTACTTTCGATTCAATAGGTTTGGAGTGGGAACAGCGTTAATGATGAAGTTAAATGGCTTTCCCCAGGTCCGAATCGAGTAGTAAAAATATATAATGGCTTCATGATAAATGGATTTAGATTTCATACCAAATATTGCGAGAGATTGAGGAGAACTCAAAATTGTGGAGTAGTTGTTAATTCTTTAATTACAAGTTATGCTACTGCTAGGGACAGTAATCTTGTCGAGGGAAATGTGGAGTATTACGAACTTCTGACTGACATTATTGAGCTGGATTACTATGGAAAATAGAAAGTTGTCTTATTTTGATGTGATTGGGCTGATGTTAATAGGGCTCGCAGAATTAAAAACGACCAGTTCGGTTTTACAATGGTGAATTTCTCTCGATTGATTCACACTGGAGAACAATTGATAGACGAGCCGTATGTATTTTCTTCTCAAGTTAAACAAGTTTTTTACTCGAAAGATCCAATTGATGAGGGTTAGTACGTTGTACTCCGAAACACCCCTAGAGACTTGTTTGACATGGGAAATGGAAGTAGAGATGACATCATTGAAAGATCAGAAACTTTGCCTTTTCCAGAACAAAACTTAAATGAAAATATCCCTTGTACTAGTACATAATTTCAATGGGTTCGTCAGGATGTGGACGAAGATATTTACGAATTATGATGTAGTAAGATTTTACGATTTTTTATTTATATGTAATGTTATAATTTTAACCTTGGTCATGTTATATAATTTAACTATTTTATATGTTGTTATTTGTTACTAAAATTTCAACTATTTTATGTATTGCAGAAAAATGCCTAGAAGAAGATTAAGAGATTTTAGTATTGTACAGAATACTACTAATTCGGAGGAATTAAATAGTAACAGCAGACAGTTATTGGATCTTCGAGTGTGACGGAGACACTTGACGAGTCTGCAGAATTTCAAAGTAACGTTAAGTTTATTTTATAAATTGTATTAAATTTTATTACTAATTTATTTTTCAATTTCAATATAGTAATAATATATTATTTTTCAGCTGAAACTGGTGGGACGCGTAGAGGTCGAGGATGTACGCTCCTAAAACATTTATATGACTTAACTCCCGTCAGCGTGTCAAAGTAACTAGAAACTTCCATGGTCAGCCAGTTGGACCAAAAGCTTGACTTTTTGCAAGCTATTTGGGCATTATAGCACGAAATGCCAATATGTTGCCCATCAACTACGAATCATGGCATAACATGCCTGATAGCAATAAAAATCAAGCTCTCGATAATATTAAGATAACAAAATGTGAATGTAATTTATAATACTTTGGTTAAGTTTCATTTATATTTACTTTCTAAACTTGTGTTTTTTAGGAGAGATTTGCTTTAAAGGTCTCCAATGCGTATAACAAGAAGGCATTGGGTAAAAAATGGAGAGACCATAAAAGCATTTTGAAAAAAGAATATTTTAAAAAACCCATAACCCTCGAAGAAAAATTGCAAAATGTCCCACCGGGAATGCTAAGGTACCAATGGGAAGATGTGATTCGATTTTGGAATTCAAAGAAATGAGAGGTATTATGTACTTGCAAACTATTATAAATTTTTCAGTTTATAGTATTTACTATATACGTAATAATAACTTCATTATTTAGGATCATGAGCGAGTTGGAACAAGCAGCAGGTAAAAACAAAAATTCATGCACACGGCAGGGTCGAGAAGTTTTGCTTGTGTAGCGAGGCCGAGGTATTATGAATTTATTAGTTTTGTCAAATATTAATGACTTTCTACTGTTAAATAATATTTTACTACTATATTGTAGGAAGCCTCGTCTGGTCAAAAAGTTGGACGCCTTCAGCTTTTTGACATTACGCATAGAAAGAAAGATGGATCTCCGATGACATCCGAAGCTGGAGAAATTATGGTATATTTACTTACTAAAATTTGATTCATTATAAATATTTATAATGTTTAATTATAATGGTTTAATTCGTCGTTTTTATTAGTTTTAAATAATTTTATGTTACATTCCTTTTCATTATATATTTCGTTTTTAACTTTTTGATTGATATAATAGGAGAAACTGAAAGAGAAGAAGGCGGAGTATGAAGCATTGACTGATAGTTTTGCTAATTTTGGGGACATTGATGACAGAATTATTAATGAAGTTGTGGGTCTTGAAAGGTATGGTTGGGTTCAATTTCAAGGATCTGGTGTTAACCCGACACAATATTTTGGATCCATCTTGCACCAATACATGCCTTACGGGAGTCAATCTCAAGCTAAAGTTCTGAGGTTGAGAGACCAGATAGCTCCAATGCAAGCTAGCACAGTTGAGCAAATTTCTCGACTTAAAGCGGAGGCAGAAGTGAGGGAGGCAGAGCAGAACAGAAAGTACAATGAACTCCAGCTACAACTTCAGACTATGATGACGATGTTCCAGCAGTCACAAAAACCCTCATCTTAGACATTTGTTTTCTTGTAACTTTTTACATTATTTGTAAGAATATTTTGAATTATATTTCATTTATAATTTATATCATATATTTTTCGTATAATTTTGTATCATTTTGAATTTTCAGTTTTTGGTTGGATTTCATGTTATATTAACTGTTTTTGGCTGGATTTCATGTTATATTTGCTATTTTTGGTTGATTTTATGCAGGAGGGGAAGGATATTAGAGCAAAAACATATACTGCAATTTGTCCAAATTAGCGACGTTTGTAAAAAAACGCCGCTAAAGAGCATGACTTTTAGCGACGTTTGTCTAGAGACCAGGATTTTTAGCGGCGTTTTCACCAAAAGCGCCGCTGAAGGCCAGGACATTTAGCGGCGTTTTCACCAAGAGTGCCATTATAGGCTAGGTCTTTTAGCGGCGTGCTCTCCAGCAAAAACCAGGACTTTTAGCGGCGCTTTTTAAAAAATGCCGCTAAAAGTCATGATCTTTAGCGGCGTTTTTTAGATAAACGCCACTAATTTTAGCGGCGTTATATTTAGCGGCGTTTTTTGCGGCGCTTATAAAAGCACCACAAATACTTTTAGTGAACGCCGCTAAAGGTAAAAAAACGCCACTAAAAGTCTATTTTCTTGTAATGAACCTGCCACGTCAAATTTTAACATACATTAAAAGTCCCCTAAATTTATATATTATATAAAACCATACCCATAATTATATATAGTGTATATAATAGAACCATACGTGTGTATATATATTATATTATATTATATAACATCAAAATCCATTAATATATATTATAAAAAATAAAGCTATGCATATATATTATATATGTGTAATCACCCACTCATGTATACATATATATATATATATATATATATATATATTACCAACTCCCTCATTTATATATTATATATATAACACCCACTAATATATATATTGTATATACAATAAATTCCATGTATATATATTATAACTTCATGCATTTTGTACTATTAAAATCGCACAATGTATATACTTAACAATTCAATCAAAATTGCAAGGATTTGCATAAAGAAGAAGTCAAGGTTCGCCTACCATAGGTGGTGATTCGCAAGCCCCACACTTTGACTTTCTAGATTTCGCAATTCATGCTAAAACACAGCATATGCACTCACCTGTAACTCACCACGCTCGTCAAACTAGACAACTTTATGCTTGCCTTTATCTTGATTTGTTGATGCTCCACTAACGTTTCCAACTTCGCACAAAAATATACATATTATTAAGCATTTAAAAACAATTTAGCTTACTCTCTTTATGTTCATACAACGGCTCTTAACTCACACATACTTATTCGAATTTTTTTCTCGAAAAACCACCATTCATCTTCATTCTCAAAAGACAACCATTTAATTCATGCAACTACTTAAGGATTTTGATAAATTGAATTTTTAAACCTCTTAATCTCGTCAAAATATACTAGAAATTATTTTAAAAACATCTCTTGGCTCTTTATTACGAGATTCACCATTTTTATTCAAAAGATAAGTTTAAATAACATGGATCTTTAATTTTCTTGCTTAGATCTATGAAAATTCAAATTAAAAACACCTAATAAAAATTAAATACATAAGAAATTAATATATTTACCTTTAACTCGAAAACCTCCATGAATTTGCACCAACTGAACAAAAATGAGCTAAATTTAGGTGAGAAATTAGAGAAGAAAGAGTGATTTTCTTGAAAATTTGAAAGAATAAAGAGTGGTTGGATGCTAAGAAAATATAAGAGATGCAAAAAATTTTGAGAGAAAATTTTGATGTAACAAATTTTAAAAATGAAAAAGAAATGGAGAAAAACAAAATAAAAATACACAACGATGGGTGTGGCTTTTTCCAACTGGCCTTTTCCAACTAACCATTTAAAAAAATGGGCTATTTTCCCTATAAGTCCTCCCCTATTCTTTCTTGTTCTAATAGCTCTCCTTTTAACCACTAATTTTTAATTTACATATTTAACCTCTACTTTAACCACTATTTTAAATTAGTCTTTATTATAATTATTTGTTACCAATGCTTGATTATTAATACCATAATTATTTAATTTAATTATTATTTTACTATTATTAACTCATTATTTATTTTTCCTATTTTATTTCATATGACACAAAATCCGATTTTTCTCTCAACCCATAATCTAATGTCTAATTCTACTAACCTGGCCCTTGGGATGTGACACAACATGCAACCTAGCCCTGTGTGAGAGGCGTCGCTATATATCACAGACTCCTTCCCTGATTTTGGTTGAATCAACACATGTGCTTTGGTAATGATCGTCTTAAGCTTGTCGATGGCAAATTTAATACTGAAAAGTTAATTCAGTGTTAAGGATTTTTATTGTTGGGCTTTTTAGTTAGTGGATACTAACTGGGCTTGGATTGAATAAAAAAGAAATGAATAATTGAGAAAATTGAAGCATAAAGATTGATTTGTAAAAGGGTTAGAATTGGAGGCTTTTATGACATCATTTAACCAAAAGGTTTAAAAGTTTGCTTTCATGCGTGAAAAAACAAACTGGGGATTCTTATTTTCATTGTTCTCACGCACGCCGTTCGGGAGAAACTCTTTTTTTCTTTTCCTTTTTTCATTTGTTTTTTTAAATTCATTCTTTTGTTTAGCACCAAAGCAAAAGTCAATTTAACAAAATTGAATTTAAGTTGTCGAAATCAAATTTCAAATTTCTGATATTCTCAAAAAAAAAAAAAAAAAAAAGAATCCGAATCTAGCGGTAAATTTTTTTGTTTTAATCGTATTTTTAGTCTAAAATCAAAGTTCTTGCCTGGTCAAAATCAGTTTCGCTTCATTAGCCACATTTTTTTTGGATTTGTTTCGTGTGTTCTTTTAGGTATTGGGCAGCCCACTTTGATATCATGAAATCTTTCATTTATTTTTTAATTGTTCGTTATTAGCATATTTTTTAAATTGTTTTAATACTTTTAACAAGTTAATCGGTTCATTATTTGTATTTTTTTATGTTTTAATTTATAATAATTAAATGATTGATTGAGTGGGTTGCTCTGGCCGAACGTCTAATTAAGGTTTGAAATGTTACAATCATGATATCAAAGCTGCTAGTTTAGTCATATTTAGGTCTAAATTGAGTTTGTATAGATAAAGAGTTTAGTGTGCATGCCAAATAAGAAACTTTCAATTGCGATTTCTAAACTGCGCAAGACTCTAATGTTATTTTACCTTCCTTTTGAATAGATTCGACATATGTTTTTATTCTGATTCTGAATATAAAGAGTGAAGATTTTGAAATTAATTTTTCTTTTAAAGGTTTTCAAAACATTTTGAAGCTTTTTAACAAATCATTAAATGTCTTCTTAAAACTCTTATTTTTATTTTTATTTTTTATTAAAAGTTTTCGACAAATTGAGTGAAATTTCGAACACCAAATTTTTGTAGGAAGAGAGAATTGTACCTCTTCAAAATTTTTGGGTATCAAATTTCATGAAATTTCGATAATATATAGTAAGGTGTACTGAGAATTAAATTTTCGGTGAGAAATTTAATACTAGAAAGTTAATTCAGTGTTAAGGATTTTAATTGTTATGCTTTTCTTAGTTAATGAGTATTAATTGGGCTTGGATTGAATTAAAAAGAAGAGAATTTTGGTTCAAGGTAATTACCCTTAAGGCTGTAAATGAATCGAGTTTGAACGAAGAAACTTCTGTTCATGTTCGTTTGCTTATTTTTAAATTTGTTCGTGTTCAGTTTGTGTTCGTTAAGAAATTTAAATTTTTTGTTCATGTTCATTTATTTAAAATTATGTGTGTTCATGTTCGTTTGTTTAATGTTCACGAACATGTTCATTTAACTTAATCGAACATGTTCACGAACATTAAACAAACATGTTCATGAACATATAATTGAACATGTTAATGAACAATGTTAATGAATAATAAACAAACAAACAATAAATAAATACACACAAATATTATTTTAAAATTTTTATAAGAAAATATAATTAATAAATAAACGAGTCATAAACAAGTCAATAAACGAGCCAATACACGAGCTTGTTCGTGAACATAAACTAACCAAACACACCTCTATTCTTGTTTGTTCGTTTATTAAGCAAATATAAAAATTTTGTTCATAAAACGAACATAAATGAACATTATACAAATAGTTCATTGAACGTTCTGTTCATTTACACCCCTAATCACCCTACATCGAATAGCCTATTCAGTTAGGTCCATTTTTTCATTTATTTTGTTCATTGTTTTCACGATATGGACGATCCTCATTATAATGCTATTCAATGACCCACCCTCTGAACGTGCAAGTAACCCCTAATAACTTTTCTTTTTCTAGTAAAAAAATGTCATTTGTTTCTCAGATCAAACTTTTTTTTTCTTTCATTGGTAAACTTCTGAGCACACCTCAAACAAGAGAGATACAAGAGGCTCTTAGGCCTTTAATACAACTTGGTATGAAATCCAAGAAAAGCGGTACCCGAAAAAAAATCAAACAGTTGTACCAAGCCCTTGATGATCATATCCCATTACAACAAAAAAAAAAAAAGGGAAGATGTTTACATCAAAACAAACATCCTTTAGGAAGATCTCCATAAAGCAAAACTGCCTAAGAACCAAGTAATGAGCATAGTAAAGCTAACCAAACTCGCATGCATGTTGAGGGGAGTTCTTAATGTAAGAATCGTAAAAACAAGATTCAATATAAAACTTTAATAAACCAGGATCTGTTATGCCAAATTATCAAGAATAAATCAAGAACAAAACTACATGTAAAAACATACCTGAATCCGTTTATTTCTTAAAATATTCGGATTTTGTGATTTAGATCTTCCAAATTAGCATACGAGTAATTTTGAGAAGGTGACTCTCTCTTTTCTAAAGAATGGATATTAGAAAAGTTATGTATGTGTAATTTGAGGACCATAACCCTAATATATAACTTTTGCACATTAACCCTAATTTCTAATCAGCCCATCGTTAATTAGAAATTAGTTACTAAAGTATCTACACATATTTTACCTATACTTTATTTATTAATTGAACCCCAATAAACCTTAACCAAATTAAATCACTTTTAATTTGGGCTAATCTTTTACGATAGTAAATAATATGTAATTCTACTTATTTTGTAACAGCCCATTTTTAGTGAAATCGGAACAGTGGTTTCAGGACCACAAATCCGAGTCAGAAAGAAAAATTATTTTAATATTATTACAGGGTTCATATTAGGATAGGAATATTATATGAAAATACTGATAGGAAAATTTTACCGATTAAGTGATTAATTATGGAAAGGACCAATTTGCATAAAATGCAAAAGTTGAATTCTAGAAGCTATAAGTATTAAATAGCTATACAATTCAAAAATTGAGGTCCTTATATGGTAATTAGACCATTAAAGAAAATTTAATAGATATTTTTGGTGATTCATCCATGGAAAAAGTAGAAAAGGCTAAGGACTAAATTGGAAAGTAATAAAATTAAAAGATAATAATTAAATTAAATAGATATTATCATCTTATTTTCATCATCTTCCCCAAAATTTTGCATGGAAACCCTAAGAGAGAGAGAGAAGACTACTCAAGCTTAATTGGGTAAGTATTCAAGTCCCGTTTTTAATCATTTTTATAATTTTGAGATCGAGATAGTTTAATCTTTCTATTTGGGGGATAAATTTGAAAAGATATCAAAGTATAGAAGTTGTGCCATGGACGAATATGCTGAAAATTTGAAATTTATGGTAGAAAATGAAAGGTTGTTAGTAGATAAACAACTTTTACAAAGAGAATTTTGGTGAAGACGTAATTTAGGGACTAAATTGAAAAGTTGTAAAACCCATGGAAAAATTCTGATTTTTGTGAAATTCATGGGCTGTTATTGTGATACATAGAATTTTGCTAGGCTTGGAATAAGGATTAAACTACAAGAATTTCATTTTTTGAGCCTAGGGACTAAATTGGAATTTATGAAAAGTTTAGGGGAAAATGGTAATTTTTCCTAGAATGTAAATTGAAATTAATTGAATATGAAATGTGTTAAATTAATGTTAAATATATTTATATAGATCCGGATAACACAAATTTGAAGCTAGACCGAGGAAAAGAAAAAGTTTTAAATTAGTAGATTTACACATGACCAAGTGTCGAGGTAAGTTTGTGTAACTTAATTGAACATATAAATATGTTTGAATTGATGTCGTATTTGGATTGAATGTGGTATAAATTTATGTGAATTATATGAATGTTATAAGTGTAAAATATGATCATATGCTCAGAAGTGTCAGAAAAAGGGTAAGTTTCATTTGAATTTAGAAATTCGATGGATATATGTGATTTCTCGTATTAAATGTATCCTGCATATGTTGCGGATAGGATTTAGCTCAGGCGAGTAATCCCTAATATAGTCTCTCGAGCATCCTGCTAATAGTTCCTGCGAGCAACCTGATTGGTAGTGAACTTGCATGTGTTGCACACTACCGTAGTTCTTTGTGAGCATTCTGATATGATTCGATCGGTTGTGTTTCAGCATATGTTGCAAACACAAACATAGCTCTTTGTGAGCATCTTGATATAGCTCACTTGAACTCCTTGAGATATGGCTATCCGGTGTTCCTGTTACATGGCTCTTTGAGAGCAATCCTGATAAGTTCCTTGTGAGCTTTTTGATTAAAAGTTCTTTATGAACTTCCTAAGTTGTGGCTCTAATGATCACTCCTGAGATTTAGCCCAAATGAGCATTCTGATACATGGCTCATAAGAGCATCCTGATAAGTGACTCAAGAGTGTAGTCTCTAATCATGCGCCATAATGGGTACCCTTGGAAATGAATTTTTAGGTTTCTAAATTGTACACCTTAAGTGTACTACTGGAGTATCCATCGATATTTTAGTAATTCAATGGACAATACCCCTGACATGAGAAATTATGAGATCGAAAGAAAGTTGTATTATTGAATATATATATGGAATACCTGAAAGTTGTGGCATGATAAGCTCATCCATGCATATTTGATATACATATGAATTACATGACTAACTTACTTAATTGAGTGTATGTGTTTAGGTAAATTGCTAAATTTATGGGAAGCATGCTATTTTATGATTAATATTAATGAACATGATTGGCAAGTTCAATTTTTGTTATACGAACTTACTAAGCATTAAATGCTTACTAGATTCTTTTTTCCCTGTTTTATAGTGCTCAGAAGCTCGCGAAGGTTGGAGATCAGTCGGGGTATCATCACACTATCCACCTGCTTGTTTGGTATAACTAGAAAATTTATTTTGGTATAATGGCATGTATATGCTATCTTTGCCAATGTTAGCATGCAAATGGTTGTTTATAACATAGTCATTGGAATGGCTAATGATAATATATTTTGGTATATTACTAGAAGGTATATCTTGTTTAATATAAAAGTATATGATATGATTTGATTGAATTAGGGTAAAATATAAATCTTCACAAAAGGTAAGATTATATACATGAGTACATGTACATCTGTGGATATACCATGTTAGATGATAGTATTGGCTAGGTTATGATGCCTGAATTGGTTGATAAATACTTGTAAGTTTTGGTGTAGGCTGATGACAAGTTTGGGTGAGAAAATAAAGCTAGGAAATGGCTTTATTTTGTCCACATAGGTAGACACACAAGCGTGTGTCTTGACCGTGTGTGACACATGGCCTGGCACATTGGCATGTGGTTTGGCTGTGTGTCCTCTGCATATTAAATTTGAGAAACAAAATGCTCAGAATTGGGCACACGAGCGGAGACACGGGCGTATGTCTTAGCTGTGTGAAAAACATGGCCTAACACATAGGTGTGTGTTATGGCCGTGTGAAACCTACACTTAATTTTTAAAAATTAAATTGTCCACACGGCCTAGCACATGAGCGTGTGACTTGGCCATGTGACCCATGCAATTAATTAAATTGCAAGTTAGAGAGTTACACAGGTTAGAGACACGGGCATGTGTCCTACCTTATATGCCACATGGCCTAAGACATGGGCATGTCACATGGCTGTGTGAACCACACGGCCTGACCACATGGGCATGTAACCCCTGTATATAAGAAAAATTTTGAAATTTTGCAAAAAACTTCTTGAGTTCCCAATTTAGTCCTGACTTGTTTCTAATGTTTAAATTGAGCCTCGAGGGTCTAATCAAGGGATAACACGATTAGTTTTGGATATGAATAGTAAGCGACCTAAATTAATTGTATTTATTTTGTAAACTCCGGTAATGCTTCATAACCCTGTTTCGACAATAGATACGAGTTAGGGGTGTTACATATTTTATATGTGATGTCCATTTTTTTTATCAATCTCCCACCTGAACCACATATATATCAATTACCTTATAATTAAATGTCATTATATAACCTTATGAACTCCAAACCTTACTATCATATCCAAAAGGTATTTCGAACAATCTCATCCGTTAATTATGTTAATATAGAACCAAGACGACTTTTGTTACATATATCATAACTAAATCCATCCCTGATCACGTGTATTAACATAACTAAATGACAGATCAAATATAGATGAGTAGCATGGAAATTACATGCAATGTGATCTAAACATGTCTATTTCCAACTAGTCCTCCTTAGCATTAGTGAGATTAAATTTTAGTAAAATCATAGTGTAAATAAACTAAATAAACTTTATTTCTATAGAAAATATCCTTAATAATCCATAAACTGAAATAACTGAAGAATTTGTTTATAACAAAAAAAATTAAAATTAAAAACTCCCACTAAAACTGAATATCTTGGAATGCCATTACACTCATATGAGTAGTGTGCTTTTATAAAACCTTGGTAATAGTCCTTTAGTAAGCGGGTTCGTAATCATGAAGTTTGTCCTAATATGTTTTATAGACATCTAACCACTTTGAACTTTTACTTTGATGTGCTCATGTTGTTATTGGAATAAAGGACTACTAATTATTGTCACAATTTGCACCCTAGTGACAAAATTTTGCATCAATATTCCATCAAAATCGGAGTCTATATACCTGATGATCTTTAACTTATCAGAGCTCCGATATGTGAGCGTGTAATCTTTTGTTCTCTGAATATACCTCAAAACCCTTTTAGCTGCTATCCAATGGTTTATAGCAGGCTTGCTTAAATGTCTGCCTAACATCCTAACCATGTACATAATATCTAGAGACGTACATACTTGAGCATACATTAGACTCCTAACAACTGATGCATAGAGAATCTTTGACATTTTCTAAATTTCAAGGTTACTTTTAGAACATTGAGTAATATTAAATTTTTCTTCTTTAGCAACAGGGGTGTCACCTGGTCTAAAACCTTGCGTGACAAATCTTTTGAGTACTTAATTGATACAGCTCTTTTGTGACAATCCAATAAACCCCGAGATCGACCTCGATGTATTTGAATTCCTAAAACAAAAGAGACATACCTAAGATCTTTCATCTCAAAATGCTTAGATAAAAACCTCTTGGTTTTGTGCAATAAGCTTATATCATTAGTGGCAAGAAAAATGTCATCGACATATAGAACCAGGAATATATACTTACTCCCACAAAAATTTTGATACACACAACCATCAACAATATTCATCTCAAAACGAATGGGACAATTACTTGATAAAACTTGTGGTACTATTGACGAGAAGTTTGTTTGAGTCCATAAATGGATTTTGTTAATTTGGAACCATATTCTTTGGGTTTTCCGACTCAAAGTTTTTTGGTTGTACCATATAAATTGTTTCTTCAATTTCACCATTGAAAAATGCAGTCTTAACATCCATCTGATGTAACTGAAGATCAAGATGAACAACAAGCGCCATGATTGTCCTGAAAGATTCTTTCGATGAAACTAGAGAGAAAGTCTCTATAAAATCAATGCCTTCTTTCTGAGTATATCCTTTAGCTACAAGATGCACCTTATACCTCTCCATATTTCCATTTGCATCCCTCTTGGTTTTAAATATCTATTTATAACCAATCCATTTTGCACCTTCAGGTAATGGGATAAGTTCCCAAACTTTATTGTATTGCATAGACTTATACTCTTTTTGCATGACATTAATCCATTTTTTTGAGAATTAGAACTTTTCATGGTCTGACGAAAGTTGATTGAATCATTTTTCATCATTCCATTATCATCCTCATTTACTTAAAAAAATACAACATAATAATCTAAAATATCATTTATCCTCTCTCTCGTAGACCTCCTTAATAACACTTGTTCTTAGGGTTGTTGAGTTTGTTCTTCTAGAAAAATTGCCTCATCTTTAATAGGGATTTGTTTAATATTATCTTGTTTAGGTTCTAGATTCACTTATTGATCCATGATAGATATGAGAACCTGAACATTATCAAATGTGATAGCAGAAACTGAGTTAGTATCTGATGTATGCATTCGCGATACTAAGTAATAAAATTTATAAAGAACTTGATCACACCAAAACTAACTAATATCACGACGTTTGAGGCAAGCGCACCTATCGAATAGTAGTATAGTTTAGTGGCAAGACCAAGTTATCGTACCCAAGGGAACCAAAAGTACTATTACTTACTTCCTTTCTATTATCTAGCCTAAAAATAAGAGAGGGTTTGTTTTAAACTAATTCTAAATCTAAACTAAGAAAAAAAACACAAAGAGTAAATTGGGAAATCTCTTAGGGAAAGCTTATTGATATTGACAATACTCAAGGGGGAATCCACCTAGACTTCACTTGTTATTGCTTCCTTGAACTATATGACTTATTTACTTGACTTGATCCGTAGAGATCCTTAACTTATGCTAAACCCTCCGTCGAGGCGTAGAGTAACTAGGCCTAAGTTGTTAATTAAAGTTCCTTTATTAATTAACTTCCTAGGTTGCATTAATTCAATCTATGGTTCCCTATATTAGGTTTGACCCTAATCCGACAGATTTATGTCACCTTATGTCTAGGGTTGCATGCAACTCCGCTTAATTATGGTAGATCTACTCTTATCACAGGAACTTTTGCTCCTCTACTCTAAGCACATCTAATTCTTGAAGTAATACCTAGGATTATTAAATAAAAAATAAAGAACACATAATTAAGAACAATTCAAGTATTTATCATATAAATCAAGAATAAATAACAAGATCTGTCTTAGGTTTCATCCCCCTCAAGTATTTGAGGGGTTTAGTTCATAATAAAGAAAAGAAACATCTCAGAAGATATAAAATAACAAAACTTAAAAGAAAACCAAAAACCCCTGAAGGAATTTAGGGAGATCTTCTATATTGCTGCAGAATTCCAGCTTCTGGGATGAATCAATCGGCTTCTCCTTTGGAGTAATTCCTTGCTGCTACCCTCTATGTGGCAGAAAGACAAGAGGAAAAGCATCTGAAAGTCTGTATATGCCCTCTTCTATGTTGCCTCATGGGGTCTTTATATAGAGAGCTTTTGGGGGGCCTTTCTTAGCCTCTAAGCATCCTAATTTGAGTGAAATTCCCCTTCCTTACGACTAGAACACGCCCGTGTGCCACGTCCGTGTGACTTCGACAAAGGCCGTGTGATTTGGCACTGTCGTGTGGCTTGGCCGTGCTTGTTGGGGCTTTGACCGTGTGATCTTCATGTGGCACGCCCGTGTGGCACGGCCGTGTGGCATCTCTTGGCTCATGTTGTTCGCACATTTTGGCCTATTTTTCATCGTTTTTAGCCTATTTTTCGTTCTTTTCTCTTCCCTATGCTCTCCTGAGTATAAGATATAAAAAAGGGAGATTAAGAGCACCAATTCTTACAAAATTGATAAAAATCCATCCAAAATATAGGCTAAACATGAGGTAAAAATATGTATAATTTAGCGTTTATCAAATACCCCCACACTTAAGCCTTTGCTTGTCCTCAAGCAAAATCTCAATCCCTAAAAAGAATTATTCTTTTCAACCTACAATTTTTATCAATAATGTTTCAAACTAATCTATAGGTAATCGTACAATGAGTAATTCAATCAGAAGAACATTAAAGATTCAATCAATATAAGTTGAGAATTTTGTCATTGAAAACATAAGTCTCTTCTTTCCTTCTAAGTAGCTATCTTTCCATCTTAATTAACAAGAGTTGACATCCTCACTAAAGGTTCACTCTATCCACTCAAAGTGTTTAGGGTTCAAAATTTAAGCACTCTCTAGTCAACCTGAAAAGTTATTACCATAAGCTTGCAAGAAAATCAAATCTCCACCACTATAATTTGATATGATACATCGATCAAAAGGTCTTTTAATGGTTGTAATGGGGCTTGGTTAGGGGTGTTGTCACAGGCTACAAAAGAGGGTTAGAATCGAGATTGAAATGAAAAAATTATCTAGCTAGAAAAATCTCTATCACTGGAACATATTTCTAAAGCTTAATAACATCGTTTCTTCCTTGGTAGCCTTGAAATAGAAATATGCAAAAACTATTTGAACTATTACAAATTACAACTGAATTTCACTGTATATACATATGGTTTTTTTTTTAAGAACAATTCAAGTAATACAATGATTTGAAAAAGAGATTTACATACTAGAAAAGAGAATAAAGCTTAGATAATAAATTCAACTCAAATCCCGACAAAAATAGGGATCAAAAGTAATTTGAATGGAAAATTCAACAAAAAAGGGTTATTGGTTAATAATTAGAGGGTGAGTCAAGGAAAAGGTTGTTAGGCTCAATGGGGTTCACTAGGGGTTAGATTATGGAGGTAGGCTTTTGTGGAGTAAGTGGGTTAAATCCTAGGTGCCTTTATCATCTCGGTATATCAAATCAATGATGTGGTCTCGACGTGTATAATCAAAGCAAGTTCTAGAATAACAATTTAGTATTGACTCACTCAAAGCAATAATAAAAGTGAGCACGAAAGAATGTATGCTCAAAAGGCTAAAAAATCTCACTAGAATTATGGCTTTTGATGTCAATCCTGTGAATTTCAAATCTCAAGATAATACTTAAAATTAGGGAAAATAACTTATGCAAAAATTGGGGGTTCTCAAAAATTTCAACTTATCATGCTTGGTTCCTTAATGTTTTAAAGTTTGAATAATCAAGGTACAATCACTTATATATTAATTCTCAACATATTAATAAAGATCATAAATCAATCAGAATTAATTCCTAATAGGAGATTGAAGAGAATGCAAAGAACAATGTATCAGATTTCAGGGTTTTTACAGATAATCTAAAAATTTAAAGTACTTTACCCCCCACACTTAAGATGTACATTGCCCTCAATGTACAAAGATAACAATAGTATCAATATAAGCATTAAATCATAAGGTAGGGAAGGGTATGAAACTCCCTGAAATTTGAATGGATTTGTGAGACGGGAGTTTGGAAGAGGTGGCATTTGTGGCGGGGTGCTCCCTTTTTTGTAGATTTGAGCTGTAAAGCTCCTTTGAAACTGCGAATTAATTTTTTAGTCATAGGAGGTGAAGATAAAGAGGGATTACTCTGTGAGGAGATAGCCGAAGAAAATAAAATAAACAAAATATAAAAAGATGAATATTTAATTAAAGAAAAAGCTGAAATAAAAATAAAACTAAAAAGGGAAATAAAGTTAGAAAAACAAAGATTAGTGTTTAAAGGTTAGAGTAAGATAAAAAAATAAAAATAAAAGATAAAAGATAACAATAAGAATAAAAATAAAAATAAAAATAAAAATAAAAGAGGATTTAGTCCTCTGATGGATCTCGTGGTGGTGGGGCGATGCCGAGGTGCTGACATATGCGTGCTAAAGTGGCGTCGATGTAATCGAGGCGCTGCTCAAATCGGTCCAGGCGCTCGTGTATGTCAGCATGTGGGGCTGCTGTCTGGGTGGGTCGTCGGGGGCGTGATGGCTCAGCGGGTGCATCCTTCTCAGGTGGTGGCGGTGGGACATCATCAGCAACGTCCTCTGGGTCCTCGCCTTCCTGGACAAGGCGGAAGTGAAAATGGCCGCCACCTGGCCGTCACTCTACCATCCTCATATGTAGCATGCTCTGGATACCCTGGGAGGACATCTGGTCAAGTAGGGTATAAGAGGATGTCTGGGCTGCGGTGTTGAATAGGCCGAAGTAGCAGCCTAGTCTCGTGATGTACGGGCCCATGGAAATGACGCCTCTCTGGTGCCTCTCAGTCTGGTGCTGCATGGCCAACGCTATAAAGTATGCGAGGTCAATGGTGTGTGCATTGGCCATGCACCAGAGGAAATAGACATCATGAGTGTTGACGACGCCTGTACTCTCCCGTCTACCTGTCAAGGTGTGAGCAAGGAGGGTGTGAATGTACCTGAAAGAAGGAGGGAGGGCAGACACTTTGCTTACACTAGGGTTGTAGATTTGGCGCCCCAGAGCGATTTCGCGCCAGCAGTCGACTGGCCGGATATGGATACGCCTGGAAAGGGTGGGGAAGTCGGCCTCTGCCATGAATCGCGCTGTATAGAGACCAAGAGCCGTGCCGAACTCTGGGACACTTAGCTGTCGCATAAGACCTCCTAATCGAAATTGAACCGTACCAGGATCATCGAATCTATTCATGACGGTCTGGAGGTGGAATGTGGAGCAGAACTCGAAGGTGAGTTCTAAGTAGGTGGGCTCCACAATCCAGAAGAACTGGTCCCATAGATCGGTGGTCAACAAGGCTCGGACATCGTCCACCAATTGTATTTGCTCTAGGGCCTTCCAATCAATGCATCGGCCCATAGAGATAGTACGGGCCCGGAGTAACTGGTATCGTTTCTCTTGGGAGTTCTGTAGAAATGTGAGGAACGGGTGGCGTGTCTCAGAGGTGGGTCTCGCTGAGGAACTTCCCGGCCCCTTATGTTTCTTGGAGACAGGGACAGCAGTCTTTCTAGCGCGCGAGGAGGACATGGTATCTAAAATAAAATAACCAAAGCACTAGTCCTAAAAATTGAGATTAAACTAAATAGATAATAATTTAAAATGTAAATTGATATTGTTCCTAAAATAACAAATGATGAGTAACCTGAATAGTAGAATCTGATCATATTAAAAGCTTATAACAAAAACTAAGAACTAGGGGTATATATAAAGGGAAATTATAGCAAAATGGCATGCAAATAGAAGTTTAAGTGGCAAAGAAATGGAAGTCTAAATGGCAAGCAAAAGTACAAGTAAGTGGCATGCAATCCTAATTGATTCTATATTGTTCTAGAGTATTCATCCTATGTTTCCTAATTCCATGCTTAAATCAACAATTTAGACAAAAGTAAAATGAAATAAAAATTAAAGAAATGAAATAAAACAAAAATAAATGAGAAAAATGAGAAAATAGAACCAATTATGATGTTGCACGATCGTGGGGGCTGTTACACGGGCGTGGGAAGGATGAAATCGTGTATGGTGGCGTTTGGAGCGCTGTGGCGGCGTTTGTGGTGGCTTAGGGGGAAGTTTGGGTGAGAAATGTTAGGGTTTGAGTGAAAAGGGAAAGTGAAAAATGCCTCCTATTTATACATTTAGGGTCACACGGGCATGTCACACGGCCGTGTGAGTCGTATTCAGCCCGTGCTTTTCGAAAATTGGAGGTTTTAGCGCGCCATGTTCGATGAGCACGCCCGTGGGGATGTTGAGCACGGCCGTGGGAGATCGGTCCTTCATCAATTACACGGTCGTGTGATGGTAGACACGAGCGTGGGATATTGCGTTCGTTCGTCACACGGTCATGTGATATAGAACACAGGTGTGTCCCAATTGACAGTGTCTTCCACGGGCTTAAGGCACAGCGTGTGTCTTTGTGTGTACCCTTGTTAATACTGTAGGGTTGCCACGGCCATGTCGCACGGCCGTGGGCCATTGTTGATAGCCTGTGTGGAATTCGTAAGGTCGCCACGGCCATATCGCACGGCCGTGGGGATTTATTGATGGCCTGTGTTTTGGGAAAATTTTGCTCTATTTGTACACGGTCTGGGTGTACGACCATGCCCCTATTTTAAGTGTGCGCATGGCCTAAGGCACGCCCGTGTGCCTGCCCGTGTGGTCCTAAATTTCTGCATTCAAAGAGTTAGTTTATGCATGAAAAATACTAAAAAATTTTAAAGAAAAGAAAGTTACTAAGTTAGTGCTTGGGTTGCCTCCCGAGAAGCGCTTATTTAGAGTCTAAGCTCGACTCTACCTGGATATGTCAAGAAGGGGTGTGGTGGAGTTGAAGCTCCTCCCTGTTTTCTGCAAAATTCTCACCTTTATAATGTTTAAGCCTATGGCCATTTACCTTGAAAGTACCGTGGTTAGGGTGAGTTACCTCAATAGTGCCGTATGGAAAGACATTTAGAATAGTAAATGGACCTGACCACCTTAACTTGAGTTTTCCAGGGAATAATTTCAGCCTTGAGTAGTAGAGTAAGACGAGATCACCTGTTTTGAACTACTTAGGTTGTTTCAGCCTTTTGCCATGACGTCGCTTCATGGCTTCCTTATATAGTCATGAGTTCTCGTAAGCATTGTAGTGCCATTCATCTAGTTCATTCAACTGCATTAATCTCTTCTCACCTGCACTCTTAAAATCAAGGTTTAGAAATTTTATAGCCCAAAATGCTTTATGTTCAAGTTCAAATAGTTGATGGCAGTTTTTTCCATAAACAAGTCTATAGGGAGATGTTCCTATGGGTGTTTTAAAAGCAGTTCTATAAGCCCATAATGCATCATCTAACTTTCTTGACCAGTCTGTCCTATTTGTTTCTATTGTTTTCTCTAGAATGCGTTTTAGCTCCCTATTGGTCACTTCGATTTCATCACTGGTTTGTGGATGATAAGGGGTGGCTATTCTATGATGTATTCAATACCTTTTCAAGACCTTTTCAAATTGGGTATTGTAAAAATGTGTGCCCCTATCACTAATGATTATCCTAGGTGTTCCAAATCGAGAGAAAAGTTTTTTCAAAAAGCGTACTACCACTCTAGCATCATTCGTAGGTAAGGCTTGGGCTTCTACCCATTTTGACATGTAATCTACTGCTACTAATATGTATTTATTCTCAAATGAATTAGGGAATGGACCCATGAAATTGATACCCCATACATAAAATATTTCACATGAAAGTATATAGTTCTGAGGCATTTCATTATGCTGAGAGATATTACCTGTTCGTTGGCATTTGTCACAAGAGGTCACATACCTGTTGGCATCTCTGAAAAGTGTAGGCCAGTAAAAACCAGATTTGAGTACCTTATGAGCAGTTCTAGTTCCGCAGTGATGTCCTTCTGTGGGTCCTGAGTGGCAGTGATTCAAAATTTGATATGGTTCTGTGTCATCAACGCATCTTCGTATAACCTGATCTGCACAAATTTAAAAAAAAAAAGGATCTTCCTAAAAGTAGTTCTTCACATTAGCAAAGAATCGCTTCTTTCGCTGATGGGTTAGCCCTTTTAGGGTTATGTGAACTGCTAAATAATTTGTAAAATCAGCAAACCAAGGAACTGTCGTACCGGCTAAGGCCAGGAGTTGTTCCCCAGGGAATAGATCGTTTATCTTGTTGAGGTACTTGGGCTGTGTGTTTTCTAGTCTTGAGAGGTGATCTGCTGCCAAATTTTCAGCTCATTTCTTGTCCTTTATTTCCAAGTCGAATTCCTTACATATAAACAATGACTTTTGACAAAATTAAGTAAGATCTAAATTTATCAAATGCAAAAATAACAGCTAGCAATTCTTTCTCTGTGGTAGTGTAATTTGTTTGAGCGGCTGTCAAGGTTCTGCTAGCATAATAGATTGGTTGGAAGTGCTTGTCCCTTCGCTGTCCTAAAACTGCACCTACTGCAAAATCACTTGCATCGCACATTAGTTCAAAAGGTAGGTTCCAATCAGGTGAGATCATAATCGGGGTGTTGACTAACTTTTCCTTAAGGGTCTTGAAAGATTCTAGACATTCTTGGTCAAAGTTGAAGGGTACGTCTTTTTCTAGTAATTTAGTTAAAGGCTTAGCTATTTTAGAAAAGTCTTTAATGAATCTACGATAAAAACCGGTATGACCTAAAAAGCTTCTTATAGCCTTAACTGAGTTAGGGGGAGGTAATTTTTCAATAGTTTCAATCTTTGCTTTATCTACCTCTATCCCTTTACTAGAAATTTTATTTCCTAAAACAATACCCTATTGAACCATAAAGTGACATTTTTCCCAATTAAGCACTAGATTTGTCTCTTCACATCTTATCAAAACATGCTTTAAATTGTTTAGATAGTGTTGGAAAGAATTACCGAAAACTGAGAAATCATCCATAAATACCTTCATGATGTCTTCCACAAATTCATTGAAGATAGCTATCATGCATCGCTGAAAAGTACCAGAAGCGTTACATAAACCAAAAGGCATTCTACGATAAGCAAACGTACCATATGGGCATGTGAACGTCGTTTTTTCTTGATCTTCTGGAGCTATCGGGATTTGGAAGTAACCAGAGATGCCATCTAGGAAACAATAATACATGTAACCTGATAATCTTTCTAACATCTGATCAATAAAGGGCAAAGGGAAATGATCTTTTCGAGTGGCATCATTCAGCTTCCTGTAATCAATGCAAACTCTCTATCCTGTGACTATTCTTGTAGGTATCAATTCTTCTTTGTCATTAGTTACAACGGTCAATCCACCTTTTTTAGGAACAACCTGCACAGGGCTTACCCAATAACTGTCAGAAATAGGATAAATAATACCTGCATCTAGAAGTTTAATTACCTCGGCTTTTACAACTTCCTTCATGTTGGGATTCAATCGTCTCTGGGCTTGCACCGCTGGTTTATACTCATCTTCCATCAGAATTTTGTGAGTGTAAAAAGAAGGATTAATTCCTTTAATATCTGAAATTTTCCATGCTATGGCCTGCTTGTGCTTTCTTAACACCTGAAGAAGTTCTTTTTTCTCTTCAATGCCCAGATCTGATGCGATAATAACCGGTAAATTCGAATCTTCCCCTAAAAAGGCATATTCTAAATGATCTGGCAGTTGTTTTAATTCTAATCTAAGGGGTTCATAAATGGAAGGTCTATGTCTCAGCTCATCATTCATCTTTATACTCTCATAACTTATGTGTCTAGTGATGATTTCACTAGAATCTAATTTTTTTCTTACTTCCTCAATTTCAGTGGTGGCCTCATCTTCCCCCTCACCTTGAACAAGACACAGTTCCAACGTGTCTGTGAGAGAAAGTTCCTGAAAATTGTCTTGAACAAAGTGATCAATTGTATCAACAAAATAACAAGAATCATCTTGTTCTTTAGAAAATTTCATAGCATCATAGATTTTAAAAATGACTTCTTCCTCACCAACTCTAAGAACTAATTTACCATCCCCTACATCAATAACAGCTCTAGCAGTGGCTAAGAATGGGTGTCCTAAAATCAAAGGTACTTCAATGTCCTCATCCATGTCAAGCACAACAAAATCAACAAGGAATATAAATTTATCTACCTTTACTAGCACATCTTCAATGATTCCCCTAGGATATTTAACAGATCTATCGGCTAATTGAATACTCATCCTAGTGGGTTTAGGTTCCCCTAGACCTAGTTGCTTGAACATTTTATAAGGCATGAGATTAATGCTCACACCTAAATCAGCTAATGCTTTATTAATAATCAGACTACCAATCAAACAAGGAATAGTAAAACTCCCTGGATCTTTCAGTTTTGCCGGCAGTTTATTTTGGAGAATAGCTGAGCATTCTTTAAGGAACTTTTCTTTGTCAAAAGTTCTTTAAGGAACTTTGCGTACTTCAGCATCTGCGAAATTGATTCAACAAAAGGTAAGTTAATGTGTAATTGTTTGAAGAGTTCAAGAAACTTACCGAATTGAACGTCTGTTTGGTCTTTCTTCAACCTTGCCGGATATGGAATACGTGGCTTATATTCTTTGAGGGTTAGAGGAGTGTTTTCCTTGGGTTCCTCTATCTTTTCTTCTGAGAGTTCTAGAATAGTCTTCTTTTCTGGCTCGGTTAGGACCTTTCCATCTCTTAAAGTAATCGCTTTGATGTGTTCTCTGGGATTTGGCTCAGTGTTACTTGGAAGTTTACCTTGTGGTCTTTTTGATATCAACTTCGTAAGTTGACCGATTTGGTTTTCAAACCCTTGAATTGATGCTTGTTGATTTTTTTCAGTGCCATTTCAGTGCTTTAAAAATGGGTTTCTGATGCGGCCATAAATTTGGTAAACATCTCTTCAAGATTCGGCTTCTTTTCTTGTTGCGGTGGTGGTTGCTGAAATCCCTGAGGGGGTTGTTGTCTTTGATTTCCTTGTCCTCTCCATGAAAAATTTGGGTGATTTCTCCAACCTGCATTGTAAGTATTACTATAAGGGTTATTTTGAGATCTAGAATTGTTACCCATATAGTTGGCTTGTTCAGTTTCCATGCTATGTCCATAGGATGCGAAATCTGGGTTGAATGTGTTTCCTTAAGTCGCATCGCATTGCATCACTAGTTGTGCCTGCGTAGAACTAACAAAATTATCAAACTTTTTATTTAGAAGTTCTACTTGGTTAGTAAGCATAGTAACAGCATCAATATTATAGACTCATGCAGCTTTCGTCGGCTTTGTCCTCATGACTTGCCATTGATAATTATTTAATAACATCTCTTCAATAAATTCATAAGCTGCTTCAGGTGTTTTATTATTGATTGTCCCCCCTGCGGCTGCATCGATCATTTGTCTGGTTGACGGATTTAAACCGTTGTGGAAGGTTTGAACTTGTAGCCACAAAGGTAGACCATGATGAGGACACCTTTTCAAAAGATCTTTGTATCTCTCCCATGCATCATAAAGTGTTTCTAAATCCATCTGCATAAAAGAAGAAATATCGTTTCGTAATTTGGCTGTTTTAGCTGGAGGAAAATATTGGAGTGAAAATTTTTCGGTCATTTGTTCCCACGTAGTAATTGAGCCTCGTGGTAAAGAATTTAACCACTGTTTGGCTTTATTTCTCAAAGAGAATGGAAATAGCCTCAATCGAATGGCATCATCAGGAACACCATTTATTTTGAAGGTATCACAAAGTTCTAAGAAATTAGCTATGTATGAGTTTGGATCTTCGTCCTGTAAACCATCAAACTGCACCAATTGCTGTATCATCTGAATAGTGTTAGGTTTTAACTCAAAATTATTAGCAGCAATAGTAGGTCTAAGAATGCTAGTTTGGGTACCAACCAAACTAGGTTTAGCATAATTATACATAGTGCGAGGAGCTTTTTCTTGATTTGCTGGTGGCGCGACTATTGTGGGAGGTGGTGGAACGTTTTGATTTGTTTCCATCTCTTCTATAGGTTCTAGCTCTTGATCAGGTTCTTGTTCAGGATAATGTAGACTGCGTCTAATCTCTCTACGATTTCTGCGAACTGTCGCTTCTAGATCTTCGTCAAAAAGTAGTGGTCCTGTTGGGTTATTTCTAGTCATAAACTAAAAATACCTGAAAAGAAAAAAAAGAAAAACTTTAAAATTTAAAAGAAAATAAATAAATAAAAAATAAAAATAAAAATAAAATAAAAATAAATGAATATATATATATATATAGTAATGGCTAAAGTAAAAGAAATCGAGCTTTCATAATATTTTAGTTCCCCGGTAACGGCGCCAAAAACTTGATGTATGCGTTCGCGATACTAAGTAATAAAATTTATAAAGAACTTGATCACACCAAAACTAACTAATATCACGACGTTTGAGGCAAGCGCACCTATCGAACAGTAGTATAGTTTAGTGGCAAGACCGAGTTATCGTACCCAAGGGAACCAAAAGTACTATTACTTACTTCCTTTCTATTATCTAGCCTAAAAATAAGAGAGGGTTTGTTTTAAACTAATTCTAAATCTAAACTAAGAAAAAAAACACAAAGAGTAAATTGGGAAATCTCTTAGGGAAAAGCTTATTGATATTGACAATACTCAAGGGGGAATCCACCTAGACTTCACTTGTTATTGCTTCCTTGAACTATATGACTTATTTACTTAACTTGATCCGTAGAGATCCCTAACTTATGCTAAACCCTCCGTCGAGGCGTAGAGCAACTAGGCCTAAGTTGTTAATTAAAGTTCCTTTATTAATTAACTTCCTAGGTTGCATTAATTCGATCTATGGTTTCCCATATTAGGTTTGACCCTAACCCGGCATATTTATGTCACCCTATGTCTAGGGTTGCATGCAACTCCGCTTAATTATGGTAGATCTACTCTTATCATAGGGACTTTTGCTGCTCTGCTCTAAGCATATCTAATTCTTGAAGTAATACCTAGGATTATTAAATCAAAAATAAAGAACACATAATTAAGAACAATTCAAGTATTTATCATATAAATCAAGAATAAATAACAAGATCTGTCTTAGGTTTCATCCTCCTCAAGTATTTGAGGGGTTTAGTTCATAATAAAGAAAAGAAACATCTCAGAAGATATAAAATAACAAAACATAAAAGAAAACCAAAAACCCCTGAAGGAATTTAGGGAGATCTTCTATATTGCTACAGAATTCTGGCTTCTGGGATGAATCAATCGGCTTCTCCTTTGGAGTAATTCCTTACTGCTACCCTCTATGTAGCAGAAAGACAAGAGGAAAAGTATCTGAAAGTCTGTATATGCCCTCCTCTATGTTGCCTCATGGGGTCTTTATATAGAGAGCTTTTGGGGGGCCTTTCTTAGCCTCTAAGCATCCTAATTCGAGTGAAATTCCCCTTCATTACGACTAGAACACGCCTGTGTGCCACGCCCGTGTGACTTCGACAAAGGCCGTATGGCCTGGCCGTGCTTGTCGGGGCTTTGACCGTGTGATCTTCATGTGGCACGCCCGTGTGGCACAGCCGTGTGGCATCTCTTGGCCCGTGTTGTTCGCACATTTTGGCCCATTTTTGACCGTTTTTGGCCTGTTTTCCGTTCTTTTCTCTTCCCTATGCTCTCCTGAGTATAAGATATAAAAAAGGAAGATTAAGAGCACAATTCTCACAAAATTGATAAAAATCCATCCAAAATATAGGCTAAACATGAGGTAAAAATATGTATAATTTAGCGTTTATCAGTATCTAATTCCTCCTCAAAATCAATGTCTCTAACCTTATTTCTCCCTCCAAACTTAACATCCTAAAAAAAATTGCAGTTTCCGTCTAAAAAATATTCCCAATTGTGGGATCATAAAACTTATAACCCTTAGATCGCTTAGAATTACCAATAAAGCATCTGCTTACTGTTTTGGAGTCTAATTTCTTTTCATGTGGCTTATAAGGCCTTGCATCAGTTGGATATCCCCAAATGTGAAAGTGTTTTAGACTAGGCTTTCGACCTATCCAAAGCTTAGAAGATGTTTTTGCAGCTACTTTAGTAGGTACTCTATTTAGAATGTAAGCTGTTGTCTTTAGAGGCGTTGGCCAAATGAGCACTTTCAAACTTATCAAGTTTTAACGTTTCTTCATCTTTCACACAATGAGAAATGAGCTCATTTAGAGTTCATTTCTCCTTTTATAGTTGTAACTAATTTTAAATTGGTTAAACTATACAGGAAGTGATACCAAAACCATAAGAAGAAACAAGTCCTCAAAAAGCTTGATCTTATGTGCCTTAAGTCTTGAAGTAACATGAAACAGATCCATAATGTAGTCCTTTACGTTTCCTTGAACCTTGTACTTCACAGACATCAAAGAAGTCAAAAGTGATTTCATCTCAACTTTATTGTTTTTGGAAAAACATTTCTCAATTTTGTTAAGGAAACCCTTGGCCTGAGTAATCTCTTTAGATTCTATGCCCCTAAAGACTTCTAGAATATTGTGCTCATGATCCATTAAACTCATGCAGTTTGAACGATCCCACCTCTCAACATCCATTTTAGCATCAAAGGTGCTTGCCGCAATGAGAGGTGCAAGTTGTTCTTTTCTTAGTGCAAGGTCTATCCCATAGAACCAAGCATTATAAGTAAGTGCCTTTTATATTCCATGAAATTAGTCCCATGAAGCATGGGTATAGAATTTATATTAGCAGATATTGTGGCAGCAGAAGATAAACTAGCTGGATATAGAACAAAATAGATAAAAACAAGCTCACATGAATATTCATAAGTAAAAAATAAATTCAAATTAGTGATTAATCTCATCTCAAGATATCAAACGCAACATTAATATCAAGTATTTGGACAATAATATTAACAGTAAGCGATACTCTTCTTGTAGCAATCAAACATTGATAATAAATTATGTCAAGTAATAAATCAATCTTTGGACTAACTTATTGTTCTCATAAAGTACCTTATAATTGTCACACATTTATCACCACAGATTTCGTTGAAATACTGTCAAATATTAACTTACCTTTGGGTCAATTAATAAACGCATGAATCGCAGAAAAATATAATCATCTTGATATTTTAAATAAACTAATCTATGTAAAAGAGGTCACTTTGGTGGCATTTTGTTTCAACTATCTATTTAAAATATTAGACATTCTTAATTAAATAACAAAGCAAAAATCTGAATTTATTTGTTTCAAAATATTTCAAAATTAAACCAAAATAATTTGAATAAAGTAAATCCCATCTCAAGATATCAGACACTCCATTAATATTTTATCTTTGGACAAAAATATTAATTTGTAAGTGATATCTTATTGTAGTAATCAAAGACTGTCAATAAAAACATGTCGAACAATAAATCTTTCTTTAGACCGATTTATTGCTCACATGTAAAATTAAATAATCGCCATATGTTTATTACCACAGTTGCACATGTAATTTTGTTAAATATTAACATTCCTTTAGGTTGATCAATATTAACATAACTTAAGTTACATGTACACAACCTTTTATATTTTAAAATAAAATAATTTTTACAACAGAGGTCACTTTAGCAACTTATTGTTTCAACTAAGTTATTTTAAAATATATATAAACATATCAATATCCAAATTTAATATTTCCATAATAGTCAAAGGTCAAAACTAAAATTTCTGATCACGCTATGATTTCTGAAATAACCCAAAATAATGTTGTCTTAATGCAACCATAGAACCGAAAACCTTAACTTTGATTGATTAAATTAAAAAAATGATGAATTTTTCATAGAACGAAATCCTTTCACCGGCGAGACAATCCCATCATTACAATGCCATGACTAATACTTAAAAAAACATAATTCGTTTAGATTTACACTAAAGCATCCAACATCAAAAATTCCCAAAAAAGAAAAACATGGAATATGAAAATAAATAAACCACAATAGAGCATGCTATGAGAGAAAAATAGATGCAAAACTGGTAAACAAAAGTACGAAACAAAGAAACTAAAGAAAAATTCCAACAAAAACTTAAATTCCCAAAATATGAACATCATGTTGTATAAATTACTTACCATATGCAAATCATAGAGAAAAGCAAAAAAAAAAAAAAAGTATGAAAATAAGTGACCAAATAAGGTAGACCACCCAAAGTATAGTATATTTATCAAAGTTAAATATTAAAAAGTCAACATCATAATAATTAATATATTCCACAATTCAAACTATAGATCATATCATCATAATCTAACCCAATATTTAAAACCATGAAATATCAAAACTAAATATTATAGAACCAAACTTAAAACCAAATTCTTTAAACACATATTATGATCAACATTAATTTGCATCAAAACAACGCTCATCAAACCAATTCGACCAAAGTTTGTAATCGTACAGTTAAAATCAATCTCAATTCATGCAAAATAAAATCATGCATTATTCCCTTAAATTCTAATTCTCAATTAAAACTGTAAATATTTTTAATTGTACAAAAATTAAAATTCACCAACCCTAAATCTATAAACAATGGAATCATAAGAGATCATTATTTTATTTTTAAAAAAATTAAAATCAGAGATCATTGAAAATTAAAATTAAGAAAAAAAAGAATACAAAACATTCTTAGTCGAACAACATAGAATTAAATATCTTAATAGATATTGTTGTTACTGGTATCTTTCAAATTCTTTTCTCTCATTCCTTAAAAATACTCATCATTTATCTCAAAATTAGATGATAGAACAACCCTAACGCAGGGATCCTAAAGTTTCCAATCATGTAATGGAGAAAAAATATAGATTAATTAATAACTATTTTAAAGTCGGAAGCAACAATTTGAAACAATAATATTAACGAAGCAATCAAATAAATTTTCAAAGAGATTCTTAGCCATAGTAATTATGCTCAAATTGATAATATATTCAATTGTGAATATACAATCCATCTATATTTATAAAACCCTAAAATTTCATAAACCCCCAAAAACTAATATTTTTATAATTGGAGCACTAAATCCATAAAATCTGAAAAATAAATTATTTCATATATAATAAAAAATAACTTATTCTCAATAATTTGACATGATCAGACTTTGATACCATTTGTAAGATCCGTAAGAACAAGATCTAATATAAAATTTTAATAAATTAGGATCTGTCATATTAAATTATCAAGAATAAATTAAGAACAAAACCAGATACAGAAACATACGTGAATCCATTGATTTCTTAGAATATTCAGATCTTGTGGTTTTGATATTCCAAATTAGCACACAAGTAATTTAGAAAAGGTGACTCTCTCTTTTCTAAAGATGGGATGTTAAAAAAGTTACGAATGTGTAATTCGGAGACTATAACCCTAATATATAACTTTTGCATATTAGTTCTAATTTCTAATCAACCCATCATCAATTAGAAATTAGTTACTAGAGTATCTACACATATTTGAACCATAATTTATTTATTAATTGAAGCCTAATAAACATTAATTAAACTATATCACTTTTAATTTAGGCTAATCTTTTATGATAGTAAATAATATGTAATTATTCATAATTTTTTCTAACACTTGATTTCTACTGATAGAAATTCAATACTTGTAAAAATATTCACCCACACCACACCAACCATGAAAAGATTCAAGAGAAGCCAGATCTAGTATCCTAATGCTTGGACTTTATGAAGGAGAAGGTAAATGGAGATATGAAGAACCGAAATTGGTGAACGAATTGGACTTAGAATGATGATGATAAAATTTGAGATAAAGAAAAAGAGTAAGGTGATGACGAAAAATGATAAAAAGTGAGAAAGGATGAAACAATTTTATATAACTTGACTACTTATAAATTATATCATAGATTATCAAAATAAAATCATTATTATAATACTAATATATTGAATTATTATTTTTAAATATTTTATTAAGATATTAAAATAAATTACTAAATTATTTTATAGATTAATAAATATTAATTATAACTGCATTTTTATATTTTTATTAAATATTATAATAATTTTAATATATCATTAAAATATGATTTATTGAAGTTAAGAGTAAAATTTTCATTTCATACATATTTCTTGTATATCTTTAACAATAATTCAACGAATCAAACAACATAATATCATTAAAAATGTTTATTCATCCTTCGTATTCAATTAAATGATTTATTGCATTCTTCCTTTACTTCTTTCAATGAACCAAACGTGGCATACATGTTTTTATTTTCATTGTTCTTACCTACACGGTTCGAAAGAAACTTGTTTTTCCCTTTTTTTTTCTTGTTCAACTTTTTTAAAATCCTTTCTTTTGTTTAGCACCAAATCAAAAGTGGGAAACATATTTTCTTCATTTTTAGAGTGATTTCAACACAAAAAAAGTTGATTTTAAGTTGTTGAAATCAAAATCCAAATTTCCCATATTCTTAAAATTTTGAAAAAAAAAAAAAAAAGAAACTGAACCTAGCGGTGAGTTTTTTATTTGAATCATGTTTGTAGAATAGTATCAAAGTTCTTAGATGGTCAAAATCAATTTCATTTTTTTTAATAATGATTATTTTTGTTAAATTTATACTTTCATCAATTGACTATTTTTTAAAAAATTATTTCTAATTCCTCCTTTAATAATTGATTAAATACCTGGTAGAGCTAGTTGAAATTATTCAGATATAGTCGACATAACATAGAGCGTAGGGACCCCATCATTGTTTTATTGTTCATTGTGTGGATTGCCTTGAGCATCCGAGAGTATCGTTGTGTTTTTTGCATTTGATGTGATGGTTGACAATTGATTAAGTCACATTTATCGCACAATAGAGTATTGCCATTGTGGGTGCTTACGTCATTTTCATTGATCATTTGGTGTTCAATTAGACACTTGTGTGTCCAAACATTTTTGGTTCTTGTGTTACTTGGGCAAAGTGATTAATTGAACTTGAACATTGAATCAAAACGCTATTTCTATTATTGAATGTCTTGATAATGTTTCATTGTTATTTTAAATGTCATTTTGTGGTTGGTTTATGATTGTATTTTGTTTTTGAAAATTGCTATTGAATTTGACTTTCACTCCTTGAGTTATTGCATAAATATATGCATTTTTATTTGATGAGAATGCTTTATTTTAACTATACACATTGGTAGTTTAAAATGTATTGGAGGACCACTGAGTTATAAAAAGTTCAACGGTCGAATTTTTAATTCTGTGGGCATGTGATACTTGGATCGAAGAGTTCGTGGGTTCATAATCAAGCAATGTCTCCAAAGAGTCTCCACAATTTCATATTATGTAAAGACGGTTTTCACTTAGCTTATCATTGACATGTAATTAAGCCCACCAAATTAGTTAGTCGTTTTTTATATTGGTTAATTGACGAGGTTTTGATTGAGTTATGTTAATTAAATTTATTATTTTTAATAAGCATAATTTTTGTTAATCGATTCATTATTTGTATTTTTTATGTTAATTTGTAATAATAGAATAATTGATCGAGTGGGTCGCTTTGATTACCAATTCGGCGCTTCAGATTTAATCTGACGTTTAGGTCAGGTTTGGGGTGTTACAATGGCAAATGGGAGACTATTAGGATCTAGTGCTCTTAGTGTAGTTGTTTTGTTGTATATGGTCAATATTTTTTGAACAGATTGATTTAATAAAATTCTATCATTCACATTATTATCTTTTGTGTTTCTCCACAATGGTTTTTGCATGTAAAGCAAAGTGTATAAGTATATATTGGTTCATTGGTTACGTAACTTTTAATTAGTATTAAGTTGCATCATGTGGTTTGATCATGATTTGAGAAAATAACTTATATTAGTAGGTAATCTAAAAGGTTCATAGTATGAAGAATCAAAATTGAGCAAAATGATTCAATGGACTATTATGATGTCTATCAAGTCTAACTAGGGAGATACTGTAATGCGTAGGTTTGTGCAAGTGTACACAACTGTTATCAAATAATAAGTAAGTATCAAGTTATCGTCTTGTAATGCCCCAAAATTTCTAATTTCGTTATTGTGAAAATATGACACAAATATCTGTTAGCTTTAGTGGTTATGTGTTTTGAGAGTGTTTGGGAGGTCCCAAGTGCAAGCCTTCGCTTGGGAAAATTTTGGTATTTTGAATGAATTAGGCATTACTCTTGTTCAGTAGGCTTTTATTTGATTGTTGATAAAAATATATCAGAATGGGCTTACTGGTCTGGTGGTTAAGAGGAATGTTAGTGTGTAGGAGGTCTTGTGTTTGAGTCCTTACATAAGCAGGGGAATTAATTTTTGTTTGAGGTGTGTGGCGTGGTGGAGTTCAAATTAGATTGGACTACTAAGTTGTGTTTTAGTGGATTAATAAGGAGTGTTTCTAGGAGATAATTGGGGAGAAGTTATCAGAATAAGATTTTCTTCTTATCAGTTTTCCAATTTTCATTTTTCCCAACAAATTTTCTAACGTTAAACTTTTGTTTCTCTACCATTTCTTATCCCTTCTTGTTCACTTTTGGTTTTTGTGCCCCTTTGGCCGAATCTTGTTTTTTCACTTTCCCCTCTCTTTTTGTTTTCTTGATCGATTCATCTCTTACTCTATAGCCAAAATTCTCTTCTCTTTTCCCTACTCATTTTATTTTTGTATTTTTTACGAGTCATCTCTTTGGGTGCAACTGTCGACTTCATCTGTTTCGGTAAGTGGAATTTTTCCCCTTAGTTATTGTATTTCGATTAGGCATGTAACACCCCAAGTTTTTTTTTGTAATTTTAGCTTTTGTGAATTTTAGCATGAGAAATATCTGGAAAAGTTTCTGCAATAATTCGACATAAATAATTGTCTACTTAAGTGGTTATGTGCTTTAGGGTGTGTTGGAGAGGTCCCAAGTTCAAGTCTAGACTTGGGCTAAATTTTGATTTTTATTTGAGTAAGGCTTTAGCCTTGGCTAAGAGGCTTATAAGAGTTAATTTGTGAGGATATGTTCGAATGGGCTTGCTGGTCTAATGGTTAAGAGGAGAGAGATTATGTTTGAGGTCTTGTGTTCAAATCCCGATGTGAGCACTATTTTTTGTTGAAATTTTTTGCTATATGTTTGTGTTTTACTAAAAGTCTGAGTTGGGGAGTTGGGAAATCACCAAAAAACTGATCATATCTTATTGTTTCAGAAAAATATTCGGTTTCCTTCCTCTTCTTCCAAAAAAACTTTCTGCCTTTTTCCTCCAAAAAAATCCCCCTCCTGTTACCGAAATTTCACCATTCTTTGCTACCGATCTTCCCTTCTTTCCCTTTTCGTCTTTATTCTTTTCATTCCTGTAACAACAGTCGTTCTATGCTTTCAATAAGTTTTTGCTTAACGGTCTTGAACACTGTTTCGATTAAGAGATTAAGTAGGGTTATATTGCTGATTAGGAGTCAGTTAGGAGACTAGAAATCACGCTCTACTAGGTTGAATCAGAGTTGTGCTCGATTTGGTAGTGGTAAGTCAATTTTGTAATTTCAGGATTTATTAGTCCATAATGGTTCGATTTAGATTACTGAAAAATGGACTTACAATTGTCGATTTTAGGTTTGGAAGGGCTTAGGAGTGCTTTGGCATCGAGAACAAATCAGGTGTGTACTCCAATTGCACTGAAATCGCATTTCAGCGAAAGCCGAAACCGATACTATCGATGCCACACAGACGTGTAGACTGCCCGTGTGGAGGCCGTGTGTTGAGATACGACCGTGTGTGCTCAACATGGGCGTGACGAACATGGCCGTATGAGGCTGGTGAGGCCGTGTGCGAGACACAGGCTCAGCCAATTAGGCTGTGTGGGCCACACGGGCGTGTGGGATTCTGGACCAGGCCGTGTGATCCTCACGGCTAGGGCCAATTTGGGTCGTATGGGCCACAAGGGTGTGTGGGTCCACACGGGCATGCCGCATGGGTGTGTGTTCATTTTTTTGAATCGAACTGTAGGGGTGCACGGGTTACCCTAATCTACTGTGACCTGTCGTAGGGTCGGTAAAGACATCTTAGACCCCAATTCTATTAACTGATACTGATGTATGTTTTTACGTGATATGTATAGCATGTATACCGATATAATCTGTTCTGATTATGTAAGTATGATCTGTGTATCTGCATAATGGCATGTCATATCTGTATGTTGCACTGTATTGGGGTGGGATTGTTGTTGAAGTGAAGGAAGTCTGAAAGGCTATTAGCCTGTTATCTAGCAGCTAAGCTGCATATATTTGACATGTGTCGTTTCACGGTATCTTATGGTGTGTAGGGTTGGATGGGTTGATTTGATCCCAATACTTGGTGTGTAAGGCTGGGTGGGTTGATTTTATCCCCACATGGTGTGTAGGGTTGGACGGAGATGGTGTGCAGGGTTGGTGGGCATGATTTATGATATTCTGGTCTGTTATGCATTCCGTGTCTGTATGGGCTATGGCCCAATTATACCTGATTCTGTTCTGAGTGGGCTAAAGCCTACACCATTTCTAATAAGGGCTTAGGGCCGAATTATGACTGTCTTCTGGTTTTTGTTTGTATGCATGCTATACTGTGGGGATGTACACACTGAGTTTGTGAAAACTCACCCCTTTATTATTTTATCTGTTAGTAATCCCTAGCAGTAGATGGATCGGTGTAGTAGAGGGCTCGACAATGACCACTGCTAGAGACATTCAGGTTTTCACAGTTTTACTGCACTACTATTTTTGATTACGTTGAGGTTATTTATGTAATTCTAGACTTGAACTGTTTTTTATTTTTATTTGGTTTCTAAATTATTATCTATGGATTTTTAAACTGCAACGCCATAAAAGCATCGTTTTCCTAAAAATTAACTAAGAGCTTCCACATAAAAGAAATGGGTTTAAGTAAACAAGTTGATTCGCGATTTTCTGACTTAAGTAAAGATAATAACCGGAACGATTTTTAACTTGCTAAGGTATTTCCAAAAGCACTCTCATGTGACGCCGCCAGATTCAGTCATAATGTCTAGGCCGGGTTTGGGGTGTTACATTTAGTGGTATCAGAGTCAGGTTGTAAAACTCGGTTATGATTTGGGTTTTAAAGTATGTTTTTTGAGAAATAATTTGAAAATGATTTTGAAATATGTTTGGTAATAAGTGAGTGGTACACTGAGTCTCCGGCACAGATCCTGTAAGTTTTCTGAAATTTTGATATTTCAGATACGTACTATTTGGAAGCATGCTTACCATACACTGAAATACTGTTTGATCTATCTGAAAAACACTGTTTGTAAGCTATGAGACTACTTAGGTAGGACCCTACTGAAACACTCTAGGTAGTATAGACCGGAAACTTTAATGAGACGATTTTCTCGCGATAACAGACTTTAAACTCTGATACTTTACTGCATAAAATATTTGTTAATAATTATCGGAACTGCAAACTAATTTGCATCAAAATGTGAATATAGATTAATCTGATATCTACAATGAGCGCTAGAGGTACTCGTGGATAGGGTACTAGAGGCCGAGGGAGAGGCCGTAGAGGGGCTCGAGCTGAGTCATTCGCTTCTGATACTATATCGGTGATGGATACTAATGAAACACCGGCATCGGCTATGACTGATATTGGGTCAGGACCTTATGATAGTACAGCTGGGGATGACGCACTATCCCAAGCCATGCTTCGAATTTTGGAGAGGGTCGCTGGGCCCATATTGGATCTAAAAGTCGTGGGTCAGTTACGGAACGACTCCGGTCCAATGGGGCTGAGGTATTCAGGGGCATCACTGGAGTTGCTCCTAATGTGGTTGAATACTGGATAGAGGCCACAAAGCGTATCATGGATGATCTGGACCTTACTGCTGAGCAAAAATTTAAGAGGGCTGTCTCGTTACTTCGTGATGAGGCATATTAGTGGTGGCTCACGGTTAAGGAGGGCGCTCAGCCTAAGCATTTGACATGGGATCTGTTTAAGACGACCTTTCAAAGTAAATATGTGGCGGCCAGTTATACTGATACTAGGAGGCGTGAGTTTCTTAATCTCACTCAGGGAGATCGTACATTGGCTGAGTATAAGGTTGAATTTCTGAGGCTGAGCCGTTATGCGAGGGGCATAGTGGCAACTGAGTATGAACGCCATGTTCAATTTAAGGATAGACTCTGAGATAGTCTGTGGGTTTTGATAGCTCCTCAGAGGGGGCAGGATTTCTTTACTCTAGTGGAGAAGGCAAACATCACCAAGGAGGTGAAGCGCTCAGAGCGCCAAAACTAAGAGAATGGAAAGGCTAAGAGGGATTCTGAGCCTTCTAACACTAGGATAAGGCCTAAGAAAAAGGCCAGGACTGATGGGCCCGTGAGAATTGGGCCGACTGTTGTTGTTCCGACTAGGGTGGCCACTTGCCAGCACTATAATAGGCGCCATTTGGGCGAATGTTGGAGAGCGGCTGGGGCTTGTTTAAGGTGTGGGTCTACTGAGCACCGTGTTAAGATTGTCCACTGAGGAGTAATCAGATGCAAGCTCCAATTGATGAGACTGCACAACCATCAAAGGTCGTTTAGTAGCCACCTAAGGGCCGAGGACAGGCTAGGAGTGGTAATGGTATGGGTCGAGGGTAGAGAGCACTGGGCAGAGGTGCTAGATCGACTGAGGCGAGATAGCCTACACTGGTTTAAACTGCACGTTGATAAACGATAAATTATACATATTTTTACCTCATGTTTAGCCTATATTTTGGATGAATTATCATTAGATTTGTGAGAATTGGTACTTTTAATCCTTCTATTTCATGTCTTATACTCAGGAGAGCATAGGAAAGAGAAAAGAACGAGAAACGGGACAAAAACTGAGAAATGGGCCAAAATGAGAAAACAACACTACCCAATGAGTTATCGCACGGCCGTGGCACACGGCTGTGCCACATGAAGATCACACGGTCTTGCCCCTGACAAGCACGGCCAGGGCACACGGCCGTGCCACCTCAACAGTCTCGAACACGGTCTCTTGTCGAAATCACATGGGCGTGGCACACAGGCGTGTTCTAGTCGTAAGGTAGAGGAATTTCACTCGAATTTGGATACTTAAGGGCTAAGAAAGCCATTCTAAACTCTATATAAAGACCCTAGGAGGCAACTTCAAAGGTGTGCTTATTTCCCGCTAAGGGAATACTCTTTTTCTCCCAATAGGAGCACCATCTTTCTGCCAATATGAGGAGTGAAAGCAAGGAATTACTCCAAGGGAAGCTGATTGATTCATCCCAGAAGCCAGAGTTCTACATCAAGACTGAAGATCTCCCTAAATTCCTTCAGGGGTTTTTAGGTTCTTTGTGTTTTGCTATTTATTATCTTCTGAGATGTTTCTTTTCTTTATTATGAACTAAACCTCTCAAATACTTGAGGGGGATGAAACCTAAGACAGATCTTGTTATTATTTATTGAGTTATATGATAATTGCTTGAATTGTTCTTAATTATGTGTTCTTCATTCTTAATTTAATAATCCTAGGTATTATTTCAAGAAATTGATGTGCTTAGAGCAGAGGAGCAAAAGTCCCTGTGATAAGAGTAGATCTACCATAATTAAGCGGAGTTGCATGCAACCCTAGACATAGGGCGACATAAATCTGTCGGATTAAGGTCAAACCTAATATGGGGATCCATAAATCGAATTAATGCAACCTAGGGAGTTAATTAATAAAGGAACTTTAATTAACAACCTAGGCCTAGTTGCTCTATGCCTCGACGGAGTGTTTAGCATAAGTTAGGGATCTCTACGGATCAAGGCAAGTAATCAATTATATAGTTCAAGAAATCAATAACAAGTGAAGTCTAGGTGGATTCTCCCTTGAGTATTGCTCATATCAATCAGTTTTCCCGAAAGATTTTCCTCAATTTACTTTTTGTGCACTTTTAGTTAGTTTTAGAATTAGTTTAAATCAACTCTCTTTATTTTTAGGCTAGATAATAGAAAGGAAGTAAGTACTAGTACTTTTGGTTCCCTTGGGTACGATAACTCGGTCTTGCCACTAAACTATACTATTGTTCGACAGGTGCGCTTGCCTTTAAGGTCGTGATATTAGTTAGTTTTAGTGTGATCAGTTTTATAAATTTTATTACTTAATATCGCGAGCCATTATCAAGTTTTTGGTGCCGTTGCCGGGGAACTGAAATATTAAGAAAACTCAATTTCTATTACTTTAACCATTATTATATTTTCAGTTTTTATTTATTTTTAATTTATTTTTTATTTTATTATTTATTTTTATTTTATTCTATTTTTCTTTGTTTTTTTTCTTCTAGGTATTTGTAGTTTATGACTAGAAACAACCCAGCAGGACCATTGCTTTTTGACGAAGATTTAGAAGCCACAGTTCGCAGAACTCACAGAGATTAGACAAAGCCTACATTATCCAGAATAAGGACAAGAACAAAGGCCAGAACCTACTAAAGAGATGGAAGCAAATCAGGAAAATCAGCTACTTCCTGTAGTAGCCGCAAATCCTGTTGAGCAAAATCCTGTTCTGCGTACTATGTATGATTATGCTAGACCTAATTTAGCAGGTACTGAATCTAGCATTGTTAGGCCTACTATTGCTGCTAATTATTTTGAATTAAAGCCTAACACTATTCATATGATACAGCAATTGGTGCAATTTGATGGTTTATAAGATGAAGATCCAAATTTACACATAGCCAATTTTTTAGAACTTTGCGATACCTTTAAAATAAATGGCATTTCTGATGATGCCATTTGTCTAAGGCTATTTCCATTCTCTTTGAGAAACAAAGCCAAACAGTGGTTAAACTCTTTACCACGAGGCTCAATCACCACATGGGAACAGATAACCGAAGAATTTTTACTTAAATATTTTCCTCCAGCTAAAACAGCTAAATTGCAAACGATATCTTTTCTTTTGTGCAGATGGATCTAGAGACACTTTACGATGCCCGTGAGAGATACAAAGATCTTTTGAGAAGGTGCCCTCACCATTGGTTGCCTTTGTGGTTACAAATTCAAACCTTTCACAGCGGTTTGAATCCATCAACAAGGCAGATGATCGATGCGGCTGCCGGAGGAACAATCAACAATAAAACACCAGAAGCAGCTTATGAGTTTATAGAAGAGATGTTACTGAATAACTATCAGTGGCAAGTCATGAGGACAAAGCCAACAAAAGCTGTAGGAGTTTATAATATTGATGCTGTCACCATGCTTACTAACCAAGTAGAACTTTTAAATAAAAAGTTTAATAATTTTGTTGGTTCTACGCAGGCACGTCCAGTAATGCAGTGTGACGCAAACTAGGGAAATATGTTCAATCTAGATTACTCCTCTTATAGACATGGCATGGAAACTGAGCAAGCCAACTATATGGGTAACAATTCTAGACCTCAAAATAACCGTTATAGTAATAGTTATAATACAGGTTGGTGGAGTCACCACAATTTTTCATGGGAAGGACAAAAAAATCAAAGACAACCGCCTCCTCTGGGATTTCAGTAGCCACCACCACAACAGGAGAAAAAGCCGAACTTGGAAGAGATGTTCACCAAATTTATGGCCATGTCAGAAACTCGTTTCCAAAATACTGAAACGGCACTAAGGAACCAGCAAGCATCTATTCAAGGACTTGAAACTCAAATAGGCCAGCTTGCCAAGCTAATCTCTGAAAGACCACAAGGTGGGTTATCAAGCAATACTGAGACTAACCTCAAAGAGCAACTTAATGCTGTCGATACGATAGATAATGAGGGGTTAACCAAAACCAACCTAGAGCCATGCAATGAGCTAATGGTAAGTAAAGGAAAGAATGAGGTAAGTTACAAAGATGAAATTACCAAAGAATTTAAACCTCGTATCCTATACCCAACTGCGCTAAAGAAGGACCGCACAGATGAGCAATTCGGTAAGTTTCTTAAACTCTTAAAGAAATTACATATCAACTTACCATTTGTTGAAGCAATTTTGTAGATGCCGAAGTATGCAAAATTTTTAGAGGAACTTCTCACAAATAAAAGGAAGTTGGAAGAACTGTCCACAGTGGAACTCAACGAAGAATGCTCAGCTATTCTCTAAAATAAACTGCCAACCAAACTGAAAAATCCAGGGAGTTTTACTATTCCTTGTTTATTTGGTAGCCTAGACACCAAAAATGCTTTTGCTGATTTAGGGGCTAGTATAAATGTTATGCCTTATAAACTGTTTAAACAACTAGGTCTTGGAAAACCTAAGCAAACTAAGATGAGCATTCAACTGGTTGATAAAACTATTAGGTCTCCTAATGGAATAATTGAAGATGTGCTTGTCAAAATTGATAAATTTATATTCCCTGTTGACTTTGTTGTTTTAGACATTGATGAGGATAGCAATGTACCCTTAATTCTAGGGCGACCCTTTTTAGCAACTGCTAGAACAATAATTGATTTAGGAACAGGTGAACTTACACTACGTGTAGGTGATGACAAAGTTACTTTACAAGCTCGAAACTCGAACAAGACTGTTGATAATAATATAGTCACGAGTCCTTGTAAAAAGAATAATCTCACCATCCAACCTTCTGTGCAGGATACACTCCACATAACGGCAACTCAATCACAGACAAATCCATCCAAGGGAGACGCACCTAGAAAGCGAATGCTTCAGATTGAGGAACTAGATGAGTGGCTGAACTATCACGAAAAGCCTAAAATATGCGACACCAACCTAGAGCATCACCAAGACTACCCTCAGGTACAAACGAATCAACTCAAGGTAGGGGATAAGGTAATCTTAGGGGAAGACGATCCTCGAATCTTGAATTCAAAAGAGCATAAAAGTGATACACCTTACTTCACGGTAATGAAAATCTTCCCCTATGGTACAGTAGAGGTAAAACATCAGTAACTCGGCACTTTCAAGGTAAACCACACTCGACTCAAATTTTACGTTGATAATAAAATTTTAAACAAGATAGAAGAGTATCAACTCTTCAAGCCGCCGTGATAGAACAAACTTGAGAAAAGTCAAACTTAGACTATAAACAAGCGCTTCTTGGGAGTTAACCCGAGTACTGACTTAGTAAATTATTTTATTTCAGCTTTCTAAATACATCAACTAACCCTTTGAATGCAGGATTTTGCGAGCCACACGGCCATGCCCACGGGCATGCCTCAGGCCATGTGTACACTTTGAGCAGAGACACGGTCGTGCAACTTGGCCGTGTACAAGCAGGGTAAAATTTTCCCTAAGGCACGAGCTACGATAAATAGCCAAGGCCGTGCGATATAGCCGTGGCCAACACTGTCAATTCCAACATGGGCGTGTGACCCCATACACGACCGTGGGAGAAGCGAACATCGAAGGACACGACCGTGTGACACGGCCGTGTGCCTCAACACGCCCTCGCAACACGGGCGTGTGTCTCGAGCCAGGCGCACCAAAATCCCTGAGATTTTTATTTTTCCATTTTATTTTATTTTACCTTTTTCTTTATTTGAATTTTAGTATTCTCAGAACTAGTTTATGTTATTTCAATTATTTTATATCGGTTATTTCCTAACGAGTAATTACTCTAACCCTGAAATACCTAAAATCCCTTAAGTGCTATCGTAGTTTCAAAACCATGAACTTCAAGTATTCCTTCCTCCAAGACAACTTTCATAATTCAAAGGTTCCATCCAATATTCAGGGACTTTTACTTCTCTCCCTAACTTATGATCTTGTGCTTCTATTGCTATTAATGTTATCTTTGTACATTGAGGGCAATGTACATCTTAAGTGTGGGGGGAAGCTCATTTTCATTCTTTATATTATCTTTGAAATCCCTGAAAATTGCTCTTAAATTTCGAATTCTCTGCATTATCTTCAAATCTTTTGTTAGGAATTAATTCTGATTGATTTATAATTTTTATTGATGTGTTGAGAATTAAGACATAGGTGCTTATGTTTTGATTATTCAAACTTTAAAACATTAGGGAATCAAACATGATAAGTTGAAATTTTTGAGAATTTAAATTTTTTCTAGGTTATTTTCCCTAATTTTAAGTATTATCTTGAGATTTGAAATTCAAAGGATTGACATCAAAAGCCATAATTCTGGTGAGATTTTTGAGCCTTATGAGCATAAATTCTTTCGTGCTCACTTTTGTTATTGCTTTGAGTGAGTCAATACTGATTTGTATTTCTAGAACTTGCTTCGATTATACATATGAAGACCACATCATTGATTTGATACACCGAAATGATAAAGGCACCTAGGTTTAACCCACTTACTCCATAAAAAGCCTACCTCCATAAATTAACCCCTAGTAAACTCCATTGAGCCTAACAACCTATTTTTTGACTTACCTCTAATATTAACCCATAACCCATTTTTGTTAAATTCCATTCAATTATTTTGATCTCTATTTTTGTCGAGATTTGAGTTAAAATTATTATCTAGCTTTGTTCTCTTCTTTCAGTTGTAAAGTTTGTCAATATTCAAAGTATTGTACTTGAATTGTTCTAAAAAAAACAAAAAAAAAAAAACAAAAAAACAAAAAAACAAAAAAAACAAAAAAAAAAGTGTATATACAGTTAATTCAGTTGTAATCTGTAATAGTTCAATAGTTTTTGCATATTTCTACAAGCTTCCAAATCCAGAACGATGTCATCATAAGGCTTAGCTCTAGGAATATATTCCAGTGATAGAGATTTCTCTAGCTAGATGGTTTTTCAATTCAATCTCGATTCTAACCCTCTTTTTTAGCTTGTGACAACACCCCTAACCAAAGCCCTATTACAACCATTGAAAGACCTTTTAATCGATGTGTCGTATCAATCTATAGTGGTGGAGATTTGATTTTCTTGCAAGCCTATGGTAATAACTTCTCAGATTGACTAGAGAGTGCTTAATTCTTGAACCCTAAACACTTCGAGTGGATAGAGTGAACCCTTAGTGAGGATGTCAAAACTTGTTGATTTCCATTGAGAGATGATTGCTTAGAAGAAGGGAAGAAACTTATGTTCCAATGATAAAATTCTCAACTTAGAGTGATTGAATCTTTAATGTTCTTCTGATTGAATTTTCATTATATGACTACTTGTGAATTAGTTTGAAACATTATTGATAAAGATTGTAAGTTGAGAGGAATGATTCTTAATTAGGGATTGAGATTTTGCTTGAGGACAAGCAAAGGCTTAAGTGTGGGGGTATTTGATAAACGATAAATTATACATATTTTTACCTCATTTTTAGCCTATATTTTGGATGAATTATCATTAGATTTGTGAGAATTGGTGATTTTAATCCTTCTATTTTATGTCTTATACTCAGGAGAGCATAGGAAAGAGAAAAGAATGAGAAACAGGCCAAAAACAGAGAAAATGGGCCAAAATGAGAAAACGACACGGCCCAAGGAGTCATCGAACGGCTGTGGCACACGGCCGTGCCACATGAAGATCACACGGTCTAGCCCCCGACAAGCACGGCCAGGGCATACGGCCGTGCCACCTTAACAGTCCCAAATACGATCTCTTGTCGAAATCACACGGGCGTGGCACACGGGCATGTTCTAGACGTGAGGAAGAGGAATTTCACTCGGATTTGGATACTTAGGGGCTAAGAAAGCCATTCTAAACTCTATATAAAGACCCTAGGAGGCAACTTCAAAGGTGTACTTATTTCCCGCTAAGGGAATACTCTTTTTCTCCCAATAGGAGCGTCATCTTTCTGCCAACACGAGGAGTGAAAGCAAGGAATTACTCCAAGGAAAGCCGATTGATTCATCCCAGAAGCCAGAGTTCTACATCAAGACTGAGGATCTCCCTAAATTCCTTCAGGGGTTTTTGGGTTTTTTGTGTTTTACTATTTATTATCTTCTGAGATGTTTCTTTTCTTTATTATGAACTAAACCTCTCAAATACTTGAGGGGGATGAAACCTAAGACAGATCTTGTTATTATTTATTGAGTTATATGATTATTGCTTGAATTGTTCTTAATTATGTGTTCTTCATTCTTGATTTAATAATCCTAGGTATTATTTCAAGAAATTGATGTGCTTAGAGCAGAGGAGCAAAAGTCCCTGTGATAAGAGTAGATCTACCATAATTAAGCGGAGTTGCATCCAACCCTAGACATAGGGTGACATAAATCTGCCGGATTAGGGTCAAACCTAATATGGGGATCTATAAATTGAATTAATGCAACCTAGGGAGTTAATTAATAAAGGAACTTTAATAAACAACTTAGGCCTAGTTGCTCTATGCCTCGACGGAGGGTTTAGCATAAGTTAGGGATCTTTACGGATCAAGGCAAGTAATCAATTATATAGTTCAAGAAATCAATAACAAGTGAAGTATAGGTGGATTCTCTCTTGAGTATTGCTCATATCTATCAATTTTCATGAAAAATTTTCCTCAATTTACTTTTTGTGCACTTTTAGTTAGTTTTAGAATTAGTTTAAATCAACTCTCTTTATTTTTAGGCTAGATAATAGAAAGGAAGTAAGTACTAGTACTTTTGGTTCCCTTAGGTACGATAACTCGGTCTTGCCACTAAACTATACTATTGTTTGACAGGTGCGCTTGCCTTAAGGTCGTGATATTAGTTAGTTTTGGTGTGATCAGTTGTATAAATTTTATTACTTAATATCGCGAGCCGTTATCACATGTCGCCACGAGGATGGAGATGCTCCGGTCGTCATCACAGGTACGTTTCTAATTTTTCATGTATCTTATATTACATTAATAGACATAGGCTCTACACACTCTTACATAGATAGCACTGTGTCTGAGACTTTGGGGATTTCGTATGAGAGTACTAGTGAGATATCAGTGGTGAGTCCATTAGAGCAATCCATTCGGGTTGGTAAATTATTTAGAGATGTACCGTTAGAGGTCCAAGGGACTATGTTCTTGGCTGATTTGATGGAGCTTCCATTTGGGGTGTAACGCCTAAAAAACTTGAGTTCTTAATTTTTGTGTGTTGTGACCTCAAATGTATGTTAGCACTGTTGGGTTAATGATTTTGAAGTGTTGGGGGGTTCCTATGAAGTTTTGGGTTCAAGTTTTGGTATAGGGAAAAAATTGGTTTTTGCCTTTAAGGGAAAACTTGACTCTAATTTGTATGTTCTTAAAGTTCGAGCTTGTATGGTGTAATAGTGGTTTTATTTTGCACCTGTGTCGTGTAAGTGGTAGAGATTGAGTAGAATTCTATGTGGTGGAAGGATGAATCAGTCTTGGTGTTTGAATGAATAGCGGGAGTAGGATAAGGAGAAACTTATGGAGTGATAAGGGGATAAAATCAAGGATATTTGAGCTATTGGGGAGTTGGAGCTGAGAGGGGAATGTAGGTATGCTTAGATTTTGGTTGAATGGTGTAGGGAGAGTGCCGAATTCTTCTTGTTAGTTTAGGTTTGGCATTTTTTCTTTTGTAGTTGTTTTGCTTTTTGCCTTGGAGATTCTCTTTTCGGGTTATTGCTTTTGCCACCTTTTCAAGCCATTTCTTTCTTTCTACTCTCGGGTTCACGTTGCAATATTAGCCGAAATTGTGTTATCATTTAGACTAAATCTTGTGCCGAACCTACTTGTTTTACTTTGGTGGGCAATTACTCCCTCACTCCTCTTCTTCTCAATTTTTACCTTTTCTTTTTAATCCTTCCATCTCTAAACTGCACCACATATCGTATTCGTTCGAAGTTCTTCTTCTCACATACTTGAAACCGAAATCACCTTCTCTCTCTCTTTCTTTTTCTTCATTTTTCATCTCTTTGAACTTTGAGTATTTTCTCTTGACCTTCGAGTAGGCTGAATATTATTATCTTTTCTTCTTCTTCTCTTCTGTTTTTCGATCGGCTTTAGATTGTTGTTCTTGATCGATTCACTCCCTCCCCATCTATTTTGATCTGCATCGACAAAGGTTTGTGGGTTCTATTGGCCAAATGTTGTAACTATATACTCTCTGTCCTTGTAGCCGAATACTAATCTTATCTCCATCTGTTTCTCCAGTCTCTGAAGTGCCGAATCTATTATTCTCTTGAGGGTTGACTGGGTTAATTGATTTATTGACCTATTATCTAGGGTAAGTGGTGTGGTGCTTCCAAATTTAGCCGAATGCTAGTTATCTATTTGATCGTGTGTTTCCTTAGGTTAGTTTTAATAAACCTTGTTTTTTATATATGGATTTAATATATTATGTTTGGTGGTACAGATAAACCACAAGGAAGTGAGATCGATTCTTAGATCAACGGCCTAAAGAGGTATAGACCAATTCTGACAAGGTGAGTAATGGTTAACATTTTGGAGTAAGTGCTTTGGAGACCATAATCGATAGAGAGTCTAACAATACCTTTTTGAATGATTATAGGTTTGAGGCCGTGGGCTATAGTGTGGTTTCTAAAAAAGGTGTATACCTACACTACCCTAGCTACAGATCGGCAAAAGCTGAAATCCCAAAAAGTAAAAATGCCAGAATACTGAAAGTTTGGCAACGGTGATTACACGAGTGCATGAATGCTCATGTGGAGAGATTGATACGATGATAGAGGCCCCATGAGCGATCTCGTGGACTTGTGCCATTTTTTCCAAATGGGCCAAATTGGGTCATATGGGCCGATGGGCCCGTGGGCCCTGCACGAGGAAAATTCATGGATGGATAGGAAATAATGAGCTGGCTATGTTGTTCACATGGCCAAGGGCAGATTTAGGCTCAGTGAGCCATACGAGCGTGTAGGCCCCATTTGGGCCATATTGGGCTTTTGGACCCTAGTGTATTATTGATGGCTAAAAATGACACAAAGTTGCACAGGATGACTGTGGTCTTATTAATGGGCCGATACGGGTACTTAGGCCCATAATGTCAAATGACCGTTATGCCTCTAAAGGGTAAAATGACTAAAATGCCCTTACATGTTATATAATTGTTACTGTATGCCATTTATGATATGTCTGCATTCATATGATATTATGCTGCATAGGGAATGGGAATATTGATTGGAGGAAGTATATGATTGTTAGGGTCGCATGGTCGCTTGACAATTGTGGATCCACCGACGGCTTTAAGCCTATTATGTGATTGACAGCTCTGCTGTAACATTGGTTAGTGCCGCAACCGGTACTACATTGGAGTGCAGGGATGAGTGGGTCGATTTAATCCCCACAAAAGTGCAGGGTTTGACGAGATACAGAGTGCAGGGTTGATTGGGGTATTTGTGCATACATATTTTGAATCTGATTGTGATATGGGCTCAGGCCCAATTAAGGCTATTGTGGGCTAATGCCCAAGTACCACTGTTATTGTAATGGGCTTAGGCCTAAATTAGTTTATGCATGCTATATGATCGATGAGGGTTGTACACACTAAGTTTTGAAAACTCACCCTCCTCTTTTAAATTTCTTTCAGGTAATCCTCAGTAGGCGATTCAACATATTGGAAGACTCAGAAGTGGCTACGCTATGAACTTTTGGTCCCATAATTTAATTTACTTTGCTTATATTACTTTATTGTTGTGGGTTTTTGCTTTTGGGTTGTAATAAGGCCTTTCCCTGGTTTTGCTTTAAATTTCGAGATTTTATCAATGCTTGATTACTTAACTACTGTTTTTTTAAACTCGTGATTTATGAATAAAGAAAAGGAATAATGATTTACAAATCAAACATAAGTACGCTAACATTTTCAAAGGGTAAGCTTCCGCTACATTTGAAACATGGGAGATTAGCAAGAAAAATAAAAAACTGGGATTTTCAAAGAAAACAACCTAAAGTTTTGAACAATCTTTAACATATATAAGTGTTCACTGGTAAATGGTTTAAACTTAAATACTTTCCAAGCGAGGCTTGGCTTTTGAAGATAAAAACTCGTTTTGTAAATTCTATTTTACACCACGAACGATCAAACGTTTTCAAAGTTTTCCAACAATATTGGACGTGACGTTTCACCCTTCAATGTGATGCCGCTGGATTCGTCCATAATGTTCGGGCTGGGTTTGGGGTGTTACATGGGGAGTTCGACTTGATATTGGGTATGGACTGGCTGGTTAAACATCGTGTGAGTCTGGATTATACTACTAAGAGAATTGTTTGAAGACGTAGGAGGATAATGAGGTAGTTGTCATTGGGGAACAACATGACTACTTGTCAAATGTGATATCTGCTTTGGTAGCAGAGAAACTGGTAAGAAAAAGATGCAAGGCATTCTTAGCCTACATCAGTGTTTTGGATTCTGTGAGCTCTTCAGTTAGAGACATCCGCACTGTGAGGGACTTTTCAAATGTGTTTCCAGAGGAACTACTGGGTTTACCTCCGAGTCGAGAGGTAGAGTTTGGGATCAAGTTGATTCTTGGTATAGCTCCGGTGTCTATCGCCCCTTACCGAATAGCACCGAAGGAGCTTACTGAACTCAAGGCTCAGATTCAGGAGCTGTTGGATTGTGGACTTATTCGTCCTAGTGTGTCTCTGTGGGGAGCACCTGTTCTGTTTGTTAAGAAGAAAGATGGGACGATGAGAATGTGCATCGACAACCGCCAGTTGAATAAATTGACGATTAAGAACAAGTACCCACTTTCGAGGATAGACAACTTGTTCGACCAATTGAGAAGAGCTTCTGCATTCTCCAAGATTGATCTACGATCAGGATATCATTAGTTGAGAGTTAAGGAGGCTGATGTGCATAAGATGACTTTTAAGACTCGTTATGGTCATTACGAGTTCCTAGTTATGCCATTTGGATTGACTAATATACTAGTGGCGTTTATGGATCTAATGAATCGTGTGTTCCATCCCTACTTGGGTTAGTTCATGGTGGTGTTCGTCGATGATATTCTGGTGTATTTTAGGTCAGAGGATGAGCACGATGAGCATTTCAGAGTTGTTCTCAGACTAATGTACCAGCGGCGTTTATGGATCTAATGAACCGTGTGTTCCAGCCCTACTTGGATTAGTTCGTGGTGGTGTTCATCGATGATATTTTGGTGTATTCTAAGTCAGAGGATGAGCATGATGAGCATCTCAGGGTTGTTCTGTAGACTCTGCACGAGAAACAGCTGTATGCGACGTTCTCTAAGTGTGAGTTCTGTCTTCGAGAGGTTACTTTCTTGGGGCATGTGGTCTTTGCCAAGGGGATTCGTGTGGATCCTTATAAGATCGAGGCTATGTTGGATTGGAAACAGCTGAAGAGTGTATCTGAGATTCGCAGTTTTCTGGGGCTGACAGGGTATTATCGTCGTTTTGTAGAAGGGTTCTCTTTGATCACAGCTCCATTGACTAAGTTGCTACGGAAATGAGTTCCTTTCGTTTAGGCTAATGCACAGCAAGAGAGCTTCAAAAAGCTCAAGACTGTTTTGACACAGGCTCCAGTTTTGATACAGCTTGAGCTTGGGAAGGACTTCATCGTTTACAGTGATGCATCACATGTGGGTCTAGGCTGTGTTCTGATGCAAGACGGTAAGGTAGTGGCTTATGTGTCTTGACAACTCAAGACTCATGAGGTTAATTATCTGACGCATGACTTAGAGTTAGCTGCAGTGGTCTTTGCTCTAAAGATTTAGAGGCATTATCTATATGGTGGGAAGTGTACTATCTACACTAATCACAAGAGCCTCAAGTATCTCCTCACTCCGAAGGAGTTAAATCTTAGGCAGCATTGATGGGTTAAGCTGCTACAAGATTACGACTGCAGTATAGAGTATCATCTTGGTAAGGCCAATATGGTGGCCGATGCATTGAGCCGTAGGGTCGTGACCGATCTAAGAGCATTGTTCACTCGAATGACTCTATATGATGATTGGAGTTTGTTGGCTGAGCTTCAGGTGAAATCGACATTACTTGGGCAGATAAGAGATAAACAGATGAGAGATAAGTCTCTTGAGTTGCAGTTCTGTCAAGGTGAGATGGGGACTACTTCAGATTTTGGGTTTAATGATGATGGAGTTTTGTGCTTTCGAGGTCAGATTTGTGTACCCAATGATGACGACTTGAGACAGACGATTCTGAAGGAGGCGTATAGTAGCCCTTATGCTATGCATCCCGGTGGGAACAAGATGTATAGAGATCTTCGAGAGTTTTACTGGTGGCCAGGGTTAAAATATGAGGTGACCAACTTTGTTGCTTGTTGTCTGACTTGTCAGCAGGTTAAGGCTGAGCATCAGTTGCCTTCGGGTTTGCTACAGCCTGTAAAGATACTGATGTGGAAATGGGCGCGAGTAATGATGGATTTGTTAGTGGGTTGCCTCTATCACCCACTAAGAAGGATTCTGTATGGGTCATCGTTGATCGATTGAACAAGTCAGCTCACTTCATTCCTATTAGGATGGATTTCTCCCTACAGAAACTAGCTAAGCTCTATATCTCAGAGATAGTGAGGCTACATGGGGTTTCTATATCGATCATCTCTGATAGGGATCATCATTTTATGTCTCGATTCTAGCAAAAGCTTCATGAGGCTCTAGGTTCTAGGTTGACTTTAGTACTGCTTTTCATCCTCAAACAGACGGTCAGTTAGAGAGGGTAATTCAGATATTGGAGAACATGTTAAGGACCTGTGTGATAGATTTCCAAGGTAGTTAGGAAGAGTTCTTGCATTTAGCGGAGTTCACCTAGAATAACAGCTATCAGTCTAATATACAGTTGGCACCTTATGAGGCACTGTATGGTCGTAAGTGTCGCACTCTCTTATGCTAGACTGAGTTGGGTAAGCGACGTGTACTAGGTCCAGAGTTGGTATCAGAGACTGAGGACAAAGTCCGATTGATTCGAGAGCGTTAGAAAGCAGTTTCTGATAGGCAGAAGTCCTATGCTGATTTGAAGAGGAAGGACATGTGGGAGACTTAGTTTTCCTTAAGGTCCCACCATGGAAGAAGGTTTTGAGGTTCGGCCGTAAGGGCAAGCTGAGTCCCCGATTTATTGGATTGTACCAGATTCTGAAACAAGTGGGACCAGTCGCATATCAGTTGGAGTTGCCTCTGGAGTTAAATAGCATACACGATGTTTTCCATGTCTCGATGTTGAGATGTTACCGCTCTGATCCCACGCACATTGTGCTTGTGGAGGAGATTGAGATCAGACCAAATTTGACATTCGAGGAGGAACCGGTTTAGATTTTAGATCGTGACGTTAAGGTCTTATGGAGGAAATCTATCCCTTCAGTGAAGGTGCTGTGGCAGAATCATAGCATTGAGGAGGCTACTTGGGAGCCAGAGGATTCGATGTGACAGCAGTATCCTCAACTCTTTTATTCAGGTAAAATTTCCAGGATGAAATTTTCTTTTAGGGGGTAGAGTTGTAATGCCCCAAATATTTTTGTAATTTTAGCTTTTGTGAATTTTGGCATGAGAAATATTTGGAAAAGTCTCTGCAATAATTCGACATAAATAATTGTTTCCTTAAGTGGTTATGTGCTTTGGGGTGTGTTGGAGAGGTCCCAAGTTCAAGTCTAGACTTGGGCTAAATTTTGGTTTTTATTTGAGTAGGGCCTTAGCCTAGGCTAAGAGGCTTATAAGAGTTAATTTGTGAGGATATGTCAGAATGGGCCTACTTGTTTGGTGGTTAAGAGGAGAGGAATTATGTTTGAGGTCTTGTGTTCGAATCCCGGTGTGGGCACTATTTTTTACTGAAATTTTTGACTAAGTGTTTGTGTTTTACTAAAAGTCTAAGTTGGGGAGTTGGGAAATCACCAAAAATCTGATCATATCTTGTTGCTTTAGAAAAATATTTAGTTTCCTCCCTCTTCTTCCAAAAAAACTTTCTGTCGTTTCCCCCCCAAAAAAGTCCCCCTCATGCTACTGAAATTTCACCATTCTTTGCTGTTGATCTTCCCTTCTTTCCCTTTTCGTCTTTATTCTTTTCATTCCTGTAGCAACGGTCATTCTACGCTTTTAGTAATTTTTTACTTAACGGTCTTGAACTCTATTTTGATTAAGAGATTTCGTGGGGTTTTATTACTGATTAGGAGTCGGTCAGGAGACTGGAAATCACGCTCTGCTGGGTTGAATCGGATCCGTGCTCGATTTGGTAGTGGTAAGTCAATTTTGTGATTTCGGGATTTATCGGTCCATAACGGTTCGATTTAGACTACTGGAAAATGGACTTACAATTTTCGATTTTAGGTTTGGAAGGGCTTAGGAGTGTTTTGGCATCGAGAAGAAACTAGGTGTGTACTTCGATTGCACTGAAATTGTGTTTCGGCAAAAGCTAAAAACGACACTGTCGATGTCGCACAGGCGTATAAACTGCCCATATGGAGGCCGTGTGGCGAGACACGATCGTGTGATCGACAAACTAAGCCGTGTGCGCTCGACATATACGCGATAAAAACAACTGTGTGAGGTTGGTGAGGTCGTGTGCGAGACATAGGCTCGGCCAATTGGGCCATGCAAGCCACACAGGTGTGTAGGACCACACGGGTGTGTAGGATTCTCCGCCAGGCCTTGTGAACCATATGGCCAAATCCAATTTAGGACACATGGGCCACACGGGTATGTGGGCCCACACGGGCAGGCCACATGGGCGTATGCTCATTATTTTGAATCGGACTATAGGGTTGCACGAGTCACCCTAGTCGACTGTGACCTGTCGTAGGGTTAGTAAGGACATCTTAGACCCCGATTCTGTTAACTGATACTGATGTATGTATTTGCGTGTTGTGTATATCATGTATATCCAATCTGATCTGTTCTGATTATGTGAGTATGATCTGTGTATCTACATAATAGCATGTCATATCTGTATGTTGCACTGCATTGGGGTGGGATTGTTGTTGAAGTGAAGGAAGTCTGAAAGGCTATTAGCCTGTTAGCTGGCAGCTAAGCTGCATATATCTGACATGTGCCGTTTCACGGTATCTTATGGTGTGTAGGGCTAGATAGGTTGATTTGATCCCCATACTTGGTGTGTAGGGCTGGGTGGGTTGATTTTATCCCCAAATGGTGTGTAGGGTTAGATAGAGATGGTGTGCAAGTTTGGTGGGCATGATTTACAATATTCTGGTCTGTTATGCATTCTGTGTCTGTATGGGCTATGTCCCAATTATATCTGATTCTATTCTGAGTGGGCTAAGGCCTATACCATTTCTGATAAGGGCTTAGGCCCGAATTATGACTGTCTTCTGCTTTTTGTTTGTATGCATGCTACACTATGGGGATGTACACACTGAGTTTGCGAAAATGCACCCCTTTATTGTTTTATCTGTCAAGTAATCCTCAGTAGTAGATGGATCGGTGCAGCGGAGGACTCGATGGTGACCACTGCCAGAGACATTAAGATTTTTACGGTTTTACTGCACTACTGTTTTTTATTATGTTGAGGTTATTTTTGTAATTCTATACTTGAACTATTTTTTATTTTTATTTAGGTTTCTAAATTGTTATTTATGGATTTTTAAATAGCAATACCACAAAAGTATCGTTTTCCTAAAAATTAACTAAGAGCTTTCGCGTAAAAGAAATGGGTTTAAGTAAAAAAGTTGATTCGCGATTTTTCGACTTAAGTAAAGATAATAATCGGAATGATTTTTAACTTGCTAAGGCATTTCCAAAAGCACTCTCATGTGATGCCGCCAGATTCGGCCATAATGTCTAGGCCGGGTTTGGGGTATTACAAGGCAAATAACAAAGGATTCGTTTTACTCTCATTTAGGCGTTGTTCAAAGGTTTTAAGCGGATATTCCTGTGTGTGGAGACGACTGGTTATCGGATTCATCGCGGTAAGTTTTTGAATTGTTGTTGGTTTAGTTTTTCGAGTTTTATGTTGGGGATATTTGGTTTGATTGACGAATCAAGTGATTATTAAGGGGTATATTGGTCAAATATAGGTTTTTGAAGGCTCAAGTTACTTTGCACAGCGAATCGATACCAGGTGTGTACCCGAAACGCAGAAAATAGGATTCGACGAAAAGCCAAAATTGCTTGTTGTCGAGAAATAAAAGAAAATGAAGTGAAAAATTATAGAGAAAAGAAATAAGGGTGTTATAAACTTGGAAATCAATATTTTGCACTAAAATAGTTTTAGACAGCAGAAGTAGTCTAACTTTAAAAAATCATTAAAAATAGTGAAAATTGAGTTAGAGGTTGAATAAAATATGAAATTAAATTTTATCGAGTTTATTTTTTCATGGAAGAAACAGTGTAAGCAATGAAATTGTAAATTATGAGAGGTAATAAATTTTGTGAGACAAGGTTAGAATGATTTCGGGTTCCCCTGTTCTGAATTTGGAAAATGATCAAAAATTGTAGAAAAATAATTAGGGGCTTAAATTTATATGTTTAAATCCTTAATTAGTCTATTTTCAAGAGAAACAAACAAAAACATCATCCAAATTTCGTACTAAGAGATAAATAATTTTTAGTAAAGAAAGGTTGAACCTGTCAAACAGCAAAATAGGGATAAGTTTGAAGATTTTACTGTACTTATTTGATAAACTATAAATTTTGAAAATTTTATGTAGAAATTTATTTGATTCTAGTTTCAAAAACATCAAGCAGATCTTTATTTGGAATTTTGTAACTCAAGATATAAATAATTTAGTGACAATGACTCAAGTAGACAACATTGAATGAACATATAAGTAAATAGTGAAAACATATATGAATATTTAGCTAGCATGGGTTACATTAAAAATGAATCACACGGCCAAGGCCAATTTGGACTGTATGGGCCACATGGGCGTATGGGCCCACACGGGCAAGCCACAAGGACGTGTGAGCCCATTTTTCTGAAAAGTTGTCTAAGGTTGCACGGGTCACCCAAGTCGACTGTGGACCTACTGAAGGGTCAGTAAGCCTTACTTAGACTATATGAGTGATCTGTCTATCTGATTTTTGTACCGAGCATGAATTATGATATCTGAATGTATGTACTGTAATTGCATAATAGCATGACATCTTTTGTATGTTCCATTGCATCGAGGTAGGTTATTGTTATTTGGAGGAAGTGTCTGAAAGGCTATTAAGCCTGTTATCTGGTAGCTTTGCTGCAAATTTTTTATTATGTGCCGCATTTCGGTACAACATGGTGTGTAGGGATGGGTGGGTTGATTTAATCCCCACATGGTGTGTAGGGTTGGATGGAGATGGTGTGAAGAGGCTGGTTGGGTAGGATTTTGCTACTGCATAACTGTTACTGCTACTGATACTGTGATGGGCTAAGGCCCAAATTGTCACTGATACTGAAAAGGGCTTAGGCCCAAGACTATTCAACTATGCACTGTGAATACTGATTGTTTGTTTCTGCAGGATTAAACACTGAGTTTACGTAAACTTACCCTTTTTGTCTAATGTGCATAGGTAATCCTAGACTTAGACGGATCGGTGCGACCGAGGACTCAGCAATGACTACAGTAATTTTTGGACTTCACGGTTTTCAATTTACGATTTATGATTTGATTATTATTGATTATTTGGGTTGTAATTTAAGGACCCTGTAGTACTTTGGTTTTAAATTTGGGTTTTTATTTATTTATTTTACTTTATGGATTTATACCTGCTGGTCATAGGAAATTCGGTTTTCAAAAAGTTAAAGTATTTTCTAAACGCATGATCGCTTAAACTGTTTTATTAAAGTTTCTGCAACGAGGGATGTTTCAAAAAAAATGTTTTAAATGAATAAAGTCGACTTCCTAAGTTCTAACAAAGGTTTACTAAAGATAATATGGAATGTTTTCATCGTAACAATGAGGTTTCAAAAACACTATTGTATGACATTGCCAGATACGGCCATAACGTCTAGGTCGGGTTTGGGGTGCTACACATCTCTACAAGGATCGTATTTGTGTTAAATCACTTAATTGTAAAATTATATTAACAAATTGGTAAATTTAAAAACACAATATGATTGAGTAGTGATGATTAAAATTAAATATATTAAACTAAATGCAATGATCCCTAATGTAAATTATCCTAAATATGCAAACTATATGAATGAAACAGATTTTAGCAAAATTAAACATAATATGCAACAATTATAACATAAACAAACTAGGACAATTATTTTAATTAAACTCAATTTATTATCAACATGCTTAATAACATTCAGAAAAAACATTCCATGGCAACTCGATTTTTCATTAGTTTGGAAACCACATTAGTTCCTTTCGAAATCCTTTACTTAGTAAATATGCATGTTACTGATCCTTATTTACTGAGGGTTTCTTAGCTTTTGTGCAAGGTAACATGGACGTGTTAGGTTTGAAATAGTTTAATCACACAAATATAAAACTATGCAGATAACATAGCTTGGTTAGAGTTGTTATGCAACCTACAATTTAATCGAGTTAGGATCTAAATTAAGCATGCACATTTCAATTATGTTTCCACTAGCCATCGTTTGGTTAGGATCGCTCAGCTAATTCAGGTGCATTCCAATCATGTATGAACAAAATATAGACTTGATTTTAATTGAAAACATGATCGATTGAGGCACAAACATCATAAGCATGAATCAAATAAATGCTATTTAATCAAAACAATCATCTTGGCTTAAATAAAATTAAGCAAAAATTGTTGTAAACAAGAACAAAGAACACATAGCAAAAATTTTCAGATGAAATCAAAGAAAAGAAAGATTAAACCCAAATCAAAGTGGCTATCACCCAAGACTCTAACTGACGAGGGCTCCTTCGTTCCTTCGCTTTGCTCCTTTGTTGATGGCTTTCTAAGGTGGCCGACCAAGGGCTCTTTGAAGAGGCTTAATTGTGAAAATCTCTATGAAGAGATGATGCTAGGCGTGGGTAATGGAAAATGCTAAAGAGAATTGAGAGAAGGGAGAATGATGAGGGATGAGGGATGAATGGTGAAATGGGGTCTTATTTAGAGGTGAAGAGAGGAGCTTAGTTTGCTAAAAATAGCTAGGTTTAGTCTCTTCAAACTTCTTTAATGAGTGGTCAGCCATGATTAGTGGATTTTGGCTTGATTTTTAAGCAATTCAAATGCCATGACAACTCAGGACTGAGACTCAGTCAAGTGTAAATCTTCAAGCAAATCTCTAATTTCTTACACATTGTAGGACCTTGTACAATTAAACCAAGAAGTGGTTTGTATGGACAGCTATGTGTAGCCGAAATTGGGTTGACCTGGTCTCCAATTTGAATGGTTTTTGTAATCCAACAAAGCTATTAGACCTGCCCAAAATAAATCAATAAATTAAAGGACCAAATAATATAATTTATCCAATTTAAATAATTAATTAAAACCCAAAATATTAATGAGATATTTTAAAATGAATTATTAAATATAATTTTATATTTTTTTATTTAATTTAATCATGCATGGCCCTTTTATGTCTTAAAAATATAATATACTCAAATAAATATAAAAAAGCCATTTTATGCATGAAAACTATATAATAAAGCATAAAATCACATTTTAATAATTTCTATATCCTAATTTCATATTTCCACATATTTCATTAATTTATTAAACAATTACTTAGTTTTAACAATGAATTTAAGTAAAAAGGTAATAAATTACATAGGAAAATCTATATATTTTTCAGTTTACACACCCCCAAACTTAAATCATTACTCGTCCCTAGTAATGTTCATGCACAGCAAAAGGTCTTGCTAAGGCAAAATTGCTAATTGTGTAAGTAGCATCAATCTTTTTCCCATAATCATGCATTAAAAACTTCATGTTCATAGATCTTCTTTATTAACAAGTAATTCATATGCAAACATTTTTAAAATTTTATACTAAGTTTCAAAATATGCCAATATGAATCATAGTTTGTATGTATGTCACAACCATAAATAATATTCTTCATTCACCATAATTTCTCATGAATCAAGTAAAACAATCATAAGGCTTATTTATGATCTTCATATGTTGAACTTAGCAGTTCCTCTCCACTAATGTGGGTGACATAATCATCAAATCAATAGGTCTTTTATAAGGTTGCAATGGGGTTCGGTTAAAGGTAGGGATTTTAAGAGTGAGACATTTCGATTTCAAAATCTTAACATTTAACTTTGTCTTGGATTTCTCAAAATACAACCTTTTTCTTTAAGTGAACATTTGGAACACCCCCAAACTTATTTAAGTGAACATTTGGAACACCCCCAAACTTATTTTGAACTCATGCTCATACATTTTTCTTTTTGGATACTGAGCAAACTTTTCTTCCCCCTTTCTTCTTCTTCTTCTTTTTAAGCATGAACACATACATCTTTTTGAAAATTTCCTCAAATGTTGATTACGAAAACAACTTTAGTTAAGATGGGTGCACAAAATTAGGATAACTTAAAAAAATGGTAGTGTGGCTTATAATGTAGGTTCATTGCAATAAACAGACCTTTAAGTTCAAAATTACAGTTTCAAGGGTCTAATATCATGAGGTTGGCTTGAAAAGGCTCAAATGATCCAAAGAAATAGTGCCTATATCATTTTAGATTTTTATGTCTCCTAGGATTTCACCTTAAGAAAGTTATTAAGTCAATTCTAAAGATATAAACCTTCATGCATGTCTAATCTTAAGAGAAACTAAGTTTTCATGACAAACATTACCTAAGACTAAGACCATACAAGCATTCCATTCTTCATGATAATATACATTCACTTAGATAGAATCATCATTCATGCTTACATACAAACTATCTTATTAAAAAAATTTTCTCTAAACATTAATTTATTAAAACATACTTACGAAAGAAATGATTGAAACATACTTGAAAAATTTTAATGCCTTACCCCCTTTAAAAAGAAACAATGTCCTCGTTGCAAGGAAAAAGGAATGAATGAAAACTAAACACCAGGTAGGGTTGTAAAGAAAGAGAGGTGAGTCATTAAGACTGCTTAAATACCAAGTCTTTCCTAATAACCCAATCCTAGACATGTTCATTATTATTACCATATCACTTAGTCTTTTTCTTTCTAAAGAAGTGTTAAGTTTATTCATGCTTGTTATGTTTTATTCTACAGAAATTAAATCTTAATTATGAAAGAAATAAATTACTAAAGACCTAAAAACAATTAAATAAATAACAAGACAAGAATCCTCCCTTTTATTTTTTTTACTCACTCTCCTTGTCTTCTTCAGCTCCATCTGTGCTTGCATATTCAGTATCTTCTGTCTATGTCTCAAAGATAGCATCTCGAAACTCATGAACAAAAGTGTTAGAGATATTCTTAAAAGTATTTCGAATTGAGTCATCTCTAATTTTTGCATATTTCCAGTAAGTTTGTTGTTGATTGTGCATGAACTTGCACATATCCATCATAATTGACAACTCCAATTTCTTTGAAGTACTTGTAGAAGTCGGCATTGGAGTTTTAAATTCAAGTTCAACACTTAACTTGACTATTTCTTCTTCTGGCTCAACCTTTGGTTCAAGGTTTGCAGATCCTTCAACTGGTTTAGGACTATTTGGTTCCTTATTAGATTCTTCTTCTTCAGTGTCTATAGCTGAATTAGCTTTAGTTTTAGTTTCATTTGTTGACTCCTCGGTATCTGGCTCAGTTGGCTCTTCTTGCTTGCCTTGATTCAATTCATGCACCTTCTCTACTAACCTTTCAAGATCATGATTTGTAATGCACCCTTGAACATATTGCCCCTTCAGATTTGCTTGTGTTTTAACATGGGCCCTTAAGCAAAGTAAAGTGATAAATGATGGAAAATAAGCACTTCCTGTCTTCTTTTTAGCATAATCATAAATCTTCTTGAGAATAATATTTCCAACATTAATGGACTTTTCTGTCAAAATTGCATATACAAGGGCATCTGTTCTATCGAGATGGTGGAACTATGTGAGATAGGGATAAAATGTAGTGAACGAAATAAAACCATACCTTTGCTATGGGTTTTAGGTATTCCCTTCGGTAAGAATGGCTCCCAAACTTTCTTATAATCCATTGGGATCCTAAATTTGTCACAACATCAAGCACTTGTTGAAGAAAATCCCAATTGATATTGTTCATCATAGGGTAGTACTCATCTTCTTCAACATCAGGTAAGTTAAACATCATTGATCGACTTAGAAGTAAGATGTACCCTTTTTCTTTTGAACGATGACCTCAGTAGCATCTTGCATACTTAAACTAGCATAGAACTCTTAGACTACTTCCTCATCGGGAAGTGAACAAGCATCGCAAAATCGTTCCCACTTGAGAGCATTGATTTTCTTTCTAATCGGTACAGGAAAAACTATCAAATCATGACTCTTCAAGTTAAAACTTTTTTCCAGCATCATAGGTTGATGCTTGAAGATTGAATCAAATCTCTCTTTCACTTCTTCATCGATCAAAATTGGGTTTTCAAGAGCAGTCTTTGAAGATCTAGTTCTTTTGCATGACATGGTATCTTTTCTTGAAAATTTGGCAAAGTTTCTACTCAAGGGGAAAGAGAGAAACCAGCAAAGTGGGTAAGGACTTGCTACGACGAAAACTGTAACAACTCAGTTTAGACCCTAGTCAAAACAGTGGTTTCAAGACCACACATCTGGGGTCAGGTATGTGTGAAAGTTTCATGTGAAAACTTTATCGTTTGTGTGCTCAATTTGATAAAAGGACTTAATCGCGTAAAATGCAAAAGTAGCATTTCTATTTGTTAAAGTGCTTATTTGCAATGAACTTAAAATGTGTATGTCCTTATAATGGAATTAGACCATTTATGGCTTGAATGGACATTAATGGACATTGATTAAGTTATTTATAATGTTACGATAAAGGTTAATATAGTAAATTGCAAATTAATGTTAATAAATTAAAATGAAACAAAAAGATTAGTGGATTTTCATCTTTCTTTGCCAAAAAATTGAAGAGAAAAGAAACCATTAAAAGCTTTCTAGGGTTCAGCTAACTCTAAGCTTGATTAAGGTATGGATTTTGATACGTTTTCGATAATTTCTATATTTTTTATATCGTTGTTATGTGTTCTAGCTAGCCCATGCCTAAATTTTTAATTTTTTTTGATGATTTCATGAAATTCTATTGATTAATTTATGAGTTTTTTTGTTGTTAAATGGTGAAATATGAAAATTCATCAATAGCATTTCGTGAAATTGCTATTATGGATTAATTTGTGAAAATGAGAAATTGAGGGTTAAATGTGAAATAAATGAAAGATATGGGCTTCTAAGGACTAATACAATATTTGGCCAAGCATGAGTATAGATAAATTATGTGTATTTTGTGTATTTATGTAACAGGAACTAAAATGTGAAAAATGTGAAATTATAAGGGTCAATGTGTGAAAAGGCCAAATTATGTGTTTATGGATTGAATTAAATGAATGTGAGTTTGAATAAGTGAAATTTGAATTTATATAGATCAAGAACGAAAGAAAACGAAACTAGATCAGGGGAAATTGAAAGTGGTCGAATAGTCGGTTCAATCCGTTCACTTCCGTATGAGGTAAGTTCATATGCAAATAAACGTGTTTATGTGAAATATATATGTTTATTTGATATTGAAATGCTATGAATGCTGAATGTTCGGAGATGTGAAAGTATCGACAAGTTGAGATATCCAAAAGCCTCGTACGAACCATAGGTATAGGATAGGATACATATGTCATGACATAGGTTTCTGAGATGTGATATCATGTAAGACCATGTCTGGGACATTGGCATCATATATGATTTCGTGTAAGACCCTATCCGGGATAGTGGCATCGATTTTTGATAACTTGTAAGACCATATCTGCGATACGGCATTGTACAAGCTTTACGGGCTATCCGAGTATCCTTATCAATTTCGAACGGTTCAACGGGCAATATCTAGAAATGAATGGCTATGTGAATTTATATTTGATTCAGGCACGTATGAAATGTATATGTTAATTAAGAATGAAAGGTGAGTATGTCTCAAATGATAATATGAAAATTACTTGGGAATGGAATGTGAATATGTGTAAGTGAAGTATGAACAAGTGAGCTAGATGTGATTAATGAAGTTGCATATGTGATATGTCATGATCTTTATATGGAAGATTTGGTTTAAATTTATCTCATGTATTATGTTTATTTGGCTTACTAAGCTTTTAAAGCTTACTTTGTGTATTTTCACTTGTTTTATAAATTATAGAAGCTACTAAGAGCTCGGGGATCGTCGAGGATCGTCATCACACTATCAAACGATAATTTGGTTCCTTTTGAAGTTGTATATGTTAATATATGGCATGTATAGGCTAGAGATGTTATAATATATTTTGAGATGTGAAAATCTTGCCATATGATATGGCTTGAATATGGTTTAGACTATGAACTTGTTTTGGCTCATGCTATGTGATAAAATTTGATGTTTATAATGTGTTCATATATGGCCTAGCGAAATGGTCATTTTCGTAAGTTTTGTTGTTGATTTGGTAGTTAAAATGATGAGTAAATGGCATGTTTTGAGATGGTTTATAATGGGGTATGAGATATGTAGTTTTGGTATGATTTAGGTAAATGAAATTGGTGTACATTGAGTTGGAAATGAGTATGGAACTGATTGGTGATATTATGGTATGAATTGTACATGTTTTGGTTACAAATTGGGTATGAATTATGTGTCATTTGTGCCTGTAGGGATGACCCTAAAAGGGTGGTAAATTTGGCCTTGCAAATGGCTTATTTTTGTCCACTCGAGTAGGGACACGGGCGTATGTCTTTGCCGTGTTGCTTGAAGGCCAATTCAAATTGAGCCTAGGCACTCCACGTGGCTTCATACACAAGCTGTGGCAAGCTGTGTAGTGTAAGACAGTATACCCTATAGGTTTTGACCCGATCGAGCACACGGCCTAATGCCTGAGCATGTGGGCCATTTCGAAAGGGCATACGGGTTGACACACGGGTGTGTGGTTGGCCGTGTGACCCAAGTCAGTATACCCTCTAGGTTTGCACATGGCTTGGCACACTGGCGTATCCTTGGCCATGTGACCTAAGTCAGTATGTATGCCCTATTTCACCACGGCCTAGACGCACGAGCTTGTCTAATGCCATGTGAGGCAGACGGCCTGTTCACACGGGCGTGTGACCTTTGTTACTTTGAAAAATTGTTAAGTTTTAGAAAAATTTTATATGAGATCAGTTTAGTCCTGAACCTTCTCTAAAGCATGTTTAAGGTCATGTAGACCTTCTAAAGGGACTATATGTGTGTGAATTACTATAAATTAATAATGTATAAGTTATGTTTGTAAAATGATTGTAAAATGTTTTGAAATGTTCGGTAATACCTCTTAACCCTAGTTCGACGACGGATATGGTTTAAGGGTGTTACAAAAACCTTACGACGACAAGGATAATGCGGTGGCAATGACAACGTGTTACAACAATGGCGATGTGTGGCGGTAACAATGGTGATGTGTGGCAACAACGTTTGTGCTTCGACAATCTTCTTACGGCGGCAATAGGTTATTTCGGCACCAAAAGAGAAACTAGGGTTTCTTTCAGTGTTTAAGGCTAGCGGCACAAAAAGAAGATTTAGGGATTTTTAGAGTTAAGCAAATTGCTTTGAGGGATATGAAAACTAGTAGAATGAATAAGGGTTTATATAGGGAAGAGTTAGGCAACATGGAGTAAAAATTTAGCAACATTAGGGTTACTTGGGCTGCAAGTAATGGGAGTGGCGGCAAAGTATGGATTTTTCCCTCTTTTTTGCTGTCTTGGGCCTCAAACTCAGACTGTATTTACAAACTTACTCAAAAAAAAAAACTAATTAGTACTTGGGCCAAATTTGACCCCATTTATTAACATAAAAATTTAAAATTTAAACAAAACAAATGAAACTTAAAAATTTTTAAATCTTAATTGGAAAATTTCTTCTTAATAAATTACATTAAATTAATTCCTAGGAAAGGTTGAAGAGGTCACAACGGTCCCGCTTAAGTTCTAATCTCTTTAGACAAAATTAATTAAATGTACTAAGTTAAGAAAATAAGTTCTAAAAGAAAATAAGTTCTAAAAGAAAATAAGTTCTAATTATTTATTTATTTACAAAACGAGTTCATGAAAAATCAAGGGTCTGTTAATTTGAACGAGGATTCAACTCGCTCAACTTCACCATCCCAATAGTGTTTGAGACGTTGACCATTAAGTTTAAATGTACCTCCGTATTTGTCGTATAATTCAATAGCTCCATTAGGATAAACTTGGTAGATGGTATAGGGTCCTTTCCATCGGGATTTAAGCTTCCCAGGAAATAACTTCATCCTTGAATTAAACAACAAGACCTTCTGACATTCTTTAAACTTGTGAGGTTGTATATGACTATCATGCCATCTCTTTGATATTTCTTTACACATTTTGGCATTCTCATAGGAAAATAACCTCAGCTCTTCCAACTAATCAAGTTGTAATATCCTTCTCTCACCGGCTTAATTAAGATCAAAGTTCAACTGCTTCAAAGCCCAGTGATCTCTATTCTCCAACTCTAATGGCAAATGACATGCCTTTCCAAAAACTAACTGATAAGGAGTCATTCCTAACGGTGTCTTAAATGTTGTTCGATAGGCCCATAATGCATCATCGAGCCTTTGAAACCAATCTTTTTTGCTAGGGCGTACTACCCTTTCAAGGATACCTTTGATTTCATGGTTCACTCTTTCAACTTGCCCATTAAACTGAGGGTGATAAGTAGTAGCAATCTTGTGCTTCATGTCATATTTGTCAAGCAACCACTTAAGCTATTTGTTCACAAAGTGAGAACCTTCATCACTAATAATAGATCTTGGTGTCCTAAATCGTATAAACACATGCTTATGTAGGAATCGCATGACTACCTTAGCATCATTTGTAGGGTATGCTTCAGCTTCAACCCACTTAGCTACATAGTCCACAACAACTAAGATGTATTTGTTCCTATACGAAGAAGAAAACAGGCCTAAGAAGTCAATGCCCCATACGTCGAATACTTCAATCTCCAAAATCTTTGTCAAAGGCATCTCATTCCTTCTTGATGTATTTTTGATCCTTTGGCATTTATCACAGTTCTTCACATAAGCATAAGCATCTTTAAATAGTGTAGGCCAAAAGAAACCTGCTTGCAAAATCTTTGCTGCAGTATGTGAACCACCAAAGTGTCCCCCACTTGGAGATGAATGGCAATGATACAAGATCTCAGCAATCTCACTTTCAGCTATACACTTTCGGATTATATTATCTACACACTATTTAAACAAAAACGGATCCTCCCAAAAATAATACCGACTATCATGAAGGAATTTCTTTCTTTGTTGGCATGTCATTTCTCGAGGAATTATTCCACATGTAAGATAATTGGCAAAATCAGCAAACCAAGGTGTTTCATGAATTCGACTAACCACAAATAAGTGTTCATCTGGGAAATTCTCATTGATAGGCACACATGATCGAGTTACCTCATCTTGCTCCAACCTCGACAAATGATCAGCTACTTGATTTTCGACACCTTTTCTGTCTTGGATCTCAAGGTCAAATTCTTAGAGTAAAAGTATCCAATAAATTAGCCTCGGTTTCGCATCTTTCTTTGTGAGCAAGTACTTAATGGCTGCATGGTCAGTAAATACTGTAACTTTGGTACCTATAAGATATGAGCGAAATTTGTCAAAAGCAAAAACTATAGCAAAGAGTTTCTTTTCAGTTGCTATATAATTGAGTTGGGCTCCTATCAAAGTTCTACTTGCATAGTAAATAGGGTGAAACACTTTGTTTCTTCTTTGCCCCATCACAGCTCTAACAACATAATCACTTGCATCGCACATCAACTCAAAAGGTGAGCTCCAATCAGGTGTAACAATTATTGGGACTGAGATTAGCCCTTTTTTTAGATCTTCAAAAGCTTCCTAACATGCTTTGTTGAAATTAAACACTGTATCTTTCTCTAACAACAAACACAACGGTTTAGAAATTTTCGAGAAATCTTTGATAAACCTTCGTAAAAACCGACATGGCCTAAGAAACTTCTGACTCCTTTCAGATTAATTAAGACCAGTAATCTTTCAATTATGTCCACCTTTTCTTTATCAACTTCAATTCCTCTCTTTGAGATTTTATACCCTAAGACAATCCCTTCCTTAACCATAAAATGACGTTTTTCCCAATTAATGACAAGATTCATCTCTTCGCATCTTTTCAGTACCTTAGCCAAATTACTCAAACAAATTTAATAAGTATTACCAAAAATAGAAAAATCATCCATGAAAACCTCAACAAAAATTTCAACCATATCAGTGAATATTGCCATCATGCATTTTTGAAATGTTGCAGGTGCATTGCATAAACCAAAAGGCATTTGCCTAAAAGCAAATGTATCGTACGGACAAGTAGAGGTTGTTTTATGTTGGTCCTCCGGAGCTACAACTAGTTGGTTATATCCCAAATAGCCATCTAAAAAACAATAGAATTCATTACCTGCCAGTCGATCTAACATCTAATCCATAAAAGGCAACGGAAAATGGTCCTTCTGAATGGCTTTATTCTACTTTTTGTAATCAATACAAATTCCCCAACCAATAACAGTTCTAGTTGGAGTCAACTCGTTAAGCTTATTTTCAACAATCGTGATTCCACTTTTTTTCGGCACACACTGCATCGAACTTACCCACGAACTATCTGAAATAGAATAGATGATTCCTACATCTAACCATTTGATCACTTCCTTTCTCACAACTTCTTTAATAATAAGATTGAGCCTTCTTTGCCCATCAATTCGAGCTCTTTCACCTTCCTCTAAAATAATTTTACGCATGCAAAAAAAAGGGCTTATACCTCGAATATCAGCTATGGTCCAACCAATTACTTTCTTAAATTTCTTTAGAACAACAATTAGTTGCTCCTCTTGATCTTTCATCAATTCTATTGAAATAACCACAAGCAAAGTGGAACAGTCACCTAAATAAACGTATTTCAAATGGGGAAGGAAGTACCTTTAGTTCGAGTTTAGGTGGTTCTTCAATTGACAACTTGGGTTGCACAAATTTTCTGACTTCTAACTCCAACGGTTCAAACCGTGTGGATTGAATAAAATTTCTCGGATTAGCTTCCATCAAAGCTATGTTTTCTTCACCTTCTTCATCCTCCAAAGGGTCAAGATCTAAGGTATTCTCTAATGGATCTTCTTCAAAATTAATTTCCATAGAAACCACGGTTTCTATCTTTTCCATAACTGAACACTCTTCTGTCTGATCAGGAAATTTCATTGCTTTAAGAATGTTAAATGTTACCTGATCATCTTAAACTCGTATGGTGAGTTCACGTTTCTGCACATCAATTAGCGTTCTTCTCATGGCTAAGAAAAGTCTCCCAAGGATGATCGGCACTTTCTTATCTGCTTCAAAATCTAAGACAATGAAATCAGTAGGAAAAATAAACTTATCGACTCTTACCAAAACATCCTCGATCTGTCCCTCGGGATATGCTAAAGATCGATCCGCTAGCTGAAGCGTCACAGTTGTAGGTCTTACTTCACCTATCCCTAGCATATTGAAAATAGACTTAGGCATAAAGTTAATACTCGCTCCTAAGTCACACAAAGCTTTACCACAGTAAGATTCACCAATGTTATAGAGTATAGTAAAGCTTCCTGGGTTTTTCAATTTCAGCAGTAGATTGTTTTGCAAGAATGCACTGCACTCCTCTGTCAAAGCAACAGTCTCATACTCACTCAGTCATTTCTTCTTGAACAGTATATCCTTTATAAACTTCACATAATTCGGCATTTGTTCTAAACCCTCCACCAACGGAATATTGATGTGTAACTACTCCAGAACATCCAAAAACTTCTTAAATTATTACACCTCTTGTTTCTACTTGTGTTGCTGCAATCTTTGCGAATATGGAGGTGATGGAACTTTCGGTTGAATCGGATAACTCTTCTGAGTAGGTAAATCTACATCTAAAGAAGATATTAAAGTATCTGAATTCACTAAGTTAGGATTTACCTTGTCAATCTTTATAAATTCTGACTCTTTTGGTGTAGGAACTTCAACAACTAGTTGACTTTCCTTCTTCTAAATAGGCTCACGTTCAACATCAATCAATCGGGGTTTCAGAATTTTACTACTTCGCAATGCCACTACCTTGATATGTTATTTACCAAAAATTCTTGGATTCTCAGTATTGCTCAACAAGGTTCTTTATGGTCTATTATGAAGCTCTGTAGCTAATTGACCCATTTGGTTTTCCAAATTTTTCAGTGTTGCTGCTTGGTTCAAGATCAAAGCGTCATTCTTTGCCATTTATGCTTTTAACAAGTTCTCCAAACTGTTTAATGACTCAGCTTGAGGTTGTTTTAGAGCTTGCTGATTAAACCCTTGAGATTGGTTGGGTCTATGCTTTAATAAGTTGTTGTTCGGTCTATTTCCTTGGTTTCTCCAAGAAAAGTTAGGATGATTACGCCATAAAAGATTGTAAAAATTGGACTGGGGTCTTGTCCATTCCTATTTTGATGTTGGTTCGCTACATAGTACACTGACTCAAGATTTGATAGACAATTCTCAAAAGAATGACCTTCCCCACAATACACATAGGAAACTACTTCAAACAGACTGTAACGCCCTAAAATATAGAGCCTTTTATTTTGCATGAATTGACACAAATTGCTTGTTTGCTCCATTGGCTAGATGATTTGGATGTGTTTGGGAGTATTTGAGAAGCCTGGGTTCAAGTCTGGCTTTTTGCAAAATTTTAAATTTTTGCTCTTAAGGGAATTTGGATGTTAGTATTTAGGCATTATATTTAAATGTGAAGGATTTATGACACAAAAAGCCTAAGTGGCAAGGGGTGTGAGTTCACTAAGGTGAGAGCTTGGGTTCGAATCCCATGGCAGACAAGGGATAATTATTGTGCTCCATGGGACTGCAAGTGTTTAAAGTGGATTCAAACTCTGTTGAGTGAGAGTTTGAACTAGTCTTGGAGAAAGTTGTGCAGGATATCAAGACGGGATAAGGGGAGAGAATTATGGAGAAAATCAAGGAATTCTAAGCAAGGGAGAGTTGTAGGTGAATGGGTAAGTTGAATGTGCAAAATTCAGCTAAGGTGTTATGGGTGTGTATGTTTCAACAATTTTAAGAGTGTGTAGGTGCCGAATACCTTTTTTGACATTTCGGGTTTTTCTTTTTTTTTTGTATGTTTTGGTTTCTTTCTCTCTTCTTGCGTTTTTGTGCACTTTCTTTCCTTCTCTTTTTCTCTAAGCCGAACATAGTTTCTTCTTCCTCTCTAACTCCTCTCTTTTCTGTTCCTCTCCTAAACTGAATCATTTCCTCCATCGCACCCTCCTTTTTCATCTTGGCATCTCATTCTTTTCCAAATCCTAGCCAAATACACTATAGACCTTCTTTTTCTCTCTTTTTGTGCTTGGCCGAGTTCAACCCCCTTTGCCACTCCCACCTTATTGCTTTCTTATCTGGATTCCTTCTCTGACCAATAATATTTCTCTTCTTCTCACTATTTCCTTTTAGCTTCTCCTTTTATTAAGTGTTCTTGGCCGGTTATCTCTGTGCCCTACCGTGAGTATTGGTCATTTCGATTTCGACATTAACCTCTACCTAGAGGCAGGTGTTCCTATAATTTCTTTTGTTCGATCTGATTTTCCTATTCTGTTTCTTTAAGCCGAATACCCCTCCTCCATATTCTCTAATTATCGATTATGGGTTCCTTATTTTGGATCGAAGGGTTTAGGGTTTCACTAGAAGTGGCAAAGGCAAATATTCTGGAAAATGATCAAGCCTTTTCCTTATTATTCCATTAAGGTAAATGCGCTACCTTATCTTACCTTGGGCTTAGGCCGAATTGCTTTGTTCTTCCTAAAGTGATAGTGGTGGTTTTAGGCCACAGTTATGCGATCGATTGGGGACTAAAAGATCTGTGTTGATAATTCAGTTATTCATCAATGTGCGAATAATTGGTTTCAGGCTGACAATCTAGGTGGGGTAAATCACGGATCTTCTAGTCATGGTAAGTGATGGTTGTGTTATCATGGAGTAAGTGATTGAGTATATTAACGATTTAAAGGGTGATTGAATATTTGGATTGAACATAGGTTGGTGTTTTTGGAGTTTTGCAAGTGCTCGCAATCATGTGTGTAATCACACCCATCTCTACTGTAAATCGGCAAAAACCGAAAAGCTAAAACTTCGGCATTTAAGGCCTCACGAACGTGTGAACGCTCGTGTGGTAAACTAAGCCCACAAAACAGGGCGATAGGCTGTAGAGGCCGCCACGAGCATTTTTGAGTGCTTGGGCCGTTTTGGGCCTCGTTGGGCTAAAATGGGCCATGTGGGCCTAATGGGCTCGAGGGCCACACGGATTAATTCCACGGTAAGTGACCATTATTGGACTGAGCTTTGTAAATCCTATAGCCGTGACTGAATTTGGGCTAAATGGGCCACACGAGCGTGTAAGCCCACTTGGGCTTTTAAAGTATAAATATTTGTACCAAGACCCTACAATTAGTAAAATGACCAAAATACCCCTAATGGGTAAAATTACCGTTTTACCCCTAACTGATGAAAAGACTATGTTACCCCTAGTGGTAGGTTGATTGATGTGTGTATGATATTTATATGACTAATTCTGAATATGACATACTATATATACGTAATATTTATGTCTCGACATTCTGCATGGTGGAAGTACTCTATAGTGGCTTTGCCATGTATTTTCTTTTACTGGTGGCTTTGCCACATTTTCTGATTCTATTGGTTTTGCCACGTTTACTGTCACTAGCAGCTTTGCTGCGTTATTATTGCTAGAGGCTTCACTGCGTTATTGGTGTGCTGGCTGGGTGGGTTGATTTTATCCTCACATAGTGTGTTCATTAGTACGGGTGGTGTATTGGTTGGATTGGGATGGGTTGCATTATTATACTGTATTGACTCTGTATTGGGCTTAGGCCCACACTGTTACTGTAAAGGGCTAAAGCCTAGACTGTTCTATACTGAATAGGGCTCAGGCCTAGACTGCATTTGCATGCACTGTTCTGTTTAACTGATAGGGGATTACACACTGAGCTTTCACAAACTCACCTTTTCTTTTAGCTGTACAGGTAATCCCCAGCCTTAGACGATTTGGGCCGCAGAGGGACTCAGAGGTGGCCATACGATCTTTGACATTTTGCTTTTGATTTTATTTGCTTAAATTACATATTAGGTTTTGGTTTTTGTAATCAGGCCATTTAAGGATTTAACTTGTAATTGGGCTTTGAATTCTTGTTTTAAACTACCAGGGTAGGATAAACGAGTTTTCACAATAAGAATTGTTTTCAAAGAGAAACACGCTTTTTAAACTTCATGGGTTTTCAAGGAGAAAAGCTTCTACAGTTTCGATCAGTTTAACAAATTAACGATAACAAATATGGCAATCGTTTTGCTAAAATGTTTTCAACTTTTAATAACGTAATTTGCTGAATTTTTCTCAAGCAATGAAAACTAGATGGGTCTTAAATTAAATTCAGATTTTTGCCAACAAGTGTAAATTTTGAAAAGCTTTTGATAGGATAATTTGATAAACACGAAAACAAAAAGATTTGAACACAGATGAACTTTTACCAACAATTTAGTAGTATTAGAGTCAAGTTGCAAAACTCGATTGTGGAATGGGTTTTGAAATTTTTTTCTAAAAATCTGGTTTTAAAAGAGATGATTTCAAAGAATCTGAGTTGTTTTCGATTGTTGTTTCTGGAAGTATGGCACACCGAGTCTCCGATGCCAAATCTGTAAGTTCTCTGACACTGTTTACTGTTATAGACTGAAACATTATACTAAAACTCCGTAGTTAGAGTAAATTGAGACTGTAGGAAACTAAAACGGTAAAAGATTGAAGACTGTAGTGAGATTCCATTTTGCAAAAACAAAACTTTAACTGCTTGTTTTTCATAAAATATCCGTAAATAATTACTGGAATTATGAACTGATTTATAAAACTTATAAATCAGATTAAGCGCATATCAAAATGAGCACAAGAGGTACTCGCGGAAGGGGTACACGAGTATGCGGTAGAGGCCGAGAAAGTGCTAGAGCTGGGTCTTCAGCATCGGGCCACATGCCTGCTAGGGAGGCACCAACTTCGCTAGTGACTGAGATAGGGTCTCATGATCGAGCAGTAGGGGATGATGCTCTATCCTAAGTGATGATCCGTATTCTAGAAAGGGTTACCGGAGTTAGTACTGGAACAGTGGGCTGAGGGTCAATTTCAGAGCGGCTTCGGTCATTTTTATGGGTATTTCTAGAGTAGCCCCAAATGTGGCAGAATATTGGTTAGAGGCTACTGAATGGATAATGGACGACCTCGATTGTACTGTGCAATAGAAGTTAAAAAGAGCAGTGCCCTTACTGCGATATGAGGCATACCAATGGTGGCTCATCGTGAGAGAGGGTATGCAGGCCGACCGTTTAACATGGGACTTCTTTAAGGCGGCCTTTCAAGGAAAATACGTAGGGTGAGTTACGTGGACGCCCGAAGGAAGGAATTTCTAAACCTGACCCGGGGGAATAAGACTATGGCATAGTACGAGGTAGAGTTTCTGCGGCTGAGTCGCTATGCTCGTGAGATAGTAGCGATTGAGTGTGAACACTACGTGCGTTTTGAAGATGGTCTCCGAGATGAGTTGTGAGTACTGATAGCTCCGCAGAAGAAGCGAGACTTTGCTGCACTGGTAGAAAAGACAAAGATTACTGAGGATGTAAAGTGCTCAGAGCACCAGACGGAGAGAAAGAAAAATGTAGATATAAGAGGGATTCAAGGCCCTTGGGTTCCTCAAGAAGGCCTGTTAAGAAGGCCAAATTTTATGAGCCAATCTGAGCAGTTCCTATCCTACTGTTAGACCACAGCCTTGCGTAGATTGTGAGAGATCTGACCAGGGTGAATGCTGGAAAAGAACTGGGGCGTGTTTCAGATGTGAGTCCATGGATCATCAGGTTAAGAATTGTCCTCAGAGGCCTAGTCAGATGCAAGTTGTAGGATAGGGTCATATTCAGCCAGTGAGAGGGTCAGCAGCCACCGAGAGGCTGTAGGCAGGCCAGAGGTGGAAATGTTATAAGACGAGTCGTGGAGCACTGGGCAGAGGTGCTGGTAACACTAAGGCGATAAAGCCAACCTTGGTCTCTGCTGCTTATCCCCAAGAGGATGGTAACGCCCTTGATGTCATAACCGGTACATTTTTAATTCATAATGTACCATACACTGCTTTAATTGATATTGGGTCTACGTACTTGTATATTGCATGCATTATGTCTGAGACATTGGACATTCAGTTTGAAAATACGGTTAGTGAGATGTCAGTGATAAGTCCACTGGGACAGTCAGTTAGGGTAAATAAATTATTTAGATATGTACCTCTAGAGGTTCAGAGGATAATCTTTACAACGGATTTGATGGAACTACCGTTTGGTGAATTTGATCTTATATTGGGTATGGTTTGGCTAGTGAAACACCGTACGAATTTGGATTGCGCTGCTAAACGTATGGTGTTGAGGACTACTGAGGATGAGGAGGTGGCTGTGATAGGGGAGCGAAGAGATTATCTGTCTAACGTAATCTCAGCATTAAGGGCCGAGAAACTGGTTCGCAAAGGTTACGAGGCGTTTTTAGCTTATGTCAGCACTTTTGATTCTAAATGTCCTTTTGTTAGCTGTGTAAGAACTGTTAAGGAGTTTTTGGATGTGTTACCTGACGAGCTCCCTGGGTTGCCTTCGAACCGTGAGGTCGAATTTGGTATTGAGCTTTTGTCGAGAACAGCTCTAGTGTCCATCGCCCCTTATAGGATGGCATCGAAGGAGCTAGTGGAATTAAAGGCCCAAATTCAAGAATTATTAGACCGATGATTTATTCGACCTAGTATATCCCCGTGGGAAGCACCGGTCCTATTTGTAAAGAAGAAGGATGGGTCTATGCGTATGTACATTGATTACCGGCAGTTGAACAAACTGACTATAAAAAATAAGTACCCTCTGCCAAGGATTGACGATCTTTTTGATCAACTTAGAAGAGCTTCGATTTTCTCCAAGATCAACCTTTGTTCTGGGTACCATCAGCTAAGGGTTAAGGAGACTGATGTGTATAAGACTACATTTAGGACTCATTATGATCATTACGAGTTCCTAGTAATGCCGTTTGGGCTCACGAATGCACCAGCAGCCTTTATAGACATCATGAACCGAGATTCCAACCCTATCTGGACCGGTTCATGATGGTGTTTATAGACGATATACTGGTGTATTCAAGTACGGAAGAGGATCATGATGCGCATCTTCATACTATTTTGTAAATTTTGAGGGAAAACCAGCTATATCAAAATTTAGCAAGTGTGAGTTCTGGCTGTGAGAAGTGACATTTCTGGGTCACATGGTATCTGCAAAGGGGATTAGAGTTGATCCTCATAAAATTGAAGCCGTACTGGATTGGAAACCACCTAGGACTATATCTGAGATTCGAAGCTTTCTGAGTCTGGCTGGCTATTATAGACGTTTTGTTGAGGGGTTTTCTGTGATTGCTGCACTTCTGACCAAGTTACTGCATAAAAGGGTACCTTTTAATTGGACTGATAAGTAGCAAGAGAGTTTTGAAAAACTAAAGAAGGTTCTAACTAAGGCCTCTTTCTTAATACAACCAGAGTCTGGGAAGGAATTCACTATTTATAGTGATGCATCACACATTGGATTGGGTTGTGTATTGATGCAAGAGGGTAAGGTGGTTACTTACGCGTCTCGCCAGCTTAAGCCTCACGAGGTGAATTACCCTATTTACGACTTGGAGTTAGCTGCAGTGGTATTTGCACTAAAGATCTAGAGGCATTTCTTATACGGTGAGAAGTGTATTATTTACACGGATCACAAAAGCCTCAAATACCTCCTTACTCAAAAAGAGTTGAATCTTAGGTAGCGAAGATGGATAGAATTGCTTAAGGACTATGACTGTTCAATTGAGTACCACCCTAGTAAGGCTAACGTGGTAGCTAACGCACTAAGCCGTAGAGCTGTAGTTGATTTAAGAACAATGTTTGCTCGTCTCAGCCTGTTTGATGATGGTAGCTTGTTGGCGGAGCTTCAAGTGAGACCAACGTGGACTGAACAAATTAAGAGTAAACAACTATTAGATGAGTCACTGGTTCCTCATTTCTGACAAGTAGAGAATAGAGAGACTTCTGAGTTTGGGCTGAACAGCGAAGGAGTACTATGCTTCTGTGGGAGAGTCTGTGTACTAAGGGATTCTGATCTGAGGCAGTCTATACTATAAGAGGCACATAGTAGTCCATATGCTATGCATCTTGGCGAGAACAAGTTATATCGAGACTTGCGTGAACTGTATTAGTGGCCAGGACTGAAGCATGAAGTTACCGATTATGTGAGTAAGTGTCTAACATGCCAGCAAGTTAAGGCTGAGCATCAACTACTTTCTGGGTTATTGTAGCCAGTTAAGATTCCACTCTGGAAGTGGGAAAGAGTGACCATTGATTTTGTGAGTGGGCTATCATTGACGCCCATTAAGAAGGATTCGGTATGGGTTATTGTAGACCGATTGACTAAATCTGCCCATTATATATCAGTCCATACTGATTACTCATTGTAAAGGCTAGATAAGTTGTATGTGGCTGAGATTGTGAGACTGCATGGGGTACCGATTTCTATCATATCAGACAGAGATCCTCGATTCATATCTCAATTCTAGAGGAAGTTACATGAGGCTATGGGTACTAAACTAGACTTCAGTACTGCATTCTACCCTCAGACAGATGGTCAGTCAGAGAGGGTGATTCAGATACTGGAAGATATGCTAAGAAGTTGTGTAATTGAGTTCTGAGGTAGCTGGGAAGACTATTTACCATTAGCAGAGCTCGCATATAATAATAGCTACCAGTCCAGTATTCAGATGGCACCGTACGAGGCGTTATATGGTCGTAGGTGTCGTACTCCTACTTGTTGGACTGAGTTGGGGAAGCAGCGAGTTCTGGGGCCAGAGTTGGTTTCTAATACTGAGGAAAAAGTGAAGTTGATTCAAGATCGGTTAAAGGAAGCATCTGATAGGTAGAAGTCTTATGCAAACTTGAAGCTTAAGAAGATTGAGTAATCTGTGGGAGATTATGTCTTTTTGAAGGTCTCACGGTAGAAGAAAATTTGAAGATTTGGATGGAAGGGCAAGCTAAGCCCTAGATTTATTGGGCCTTACCAAGTTCTGAAACAGGTGGGACCAGTTGCCTACCAACTTGACTTACCTCCAGAGTTGGACAGGATTCACGACGTGTTCTATGTTTCAATGCTGAGGCAGTACTGCTCTGATCCCTCACACATAGTGCTAGTTGAGGAGATCGAGGTTAGGCCTGATCTGACCTTCAAGAAAGAACCAATGCAGATACTGGACCGTGACGTCAAAGTCTCGAGAAGGAAATTTGTCCTACTGGTTAAGGTGCTTTGGCAAAATCACGGTTCAGAAGAAGCTACGTGGGAACCTGAGAACGCGATACGACAGCAATACCCTCACCTATTCTGATTAGGTAAATTTTGAGGCCAAAATTTTTTTAAGGGGGTAGAGTTGTAACGCCCCAAAATATAGGGTCTTTTATTTTGCATAAACTGACACAAATTGCTTGTTTGCTCTATTGGCTAGATGATTTGGGTGTGTTTGGGAGTATTTGAGAGGCCTGGGTTCAAGTCTGGTCTTTTGCAAAATTTTAAATTTTTCTCTTAAGGGAATCTGGATGTTAGCATTTAGGCTTTATATTTAAATGTGAAGGATTTATGACACAAAAAGCCTAGGAGCTAAATGGCAAGGGGCGTGAGTTGGCTAAGGTGAGGGCTTGGGTTCAAATCCCATGGCAAACAAGGGATAATTATTTTGTTCCATGGGACGGCAAGTGTTTGAAGTGGATTCGAACTCTGTTGAGTGAGTGTTTGAAGTGGTCTTGGAGTAAGTTGTGTAGGATATCATGGAGGGATAAGGGGAGAGAATTATGGAGAAAATCAAGGAACTCTAAGCAAGGGAGAATTATAGTCGAATGGGTAAGTTGAATGTGCAAAATTTGGCTAAGGGGTTTTGGGTGTGTATGTTTTGGCAATTTTAAGAGTGTGTAGGTGCCGAATCCCTTTCTGACATTTCGGGCTTTTATATATATTTTTTTTTGTGTTTTGCTTTTTTTCTCTCCTCTTGCGTTTTCGTGCACTTTCTTTCCTTCTCTTTTTCTCTAATCCGAACATAGTTTCTTCTTCCTCTTTAACTCCTCTCTTTTCTATTCCTCTCCTAAGCTGAATACCCCTCTTCTATATTCTCTAATTATCGATTATGGGTTCCTTATTTTGGATCGAAGGGTTTAGGGTTTCACTAGAAGTAGCAAAGGTAAATATTCTAGAAAATGATCAAGCCTTTTCCTTATTATTCCATTAAGGTAAATGCGCTACCTTATCTTACCTTCGGCTTAGGCTGAATTGCTTTGTTCTTCCTAAAGTGATAGTGGTGGTTTTAGGCCACAGTTATGCGATCGATTGGGGACTAAAAGATCTGTGTTGATAATTCAGTTATTCATCAATGTGCGAATAATTGGTTTCAGGCTGGCAATCTAGGTGGGGTAAATCACGGATCTTCTAGTCATGGTAAGTGATGGTTGTGTTATCATGGAGTAAGTGATTGAGTATATTAACGATTTAAGGGCTGATTGAATATTTAGATTGAATATAGGTTGGTATTTTTGGAGTTTTGCAAGTGCTCGCAATCAGGTGTGTAACCCTTCTCTATTGTAAATCGGTAAAATCTAAAAAGTCAAAACTTCGACATTTAAGGCCTTACGAGCGTGTGAATGCTCGTGTGGTGAATCGAGCCCACAAAATAGAGCGATAGGCTGTAGAGGCAGCCATGAGCATTTTCGAGCGCTTGGGCCATTTTGGGCCTCGTTGGACCAAAATGGGCCATGTGTGCCCAATGGGCTCGAGGGATACACGTATTAAATCCACGATAAGTGAGTATTATTGGACTAAGCTTTGTAAATCCTATAGCCGTGACTGAATTTGGGCTAAATGGGCCACACAAGCGTGTAGGCCCACTTGGGCCGAGTAATGGGCACTAGGCCCATCTACACTGTTATGACCACTTAGGTCACCTGAGTTGTTCGAGACGACTGTAGACCTTTTAAAGGATCGATATCTGTACCGAGACCCCACAATTAGTAAAATGACCAAAATACCCTTGAGGGGTAAAATTATCGTTTTACCCCTAATTGATGAAAAGACTGCTTTACCCCTTGTGGTAGGTTGATTGATGTGTGTATGATATTTATATGACTAATTCTGAGTATGACATACTACATACACGTAATATTTATGTCACGACATTCTACATGGGGTCGGGATTCTGGTATGGTGGAAGTACTGTATAGTGGCTTTGCCACATATTTTCTGTTACTGGTGGCTTTGCCACATTTTTTGATTCTAGTGGCTTTGCCACGTTTACTGTCACTAGTAGCTTTGTTGCGTTATTACTGCTAGCAGCTTTGCTGCATTATTGGTGTGCTGGCTGGATGGGTCGATTTTATCCTCACATGGTGTGTTCGTTGGTACGGGTGGTGTGTTGGTTGGATTGGGATGGGTTGCATTATTGTACTGTATTGACTCTGTATTGGGCTTAGGCCCACACTGTTACTGTAAAGGGCTAAAGCCTAGATTGTTCTATACTGAATAGGGCTCAGGCCCAGACTGTATTTGCATACACTGTTCTGTTTGACTGATAGGGGATTACACACTGAGTTTTCGCAAACTCACCATTTCTTTTAACTATACAGGTAATCCCCAGCCTTAGATGATTTGGGTCGTAGTGGGACTCGGAGGTGGCCAAACGATCGCTGCTATTTTACTTTTGATTTTATTTGCTTAAATTACATATTGGGTCTTGATTTTTGTAATAAGGTCATTTGAGGATTTAACTTTTAATTAGGTTTTGAATTCTTGTTTTAAACTGCTAGAGTAGGATAAACGAGTTTTCAAAATAATAGTTGTTTTCAAAGAGAAACATGCTTTTTACACTTCATGGTTTTTCAACGAGAAAAGCTTCCGTGATTTCGATCAGTCTAACAAATTAATGATAACAAATATGTCAATCGTTTTGCTAAAATGTTTTCAACTCTTAATAACGTAATTTGCTGAATTTTTCTCAAGCAATGAAAACTAGATGGGTCTTAAATTAAATTCGAATTTTTGCCAACAAGTGTAAATTTTGGAAAGCTTTTGATGGGATGATTTGATAAACACGAAAACAAAAAGATTTGAACACAAATGAACTTTTACCGACAATTTCGTTTCTTTTTACAACACTTTGATGTGACACGCCAAATTTGGCCATAACATCTAGACCGGGTCTGAGGTGTTACACGGACTTGGTGGTTGAGCTGCAAAATTATTAGCACTATTAGTGGTAAACTATTTTAACATACAAGAAATAGACGATTCCTGAGCTGATAACAAAGTGAGGGCGTCAACTTCGTGAACTCTAGTTACATGTCTTCCTGAAGCTGTTCGATTTGTTGGCCATTGATAGTTATTACTTGGGATCCTCTCGATGATCTGATAAGCCTCATTATAAGATTTAGAAAAAATTACACCATTCGTAGAAGCATCTACCATCAATCTTGTATGTGCATTGAGACCATTATAGAATATCTCCGACTAGATACAATGAGGAATCTCATGATGAGGACACTTACGAAGTAACTCTTTGAATCGCTCTCAAGCCTAATACAAAGACCCGTCATCCAATTGTTGGAAGGTTGTGATATCGTTCCTCAACTTAGCGTTTTTGCTAGGTGGGAAATACTTAACCAAAAATCTCTCTACTAATCATTGCCATGTAGATATGGAACTTGGTGGCAATGAATTGAGTCATGCTCATGCTCGATCTCACAACAAGTACAAAAACAACTTTAACCTCAGTGCGTCTTCAGTCACACTGGCTATCTTGAATGAATCACTCACCTCCATAAATAATCGAAGGTGGAGATGTGGATCTTTTGTAGGCATACCACTGAATTGGCCCATCATTTGGAGCATTTGAAACATCACTGGTTTCAATTCAAATTGGGTTGCCTCAATATCTGGCCTTCTAATTGCTGAATTTAACTCACTGAAAAGTGGCACAGCATATTGTCTGATGCATCGATCCCTATCATCGACAATGAGGATGAGATTTTGTACATGATCGGCTTTATTACCTTGGTCTTGATTCTGATTTCCAAGGTCCATCTCGACTTGTCTTTGAGCTGTTCATTCACGTCTTCTTTGTCTAAAAGTTTGCTCAATTTTAGGGTCTATAGGGAGTAAATCGATACTCCGATCTATGCTCATAGACACCTTGAAAAGAAAACTACAAAATTAAAAAGAATAAGTTAGTAATGTTAGAAATAAACCAAATTGAAAGTAAATAATTTCACCAAAAATGACTATGGCAACAGTTAACAATCCCCGGCAACGGTGCCAAAAACTTGTAATGCGTAGGTTTGTACAAGTATACACAGTCGTTATCAAGTAATAAGTAAGTATCAAGTTATCATCGCCACAGGGATTGTAGTTGTGTTAAATCACTTAATTGTAAAATTATATTAACAACTTGGTAAATTTAAAAACACAATATGATTGAGTAATGATGATTAAAATTAAATATATTAAACTAAATGCAATGATCTCCAATGCAAATTATCCTAAATATGCAAACTATATGAATGAAATAGATTTTAGCAAAATTAAACACAATGTGCAACCATTATAACATAAATAAACTAGGACAATTACTTTAATTAAACTCAATTTATTATCAACATGCTTAATAACATTCGGAAAAACATTCTATGGCAACTCGATCTTTCATGAGTTTGGAAACCACTTAGGTCCTTTCAGAATCCTTTACTTAGTAAATATGCATTTTACTGATCCTTATTTACTAAGGGTTTCTTAGCATTCATGCAAGGTAACAGGGACGTGTTAGGTTTGAAATAGTTTAATCACACAAATCTAAAAACTATGCAGATAACATAGATTGGTTAGAGTTGTTATGCAACCTGCAATTTAATCGGGTTAGAATCTAAATTGAACATGTTTATTTAAATTATGTGTCCACTAGCCGTCGTCTAGTTAGGATCACTTAGCTAATTCAGGTGCATTCCAATCACGTATTAACGAAATACAAACTTGATTTTTAATTGAAAACATGATCGATTGAGGGACAAACATTATAAGCATGAATCAAATAAATATTATTTAATCAAAGCAATCATCTTAACTTAAATAAAATTAAGCTAATATTGTTATAAACAAAAACAAAGAACACATAGTAAACATTTTCAGATTAAATCAAAGAAAAGAAAGATTAAACCCAAATCGAAGTGGTTGTCACCCAAGACTCTGACCAACAAGGGCTTCTTCATTCCTTCGTTTTGCTCCTTTGCTGATGGCTCTCTAAGGTGGCCGACCAAGAGCTCTTTAAGAGGCTTAATTACTAAAATCTCTATGAAGAGATGGTGCTAGGTGTGGGTAACAGAAAATGCTAAAGAGAATTGAGAGAAGAGAGAATGATAAGGGATGAGGGGATGAGGGATGAATGCTGAAATGGGGTCTTATTTATAGGTGAAGAGAGGATAATAGTTTGCTAAAAATATCTGGGTTTAGTCTCTTCAAACTTCTTCAATGAGTGGCTAGCTATGATTAGTGGATTTTGGCTTGATTTTTAAGCAATTCAAATGCCACAACAACTCAGGACTAAGACTTAGTCAAGTGTAAATCTTTGGGCAAATATCTAATTTCTTCAACATTGCAAAGGCCTTGTGCAATTAAACCAAGAAGTGGTTTGTGTGGACAGCCATGTGTAGCAAAAATTTGGTTGACTTGGTCTCCAATTTGGATGGTTTTTGTAATCCAACAAAGCTATCAGGCCTGTCCAAAATAAATCAATAAATTAAAGGACCAAAGAATATAATTTATCCAATTTAAATAATTAATTAAAACTTAAATTATTAATGAAATATTTTAAAATGAATTATTAAATATAATTTTATATTTTATTATTTAATTTAATCATGCATGACCTATTTTATGTCTTAAAATATAATATACTCAAATAAATATAAAATAGCCATTTTATGCATTAAAACTGTATAATAAAGCATAAAATCACATTTTAATAATTTCTATGTCCTAATTTCATATTTTCACATATTTCATTAATTTATTAAACAATTATTTAGTTTTAACAATGAATTTAAGTAAAAAAGTAATAAATTACATAGGAAAAATCCTATATATTTTTCAGTTTAATACCTTGTCTTTTGTATCGAAGTGGATGACTCACAAAAGATAGAGACATAAATGTGATTGTCTGGATTGATAATATATCGGACATGACCAAGTGGAAGTTATCTTAGATTTGTTTATGGATTTATTTACTTGTGACGTTTATGGTGGGACTTTCCTCAATCCTGAGTAAGTGACGTAAGTGACTAACCATGCGTGTGTGACTCGTATACTTTGATGTATTGAAAGCTTGAGTTCAATTGGTAATAGAGCCAAAAGTTGGTATGTTGGGTATACGGCTTTTGCAGGGCATGACTTCATTATTCATAGCCCAAGAAAGGGTAAATGGTTTTCTCTCATCAAAATTATATGGTTGATGGAAAAGTAACATGACCATGAGTCATTTGTCTAGGACAAATTATTTAATTACTATGTGTTAGTAATTGACTTTTTCATGAAGGAAGATATAATGGTTACCATGAAATAAAATATGATCATGTTGGGTGAATGGAATTAACGCAAAGAGATTAGGGAGATACTATAAGGGTAACACACATATAACAAGATCATCGGACAAGTAAAAAATAAGTTGCTTTCATAATGTTATATAATAACAGAGAGTTTAGTCATGGTACTATTAATGGGTTGCCTCCATCACTAAACAATGTTGCAATTAATAGATGAAGAGCCGAAACTTAATTACAAATTATTTGAGCCTTAATATATATGTCCAACCTGTCCCTCTTCTAGCTTAACACGACCTCTTACATATTGCATTTGAACCAATATGTTGAATGAATGAAAACAACAAATAGTGAAATAGTTCATATGTATCACTATTTGTAGCGAATGCATTTTCTCTCTAAGTACAAGAAATGACTTAGAGATTAAATTAATTTCATTAAATTATTATTTAATTGATTATAATTAAATAATTAGAATTCGAAATGAAAATTAAATTAATTAGTCATCTAAGTTTTATTAAATAGGACAATCAAATTTACTTATTTTTAGATTTTAGTACAATAAAGTCGTTATAAATGCAATGGAATTAGAATTAGATTGAGAAAATAATTTAGGAAATTGAATTAGTTAAATAAATAAGTAAATAATATTTTGAGAATGAAAAATTGGTTATCGAGTTGGATGAATTATATAAGTTGATCTAAATATCAAAAAACACATATAATTGTATCTAGTACATGAGACATGCCCAATAAGCTTATTAGAAATGTAATGGGCAACAACCCTAGTTCCCAGACATAGGTGCTGCCTATAGCATAATCGTAATGGGACTATATGTATTTTGTATTAAAATATTATTGTTTTGTTACCTCTTGTTTAATTAGAAATCTTGTGAGTTTTTCCTATAAGTAGGGACTATGAGTTTAGTCAAAATAGACAATTATTGAGCATAGTTACTCAGAATTTAGTGAGATTTATTTACAAAGTAATTTTTTTCGTGGGAACTTGTGTTCGGTTTCTAGCTCATAGAGAGAATTAATTTTTTCCACTAGAAAATTAATAATTTTCATTGTGTGTGATTAGTTCATGTGATTAGAGTTCACTCTCTAAATAAATTGAGGTTTCGAGAATAATGAAGAAAATTGTGTTAGTTGAAAGCTGGGAAACAATTAAACCACTTAGTCAAAAACATATGTACTAAGTTTAATAAAGTTTATTGTTATAAATAATATAAATTTTCAATTTTAGAAAAAAAATATTTTGCAAAAAACTTAATCTTTAAATTCAATTTTTCCAACAACTTATAATTACATCATATTAAATCATGTTGTCAACCTAGTAAAGAGACATCGTAGACGTAATAAGGGTCCAACATGTCCCTTATATCTACAAACACGTGTGCAAACCCGAGACTACCGTCCATCTATAATGACCCTCATAAGAACAAGCGAAACTCACTCTAAAGGAACTAACCCTTGACCATCCTCCATTAGGACCTAAAAGAAACCAAGCAACTAGGCTCTCTGCACGACCTCCCTCCACTGAATGAGCCAATGTCTTTCCCACCAACTTTTTCTTACCCTCAGCAACATTAATCTATTTCCATCCAATTAAAGATTTAATTGAATTTTTTAAGGGCTAATAAATAATTTGTCCCTTAAAATTTTTTAAAAGTATTTAGTTGGTATTTATATTTTTTTTGTACTTAATTAATATCTAAACTAGTACCTTATCATCCAGATTGGTATCTTTGCACTAAAGCTGTTAGTTTATACTGATGTGGTGCTAATAGCCAATCTTATAATAACACGTGATTACCTTTTAGTATGACACATAGAGATATAAATAAATAATAATAATTATTTTAAAAAATATAAATTAATTTAAAAAAATATAATTTTTAGACAAATTCAAATACCAACTAAACATTTTTAGACAAATTCAAGTATCAATTAATTGCTTTTGGATAAGTTCATGGGGCAAACTACATGCTAATACTTAAAAAATTAATGTTGTTAACAAATTGAGAGCAACGCGTGTAACGAAATACAAGTAAATACAAAATAAAATTCCAAATATCAAATAAATATTTTTTGTCAAGTTTATGAAATGATAAATATTTGAATGATTGGGTTGAAATGATAAAGTCCAGTCCAGCAAATTTAGCTGAGCCGAAGGTCGACAAAGAAATATAGGCTGGCTCAGAGCTATCCTAAATGAAGAAGCCCATTAATTATTGCATCAACCCGAAAAAAGCAAAAATTACGAGACAACAGTGAGGTAATCGAAGGCTTTGGTCTCTCAACATAGCCAGCCAGCTGCCTGATCTGCTAAGTCGATCAATCGATAAAATAAAATCCAGATTTCAAGAAACTAGTACTTTTTTTTTTTTCTGTAAATCTGTTTCGTTGTGTTGAGAGGAGGTAGAACTAGAAGAGGCAGCAATGGATGCTTTTAGAAGGCAAGCCAGCAAGCTCAGAGAACAAGTTGCCAAGCAACAGCAGGCAATTTCATCACAACCCTTCACTCCTCTCTCTTTTAATTTATTTTCATGGGTTTAATGAGAATCGAGTTCTGTTGATCTGGTTGTCAGGATAATGGAGGAAATCTGGGAAAATGAAAGCAAAGATTTTATTTAGTCTTGGATTACAGAATTAGATGTGTTTAATTACTTTGACTTCTAGAAGTTTTGGGGCCTAATGTATATGTTTCAAGAATTAAATATTTAATTGTGGAGTTAATTCTAAACGTTAAATTGTAATTTATAATCATCAAAGACGAATCATTCTTTTTTAGGTAAATTAGCTAGTTCCATGTCCTTTGAGTTTGTTTTCTGCTATATTCTCAAAAAACTGTACCTACCATTAAGATTGCCCTACATTTTCTAACATAGGGAAAAGAGTAGATACAGAGTTTCCAGAAGCTTTTGTTATTGCAAAGCTTCATCCTTTACCTGAAAGTTGAGTAATCAGTGAGATCTCAAGTGCTTCCAAGTGTTGATTGATTGGCTTTTATCTTTGCAAGTGTTTTTGCATTTGATTTAAACATGGGCATGGATGTCATTCATTTGGTTTACCTTGTTAGGATCATTTACTCGAAAACAATAGCATCCTATCTTATTCTAACTGGGCTAATTTTGTTTGAATTGAGTCCTGACAAGTTACCCTTAATTCTTATGTTTATGTTAGTTTTGCCAGTTGCATTTTTCTTGAGATGATCAATGTCTTCTCCTATTGAGTTAAAGAATATTTTTTGCAGGCTGTAATAAAGCAATTCAGTGGAACTGGTTATGAGAGCTCAGATGTTGTAGTTATTGACGAGATTGAGATGCAAAGGCATCAACAACTGGACAAATTGTACAAGTCCACTCGTTCAGCTAGGGTAAACAACATTTCCTTCATAAATTTGTGAAACTTAATTTGATAATCCTGTCATATTGCTTTGTTCTCTGTGAATCCGTGTTGTTCATATCTTAAAAAATGAAACCATTTTCAGTATGTAACTTTAGTGCATCCTATCTACTTGAGTTACAGTTAAGTACTTCAGTTAAATCCCTACGGTATCCTTTTAACTAAATAAAATTTCAAAGGTAACAGTTGCTCTGCGGGTGCGCCTGGTTGGAGGAACAAAATTTATTATGAGAGCTACTAATGGCTGTACTATATTCTGATATTTAGTTTCTCAATTTACCTAACTTTCAAAAAAACTAATTTCTCTTAATTTTCCTTTATATTTACTGCAAGTTTAATACCCATGGAGTGCTTGCTTAATGAATTTACCGCTCTTCCTTTCAGGATTTTCAAAAAGAAGTTATTAAAGCTGCAGAAGCATTTACAGCCATCGGGTATAAGCATATTGAAACAGGTGCAGCATTAATTCATCCCTTTTTAATTTTGTTGTTCTGACATGAATTTTGTGCGATTGTAATAAATAACATATATTATGAAGATAAAGCTTTATCTTTATGGTTCTTAATCTTTATGATAATCAGGAACCAAGTTCTCTGAAGAATGCTGCCGATATGGAACTGAAAACAGTGAAAACATCAACGAAAATATTCTTGCCAAAGCTGCAGCTATTTATGGTGATGGTTGTAAACATGTAGAGAAGGAGCAAGAAGATTTGATTAAGTTGTTATCCCAACAGGTTGACATTTATCGGATGTTGTGTTTTGAAAGACTCTTTTCATCACATCATAAAATAAATTTTTAGTTATGTACTTGTAAACACATTCAATCCAAAATGAGTATGATACTTTTGTTGGATTCCTTGCTAAATGTTACCAGAGTACGTTTTTGTATGCATTCAAAGAATTTGTATGTCCCTTGTCCTATTGCATGCTTTTGTTACATTTTATTGAGAATAACTAGTGCTGATTAAAACCATGACCCTTCTATTTCAAAATACGTAAGGTTTTGGATCCCTTGAGAGCAATGAGTGCTGGTGCTCCTTTGGAAGATGCTCGTCATCTTGCTCAACGCTATAGTCGAATGAGGCAGGAAGCTGAGGCACTGGTAAGTAATCATACAGAACAGCACCCCTTGCATTAGTAATTTTCTATATATTAAACAACAGGTTAAATTTCTTAAGATTGTCTTCGGAAATACATAACTGATACTAAATATGATAAGCAAGCAGGCAGCAGATATTTCCAGAAGACAAGCAAGAATAAGAGAAGCACCAATTCCTGAAAATGTTGCGAAGTTGCATGCTGCTGAAGCAAAGATGCAGGAACTGAAAGCAAATATGGCAGTTCTGGGTAAAGAAGCTTCTGCTGCATTGGCTGCTGTTGAAGCACAGCAGCAAAGACTAACTTTACAGAGGCTTGTAGCTATGGTATAGATGTGCATTACTTCAGTGTATACAGTCTCCAACTTGAAGCATATCTTAATTCATAGATGATATTCAAGATTTTGATCTATGCATTTGTAGGTTGAAGGGGAAAAGACTTATCATTTAAGAGTGGCTGCAATTCTTAATGAGATTGAAGCTGAGGTTATTTCCTGGCTTCCTTGTTTCTGGTAAAGTAGCCTTTTATTCTGAATTATGGGAACTTATATCTTTGTTTCGAACTTGTTAGATGGTTTCCGAGAAACAGCGCAAAGAATCTGCTCCTCCCGTGATTGTTCCTGAGAATGGCTCAGAGAAAACTATGTATTACTTGGCTGAAGTAAGTTTACCTAATCTTGGAAATTTGAAGAATGTTCTAGCTACTAGGTTCATTAAGAAACCACGTATTTCATAAAAGCATGAGATTAGAGACAAAAGAGAAAAATAAAACAGAAAATTGTTTGATTATGGTCAATGACATCGACTTAAGTTGTTAGACTTGCTTTTTACATTTTTTATTGGCCATTAAAATTAGAATGAATGAAGTAATTGCCTTAACTTGTTAGCTTCTCTAAGTCGAAGGGGTTCTTCTTACACTTTGGTTCCCTTCAGGTATGTGAAGTAATAATAGTTTGAGTTTCTTGTCACAGGCAACGTATCCCTTTTCTGCTTCATCTGAGAAGGAACTGAGCTTGTCAATTGGTGACTTTGTTGTTGTGCGAAAGGTATTCTATTTTCCTTTCCTTAGTCTTACATCTAAGTGGTGCATATAGGTTGCAGTTAGCTCGAGAGACTGGAGTGATCTTAGGTTATAGTTACAGAGATAAGTGAAGCTGATTTTGCAATCTTACAAAATGGAAGAATAATGCTGGATGCCTTTTAAACTGTGGTGCATAGATTGCAACTCATCCACCATATGCATGAAATGTTGTGCAAGAGGTATCTTACTGGATACTCTAGGTCCTGTCGCATTCAGTCTTACATTTAATTCGCTCTAGCTTAAGCATTTGATTTAATGCCCACACAAATAACACTACTAATAAACTTGTCTAGGTTATAGCTTTCATTTAAAAAAAAAAAATTGTTGGGTTGAATTTCTCATTTACTTGCTCTGATTCTTAAAACACCGTATGCCCATGCAGGTAAGTCCAACTGGATGGTCAGAAGGAGAATGCAAGGGCAAAGCAGGGTGGTTTCCGTCAGCTTATGTTGAGAAGCGCCAGAGACTTCCATCGAGAAATCCAGCTGGTGAAGTCTATTGAGTTATAAACATGATTTAAACATTTACCCCTCCGGAAAAGGGAAAGAAGAAAAAAAAAGGAAGGCATAGCTTTTTTTCATTGCACAATTCTTTTTGTTATGGGGAAAAAAGACATCATGGGTTCTTTCGCAATGTTCATTTTCTTGCCTTGTATGTATATTGAGATACTAGAAAGGTTACAATGTGTTGGTATTTATATTCATTTTGTCAATGTCTGTATTAAGTGAAGATTTTATTGACTTGGACAAAATGCATTGTTTCGTTGACTGCATCATTGAGGGGACCGGTTTTATGTTTTTGTGCTACATGTGTGTGTGCTATGTGGTATTTAATACAAGTTGGGAGGTCATGGAGTTGAACCTTGGATTGAGGATTGAGGGGATGGTTTTATTTTGAACGATAAAAGCAAACAAAGTCTTTACTTGATTTGAGCTTTACCAAACATTGCCAAAATCTTCATTTATACAAACATGCTCGAGTAAACACTGAACTAGATATTCACCCCAAACGCTAGTTCATATATTTTCCTATATTCCAGTTATGTCGGGTCTCAGACAAGAACTATGGCCCCACCTTTTGGTTGTCTTTTTATTATATTATGTGTATATATTTGCTTTTGTCTTTGCTTTGCAATATAGATTCAACGTTGAGACGGGGAAAGCAAAACAAAACCAAAATGTTAAAGAACTTCCAAAATTTGTGAGATGTTTTGTTTTTAATGACTTAAAAAAAGCCAAATATATATATATATATATTTCCTTTGAACTTCTTTATATATGTCAAGCAAATTAACCTCCATTGCTATACCCTTCCAACCAAGTGGTAGACCCATGAGCGGCTCCACTAGAGAACCCCTTGTGGTGACCCTAGTGGTCTCACCTAGACCCCTTATGGTGACCTCACCTGTCATTGAGTACTTTTAAGGAGGGAGTTGTTAGAGCAGAGACAACCTATGACACAAATGAGACCACAAATCGCGTACTGTAAAAACAACCAACTTGCACTAGTAGTGCTCGTTTGGCACCTAACCCTTGACCATTGACGTTTAACTAGCCTGCCCAATCATATGAATATTTGTACAATTTGCCATGCTGCGCTACAAGACATTAGACGACCCACTATATAAGCCAGGGTACACAAAAGAATAAAGATCTCTCCCTCTCTCTCTCTCTATCTCTCTCTCTCTCACTCAAGGAAGCTCACCTGTCCTACTCCTTTCACCTTATTCTCCAACTGCCTGCTCTTTACCTCACTTGGGTGAACTGAACCTTACCTTTTCCACCCTTTCTTCCTTGTTACTCCGTACCAACAATTGGTGTAGTAAGCGTAGATCGAACTGCCATAACTCACTCGAACTTGTTATCTTAGACAACATAGAGGTTGTAATACAGGAGCCTCAACCAACCAAAAACCAACTTAGCCAAACTCATCTTAGCCTTGGACCAACACTAGACAATTTTACCTACCTTCACCGGGCATATGATCTACAACCTATCCCCATTACTATTAGTATTCTCCACCACTGTAGTACTACCACTAACCTTAACAAGGCAACATAAATACCCACCAATCATCCAAGCCTCCCAAAACCCACATTCTGGTTCACAACAATTTACCGAGATAGAGGGAAAAAATGAAAAAAGCTAGAAGCACAACTCTCAAAACAACAAAAACTATACTAGGAGCAACAAGAACTCCATCTCTTATTGAATAACAAAATTAAGTGAAATAAATGTTTGGTTACAGAACTTAGGGCAAGTAGAGATTGTTAAATTTTATGATTTTTGAAGCTGTGTTAGTTATATTTTGTCCTAGTCTTTACGCAAATATCAGTCCTTATTTTTAGGCAAATAAAATAGTCAAAAACCAGTTTAGATTATGATTTGTAGAAGATTTTTCTGCATTTTAATTTCAAAAACTTGCTATATAAATAGATGGCTTGACAATTTAATAAATTGTATTATTTTTGCAAATTCTTTAAATGCTTTTAGTTTTGTTTACCAATAGATTGGTTGTAACACCCTAAACTCGATCTGATAAACTAGATCCAAATCTTGAGCATTATCGGTCTTCTACAATTAAAACTTAGTTCTAATTGCACAAAGTTCAATCGAATACAACTATTCAGCTTTAAAATATCCTTAATAAAATATGTAAGTGTAAACAATGAAGAAATCTTACTAGAAAACATCGAGAATTGAGTTACAACTACAACCAAATTGAGGCCGCCTAAAATAGCTACCTCATGAAAAAGGTTTCTATAAAAATGAGTCAACTCAGACTCGATCTCACCACCAAGCTCACTCTGTATGCATAATAGCCAAATACGCCACTCCTTCGGCTCAGTCCTGACGTCATCCCTCCAGGTCAAGACCCTAAAACCCACTTGAAACCTAACATCTAGAGGTAAGTTTGAAAGAAATTAATGATTCAAACACTCACCTAAATCATACTTGCACATTTTACATTCAATGTTTCGATTATCATCTTGTCCCCCTTATTCTTTATTTTGCCTTTAACGATTACTTCCTTAATTCCCATCCTTATACTCACGTTCATTTCCATACCTTACTCTAAGCCTTTTTTCCATCTCTTCAGTGTCTTTGAGACTTTACCTACATCCTTCAATCATTAAGCCATAATTCCATTGAGTTTCAAAAGAGGCCGATACATAAATGATTGATATTGCCTTTAGAGCGTACCATGTTTACATTCATTTCCAAAAAATATTTTTATTAATTAAATATATCTCTTTAATTCCCTATATCTATGCAAATCTTAATCATATTAAATACCTTATTGTTATACTCATAGATACGTCTCGTACTTACTAGTCTTACTATTTGCATTTAGGGACTATGTAGGATACGCTAATTATGTAGCACAGAGTTTGCCGCAAAAGTGTCCTTCATGGTTCATTATTGGAAGCCCTTCTAGATTATGCCACAGGAGTGATCCATCCTATATGCGCCATAAAAACCTTTCTTGTTGAATTCACCAGAGAGGTTATTTCTTCACAACCTGTCACAAGAGCATTTCCTTCATACATTACTACTAAGGCTTTAATTTTAGAGATTGCCTTTCATATCATTTCTTTAGAGTCCACCAAAATTTTTATTCTTTCAGAGTTCGTCATACATTCTATTTTTTTCATTTAAAGTCCACCACAAGGCATTCCTTCATATGGTTGCCATGAAGGCCATTCTTTCAGAGAATTCCACAAAGGCTTTCATTTCAGATACCCTACAAAAGCTTCCATTTCATAGATTGCCACAAGGGCATCCATTTTATGGATTTCCACAAAGGCTTCCATTTCATAGATTGCCACAAAATTTTCCATTTCTAGCCTGTTCATGATAGGGATTTGCCTAAACTCATATTTTGCGAGGTTTGCCCATCATTATCCTGGGTTACGCAAAAAATCCCATTAGGTAATAACTTCCTTTAATTATTTCCATATGATGTCATAGCCCACCAACTATGGTCTTACGCGATATGGTGCCATGGCCATGAGTTTTTCCTTTAGAGAACATGTTTAAAGTCCCATGGATCCTTTTTAGACTCCACCGTAGTGAATAGACACAGACTCACTTAACAGACCTTTCATACATTATCATCAAACTTAACATACATTTTATCTTACACATCCTAGACATGCTCTTACAATCATATTTTCAACTCCAGAGTTCTTATCACATACTTTACACTTGTCAGATTTTTCCTATACATGCAAATCTTTTCCAGCATTCATATATCAGCATACTCATCATACTATTCTTTTCTAATATCAGTTCATGGTTCATATGATTCTTCACAGGAGTATCTAGAATAAACAAGTATACATATAGGAGTCAACTTTGAGACTCACCTAATTCTCATCTAAAATGGTTCCAAACTCTAGATCCAAACTTCCCTTGTAATATCAGTAACAGCTACTGCTACAGAACATGGAAACTCATCAGGATCTAATCAAATACCCCATTTTACCATAATTTCTAACACTAGAAATCCCTAAACAAAGCCTTATATAGTCCATATTACGGATCTACCAAGTTAACAAATTTACTCTTTCACAACATAATATGAAGGGTAAAAATCTTACTTTGACATGAAGCATTCATAGGTAAAGATCCAGATCTACAACTTAGCTTAAGTGAAAGAAGGAAATACTTCAGGTTTTTTTTTATATCTAGACAACAAATACTTCTTGAAGAAGGATAAAGAAAAATTCCCCTTTCCAATTCTGATGATCTCGATATTCAGCCTTTGTCCATATGGAAACTTGGCACCTATCATAATCCTGTACAATCTAATATACAAGTGGTTTACAGCTGTAGAGAAACATGTATGAAAATCCAACATATATATATATATATAGTAATTTCATCGTTCATTTCTAACCACCCTGTTAGAACATAACCAGTACCCTAACTAACCAAACTTGGTGTACCATACTCTTCAGCAATAACTCGATTACCTGAAATTCCATAATACATTACCAAACTCCTTTCCTTAACAATTCATCCTTTCTAAGACAACTCCTTGAAATAATCCAATGCCTGCTATAGGCCCACTTTTACACACTAAGAGTATCGATTGGGCGGATAACACTACGCCACTCAGAGTACTACTCGATTTACCCGCCAATTTTAGAACCTACCAAAATCGGGTGTTACATTGGTATTAGAACTATTTATTAAAAGACATGTGAAATCAAACAACAAAAAAGACCCATAAACACTCTTTATCCACCTACATAAATGCAAAACCATAACCATTAAAAATATGAATACGAATGCTTCGTTCACTACTATCGCTTCTCCGATTTTTGACAACACATGAATACGGATGCTTCGTTCACTGCTATCGCTCCTCTGATTTTTGACAACACAAATTATCAAGGATGAGTTGTTAGAATGGAACCCTATCTTGATGCTATTGATGTAACCTCCCAAACCCAGTCTAGACGTTATAGTCAAATCTTGAAGGTTACATTGGTCACCGGAATGACACAAAAAACTTTCATAATTTAGATCACTCTTTAAAACCATTTGTTGCTTTATTCAAAACTAGTGAACTCGGTTATTTGCTTTTAATTTGTGAAAACATATTTATTTTATAAATCAAGTGTCTTTAGAATTTCGTTTGTAAAGATCTAATTATTTTGGAAAAACTAAATTGTATTTTATTAAAATAATTTTAGTTATATTACAGTAGAAAAATTTGTACTAAAATCATATTTTAATTAAAAATTATTTTTTCATGCATAATTATTAAAATATTGAGTAAGCAATTAAAAACTTCAACATGCAAAAAGGAAATAAAAATCCCTAATTTAAACTCCTATGCCACAATCCATAAGAAAAATATTACAGTCCCAAAATAATCTTTAAAATAGAGTTTAAATTACTTAAAATTAAAAGCATCCAACAAGCTCCTCCAACAACCGTATTCAATTCCTAACCTCGAGGATTATTTGAAATCAAATCAGAAACTAAGGAGTGAGCTATTAAGCTCGGTATATGTCTTATCACAAAAATACAGTAATAGCATAAATCATAACATTCAAACCAGTATGTGTACAAAATATTATAAGCTGTACAAAATTCACAATTTGTGCCTTATGGGATTATGTCAATTCAAAATTTTCAGAAAAGTTCCAACCCCACTCTACTACACATCATAATAAGAGTTCCCAAAAGCTCATCCAACCAATAACACACCAATTTGTGGACAAGCTATAAAATTCATAGATAAACTACCAGAACTACAGACAAGCTGCCAGAAATGTTGTCATGCCACCAAAACTGCAGATAAACTACCAGTATTATGTAGTTAAACCACTAAAATTGCAGATAAACTGCTAGATCTTCCTCCTTACATGATCGTCAAAACCCAATGTAAAATGACATGTTTTTAATTAACACTGAGTAGTACAATAGGCATGATCAGAACATGTAAATAGTAGTAGAAATAGTTGGCATTGGAGCGTTGACACTAGGAAGATTTGCCTAAATATATAACTCTAGCTAGAAATTTAAACAATTCACAATTATTTACACCTAAACATATTAGTTCAATAAATTACAAAGTAAACAAGTCAAAGAAAAATAAATATACACCTCCATCAAAATATATATACAAATATAATATTTATTTTTGCAGGCTATAGTCAGTTCAAATTTTTTCCTACTCAATTAGTTTTCTTTCATGCTTTGAACTCTAATGTAATAATATTTCCCCGGATAATCCCTTATGATTTTATTTATTTATTTGTGCCAATACGATTGAGATTTTTCTTGGACACTTTTGTAAGGGTTATACTAGTCATACTGCACCGTATCAATAACCATGAATTTTACTAAGTATTTTCTTTTTAATTCGAACATCTGATGGGCGTCGAATCCACCAAAATTAATTCCTATTAAATAACTTTAAACCGTAGTAAGAGTGGTAGTAGGGTCGAATCCACAGGCGTTGGATCTGTAATCAATTTCTTTGTTCACTTATGAACAGAATGTCATCGTGTCAAGAGGTCGTGGCAAGTGCCGTGCCCACGACTCCAAACGTACCTGCGAAAAATAAAATAAATACATAAAGCGGGGGGTTTAAGAATGTTTAGGGCAATAAATAATATAAAAATAAATGTAAATCGAAAATAAATTTAGAATTTTATAAACATAATTGGTAAGCCTTAGCCTTAGTCTCGGTAGATTCCTTGTTAAGAATCGATCCTCAAAAATTGATCTTCTCCTTCAAACGATAAGTTGGTTATAGTGATTAAGAACATCCTAATCACCAATTCTTCCTCTCGTAGCTGGTCCCGATACGTCCTGCAAACTAACCCTTTCCGATTATCTAATCGAGATACTCGTGTTCCCGGTTGGAGATTCCGGTAGCCTTGCGTTCTGAAGAGCCCAACTCGAATTATGTGGGTCGTTTAAACCCGATCACCCCTTCATCGATTTGTTCTCGAAGATTCGAATATAGCACGGCTGATTCGTTTCTCTAACTGTCAGCAAACACAACTCCAACCCAACGAGCTCTTTTTGACTTGAAGTCGAATTAGCCTTAAGGGATGAGTTGTCAATCCCGATACTTAGGAAAAAGGCGAATACCGAATGAAAGGATATTTAGCACGAATGCATATCTCACAATTCCCGATTGGAAGGAATACCGACCTAAGACTAAGATAAAATTTAGTTAAACATGAATTTATTCATGTTTGAAGGTTATGGGAAATGATGGAAATTGTATGGAAAGTGATGGAAATGGATAGGGAAAAATATTTGAAAAGAGAATTAGAACAACTTTGTAAAAAGTAAGACAAAAGTATTCCAATTCTCAATTGAAGTAGGAAAAACAAGACAAAGATGATAATGAATTTCCAAAGAGAAGTAGGAAAACTTGATTAATGGATGATTTTCAAAGAGGCAAATACCCCTATTTATATACATGGATTTACTAAAAATAGCCTAACTAAATTAATAAATAAAAATAAAATAAAAATAAAATAAAAATAGAAATAATATGTCCCTATTTTTAGCCTTTTACAAAGTCAAAATTTATGTTGAGTCCTTGGCTTGCTCCATCTTTTTGCTTTGGCCCCATTTCAATAATTTGTCTTTCGATTTGGCCCCCTTTTTTGCTTGTTTTTGTCCAATTACATCCCTGACAAATATTAAATCATAAAAGCACTTAATTAGCAGGTTCAGTTCAACAATAAGCCAAATTAAATACAAAAAATATGCAATTTAACATGTTTATCAACATCCTATACTTCTACAAATATAATTACCTATTCGTATCTACCTTCATCACTTGGTATAATTAATATCTTTTTCTTATTTATTGTTTAATAAGCTAAACTAATTATGCTAATTATAAACAACCTAAATTATTTAATTTTAGGCTAAATTACAATCTAAACAAACAAGCTAAGAATATGCCCCTAACTAATAACTTGTATTTCCACAAGCTCAAGCACATAGAAAACATGCAATTAAAAAGAAAAATTGAAAATTCAAAACTACTAAAAACAATGAAAATAATTTTTTTTAAAAAAAATTCCTAAGTCACCCTACACTTTATTCAGCAGATTGTCTCTAATAGGGGTGAGCATTCAATCGAATCGAATAAAAATTTTTTAAGTTAATCGAGTTTTCGAATCTTATTTTATCATTCAAACTTTATTTGAAATTTTCTCGAATCGAGTCGAGTGAGATAGAATTCGAATCGAATCGAATCGAATATATTTGTTCGAGTTAAATTTTAAAAAATAATTTTGGGTTCTTGTAACCACTATCACCCATTGTAATAAAAATTTTCCACTATAATCAAATTTTTTATTAACTTTCATCACCTCATAATTTATTTATTAATCTTTTATATACGGGTTAGCTTTTTTGTTTGTCTAGTTGTTTCAATTATCTTCAGATTCTTGTCACTATGTATTTTGGAATTAAAAAATATATTAAATGTAATAATGTGACTTTTTAATAAAAGTTATTTTAAAGATAAAATGTGAAATTAATATCAATATAAAATTTTAACACGAATAATTTATGGCATCATTAATAATTCAATTTTAATATAAATATTCAATATGAATAAACAATTCAATAATATAAATAATATAAAATGTGAAATTTATTTTAATAATATAAATAGTAGATATAAATAAAATTATTACTATTTATGTTTATGAGTTTTTTTTTTTGGGATAATTTTAATTTTTTATTTGGGAGTAAATAGTGAGAAGTAAAATTTTAGAGGGAAAATAAAAAGTTTTGGGAGTAAAAGTTTGAGGGAAAGTAAATAGGGAGAGTAAAATTTTGGAGGGAAAATATTAAAAAAAAATTGGGGAGATGAGTTTAGGGTAGATGGGGGTGGGATGAAAAGGGAGTAAAAGTTTTAAAGGGAAAGTGGGAGGGAGTAAAAATTTTGGGGGAAAATAAAAAGTTTTAAGGGGTTTTGGGAGTAAAATTTTGAGGAAAAGTAAATAGGAGAGTAAAATTTTGGTGGGAAATGGATTTTGGGTAGATGAGGGCTTGGGATGGGAGGGGAGTAAAAGTTTTGGGGAGAAAGTGGGAAGAAGTAAAAGTTTTGAGGAAAAAGTAAAAAGGTTTGGAAGTTTGGGGTAAAAATGTAAAATATTATAGTTTGATATTCGAATTATTCGAGTTATTCGAATTTAAAAACTCAACTCGATTCGAACTCGAAATTTGAAAAAAATTTTGAGTTGACTCGAATAACTCGAATAATTCGAATAACTCGATTCGTTTAACTCGAAATTCGAATTTTTTTCGATTTTTTCGAGTCAAATCGAGTTTTGCTCACCCCTAGTCTCTAATGTGCAGTTAAAAATATAAAGGAAAGAAGTTACCCGATTGGAGTGATATGTGCAACTCAATTGGTGAGACTACTACTTCTTTCGATGTTGGCTCAATCTTGTAGTGCCCTCCAAAATTGTGAGGTTCCTATAAAGAAAATTAATATATATATATATATATATATATATAAAATACTAAATCCTAACTAATTAAAACTAAAGCAAAAATTAAAAATCATCCCAAAAGTAAAAAGAGAGTACAAAATTCCAAACAAATTTGTAACACCCCTTACCCAGGTTCGATGCTGAAACCGAGTACAAGGCGTTACCGGTCGATAACATAACCAATCATACAAGATCAAGCCATAAAATTTCATTCCAGTTTAAAACTATTCATAAAATATCATACCATCCTTAAAATAGACCTACAGGGCCCAAAACATAATTTGGGGTTAGTCTGAGACCTAACCGAGTACTTCGAAAAAATTTTGGAAGATTAGGTCAAAAATAGGGCACACACCAGTGTAAGACAGAGGCACACCTGTGTGGGCAGGCCATGTAGTCACACACGCCCGTGTCCCTAACCCGTGTTGAATTTTTGGAAAAATATTTTTCATTTCGAACCTACAGGGATTTTCACACAGCCGAGCACACGCTCGTGTCCTTGGCCCGTGTCCTTCACACGGCCTCGACATGCCCATGTAGCCTCCCTGTGTGAAAAACTAGGGGTATTCTGTTTATGACGTCGGCATGCAATTTTTGGTCACATGGCCACGGGACCCGCCCGTGTGACTTGGGCATGTGACATCCTTAGTCTCCGAAAATCCCATGCAACATTTACACGCCCTAGACACATGGTCGTGGGGGTTGGCCCTGTGGCCCTAAGTTGGGCTATTTTCCAAGCCATTCTTTGCCCCAAAACACATGTTAACTATAACACTTTTAATACCACATGACTTAACATATTTTTAGGCATTTAAATGGCTTCATATAACCATCAATCATCTATTTTAACTTAACTACACACAAACTCACTAATCATTCTATGAAATGCCTCATAAGGATAGATAAGTAAAACAACATCATCATTGGACATATCATATGGCCTTAATTACAAAATATCACAAAAAGAGACATATACCCACATGGTTATCAATCCTACTCAACATTTACAACACCATTAAGCCCCTATACATGCCATAGTCTAAGGAGTTCATTTCAATATACCAAAAGATAAAGCTGATAGTGTGGGTGATCCTCCGACATGTCCTGATCCCGAGCTGGCTCGACTGAATCTATAAAATAAAGGAAAAGAAAAAAGAGTAAGCTTTAATAACTTAGTAAGTCTATATGTAATTAATTAACATCATAACAACATTTAGCGATCCCAAAGGTTATCTTTCACACACCAACGTACCACCTAATCTTACCATTATTCCTATACAAATCATGTACATTATTTTCACCTAAATAAGTCCACATGCACCCTTGCACCCATGTGCAATTACTCACAATTACACTTGCTCAAAAGAATGTACCTCCACTCATATATCATATTACCACCCCAAAACTTTTTGGATTAACATTCGATATTCGGTGGTTTTCAGCACATTGCTCCACCAACCCATAACTTGGCTCACGTGTACACATGGTGAAGTTCACCTTATCACCCATGTGACCTAGCCAATAAGTCCCGTAGCTCTCGTGTCTACATGGTGTCCAGTCCCTCGGATCTACCCATGTGACCTAGCTACATATAATATAGCTCTCGGGTGCATATGGTGAAGCTCACCTTATCACACATGTGACTTATCTATCTTTGATCAATAGCTCTCATGTACACATGGTGAAGTTCACCTTATCACCCATGTGACCTAGCTAAATTTTATCCGTATCTTCCGTTTTTCAGAAGGTTCAACCGGGAACTCCCATTTCCCAAAACTTTCAACATCATAGAAAATTTTCCAATATCAATATTTCATAGCATACATCAAAATTATTAATGAACAAATAAAATTGACGTATTACTTACATATAAACTTACCTTGACAATAAAAAGCGACACTTTGCAAATTAATCCGAAACCTTGCCCTTGCCCCAGTCAAGGTTGATTCCTCGATCTTCTTGATCTATAATGACACATTTAAATCATTTAATACACACATTACTCAATTTTGTCCAAAATCATCCTATGACAATTTTACCATTTTACCTCTAACTTTGTTAATTTTTACAACTAAGTCCCTAGGCTCGTAAATTGAAATGTATCCATTTCCTTGGTTACCCAAGCCTAGCTGAATCCTAATGGCACTCAAAAAAGCCCACATTCCTCATAAATTCATACTTTTACAACATAATTTGTTAACTTTACAATTTAGTCCCTATTAGGTACTTTCATGAAAAATCACCTAGAAATCATAGTTTACCACACCTTAAACTTCCATATTCCACCATTAGACATCAAAATACTTGCATGTCACACATGGGAAAAATTTTAAACATCAACCTAGCTTAAAATAATGGTAGAAATAACTAGATTAAGCTATGAGGATTTCAAAAATACGAAGAAAATTAAAAACGGAGCTGGGTTGCACTTACTTGTGAGCTTGAAAATCAACAAAACCCTAGCTATGGCTTCACCCTAATATTTGGCCAAGGAGAAGAGATATGAACACAATTTGGCCTTATTTTCCCTTTTTATTCTTTTATTAACTAAATGACCAAAATGCCTTTCATTAAAAACCTTTGATATTCCACCCTTCCTTGGGCATTTTTGTCTAAACTAAGTTAAAATGGTTTAATTACTATATAAGGACCTCTAATTTAGAAACGCAATTCAATCAAATACCTTTATGGATTAAAACCTATATTTTTCACCTATTGCAATTGAGTCCAACCTATCAAATTGGATATGTAACCAACAAAATTCACACACCAAAATTTCACATAACTATTTAAACACTCAATGAACATCAAAACTAAATCGGAATAGTATTTTAATCCTTGAATTCATGGTTTCAAAACCACTTTTCCATTTAGCCCCTAATTCGGACTATTACAACTATCCCTTCTTTAGAGATTTTCCTCCCCGAAAATCTTACCGGTAAAGAGGTTTGGGTACTGTTTCCTTATAGCCTCTTCCACACCATGCTTTTGCTACAACACTTTTACCAAGGTTATACTCTTGTTTCTTAACTATTTAACCTCTTGAGCCTAAATCTTAAGCGGCTCCTCTTCATAGGTCATATCCAGCTGAATCTCAATGTCCGTAGGAGAAATCACATGTGAGGGATCTGAACGATACCATCGTAACATTGACACATGAAACACACTATGTATCTTTTCCAATTCTGGTGGTAAAGCTAAACGGTATGCCACTGGCCCTATTCTTTCCGTAACCTTGTACGACCTAATAAAACGCGGACTCAATTTGCCCTTTCGGCCAAATCTCAGTATTTTCTTCCACGGGAATAATTTGAAAAAGACTTTATCACCAACTTTAAATTCAATCTCTTTTCCTTTCAAACCAGCATAAGACTTTTGCTAGTCAGAAGAAGCCTTTAAACAATCTTGAATTATCTTCACCTTTTCTAACCAGATCAACACCATAAATCTGTCTCTCGCTCAACTCTGTCCAATACAATGGGGTTCGGCACTTGCGGCCATACAATGCCTCATAAGGTGCCATCTGTATACTCGACTGATAGCTATTGTTATAGGCAAATTCTACCAAAGGGCAAATATTTTTCCCAACTGCCCTCGAATTCTAAAACACAACACCGAAGCATATCTTTAAGAACTTGAATTACCCTTTCGGATTGGCCATCAGTTTGCGGGTGAAATGCGGTACTAAAATTCAATTTTGTACCTAATGCCCCTTGAAACATTCTCCAAAATCTCGAGGTGAATCTCGGATCCCTATCCGAGATGATAGATATAGGTACTCCATGTAACCTTACAATCTCAGCAACATATATTTTGGCCAATTTATCAAGTGAGAAATCAACACGTACCTGTATGAAATGAGCCGATTTCGTCAATCTATCTACAATGACCCACACAACATCTTTCTTCTTCGGTGTCAGAGGTAGCCCTGTCACAAAATCCATGGTAATCCTTTCTTACTCCTATTCGGGAACCATCACTGGTTGAAGCAAACCCGAAGGTACCTGATGTTCAGCCTTCATTTGTTGGCAGATCAGACACTTTGTCACAAACTTTGAAATGTCCTTTTTTATGCCTAGCCACCAATACAATTTTTTCAATTCATTATACATTTTGGTACTACCAGGGTGCATAGATAAACAACCACTATGTGCCTTATGTAAAATTTTTTGAATCAATTCCACACCTCTGGGAACACAAACTCTATCATGAAACCTCAAGCAAACATTTAAATCAACTCGAAAGTCAGAATTACTACCCGTCTTGCACTGAACCCTCTTGGCTTGCAATTCATCATCATTCTTTTGAGCTTCACAGATCTACTATAGAAACAATAGTTTAGCCCTCAACTCGGCTAATATAGAACCATTATCTAAAAATGTCATACTCGTGCCCATAGCTCTCAAAGCATACAAGGACTTTCTACCCAAAGCATCTGCAACCACATTTGCCTTTTTGGGATGATACTCAATTACTAGCTCATAGTCCTTTAATAATTCAAGCCACCTCCGTTGTCTCAGATTTAATTCATTTTGATTCATCAAGTATTTTAAACTTTTATGGTCGATAAAAATTTGATATTTCTCACCATACAAATAATGGCGCCAAATCTTCAAAGCAAATACAATAGCAGCCAACTCTAAATCATGTGTCGGGTAGTTCTTCTCATGTGGTTTTAATTGTCTTGAAGCATAAGCCACCACTTTGCCCTCTTGCATAAGCACACATCCAAGACCATTTAGTGACGCATCATTATAAATCACGAACTCCTTTCCCGATTCCAATTGTACTAGCATTGGTGCCTTAATCAATTTAGCTTTCAACTGGTCAAAACTTTGTTGACATCTTTCAGTCCACTCAAAATTTTCATCCTTTTGAAGCAGCTTGGTCATAGGAGAAGCAATCATAAAAAAACCCTTGACAAAATGTCGGTAATATCCAGCTAGTCCCAGAAAGCTTCTAACCTCGGTCACATTCTTCGGTGGTTTCCAATCAACAATCATCGAAATTTTATTAGGGTCAACCCGAATACCATCACCCGAGACTATATGTCCCAAGAATCCAACTTCATGTAGCCAAAAATCACTCTTGCTAAATTTAGCAAACAACTTCTCTTTTCTCAAAATTTGTAATATCGTCCTTAAATGCTCGGCATGTTTTGACTCGTCCCGAGAATAGATCAATATGTCGCCTATAAACACCACTACAAACTCGTTCTAAAAGCAGTCTTCGGCACATTAGATTCCTTAACCCACAACTGATAATAACCGGATCTCAAATCAATCTTAGAAAACACAGTTGCTCCCTTTAGTTGGTCAAACAAATCATCAATTCTTGGCAATGGATACTTGTTCTTGATAGTCACCTTATTAAGTTGCCTATAATCAATACAAAGCCTCATTGACCCATCCTTTTTCTTTATGAACAATACAGGAGCACCCCAAGGAGAGAAACTCGACCTCACAAATCCTTTTTTTGTCAACTTTTGCAACTAAGCCTTTAACTCTCTCACTTCTGTCGGAGCCATCCTATACGAAGAAATAGAAATAGGTGCAGTCCCAGGTAACAAATTAATAGCGAACTCAATTTCTTTGGCAGGAGGTAACTCGGGTAACCCATCCGAAAACACATTAGGAAACTCACAAACTACAGGCACAGATTCAAAATTCAATTTTGACACCTCAGTATTCAATACATATATGCTTCAGACCCTTTTCTCATGCTTATTCGAGAAGACATAAAAGAAATCACAACCAACATTTTAATCAACTCATCTATTCCAACTCACAAAATTTTACCACTTTCATATTTCAACTCAAGAGTTTTCTGTCTACAATTTACCTTAACATCAAGTAGTATCAACCAATCCATGCCCAAACTAATATCGAACTCATCAAATGGAAATAACATTAAATTAGCTGAAAAACAGTAACCTCGAATCATTAAAGGACAATTCCTGCAAACCTTATCTACTAATACAAATTTGCCTAGTGGGTTCGACACCTTAATAACAAATTCAGTCAACTCAATAAGCAATGTCTTATTATACACCAATTTGTCACAAATATATGAATAAGTGGAGCCTGGGTCTATCAATGCAATAACATTAGTATTATAAAGTGAGAATGTACCAGTAATCACATCCGGAGATGATGCTTCCTCCCAAGCTCGCATAGCATAAGCTCTACTAGGTGTCCTCGTCTCGGATCTCACAGTTGTATCTTTCGCTATGCTTTTACCACTACTTCAACCTCCGACGTTCCTTGGTGGTCTACCCTTACTAATAGTGTGACTCGATCTAACACCTTGAAATTTCTTATCTCCCACTTTCTTAGGGCAATCTCTAACAAAATGATCTATAAAACCACACTTGAAAAAAGCCGGGTTAGGTCCCCGGCACTCACCGGTGTGTCGTCTACCACAGCTTTGACACTCAGGTCTATCAGTCCTTACGTTACCCACACTGGCCATCAATGTAGCATAGGCTTTAGAACTCGAATATGCTTTACCCAGATCTCGGTGTGACTGTCCTGCTAAAACTGTCATTCGAGGATTCGTTTCTTTAGGCCTCTTTGATTGAGATTGAAACGACTTACTCATCGGTCTCTTTTGGGCATCTCGAGCTTCCATAATTACTTTTCTCTTCTCTTTTCAGTTCCTCGGCTTTGCATGCTCTGTCGACTAACACCATAAATTCTTTTAATTCTAGAATTCCCACGAGCACTTTGATATCCTCATTGAGCTCGTCCTCAAACCTCCTACACAATATCGTCCCGTTAGAAACACACTTTTGTGCATATTTGCTAAGTCTGACGAACTCACGTTCATACTCAGCCGCAGTCATCTTACCTTGCTTTAACTCAAGGAACTCTTTGCATTTCTGATTAATAAATCTCTGACTTATGTATTTCTTTCGGAACTCTTCCAATAAAAAGTCCCATGTCAACACCAACGATATTAATGTCTTCCACCAATGATAGGCCGAATCTTTCAACAAGGACACAACACATTTTAGGCACTCCTCAGGTGTACAAGATAATTCCTCAAATACTGGGATGGAATTCTCGAGCCAAAACTCTGCTCTCTCTGGATCATCATCTATACTAGCTCTAAACTCTTTGGCTCATTGTTTCTGAATTTTATCCATAGGAAGTTTCGTCAACCTTACCATATCAACACCCTGTGGGGCTACGAGGACCAGTTGTGGTATAGGCAGGGCGGAGGGGTTGAGCATTAGGATTTGCTCTAATGAAATCAGTATACCAGTCATTCATCATTCGGAGAAAGGCATCCCAAGCCTTGTCTCCTTGACTTAGAGTCTTATTTCTACTTTTTATTGGCGCGGTCCCTTGGGTGAAAGTCGGCGCGTTACAAGCAGCATAATCAACCGTAGCTCGTTTGGGGTCCATTATTATATAAAACCAAAACACAGTTTAGAAAGGTTAGGAGTCACCACACTATCATAATATATGTATGGCATGTATAGCTAGACTCGCACATAATGCAACGGTAGTCCGAGAACCAACTAAACTATAGCATTGATACCAATAAATGTAACACCCCTTACCCAGGTTCGATGCTGAAACCGAGCACGAGGCGTTACTAATTAATAACACAACCAATCATACAAGATCGAGCCATAAAATTTCATTCTAGTTTAAAAATATTCATAAAATATCATACCATCCTTAAAATGGAGCTACGGGACCCAAAACATAATTTGAGGGTAGTCCGAGACCAAACCGAGAACCTAGAAAAAATTTTAGAAGATTAGGTCAAAAATAGGGCACACGCCCGTGTAAGACAGGGGCACACCTGCGTGGGCAGGCCGTGTAGTCACACACGCCCGTGTCCCCAACCTGTGATGAATTTTTGGAAAAATATTTTTCATCGGCCAAGCACATGCCCGGGTCCTTCACATGGCCTCGACACGCTCGTGTAGCCTTTCCGTGTGAAAAACTGGGGGTATTCTGTTTATGATGTCAGCATGCAATTTTTGGTCACACGGCCACGGGACACGCCCATGTGACCAGGCCCTGTGACATCCTTAGTCTTCAAAAATCCCTTACAACATTCACACGCCCTACACACATGGTCGTAGGGGCTGGCGTGTGGCCCTAAGTTAGGCTATTTTCCAAGCCATTCTTTGCCTCAAAACACATGCTAACTATACCACTTTTAATACCACATGACTTACACATTTTTAGGCATCTAAATGGCTCTATTTAACCATCAATCATCTATTTTAACTTAACCACACAAAAATGCACTAATCATTCTATGAAATGCCTCATAAGGATATATAAGTAAAATAACATCATCATTCGCCATATCACATGGCCTTAATTACAAAATATCACAAAAAGAGACATATACCCACATGGTTATCAATCCTACTCAACATTTACAACACCATTAAGCCCCTATACATGACATAGTCTAAGGAGTTCATTTCAATATACCAAAAGATAAAACTGATAGTGTGGGTGATCCTCCGACATGTCCCGATCCCAAGATGGCTCGACTGAATCTATAAAACAAGGGAAAAGAGAGAAGAGTAAGCTTTAAAAGCTTAGTAAGTCTATATGTAAATAATTAACATCATAACAACATTTAGCAATCCCAAAGGTTATCTTTCACACACCAACTTACCACCTAATCTTACCATTATTCTCATACAAATCATGTACATTATTTTTACCTACACAAGTCCACATGCACCCTTGCACCCATGTGCAATTACCCACAATTACACTTGCTCAAAAGAATGTACCTGCACTCATATATCATATTACCACCTCAAATCTCTTTAGTGAACTTTCCCGTTGAACTTTTCGGATTAACATTCGATACTCTGTGGTTTTCATCACATTGCTCCACCAACCTATAACTCAGCTCATGTGTACACATGGTCAAGTTCACCTTATCACCCATGTGACCTAGCCAATAAGTCCCGTGGCTCTCGTGTCTACATGGTGTCCAGTCCCTCGGATCTACCTATGTGACTTAGCTACATATAATATAGCTCTCGGGTGCACATGGTGAAGCTCACCTTATCACACATGTGACCTATCTATCTTTGATCCGTAACGCTCGTTTACACATGGTAAAGTTCACCTTATCACCCATGTGACCTAGCTAAATTTTATCCGTATCTTCTATTTTTTCGAAGGTTCAACCGGGAACTCCTATTTCCCAAAACTTTCAACATCATAGAAAATTTTCCAATATCAATATTTCATAGCATACATCAAAATTCTTAATGTACAAATAAAATTAACGTATTACTTACATATAAACTTACCTCGACAACAAAAATTGACACTTTACAAATTAATTCGAACCTTGCCCTTGCCCCGATCAAGGTTGATTCCTCGATCTTCTCGATTTATAATGACACATTTAACTTGTTTAATACACACATTACTCAATTTTGTCCAAAATCATCCTATGACAATTTTACCATTTTACCCCTAACTTTGTCAATTTTTACAACAAGTCCCTAGGCTCGTAAATTGAAATGTATCCATTTTCTTGGTTGCCCCAGCCTAGCCAAATCCCAATGGCACTCAAAATAGCCCACATTCCTCATAAATTCATACTTTTACCACACAATTTGTTAACTTTACAATTTAGTCCCTAGTAGGTACTTTCATGAAAAATCACCTGGAAATCATAGTTTACCACACCTTAAACTTCCATATTCCACCATTAGACATCAAAATACTTGCATGGGTAAAATTTTAAACATCAAGCCTAGCTTAAAATAATGGTAGAAATAACTAGATTAAGCTACGAGGATTTCTAAAATATGAAGAAAATTAAAAACAGAGCTAGGTTGCACTTACTTGTGAGCTTGAAAATCAACAAAACCCTTACTATGGCTTCACCCCAATATTTGGCCAAGGGTAAGAGATATGAACACAATTTGGCCTTATTTTCCCTTTTTATTCTTTTATTAACCAAATGACCAAAATGCCCTTCATTAAAAACCTTTGATATTCCACCATTCCTTGGGCATTTTTGTCCAAACTAAGTTAAAATGGTTTAATTACCATATAAGGACCTCTAATTTAGAAATGCAATTCAATCAAATACCTTTATGGATTAAAACCTATATTGTTCACCTATTGCAATTTAGTCTAACCTATCAAATTGGACATGGAACCAATAAAATTCACACACCAAAATTTCACATAACTATTTAAACACTCAATAAACATCAACACTAAATTGAAATAGTATTTTAAACTTCAAATTCATGGTTTCAAAACCACTTTTCCGTTTAGCCCCTAATTTTGGCTGTTACAAAATTAGTGTTCAGAACAAATCAGAATCAGGATCTTCCTTTGGGTCTTCTTTAGGATCTTCCTTTTCTTCCAGTTCCCTCCCCTTGCTTGATTCGATCTCTACTTTGTACTTATCTACTAGGAATTGTGGTAGCTTCAACCTATTTTTCTTTGCATAATCTTCGTAGATTGGTTTCATTTATTACTTCCATTGAATAATCCATTCCAACTTAGATAACACATTTGTACCTAGATAGGGTTTTGACTAATGGCTCTCTTTCGTTTCCTATTTCCCACCAAGTGTTTTTGATTTGGTTCATGTATTAGACATTTCGATGGTTCTAGGTAATATTCTAATTTTCCCATCGGTACTCGTACTTGTTTACACAAGGTTGTTACTAAATATGGGAAAAACAATTTGACCTTGTTCTTCCTAACACAAAACAACATGTTCTGGTTGATCCATGTACCAACACAAATTCTTTATTTTTGTGGTATGGAATACAACATCATAGCGTGGAACATATCTACGTTGGACATACTAAAGGCTGGATAAACTCGATTATTGATAAACTATAGCCACATTATTACCTTTGAAGTTAGCTTTTCTTACGGGATTGATGTTGAGAAATTTGTTACGGGATGTAGTTCCCACATACCTTGTCCATTCATTAGGAGATTGACCATATCATCCTTCTTCTTGTTCAAAAATTGCATGGGATTTGTTCGTTGTACAGAATCATAAAAAGATATAGGGGCGGCATAATACCTTGATTATTCTAAAGGTGATATTGGAAGTTCTTTTCCCCGAACAATTATTTGATGCCATGACATGTCCTATACTTGATTCATTTCAGCTTCTTTTAGAGTGGTGTAAAATTCTTGGACAACCGGGATGCATGTTTATTCATTGGAGGTGTACAAAGCTTTTCCTAGTCGAGTGTTTCAATTATATCTCTCGTCTCACTAGTTAAAGATGCTAAGAGCTCAAAACCTCTCTCTTGAAGTGGAGCTTTTCACTGAATCTTTGAAATTAATAGTAACTAATTCTTTGTTGTACTGATTAATGGTAATGGTTTTGGGGTTAAGAAGTAGAAAAGAAGCATAGGATTCGCAGAATCTTAAAAAAAGGGTTCCAAAAGTCGATTTGGGTGGCTGTGACAGCTTAAAGAGTGTGGTAGTTGGCAAGAGAAATATATAAAATCCATCTAGGGCTTTACTTGTTGTCAAAACTTGGTTGAAATCTCTGAAGATCATGTCAAATTAAGAAAGGAGAGTTGCCAAAAATGGCTTGTATGTCATGCCGCAAGGGTGCATGGCAGAACACAATACTAATTGTTCCCCTATTTGTATTGAATTTGAGTGTATGTCATGCCATAGGTAGGATGTGGCATGACATGGCTTCGGTTTGGCCTCTTCGAGATGTGTAAAAGGTTATCGATTCCCCGTACAAGCACCCTACTAACATCTAGCTCTTTTGTTGTCATCGAAAACCTGATTCCTTCTAATGCTAACATAAAATACAAATCTAATTCCTAATCTAATACATTAGAAACAAATTAGTATACAATATTTAAAAATTGATTAAGTTTGATTGTTAAAAATTATGTTGTGCTACCGAACTTGACCAACAATTCCTTGAACTTTACCATCGACTTAAGTTGTCGATCTCACCCATCTCGGCTCTCTCAATTGCTCATATTTTTGTTAGAGTATCTCCATGTATCCTGTTCTCTTATCTTGTGAGCACCTACACTTGCATAGCTCAGAAAATGCCTTCAATGAAAACAGTTAGGGATCAAATTAAATAGCACATAACATTCCTCATTAGCTAACCCTCACTTTGGGAATCACAACCACATTTAAGCACTTCTATTTCTTCATCGATCTTTATAATTAGCTTGTTTTGCTTGAGATCAAAAGTTGATTTAGAAGTGGATAGAAATTGCGTACCCAATAGAATGAGGATTTCTTGATCTTCCTCAAAGTCAAGGGCTACAAAGTCGACCGTGATTATGAATCTTTGTACCTTGACCAATACATCCTTGAGTACACCTTTTGGGTGTATGAAGGATTTATTAGTTAGCTGTAGCATTATTGAGGTGTTGTAACACCCCGAGTCTGAGTTTCTGATAGATTGATAGGGGCATCAAATTTATGCTAGCCCTTAAGTCGCAAAAGGCTTTACTAAAATATCAATCCCGTATCTCTAATTGAATTGTAAAGAAACCTAGATCTTTTAACTTCAGGGGTATTTTCTTTGTGATCAAAGTATTACATGAGGCGTCAATGTTAATTTGCTCGCCCATTTTCATTTTCCTATGTCGTTTCATAATTTCCTTTAAGTACTTTACATATTTCAAAAGTTTATCCATGAACTCTAATAGCGAAAAATTGACATCGAGGGATTTAAATAAATTAAGAAAATTTATAAAATCTATCTCGTCCCTCTTTGGCTTATCCTCTAGTTATGTCGAGAAAGGTATCGTTGTTGTGCTCGGTTTTACTATTACCAAATCAGACACCAGTTTGACTACCTCTTCAATTGGCTTATGGTGCTCGGCTTGCTCCTCTTTCAAGGATTTTTCGATTTCTTCCAAAACCTCCTCCTCTTTATGGATGAGTGTGATTGACAGCTTTAATCCTTGCCCGATTGTAATGTGGTTGCCTTTCCATCTGGCCATTTTGTTTTTGGAACATTGTCATTAATTGGTTGATTTGGTCACAAAGGTTGTCTATCCAGGATTCAAGTCGTCTACATGTTGCTTGGACTTGTCGAATCTTTGTCTTCATTGTTTGCATCTCCCCTTTTAGTCAATTTTTGACCACATATAGTATGGTCATTGTCCACGACTAGTTATTGCAATGGTGGAGGTTCATAAGGAGGATTTTTTCAAGTTCGAGCTTGATTTGGGCCTCCTTGGTTACCTCTCCACTTGAAGTTTGGATGACCCCTCCAACAAAGATTATAAGTATTTGAATAGGGATATCGACCCCTATTGCTCACGTATTGCTCCTCCTCCAGTTGGTTTTCAGAATAAGGCTTCGTTCTTGTCGACTTGACAGGTATTTCCAAACGGTTGAGCTTCTCTAAGATTCATTTGAATCTATCATCATCATTTTCTTCGTTCACCCTTCACTACCGGAGGCTTAGAGTTGTACATACACCTCTCATTAGGCCACATGTACGAGTTGATGGCCATGTCTTCATTGATGCTGTAGGCTTTTTCATATGTATGGAACATGAGAGATCCGTCGAATGATCCATCTAGGCTAGATCTAATGTGTCTGTCAACACTGTTATAGAATATTTAGATTTGGAGCCACGCTTATAGTCTATGAAGTAGGCACTTCCTTAGCGTTATTTTGAAATGCTCCCAGACTTCATACAGGGTCTCACCTTTGTATAGTTGAAAATTGGTGATTTCTCGCCTCAACTGAATGGTTCGACTAATCGAGAAAAAATTATACATAAATTTTTTGTAACAGCCCGAATTTGGGCTTAGTTGGAAAAGTGATTTCAAAATCACTAATTTGAGGTTGGAGAAATTATTTTAGCATTATTTTATGTGTTATATTATTTTTATGAGAGTGCATGAAAATTTTGGCAAATTAATTTATGCGATTGTAAGCTTAATTGCGAAAAAGGACTAAATCGCATAAAAAGTAAAAGTTTGATTTTATTAGGAAACAATGTTAATTAGCAAGGGAAACATAATTGGGGGTTTTTAATGGGAAAATGAACCCCTTAAAATGTGATGGACGACCATGGAGAGACAAAGAATTAGAAATGGTAAAAGTTAGGTGAGTTTTGGTGGCTAAATTGATTAAATAAAATATTATAAAGAAAATAAAATATCAGCCTCTTGTCTTCTTCTTCTCTACCGAAATTCATAGCCATTTGTGGGGTTTTGGAAGCTCAAAATTTCAGCCACTCTTCACCCTTACAAGTAAGTGATTTTGATGGCCTTTCTTGATAATTTTTGTACTTTTGGGACCCTTGTAAAATGAGCTAACTATTAAGGGGACTAATTTGCAAAATGGTTGAAATTTTAGGGTTTTTTATGAATGTATAAGTGTTTGCTACTGGATTTTTATGGAAGAAAATGGATTATAGTTGTCAAATAAACAACTTTTGTGAAGTGGTGTTCATGAAAAACACTTAAAAAGGGACTATTATGTAACACCCTAAATTTGGGCCTAGAAGTATTGGGCCTTGAGTCTGGGTTCTTATAAAAGAAAACCTGAATAATTGAGAAGTTTTAAATATTATTGTTATAAAAAAATTATTAATAAAATATTATTGTTATTAAAATCGGTGTTTAGTTCAGTAATTAAATAAATTAAGAAGGATATATAGTGTGGAAAAAGTCTTGAGTTCGATCCAAGACTCTAGCAAAAAAGCTAATTTTTTCTTCCTTAGGGAAATTCGGGCAATAGGCCTTATTATTAAATTGGGCTAAGTTTAGGTACAAAGGAAGTGCCTGGCCTAGTGGCTAAGCACGCTAGGAGGATGTGGGCGGTGCCTGGGTTCAAGGCATGTCACGCTCAAAGTTTGTTTTTATTTTAGAAATCAGGTTGCATTTAAATAGGGGTTAAAAGAGGTTGCGACTGGATTATGCCACATGAGTGCCTATGGCGCAGTGGCAGTAGCGTGCTAGGATTTCGAGGGGGCGCAAGTTCGAATCCAGGAGCATGCGAAATTTTGTTTTATTTTTAAGAAGCCGTGACTGAAGCGGATAAGGTTTATATTTAAGTGCAAACGTGTTATGGTAAAGAACAAGCTGTGGTGCAGTGGCCAGCAGCATGCGAGGGTGCTTGGAGGTCCCCAGTTCGAACTGCTACGCGTACAGGAGGTCAGCTTTTTTGCTGCACGCGTGGGGGGAGTTGTTGTGCTGGACCAAAACTCTCTCTAGCAGTAGATTGCGTCGGCTGATCAGTGGAAAAGGAGGGGATAAGGCTGGTAGTCGGTGGTTGGATGGAACCCAAATGCTAAATTCAAGGAGCAAAGTAAGGAATTTGAAATTAAAAAGAATTTTTAATAAGCATTAAGTGCTGATTACTTCTATTATTTTGGCCTTTATGAGCTATCTTCTTCTTTTGTTTTATAGAATCGGTTTTTGTCCTTTTTATTATTTTGTTTATCATCTCTTCGCCCATATTTTTTTTAAAATTTGTTTCCCTTTTGTTTTTCTTTCCATGATAGCCAAAACTTACATTCTTTCTCCCCACTAGTGTATTTCTTCTTTTCTTCTTCTTTTGTTGTCTTTTCTAAAACTGAAATCAAGGTAAAATCCCTTTTCTTCTTTATTTATCTACTTTTCGTTCTAAATTGAAACTCTCTTCTCTTAAATCGAAACCCTATTCTTTTTTCAATCTACTTTGTTGAATCTCACAACTCCTAAAACCCTTCTCGAAACCCTCTCTTTTTATCCAACTTCCATCTTCTTCTTCTCCATTATACTAAAAGTTGAAACCTCCATATTCTTAGTGATTCAGGAATTAAACTCTAGATCTATTCTATACTCGCGTTTTAAGTTGGATTCACTGTGGATCTGAGATTGGAAAGGTGTTGGAAACGCTCTTGACAAGTACATCGTTAGGGGTAAGTATTCGAAACCTTCTTTCCATTCGTATCTTATGGTTTAAGAAAAGTCGAAAACCCCTATATACATAGGGTGGCTGTTGACTAAGGCTAAAAGGGTTTTTGGTGTTGTTATAATTCGGTTTGTTTGTACTAGTGAGGATTAAAGGCTACCGATCGAGGAGTGTGTGAAAAGCTTGGATCATTGGAGTGACTAGATCTAGATCTAGTCTTAGTTTCGGCAAAGAGGTAAGTATTCAAAGGCCTTAAGGGATGTTGGCCGAATGTGGTAAGCAAGAATTATGTTAGTCATTATCGATTTGTAAACTGATATTATAGTGATCGATTGTAGGATATCGTGGGAGATCTCGTTAGCAGTCGTCACAAATCAGGTGTGTATCGAATACCCTTCTGTAGTCTAAATCGGCAAAAGTCGAAAAGCTGAAATGCCGAAATTCTGGCATTTTGTGGGCTTGCGAGCTTGCGAACGCTCGTGGGTTGGTTGGAAGTAGTAGATCTGTAATCGAAATCAATAAGGTTGGTGAGTGTGCAATTTCGTGCACTTCGGTAAGTTTGGGCCTTGATGGGCCGAATGTGGGCCTAATGGGCTTATAGGCCCATATGGGTAAAATAAGCGATAAACGTGTTCTGGTAGGTTCTAGGTCCAAACTGCTAAGATTGGTAAACCGATTATTAAACTTGGACTAAATGGGCTTAAGTAGCTAGTAGACACTGTAGGGCCCATTAGGGGGTTTTAGGGCCCAATAACCAAAAACTACAAAAATGGGCTAAGTTAACTACTGAGATGTAAGTTGGACTATTAGGGACTGAAATATGCATAAAACCCTAAAAATTGGTATAATTGCTGAAATACCCCTTAAGGGTGCGAAATTATTATTTTACCCTTAGGTGCAAAATGATTGTTATACCCCTAGGGCTAAATTTGACTGAAATGCATGATTTACTGTTTCTGTTTACTGTATGCCATATCATGATTATTTGTTGCATGGGATTTGGGATTGTTGATGGAGGAAGTGCAAGTGGCATTACTACGTTTTCTGAAAGAGGCTTTGCCTCGTACTGATATCTGAAAAGGGCTTTGTCCATTCTGTTTTCTGAAAGAGGCTTTGCCTCATATTTCTGTTAGTGGCTTGGCCACATTATCTAAGCAGCTATGCTGCAACTGAGGAGTGTAGCGGCTGGGTGGGTCAAGTAGTTTCCCCACAAGGTGTGTAGGGCTGGTACGGGTGGAGTGTAGCGGTTGGGTGGGTTGAGTAGTCTCCCCACATGTGATGGGTTTTGCATTCATGCATGATATCTGCTCTGTTACTAAAATGGGCCTATGGGCCGTATTGTTATCTGAAAAGGGCTAAGGCCTAGTTTACTATATCTGAATAGGGCTTCGGCCCCATTATTACTGAGACTAGATAGGGCTTAGGCCTAGTGGGCTTGAGCTGATTTGGGCTCTGGATGGGTTTCTTTACACATTGAGTTTCCAAACTCACCCCTTTTTCTTCCATCCTCGTAGGTGAGCCCTTGACTGGTGGACTTAGAGCTAGGAGGGATTCAGAGTGGCCACATGGACTGGACTGTTGGTTTTTCTTAAGTTAATTATTTCAATTTATTTTTAATTATTTTTATTCTAATTTTGGGTTTGTAATAAGGCCGCTCTAATTATTTAATTTGTTTTTAGCTTAAGTATGATATTGTTTAAATTGTTTTGTAATCGGTTAGCTCTAAGGCACGTTTTTATAAAAGTTACTTGTTTTCAAAATATCACTATAACAGAGTAAAGCTTCCGCAATGTAAACGTTTTCATAAATAAATATCTTAAATAGACTTAAACTTAATTTGTTGTTCGTGGACAAGTCATAAGCTTAAAGTGTGGCAATGGGTGTGTGTGCATGTCTAGGATTGGATCTAGGGAGAGCTTGGTACTTAAGCAGTCTAATTGACTCATCTCCTCTCTTCTGGAATCCTACCTGGTGCATAGTATCCATTCACTTTAAGCCATAACAAAGAAGATCTGATTTTCTGATACTTAAATTGTTTTAAAAATAACATGTTTCTGCAAGCTAGAAAGGTTTACAAGCTTTCCCAATTTTCCATAAAATTTAACAAAGTTGTTAACAATGTTGGAAAAGGGAATGATTATTTCAATGAACCATGTTTTGAAAAAAGATAAACAAACACAAGCTAAGGTTTTATACAAGTTTAACGGTAGAAGTTTCTAAACACTAAGAAGGGTTTTCAATGAAAACATGGTTTTTGAAAAACACTTCAATGTGACACACCAGACTTGGCCGTAATGTTTAGGCCGGTTTGGGGCGTTAGATATTATGTAGAAGTTGAAAAATAAAGAGTAACTGTGTGAAATAATGAGAATTTTGAGTTGTCATAAGAGTGAAAAGAATTCGGCTAGGCTTGATTAGTAAGGAAATTCGATAAAAATCAATTTCTGAGCCTAGGGGTAAAATGGTCATTATGCCAAAATTTAGGGGCAAAATGGTCATTTTTCCAATTTATGAATCTTGAATTGTTTAGATTAATATAATGATTAAATGAATGAAATTTTGTTATTTTAGATCAAGAAGTACGAAACCTGAACTTAGATTGGGGGAAGGCCAAGCATATCGACTAAACTGAGAAGTCATTCCCATTTTATATACCGTGGTAAGTTGTAGGAAAATAATACAACTTTACTATAATTATGCATGAAATCCTTGATTTAGGTTAAATTGATTAATTGAGATTATGAGTAGTGCATTGATGAGAAATGATGTGTAAAGCCTGGTTGAAATGTAAGAATAGATTGGATATACTTTGCCATGATACTAGGGTCGATACGAGAGCTAGTGTAAGACCATCTCTAGGACATGCCATCGGCCTCGTCACGTGTTAGTGTAAGACCCTGTTTGGGACATGGCATCGACACGAATATGTGCTAGCCAATCTAAGACCATGTCTGGGACATGGCATTGGCCTTGATATGTAAGCTAGTGTAAGACCATGTTTGGGACATGGCATCAGCTTGGGGGTGTGTCAGTGTAAGACCATGTCTGGGACATGGCATTGGCACGGATAGAGGAGAGCCAGTGTAAGACCATGTCTGGGACATGGCATCAGCCTCGATACTTGCGAGCCAGTGTAAGACCAAGTCTAGGACATGGCGTTGACTTAACATGTGAGCCAGTGTAAGACCATGTCTGGGACATGGCATCGGTTTGATACCCTATGTTTGAGGCTCATTGAATATTCTTTCATATTCTAAATAGTTCAACGAGAAAATTTAAGTTTGTATCTAGATCGAGAGATATTATGATGACCTTGTGAGTGGTGCAGGTACCTATATGAAATGTATGATATTTGAGATCGATATTATGTTGTTTGATTTGTAAAAGATGAAAATGAGTAAGTGATGCCTCTAGCCATTCCTTCATATCATGCACAATTTGTGATGAGTTGAGAATATGTTTTTGTATAGTAAATTGTTACTATTTATTTACTTGCAACTTACTAAGCTTTATGCTTACCCCCTCTCATTTCCATCTTCTTATAGTGTCGCCTAACTAGCTCGTGTATCAACGAACGTTGGAGGCTTCATTCACACTATCAACAAAGCATTCAGTATAGTTAATTCTAGAATTTTGAGAAATGACATGTATAGGGACTAGTTTTTATTATGTGTCATTTTATTGTGGGCCAAGTGTGTTAGCTTGTTTTGAAGATACATCATTTTTTTAATGCCATGGATAATGGTTGATACTCATCATTGATAAATGCAAATGAGGTTTTTATAATGTGCAAAGTATTGTGGATGAATATGTGTACTAGGAGTAGTAATTTGCATGCTTGGTTGTATTGGTTTATGTGAATATGTGTGGATGCCAAATTATGGCCATTAGTTGAGTATTGGAGACTTGTTATGCTTTGGTATGTGTTTGACCTTGTTTTAGGGTGGCAAAAGGCTTGGTAGATAGCCTTATTTTGTCCACACAGGTAGACACACGGGTATGTGTGCCTAGGCCGTACGTGATACACGATTAGCCCCACGGGCGTGTGGTTAGGCCGTGTGTCCCCTGCACCTTGGATTGGTAGAATTAAATGCCTAGTAGTAAACACATGGGCTAAGACATGGTCGTGTGTCTCAACCGTGTGGAGGACACGGCCTAGCATACAAGCGTGTGCCACAGCTATGTAACCCTTAAGGGCTACTGAAATCAGAAACAGAATGTCAAGGTTTTTGCACACGAGCTGCGACACGGGCGTGTCATGGCCATGTGAGGGACACGGGCTGAGCACACGGGCGTGTCCCAGGCCGTGAAAAAACCCCTGTATGTTCGATGTTAGAAAATAAATCCTCGCGGATGAGGGGCACGGGCGTGTCCCTAGGAGCTTTGGCCGTGTAAACCGCATGGGCCATCAGCACGGCCATGTTTAGAGGTCACCCAGACATGTTGCCTTTCCACACGGGCGTGTGTTTTTAGTGGATTTTCTTGAAAGCCTTCCAAGCACTCCATTTGGTTCCAGATCATTTCCAAACCATGTTTTGGGTCTTGTGGGTCCATATTAAGGACCGTAAGACAATGTTTGAAAAATTTTTAAATTGGGACGAATTTTATTGACTTGAGGTTGAATGTTTGCATGTGTTTTAGTAAGGTAATGCCTCATACACTGTCCCGACGTTGGGTACGGGTAAGGAGTGTTACATTTTTCCACTAGATCATTCTATGTTATAATGGAACCCAGTTCTAGTAAGTCTAACCAATCAATTGTGATGTCGCACAAAGAATACATGAATAATCGAAGAGGCACAACATCATCAGATACCCATTATACTTGAAGGTGTTGCATAATTGTAGGAACTACTTCAAGTGTTGGTTCGGGTATCTTACAATCTTGCCTTTAAACTACAGTATATTTTAGATCATCTGAATACTAGTCGTCTTTATCTCAAAATTATTGACATTAATTTCTAGCCTTTCTATACTCCCTCGCACCGCGTCTACTGTAGGTAGGGCGTACTCGCACAATGTCCTTTGATCCATCTGGACTTCTTCCTGGTTATTTCCTTGCAGCTCTCTTAGATCTTTGAATAATGGATTTCCTCGAGGTAATTTATTTACTTCAGTTGGATCCATATTCATCGTTGGACGGTTGTGCCTATTTAATTCCTTCGGATCTTGGTACGGTTCAATTGGAGTGCTAGAGCTTCAAGTCATAAATGACATAAAAAGAAAATAAAATTAGAAATAAAAATAAATAAGCAAAAATTAAAAATCATATCTATAGGTCCTAACGTTCCTACTTATCTTATTCATTGTAAAATAATATTTTCATGATTTATTGCCGAAACATCTTCGACTACAGCATCAACAACTTGACCGCCTATAAAAGAGTTATTGTTTATAGTAAAAATATAACACCAAAAATATAAGAATTGAGAACGGTGGTGTCCACAAATGCATGGGTCAAATTGTAAAATAGTTAGTACAATGAAATACTTGGAAATGAGGATGGACTAAGTTATGAAAACGTTTTTACAATAATCAATCTAAGCAATAGTAATTAATTCCTATATTACGATAAACCATAAAATAGATAATTGGGATAAAAATAAATAATAAAAATAAATAAATAAGAAAAAAAAGATAAAAATCAATAAACCAATTAAGAAGATTAACTCACTTCAGGGTTTGTAACTAACTTCAGATTAGGGTTTTAGAGTGAATTAGCTACCAATTAACCAATTATTACCTCCTAGCCTCTAATTAACTAATCAATTGATTGATACTCACTTATCTCCCAGCCTTACTTTCTTAACTAGGATAAATTACGATTTACTTGGATCAACTTATCTCCCGACCTCGTCTAGCCTATGATAACTTCTTCGGGTTATCAATCCTAGTGGTTTAAGCACACGTAATTCATACCAACTAACCTCTCTCAAGAAACCCTAAATCCTCCATTAATCACATCCCCATCCACTCTTTAATCTCCCCTAAGTGTTTTAGCCACTCATGTTATTCATGATCTCAAATCCAATTGAATAAATCATGTGAAGAAGCCGATTGATTCGAAGGAGAAAAGAGATTTGAATAATTTTAGATTTAATATCGAATGCGCAACAAACTAGTAAATCACTTGATTTGAATAAAGAAATAAATCGAATGCAATAATAAGTAAATTGAAATACTTTAATTAGAAAAATAAACTCTTGGATTGAAATAGATTCTAAAAGGAAAAACAAAAGAGTTATGAAAAGTTGAAAGAAAAATAGGCTAATCCTACTCCTAAACTATTAGGGTTTTTGATGGTATCTAGGATGAGTTAATTTCATCAAACCCCTAATGTCTTATTTATAGAGGTGTTGGCAGCCCAGATCATGTATTTGACATGTCTAAGTCTTTGTATAAAGTTGATTGTGTAGACAAAAATAACCCTAAAATACTTGGATAGGAAGCCAAGCTGTGTCGCACCACACCATGTCTATGGTGCGACATGACACACAAAATCTGCCTTGTGTCTTTGTTTTGTGCTTTGATGGTTTGAGAAGCTTTTACATCACTCGTCCCTTGCTTCCATGTCAATTGAGCCTTTAATTTTTCATCCTACACACTCGATTAAATATATTAGTACTACCTAAGGCTCGTGTTGGCCTATTGGATCACAACACCTATAAAATGTGTAACACCCCAAACCTGGCCTAGACGTTATGGCCAAATCTGGTGTGTCACATGGACGATGATTTGCACCTTATTCTTTAATTAATATGTTTAGGGTGACTTTGCCAAAAATCATTGTTAAGAGTCGTGAGAGAAAAAAAACAGGTTATTTAATTTATGAAAGTCCTATCCACTACCAGTTGGAGTTTATTTCTATAAAAGATCTTATCTTGTCATTAAGTGATCCATTTGTTGCGTATGATATATTTTGAAAACGTTGATTAATTTTGGAATAAACCCCACGCAGCCTAATTCTATCAATTTTAAACGAGTAATAATTAAATAAATAAACCCAGAAATAGAGTAATTAATGAGCGGCCTTATTACAGATTAAAACCCAAACAGAAAATAAATTAAGAAAATACTGAAATAGAGAATTTTAAGAAAATATAACAAAATGCAGTTCACATGGCCACTCCGAATCCCTCCAGCTCCAAGTCCTCTAAGGTTGGGACTCACCTGCATGGATGAAAAGAAAGGGGTGAGTTTGTGAAACTCAGTGTGTAAGCTAAACCCAACCAGAGTCCAGATCAGTACAAGCATAACTGGGCCTAAGCCCTATCCAGATACAGTATTAACTGGGCCTTAGCCCTATTCAGTAAACAACAATTACTGGGCCTTAGCCCTATTCAGAAATTAGTGTGGCTTTAGGCCCATTTTAGTAGCAGAACAGTATTTATGCATAAATGCAAAGCCCAGCCCAGTCCAGCCCTACACACCACTCGTACCAGCCCTACACACCATGTGGGGATTAACTCAACCCATCCAGCCTTACACACCACAGTCACAGCTTAGCTGCTTAATCAGATAACGTGGCCAAGCCACTAAAATAGTAATACGAGGCAAAGCCTCTACCAGTATATGTGGTATTGCCACTTAGCACTTCCCCCATCAAAGTAACCCAATCCCATGCAATATAATATATTATGATATGGCATACAGAGTAACAGATTTATTAGCATGCAAATCAGTCAACTTAACCCTAGGGGTAAAATGGTCTTTTAGCACCTAGGGGTAAAACAGTAATTTTCCACTGTTAAGGGGTATTTTAGTAAATTTACTAGATTTTTAGGGTTTCAAGCTCCTCATAGTTTTTTATCAGTCTTACTGCCATCTAAGCAGCTTATTTAGCCTATTTTATTAATTTAGAGTCATCGGGCCCTAAAACCCATAATGGGCCCTACGGTTCCACTAACTATTACGGCCCACTAAGCCCAAATTTTATGTCTATTTTTCAGATTTATTACTCTGATTATCAGAATACACTTAATCGCTCGTTTTCTCCCATATGGGGCCGTAAGCCCGTTGGGCCTAAATTCGACCCTTCGAGGCCCAAAACCACCAGCGTGCACGAAAATGCACACATATCATTCTTACCATTTGAGATTACCGATTTTACCAATTCAAACCGACCCATGAGCACTTGCATGCTCGCAAGCCCTCGAAATGCCAAAATTTCGACATTTCGGCTTTTCGGCTTTTGCCGATCTAGTCTACTGGTGGGTGTCGATTACACATCTGTTTTGCGATAAACTATGACTTGATCCAAACTGAATTATCCTACAATCGTTTGTAAACACACTGTTAACTAAAACCCAACGAAAACAATGAAACTAACAACCTACCATATTCGGCCAACACCATCTAAGGCCTTAAACACTTGCCTCTGCCGATTATTTAACTAGATCTAGATCTAGTTTGCTCCAACAGTCCTAGCCTCCAATACTCCTCGATTGATAACCTCTATTCCACACTAGCACATAAAAAAACCAAAAGAAAAATTAATAAAACCCTTAGCCACAATCGACAGCCACCCTAAGTAGTTAAGGGTTTTCGACTTTTCGTGAATCACAAATTAATGAATGAAAGGGGTTTCGAGTACTTACCAATGCTCTATTTGCCAAAGAAGCATTCTCGATCCAGCCTATTCTAGATCTAGTATAGATCTAATTGAAACTTGAGAAGAAAATGGATCCAAGTGATCTAAAGACTCAGTTCCCGAATCACTATAGAGTATGGAGGTTTCGGCTTTGTATGAAGAAGAAGAATAGAAGTTTATGGAATGGAGAAAAGATGATCAGCAGAGAGATGAGAGGTTGAGATTCGACTCTTGAAAGATTAGCAATGGAAAGAAGAAGTTTGGACAAAAGAGAAATCGTCAACTATAGATTCGGGTTTCGGCTTTTTAAAGAAATCAGCTAACAAGCTTGAGAATGGGGTTACTTTAATCAATGAGGAAGAGGTGAAGAAGAAGAGAAGAGAAAGAAGAGGAAAGAAAGAAGATGACAGATTCAGCTTGAAGAAAAGAAGAAAGAGATGGTGGTTTAGTTCTTTGCACAAGTCGGCACAAGGAGAATGTAGAGATCTAGCTTTCGGTTTTTAGAACATGAGGGAGGAAGAAAAAGAAACAAGGGTCACTATACCTATTTGGCCAAAGAAAACAACCTCTAATTGCTGAATCCCAAAGGCTTAACCCCTAAAGATGTCGGCACAAACCACCCTAATTGCCGAAAGTGAAGTCCCCTAGTAACCCTAGCCAAATATGCTCTCTCAACCCCTCAATTAGCCAACACAACCTCCCATTCAAAATTCCTAGAATTTCTCCCCTTATCCCTCCTTGATTCAATCCCATGAGCACCTCAAACTCTTCCCAACAGAGTTTCACTTAGAGTCCACCACATGCCTAGCACATGCATTAAAAATAGAACATCACATTGCTTTCCATGAGACTTGAACCTTAGCTCTTGCACAGCTTCCACACGCCACCCCTTGTGTTTTAAGTGTTGCCACCTTGCCCCTTTAACACAAGCTTACTTTTGTCTTAACTTACCAACATTTTTTAAAAACCCATTTAGTCAAAGCCTCTTCCCCCTTAGGTCTAAAATTTTAAAATTCTACTGGGTTTTAACTTAAACTTGGGCCTTCTAAAGGCCCACTAACACACTCAAAACATAAATTAACACATCCAGACAAGCAAAAATTAAATTCACACAAAATCCCAAAAATCCCGAAAATTAGAGCGTTACAAAATGTGTTAAAAAAAACTTAGTTTATTTATATTTAATCTTAAGGCCTAAATACCAAAAATATAATATAAAATCTTAAATTGCCTAGAAAACAAGCTCCCTAAGTACGGAATTGGCCCGAATTTACTACTATATTTAACGACAGGTCACTAGACAAATTGGTTATTATATTTATTGATGACATTCTGATTTACTCAAGGAATGAAACTGAACATGATTAGTATCTAAAAATTGTATTGCATACATCATGAAAGAAATAGTTGTATCCGAAATTCAGTAAATGTGAGTTCTGGCTATAAAAAGTAGGATTTCTAGGTCTAGCTAGAGATTACAGACGGTCATTAAAGGTTTCTAGATGATAAATTTATCATTAACGAAACTATTATAGAACAATATTAGTTTTATTTGTTCAAATAAGTGTCAACAGAGTTCCAACTAGTTGAAAGCTATGTTAATAAAAGCTCTAGTATTAACTCAATCTAAATTCTAAAAAGAATTTGCTCTTTTCAGCAATGCTTCACTTAACGGTTTGGGTTGCATACCGATGTAAATGGGAAAGGTAATTGCTTGTATTTCTCGACAGCTTAAGTCACACGAGAAAAATTACCTTACACATGATCTGGAAATAGTTGTTGTGTTTGCTTTGAAGATTTGGCGACATTATTTATAAGGGGAGAAATGTCATATTTTCACCAATCACAAAAGTCTGAAATACCTGATAAGATAGAAAAAGTTAAATCTGAGATAACATAGATGGCTTGAATTGTTGAAATATTATAATCTAATTATCGACTATCATTCAAGTAAAGCTAACGTTGTAGCTGATGCTTTGAGTTAGAAGTCTCTGCTTGCTTTGAAAGCAATGAACGCTCAATTGACTCTGGAATGTGACAATTCCATTTTAGTTGAGCTAAGAGCTAAACCGATATTCCTTCAGATAATTCAAGAATTGCATAAAGATGATTTGCTATAGTTAGCAAATTGGAATCTTAAGAAGAGACATTTTACATGAGGCTCATAGTAGTACTTATTCAATTCATTTGGGCAATATTAAAGTGTATAATGATTTGAAATAGTTATACTGGTGGTTGGGAATTAAAAGAGAAATCTCAGGATACGTGGCAAAATGTCTAGTATGTAACAGTCTATTTTTTAGTGGTGTTAGAAACGATAGTTTCAGAATCCTATTTTTGATGTTTAAGCTCGTACATATTATTATTCAATATTTACAAGGTTAGTATAAAGGTTAATTAAAGTTTAGCCCCTTAATTGTGTCAGTTGGATAATCAATTAAGGTAGAAGGACTAAATTATAAAAGTTAATCGCTATGGATTTTTAAATTAATTGATGGACCAATTGAGCAATTGAATTACTTTTTTATAGCCAAGAGGTTGTGAGGACTAGTTGTAAGCCACCAAATTGATTAATTAAGTTTAAGTTTAATTAATTATAGATTACTTAAATTTATTATAATTAATTACTAAACTAATTGTAGATTAATTACTAAACAAATTGTAAAAAAAAAACAATCATTTCTTTCTGTTCATCTTCTTCTCCATGAACAAAAGAAATAAAAGCTAGAGTTGAAGCTTCCAAACTTTTAGCACTTGGTAAGTTTATTCAATTTAGTCATTTTCTTATAATTTCTATATTTTTGAGGTCGTGGAAGCTTGATTTAGCTAGCCCATGTACCAATTTGCAAAACTGTTAAAGTTTCTAAAAGTTTCCATATATGAATTCTTGAACAAATTGGTGTTAAATTGTTAGATCTTAAGCTTAGATATGTAAATGAATAGTTGTAAAGTATAATTGCTAGTTTTTTAACATAGGGACTAAAGTGTGAAAATTTTGAAATTGATGTTAAATTTTTGTAATTATTGATAATGGAGGGTTATATAAGGTTTCAAAATCGAAGCTCAAATTTAAAAGTTTTGACAATTTTGGTTTTAAGGGCTAAATTGAATAAAATGAAAAACTTTAGGGAGCATTCATAAAATAAAATTGAATTGACATATGCATATGTATATAATAAGATGATATAAGATGTTTGAAGTTGATAAACTGAATTGAATTATTATATAGATAGAGAATTGAAACAAATTGAGGATAATCGGGGAAAAACAAAAATTTCTAATTAGTCCATGAAGCTTCAGGTGTTTGCTATTTTGACTAGGCAAGTTCATATGGTACGATTGTATTTAAATTTTTATATATATTTGAACTATGAATTTGTTTATGTTTGATAGTAATTTGAATTGTTTACAATTTGGTACAAAAGGTAATATGAACCAAATCATAAAGAAATGTTAAATTGAATATGATGAATTGCAATTTTAGATATTTAATAAACTAATATTTGATTATGACCAATTGAATCATATTGGTAGGAATTTGATTGATTATCGAGATAGAAGACTAAATTGAATAAAATTAAAAATAATATAACTTGGTGAAATTAGCTTGGAATTGAGATGACTCATACCATGCTATGCATGAAATGATATCTTGATTGATTAATTGATGATATCGAGATTGATAGAATGGGAGTCGAACTTGTAATGAATCGAAAATTGGTTACCCCTTATTAGTTGTTCGGCTTGAGTTAGATATAGTTGGCATGCCATAGGGTCATATTACTAAGTAAAACCATCGTTGTTGGGTAGTCAGGGTGGTAAATATTCTGCATTGAGTCATTTTTGTAAGGCAATCTAGGATAACATATAGATTGAAATGAGAAAACCATTATTGTCAAGAAATATTGGGCGGTATTATGTATCTTTATAGCGTCATTGTTGTCGAGCAACCCAGGGTGATGAATACGTGTATCCATACTGAGTTCGTGTCTAGTTAATAAGGTTAAAAATACATAAATTGGTTAAATGGTAATGAAATGGAATGATTTGGAAATGTGAAATACTATGCCATACACATTGAGTTCAAAACGATCCTTAAGGGCCAAATAAACATGAAAGAGTGATCAGGTTCGAAAATGATTGAAATGTTTAAAATGAAATGGAACATATGAGCTTAATTGTGACGATAATAAATGAATACGTGTAAGTACTTATAGATGGTAATTGGACTGAACTAAATTGCATAAGAAATGTATGTTATATGGCAAGTTAGTATGAATGTATATTGAACTAGGATACTAACATTAACATAAACATGTTATATTATATTATATTCAACTGTCAATTGGAATGTTATATGTTTGAATTATGATATGATATGATTATATGTTGAACTGTAATATCCTCTTTTTTAGTGGTGTCGGAAACAGTAGTTTCGGGACCGTAATTCTGATATGTGAAGTCATATTTTATTATTTAATTGATGTTTATTAAGTTACATTAAGGTCGTATTAAATTTTGGTAAGGAAATTTTAATGTTTAGTATGTGAATCGTACTAGTGAGTACTAATGATTATTGAGTATGTGAATCAAGTACTAGTGATTTAGACTAAATGTTATGAAGTCCTACGGACTAGTTATATATGTGTATGTAAGGTTTATTTATGGATTGTAACATGGAATAGGTATAATCCTATTATGATAAATTTCCAGAGAAGATGTCAATTTCGATTTGGTTGATTGTGAGAAGAAACGTACCATGTATTTGAAGATTAGGATGAACATGTTATCATTTTAAATTGTTTATTTTAATTAAGCTAAGTTAAGTAGATGTTATACTATGATCTTACTAAGCTATTTAAGCTTATTTGTTTTTCTCATCTTATTTTATAATTATCAGTTTGCGGATTGTTTGGAGGGATCAATCGAAAAGCTCACACTATCTAGTCATTTTTGGTAGCTTTTGTATCTCTTTTTGGGTTGTGGCATGTGTATATAGGTTTTGTTTGTAAGTTGTTAATGGTAATGGTAATGGATGATTAAGAAGATTTGTTAGCTTCTTTTGAGTATGTTTTGTTATGTTGGAATATAAAATCTTATGTATAAATGGAAATCCTAATGTTTATTTGGTAAACTTTGTAGCATGTTCAAAATGTAATAATAATATGGTTAGTTTTTGGGAGCTTAAATTGGAAATTGATATTAGACAAAGTATTGTTAGGTTATTTGAATGTTTAGTTATGAATTGAGGTGCCTATGAATGGTACATTTGTTAGAAGCTTTAAGTTGATTGTTTTGACATGTTTAAGAGTGTATTAAAAGTATTTTTGATCATAGGAATGTATGTGTTGTTCGTGTACCTTGTTGGGAAATTTTTGGTATTGAATTGACTTGAATTAGGGGTTAAATGATGAGTACACGGGCTGTCACACGATTTTGTATCACACACGGTCACCCTGCACGGTCGTGTGTACTTTATTGTTTTAGGTGCAGTTTCACATGGTATGAGACATGGTCGTGTATCTCAAGTCAGTGGGCTACATGGGCTAGCACACGGCCTGCAACACAGCCGTGTGTGTCAAGCCAGTGGGTTACATGGTTAGACACACAAGTTGAGATACGGTCGTGTATCCTAACTTCAAATGCTCACACGGTCTGAGCTACGTCACATGACCTAGCCACATGGCCGTGTGACTCCTACTTTTTAATTTTTTTTTGAAATTTTCTGTTTTGCTTCGATTTAATCCTGGATTGTTCCTAAACTATTTTTAGGGCCCCATAAGCCCAATTCAAGGCCCATAATTGTATTCATACAATGAATAGATATTGTTTGTTATGTTTTTATAAATTAATTGTTTAACTATTCTAAAATAAAGTGAAATGTTATGTTTTGATCGGTAACACTCTATAACCTTAATCTGGCAACAGAGATGGGATAGGGGTGTTACATGAACTTACCTTGTCGATATGTGGTCACCATGTTTAGGAAAACTTGTCAAGCTAGTAGCTTATCATATTAATTTGTAAATTAAGGTAAGTCGTTGTTTAATTCCTATGAACTTTCTAAGCATTCGATATGCTTACCCCATTGTTTTCCCTTTCCTTGTAGATAACCAACTGCGGAACATGTCAAGTGGATCATTAGAAGCTCACACTATTCCGTTATTGATTTGGTAGTCTATTAATTATTTTAAAGTCTGATTTTGTGGCATGTATATAGGTGTTATGTATTTGTTACCTTTATATGTTGACATAGCTTGGAACCTATTTTGTGAATGACTTTGCATAACGGAATTGCTTATTGAAATAGTATGCTTTTTGTAAATGGATTGAGATGTGTTTATTAAAAATGAAGTGGTATAAGTGGATGTGTTTTGGCATGTTAAAAGAAGCTTGAAATAGGTTAATGATTGGTAATTGCCAAATGGTTAGGTTTGAATGCCATAATATTGGAATGTTATGTTTAATGGTTAACTTGGTAGCATAGATTGATGTAAGGATGATTATAGATGGTTATACATGTATGGGTATATGTTTGGAACATATTTGGTATAGGAAAGATTGTAAAAATATACACCATATGGTAAATTTGACGGGTATATATGAAATAGGTACCAAATGGCCTAATTTGTACCAAGAACACAGTCCACATTGTGACGTCAGGAAATGGTCATTGTGATGAGCTCTGGACTTCAGGCCATGGTGATAAACCGTAAATTATACATATTTTTACCTCATACTTAGCACATTTATGGATGAATTATTCCTTGATTTGTGGAATTTGATGCTCCTAAACCTTTAATTTCATTTTTATACTCATATGAGCTTATGGGAGTTAAAAGAACAAGAAATAGGCTGAAAACGGAGAAAATGGGCCAAAGCAAGGAATCAACACGACCTAGAGTTCACCACATAGGCGTGTCACACGGTCGTGCCACATAAACAGGCCCGAGCACGGCCTAGGCTCGATTCACATGGGCAACCCACACGGCCGTGCCACTTTAACAGGCTTGAACACGACCTAGCATCGACTCACACGGCATGGCACAAGGGCGTGTCCCTGTCATGAGGAAGTTCAATTTCACGAGGAAAAAGCTACTTATGGGCTAAGAAAGAGTCTCCAAACTCTATATAAAGACCCTAGGAGGCAACTACAAAGGGTGCATTACTCCCGCCAAGGGTGTAGTCTTCCCGCTAAGATGGAGAGCTAAAGGTAGGGAATTACTCGAAGGAAAGCCGATTGATCCATCTCAGAAACCGGGATCTACATCAAGACAGAAGATCTCCCTTCAATCCTTTCAGGGGTTTTGGGTTTTCTTATGTTTTGTTATTTTATTTATTCTGAGTTGTTTGTTTTTATAATTATGAACTAAAACCCCAAATATCTAAGGGGGATGAAACCTAAGACGGATCTTGTTATTGTTATCTGAACTATATGATAAATATTTGACTTGTTCTTAATTGTGTTTTTAATTCTTGAATTGATATTTCCAGGATATTGATTTAAGTCGAATGTGCTTAGGCAGAGGAGCAAAAGTCCCTGTTTAAGAGTAGATCCAACACAATTAAGCGGAGTTGATTACAATCCTAGACATAGGACAACGAAAATCTACCGGATTAGAGTCAAATCTAATATGGGGATCCATAGATCGAGTTAATGCAAGACTAGGGGTTTTAATTAGAAAGAGATTTCAATTAATCAATCTAGTATTAGTTGTTCTTATTCTCAACGGAGATATTAACATAATTTAGGGATCTCTACGGATCAAGTCGAATGAAGAAATCGTCTAGTTCAGAGTTAGATAACAAGTGAAGTCTAGGTGGATTCTTCCTTAGGTATTGTCCTTATCATTCAGTTTTTCCAAAGTAATTTCTCCAATTTACTCTTTGTCGTTTCTTTAGTTTAGTTTAGATAGTTTTCAACAAAACCCCACTCTTTATTCTTAGGCTAGATAATAGGAAGGAAGCCATTACTAGTACTTTTAGTTCCTTGGATTCGATATTTTGGTCTTGCCACTAGCTATACTACTACTCAATAGGTGCGTTTGCCTTTTATCGTGATAATAGTTAGTCTTTTAGGTATGATCAATTTCTTACTTCATCACATCACGAGACCAAGTTTTTGGCGCTGTTGCCGGGGAACTAAGTTATTAGGAACACTCGATTCCTATTACTTTAGCCATTTTTACTTTTATTGCAATTTATTTTCTATTTTTATATTAGGTTTTATTTACGAATTTTTTTTATTTTTTCTCTTCCAGGTGTTTCTAGTTTATCACTAGAAGAAACCAGGAGGACCATTATTGTTTCGCGACGATTTAGAGGCCACAGTTCGTAGAACTCGCAGAGAGATAAGAAGAAGCTTGTGATATCCAGAACAAGAACAAGAAGAAGAACCTGAACCTACTGAAGAGATGGAGGCAAATCTAAATAATTAGCTACCTCCTATAGTAGCCACAAATCCTATCGAGCAAAATCATGTTCCTCGCACTATGTATGATTATGCTAAACCTAATTTGGCTGGTACTGAATCCAGTATTGTTAGGCCTACTATTGCTGCAAATAATTTTGAACTAAAACCTAACACTATAAGATGTTACAACAGTTTGTTCAGTTTGATGGTTTGTAGGATGAAGATCCTAATGCTCATTTAGCCAACTTTTTGGAATTCTGCAACACGTTTAAAATAAATGGCTATTCCCATTTTCCTTGAGGAATAAGGCTAAATAGTGGTGAAATTCTTTACCACGAGGATCTATCACTACATGGGAACAAATGATCGAAAAATTTTTACTTAAATATTTTCCGCCGGCTAAAACAGCTAAATTAAGGAATGATATCTCTTCTTTTGTGCAGATGGATTTAGAAACACTTTACGATGCTTGGGAGAGATAAAAGGATTTATTGAGAAGGTGCCTTCACCATGGGTTACCCTTATGGTTACAAGTTCAAACTTTTCACAATGGTTTGAACCCTTCAACGAGACAGATGATCGATGCAGCCGCCGATGGAACAATCAATAACAAAACACCAGAAGTAGCTTACAAGTTTATAGAGGAAATGTTGATGCGGTCACCATGCTTTCTAATCAGGTAAAACTTTTAAATAAAAAGATTGATGGTTTAGTTGGTTCTACGCAGGTACACCCAGTGATGCAATGTGACTCAATCCAAGGAAATACCACTTATGGATATGGCATGGAAACCGAGTAAGCCAACTATATGGGTAATAATTCTAGATCTCAAAATAACCCTTATAGTAATACTTACAATGCAGGCTAAAGGAATCACCCCAATTTCTCATGGGGAGGATAAGGTAACAAAGGAAACCAGAGACCACCACCTCCTTCGGGATTTCAGTAACCACCATACCAGCAAGAGAAAAACCCAAACCTTGAGGAGATGCTCACGAAATTTATCACCGTGTCAGAAACCTGCTTCCAGAACACCAAGACGACACTTAAGAACCAGCAACCATCCATTCAAGGACTCGAAACTCAAATAGGCCAGCTCGCTAAGCTAATCTTTGAAAGACCACAAGGAGGGTTGCCAAGCAATACCGAGACCAACCTTAAGGAGCAACTCCATGCCATCGATACGATTAATGAAGAAAGGTTAGCTAAAACTAACCCAGAGCCAAGTTAAGAGAAAATGCTAAGTAGGGGTAAGGACGAGGTAAGTCATAAAGAACCAGTTGTCAAAGAATATAAGCCTCGTGTCCCATACCATAACGCAGTAAGGAAAGACCGCACAGACGAGCAATTTGGTAAATTCCTTAAACTCTTAAAGAAATTACACATTAACTTACCGTTTATTGAAGCTCTGTCGTAGATGCCAAATGCTATTAAGTTTTTAAGAGAGCTTTTGACGAACAAACAAAAGCTAGATAAGTCATCTCATGTGGAATTGAATACAGTGTGCTCAGCAATTCTGCAGAATAAGCTACCCAACAAACTAAAAGATCTAGGGAGTTTTACAATTCCTTGTTTACTTGGTAGTTTAGATGTTAAAAATGCTTTAGCTGATTTAGGAGCAAGTACTAATGTAATGCCATACAAATTGCTTAAGCAATTAGGTCTTGGGAAACCTAAACAAACTAAGATGAGCATCCAATTGGCTGATAAAACCATTAGTTTTCCTAAGGGCATAATCGAAGATGTGCTTGTCAAAATTGATAAATTTATATTCCCAGTCGACTTTGTTGTTCTAGACATAGATGAGGATAGCAATGTACCCCTAATCTTAGGGTGACCCTTTTTAGCAACTGCTAGAACCATAATTGATGCAGGTACAGGCGAGCTCACACTTCGCGTAGGTGATGACAAAATTACTTTGCAGGCTCGTAATTCTAATAAGATTGTTGATGATAAAGACGTTATTACGAGTCCTAATAATAAAAGCGATCTCACCGCCCAACCTTCTTTGCAGGATACTCTTCACATAGGTAAGCTCAAACAATAGACGAGTCCTTCTAAGGAGAACACCCATGACAAACGAATGCCACAGCTTGAAGAATTAGACGAGTGGCTGAACTACCGGCAAGAGAAACCCAAAGTATGCCACATCACACCAGAGCATCACCATGATGACCTTAAGGTAAAAACGAATCAATTTAAGGTAGGGGATAAGGTCTAATTAGAGGAGGAAGATCCTTGAATTTCGAATTCAAAAGTTCATACAGGTGATACTCCTCTTTTCATGATAATGAAAATTTTTCCCTATGGTACAGTCGAGATAACACATAAGACATTTGGCATTTTCAAGGTAAATTATACTCGACTCAAACCTTATTTTGATAGTGAAACTAAGAGCAACAGGGAGGAGTTCGAACTCCTCAAACCACCATGACCGTGCAAGCTTGAAAGAAGTCGAGCTTAGACTATAAACGAGCGCTTCTCGAGAGGCAACCTGAGCATTGACATAGTAAAATACTTTTGTTTAAGCTTTTTAATTCATCAACTAACCTTCTGAATGCAGGTTTTTCATGCCACACGGCCATGCCTACAGGCGTGCCCAAGGCCGTGTGAACACCATGTGCAAAGCCACGGCTGTGCGATATGGTCGTGCGCACACAAGATAATAATTTTCCCAACATGGGCTGCGACAATTTGCCATGGCCATGCGCGGTGGCCGTGGCCAAACCTGACAAATTGGCACGGGCTGCAATAATGAGCCACGACTATGCCCTAAGGCCATGATCGATCTTATTAAATCAACACGGGCATGCGACACCCCCGTGTCCTGACCCCGTGGTCAAACTTGCCAATCTAACACGGGTGCGTGACCCCCTACACGGGCTGGGAGTAGCGAACACCAAAGGGCACAGCTGTGCAACACGGCCGTGTGCCCTAACATGCCCAAAGAATAGGGGCATGTGCCACGACTTAGGCGCACCAAAACCCTTAAAATTTGAACCACACGTGCTATAAACGATTCACACGGGCTTGTGACACGATCGTGTGCCCCAATTTCTATAAAAACCCCTCACTATTCATCATCTTCTTCACTCAAAACCCTAAATCCTCTCCCATCACCAGCCCTTCCAAGCACCGCAGCTGACTTAGACCACGCCTCCACCCCCGTGTGACCCTCGCCACGACCGTGCTCTGCTCTATCAACTCCATTTTCGGTTCCCCCTTTTCCATTTTCTCTTAATATTTGCTTTTATTTTTAACTATTTATTGTATCATTCATTCATACATGTTTTTATTCTTTTAATTTTATTCTCTTAATGCTTATTTTATATCCATGCAATACCCATGATATATTGATTTAGAATAATGCCATCTCGAATCATTCTCTTGCTGCCATATTTAGCTATCTCATGCCATTGATTCTAACACACATTGATGATATAAACTCACTATAGGAACCATTGTCTTCATCATTATGTTAAGTTCCATGCTTAGGATAACTCAAACACCGAATTTATTTGTTTTGAAATTACCTCTTGCATTAGATACTTAGTAAGTGTTGATTAGCTTATTTTGTTAGTTAGTTTAGCAACTTAAGAATATGCATAACATATTGTCTATTTTTTTCAAAACTTTCTTTCAGGAATCATGTCGTCCTCACGAGGAAAGAAAGCTGTCGTCCCCACTTCCAAAAAATGAAAAGGGCCCGGTGGTTCCTCCTCCAGAGCCACAACCGAAATCAGACACCTTTTCCTCCAACTTTCGCAAAGTTCCCAAGAGGAACTGTTTCAAATTCTAAGGGCCAGACCCCTCGGAGTAGGAAGGTGCATCGACTGGGCCGCATTAGAACGGGTCCAACTAGCAGACGCGGTACGAGCTTTATTGACGACGGATCCGTGGGACCAATTCTTCCACATCATCGAGCCCACTTACCTCGAGCTCACCCTAGAGCTCTGCTCCACTTTCATCTTCAGACGGTCAAGTCTCGATACGATGATCCAAGGACAGTCCAATTCTGTCTAGGGGGCATTGTTCGACAGCTCACTGTACCAGAGTTTGGTACAGCACTGGGTTTATATACTGAGCAGTTTATAGAGGAGGAAGACCTCTCAAAGCTTCACTGCCACATCCATTTTTCTCCAACCAAGTGTTGGCAGGCCTTAGTCCCTGTTTTAGCCACTTACGATCCCAGCTGCTCTAAGGCGACAGCTCTCGCCCCTTTGCTGAGATAGCTCCTTGCCCTACTCGCACACACACTGACGGGTAGACACGAGACCACCGGTGTCGTAAACACCTACGACGCCTACTTTTTATGGAGCATGGCACATACACACGTGCTCGACCTTGCCTACTTCATCACCACAGCACCAGATCGAGTGACATCAAAGGGGTGTAATATCCACGGGCCTGTACGTGACCCGCTTGGCCTGCTACTTCGGCCTCTTCAACACAGAGGCCCAGACATCCTCTTACACCCTCATCGGCCAGATGCCCCCACAGGGCATCCAAAGTATGCTTCATATGAGGATGATTCAGCGCCGACGTGGGAGCGATCCTTCTCAATACTAGCTAGCTCAACCCACTGAGCAGAAGGACCCAGAGGACATTACTGATGATGTCCCCCTATCCCACGAGGAGCCACCGCCTACTCGCCGCTCAGTTCATGCGGCAGCTTCAGACTATGTCACTTCTGAGCAGTTCGCACAGTTCCAGCAACAATGTTTTCAGCGCTTTGATCATATTGATGCTACTCTATCTCAGATTTGTTAGCACCTTCATCTTGCACTACCGTCCCCACCTCACGAACCATCTGAAGATTAGGACTCACGAGTCCTCTTATCTTCTCCTTTATTTTCATTTTTATTTTTCCTTTTTCTTTTATTTTATCTTTTTCATTATTTAAATTTCAATTTTTTTGAGAACTTAGTTTATTTTATTTCAAATATTTAATATTGGCTATTTCCTAACGAGTACATTGTGGTAATCCAAATTCCCTAAAATTGATAAATGCTATCGCAGTTTCAAAAGAGCTTTATAGCTCAAATTTATATCTAATGGGAAAACCCTGCCACGACTGCTGGTTCCTACACGACCACGACCATAGCCACCACGACCATAGCCACCACAATCCCGATCAAGATATCCACTGTCATTCTTTCGTGCTCACTTTTATTGTTGCTTTGAGTGAGTCAATAATGATTTGTTATTCTAGAACTTGCTTCGATTATACATGTTGAGATCACATCATTGATTTGATATACCGAAATGATAAAGGCACCTAGGTTTTAACCCACTTACTCCATAAAAGCCTGCCTTCATAAATTAACTCCTAATGAACCCCGTTGAGCCTAACAAACCCTTCATTGACTTACCTTCAACATTAACCTATAACCCATTTTTTGTTGAATTCCCTTCAATTATTTTGATCCCTATTTTTGTCGAGATTTGAGTTGAATAATTATCTATCTTTGTTCTCCTTTTTAGTTGTAAAGTTTATAAATATTCAATTTGTTTTCTTAAATTAAAAAAAATGTACATTTCAGTTGTAATTCAATATTTTGCATATTTCCATGTAATTTTTGAGCTTTTGTTCTTAAACAATGTCATCCAAAAGGCTTTACTCTAGGAATATGTTTCAGTGGTAGAGATTCTTCTAGTTAGATGATTTTTCAATTCAATCTCGATTCTAACCCTTTTTTAGCTTGTGACCACACCTCTAACCAAGGCCACGTTAAACCCTTGAAAGACCTTTGGACCGATGTATCATGTCAATACATAGTGGTGGAGATTTGATTTTCCTGCAAGCTTATGGTAATAACTTTTCAGGTTGACTAATGAGTACTAAATTTTTGAACCCTAAACACTTTGATTGGATAGAGTGAATCTTTAGTGAGGATGTCAACTCTTGTTGATTTTGAGTTCAAGGTAATTACCTAGAAGAATGGAGGAAACCTATGTTTCTGTGATAAAATTCTCAACTTAGACTGTTTGAGACTTTAATTTTCTTTTGGTTGAATTTTCAATGTATGATTACTTGTGGATTAGTTTGAAACTTTATTGATAAGGATTATAAGTTAAGAGGAGTAAGTTTTAATCGTGAATTGAGATTTTTCTTGAGGACAAGCAAAGGCTTAAGTGTGAGGGTATTTGATAAACTGTAAATTATACATATTTTTACCTTATGCTTAGCACATTTATGGATGAATTATTCCTTGCTTTGTGGAATTTGATGCTCCTAAACCTTTAATTTCATGTTTTATACTCAGGTGAGGTTAAGGGAGTGAAAAGAACAAGAAACAGGCCGGAAATGGAGAAAATGGGCCAAAGCAAGGAATCAACACAGCCTAGAGTTCACCATACAGACGTGTCACATGGTCATGCCACATAAACAGGCTTGAGCATGGCCTAGGCTCGATTTACACGGGTAACCCACACGGTCGTGCCACTTTAACAGGCTTGAACATGATCTAGCATCGACTCACATGGGAGTGGCACATGAGCGTGTCCCTGTCTTGAGGAAGTTCAATTTCACGAGGAAAAAGCTACTTAGGGCCTAAGAAAGACTCTCCAAACTCTATATAAAGACCCTAGGAGACAACTACAAAGGGTGCATTACTTCCGCCAAGGGTACAGTCTTCCTACTAAGACGGAGGGCTAAAGACAGGGAATTACTCGAAGGAAAGCCAATTGATTTATCTCAGAAGCCAAGATCTACATCAAGACAGAAGATCTCCCTTCAATCCTTTCAGGAGTTTTGCGTTTTCTTATGTTTTGTTATTTTATTTATTCTGAGATGTTTGTTTTTATAATTATGAACTAAAACCCCAAATATCTAAGGGGGATGAAACCTAAGACGGATCTTGTTATTGTTATCTGAACTATATGATAAATATTTGACTTGTTCTTAATTGTGTTTTTAATTCTTGAATTGATATTTCTGGGATATTGATCTAAGTCGAATGTGCTTAGGCAGAGGAGTAAAAGTCCTTGTTTAAGAGTAGATCCAACACAATTAAGCGGAGTTGATCATAATCCTAGACATAGGACGACGAAAATCTACTGGATTAGAGTCAAATCTAATATGGGGATCCATAGATCAAGTTAATGTAAGATTAGGGGTTTTAATTAGAATGAGATTTCAATTAATCAACCTAGGATTAGTTGTTCTTATTCTCGATGGAGATATTAACATAATTTAGGGATCTTTACGGAGCAAGTCGAATGAAGAAATCGACTAGTTCAGAGTTATATAACAAGTGAAATCTAGGTGGATTCTTCCTTAGGTATTGTCCTTATCATTCAGTTTTCCCAAAGTAATTTCTCCAATTTACTCTTTGTCGTTTCTTTAGTTTAGTTTAGATAGTTAACAACCAAACCCCCTCTTTATTCTTAGGCTAGATAATAAGAAGGAAGCCATTACTAGTACTTTTAGTTCCTTAGATTCGAGATTCCAGTCTTGCCACTACCTATACTACTACTCGATAGGTGCGCTTGCCTTTTATCGTGATAATAGTTAGTCTTTTAAGTACGATCAATTTATTACTTCATCACATCACGAGATCACACGGCGTGACGAGGAACCCCGTTGTTACAACGAGGCCAAGTCAGTATGTCATGTCGCAATGTAAACTTGAAGATTTGAAACTTTTATAAATTGGCCATTGTTCAATTTAGGGCTAACTTTAGAGCATACATAGGCTCATATAAGACTTGAGAAAGATTGTATATCATGTTTTTGGTTATGTCCGCAGGTAACATGTTTTTATTTGAATGGTAAATGTTTGTAGTTACCCCGACAATGGATGTGACAGCCTGTAACTCAGAGCTGATGATTGGGTTGGAGAAAGGTGTTACATTAAGTATGGTATAGAACACAAAATTTAGTGCAATTATGGTGTAAAGTATGAGTTATCAAGAGATTTATATGGTTTCAAATAGACATCACTGGAAATTAAATAATATAACAACATAATTTTCAATGATATCAGAAAATACAGTTTCAAAACCTCATTTCCATAAACCGAGTTCAGAAATATAAATTACGTATATTTGCGGTGTTAATCTATGAATATAATAAAGAGTGGTCAAGTAATTTGGTTGATAAGCTAGTTAATTAAAGCTTAATGACTAAATTGTAAAATTCTAATCACTATAAAGTTTTAATTAAGGTAGGGCTTAAAGAGTTAAATAACTTTGTGATATTGGAAAATATGATTTCGAAACCGCATTTCCATAAACTGAGTCCATAAATATAAAATATGAATATTTACAGAGTTAATATGTGAATATAATAAAAAGTGGTCAAGTAATTTAGCCGATAAGCTAGTTATTAAAGCTTAAGGACTAAGTTGTAAAAGTCTAATCGCTATAGAGTTTTAATTAAGGTAGGGCGTTAGGAGTTAAATAAAATTATCCAAAGAAATGAAATGGTAATTAAACCATTGTTTTATTATAGTTAGTGGATAATGATGACATTTTCCATTAAGTTTAATTAATAGTTAGATTATGATAATTAAGCCATAATAAAGTTAATTAATTAAGATTAATTAATTTCAAATCTAAGTATAAATAAGTGAGTTAGTGGAAAATTCCACCATAGTTGTGAAAGAAGAAAACCTACAAAAATTCTTTTTACATTCAGTTGTCAAATAAACAAAGGAACTAAGCCCTTTTTCTTGTAATTTTCTTAGATTTGTGATCATAGGAGCTCAATTTAGCTAGCCCATGTATCAATTTGTTCAATTGTTGAATTTATAACTGTACCTGTGGTGTTAGAAACTGTAGTTTTGGGATCACAAATCAGACTAGTGATTTTGTAAATATTAAAAATAATATTTACGAGTAAAATATTATATTATATAGAATTTTGATCGGATAATTTTTGTTGTTTGAGTCATTAGTTAAAGTTAAGTGGTTTGTCCCTAAAGTCAAGTGGTTTTTGGAAAATAAGGTATTGGGACCTCTTTTCTGTAAACTAAGCTTGTAAATATTTTTATTAAATATTTACGGAGTTATTATAATCATATGTGAAGTTGCGGTTCGAAAATTTTATTGATTGACTAGTTAATTAAAGACAGAAGGGCTAAATAGTAAAAAGTGTCAAACTTAATCACTATTGAATTTTATTGATTAAATGGCTTAATTATTATAAGTGGAGGGATTTATGAGAAAAATAGGCCATTTTTACTTGGTGTGGACGGTTGGTGAGCTTTTGTTTTTATTTTATTCATTAATTAAAAGTTAAAATAATTAAAATAAGTAAATAAAACATAAAAACATAAGAAAATAAACATCATATTTTATTTCTCTTTGTTCCACCTAAAACCAAACCTAAAATCTCCATTGTTGAAGCTTTGAATTCTTCCAAACAAAGATTCATGCATGGTAAGTCATTTTATACCTGTTTCTTGTAATTTTTATATTTTTGTGATTGTTGCAACTAGGTTCAGCTAACTCGTATCTCTATTTTTAAAGCTGTTAAAGATTTTAAAACTTACCATTGATGAATCTTAGATGTTTTCTATAGGAAATGGTTTAGTTGGAAGCTTGATAATGAGTTTGGACTAGTTTGTAAAGTGATTTTGTTTAGTTTTTAAGTTTAAGGATTAAATTGTTAAATTTGGCATGGTTACCTTGTTAAATTTTTGAATTAAAGGGTTGATTTATAATGTAATTAAATTTGGCTTAGTGGGTATAGGGATTAACTGTGAGAATAAGCTTCTTTTGACTTTAGGGACTAAGTCAAATAATGTATAAAAGTTTAGGGCAATTGTGAAAAATTGTAAATAAGAAGACATAAGGACTAAATTGTATATTACATGAAGTTGAAGCTGATAAATTGAAATAAAATTTACTTTAGATCAAGAATAAATAGATAATCATGGAAAATGAAAAGTTGTTGATTAGTCCTTGATTTTTGTTATCTTTGCAGTTTAACCCTGGTAAGTTCATACGGTTTAATTTAATATAATTTGTAATATTTTATTGACTTGCGAATACTTATATATATTTAATGAAATAATCATAAAGATGATTCAAGGTGAGAAATGCAATTGAATTGTAAGATACTATGAGGTTTTGTATATCAAGCCCAGATGAATATAGGATAAGATACAATTGGCATTCCAATAGGTTATATTGCGCGTTGTTTGGGTCTAACTTGAGATAAGATAAGGATTCTAGATTTATTCTTGTCCATTGAATATACTAGAGTCCATTTGTTGTGGACAATTGAGTTATATTTAAAGTGTTTCTGGCGTGTTACTAGGAGCTGATGCAAAGCCTTCAGGCTTGGCATTTAGTGTCGAGGTGTGTTCTAGAGGGATGATAGCCTATGGACTAGGCACTCAGTGCCAAGTCATGTTTTCAGTTGGTTTAGCTCATTGGAGCGTTTTGGTTTGTTTCAGTGGATAATTGCATATCCATATCTATTATATCGTTCATCGGGAAGATTTAAATTGGTTAAATGACTTGCGTGTTGAATTGTAAATATATCTTCTTAATTTCCAGTAGTATATCATGAGTTGGTATTTATTGAGTTCGTATGAATGAACTGATTATGCAACTTGTATATTTATATAACTCACCATTGATTGATTGTGGTTGGCAGGACTAACGTTTATTAACATTGTTATTAAATGATTTATTATATTCATTCAGTAAGTTCTATCGTTTTAACCTGTGAACTTACTAAGCTTATTAAAGCTTACTCGTGTCTTTTTCTTGTTTCCTTGTAGATAACATTTTACAGAATTGAGCAATTAGATCAACGTGAATACCAGATTCTTTTTGGTTCATTTAAAAAAAAAAGGTTTAATTTTGGGATGTGGCATGTAATAGGAGTATCTTTTATATTTTTTAAGTACTTATTAACAAGTGGTATTTTTATACTAGTGAGATAAATATATGTTTTAATATATTAGTATTAAATATTTACAGAGTTATTATATTAGTATGTGAAGTTACAGTTTGAAAATTTTATTGTTAAACTAGTTAATAAAAGAAAAAGGACTAAATCATAAAAAGGTGTAAAGCATAATCACTATTGAATTTTATTGATTAAATGGCTTAATTATTATAAGTAAAGGGATTTATAAGTCAAATAGGCCATTTTTACTTGGTGTGGACGGTTAGTGAACTTTTGTTTTTATTTTATTCATTAACTAAAAGTTAAAATAATTAAAATAGGTAAATAAAGCATAAAAACATAAGAAAATGAACATGTAACGCCCCAAAAATATCTGTATATGTTTCGGTAATTATTTGAAACAAATATCTATTTACTTTAGTGTTTAAGTACTCTGGGTGCGTGTGAGAGGTCCCAAGTTTAAGTCTTACCTTGGGTAAATTTTGGTATTTTTCTGAGCTAACCCTTACACTTAAGGGGTGGGCTTAAGTTTAATTGTTTGTATAATCATATTAGAATGAGCCTGTTGGTTCAAGTGGTAAGGGAGTTTGTGTGTTGGAGTGTTAGAGGTCCTATGTTTGAATCTTTGCAAGAGGAAGGATGAAATTTTTGCTCTGTTGACTGATAGAGTTTCGGTTTAGCCGAAATTCTATGGGAGGTTAGATGGTGATGGGTTAGTGGGGAGTGAATTTAAGGATGTGGAGTAGTTATCGGTATCACCTTAGTTTTTGTTTTTGATTCTATTTCATTTTTTAAACTTTCGGCATTTTCCCTCTTCCCCAAATGCTCCTAACGTCAATTCCTCCATCACTCGCCCCAACTCTATTGTTACTCCTATTTCGATTTTGCTCTCATCGATTTCATTTTTCTTAGTTTTTGACTCATCTTATTGAATTATTCTTCGTTTTTATTTTCGTAAGTCTTGGTAAGTTATCCTTTCCATCCTCATTTTTTTTCTTTTGATAAAGTAACGTTAGTTGTATGAAGGCTAAAATCAGTAGGTTTTTGATGTAGGAGAAGGTTGTGTTTAGAAACTTTCGCTCCATCTTTCTTGAACGGTTTTAGCTGTGGTTTTTCTCGTCAGTAAGTCTTAAGCGTGGTTTGGGTTTTTGTATCGATTCATTAAATTGACTGCTAAATCGATTTTGGATGCTTCTTAATTAGGTTTCAAGGCGTCGGGAGTGTGTTTGCTTTAAAAAAGAACCAGGTGTGTACTCAAAAATGCAAAAAACGAGGTTTCGACGAAAGCTGAAAACTATTTTGTCAACACCACACGGGCATATAGTCATCTGTATCGTAGGCCGTGTGTGAAGACACGATAGTATGATCGACGAAGGCTAGGCCATGAGTAAGACACGGCCGTGTGATGGTCGAGTGTGGCCGTGTGAGCCATACAGGCTTGACCAAACCGAGTCGTATGGGCCACATAGGTGCTTAGGACCACACAGGCAATCCATATGAGCGTGTGGGTTTCTAGGCCAGGCTGTGTGATCCACATGGGCAATGCCAACCTGGGTACGTGGGCCACATGGGCTAGCCACATGGACGTGTGAGCCCATTTATCTAAAATTTTTCCTAGGGTTGCACGGGTCGTCCCAAACAACTGTGGGCCTACTATAGGATCGGTAAGGGGAAATTAGACCCTAATTTGTATGATATGTATGTCTGATATTGTATTCTGAGCATGTTATTATCATGCATGCATGATTGATCTAATTTATATATCTATATCTGTAATTAAGCATATAAGCATGATTATTCTGTACGTCTGATTTTGCATTTACTATATCTGTTTTGGGGTTGGGGATAGTGTATATATTGGAGGAAGTGTTCTGAAAGGCACTTATGCCTGTTATCTAGCAGCTCAGCTGCATTATATCTGATATGCGATGCATTCGGTACAACATGGTGTGTAGGGCTAGGTGGGTGTTTTAAACCCCACATGGTGTGTAGGATGGTCGGAGATGGCGTGTAGAGGTTGGGGGTAGGATTCTGATTTCTGCTTCTGACTGTATATCAGTATTGTATCTAAGATGGGCTAAGGCCTGAATTTGCATCTATGTATGTATCTGAGATGGGCTAAGGCCCAAGTCTACATCTGAATCTATAATGGGCTTAGGCCCAAGGCTGTATCTGACTGATATCTGTTATTCTGGATTTGTGCATGCTTAATTTTGTAGGGTTACACATTGAGTTTACATAAACTCACCCTTCTTCTATCTGTTCTGTGTAGGTAATCCCCAAACTCACGCTGGTCAGTACAGCGATAGACTTGACGGTGACCACTCTTATTAAGGTGCTTTACCTTTTTTTATGATTTTAATTCATTATTGAGTATTCTGTTGTAAACTTCGACTTGTGGACTATTTGCTTAAATTTGGGGTTTTAACTGCATTTACAAATTTATTACTGCAAAACACCACAAAAACACGATTTTTACTAAATGCAAAAGTTTTCTAAAATCACAAACGGTTTTAATCTAGTGCAATGGTTTTTCATAAGCTTCTACTTTTAAACACTTTTAAGGCAAGTTAATTAAACAGAATGAATGTTTTGATAATAACTCTATGCAATAGGAGTTAGCAAATCTGAAATAGTTTTATCGTGTTAGTTGTTTCGAAAACCCATTCCATATGACATCGCTAGATTCAACCATAACTCTAGGCCGGGTTTAGGGTGTTACATTTAGTGGTATCAGAGCTAGGTTGCAAAACTCGGCTATGAATTTTGGGTTCCAAAATTTTGATTTTAAAAAAATAGTTTTCAAATGATTGAAATATTCTGAATAAGTACGTAGTACACCAAGTCTCCGGCACTGATCCTGTAAGTATTTCTGATTTCTGATAGAAAATTCTGAAACTTTGTTAGTAGTCTACTTTGGAAAACACTATAGTTAGTATACTCTGAAACTGTAGTAAAACTGATAGAGACTGAGATTTAAGAAAACAACTCTGAACTTTTAATACTCCTTTACACAAAACATCTATTAATAAATACTGAAACTGAATCTGATGCATAAAACTATTTAATGTAGATAATTCATATTAGACAATGAACGCACGAGGCATCCCTAGACGTAGTACTCGAGGTCGTGGTAGAGCTTGTAGGTGGCTCAAGCTGAGTTTTCCTCATCTCTAGGCAGCATGCCAAACTTGGATACTAGTGCGACACCAGTATCGCTTGCTACTGAGACTGGGTCTCAAAATCGTGCAGCTGAGGATGACACGTTGTCCCAGGCTATGCTGAGGGTATTAGAGAGGGTCATTGGGCCTAATCTGGGAGCCGGGGGTCAGTAACGAAATGACTCCGGTCTAATGGAGCTGAACTATTTAGGGGTGTCACTAGAGTCACCCCTAATGTGGTCGAGTACTAGTTGGAGGCCATGGAAAGGGTTATGGACAATTTGGATTGCAACCCTAAGCAGAAATTGAAAGGTGCGGTCTCTTTGCTTCGCGATGAGGCATACCAGTGGTGGCTAACAGTTAAGGAAGGCACTCAGCTTAAACGTCTGACTTGGGAGTTCTTCAAGACTTCATTCCAAAAGAAGTATTTGGGAGCAAGCTATGTAGATGCCCGCAGGCGTGAGTTTCTAAATCTTACCTAAGGTGACCAATCTGTAGCCGAGTATGAGGCCCAATTTCTAAAGTTGAGGTGCTATGCTCGAGGTATGGTGGCATCTGAATATGAGAGGTGCATCAGATTTGAAGATGGTCTGAGAGACAATATGAGGGTATTGATAGCTCCGCAGAGGGAGTGTGAGTTCTCTGTTCTGGTTGAGAAGGCGAAGATCACCGAGGATGTTAAGCGTGCTTATTGCCAAAATAGGGACCGTGAGAGAGGAAGGTAAAAAAAGAATTTCAAGCCCTCGAGTTCTGTATAGAGTCTTAAGAAAAAGGCCAGATCTGATGGGACGATTAGAGTTGGAGCTCCTATTACAGCTACTAGATTACAGCCTTGTGGAGACTGTGGTAGACGCCATCCAGGTGAATGTTGGAGAAGGACTGGGGCATGTTTGAGATGTGGGTCTTGAGAGCATCGTATTTGGGAATGTCTGCTGAAGGCCAATCAGGTGCAAGCTCCAGGACTAGGTATTGCGCAGCCACCGAGAGTAGTTCAGCAGCCACCTAGGGGTATTAGTCAGGCTAGGGGTGGCAAAGGTATCGGTCTTGGACAGAGAGCACCGGGTAGGGTTACTAGTCAGCTGAGTCAAGGTAGCCTACTTTGGTTTATGCTACATGTGGCCGAGAGGATAGGGATGCTCCTGATGTCATCACCGATACATTTCTTATTTATGATGTACCTTACTTTGTTTTGATAGATATAGGATATACTCATTCTTATATAGTCTGCTCTGTTTCTGGAAATTTGGGGTTATCGGTTGAGAATACTTCCTATGAGGTTACTGTATTAAGCCGTTGGTACAGCCTGTTTGAGTTAGCAAATTGTATAAAGATGTTCTGCTAGAGGTTCAATGGACGATTTTTCTGGCTAATCTGATGGAGCTTCCATTTGGGGAGTTTGACTTGATTCTGGGAATGGACTAGCTGGTCAAACATCGAGTTAGTCTGGATTGTACGGTCGTCTTGAGAACTGAGGAGGATAATGAGGTGGTTATGATTAGAGAGCATCAGGATTATCTATCTAATGTGATCTCCACGCTTGTGGCTAAAAATTGGTTCGGAAGGGGAGTGATGCGTACTTGGCCTACATTATTGTTTCTGCTTCTGGTGACTCTGCTATCGGGGATATCTGAACTATAAAGGATTTTTCAGACATCTTTCCTGAGAAGTTACTGGGATTACCTCTGAATCGAGAAATAGAGTTTGGGATTGAGCTTCTTTCTGGTACAACTCCAGTGTCTATCGCTCCCTATCGAATGGCACTGAAGAAGCTTGCGGAACTTAAGGCCCAAATTTAAGAGTTGTTAGACCGTGGTTTCATACATCCTAGTGTGTCTTCGTGGGGAGCACCAGTTCTGTTCGTTAAGAAGAAGGATGGGACCATGAGAATGTTTATTGATTACCGACAATTGAACAAGCTAACTATTAAAAATAAGTACACACTTCCGAGGATCGACGACCTGTTTGATCAGTTTCGAGGAGCTTCTGTATTCTCTAAGATAGATCTTCGTTCTGGGTATCATTAGTTAAGGGTTAAGGAAGATGATGTACATAAAACTGCATTTAGGACTCTTTCTGGACATTACGAGTTCCTAGTTATGCCTTTTGGTCTGACAAATCCTCTGGTAGCGTTTATGGATCTGATGAACCGTGTGATCCAATCGTATCTAGATCAGTTCACCGTGGTCTTTATTGACGATATCTTGGTCTACTCTTAGACTGAGGATGAGCATGATGAGCACCTTAGAGTAGTTCATCAGACACTTCGGGAAAAGCAGTTATATGCTAAGCTAAGTAAGTGCAAATTCTGGTTACGTGAGGTAACATTTCTGGGTCATGTAGTGTCTGCCGAGGGGATCTGAGTTGATCCGAGAAAGATTGAGGCTGTGTTAGATTAGAAACAGCCTACGAATGTGTCTAAAATCCGTAGTTTTCTGGGTCTAGTGGGATATTATCGGCGTTTTGTGAAAGGATTTTCATTGATTGCAGTGCCTTTGACTAAGCTTCTGCATAAGGGTGTTCCATTTGTCTGGACTGATACACAGCAAACGAGCTTTGAAAAGCTCAAATCTGTTCTAAATCAGGCTCCTGTTTTGATACAACCTGAACCTGGTAAAGACTTCATGGTTTACAGTGATGCATCACACGTCGATTTGGGACATGTATTGATGCAAGATGGAAAAGTTGTAGCTTATGCATCCCGTCAGCTTAAGATGCATGAGGCAAACTATCTGACACATGATCTTGAGTTGGCTATTATGGTCTTTGCACTGAAAATCTAGATGCACTATCTATATTGTGAGAGGTGTATTATCTACACTGATCACAAGAGCCTCAAGTACCTCCCTACTTAGAATGAGTTGAATCTCCGGCAATGTAGATGGATCGAGCTATTCAAGGACTACGACTGTACCATTGAGTACCATCTTGGAAAGGCCAATGTGGTGGTCGATGCATTGAGTCGTAGGGCAATGACTGATTTGAGGGCAATGTTTGCTCGCCTTAGTCCATTTGATGATGGGAGTTTGTTGGTTGAGTTACAAGTTAAGCCAACTTGGATTGAGCAGAATCAGAATAAACAGTTAGGGGATGAATCCTTGGGTCTTCGGTTCCGTCAGATTGAGAGTGGCGGCACTTCAAATTCTAGACTATATAGTGATGGGGTACTCTGTTTCCATGGTCAGAGATGTGTGCTGAATGATGCAGATTTAAGGCAGTCGATTTTGAGAGAGGCACATAGTAGCCCTTATGCTATGCATCCCAGCGGGAATAAGATCTATAATGATCTCTGTGAGTTGTACTAGTGGCCAAGGTTGAAGCATGAGGTTACTGATTTCGTTGCTCGTTGTCTGACATGCCAGCAGGCTAAGGCTGAGCATCAGCTACCTTCAGGTTTGCTACAGCCAGTCACGATTCCTTTATGGAAATGGGAACGTATGACGATGGACTTCATTAGTGGGTTGCCCTTGACACCCCCTAAGAAGGATTTTGTTTGGGTCATCGTGGATCGATTGACCAAATCTACATACTTCATTCTAGTTCGAACTAATTATTCTCTGCAGAAGCTAGCAAAGTTATACATCTTTTGAGATAGCAAGACTGCATGGGGTACCTGTCTTGATTATTTCTAATAGGGATCCTCTGTAACACCTCTTACCCGAAACCATCACTGGAATCGAGTAATAAGCATTACCAAACTTACCGAAGTACAGACTCATGTTTACAACCAAATCATTGATATTTTACATTTACCGAGGGTTTACCATTGCAATATTAACATCTCAGATGATTAGGATTAGAATCCTATCACATCAGAAGCCCAGAAAAATTTTCACTTTTGAAACTACGTCACACGCCCGTGTACGGCCATGCGATGAGGCCGTGTGACCTCCACACGCCCATGTCTAATGACCATGGTTGAAACTGTCAAATTGGCCATGGTTACCCCACACAGTCGTTTGGGGGTCGTGTACCCCACACTGTTTAGACACACGACCATGTCTCCTGCCCATGTGGTACATTAAAATTTAAAATTAAGGTGCACGGGAGGCACGGTCTGATTACACACCCGTCGGGAAAAACCGTATGTCGCCCACGGTCTAGGCACACGCCCGTGTGCCCTACTATGCAGGCCATGTCAGGCTATTTACCAAGCCTTGACCTCCCTGAAACACACTTTTACATACATACCATTCATTTCAACTAATTCCAATGTCACATACTCAAAATGACTACATTTATAACACCATTTACAAAACAAGAATCACATATACACCTAATCTATTGAGCTTACAAAACAAATCATATACAATGACTAGCCACCTATACATGCCAAAATCAAAGTATCAAAATCATGTATACATATACCAAGGTAGCTTGATAGTGTGAGACGAGCCTCCTTCGATCACCAATCTCAATATGCTCTATGCCCGATAATCTAAAAGGAAGGAAAAAGGAAAGGGAGTAAGCTACAAGTAGCTTAGTAAGCCATAGGTAAATCAATAGCAAAACACACAATAATTAGCTAAGGCATCTTATTTCCACATAGCATAAATGCAACATTCATATACTTATTCATGCACATTCTTACCAAAATGTCCAAATATAGACATTCACACACATCTCATGTTCAATTCATTTTCAATTGCTTAACCTGCACAAATGCTTCACATAACCAAGTTAATTTCCGTTGAACATTCAGAACTGAAATGGATATACGGAGGTTAGCACCGAAGTGCCTCACAGATATGTGGCCGAAGCCAGTATAAAGATATGGCAATAGCCATCTGAATATGTAGCCGAAGCCACCAGAATATGTAGCCGAAGCTACCTCAGATCACAGAAATACAGACGTAACCCACGGGCCTGCTCACATAAGCTAACAGGTGACTGTAACACATGCAAGTGCACCCAGCACTTGGGATACAGAATCAGACAGAATCAGAAACCCTCAAGTGACATGTCACACATATCCGAAATCATTCTTACTGTTCAAACGGGATTTACCAAAATATTCACAATCATACCATTGCAAAATTCGAAATTCATATCCACATATTTTCACTTAGACATCATCAAATAATTAACAATGATGCAAATGTGCTATAATTTACTCATGACTTACCTCGATAACAAAATGACTAAATCTCAAGTTAATCTACTATCTTTTCTTTTCTGCGATCTCGACCGCTTTCTCTTCTTTCTTGATCTAAATAAATACATTTAAACATTTTATCAATTCCTTACTCAAACTCGTTCACAATTCAGACTTTTGGGCGAAATGACCATTTTGCCCCTAGTCTCGTAAACTCAATTTCGTTCCATTTTCCTAACAATTTAAACTTAGCTAAATTTTTTTCATAAAAACAATCCAAAAATCATACATTTTCATATACTTATAAAAAATTTTCACTTTTTCTCATTTCAGTCCCTTGGGGACGTTTCTATCGAAAACTATTCGGAAAACCCTGTAATTAACACTTTAAAGACTCATTTTCTACCATTACACAACATTACACAATTATATCACAAATGGGTATATTTTTAAACCCTAATCCCTTCTCAAATAAATGATAAAATCATGAAATTTAAACTTAGAGGAACTCAAAAATACGAAAATAATCGAAAACGGGGCAAGATTGCACTTACAATTTGCTTGAAAAAGCTCAAACCCCTTAGCTATGGAGAATGGAAATTTCAGCAGTCATAGATGAAGAAGATGAGCATTTTTCATCTTTTTCTCATCTTTTTATTAGTCTTTTAGCTAAATGGACAAAAATGCCCTTATGCCTATTACACACAAAAATTTCTAGAAATGCCCATATATGTCCATGCTATTTTCTAATGGTCTATTTGCCATTTAAAGACCTCCAGTTCAAACCCCCATTTCAAATAGGTACTTATTGTAACGCCCTCTTACCCGAGACCATCGCCGGAGTCGAGCTTGAGGTGTTACTAAACTTAATTTATCACTTAAAGAACTTTAAATCATTTATTCTAACTTTCGTAATAAGCTGTTCATCTACGTCACAGTCGTTAAAAAATTCATATCTCGAGTTACAAAACTTGAAATTAAGATCCATAAATTTTCCCTAAAACTAGACTTATATATCTATCTACTAATTTTTTTATAGAATTTTTTATTTGGCCAATTAGTACATTTTATTAGTTAAAGTTTCCCCTGTTTCAGTGTTTGACTGCTCTGACCTATGTTCACTACGAATCATTTTTCTCTCTATACAAAACTAAAATGGCTATGCCATTTATTTCTATTAAAACTAGACTCAATAAGAAATCTGTAATAGTATGACTCCTAATTATTTTTTTACAAGTTTTAATGAATTTCTAAAGTCAGAACAGGGGATTCAGAAATTGCTCTGACCCTATTCCACCAAAACCCAAATATCTCATAAAATACAACTCTTTTACCTGTTTCGTTTCTTCCATATGAAAATAGACACAACAAGCTTCAATTTCATATTTTATTCACCACCTAATCTTGTCTCTACTATTTTTAGTGATTTTTCTAACTCACGTCATTGCTGCTGAAAAATTATGTTTTATAACAAAGATCATCTTCCTATGGCATTTTATGGACTAAGTAACACATTAAACATACATGACACCAAATATAATCAAGATTGGCCATTCCAATGGCTAATCATTTCCAAGCATTTTCTTATCAAACCATCACCATATCATAAGATTATTTACACAATATGATTATGGTGCTATACATGCCATACATCAAAATATACAAGCCAATATACCAATTCTTCCTCGGATAGTGTGAACGTTTCTTCGACCATCCTGATATCCAAGCTGGCTTGCCAAAACTACAATGAATGGAAAGGAGGGAGTAAGCATAAATGCTTAGTAAATTCACATGTAAATAATAAGTAACATAATCACGCAAATCAACCCAACCACGAATTACATAGTATCATTAAAACATTCATGGAACAAGAATACTTGCTATCTTACCACATTCTTGTCTTACCAAGTTCTCAATTCAAGATTTAGGCTCATACCTGTTCAACTTCCTCTTTCATCATATTTTCCAACATACCTCGTTCGTTTAGGCGTTCTCATTATTCATTTAAAAATCTACCTGTTGAACTCATCGGAATATAACTCGGATACACGGAGTTCACATATAATAGCATCATATCCATAGCTAGACAAACTCAATAGCCTACGAAATTTACGTAGCCAAGCTACCATGTAACCCACCCATAAGCGAACTCGGACTCAACTCAACGAGCTCGGGCGTTCGCATCCATAAGTGAACTCGGACTCAACTCAACGAGCTCGGATGCCTAGTTACATCTCACAAACTCGGACTCAACTCAACGAGTTCGGAACTCAACCATCCTAGTGACATGTCACTTGTATCCTAATCTATTCCCAAGGTTCAAATGGGATTTTCCTCAATCACAAATTTTCAGTCGTCTTCCTCGAAATGTCGGAACCAATACTTGCTAGCATCTCATACTTATCAAGTTAACCACATACTTTGCATATCAATAAATAATAATTCACAAAGCATAATATTCATGATAATAAGTACCAAATCATATAAATACATTAAATTACTTAAAATAACAATTATGCTACCTTATTTACACATGAACTTACCTCGGTACAAAATATAGAAATTTTGTAATTTAGTCCACAATCTTTTCTTTTCCTCGATCAAGATCGATTCCACGTCTTTCTTGATCTAAAATAACATATTTAGCTTATTTAATACTCACATTTATCAAAATAGTCCTTAACTCTAACTTTGGAAAAATTATGATTTTGCCCCTAAACTTTTGCATATTTACAATTTTGCCCCAAAGCTCGAAAATTAAACTTTTTCCATAATTCTTATGTTTTAGGACATGCTGATTATTTATTTACTAACAGCAACCTCAAATTCCCACTATAACATGTACTTATGAACAATAGGTATTTTTACCGATTAAGCTGTTTTACTCGTTTTTACTTAAGACCGAGTAGCACAAGTTGTTTAACATAATTTAAAACCTCATATTCTATCATAAAACATCAAAAATACACAGTTATTCAACATGGGTCAATTTTTGAAATCAAACCCTAGCTCAAATAAATGGTAGAAATAGAGAAATCATGTTACCGAGATTTTAAAAACGTAAAAATCATTAAAAACGGGGCTAGAACGGACTTACAATCGAGCTCAGAAGCTTGAAAAACCCTAGCCATGGTTTCTCCATGCTATTTTCGGCCTTGAGGAAGAAGATGAGCAAAAATTGGCTATTAATTTGATTTTTAATTCATTTAATCACTAAATGACCAAAATGCCCCTAACTTAAAAATATTCTTTTTTTTCACCCATTTCATGTCCATTTTTGTCCAATAAATTAACCAATGGTCTAATTACCATTTAAGGACCTCCAATTTAAATTTTCATAACAATTGGACACCTCTAACATATAGAACTCAACTTTTGCACTTTTTACAATTTAGTCCTTTTGAGTAAATTGAGTGCCCAAACGTCAAAATTTTCGTACGAAATTTTGTTACAAAATAATTTCATAAAAATGTAAAACCATAAAAATATAAATAAAACACATTTCAATTTAACACCTTTACCATTTGACAAAAATGCCCTTAATGCCTTTCTTTGTAATTTTTCATGTACAAGCCCATTTTTGTCCAAAATTTTAGAAATTGGTCAAATTGCTATTTAAGACCTCATAATTAATATTCCAAAGCAATTTCATACTAAAAGCTTCTAGAATGCAAGTTTTGCAACCTATTCGATTTAGTCCCTAATTTCAAATTAAGCACTTTTTGCATAGAATTTCTTCACGAAATTTTCACACAATCATGCAATCATATCATAAACCTCAAAATAATTATAAAATGATTATTTCTATCTCAGATTTATGGTCACGAAACCACTATCCGATTAGGCCCTAATTCGGGATATTACACTTATACTATATATCTCATATTTTTCAAACAATACAATTTAGTCCCAAAAATAAAATTAGGCACTAAATCAATGAATTTTCTAAACGATTTTCACACAGAACATATTTAATAAATAAAAAAACATAAAATTTTCAGAATTTAACTATTTTAATTTGGATTTTGTGGTTACGAAACCACTGTTCCGATTAGACCCTATTTTGGGCTGTCACAATTCTCCCCCCTTAGGGATTTTCGTCTCGAAAATCTTACCAGTAAACAGATGGGGATACAGATTCCTCATAGTCTCTTCCGTTTCCCATGATGTTGCCACAATACCTTTACCAGAGCAATTTTTTTATTTCTTAACTGTTTCACTTCTCGTGCCAGAATCTTAATCGGTTCTTCATCATATGACATATCTGATCGAATTTCAATTTCAGTAGGTGAAATCACATGCGATGGATCTGACCGATATCGACGAAGCATAGAGACATGAAACACATTATGAATGCTTTCCAACTCTAGAGGTAAAGATAACCGATAGGATACTGGACCGATTCTTTCGATTACTTCATACGGACCAATATAGCACGGACTTAATTTACCTTTTCGGCCAAATCTCAAAATTTTCTTCCATGGAGACACTTTCAAAAATACTTTATCTTCTACTTGAAACTCAATTTCTTTTCTTTTCAAATCCGCATACGACTTTTGTCGATCAGATGTAGCTTTCAGACAGTCTCGAATTATCTTTACTTTATCTTCAGTCTCTTTTACCAAATCCATTCCATGAACATATCTCTCACGAAGTTCAGTCCAATACAATGGAGTCTGACACTTCCGCCCATACAGAGCTTCATATAGTGCCATTCCAATACTTGACTGATAACTATTATTATACGCGAATTCAATCAAAGGTAAATATTTATCCCAATTACCTTCAAACTCTAAAACACAACATCTTAACATATCTTCAAGCACTTGAATCACACTTTCTGATTGCCCGTCTGATTGAGGATGAAAAGCAGTACTAAAATTTAATTTAGTACCCAACGCCTCTTGTAACTTCTTCCAGAACCTCGAAGTAAAATGCGAATCTCTGTCAGAAATAATGGATACAGGCACATCATGCAATCTAACTATCCCAGAAACATATAACTCTGCTAATTTTTCCAAAGAAAAGTTCATCGTCACCAGTATGAAATGAGCTGACTTAGTTAATTGGTTAACAATTACCCAAATAGAATCTTTCTTTCTCGGCGTCAAAGGCAATCCAGAGACAAAATCCATGGAAATTCTTTCCCATTTCCATTCAGGAATCATAATTGGCTGGAGTAGTCCTGAAGGTAACTAATGTTCTGCTTTTACCCTCTGACACACTAAACACTTTGTTACATATTTGGAAATATCTCGTTTCATGCCCGGCCACCAATACACTTTCTTTAGATCTTGATACATTTTCACACTACCAGGATGTACTGACCAACGACTATCATGAGCTTCATGCAAACTCTTCCGAATCAGTTCAGTATTTCTCGGCACACAAACTCTATCACGAAATAGCAAACAATCACTTGCATCTATCCGGAAATCAAAACTATCATCTGTTTCACACTGAATCCGCTTAGCTAATAAATTACTGTCTAATTTCTGAGCTTCACAAATTTCTTGCAAAAATAACAGCTTAGCCACTAACTCGGCTATCAATGAACTATCGTCAGACAACGACAAATCCATATTCAAAGCTCTCGAAGCAAACAAAGATTTTCTACTTAAGGCATCAACAACCACATTTGCTTTACCCGGATGATAGTCAATCACAAGTTTATAGTCTTTTAATAGTTCCAACCATTTTCGTTGTCGTAAATTCAAATCTTTTTGAGTCATTACGTACTTCAGACTTTTTTGATCGGTATACACTCTACACCTTTCACCGTACAAATAATGTCGCCATATCTTCAAAGCAAAAACTATAGCAGCTAACTCCAGATCGTTAGTCGGATAATTCCTTTCATGTGGCTTTAATTGCCGAGAGGCATAAGCTATTACTTTTCCTTCTTACATCAAAACACACCCAAGTCCATTTAGAGACACATCGCTATAAACAACAAATTCTTTCCCTGATTCAGGTTGCACTAACACTGGTGCCTCAGTCAAACACTTTTTCAACCTTTCAAAGCTTTGCTGACACTCATCAGTCCATACAAATTTAACTCCTTCCTTAACAGTCTTGTAATCGGCGAAGCTATTATCGAAAAACCTTCTACAAACCGACAGTAATACCCGGCTAAACCTAGAAAACTCCTAACTTCAGACACATTCTTAGGAGGCTTCCATTCAACAAATGCTGAGATCTTATTAGGATCTACTCGAATACCTTTTTCTGAAATAATGTGCCCCAGAAACCCGACTTCACTAAGCCAGAACTCACTTTTACTAAACTTGGCATACAGTTTCTTCTCTCTCAAGGTCTGAAGTATAATTCTCAAGTGTTCAACATGCTCAGACTCACTTTGAGAATATATCAGAATATCATCGATGAAAACCACTACGAACTTATCCAAATAAGGCCTGAAAATCCGATTCATCAAATCCATAAAAATGGCCGGAGCATTGGTCAATCCAAATGGCATTACCAAAAATTCGTAGTGTCTATACCGGATTCTAAAAGCAGTCTTAGGCACATCAGACTCCTTAACCTTCAATTAATAATACCCGTATCTTAGATCGATTTTAGAAAACACTGAAGCATCTTTAAGCTAATCAAATAAGCCATCAATTCTAGGCAACGGATACTTATTCTTCACTGTTACTCTGTTAAGCTGACAGTAATCAATACAAAGCCGCAACAACCCATCTTTCTTCTTAACAAACAAAACCGGAGCACCCCAAGAAGAAGAACTAGGTCTCACAAATCCCTTTGCAGTCAATTCTTGCAACTGTGCTTTTAATTCCTTCAGTTCTGTCAGCGCCATTCTATACGAAGTGATCGATATCAGAGCAGTACCCGAAAGTAATTCAATGCCGAATTCAATTTCTCTATCCGGAGGTAACCCTGGCAATTCTTCTGGAAATACATCTAAATATTCACATACCACAGGCACAGATTCAATCTCCTTTTCAGACACCTTAGTGTTCAACACATAGGCCAAATATGCCTCACAACCACTTTTCAAACATTTATAAGCAGACATTGTAGAGATCACAGTCGGAACACAATCTAACTTATATGTTTCAATTCGAAGTATTTCACCATTACCACAATTCAATTCAAGAATCTTTCGTTTACAATTAATTTTAGTACCGTGTAAAGTTAACCAATCCATCCCCAAAATAATATTGAATTCATCAAAAGGAAGCAACATTAAATCAACAGCAAAATAGTGACCACAAATCATCAAAGGACAGTTCTTACAAATTTTGTCTACTATCACATGTTTTCCTAATGGATTCGACACTTTAATCATAAATTCGGTAGACTCAATGAAAAAATTCTTATCAGACACTAATTTCACACACGATATGAATGAGTTGATCCCAGATCAATTAAAGCAAGAACAAAATTATCATAGAGAGAAAATGTACCACTGATCACTTCAGGTGAAGACGCTTCCTCACGAGCCCGTGTAGCATACGCTCTTACTGGAGCTCTCACTTCAGATCTTGCGGTAGTATCTCTCTTTTCGCTTTTACTACTATTTCCAGATCCCACATTCCTTAGTGGTCTTCCTCTACTCACATTACTCAGTCTTATATTCTGAGATTTCTCAAAGCCTTCTCTTTCTGGAAAATCTTTGATGAAATGATCTTGAGACCCACATCTAATACAAGCTCGATTATGCAGATAACATTCACCCGGATGTCTTTTTCCACAGTGTTGGCATTCGAATCTATCAGATCTAACACTATCGACACTTTTTACGGAAGTGGTTTGACCCTTTAGATTGAAGCGTTGCTTACCACGATCTCTCTGAGAAAAACTTACCGAAACATTTGATTGAGAACTCATCTCTCTTGATTTCTTTGATTGAGATTGAAATGATCGGCCCATTGATCTCTTTCTTGCATCTCTAGCTTCACCTTCAACTTTCCTTTTCTCTTTGCTTGATGCCTCGGCCTTAATGGCCCGTTCAACAAGTACTACTAATTATTTTATTTGCAGAATTCCTACAAGTAATCAGATATCTTCATTCAGTCCATCTTCGAATCTCTTACAGAGTATTTCTTCAGTAGTTACAAACTCTTGGGCATACTTACTTAATCTAACAAACTCTCTTTCGTACTCAGCTACTAACATTTGCCCATGCTTTAACTCTAAAAATTCTTTCCGCTTCTGATCAATAAACCGCTTACTGATATACTTTTTACGAAACTCTTCCAAAAAGAAATCTCACGAAACTTTCTCTTTTGGAACCACTGATATCAAAGTTTTCTACCAATGATAAGCAGAATCTCGTAACAATAAAGTGGCACATTTCAGGCTTTCTTCTGGGGTACAAGACAATTCATCTAACACTCTCATAGTGTTCTCTAACCAGAATTCAGCTTTCTCTGGGTCATCATCCACATTGGCTCGGAATTCTTTAGCCCCATATTTTCTGATCTTATCTACTGGAGGCTTGGACAGTCTTATCACTTCTGTTCGCAGAGAGGCCATGGGAACGGCTTGAGAAATAGGAGGGGTGGATGAGGTTGAGCATTCAGATTCACCCAACAGAACTCCATATACCAATTGCTCATCCCTAACCCTGAGTCTCGAGTCTACTCTCAATAGGTGCTATCCCTTGCGCGGGAGCAAGCGCATTATTCTGAGCATCATCAGCAGTATCTCGATTGGGATCCATTTACTATAATAGAAAACATTTCAAAATCATTAGGAGTCGTCACACTATCAAGTTTCAAATATGGCATGTATAGACTGACTATTACATTTGCTACGTTAGTCCGAGAATCGACTAAATCGTAGCTCTGATACTAATAAAAATGTAACACCCCTTACCTAAAACCATCACCAGAATCGAGTAATGAGCGTTACCAAACTTACCGGAGTACAGACTCATATTTACAACCAAATCATTACAATTTTACCTTTACTGAGTGTTTACCATCGTAATATTAACATCTCGAATGATTAGGATTCGAATCCTATCGCATCGGAAGCCCAGAAAAATTCACTTTTGAAACTACGTCACACGCCCGTGTGACACATCACACGGCCGTGTGATAAGGCCGTGTGGCCTCCACACGCCCATGTCTAACGACCGTGGTCGAAATTGTCAAATTGGCCACGGTCACCCCACACAGTCGTTTGGGGGTCTTGTACCTCACACAGTTTAGACACACGACCGTGTCTCCTGCCCGTGTGGTACATTAAAATTTAAAATTAAGGTGCACGGGAGGCATGGTCTGATTACACGCCCGTGGGGAAAAATCGTGTGTCGCCCATGGTCTAGGCACACGCTCGTGTGCCCTACTATGCAAGCCGTGTCAGGCTATTTACTAAGCCTTGACCTCCCTGAAACACACTTTTACATACATACCATTCATTTCAACCAATTCCAATGTCACATACTCAAAATGACTACATTTATAACACCATTTACAAAACAAGAATCACATATACACCTATTCTATTGAGCTTACAAAACAAATCATATACAATGACTAGCCATCTATACATGCCAAAATCAAAGTATCAAAATCATGTATACATATACCAAGGTAGCTTGATAGTGTGAGACGAGCCTCCTTCGATCACCAATCTCAATATGCTCTATGCCTAATAATCTAAAAGGAAGGAAAAAGGAAAGGGAGTAAGCTACTAGTAGCTTAGTAAGCCATAAGTAAATCAATAGCAAAACACACAATAATTAGCTAAGGTATCTTATTTCCAAATAGCATAAATGCAACATTCATATACTTACTCATGCACATTCTTACCAAAATGTCCAAATATAGACATTCACACACATCTCATGCTCAATTCATTTTCAATTGCTTAACCTGCACAAATGCTTCACATAACCAGGTTAATTCCCGTTGAACATTCAGAGTAGAAACATATATACGGAGGTTAGCATCGGAGTGCCTCACAGATATGTGGATGAAGCCAGTATAGAGATATGGCAATAGCCATCTAAATATGTAGCCGAAACCATTAGAATATGTAACCGAAGCTACCTCGGATCATAGAAATAAAGACGTAACCCACGGGTCTGCTCACATAAGCTGACAGGTGACTGCAACACATGCAAGTGCACCCAGCACCCGGGATACGAAATCAGACAGAATCAGAAACCCTCAAGTGACATGTCACACATATCCAGAATCATTCTTACTATTCAAACGGGATTTACGAAAATATTCACAATCATACCATTGCATAATTTAAAAATTCATATCCACATATTTTCACTTAGACATCATCAAATAATTAATAATGATGCAAATGTGGTATAATTTACTCATGACTTACCTCGATAACAAAATAACTAAATCTCGAGTTAATCTACTATCTTTTCTTTTCCCCGATCTCAATCGATTTCTCTTCTTTCTTGATCTAAATAAACACAATTAACACATTTTATCATTTCCTTACTCAAATTCATTCACAATTCAGACTTTTGGGCGAAATGACCATTTCCCCCTAGTCTCGTAAACTCAATTTCGTTCCATTTTCCTAACAATTTAGACTTAGCTAAATATTTTTTCATAAAAACAATCCAAAAATCATACATTTTCATATACTTATAAACAAATTTTCATTTTTTCTCATTTTAGTCCCTTAGGGACGTTTCTATCGAAAACTATTTGGAAAAACTCGTAATTAACACTTCAAAGACTCATTTTCTACCATTACACAACATTGCACAACTATATCACCAATGGGTATATTTTTAAACCCTAATCCCTTCTCAAATAAATGATAAAATCATGAAATTTAAACTTAGAGGAACTCAAAAATACGAAAATAATCGAAAACGGGGCAAGATTGCACTTACAATTTGCTTGAAAAAGCTCAAACCCCTTAGCTATGGAGAATGGAAATTTTGGCAGTCATAGATGAAGAAGATGAGCACTTTTCATCTTTTTCTCATCTTTTTATTAGTCTTTTAGCTAAATGGACAAAAATGCCCTTATGGCTATTACACACAAAAATTTCTAGAAATGCCCATATATGTCTATGCTATTTTCTAATGGTCTATTTGCCATTTAAAGACCTCTAGTTCAAACCCCCATTTCAAATAGGTACTTATCCTATATATCTCATTATTTTCAAACAATACAATTTAGTCCCAAAAATAAAATTAGGCACTAAATCAATGAATTTTCTAAACGATTTTCACACAGAACATATTTAATAAATCGAAAAACATAAAATTTTCAGAATTTAACTATTTTAATTCGGATTTTATGGTTACGAAACCACTGTTCCGATTAGACCCTATTTTAGGCTGTCACATCCTCGCTTCACGTCTCAGTTCTGAAAAAAGTTACACAAGGCTCTAGGTTCAAGATTGGACTTCAGTACTGCGTTCCATCCTCAGACTGATAGTCAATCTGGGAGGGTGATTTAGATACTGGAGGATATGTTACGGAGTTGTGTGATTGATTTCTGAGGTAGTTGGGAAGATTATCTGCCGCTAGCAGAGTTCGCCTATAATAACAGTTTCTAGTTTAGCATTTAGATGGCACCCTACAAAGCTCATATGGTCGTAAGTGTCGCACTCCCCTATGCTGGACTGATTTGCGTGAACGTTGGATTTTGGGTCCTGAGTTGGTTACTGAGACCAAGAATAAGGTTCGGCTGATTTGGGATCGTCTAAAAGCGGGTTCTGATAGGCAAAAATCATATGCAAATCTGAAGAGGCGAGAGATTGAGTACTCGGTAGGGGACTTTGTATTTCTTAAGGTTTCGCCATGGAAAATGGTTCTGAGGTTCGGTCGTCAGGGCAAGCTGAGCCCTTGGTTTATTGGTCGTATTAGATTCTAAAATATGTGGGGCCAGTTACTTATTAGTTGGAGCTACCTCCAGAGTTAGACCGTATTCACAATGTGTTTCATGTCTCGATGTTGAGGCTCTACTGCTCTGATCATTCTCATATAGTCTTTGTTGAGGAAATTGAAGTTAGACCGAATTTGACCTTTGAGGAGGAGCAGGTTCAGATTTTGGATCGAGACGTTATGGTTTTGAAGAGGAAGACTATTCCACTAGTGAAGGTACTGTGGCGAAATCATAGCACTGAGAAGGCCACGTGGGAACCTGATGACTCGATGCATCAGGAGTATCCTTATTTGTTCTGATCATGTAACTTTCGAGGTTGAAATTTCTTTTAAGGGGTAGAGTTGTAACGCCCCAAAAATATATGTATATATTTCGGTAATTATTTGACAAATATCTATCTACTTTAGTGGTTAAGTGCTCTGGGTGTGTGTGTGAGGTCCCAAGTTCAAGTCTTACCTTAGATAAATTTTGGTATTTTTCTGAGCTAAGCCCTACACTTGAGGGGTGGGCTTAAGTTTAATTGCTTGTATAATCATATCAGAATGAGGCTGTTGGTTCAATTGGCAAGGGAGTATGTGTGTTGGAGTGTTGGAGGTCCTGTGTTTAAATCCCTGCACAAGCAAAGATAGAATTTTTACTCTGTTGATTGATAGAGTTTCGGTTTAGCCAAAATTCTATGGGAGGTTAGATGGTGATGGGTTAGTGGGGAGCGAATTTAGGGATGTGGAGTAGTTATCGGTATCACCTTAGTTTTTATTTTTGATTCTATTTCATTTTTTAAACTTTCGGCATTTTCCCTCTTCCCCAAATGCTCCTAATGTCAATTCCTCCATCACTCGCCCCAACTCTATTGTTACTCCTCTTTTGATTTCATTTTCATTAATTTCTTTTTTCTTATTTTTTGACTCATCTTATCGAATTACTCTTTATTTATGTTTTTGCAAGTCTTGGTAAGTCCTTCGTTCCATCCTCATTTTTTTCTTTTGATGAAGTAATGTTAGTTGTATGGAGGCTAAATTTAGCGAGTTTTTAATGTAGGAGAAGGTTGTGTTCAGTAACTTTCGTTTTGTCTTTCTTGAAAGGTTTTAGCTGTGGTTTTCCTCGTCGATAAGTCTTGAGCTTAGTTTGGGTTTTTGTATCGATTCGTTAAATTGACTACTAAATCGATTTTGGATGCTTCTTAATTAGGTTTCAAGGCCTCAAAAGTGTGTCTGCTTTGAAAATGAACCAGGCGTGTACTCGGAAACGCAGAAAATGAGGTTTTAGCGAAAGCTAAAAACCATTTTGTCGACGTCACACGGGCGTGTGGTCACTCGTGTGGTAGGTCGTGTGTGAAGACATGGCCATGTGATCGACGAAGGCTAGGCCATACATAAGACACTGCTATGTGATGGCCGAGTGTAGCCGTGTGTGGCTGTGTGAGCCACACAGGCTAGACCAAACTTGGCTATGTGGGCCAACATTGGCAATCTACATGGGCATGTGGGCCCACATGGGCAATCCACACAAGAGTGTAAGTTTCTAAGCTAAGCCATGTGATCCACATGGGCAAGGCCAATCTAGGCGTATGGGCCATACGGGCTAGCCACATGGATGTGTGGGCCCATTTATCTGAAATTTTTCCTAGCATTGCAAGGGTCGTCCCAAATGACGTGGGCCTATTGTAGGATCAGTAAGTGGTAATTAAACCCTAATTTGTATGATCTGTATGTCTGATATTGTGTTCTGAGCATGTTATTATCATTCATGCATGATTGATCTAATTTATATATATGTATCCGTAATTAAGCATGTAAGTATGATTATTATGTAAGTCTGATTCTGCATTTACTATATTTTTTTTTGGGTTGGGGATGGTGTATATATTGAATGAAGTGTTCTAAAAGGCATTTACGCCTATTATCTGGTAGCTCGGCTGCATTATATCTAATATGTGCTGCATTCGGTACAACATAGTGTGCAGCGCTGGGTGGGTGTTTTAAACCCCACATGGCGTATGGGGATGGTCAGAGATGGTGTGTAGAGGCTGGGGTTAAGATTCTAATTTCTACTTTCGACTGTATATTTGTATTGTATCTAAGATGGGCTAACCCAAATTTGTATCCGTATATGTATCTGAGATGGGCTAAGTCCAAGTCTACATCTGAATTTGTAATAGACTTAGGCCCAAGACTGTATTTGACTGATATCTGTTATTCTGTATGTGTGCATGCTTAATTCTGTGGGGTTACACACTGAGTTTACGTAAACTCACCCTTCTTCGATCTGTTCTGTACAGGTAATCCCTAGACTTAGGCAAGTCAGTGCAGTAGTGGACACGACGGTGACCACTCTTATTAAGATGCTTTACTTTTGCTTTATGTTTTTAATTCATTATTGGGTATTCTGTTGTAAATTTGGACTTTCAAACTATTTGCTTAAATTTGTGGTTTTAACTGTATTTATGGATTTATTACTGCAAAACACCACAAAAACACAATTTTTACTAAAAGCAAAAGTTTTCTAAAATCAGAAACGGTTTTACTCAAGTACAATGGTTTTTAGTAAGCTTCCGCTTTTAAACACTTTTAAGGCAAGTTACGGAATCAACATTTTGATAATAACTATATGTAATAGGAGTTAGTAAATCCGAAATAGTTTTATCATGTTAGTTGTTTCGAAAACCCATTCCATGTGACATCGCTAGATTCGGCCGTAACGTATAGGCTGGGTTTTGGGTGTTACAGAACATCATATTTTATTTCTCCTTGTTCCACCAAAAACCAAATCTAAAATCTCTATTTTTGAAGCTTGGAGTTTGGCCAAACAAAGATTCATACATGGTAAGCCATGTTTCACCCGTTTCTCATAATTTTTTATGTTTTTGTGATCGTTACAACTAGGTCCAGCTAACCTGTACCTCCGTTTGCAAACCTGTTAAAGATTTTAAAACTTGCCATAGAAAAATATTAGATTTTTTTTATAGAAAATAGTTTAGTTGAAAGCTTGATAATGAGTTTGGACTAGTTTGTGAAGTGATTTTGTTTAGTTTTTAAGTTTAAGGATTAAATTGTTAAATTTGGCATGGTTTCCTTGTAAAATTTCATAATTAGAGGGATAATTTGTAATTTAATTAAATTTTGATTAATGGATATAGGGACTAATTTTGAAAATAAGATTGTTTTAGCTTTAGGGAAGTTTAGTGCAATTATGAAAATTTTTAAATAGGAAGACATAAGCACTAAATTGAATATTACATGAAGTTGAAGTTTATAAATTGAAATAAATTTTACTTTATAGATCAAGAACAAGTAGATAATCGTGGAAAATGGAAAGTTGTTGATTAGTCCCTGAATTTTACTATTTTGTAGTTTACCCCTAGTGATTCATACGGTTTGTAACGCCCTAAATTTTCTATAATTCCGGTTTTCGTGAAATTGTAGCACAAAAATATATAAATATGTTTCTGCTTTATTTTGACACAAATATTTGTCTACTTTAATGGTTAAGTGCTTTGGGTGTGTTGGGGAGGTCTCAAGTTCAAGTCAAAACTTGGGATAAATTTTGGTTTTTATTGAATAAAGCCTTACCCTTGGTTAATAGGCTTATAAGAATTTAATTATGAAAGCTTATCAGAATGGGCCTACTAGTTTGATGGTTAAGTGGAGAGGGGTTATGCAAGAGGTCTTGTGTTCAAATCCCAGAGTGAGCATGAGTATTATTTTTGTTATAATTTCGGCAAGAGATGTGTTATGTTGGGACTCTAGGTGATAGATGGGTAATAGGATGTGGGAGAGTGATTCTAGGAGTAAATTATGGAGAGAAATATTGGATTTGAAGTTGTAAAGATACCCTAGACTATTAATTTCGGCTCCACTCTTTCACACTCCCAAGATTTTTCTTGTTTTCTCCCCTTATTGTCTACTTTGTGCTGTCGATTTTCATCTTTTTTCCCATCTACTGTCGAAATTTTTTTGTTTCCTTATTTGTTCGACTCTTTTCCTTTTGATCGTTGAGGAACTGTCGGGTGATTCTTCCTAAGTCTAGCGTGATTTCTTTGATTAAGTAATTAACGGAGGAATCATTATACTCACGTTTAGGTATTGGTTGAGGGCTTTGATTGAGCTTTCAGATTACAAGAACGTTGTTTTGTGCTCGTTATGGTAGCGGTAAGTCAGTTTTACTATTTTGAGATTAAAGTTAAGGCTCGATTTTCGGTACTAAAAAGTTAGAATATTCTGATTATTAAGTATTGATGATCTCGAGGTTGCGAAAGCATAAAAAAAAACTAGGTGTGTACTTCGATTGCACAAAAAATAGGTTTTGGTGAAAGCCAAAAAGCCTACTGTCGATGCCACACAGGCGTGTGGACTGCCCATGTGGAGGTCGTGTGGTGAGACACAACCATGTGAGTGACGAACCAGGCCGTGCGCATGCAACACGGAAGCGACAAACACGATCGTGTAAGGCTGGCGAGGCCGTGTGTGAGACACGGGCTCAGCCAATTGGGCCGTGTGGGCCACACGAGTGTGTGGATCCACACGAGTGAACCACACGGGCGTATGGGTTTTGGGCCAGGCCGTGTAGGCTATACAAGTTGTGTGATCCATACGGCCAAGGCCAATTTGGGTCGTGTGGGCCACACGGGTAGGCCATATTGGTATGTGAGCCCAATTCTCTGATATGAATTGTAAGGTTGCACGGGTTGCCCAAGTCGACTGTGACCTGTTGTAGGGTCGATAAGTATTACTTAGACCCCTATTCATATGATATTGAGACATATGTGTTAGCATGTTATACTTAGTATGTGTATTAATACTATTCTGAATGCGTATGTATGATCTATTTATCTGCTTTATAGCATGCCATTTATGTATGTTGCATTGCACTGGGGTGGGGTTATTGATGAAGTGAAAGAAGTATCTGAAAGGCTTTTAAGCTTGTTATCTGGCAGCTATGCTGCATATTTCTGATATGTTCCGTATCACAGTACCTTATGGTGTGTAGGGCTAGATGGGTTGATTTTATCCCCATACTCGGTGTGTAGGGCTGGGTGGGTTGATTTTATCCTCACATGGTGTGTAGGGTTGGTGGGCATGTTTCTATTTCTAATCTGATATGCATGCGATATTTATGATGGGCTAAGACCCTAAGTCTATATCTGATTCTGGTTCTGAGTGGGCTAAGGTCCACACTGTTTCTGTAAAGGGCACAGGCCTGAATTATGACCGTATTATGTTATCTGACTGTATGCATGCTAAACCATGGGGATGTACACATTGAGTTTATGAAAACTCACCCCTTTATTTTTTATCTATCAGGTAATCCCCAGCAGTAGATGGATCAGTGAGCAGAGGGGTCGACGGTGGCCACTGCTAGATACATTTTGGTTTTCACGGTTTTACTGTTTATATACTGCATTACCGTTTTACTTATTATTTTGGGGTTATTTATGTAATATGGACTCTAGGATTGTTTTGGTTTTAAATTTGGACTTTTAAATTGTTATTATTATTGGTTTACAAACTGCAATACCATAAATGCGTTTTCCCTAAACTAAATTAAAGGTTTTCGTATGCATGAACGGTTCTCAAAGCTTCCGCGTAAAAGAAATGTTTTTTTAACAAATTGAACTTTTTTGTTTTCCAGGCTTAAGTAAAAGATAATAATTTGAACGATTTTCATTCGAATCAATTTACAAAAACACTCCCATGTGACATCACCAAGTTCAGCCATAATGTCTAGGTCAGGTTTGGGGTGTTACAGGGTTTAACTTAGCATAATTTGCAATATTTTACTGGCTTGTGAATACTTATATATATTTAATGAAATAATGATAAAGATTATTCAAGGTGAGAAATGTAATTGAATTGTAAGATATTATGCGATTTTCTACATCGAAACCCGGCCTAAACGTTATGGTCGAATCTGGAAATGTCATATTGAAGTGTTTTTTGAAAAATATAATTTTGTTGAAAAGCCCATTCTATGTTAAACCTCTTTGTGATCTTAACTGAGATTTAGGATGACTTGTTCCTTGTTAAAACCCAGGTCATATAGCAAAAAGGTCAACCATATTAATTTGTTATTACATTTTAAAACATTGTTTGTTGCGGAAGCTTTTAAAACATGTTGCGTAAACGTGGTGTCTTTGAAAAACAGTGATCTTTTGAAAAACTGTCTTTTTCCTACATCTAGAAATTTATATAAAAGCAAGTAAAAATCCCAAATTTAAAGTTAAAGCTTTAAAGAGGCATTATTATATAAAAATACCTAAATTTAAATTACTAATAAATTAAAAATCCAATATAGAGGCATGAACGGATGTGTGGCCACCTTCGAGTCCCTCGTAGTACCGATTTGTCTAAGGATTACTGCGCAGATAAGCAAAAGGGTGAGTTTGTGAAACTCAGTGTGTAAACCCTTAATAAACAAACAGTAAGTAATACAATAGGCAAATACAGTCTGGGCCTGGGCCCGGTTCAGTAAACGTCCAATATCAGTTAGGGCCTTAGCCCATTACAGTATCAGTATCAGTGTGGGCCTTAGCCCATTTCAGTAACAGTAACAGAAATGCAATCAGAAATCCTACCCATCCATCTTCTACACTCCACTCCGTCCAGCTCTACACTCCATGTGGGGATAAAATCAACCCATCCATCCTTACACTCCAAAATATAGCACTGGTTGCGGCACTAAAAAGTGTTTGCAGCAAAGCTGCCAGTACAGTACACTTCCTCCAAATATAATAAACCCATCCCATGTAATATGTCATGTCATAATATCATACATGTATGCAAAAGTGTCATGTTCAGTTACAATCATACATATCACAGGGGCATATAAATCATTTTACCTCATAGGGGTATAATAGTCATTTCATCCAATTAGGGTCTAGGTATACTTACCGACCCAATAGTAGGTCCACAGTCATCTCGAGCGACCCGTGCAACCTTAACAGTCAAACAATGAAAATGGGTCCAAAGCCCATAATGCCGCCCATGTGGGCCCACACGCCCGTGTGGTCCATAAAACCCAAAAATGGCCTTGGCCGTGTGAGTTACATAGACTGGCCCAATATTTTCCACACGGCCGGATGGTTCACCTGTGTGGGGTCTACAAGTCCGTGGGCCCACATGGCCCATTTCAGCCCAACGTGGCCCAAAACGACCTAAGCTTGTGAGATCGCTTGTAACAGCCTAGTTTAGACCCCAGTCAGAATAGTGGTTTCGGGACCACATATCCGAGTCAAAAATATTTTAATATTATTTTCTATGATTACAGCATGTGAATTGATGTTTGTGAAATTTCTGTGATTTAATTTGTCTGTTTGAGTGATTAATTTGCAAAAAGGATTAAATTGCACAAAAGATAAAATTTACATGCTATATGTTCAATATGTCTAATTGGAATGGCTTTTGAATATTATGGCCTTAAGTGGTAATTGTACCATTGAATGTTTGAGCAGTCATAAATGACCTTAATATATGTATCTTATATGTTATAAATGAAGGATATTTTGGTAAAATAGCTTATTAATGTGTTTAATAATAATAAAAAAAAACAATGGCCATTATGTGTTCTTGTTGCCAAAAATACAAAAGAAAAAGAAAAAGGAAAAGATTTTTGCATTCGGCTAGGGTTTTGGCTAATTGAGGTATGTATTTTGATTGGTTTTTGATGATTTTTATATTTTTGAGATCGTTGCTTAATCTAATACCGAACCTATGCCTCAATTTTTGTTTTTGATGATGATTATGATATGTACAATTGATGAATTAGTGAGCTTTGAAGTGTTAATTTATGAAATGTGAGAGATATGTGTTGATTATCATATTTTGCCTTTGAATTTTTGATGAATTTGAGCAATTTCGGCTAAATAGTGAAAATAATATTTTTGAGGGACTTAATTGTGAAATAAATGAAATACGAGGGCTTGTATAAGCTTAGTAAGAATTTGGCTAAGCTTGTATAAAGAGAAATTTGTGAATTTTGATGATTTTGTGAATTAGGGACTAAATTGTCAAAAATGTGAAATTTTAGGGGCTAAAGTGTAAAATGCCCTAATTATATGTTTTTGGATTGAATTGAATGAATTGTTGAATAAAAGAGCTAAATCTGAATTTATTTAGATCAAGAAACAAAGAAAACGAAATTGGATTGGGGAAAGTCGAAAGTCGTTGAATAGCCGATCGTTATCGTCTGAACCCATACGAGGTAAGTCTATATATGAATAAATTTGCTTAAATTGATTTATTCATGCTTATACATATAATTGAATTGTGATGAATTATTTTGGGAGATGCATATATGAAATCCGAGAATGTTTCAAGTATGTGACGACATTCGAAAAGTCTGGTTTGAACCTTAGGAATATTTAGGATACGTATGTCATGACATGGGATCCTATATCTGATTACGTGTAAGACCACGTCTGGGACGTTGGCATCAATCTGAGATTTACGTATAAAACCATGTTTGGGATTGGCATGTTACGATCTTTCTGAGTATTCCGCGTGTCCTTATTGATTCCAAATGGTTCAACAGGCATTCTGAGAAAAAGAATAACTATACAAATGTGCATCCGATTCCGGTACGTATGGAACATATCTTATGTTTGAGATTGAAAGATAGCATATGTTCAATGGTAAGCTTATGATATATATAATGGTATGAGAATAAATGTGCTACATGATCCACTGATATTTGTGAACAAGTGAATTATATGAGAAATGTGAACCTCTAAATGAATTTTGCCATGAATCACTTGATTAAATTGAGCTATGAATGAGTTTTTAGACAATCTATTTGTATATGGCTTACTAAGCTCTTAGTAGCTTACTTTGTTTATGTTTGCTTTGTTTTATAGATATTAAAGCTACCGTAAGCTCGGGGATCATCATCACACTATCTATCTTGATTTTGGTATCTTTTGAAAATGAAAAATGTTGAATTATGGCATGTATAGGCTAGATGAGGTTGAATATGTTTTGTGATTTATATAAGTTAAGCCATGTGATATGGCTAACAAATGGTTATGTTTATGCTTGCTTTTGGTATGTCACAAGTGGTGTATTTTGGCATGTTTGATATTGCTTACTTGGTTTAATGAGAAATGGACATTTTGGTATACAAGTGTTGGAAAAAAGGTAAGTTTATCCATGGGATAGATGTGGTATTTTGTAACATATGTTACATGAGTTTATGGTATGAAATTGATTGAGATTTGGTTGATTTTGTTTGAAAATTTAATGTGATTTGAGATGAGAAATATTTGGTATAAATGATGATTGGTTTGAATATGTTTTGGTTGAAAATTGTTGGTATAAATGCTTGTAGGTACATGAACAAATGGGTTGTGAAAATGGCTTATACCATGCCTATTTCGTGCCACACGGCCAGAGCACACGGGTGTGTATCTCGACCGTGTGACCCCGTTTTGTTGCTTGTTAAGTCAGTATTGCACATGGGCTAGACACACGGGCATGTCTTATGGCCGTGTGGACAAGTTAGTATGTATGCCCTATTTTCACACTGCCTGGACACATGGTTGTGTTCGGCAGTCATGTGAGGCACATGGCCTAGGCACACGGCTGTCTGACCCTATTTCAAAAATTTTCTTAAGTTTTCTCATATCTTTTATATGTTATCAAATTAGTCACTGATGTATGATTGAAGCTTTATATGTCTGTTTCAAACATGATATGTTTGTATATGATTGATTTTGCTGAAGTGGTTCAATGTTTGATAAAAGTTTAAAGTTTTACTATTCTCTTTTGAGTTACAAGCCTGGTAATGCCCCTTACCTATTTTAGCGACGGTTACATGATAGGGGTGTTACATCGCTCATGGTGGCCTTTACGATCAAACGCCCATGTCTATGCGTTTAGATTACCACACGAGCGAGTACACACCCATGTGGCATCAATGGTCACATTTTTTAGCTTTTGTCGATTTACTATTTGAACAGTGTTTACACACCTAATTGTGAAAGTGCGAATAGTCCATGAGCACTAAACCTACATTCAATCAAGGTATTATATTAGTCGTTTGACAATAGGGTTAACAACCTCCCTTATTACAATCCCAAACTTATCATTAATACCTGCCTTGATTGAACAAAATATGGCTTAGTCCTCTTAGACCGCTAACTAAGATTGATCACATGCTCCTTGTCGAATACCTATGTTACCAGCGAAATCTATTAGTTACAACTACCTAAACCCAAGGGTTGAACATATACTAATCTATAAAAAGAACAAAACCCCAGAATAGGGGAAGTAGCATTTGGCCAACACCAAGAAATACAAGCCAACATACCCCAGGTTGAACAAAATAATTGCAAACAGAGTTAACTTCAATTGAGTGACGAAAGAAAGGTTTCGAATGCTTCAGTATTACTTATAAACTCCTTCACTCCTCGAGAAGTTCTAGAAACTGAAAGAACACCATACATAAGAGAAGGGAGATGAGAATTGGCAATAAGAGAAAAGAGTATTCAGCTTAAATAGTGTAAGAGAGGGGAGACTTAATAACAGTTAAGAGAGAACAAGAAGGATTCAAGTGAACTCACCGATTGTCAGAGAATAATTGCCAAACCGAAAACAAAATAGAGAGAGATGAAGTATTCGGCCTAGCTACCAAATAAAAAGAGATGATAAGAGAAATAGTTTGAGGGCGAACAGAAAGGAGAAGTATGGGGTATTTGGTCACAATAGCAAGATGGAGAGCAAGGAAATCTGTTAACAAAAAGAATCGAAGGAGGGGAAGAAGGTATATTCAGCCAAAAGAAGAATCATTTGGGGAAGGAAGAGAGAGAGGCAATCGATTAATAGGAGAACACTAGGGACAATAAGCTCAGACAAGACCAAGACTCGAATTTGTTGAGGGGAGAAAAGAAAATGTTCGGCCAAAGAAATAGTTGCCAAAGGCGAATAGATGAAATAGAAAAATACTAGAATGAACCCCTACCACAACTGACCTTCAAGTAGAAAAGAGCAGGCAAAATTGAAAATGAGAAGCATACCCCTCAGCTCGAATTCTTGAGTGCCCAAAGTTCAATTTCGGCACAACACTACCTCTCACCTCAACTCCTCACAATTTCCTCCACAAATCCCTCCTAAAATCCCTCCATCAATATCTCCTTAATCACCAATTCAAACTCCACTCAACTCAGAAGAGTTTCGGTCAACCTTAACTACTCACACGGTAAGAGCAACAAAATAAAACACTCCACTGCCTTCCTCAGGATTCGAATCTCAACCCTCTGGAATAGGTAACACGCCACATACCCCCTAGACCAGCAAGCTCTTTATGCTACGTTTTTCCCACAATAATTCAAGAAACCTACTAACTATAGGCAAGGGTTTATTCCTTAAAAACAAAACTTTTTGCACAGGCCCAGGCTTAAACCCAAGACTTCTTAGACTCTCCCCGAGACACTTAACCACTGAAGCAGACAGATATTTTTGTCACTTTCTTGCACGACTAAACATTTATGTGCAGCCTCCTACTTGTTCCCATGCTCAAAATCTAATACTTCTAGGCCCAAAATTTAGGGCGTTACAATTCACCCCTCCTTAAAGAAATTTCATCCCCGAAATTTCTAACTATCAAAACAATCGTATAACAAAGACTACACCACTATGCTCCCGCTACGTACTTTAGTTCCAGTACACTACCACATTTAACTTTAGTGTTTTCAATACAGTCTATAATAGACTTGGACTGTGTATCGTCCCCAGCCGCACAATCATGAGACCTAGTCTTAGTCTCAGGTGATACTGGTGCCTCCCTAGTCCCAACATTAGGCATATTGCCAGATGACGAGGACCTAGCTCGAGCCTTTCTATAACCTCTACTGCAGCCTCTTATACCCTTTCAATGAGTACCTCTAGTGCTCATTATCAAATTGCACTTTATCTTGAATTAACCATTTTATGCATCAATTTTACAGTTCTAGTTGTTTCTTAACAGATATTTTATGGAGACATTATCAAAATTATAGAGTTTTATTTTCGCACAACGTAGTATCTATTAGTGTCTACCGATTTCTCTACAGTTTTAGTATACACTACTAAAGAGTTTCCAGTATAGTATGCTACCTATAGTAGTCTTAGTAATCCTACCTATGGCAGTTTCAATCAAAATCAAAATACAGTTTTCAGAGAGAACTTATAGGATCTGCACGGAGACTCGATGTAGCACACATTCAGTATAACATCTCAAAATACTTCAAATCGCATACAACAATTCTTTTAGAAATTCCAAGTTTAAAAGAAACTCAAATCCACAGCTGAGTATTGTCACATGGCTCTGATACCACTAAATGTAACACTCCAAACTCGGCCTAGACGTTATGGTCGAATCTGGCAATGTCACAACAGTCAAACAGTGAAAATGGGTCCAAAGCCCATAATGCAGCCCATGTGAGCCCACACACCCGTGTGGCCCACAAAGCCCAAAAATGGCCTTGGCCGTGTGAGTTACACAGCTTGGCCCAATATTTTTCACGCGTTCAGGTGGTTCACCCTTGTGGGGTCCACAAGTCCGTGGGGCCCACACGGCCTATTTCGACCCAACGTGGCCCAAAACGGCCTAAGCCCATGAGATCACTTATTGTGGCCTTTACGATCAAACGCCCATGTCTATGCATTCAAATTACACCACAAGCGAGCGCAAGCCCATGTGGCATCAATAGTTACATTTTCCAGCTTTTTCCAATTTACAATTTGAACAGTGTTTACACACCTGATTGCGAAAGTGCGAATAGTCCACGAGCACCAAACCTATATTCAATAAAGCTATTCTATTAGTCATTTGACAATAGGGTTAACAACCTCCCTTATTACAATCCCAACTTATCATTATTACCTACCTTGATTGAACAAAATATGGCTTAGTCTTCTTAGACCGCTGACTAAGATTGATCACACGCTCCTTGTCGAATATTTGCATTACCAGCGAAATCTATTAGTTTCGAATGCCTAAACCCAAGGGTTGAACATATACTAATCTATAGAAAGCACAAAACCCCAGAATAGGGGAAGCAGCATTCAGCCAACACTAAGAAATACAAGCCAACATACCCCAGGTTGAACACAATAGTTGCAAATAGAGTTACCTTCGATCGAGTGACGAAAGGAAGGTTTCGAATGCTTCAGTATTACTTGTAAACTCCTTCACTCCTTGAGAAGTTCTAGAAACCGAAAGAACACTACACATAAGAGAAAGGAGATGAGGATCAACAATAAGAGAAAAGAGTATTTGGCTTAAACAGTGTAAGAGAGGGGAGACTTAATAACAGTTAAGAGAGAACAAGAAGGAGTCAAGTGAACTCATCGATTGTTAGAGAATAATTGCCAAATCGAAAACAAAATAGAGAGATAAAGTATTCGGCCTGGGTACAAATAGAAAGAGATGATAAGAGAAACGGTTTGAGGGCGAATAGAGAGGAGAAGTATGAGGTATTCGGTCACAATAGCAAGATAGAGAGCAAGGAAATCTGTTAACAAAAAGAATCGAATGAGGGGAAGAAGGTATACTCTACCAAAAGAAGAATCGTTTGGGGAAGGAAGAGAAAGAGAGGCAATCGGTTAATAAGAGAACACTAGGGACAATAAGCTCAGACAAGACCAAGACTGTAACAGCCTAAGCTAGGGCCTAGTCGGAATAGTGGTTTCAAGACCCCAATTCTGAAGTACAAAAACATATTTCATGATCATTATTAAGTTTATGGTATACTTGCATGATAGTGGGAAAATTTCATGAAGGAAATTTTATGAATTAGTGATTAATTTGTCCTTTAGGACTAAATTGAAAAAGTTACAAAATTGAGTTTCTAGAGGGGTTAAGTATGAAATAGCATTAGAAAAATTAGTAGGGGTCCTTATTTGGCAATTAGACCAATTTTTGGTACTATTGACAAAAATGCCCATGGAAGGGTAAAATTTTAAAGCAAGGTCATAAGGGCATTTTGGTCATTTAGTAAATTAAAGAAATAAAAAGGGAAAAAGAAAGCAAAAAGTGACCATCTTCTTCTTCCTATGTGCCGAAAATCACAAGCTCTCCGTAGCTAGGGTTTTCTTCATTTTCAAGCTCCAAGTAAGTGACTCCAAGCCCCATTTTTCATATTCTTCGTATTTTTGAAATCCACATAGCTTAGTCTAGTTATTTCTACCACTAATTTGAGCTAGGGTTTATGCTAAAAAGTAAACCCATGCATGACATGCAAGTATTTTGATGTCTAGTGGTAGAATATGAAAGTTTAAAGTGTAGTAAACACCTTTCTCTAGGTGATTTTTCATGAAAGTCCCTAATAGGGACTAAATTGCAAAGTGAGTAAAATGTGTAGTAAAGGTACAAATTGATGAGAAATTTCGACTGCTATGAGCACCTGAAAGGTTTGGCTAGGCTTGGATAGCCTAGAAAATAAGTGCATTTCATTATACGAGCCTAGGGACCATTTTGCAAGTATGCAAAAGTTTAAGGGCAAAATTATAAATTTTGCCAAAGTGTAAATTGTGGGCTATTTAGCCAATGTGTTATTAAATTAGCTTAATTTGTTGTTTTAGATCAAGAAACACGAAGCCCGGACCGAAACTGGGGAAAGAGCAAGATAGTGGACTAAATCGAACAATTGCCCTCGTTTTGGACCGAGGTAAGTTGTATGTAATAATCTAGCCTTATATTTTATGAAAGTTCTAATGTAATGATTTTCTATGAATCCATGAAACTTCATAAGGCTTATTGTTAAGCTAATGTATGAGCTATGCAAAATTTCATGAAATTTATTGATATGAATTTTACCAAGACATGATGGAAACATGAAAGAAAAATTACACATAAGTATCAAAGATACGAAGGATACCGTAATCATGTCATAAGCATTATAGGTCCCGTGTAAGACCATGTCTAGGACATGGCATCGAAACTGAACAAAGATCCCATGTAAGACCATGTTTGGGACATGCATTGGCATCTACATGAGGCCCGTAAAAGATCATGTCTAGGACATGGCGTCGGCACCGAGATGAGATATTGATCCTCTGTAAGACCATGTTTGGCATATGGCATGGGCATCTAAGAGAGATCTCGTGAAAGACCATGTCTGGGACATGGCATCGGCATCAATTTACGGTCTCGTGTAAGACCATGTCTGGGACATGGCATCGACATCGATATGAGATCCCATGTAAGACCATATTTGGGATATGGCTTCGGCAACAGTTTGAGGTCCTATGTAAGACCATGTATGGGATATGGTTTTGGCACCTTAACATGAGAATGACACTATGGGTATCCATTGATATTCTAAGCATGTTAATAGAGAATGTATCTAAGTTGTTTAGCTAACAAGAGAGACTAAAGTTTCATGATGAGCATTACAGGTACATTTGAGTAAGCCATGAGAATTTATGAAAATGTAAGGCATAAGAATGAGAAAAGTATGTAAATGAGTAAGCCATGGGAAAGAGTAAGTCATGAGAGTAAGTAACACTTGAATGAATATGTTATAAGAATGAGTAAGATACGAGAAAGAGTAAGAAGTTATATAAACCCCACGATGCCATATTACTTTCCATGACATTTATTGCTCTTTTATTTCATGCAACTTACTAAGCATTTTTATGCTCACTCTTTTATTTCCCTTTCCATGTAGATTTGTTGAATTAGCTCGGGGATCGCTCAAATCAGAGCTCAAAGTCGCGCTATCAAGGAATTCATTTTGGTATAGTAAAGTTAATCTTTTTGTTGTATGGCATGTATAGGAAGTTTAGTTACTTTGGTATATGTTATTTTGAGTAGCCAAATGTGTTGGCTATTGTTATCACTTGAGTCAAATTGTAATGGCCTTTGAAATTGGCTCATATTGTCTAAGTTATATTTTATGCAATGAAGATGAAATTCATGATATGCATGATAGCATGTGAGTGCATCAATGATGAATGTTTTTAATGTATGTTATACATTGATTTGTGAACTTGAAGCTGGTATGAGTTGGATGTGTTTCAGGGTGGCAAAAAGGATTGGAAAATAGCCTATAATTGTCCACACGGATGGGCGTGTGCCTAGGCCGTGTGTGACACACTGCCAGTCCCCATGGGCATGTTAGTAGGCCGTGTGTCCCTTGCATCCTAAGTAGGTAAGTCAGAATTGCACACAGGCATGTGCCTTAGCCGTGTGAACCCCTGATGTTTATAGTATTTAAGTCAGAGTGCTCCATAGGTTATAGACACGGGCGTGTCTAAGCCGTGTGAGGGACATGGGCCACAAACACGGGTGTGTGCCTAAACTATGTTCAAACCTATAGGTTAGAAATAAGAAATAAAGTCAACACGGACGAGGGACATGGGCATGTGTAACCACACGGCCAGCCCACATGGGTGTGTCCCACCTCACACGGGCGTGTGGCCTTATTTCAAGTAGAATTTTTCAAAGAGTTCTAAAGTTACCGGATTAGTTCCAAACCACTTGGTGTATGTCTTGGGCCTCATAAACCCATGATAAGGTTATTAAGAGAATAAATGAAAAGTTTTAATAAGGAAAGCAATTTTATAACCCGAAATTACATGTTCAAGTATGGTAACACCTCGTACCTTGTGTTGGTGTCGGACTCAGGTAAGAAGTGTTACAAAGACTCTAATATGTTGAGGGGAGAAAAGAAAGTGTTCGGCCAAAGAAATGGTTGCCAAAGGTGACTAGATGAAATAGAAAAATAGTCGAATGAACCCCTACCACAATCGGCCTTCAAGTAGAAAAGAGTAGGCAAAATCGAAAATGAGAAGCATACCCCTCAGGCCGAATTCTTGAGTGCCCAAAGTTCAATTTCGGCACAACACTACCTCTCCCCTCAACTTCCCACAATTTCCTCCCCAAATCCCTCCTAAAATCCCTCCATCAATATCTCCTCAATCACCAATTCAAACTCCACTCAACTCAGCAGAGTTTGGTTAACCTCAACTACTCGTATGGCAAAAGCAGCAAAATAAAACACTCCACTACCTTCCCCAGGATTTGAACCTCAGCCCTCTGGAATAGGTAACACGCCACATATCCCCTAGACCAGCAGGCTTTTTATGTCACGTTTTTCCCACAATAATTCAAGAAACCAACTAATTATAGGCAAAGGTTTATTCCTTAAAAATAACTTTTTGCACATGCCCAGGCTTGAACCCAAGACTTCTTAGACTCTCCCCGAGACACTTAACCACTGAAGCAGACAGATATTTTTGTCACTTTTTTGCACGACAAAACATTTATGTGTAACCTCTTACCTGTTCCCATGCTCAAAACCTAATACTTCTAGGCCCAAAATTCGAGGCGTTATATTACTCGTGTCATTTTCCTATTTCCTTATAGTTAACATTTTGCAAAATCGGGCGATTGGATTAACATAAATATCACACTATCTAGATTCTTTTTGGTAGATTTTTTTAAAAAGTGTTTAATTTTGGGATATGTGGCATATTGTAATTTATATTGTACTAATTCTTGGTTTGGTATGAAATCCAAATATAGTATGGAACTTGTCGTGTAATAGGTGAAATTTGAATATGTTTTGATTATGTGTTATATGTGATCATGTTTTAGATCTTGGTATATTTATGGTCTTGTTTTGCTAATTTTTCACTTAATATAAACTTTACAAAGGTGTTTGAATTATGATACAAATGAATATGGTTGAATGAAAAGAGAAATGGTAAGTTTTGACATGAGTTAATGTATTAGTTTTTAGCTGAAATGCAAACCATTTGGTATATGCTTGTGACAAGAAAGTATAGGCTTGGTTTTGATTTATTTTGGTATATAAGTTGTGGTGCCAAATGATGGCATATTGGTTAAGAATAGATTGGGTGAAATTGACATGTTTTTTAATGAGATTCAATGTGTTTGAGAATGGTTTTGTAGTTGATAATGATGTGGCTTGGTGTCTAAGATTTTGTGGAAAAATGACTTGAAATGTAAGATTTTTAAAATGTACAAGGCCTGGGACACGAGCTATCACACAGCCGTGTGCTACAAATGGCCACCCTACATGGTCATGTGTCATTATTATTTTTAGATGCATGTTTCACACAGTCATGTGCCTCAAGTGAAAATTTAACACGGTCTGGCTCACAACCTACGACATGATTGTATGACCCAATATCGAATGCACACATGGTTTAGCACATGGCATGCGACAAGGCTGTGTGGCTTTATTTCGAATACTCACACGTGCCGGGACACAACTGTGTGTCCAAACTTCGATTACCCACACGGTTTGGGCTATGTCACATGGCCATGTGACCCATGTTTTCAAAATTTTTGAATTTTTCTAAAACTTTCTATTTTCTTTCAAATTAGTCCCTAATTGTTCATCAATTATTTTTAAGACCCTATAAGCTTGATTTACGGTCAATATTATATCTATGTTATGAATGACATTTGAATGGTTAAATGTTTGTAATTGTTATGATATGCGTTGTAATCCTCTGTAACCTTCATTCGACGATAGGGACAGGTTAGAGGTGTTACAATAACAAGTTAACATTGATCATAAATTGATGAATTATACTTGGAATTGGTAGATATTAAGGTTAGATCATGGAAATGACTAAATTATTAAGTTACTTAAGCTTATTTGTTAGATTTGTAACATTAGGGACCAAATCAAATAAATGTCAAAATTATCATGAAATTATGCTAGGAATAGAAAGTATAAGGTTCCTAATGATTGAATTTGGAATAATATTTTGACTTGAAGCTAGGAATCGAATAATATGCTTATCCCGAGTTTAAGGACTAAATTGAATAAAATGAAAAATATGTGTATAATAAAAAATGATTAATTTGAATCATGCATCTCATGACAGTTTTGTTGTGACCCATTGAAAGACTATTGTGTGTTAGTATATGATATTGATTGGTATAAATATATACTTGTATAAAACCAGAATTGGATAAAAGTGGAGCTTGTAGAGGAAAAACAAAAAAACTACAAAATAGGCCCTGAGAAATCTACTCTTTTTTGTGTTTTGAAAAGTAAGTTCGTATGGAACTTACTACCCTTCCTTGTTTAATAGGTGTGCTTGTGTTTATTTTCATTTTATCTATGCTTGAACTTAAGTTAAGATTTTGGTGAAAATCGGCATACATGGCTAGCAAATGTAATTGAATTGAATTGAAATAAGTGGTTGATATTATATCTATTGTTTGTAACTAAAAGAATGAAAAAGACCCTAAAATGTATCATTAAATGTATGTGCAATTCATGTTCAGATTCAATCGACAAAATTCAAAAATTGATATGCGATAGTTATAGGATATGAATACGCAAATGTAGATAATTTATGCCTATGTGAACTTGGTAAAAGGCTAGGATACTGTTGGCATGCCAATATGGTTATATGCGCGCTTATGTATGGGACAATTGACGATATGGAGATTATGATATACTATTTTGGGATCCAACATTTGTTGCGAATCATTGAGTATTCATTGTCTCTACGGAGACATTTGTGTGGTGGAGGAATGTATTTGAATATGTATATACATTTGTTGCCTACGTGTAATAGCCCGTTTTCAGTGAAATCAGAATCGTGATTTTGAGACCACAAATTTGATGAGTAAATTATTATTTTATTATTATCTTAATGTCTATGGGATGTTAGTAAGGTCGTATTAAAATTTTGTTCAGAAATTTTGATGTTTGCATGCTTAATTACGTAAAAAAGGATTAAATTGTAAAAGGTGCAAAATTAGAGTTTTATTAGTTAAAGGTGTCAAATAGCTATAGAATTTAATCTAAGGGACTTGGATGGTAAATAGACCAATTAAGGGTTAGTGGACATTCATGGATAAGGTATTCATGAAATTTTGAATAATTTAAAAGATAAAAGGGTAAATGAGTAAATAAGTTAAAAATTAATTAAAACAAAAGTGTCCATCTTCTTCTTTTTATTACCCTAAAACTGATTTTGGCGATTGGAGAAGAGGTAGCATTCGGTTGAACTATGGTTGTGTTCCTGGTGAGTTTTCAAGCCCCATTTTTAATGATTTTTATGTTTTCAGGATCGATTTAGCTTAACCTAGCTAACACAAGGATCAATTTGTAAAACTGTTAAAGGTTTAGGGTTTTTCCATAAATGTTCTTGCATGATTATTGATGTTTAATGGTAGATTATAGGTCCTTGTTAATAAATAAACAACTTTTGTAAAGTGATTTTTTATGAAAATAACATTTAGGGACTTATTTGTAAAAATAATAAAATTTCATGGTGAAATTATGAAATGATGGTTTCTATGAATTGAGATAGGTCCCTAGTGAATTCGGTTAGTGTGAGATAAGGATTAAAATGCTTAAATTTCAATTTATGAGCTTTAAGACAAAATTGTAAAAAGTTAAAATATTAGGGGAAATTATAATTTTGCAAAAGTATGAAATATGGATTGAATTGAATAGAAGAAGTATTAAATGGATTGAATTTTTCTATTTAGATCAAGATAAATCTCAACCGGATCTAAATCGAGGAAAGGCAAAAACCACGGATTAGCTCAATCATATTTCTACGCTCTAGTCATCAAGGTAAGTCAATAGTATTTTCATTATATAATTGAATTTCTATTTGTCTATTCATATTATAGTTATGTAATTTAAATGTTTATAATTAATTGTTATATGAATTGCACATACATGCCCCTATTTGTACTTTCGTACCCCTGAATTGGACATATATGCCCCTGTTTGTACTTCGGTACCCCCTAAATGCACACTTGTGCCCTTGTTTACACTCCGATAACTATGAATCGAGTAATATATAAGTTGTATTCAATTGTTGTTAGATTAAATGATATACTGTGTCCTTACTAAGCTTTATAGCTTATTCGTTCTTGTGGATTATTTTATAGATCGTTGTTGCTGACATTTGGACAGATCAAACTTTTGGCTCACACTATCCATCAATGTTGGTAGCTCTTGTGTCTCTTAGGGTAGTGGCATGTATATGTGGCTAAATAGGCTGTTTTGGTATAGTATGAAACTCTACTAAACTAAATTATTAGGTATCTAATCGAGCTTGTAAATATATATCTTTTTGGTATAATTAGAACGGAATGAAGGTGAACACTTGTGGTATGTTTTGGTTTATGATTTAATTAAGTTGTTATGCTAGGAATGGATCAATGTTGACATGTTTTAGTTGTTGATGTTTGAACATAATTACGATGTCTATGAAGGGCACATTGGTTGGTTGTTTTTAGGATATTAAAATGTTATGTTTACATTGAGTTGTTTATGGTCATAATTATGGCATGTTTTAAGATGATATCGAATTAGATGTGTATGTTTTAAATGTGGTAATGTATACATGTTTAGGTAGGCTTGTATGTTTGTATTTAAGGTGCCTCGTATGGCATATTGGTTGAATGGTTTTTGAACTTTTGAATTGGTCATTTCATGTTGGTTTTGGTCATGCTTTGATGCTTGCTTGTATTGGTCTTTAGATGTTTGCTTGTATTGGTGATGGAAATGGCTTGGTTTTGGGCAAATTCATGTCCACACGGTCTAAGACATGGGTGTGCCACTCAGCCGTGTGTGACACACAGCCAGGCAACACGGCTGTGTTCCCTTATAGGTTTTAATGCATGCAAGTTAGGCTGTTACACGGCTTGGCACACGGGCATGTGGCTTGGCCGTGTGACCCAACTCAGAGAGTTATACGGGTAAGGACACGGGCTGGGACACGGTTGTGTGTCCTATTCTAGTTTTTGTACGACCTGAGACACGGGCGTGTGTCTCAACTGTGTGAGTCATAGAGCCTAGCCATACAACTGTGTGACCCCTATAATTCAAATTTTCTAACCTTTTCATGAACTTTCCGATTGTTTCCAAGTTAGTCCCGAATTATTTTTAAAGTATTTCTAGGGCCTCAAGGGCTCGATTAAGGGACGTTATGTATGTGATTGAATGTAATTGGATTATGTTTGCAATGATATATGAAATGAAAATTCTAATGTTCCGTATGTATGGTAATACTCAGTAACCTTATTCTGGAGATGAATACGGGTTAGGGGTGTTACACTACGGGCTTTGCACTTCGGTGCCTTGGTGCAGTGTAGTTTACGCTCAAATGAGCTATCTTGATGTGGTGTAGTTCACCCGCGTGTTCAAACCTATTTTACTAGGATTTTATTGGGAAATATGTTAAAATTAAACCTTGAAATCAAAAAATGAAAATGCACCAAATTTGTTAAGCTATTAAGATATGTGGTTAAAATTACAATGGAATGAAATAGTAGTTCAAAGACAATATATGGAATTATGATGATATTATGTGAATGGTGTAACTTGGCGATGCTTTGGACATGTTATAGTGGATAATACTTATGGATACCTATGCTTATTATGCTCACTTTGTTGTGACATTATGTGCCATGTTTTAGCTAGATGTATGCCTAATCTTTGGTAGTAACATACTCTCTTATGAGCAAGGTAAGTGTTGTAATTTCCATTTAAACTTACTAAGCATTAAATGCTTACCTATTGTTGTTTTTGCTACATGTAGATCCCTAATCTACGGAACTCACAAAGTTGGATCAATGCAAATATCACACTAGCATCAAGATGGTAGACATATGTTCATTTTGGTATATAATATCCTGGCATGTATATAGGGTTTTTTCTATGTAAATAATCATCTCTAATGTGAATGCCAATGTTTTGTGAGCTAAAGTTAGATTTGTATGTTGAAGTTGGTAAATGGCCTAGTTTGTGCTTAGTTTCGATCATGTTTAGTGACATTTGGATTATTGATTTCAAAGCTTGCATAAATCGTATGTGTTAAAATTTGCAAGTATGTGGTGACTTGGTATGTCAAAGTTCGAAGATGGCATAGTTATGTCAAGTATTTAATTCTTTGATCTCAAGATGTTTAGTAAGCCTATGTACTTAAATTTGCATGATTTGCTAACTTATTCAATTGGGAATGAAAATATGAATGCATGAATGCTTTGGTAGGAACTGTCAAATGTGTTCCAAAGTGATCTTTTCCAAAACAAAGGGTAACGCCGCAACAAAAAGTCCCCAACATCACGACTTAAATCGACAGTGAGTGGCTTCTTGACGTCAAATTTTCTAAAGTCGTGACAATATTCACTGGTTGAAGAAGTCACAACGTCAACCCATGAATTTTGAAACTTTGTAATTAAGTCTTTAACCAACCTTGGGTTAGCAAAAGAGCTTTCGTAAGCTTAAATAAGACTCAGAAATTATTGTTCATCATATTCACGAGTGTTTTCTATTCTTGTTAGCATGCGGAAATGGTTAAATTGTTTCAAAATTAGTTGTAGTTATAGTTGCTCCGACAACCAATATAGCATCCTATAACTTGGACCTGGTGGTTGGTTTGGGTAAGGGGTGTTACATATAGTGACTTGAATGTCTTCTAAAAGTGTAACGCCCTCTTACCCGAGACCGTCGCCAGAGTCGAGCTTGAGGTGTTTTTAAACTTAATTTATCATTTAAACAACTTTAAATCATTTATTTTAACTTTTGGAATAAGCTGTCCTTCTGCGTCATGGTCGCTAAAAAAATCATATCTCGAGTTACGAAACTCAAAATTTGAATCCGTAAATTTTCCCTGAAACTAGACTCATATATATATATATACTCATTTTTTTCTAGAATTTTTGGTTGGGCCAATTAGTACAGTTTATTAGTTAAATTTACCCCTATTTCAGAACTCGACTGCACTAACCTCTGCTTACTACGAACCACTTTTCTCTCTGTAAAAAATTCATATGACTATGTTGTTTGTTTCTCTTAAAACTAAACTCAATAAGAAATCTGGGCATATAAAGTATGACTCCTAATTATTTTTGTACAAGTTTTAGTGAATTTCTAAATTCATAACTGGGGATTCAGAAATTGCTCTGACCCTGTTCCACCAAAACCAAAATATCTCATAAAATACAAATCTTTTACCTGTTTTGTTTCTTCCATATGAAAATAGACACAATAAGCTTCAATTTCATATCTTATTCACCACCTAAGCTTGTCTTTACTATTTTTTGTGATTTTTCAAACTCACATTACTGCTGCTGAAAAATTCTGTTTTATGACAAATTTTCACTTTTCTACGGAAATTCATGAACTATTAACACTTTGAACATACCTGGTCTCATACATGATCTAAATTAACCATTCCAAGGACTAATCATTATCAGGCATTTTCTCAACCAAACCACAACCATATTGCAAGATTAATTACACAAAACAAGTATATTGCTATACATGCCATATTTGAGTTATACAAGCCATTTTACCAAACTAGTTCTTCGGATAGTGTGAACGAGCCTTCGACCTATCCCGATTCCCAAGCCGGCTTGTCCAAAACTATAATGAATGGAAAGGAGGGAGTAAGCATAAATGCTTAGTAAGTTCACATGTAAATAACAAGTAACATAACAAAGCAATTCTTCCAAACAACACTAGCATGGTATCACCAAAACATATATCACATTTCTAATCATCAATTGTCATCTTACCACATTATTGTTGTTGTATCAAGTTTCAACCCGAGGGTTAAGTACATACCTGTCCAAAGTATCCATTTCAGAACACTTATCAAAATGATACTTGCCTCTTGAGTGTTCTTCCATTTCGCTAGAATTTTACCCGTTGAACACCTTGGAATATAACCCGGATACATGGATAATTTGCACATAAGTGCCACATATATAATCAAGCAACCATGTAACCCGCCCATAAGTGAACTCGAACTCAACTCAACGAGCTCGGGCGTTCGCATCCATAAGTGAACTTGGACTCAACTCAACGAGCTCGGATGCCTAGTTACATCTCACGAACTCGGACTCAACTCAACGAGTTCAGACATTCGCATCCATAAGTGAACTCGGACTCAACTCAACGAGTTCGGATGCCCAACCATCCTAGTGATATGTCACTTGTATCCTAATCTATTCCCAAGGTTCAAACGGGATTTTCCTCAATCACACATTTCCCAGTCGTTCTCCTCAGAATATCGGAACTAATACGTTGCTTGCATCTCATACTTATCAATTTAATCACATACTTTTCATACCAATACATAATATTTCACAAAGCATAATATTCATAATATCAAGTATCATATCATATAAATAGCATTAAATCACTTAAAATAGCAATTATGTTACATTATTTACACATGAACTTACCTCGATACCAAAATATCAACAATTGAGCCTATTCCTCGTAAACTTTGTTTTTCCCTCGATCACGACTTGAACCTCGTTTTTCTTGATCTAAAATAGCACATTTAGCTCATTTAATACTCACATTTATCAAAATAGTCCTTAATTTCAAATTAAGCATTTTACGCATGGAATTTCTTCACGAAATTTTCACACAATCATGCAATCATATCATAAACCTCAAAATAATTATAAAATAATTATTTCTATCTCGGATTTGTGGTCACAAAACCACTATTCCGATTAGGCCCTAATTCGGGATATTACAACTCTCCCCCCTTTAAGGATTTTCGCCCTTGAAAATCTTACCTGTAAATAGATGTGGGTATTGATTCCTTATAGTTTCCTCAGGCTCCCATGTAGTCTCTTCTACCCTGAAGGTACTTGGTGTTCAGCTTTCACTTGTTGACAAATTAGGCATTTCGATACAAACTCCGATATATCTCTTTTCATTCCATTCCACCAATACATTTTCTTCAAGTCATTATACATTTTCGTACTGCCTGGGTGAATCGACAAACAACCATTATGTGCTTCATGCAAGATCTTTTGAATCAACTCATCATTTTTCGGTACACAAATTTGATTTTTAAACATCAAGCAACCATCAGAACCGATTCTGAAATCTGACTCTGTATCAACCTCACATTGTTTTCTTTTGGCTTGCAAGTCTTCATCGCTTTTCTAAGCTTCACAAATCTCTCGTAAAAACATCGATCTTGTTTTCAACTAGGCTAGAATCGAACCATCATCTGACACCATCAACTGAGTATTCATAGCTCCCAAAGCAAACAACAATTTTCTACTTAAGGCATCGGCAACCACATTCGCTTTTCCTGGATGGTAATCAATCACAAGCTTGTAATCTTTCAACAATTCTAACCATCTCCGTTGTTTCAAATTCAAGTCTTTCTGTGACATCAAGTATTTAAGACTTTTGTGGTCAGTATATACTTGGCACTTTTCTCCATACAGATAATGTTGCCAAATCTTCAAAGCAAACACTATAGCAGCCAGTTCCAGGTCATGAGTCGGATAATTCCTTTCGTGAGATTTTAACTGCCTTGAATCATAAGCCACAATCTTTCCTTCTTGCATAAGTACACATCCCAAACCATTTCGAGAAGTATCACTATACACCACAAATTCTTTACCTGACTCGGGTTGTACCAACACTGGTGCTTCAGTCAATAACTTTTTCAATTTCTCAAAACTCTGTTGACACTCTTCTGTCCACTCAAATTTAACATCCTTGCGGAGTAATCTAGTCATAGGAGCAGCAATTATAGAAAATCCATTACAAACCGTCGATAATATCCAGCTAGCCCCAAGAAACTTCTAACCTCGGTTACATTCTTCGGTGGTTTCCATTCAACAATAGCTGAAATTTTACTGGGATAAACCCGTACACCATCACCTGAAACAATATGACCCAAAAATCCAACTTCCCGAAGCCAAAATTCACTTTTACTAAACTTGGCATATAACTGCTTGTCTCGAAAGGTTTGCAAAACTATCTTCAAATGTTCAGCATGCTCTGTCTCATCTTTGGAATAGATTAAGATATTGTCTATAAATACCACAACAAACTTGTCCAAGTATGGTCGAAATATGCGATTCATCAAATCCATAAACACAGCAGGAGCATTTGTTAATCCAAATGGCATAACTAAAAATTCATAATGACCATACCTTGTCCTAAAAGCAGTTTTAGGCACATCTGACTCTTTTACCCGCAGCTGATAGCACCCAGATCTCAAGTCAATCTTTGAAAACCATGTTGCTCCTTTTAGCTGATCAAACAAATCGTCAATTCTCGGCAACAGATACTTATTCTTAATCGTCACCTTGTTTAACTGCCGATAGTCAACACACAGTCTCATTGAACCATCTTTCTTTTTCACAAACAATACAGGAGCACCCCAAGGCGAAAAACTCGGTCTCACAAAGCCTTTGTCAGTCAACTCTTGCAACTGCAACTTTAATTCTTTCAACTCTGTTGGTGCCATTCTATACAGAGCAATCGAGATCGGAGCAATTTCTGGTATCAACTCTATACCAAATTCTACTTCTCTGACTGGAGGTAAACCCAGCAACTCCTCTGGGAATACATCCACAAACTCACACACAATCGGCACTGATTCCACTTTCTTTTCAATTTCTTTTGTATTCAACACATACGCTAAATAAGCTTCATAACCCTTTCTCAAATATCTCTGAGCCGGCATTGAAGAAATCACACTAGACAATGCCTCTGATTTATCTGATTCAACCCACAGAATCTCACCATTTTTACACTTTAATTCAATAACTTTTTGTTTACAATTTACTATAGCATCATGCAATGTCAACCATTCCATACCCAAGATAACATCAAATTCATCAAACGGCAACAACATCAAGTCGGCAGGAAAATAATAACCTCGAATCATTAAAGGACATTTCTTGCATACTTTATCAACTATGACATATTTGCCTAACAGGTTTGACACTTTAATCATAAATTCTGTGTTCTCAACAGGTATATTCATACTAGACACCAATTTCATGCACACATATGAATGAGTAGAACCGGGATCAATCAAAGCAGTAATATTAACATCATAAAGAGAAAATATACCAGTGATCACGTCGGGTGAGGAAGCATCTTCACGTGCTTTTATGGCATAAGTTCTAGCTGGAGCTCTTGCTTCAGGTTTACCTGCTGAATCTCTGACTATATCCTTGTTGCTTGCTTCATTCCCAACTTTTCTCGAATATCTTTTTCTCGAGTCTGCACCACTAGTTTTTTGCACTCTGAAATTTTTCTTTTTCAATTTTCTCTAGGCAGTCTCTAATAAAATGATCCGGAGAACCACATCGAAATCATTCATTTGCTCTACATGGACCAAAATGATTTCTACCATACCGCTTGCACTCGGGCTTAACAAATCTGGAATTTCCCACACTAGCCACAAATGTAGTTTGAGATTTAAGACCCACATTTTGCTTCTTAGGATTCCCATACGAATGTCTTGTTGAAACTTGAAAACAAGGATTCATATTTCTAGATTTTCTGGATTACTGTGAGAATGAACTGCTCATCGGTCTTTTCTTCCAATTTCGAGTCTCAGCCTCTATCTTTTTCTTCTCTTTAAGTAGTTCTTCAGTCTTACAAGCCCGATCAACAAGTACTACCATTTCTTTTAATTCAAGAATTCCAACAAATACTTTTATGTCTTCATTAAGTCCATATTCAAATCGTCTACACATTTTAGCCTCTGAAGGAACACATTCTCTAGCGTACTTACTCAACCGAACGAACTCCCTTTCGTATTCGGTAACTGTCATGTTGCCTTGCGTCAACTCGAGAAACTCTTTACGCTTCTGATCAACAAATCTTTCACTGATGTATTTCTTCTGAAATTCTTCTTGAAAGAACTCCCAAGTCACTTTCTCTTTCGGTACCACAAAAACCAATGTCTTCCACCAATAATAGGTTGAATCCTTCAGCAAATATATAGCACATTTCAAGCATTCTTCAAGTGTGTAAGACAATTCATCAAATACCGGAATAGAATTCTCAAGCCAGAACTCTGCTTTCTCAGTATCATCATCCACATTAGCTCTGAATTCTTCAACCCCTAATTTACGAATTTTATCGACTGGAGTCCTTTGAAATTTCATCATATCCACACCCTAAGGCATCGGGGGTACAAGTTGAGGAATCGGGGAAGGTGGGGGAGGTTGTGCATTCGGGTTCATACGAACGAACTCAGTATACCATGCATTCATCATCTAGAGAAAGGCTTCCCGAGCCCCTTCTCCTCCTCCTTAACCAACAGTAGGAGGTGGATTTTCAGTCAGCACTGCCCTTCAGCCGGAGCTGGTGCATTACTCTCTACATCATCAGCCACAGCTGGATTGGGATCTATTTACTATAAAAAAAATCATTTTAAAGGTCAGAAGTCGTCACACTATCACAATATGTATATATGGCATGTATAGCAAAACCTGTACATACAACACGTTAATCCGAGAACCGACTAAATCTGCTCTGATACCACCAAATGCAACGCCCTCTTACCTGAGACTGTCACCGGAGTCGAGCTTGAGGTGTTTTTAAACTTAATTTATCATTTAAACAACTTTAAATCATTTATTTTAACTTTCGGAATAAGCTATCCTTCTGCATCATGGTCGCTAAAAAAATCATATCTCGAGTTAAAAAACTCAAAATTTGAATCCGTAAATTTTCTCTGAAACTAAACTCATATATATATCTATTAATTTTTTTCTAGAATTTTTGGTTAGGCCAATTAGTACAGTTTATTAGTTAAAGTTACCCCTATTTCAGAACTCGACTGCACTGACCTCTGCTTACTACGAACCACTTTTCTCTCTATAAAAAATTTATATGACTATGCCATTTGTTTCTCTTAAAACTACACTTAATAAGAAATCTGGGTATATAAAGTATGACTCCTAATTATTTTTGTACAAGTTTTAGTGAATTTCTAAATTCATAACAGGGGATTCAGAAATTGCTCTGACCCTGTTCCACCAAAACCAAAATATCTCATAAAATACAAATCTTTTACCTATTTCGTTTCTTCTATATGAAAATAGACACAATAAGCTTCAATTTCCTATTTTATTCACCACCTAAGCTTGTCTTTACTATTTTTAGTGATTTTTCAAACTCACGTTACTGCTGCTGAAAAATTCTGTTTTATGACAAATTTTCACTTTTCTACGGAAATTCATGAACTATTAACACTTTGAACATACCTGGTCTCATACATGATCTAAATTAACCATTCCAAGGACTAATCATTATCAGGCATTTTCTCAACCAAACCACAACCATATCGCAAGATTAATTACACAAAACCAATATATTGCTATACATGCCATATTTGAGTTGTAAAAGCCATTTTACCAAACTAGTTCTTCGGATAGTGTGAACGAGCCTTCGACCTATCCCGATTCCCAAGCTGGCTTGTCCAAAACTACAATGAATAGAAAAGAGGGAGTAAGCATAAATGCTTAGTAAGTTCACATGCAAATAACAAGTAACATAACAAAGCAATTCTTCCAAACAACACTAGCATGGTATCACCAAAACATATATCACATTTCTAATCATCAATTGTCATCTTACCACATTATTGTTGTTGTATCAAGTTTCAACCCAAGGGTTAAATACATACCTGTCCAAAGTATCCATTTCAGAACACTTATCAAAATGATACTTGCCTCTTGAGTGTTCTTCCATTTTGCTAGAATTTTACCCGTTGAACACCTTGGAATATAACCCGGATACATGGATAATTTGCACATAAGTGCCACATATATAATAAAGTAACCATGTAACCCGCCCATAAGCAAACTCGGACTCAACTCAACGAGCTCAAGTGTTCGTATCCATAAGTGAACTCGGACTCAACTCAACGAGCTCGGATGCCTAGTTACATCTCACGAACTCGGACTCAACTCAACGAGTTCGGACATTCGCATCCATAAGTGAACTCAGACTCAACTCAACAAGTTCGGATGCCTAACCATCCTAGTGACATGTCACTTCTATCCTAATCTATTCCCAAGGTTCAAACGGGATTTTCCTCAATCACACATTTCCCAGTCGTTCTTCTCGGAATATCGGAACTAATACGTTGCTTGCATCTCATACTTATCAATTTAATCACATACTTTTCATACCAATACATAATATTTCACAAAGCATAATATTCATAATATCAAGTATCATATCATATAAATAGCATTAAATCACTTAAAATAGCAATTATGTTACGTTATTTACACATGAACTTACCTCGATACCAAAATATCAACAATTGAGCCTATTCCTCGTAAACTTTGTTTTTCCCTCAATCACGACTTGAATCTCGTTTTTCTTGATCTAAAATAGCACATTTAGCTCATTTAATACTCACATTTATCAAAATAGTCCTTAATTTCAAATTAAGCATTTTACGCATGGAATTTCTTCACGAAATTTTCACACAATCATGCAATCATATCATAAACCTCAAAATAATTATAAAATAATTATTTCTATCTCAGATTTGTGGTCACGAAACCACTATTCTGATTAGGCCCTAATTCGGGATATTACAAAAAGTATCCTAAACAAGTACTGAAATGATGAATGAAACATCAATATATTGAGTATACTAACTTGAACTTGATGCAAAGAAATTAATTTGACTTGAAACTATTGAGAGTTAAAAGATATTTGACATGATTGTGATAAATTAAGCAAGTAGCTTATTAAAGCTCAATTGTTGACGGGGCCAATATTGTTCTTACTATATCCTAAATGATTGAAGCTTATAAATTGAAATGGAATGCCACAATGATAGTGAAATTATTTATAAATCAACAAGGACGCATCGATTGTATAAATCATCTAGGTGAATTGTGATGTGCTTATTAAATGACTGTGGAATTGCTTATATTTGTAAAACTCGATATATACATATAGGTATTGGTGTATATATGGAGATTCTGGTATGAATATGAATGATTATGATAAAGTCTTGCCCAACAACTTTATTGAAGTTGTTAGTCTCATGCCTAACCTAATGAAGTGTCGATCCCCTTTTCCATCATTTTCAAAGAGGATAACGATTATGGTTAAAAAAGTTGACATAATGAAAGGATTACTTATAATAGAGCAAGGAATTGACATATTTCTGGAGAAAAATGAACTTATGTTTACAATAACCTATGCCAAGCCCTATGTCAAGAATACGGTGCTTTAATTTTAGGCTAATCTTTAAAAAACTATCACAGGCAAAGATGATGCACACTATATGCAGGCTTATGTGCGTGGACACTTTTTCACTTTCATCTTTGCAACTCATCAACAACTTATTGCATCATCATGGAAAAGATGACGAAAAGTTTATTTGTGACTATGACCACCTTGTTTTGCAACTCACCAATAAAATGAAATCCACCTCGACCAAAGGCAAGACTTCAAAACCTCAAAGCTTGAACCCATCTATGCTACATTACAAACCACTACTACATGGAATTAGCTGTTGGAAAAAATTAGTTTCAAAAATGATTTTCTTGCGCAACAAAAAATAAAAATTTTGAAAACTAACTTGGTTTTTGATATTTATAGCAATAAATCCTAGATTGAAATCGTACCTATGTTTTTAGATAAACAAATCCTTGTCATTCTCGACTTTCAACCAATCGATCTTCTCTACTATTCTCGTACCACGAACTATTTCAAGTATAGGCTCGAACAATTTGAATCAAATAAAGAACTAGAAATATTTTCTTTACTTTCAATGGGAAAGTAAATCTCTCTTAAATAGAAACTGGTAGAATTGCAATTCCCAGAAAATATAATTTATTCTTAAAATAAATTTTCACTACTTTCTCCTAAAATAGCAATATTGATAACTTCAACGAAACGTTTTTCTCTTTCTGTTGGTGTGATTTGAAGCATACCAGTGCTATCAATTTATAGGGAAAGTTAGTAGAATCTTGGTTGAAGTGGTAGAATACAAATAATATTATTTTGATAGAAAAAATCTCCAATTCCCTATTATTTAGGGAGAGGAGCCACAACCCTAGATAGGAATACTAGGGTTTGTCTTCCCATTTATTCCATATAAAGGGAATTGAGCCTCTTTTGTATTGGGTCCAATTATATGTGCTTCCTAAACTTTAACCCAGCACTTTATAATATATTTCAACCCAATACATGTTTTTTTTCCATTTCCCAAATTAAATATTATTTTCTCAATTAATTTAAATAAGTTAATTTCTCAATTAAATAATTTTATCAACTCAATTCTAATTTCATTAAAATCATGACAACTTTATTGTAAAAGAATCTATGAGAAAATATATTTAATTTTTCTACATTCAATTGGATTCATAATGACAAGTTAAATTAAATTTATTTTCGAATTTCAATTATTTAATTAATTAGTAATTTGAAAAACCATAAATTAATTCTCAGGTAATTTCCATAATTAGTGAGAAAACCACATTTATTTCCAAATGTAACTCATTTCTTTAACTTTATCATTTCTATCCATTTTTTTTTTTCATTTGATTCATCATGTAATTCATTTCTGGTTTCAATGAGCTAGCGGAGGGATTGATTGGACATATGCAATTGAGGCTCAAATGATTTATAATTAAGTTCTAGCTTTTCACCTATTAATTATAAATTCATTTAGTCACGAAGTCATTCCACTATAGTATTGTGCCTGAGCTCTTCCAAACAACATACCATTACAAAAGCAACTTGATCAGTGCTCGTCCAATGACCTTGTCATAAGTATGTTACCCTCTTAGGATATCCTTAGTTTCTTTAGGATAATATTCGTTCTCCCAATATGATCCTATATTATCTTATGGTAACCATTACATCTTCCTTCATAAAAGTCAATTATTATCCAATAGCAATCAAGTCATTCATCATAAAGACGAACGACATGTGGCCACGTTTACTTTTTATCAACCATGTAATGCCAATGAGAGGATATCATTTACCCATGTATTCGGTTATGAATTCCACTATCATGAATGACGTTGCATACTGCAGAATTCATACATCCAACGCACCAACTTTCGATTCCTTATCTATTCAACCCAAGCTTTTACTTACATCAAAGTGTACGAGTCACACATACATAGTTCGTCACCCACTCAGGATTTAGGTATGTCACACTATGAACGTCACAAGAGAATAAGTCCATAAAATAATTCAAGATACATCCTTCTTGGGTCCAATCCAATGTACTATTAGTCCAGCCAATCACATTTATGTTTCTATCTTCTAAGAGTCATTCGCTCCGATGCCCAAGATAAAACACCTTCCTAATTGGACTTGATATACGACATATTAGTATTTCAATTAGTTCGCTCATTTCCAATTAGACTAGGACATGTTTAGGTTCATCTATTGATATAAGTTGTCTTTTTGTATTACGATCTGACCACGTAATACCACTTAGCATCAATTAAACATTAGACAACCAATGAGCAACATTTACATCCATTTTTCTTTGTGTACAAAACCCATATTAAGGAATCTTTTCGAAAAATTACAAGTGTGCTTAGACAAAAATACTACATTTAGAGCACCATATATAATACTAGCTACCATCCAAACAAAGCATGGTTGTTAGCAAAAGGATGACAACTCTTTTGTATAAGGTAGTATCATTCATTTATATTGATCTTCGAAAACTAATCTTCTCTAAGATTGTAAAAGATACAAAGACCAAAAACATAAGGCAAATGCTACCTTTCCCTCACTCATCTTTCCAGATTCTGCTGCAACAAAATAAAGACATTGTGCAAGAAGTTGAAGTTATTGAGCCTTCACAAGTTAAATTTAATTATCTTACAAGTTTAATTTTGGGAAAGATGTAATTGTAATTCATATATTAAGTGTAACACCCCTCAACCATCCTGCAATTCGTTACGGATTGGAGATTCTATCAGAACATGTACAAACAAAAAATCTTGGAATATATTTTCTTTAAAATTCTTATAACATCAATAAATTGAGTTTAAGAAAATTTAGAGGTTTTAGAATAGATTTAAAAATCAATTAGGAGTGGTTCAAGAAATATCGGAGGTGTTCAAGACTACAAACTAGCAAAATAGTGTAGTGGTGACAAGATCAACTTTACAGTATAATGCTTGACTTTTCTGTTTGTTAAGGAGTTATATTTGATGCTCCAAATAAATAAGTTGCTTCTAGATGCAAAATATTGAAATTCTGACTAAATTCCAGAAAAAGCATTCTATGGTAAATAAAAAATTATTAGGGATGTTACATTGAGGTTGTAAACTCTAAAGATGATGAGAATTCATTACGAGATGTTATAGCAGCTACAACTGTATTTGCATATGCATATACGTCTACCCCAAATGTCCAATGCTGATAAGGCAAAATTAATAGAACACCTAAATGAAGAGGTGATTTGCATCTAGAAGCAACTTATTTATTTGAAGCATTAAATCAAACTTCTTAACAAACAGAAAAGCAAAGCATTATACTAAAAAGTTGATCTTCTTGCTTTTGACACCTAATGAAACATTTGGATTTTGGAACCAAAAAAAGAGAGAGAGAGAGAGGTGAGGATAGAGTTAGATGGAGTTGTGTTGTTATGTTCGCTGGAAATTCAGGAAATTGTGTGGATTGATTTTTGTTGTTGTTGTTGTGTTACTAATGATATTGATACTACTTGTTATGTTACTATGCTTTTCTATTATTGATGTTAGTTTCTCTTTTTCATTAATGATTTCTAGCACCTCTAATTTGTCTTTAATTGTCTCTGTTACTGAATTAGGGTTACAGAGTATTACCTAGCAAAATAGAACATTTAACTTCGTAACAGAAACAATTTTGCAATTAAATGTTAACATATGTCAAATAATTCAATTCATGTATAACATAATAACACATTTCCAAGAAATAACCATTTCCATAAATTAAATTACCTCAATGTAAACATCCACATACATAAGTAAGAATTTCAATTCAACATTTATTACTTCATAACATCATAAATGAACAAAAGAATTAAGTAAATAATTAAGTTGTAAATCAATTAATACTTAGCCCGATGAACTATAGTACTTAACTCGGATACACAAGTAACTACACCACACTAAAGGCATCATAGATGTGTAACAGAAGCATCGAAGTGCAAACAGAGGCACGATTGTGCAATCAGGGGCACCGAAGTGTAACAGAGGCACCAAAGTGCAATCCTGTACAAGTGCACATACTAACCCTATTGGCATGCCAATCGTATCCTAGTTGTTTACTACATTCAAACGAGGATGTAACTGGATTCAACACAATCACATTAGATCCACTTCCATATTATTTTTACATATTCAACGAATTCAAGATGTTCATTCTAAGATTTCATCATTCATAATTTCATCCATTTCTCAACAAATACGAAATATATTCATACTTATTAGTAATCAGTTCACATTTCATCTTCAAAATAAACTATTTAGCTAGTACAAAACAACATCAATTTAAATATAATGTAAATTAATTCCTTTATACTATGAACTTACCTACAATTATACATATTCAACGAATTCAAGATGTTCATTCTAAGATTTCATCATTCATAATTTCATCCATTTCTCAACAAATACGAAATCTATTCATGCTTATTAGTAATCAATTCACATATCGTCTTAAAACAACATCAATTTAAATATAATGTAATTTAATTCCTTTATACTATGAACTTACCTACGACCTACTTCCGGTTAAAATGCAAGGACTATTCCGCAAATTTTCTCTTTCCTCGATTATTGTATTTTTGACTCGGTTTTTTATCTATATAGTAATTAAATTAAAATCATTAAATTCACATACATTTCAAGCTTAATTCAATGCATGAGACCCTTAAGTTTTCATTATTTACACACTTTTCCTGAACTTTTACATTTCTTGCAATTTAGTCTTTAAATCTAAAATTCCAATTTTAACAAAAGTTTACAATTTCCCAAGTCAACCGAATTTCTTTCTATGCTAGGGCAGTCCACAATTCTTCACAATTTGCAAAAATTCCATAGAACTTTAAATAATTTATCATTAAATCCATTAACAAAAAACTATCCAAAAATCAATTAATAAATTAATTCTAACTAACTATCAATATTTCAATTTCACCCATTAATATTAAATAACTAAAATCATCAATGGAAAAATTTGAACTTCTTAACAATTTCAAGAACAAAGCTATGGGTTAACTGGACCTAGTTGCAACGATATCAAAAACACAAAAATTACATGAAATAAGATCAAATTGGACTTACATGCAAAGGAAGCTTTGTCCGAACCCTACAAGCTTCTTCAATGGTGAAATTCCTCTTAATTTTCGGTGGTATCCTTTTGAGAAGATGATGATATGTTTTATTTTTTTATTATCCTTTAGTTTATCTTTATTAAATTACAACTTTAGCCTTATTATAAACTTATAATTTAATAATTAAAAGGACCTTAACCGTCCATCTATAGACCCTATGGAGTAATTACTTCATAAGTCCTTTTTCATTTGATAATTAAGTTATCAAGTCAATACAATCCAATCATTATTAAGTTTTGTGTCTTTCACAATTTAGTCCTTTTTATTCAATTAACTAACTTAATATTAAAATTTCTTCACCAAAATTTAATACGACACTAATGTAACTCCATAAACATTATTTAGATAATAAAATACCACCTCGCATATCAGAATTGTGATCTTGAAACCATTGTTTTCAACACCGCTGAAAAATGGGATATTACAGTATTGATTTCATATTTATTTTCATAGTTGGTTAGATCAAGAGGGAGCATTGTTTTGAAGATCGATTTTCAAGTTGATTGAGTTTGCCACTCTGTTTTTTGTTAAAAATGTCAAGGGTAGAGAATGTTAGTATTGGATACACATCCAAATGCAGCACTAGTTGCAACTCACTTTGCAACTGGGTTGCTATGCAACTTTGCATATTTGTTGGTATTATATTGACCAAAAAATCTTGGACTTACTTTTACACCATTCTAGGGATTTAAAATAGAAATTTTGATAGATTAAATAATGTTGAATATCAGTCAAGAAATGACTCCTTTTGAAGGATTAATGTGTGGTTGTATTTCCTTAATTAAAGAGATCTAGTTGTTGTAGAAGTCTATTCTTTGAAGATCTCAAATATTTGATTCCTTATGGAAGACTTATTGAAGCATATGTCGGGAAGATATGTTCACACTAATTGAATAATTGCAAGCCAATAATGCTTATTTAAAGAAGAGTTGTTAATTTCATTATACACGAATTAGAGGGATCACTTATTTTTTTAGTTTACGAAACTTATTTTTTGTGCAATTTTTTTGTAAACAAATTGTTAAAGCTGAACGTCGATAATGACAGTATAGAAAGATTCAAAGCAATAAGAAAGAAAAATAAAACACACATATTTTACGTGGAAATCTTTTCGAGAAAAAATCATGGGTAGAGGAGAAGAAAATTCACTAATATTGAAAATTAAATGATACAAGAGGAGTTTCAACTACATCTATTTAAAAGTTGAAAAACCTTATTCTAATCAAAGTCAAATATAGGAAGTGTAGTTCTATACAGATTCTACTTAAGCTGCATGGCTGATGGCCGAAGGCCTCCACAGATCCCCCAGTTTTACTTCAGTATTATTTCTTTAACATGAATTTGGATCACTCAACTCTAACCCAAAGTAGTCAAACTTTCAAGAAGAAAGCCTTAACAAGGAGAGTGGTCTAGTTGATGTATGAGAGTAAAGTTGTAACTTGGTGAGTAAATTGAATTTAAATAACATATTGATAGTGAATTATTCTCTAAATAAAATGGTTTAATATATACAAATTTATCCAATGGCCATCTCCATTTTGTCATTTAGGGTCCGTTTTTTAACATGTAAAATGTTTTACAGAAAATGTTTTTTGCATTTTCCTGTGTTTGTTTCATAGAAAATAGTTTGGTTAACAGAAAATGACTTACAGGTCAAGATAAAAGAAGCCTTTTTTTCCTGTAAAATGACTTACCCTTTTGAAAAGTGTAAGTTATTTTCCGGAAAAGAGTTCATCTATAGATAATTTTATTTTTATATAAAAATTAACTTAAATCAAGCTTAATATTATTATATTGATAATAAATTTTACTTTTATTTTTAAAAATATTTAAAATATTATATTTTTCAATATTATTAAACATACATATTTAATTATTTATATTTAGTCATATAATAAATTATTAATATAATAAATATAATTTATTATTTTAATAAATTATTTAATATTTTAGTTTTGTTTTAATAATAAATTTTAAAAATAATAATTTTAAATAATATTGTTCACATATTATTGAAAATATTCAATATTAATATTTTAATAATAAATATTTATTACAATTATAAATATATTAATAAAAAATGTTTTGTAGTATAAAGGTTAAAATATGTCATAAGTCTCTGTACACTTTACAGATTTGTAATTTAGTCTTTGTACTTTTATTTTCAAGAATTTAGACCTTTTATTTTTCAAATTTGAAAATCAAGTCCAATTGTTAATATCGTTAATTTTTTGTCACTTTTGTTGATGTCACATTTTTAAATAAAAAATCTCACTTAATAGTCATGTAATTAAAAAATGACGTTGTAATGAATCTGAATTTAATATAATATTTCTAATATATGCAAAAACAATGTAAAATATAAAAGTATAGATAAAAATAAATTTAATTAAACAATAAAAAATTAAAAAAAATCTCAAATATATGTTTGTTTAATAGAAAACAACTTTTATGAAATCTTTTTAACAAATCTATCAAACAACAGAAAATATTTTACACAGATTCATCCAAACATCAGAAAGTATTAATTTTTTCAGAAAAGTAAATCATTTTTTAGAAATCATTTTCTAAAAATCATTTTCAGTGAAACGAACGCAACCTTAATTATAACATATAACTTACAAACATTTACAACATTTTCGCACCTTCCTTTTTGCATCTTTTCAAGTAGGAATTTATAAAATTGTCTTTTTGGTTGAATAAAATAAGTGTTGTTTTGCATACAGGTTGAAATTTGTTTATTTTTGTTCTTTTACTTTAGATTTTTCTTTAGAACAGATACCTTATAATGGTATTACATTCCATGAATAATAATCAAATAATTCTTATCGTCTTTGCTTTAAAAAAATCATTGGCACCCCTTTTAATATATTATTGATATAACAATAAATAATTAGCTGTTTTCAATAAATCTTAATTCAAGGTCTTTGGTGGTAATGTCTTTTTTTTTTTTTTAAACGAGATTTTGTCATTTGGATTAGATTAAATATGTGGTCCACTTAATTTTTCAAAAATTAATTGTAAAACCTAATTCCATTTGTTTATCAAAATTTTAAATATTATAGATATTAAGATTTTTTTTATTTCAAATTAGAAAAATATACAATATATTAATAATATTACTAAGTGAAAGTTAGAATGTATGTTTAATAAAATTTATAAATGTAATTTCATTTGTTAAAAAATACTCTTATTTAATAAAATATGGTTAACATATTTTATATAAAATTTAAATATTTTATTAAAATGCTATTTTAATTGAAATTTATTTTTTTTGTTTCACATAATTATTAAAATTTGAGATAAAATATTTTTATAGAATTACTTTAGTAAAGAGTGTATTTCATACTTTATAACTATTATGGATGAAAATTTATTATAAAGAATAAAAATAAACCAAAAAAATTTGATTTCAGAACAAACTTATAAATATTAGCTGCAGATAAAAAAGAATACTTTAAATATTTTAATATTAATAATTTTTTTCATTTAATTTTGCATAAACAAATTTAATATTGTTGAATTTTAATTTGGTTGGACTTGTATGCAAATTTATATATCTTGCAATTTTGATGCTGGAAAGTGACATTAAAAAAAAAAAAAACTCTCAAGTATATTTATTAAAATAATAATATAAAAACACTAATGAAGAATCATAATTTTTTTCTTATAAAGGAAAAAAAAGAGTTTGATTAGAAACTTATGTGATGTGATTGACGTTATTGATGAGATTGACATCATTCTACGTCTGGTAATCTCTTTATCTGACAATTCACCATTTTCTGAATCACTCACAAAAACCCCGTGCACCACACGTGGCTTCGTTGTCAAATCTTTGCCCAAGTCCCACTAGTTAGGGTAAAATTTGTCATAGGTCCTTGTACTTTTTTAATTATTATAATGACACTTTTAGTCATTAACTTTTATACTTTCCCTTAATTAACCCTGATTTTATATAAAATGATAGAGAAATATTGAAATTCTTTTTAATTTTTTAGAAAATTCTAAAACATACATAGAAAATGTAAAAAAAAAGATAAATTTTCAAAAATAGACATAGTGAGAGAAAATGAGTAAAAATTGATTTTCATTAAAAGAAAAGAAAAAAAAAAGATTCAGAACATAATTTGGTTCTATGATTTTGGATTTGAAAAATAATTTAAATAAATTAAAATTTTTAATTGAGTTTGAAAAAAAAATTATAGTATATTTGTAACCTCTCTAATCTAATTTAGCTGATAGACTCAAATTCAAAAAATTATATTAACCACCGAAATGACTTGATTCTTATCAAATCAGTTTTTAGTTCTAAACCTGTTTTGCCCAAGTAAATTTTACATACCAATCCACCAAAAATGGTCATGAATATAGCTACGGAAATTAATTAACATAAATAAACCTATTTATATTATATATATATATATATAAAAGAAACTTATACTAAATCTCATCCTATAACCTTATCAATAACAATAAGAATAAGTAACGATTCAACTAATTTCATATCTTCCTAATAATTAAAAATCATGCATCCTAAATTATCATTCTTTTAAAACCCCATATCTCACGTCACGATTCCATAATTAAAATAAATAGTAATAATAACATTATTCATAATTGAGTGATTAGTGTAATTTACCTTTTTTATATTACAATCCCTAAGTTACTTTGTAGAACTTAATTATGCGTCGACCACCTTTGCTTTATATATTTTAAGTTTTTATAGAAATCTGTACATCTAATTTTAAACATTGAATCCAATTAGTGGAATAAATAAATAAATGATTGTTATAATGGTGAGTTTGGTTCAGCCGGTGTAATATTGTAGTAGCGGATCCAAAAATACAATTTAGAAGGTAAACTTATATTAGTATTTTCAGGCGGAAGCTAGAAATTATTTAAAAGTAAAATTAAATTATATATTTTTACTATCATAAAAATATAATTTTATTATTTTAATAACTTATATCTTTATAATTTTTAAATGATTAAATCAGCCTTTTATCATTTTTAGAAGTTAAAGTACAATTTTATTATTAATTTAAATTTTTATAAATTATAAAAAGTCTAAATAGAAATTTTTCTACCTATGATTGTGGAGTTGGGAAGAATGGTGGTTACTTAACGGCTTTGGGCACTCTTGCAGGCTAAGGCCCCTGACCAGAAGACCATGTCTTTGTTTAGGATGGTTGAAGCTTATGGGAATGCAAGGCCAGTTTTTCCCTATTAAAGTCAACAGTTGGCAAGGTTTGTCTTAGGTGGCGGCGGCATGCGTAAAGTCTATTGACGGACTTTACAAGGACGTTAAAGTCAATTTGAAAGTTGGGTACACTATTGCGATGATAGTCACTTTTTTGGCAAGCAGGGTCTCTGTAAGGGGCTCTCAAGCTCTATGACACCTCGGATGGTCACGGGTATGCTGCCGAAGTTAAAGGCGAGAGTCTCTTCTTGCACCCAGTCTGAAGAAACACCCTTTTCGTGGTTTATGGCGTTGGAAGATAATCTCAACAGTGGTTTTTCCTTTCTTTTCGGTTATTTGTTTCAACTATCTAGCTATTGGGTCTTTTTCTTGCATTGCTTCTTTGGCCTTTGTTTATGCTCAAGGCTAGTACCGGGGTTAGACCCGACTTGCATGTAATTTCCTTTTGATGAATGGATTTATATTTCTCATAAAGAAAGCAATAAACCATGTGAATACAAGTAGAATATGCAATAATTTAGATGAATAGTTAAACATATGGATGAACCGTAATAAAGAAAAGATAAATAAGTTTGTTGAACAATATTATTATAAATTCTGATTATATTTATTCTTTTTAACATAATTTTTAGAATTACTCATAACTCCTCCTAATTTAAAAACAGGAGGATAATGCGATTCAACATACTTGAACCCACGTCCTTTTGTATTGACAATAATGCTCATGCTAGTTGAGCTGAGACTCAATCGACTAATATTATGATTTTTAAATTTAAAAGCACAACCATGTTAAATATAAAAGTATACAATCGAACCTTTGATTTTTTTTAATGATAGATTTCAAAATTATACAAGAGTTTTTATCAAATGTGTAATGTTATAACTTTTGTTTTGTGCAAATTTAAACATGAAAATTTGATTTGATTTAGTTTCTACAAATCACTGACACAATTATCAATATAGTACTAATTTACGTTTACATATTGCATATACACATAATTAAATTTATCAAATATATATGTCATTAAAAATTTACAATTGAATTAAAATTAAAGTTTTAAGTATATATTCAAACAATAATCAAATATTCATATACATAATTACACCAAATTAAAATTTATATATCAAATTACTTACTTAACAAAGTTTATATATAATTTTAATATTTATCACTTTCTTATGAAATATTGGTAAGTATAAAAGTAAGGAAATATTGAATTAAATGAATTAATTATTTCACATTCACATTCACAATATAAATATATTTATAAAAAAAAGTTATTTATTGAATAAACTGCAAGTGGAGTGCTAAGATTGTCTTTGTAAGTTTTTATTAATTTCGAGTTGGATGTTTGAATTTTTGGTTATTTCAAGTAATATTTTTTAATTATTTTATTTAAAAATTTATATAGAAAAATAATAATATTTATTCGTAACACAAACATGATCAACAACATAAAATTACATATAAAATAACCACAAAGATCCGATAAAACTTGTTTGCCATCAATTCACTTTAATTTTTAAAAAGAAAAAGAAAATCTTGTTTTTGTAGTGAAAACTTCTTTTTCTAGTGAATATTGATGAGAGTGAGGTGAAAACTAGTTAAATTTGTGAACAAAAAATTTTCTAACTAATGTAGTCAATTGTTGTATTCAATTAGTTACCATGCTGGTTAACCATATTTTGAAACATGAAAAAAAAATTTAGCTTATCAAATTTTTTATTGAGCCTTTGAAAAAGATTTGATAAAGACAGAAATAAATCCACTCTTTATTTTACGTCAAGTAATACGTAGAGTAACTCCCAATATAACAGTAAAAGTAAGATGTGTAAGCGGATCAGCTCATTAAGTTACCATTGATGTAGGATCCATACAAGGAAAAACACTTATCATTCATTGGTTTTTGTTGAAATGAAAAGATTAAAATATCTTTGAATAATATATTTTTTTAATTACAGAATGACATTTTCATAACTTTCTGACCGAGTTGGTGATCCTATTGAGGGTGACACCATATCAGTCAAGGCTTTAATAAATAGTATAGATATACAATTGGTGGAAATACTAAATCATGCATATTAGAAAATGTATATAAAATCAAAATCAAGCTTTGATTGAGTGATTAATTTAAAGTTTTACTAATTTAATTGGTGTGGGCTTAAATCTCATAATATGCATATTTTTCTTGATTTTTGTTAAAATAAAAAGACTCAAATACCTTCAAATAATATGATTTATTTTAATTATGAATAGACATTTTCGTAATTTCCTAACTAAATTGATAACTGATTATCTTGTGACACAAACTCAATTAGGGACTTTTTAACAGTGTATATATATTTAAAAGTATATCACTATAACCTATTATATATGCAAAATAATTTAACATATAAACACTCATTACAATGAAAATTAATACAAAATATTAAATAATTAAGATATGAAACCAACTAATATTAAAAAGTTAATTAAAAGTAACGTATTAAAAATAACGTGAAAATAAAATATGTTAAATATATATAAAAAAAACAATACAAACTCTAATGCATATTTTTCCTTAAACTAATTATTTATATTTTTTGTTGTAATCAAGGTATCTACGGTTGGTAGTGGTAATTAATCCCCTCGCTGTGAGTAATCTTCAAAGAGGTAAAAAACTGATTATGAAATGTGGTTTATTCCCATGAATGGGAATTAAACCCTTGACCATATAATTAAAGGATGAGATAAAAATCACGGCATCACAACATGGCAAACTAATTACTCAAATTAACCTTATTCAAAGTCTTTCTCTTTGATGATATAATTTTATAACATTAAGGGTGAGTTTGGATGGACGGTGCATTTACTTGCAATTAGTGTAAAAATAGCAGTGGTGATGTGATCAGATATTATAATAATACTATAACGTAAAACAAAAGATAAGCTAAACACAACATACCGCCCATCTAAACTTGCCCTAATTAATCTTCAAATCACTTTTAATGAATTTAGTGACGCGTGTGCAGTTGCTCGGTCTTCAATTCTGCAATGTCAAGCAATTAAGGGGTTGCTTTAATAGTAAGTTATAGCTTGTCATTCCTCATGAATGCAATAAAGGCTCTCTATATATAACGGCCCCTTTTTGTTTTCCTACCCAAAACTGCTGCAAAGGACGAATAAAGCTTCGATCGATCCCAAAATCCCGGTTTTACGTTGTTTTCTTTGGAGATTCCTAAGAGTTTGTTTGTTTGTTTGACTCTCTACTTAATGTGCCTAATTCTCATGTTGTTTGTTAAAAAAAAAAAGTGCTCAGCACTTCTCATTAACTTTAACAAAACGTCTAAACTATGCTTATATTTGGGAAGTCACATGTTCAAATTGCTCTGCTTAAGCATCCTCACAAGAGTCCTATCCTTATGTACATGTTACACAATCAAAACATTACTCTAAAAACAATACCACAATAATATATGAATTCATAGTTTTGCTCAACATATTCAAAATTCGTTTGAAAGTAAACTTATAAAAATTAATAGAAACATATTATGAATAATGCAAAATATATAACCCCTAACAAGATTATGAGAGCTTAAGTTAGATATAAAAGTGTTCATGAAGGACATGTTACTGTTTGAAAAAAATAAAAAAAATTCTTTACTCAAACTCATTCAAACCTAGCTAAATACCCCCATTTTACTATACGAAATTTATAAAAATATTTTTATATCAATATTAATATATATAATATTATTTTTATTGTTATAATTTTAATTTAGACTAGAATAGACTAAGTCGAAATAAGGTTCACAATATCCTAATCTAGTTAGATCCTACCAGATCAGATCTTAGTTCAAGCACCTTATGTTTGAATTGAGGTAATACAAAGGAAAATGAAGGAAGATGCTTTCTTAGGTTTGGATATCTTTTTGTTGTTGTTATTTAGGTAACGAAAGCTAAGGTAGCTGAGTACCTTTTGCTTTTCAAAATGTAAATGTTTTATATATATATATATATATATATATAATTGAGATAAAGGAGTGAGATTGGCTGAGATCAAACTCAAACTCTCATACTAACAATATAATACTCTTGTTATTAGGTCAAAAGATTTAATTACCTCAAACCGGAAGGAAAATTAAGAGAAAAGTAACTAAACTTTTAAGAGGTAAAATATCTTTTTTTTTTTTTTACCTTCTTTTAATTATATTATAAAATAGTTATGATTATAAAAAAAAAATACTATATTTAATTATTTCTTTTCCTTTCTATGTTTAACCAAACAAAAATGATCAAATTTAGTTAACTTTTTCCCCTTATTAATTAATCCAATCAAAATAATATGTAATACTTATAAATCTTTTATTTTTCTTTTCTTTTATATATAAAATATAATATATATATATAAAGTGAAAAAAAAATCAAAATACTTTAAAGAAAACTATAAAAATTAAATTCGAAAAACTTGAAATGCATAAAAATTTAATATCGACTTCATCCTAAATTTTTTTTGGCTTGTAAAAAGAAAATATTATTAGAAAAAAAATCAACAATATATATCAACACTACAAACGTCCTAACTTTAAAAGTGAGAAAACAATAAACACTTGTAATTTCATTAAATCTAGGACCAACACATAAACACCTTATGGGGAGCTCGCAACCTATCTTTGTTCAAAATATTAACAAGAGAATATGAGAGTAGTTCCACCTAATTAATAATGCAAATCTTCTTTTTCGTTTTCTTTGCTATTTAATCTATAGCTTTATTTGTCTATCTATATATCCAAGTATACTTAGGCTTTTTAGAAACACTTTTGACATGAAAAACACTTTTGAAGCAAAATGAATGCTAAACAAACAACTTTTGAAGGAAATTTTTAGCTTTTCAAAAGTACTTTTACCCAAATGAGAAGTAAAAATTTTTAGCTTTTATCTTCCAAAAGCACTTTGATAGCTTAATTACATTTTCACTCCTCCAACACATGGTACTTTCACTTCTCTGGTTAATTGCTTAAAAATATTTAAAATTTATTTTTCATATTTTCAAATATTAACAACAAATTATAATAAATTATTTCTATATTCTTATTAAAATATCATAATAGTAATTAATTTAAACATTATTTAAATGTTTATTTGTTACTTTATAACATCATGTCTAAAATAGACATTTTATTTCTCAAAAGTACTTTTTGACAGCAATACTATATACTTAAATCTTAAATTAAATTTTTCAAAAGTACTTCTCAAAACCACTTTTCCAAAGCACTTCTCAAAAGTAATGCGAAACTATCCCTTAAACTCTTCAAAACGTGCACTCCTATCTTTTATCCTCTATATATAATGAAATATCCTCCATTAATTCTCTTCATACACAAAATTAAAATCTTGAACCAATTTCAAAGAATCAGATTCTATTATGGCCTTCCCCACTCTAATCTTTTATGCAATTTCCACTCTTTCACAAACTGCCAAAGCATCAACTTCAATTTCAGATCCAACTTTAACATTCTTAGAAAGTCTTACAACAAACTTCCTTTCATGATTCCTCACAATAACTACTATACCTCCCTCTCGCTTAGAGTCAAAAGCTCCATCACAATTCACTTTGTGCCATCCCTCTTCAAGCTTAAATAAACTAGATTGCACCTTTCCCCTATGCACCTTATTCTTATTGAACTATAGTCGAATGTTCAAAGCCCTATAGCCGAATGTTCAAAGCCCTAAATGGTGTTCTTTCTTCTTCAATTTCAGTGGAGGAATAAGATGAATGAAAAAAAATAGAATTTGTTTTGTTTATTTTAACCTTAATTACCTAATTGCCAAAATAACCTTTAAAAACTTTAATAATTTCAATAAAACCTATCCATGAATGTCCATTAACACATAAATGGTCTAATTACCATATGAGTCCTTTTACATTAAAGTTCTAAAGCCATTTGATACCTTTAACTAATAGAACTCAACTTTTGTACCTTTTATGATTTAGTCCTTTTTACTTAATTACACATGCAAACGTTAAAATTTCTTAACGAAATTTTTATACGACACTTGTAATAGCCCGATTTAGGGCCAAGTCAGAACAGTGGTTTCGGGACCACGAATCCGAAGTATAAAAAAAATCTATTGTGATAAAGTTTTAAGATTTATAGTATGATTGAATGCATGTGTGAAAGTTTCGTTAAGAAATTTTATCGATAGAGGGTCCAATTTGACTAATAGGACTAAATTACAAAAAGTGCAAAATATATGTTCTAGAAGTTTTGGGTGTTTAATTGAAATGGACTTGAAAATTAGAGGTCTTTATTTAGTAATTAGACCATTATATATTATGATGGACAAAAATGGACATGGAAGGGTAAAATTTCAAAGAAAGGCTAAAAGGGGATTTTGGTTATTTGGTAATTAAATGAATTAAAAAGCCAAAATAAAGCCAAAATCTTGTCCATCTTCTTCTCCCATGGCCGAATATTACTAAGGAAGACATGGCTAGGGTTTATCAAGCTTTCAAGCTCGATTGTAAGTCTGTTTTAGTCCTATTTTTAATGATTTTTACGTTTTTAAAATCCTCATAACCTAATCTATCCTTTTCAAGGACTAATTTGAAGTATTAGCTAAGTTTAAAATTTTATCCATGTCAGACATGCATGTATTTTGATGTCTAATGGTAGAAAATGCATGTTAGTTGTAAGATAAACGACTTTTGCTAAGTGAATTTCGATGAAAATGTCAAAAAGGGTTGTTACAACACTACTAACATACCGTAGACATTAAAATAATAAATAAATATTTTCACAACGGATTTGTAGTCTCGAAATCATTGGTCCGATATCACTAAAAATAGGCTGTTATAGTAGACCTAATCATGGGTCGAGCCATCCGCCTAGGCCTGAAGGTCTGCCTGAAAAGTGGGAGGGTTTGAGAAAAAATATAGCCCTGTGTAGGATTTTTTTTTAGCTTGGGCGAGGCCCGAATTAGCCTAAACTTTCATTTTTGTTACTGTTTTACTACCATTTCATTATTATATTGCTACTATTTTGTTGTTATTGTTTGAATATTGTATAGCTCTTGTTTTATTGTTAATTTTGCTACTATTTTAGACACATTTGTTTGTTAAGTTGCAACTATCTTAATATTATTTAAGTATAAAGATTTTTTAATATATTTTCAATTTGTTAAGAAATATTTATTTTAATGTTTTTACTGTATTTGATTTATTATATTTTTAAATTAATTTTTACATAAAAATAATCTTAAAAAATTAATACGAATAGGTTGGGTCGAGCTCGGTTTTAACACTTTTAATCTGAGTTAAGTTATGACAGAATTTTAGATCAAATCGAACTTAAACCTAAAAAATAACCTAAAATTTTGTATCAATCCAAACCATTATAAAATCTACAAGATAGATACTCTCAACCAACGAAAGAGAAAACTTCATCCTGCGTTAGCAAATGCAATCTTGTGTATAAAAAGGCAGTAGATCGTCAAAAACAGGTAGCTACCTTTTATAATGAGAAGCTAAAAGAAAATTAGTTGTTTTTTAATGAAAACAATATTTTTTTCACATTAAACCCATGAACCCAATTATCATCTATTCTTTATGTCTCTTAGCAAAAAAAAGTGTTTGTCTCTCCCCCCCCCCCCTTCTTTCAATCATAAAAAATAGCTGTCCCTGTTCGGCACATATCCAATGTCAAGACAAAAACTCCGACGTGGTGTTTATTTATTTATTTATTTCGGCAAGGCGGTGCGGTTTACTTAAAACAAAACCTCAAAGCTAAGAAATTTAATCATTGAATTAAGCAAAGTGAATCCTTGAACCTCACCGAAATATGTTAATTCCATTTTCTTTTTTGTTTTTCTTTTCCTGTAACAATGAATTGTTAAGAAAGAAAAGCATGGAAGTCCTTAGATTACAACACAAGGATTTTTGTTTTTTTGGAATTTCATTTCTGAAATGAATACTAAAAGGAATAAAATAAGAAAAGAAAATGAAAAGGTTTGGGTATGGGGTTGGGTGTTAGGCTTCCAAAAATCCTGTCATTCTAAGAACTGAATTTCGCACTTGACTCAAATCCCTTCCTTTAAGTGTCCTTCCATTGCCAGTACAAACAGAAAACGCCATTTTCCCCGCAATTCTCCTTGTTAAAATAACATGGGGAGGCACCATTCCGCCGTCGTCATATTCATCGGCTTCACCGCCGCAATGGAAAACAGTAGCGCCGTGTTGACGTGGAATGTTTACAGGCAGCGAACTGGCGGCCATCTTGTTGTTGCTCTTCTTCGTGGTGCTGTTGTTTTTCTTGGATTTGTAGTTACGCGAAACGCGGCTGTTTTTGGAGAATCCTCGGTAATCGAAGTACTCATCATCGTTAACAGCAGCATCCTCGTCATGTGTGCCGTAATGGTTGCTGTTGTGGTCGGAGAACACAACCTCGGACTCTTGGAACTCTTCTTCAGCCATGAGAAATATTCTGATTGGATTGGGGATTAGATTATATTAAACTGAAACTAATTTGTAAATGAATAGAGGAAAGAATATAGGAATGGAACAGTGGGAGAAAGTGAAAGCGAATTTATATATGATACAGAATTATAAGTAAATCAATTTATATATTATTTAGAAAAGTCAGTAGTAAATCTTTTGTTTTAGAAAAAAAGAAATGTAAATATATAAAGATAATATAAATATATTACATTATAGTATTCATATTAGTGGTAATCATTTTGTTATTAGTATTTTGTAAAGAGTTAAATATTTCGCCATCTCATAAATTAGAATCAAATCTTAACCTCATAATTAAAGAATTTTAGCAATTACTACATCACACTTCATAATTAAATATATTACATTATTAAATATATACATTTATATAAATATAACTATATGCTAATCTTTTAAGATGTTAAAAATAAAATTGTAATTATAATTATAAATAACATACAATATTCGAGTAATTGTAACTAAAATAAATTATTACATATTATAAAAAGAATTAAAATAAAACCTAAATTTGCACATAATTTATAATGAAAATTAAATTTAAAATATTAAAATTTTCAAATACTCATTTTCATTGTCAAATTCATTATATTATTTTGGTTTAAGGGTGTAAAAAGTTTTCAAATTTTAAAAAAATAATAATTTTTTTATTTAACTGGGTATTTGATCTTTCAAAATGCATAAAAAAGGCCCTCAAATTTTTTCAAAACAAGCAATTAAGCCCCTTTTTTGTACTCAATTGCGTACTTGAACTTTTAAAATGCATCAAAAAGGCTTCAAACTTTTTCAGAAAAACAATTAAGTTCCTGCTTTTTTTTACACGCAATTGGGTACTTGAAATGTCAAAATGCATCAAAAAGGCCCTTCGACCATTAAGTTTAATAGTTGGCCGTTAAAATTAATTGCTTTTAAATTTTTTTATTTAAAGCAGTCATGTGTCACAACCATGGTGTGACATGTGGCAAAAAAATGATAAAAAATAAAAGTCAATAAAAGTTATAAAAGTTATTAAATTTTAATAAAAATATAAAAATATTAAAACTTATTAAAAATTAAAAAAAATATAAAAAAATATAAAATTTTATAAAGTTGTAAGAAAATTATAAAAATGTAAAGAAATATAAAATTCGTAAAAAAGTTATAAAAAATATCGTACCAAAAGAAGCATTTAATAATTTTTCTATAACTTTTGTTGATTTTTATTTTTTTATCATTTTTCGTCAAATGTCACGCTGTGTTGTGACCCGTAATTGCTTTAACTAAAAAAATTGGGAGTCATTAATTTTATCGGTCAATGTTAAAGTTTATTGTTAAATAGCCTTTTTGATGCATTTTTTACTTTTTATAAAATTTTACATTTTTTATAATTATGTTACGATTTGTATAATTTTTTTCTAATTTTTAATAAAATGTTAATATTTTATCATTAAATTTTAATATTTTTATTTATTTTTACTTTTTATAATTTATCACATGTCACATCATGGTTATGACACAATGTGACTTTAATTAGAAAAAATTATGTGCAGTTAACTTTAGTAGTCAACTGTTAAAGTTAACAGTCAATGAGCCCTTTTAATACATTTTTACAGTTCAAGCACCCAATTGATTGCAAAAACAAGCAGAGGCTTAATTGCTTTTTTTTTTTTAATTTTGAGGGCCTTTCTGATATATTTTGAAAGTTCAAATACCCAACTGAGTTAAAAAAAATAATAACTTAATCTTTTTTTTTTTAATTTGAGGACTTTTTACACCATTAAATCTATTATTTTATACTACTTCATCATTTATATATGTTTCCGTTACGATGAAGGTGCTCGAAAAAAGAAGAAGATAAAATAGGTGATGTAATTAATTTTTCCTTTACATAATTTATGTATTTTCCAAATTTTGTTAAGAATTATTAATTTTTCATTAAAATAAATATTTAGAATGTTATTAATATATGATATTGTTCATAATGTCAATGAAATTTTAGTTTAATGACAATCTTCAATGTTTGAATTCTATTGAGTGTAAATCAAGTGTTAATTTTTTAAAATTATTTTTATTTAAATTGATTATATTTGAGCATTTTTCAAAATTATTTTAGCCGGACTTAGATATCAATTCAATCGGGCATTATAACGATTGATTAGGGTTGTAATTATTTAGATTAAATTGCTTGTAAATCATGAATATTTACTTGTAACTTAAAAAAAAAAAGAAAAGTATTTATAGTTCTGTTTTGAAATACACATGTTACATTATGACATAATAATTTATTTAACTTTTTAATTTTGTAAAAAAAAATCATTTTAGTCTTTATTTTTATTTTTTTAACCTTTAAACTTACGATATTTGTCAAATCACATAAAAATAGATAAAAAATTAATATTTATTAATTTTATTGACATGACATACACGTGGATTGTTATTCGAATGCCACGTCAACAATTAATTTTTTAATATCTCAAAAGTACAAAAAATTATAAAAAATATTTAATCAATTACTAACATTATTATAAAATTTATAAAATTTCTAAAAAAATTCATTAATTTTTAACGTAGCGTGGTTGCCACATTAGCAAAGTTATCAGGCGTTAATTTCTCATCGATTTTAAAGTGACTTGACAAAAAAAATTTTAAAAAATACAAAAAAATTAAATAAAGAGTTAAAACGATTTTTTTTGTAAAATTGAAGAATTAAATAAATTATTATATTGTTATTTTAATAAATTAAATAATTTTATTATTAATTAATAAAAATTCAGGCAAAATGCTAACTAAAATGGAATCGAACATAAATAAATTGGTCCATGGATAGCGTTTTAACAATTTTCATTTTTTTAATATTTGAATGATTTATTTGTTTAAGTTGAGGTTGTGCCTGTTTTTTTGATTGTCCAAGTCGTAAGTATTCGGCTGCCTAAAACAAAACCTTCTCTAATCTACTTTCTCCTTTTCTTGCGGCTTACGGCATTTTCATGTGTAATAACTTCTTCAGCTTATATATATATTTTTTTATTTTCTTTGGGGTCTTATATATTTTGCCACATGATTTTTGTTTCTCTTTTTTTTCCCCGTAGTTTTCGATCTCTTGAATTTATAGGACAACTACATGTTCTTTTGGGCGTGCTTTAATCCTTCATTTGTGTCTAATCATAGTTGTCATCTTCTAATTTTAGTAATAGAAAAATACATGACGGTACACTTTTCAAGTTAAATAAAATAAATGGTAAACTGTAAAAATAGTCACTTTTGTTTGCTTTAGATTACATTTTAGTCACTTATGTTTGAAATGTTACTTTAGTCACTTACATTATTATTTTGTTACAAAGTGGTCACTCTACCGTTAAGCTCCGTTACCTCCCTAACATCAATCTTACGTGGTAGTCTAAATGGATTTTAAATGCCAATTTGGATATCCTCCATGGCAGTCTAAAATAAATTGATTTAATTAAAAACATATTTTCATCCTAGCAACAAGACATCCAGGTTGATATTTAAAACCCCCACATAAGACTGCCATTAAGTTTAGCGGTAGAGTGACAACTTCGTAATAAAACGATAACGTAAGTGACTAAAACGTAACATTTTAAATATGAGTGACTAAATTGTAATTTAAGGCAAATAAAAGTGATCGTTTTTGTAGTTTAGACTAAAATAAAAGATTGTTGTTTCTATATTTTACGGAAAAAAAACATAGAGATGAAGAAATATTTTGAAAGAAAATTTAATTAAAATCCCTTACATATTTTTGTTTGAAAAAGGATAGTGCATAAATTGAACAGAGGGAGTCCGGAGTCGGTCATAAAAAATCTAGGGTTAGGGTGCTAATTAATCCAATGATAGATAATAATCAATTTAAAAAATAATAATAACAAAGGGCTTTAGAGAAAACACTGTTTTATGGAATTCACTACTCTTTTTCCCTTGAGATGAATCAAAATGAATGGTGATATAACGTAAAATTAATAGCCAATTAGAGACCAATTCATGTTTGGATTTGGGATTAAAAGAGAAAAAGGAGAATATAGAACGGTGGTCCAATAAGAAAGCAACAATTACGATACTGGTTGGCCTTTAAAAAGGTACACTTTTTCTTTTTAAAGAAAATGACTTCTTACCCTGCCTCCACACATTTGCTTCCCGTTGATTTTCAACTGTTGCTCTCTTTTATGGGCTCTGGTAAACATCATGGCATCCACTTCAATCATGACTAAAAAGTGAATGATTAGATCAACGATGGTAGTAGCATGATAGAAAAATGAGGTTTATTTTTGTATTCCAATTCAATTCTTCTGTCTTTACAACTCCCCTTGTGTGGGTCTAGATCGTCTTCTTTGACGTTTTCCCACTCCCTAACCCCAACCTTGACCACCACTTATTCTTCCTCTCTTTTCTTTGTCCATATCTCAATTTTTCTACCCCATTCTTTCAATAATTGTTTTATTCGGCTTTTTTATCACAATATTTTGGTTCATATATTAAAAAACCTCTCAAACTACTACATTTTATTTAAACAAGTCCTTAAATTATTTTTATAGTTAAATAAACTCTTAACCTTTCATTTTTACTCATAAAAGTCCTTGATTTTAATATTAAATAAAAAATATTTTGAATTTTAGACTCTTATTGATGCAACCTTAACACAAACATAAATTTTAGAAGACTAATCAATTTTTTTTCAAAAGAGATATTAAGTGTGTTTTGTATTTAAAAACTTTAAAAAAAATTATTTAATTTTATTTTCAAAAAATATTATTTTATTTAATAAGCCAATCTTATCAAATTCATAGCGAATTAGTTTAAAAATTCAAAATACATTTACTTTAATATTAAAATCAAGGGCTTCCATGGGTAAAAATAATAGGCTAGGGGCTTGTTTAAACAAGGTATTAAAGTTTAAGGGTGTTTTCAGTATATCAGCCTAATATTTTCCTCGGTTCACCATTGGCAATTGTTTTCTCTCTAACCATTCGTATTTCTATTTTGGCTTTTCTTTGTTTTAGTTGGTGTTTTCTTCTGTTTAAGATCTAAGGTAAATCATTGTTCTTTTGTCTGATTTGTGCACATATTTACGTGAAGATTTTATTCTTTTTCCCCTATTTGATTAGTCATCCTTTCTAATTAAATTTACTTTTCATATTCTATTTTGGTGTTTTGTTCTTCTAAGACAATTCCATACTTGCTTATTTGCTTGATGATTGGACTTTTTGATCATTAAGATGAAACATTTAGATGAAGAACACGAGGTTTTACATTCTACAATCTCTGATTTGATAAGTGGCGCTACACCAGCATCGGGTAAATGTATTTATAAGAAAATTTCTGAAAACACGTAAGAAAAAGGATTATTATGAAAATAAAATTTCTTTTGGATATGAAAATTAATGGAAAAAAATTTTAAAAAAAGTGAAAATATGGTTTAAAAAAGACTAAATTGTAAATCTTAAAAAGTTTAGGGTTATTGTGAAAATATGACCAAAATAGGAAAATGAATTATTGTTTATTATTTGACGTGAAAAATTATTGGATTATATTTTAGTGCGATAGAAAAATCACTTTTGAACTAAATTGGAAGAATTCAGAAGTATAAGGATTAAATTGTAAATTTCTTGTTTTTGTCAAGAGAGGGGTAAAACTGTAATATTCAATACCTTAAAATGAGTATTAAGTATTAAATGAGAATTATGGAATTTGGGTTGATTAATTACCATTTGTTATGAATAAATTGCATTTAAAAGCATAAAAGGGCAAAAAGGTCATTTTCCCTTGAAAGGGTATTTTAGTTAATTCTTAATGGTAAAATATTTTGTTTATGTGAAATATTGGGTGCATGGAATATATTTGGATATTTAAAACTATTGGATTAGAATTTGTTGCAAGGCTCATTTGGCTGATTTTAAAAGGATAGAAAATATAAAGACTAAGGTTCAATTAGGCATATATGTCGGAAAAATATTTGACCAAATAGGCCATTTTTTTAAATTTAGGAAAATAGACTAATTTTGGAGAGAGAGTGTGAAAGCGCGTCCAACTGTATGCATTTTCTACACAGTTGGCAAGAAAATGTGTCCAGTTGGACGCACTTCCTTTCTCTCCCCTCGGCCATTTTTTAGGGTTTTTTTTTTTAGGTTTATGATTTTTTTAGGTTTAGGGTTTTTATGGTTTACTTTAGGGTTTAAGGTTTTTTTTTTATTTTGAGATTTGAGGTAGACATTATGAAAGCTTAAAGGTATATTTGAGTTGCCGAGGATGCGGTAACACTTGGAGACACACACATTTCATATGTTGTTTCGGGATGAGACCATTACCTTAGAAGCTCATCCTATGGAAGTCAGGTTTTGGGATGATAGTGCTTTATACGATTATAGGTGGAAGTGTATGTACAAGTCCTAATCAATGAACTTTATGCGGTCATAGGTTAGAGTATAATTGGGGGGCTAGTTGAAAGTCATTATGCAGTTGCAAGTTCAAAATTCTTGGATACCCGTTCGTGGTGGCTTATAAACATCATATATGATATTAAAGCCATAATAATAGGAAAAAAGAAGGGGCTTTTTAATGTAATCAACATAATTTTTTTCTCCATCTCAGCCGAAAGCCATATATTTAATGTAACACCCCGATTTTGGGCTTAGTTAGAATAGTGGTTTCAGAACTGCAAATCTAAGGTCGGAGAAATTATTTTTTGATATTATTTTATGAGTTATAGCATGATTATATGAGTGCATGGAAATTTTGGTGAATTAATTTACACGATTGTGAGTTTAATTACGAAAAAGGACTAAATCGCATAAAAGGAAAAAGTTTTGTTTTATTAGTTAAAGGTGTCAAATGGCTATGGAACATAATGTAGGGGTCTTTAATATACAAATAGGCCAATAAATTAGTCATGGCCGGCCAAGGGAGACAAGAAAATTGAAAAAGTCAAAAGTAAGTGGAATTTGGTGGTTTGTTTGACTAAAAATAATAAAATAGAAATAAAGCATTCATCTTTTTCATTTCTTCCCTACACCACCGAAATTCTTAGCCATACTAAAGGTTTTAGAAGCTCAAAATTTCAGCAACTCTCCATCCTTGCAAGTAAGTGATTTTGATAGCTTCTTTTGATAATTTTTGTACTTTTGAGACCCTTGTAGCATGAGCTACCTATTGAGGGGACTATTTTGCAAAATGGTTGAAAGTTTAGGGTTTTACCATGAGAGTGTCTATGTTGTTTGATGAAAATTTATGGAAGAAAATAAATATTGGTTGTTAAATAAACAACTTTTGTGAAAGGATTTCCATGAAAAATCACTAAAGGGACTATTTTGTAAAAGTTGTAAATTAGATAATAATTGTATGAAATACTTGAAATCTGGAGCTGCCCTAAGAGTAATAAAGGTTCATATAGGCTTGGTTAATGAGGAAATTTGATGAAAATCAATTTCCGAGCGTACGGGTAAAATCGTCATTTAGTGAAAGTCTAAGGGCAAAACGGCCATTTTGCCCAAATGTGAATTTTGGGTTTCTTAATTATTATGGTGATTAAATTAGTGAATTTTTATTATTTTAGATCAAGAAATATGAAATTTGGACCTAAACCGGGGGAAGGCCAAGCAAGTGGACTAAACCGATTAGTCGCAACCTTTTTGTATACCGAGGTAACTTGTGTGTAAATATTACAACTCCATTGTGTTTATGCATGGATTAATTGATATGACATAAAATGTTAATTGTGATTATGAAATTGAATGATGAGAATGATATGGTAAAATCCTGGTTGAACCGTAGGAATAGATCGGATAGTCATGACATAATACTAGGGTTATCCGAGAGCTAGTGTAAGACCCTAGGAAATGGCATCGGCCTCGAGATATGAGCCAATGTAAGACCATGTTTGGGGCATGGCATCAGCATTGATGTGAGTGCTAGTGTAAGACCATGTCTGGGATATGGCATCAGTCTCGTTATGTGTCAGTGTAAGACCATGTTTGGGACATGGCATCGACATGGATATGTGAGAGCCAGTGTAAGACCATGTCTGAGACATGGCATCAGCTTTGATATGTGTCAGTGTAAGACCATGTCTGGGACATGGCATCGGCACGAATAGAAGAGAGCCAGTGTAAGACCACGTTTGGGACATGGTGTTGGCCTCGATGTATGAGAGTCAGTGTAAGACCATGTTTGGGACATGACATCACTTTGACATGTGAGCCAGTGTAAGACCATGTCTAGGACATGGCATTAGGATTCTACCCTATGTACGAGGCTTAATAGATATCCTTAAATATTCCAATGGTTCAACAGGTGATTGATAGTTTATGTCAAGAATGAGAAATGTTATGATTATGTTGTGAGTGGTACAGGAACCTAAACGAAATTTACAAGGATTGAGCTCGATTTATGTTGTGTAAATTGTGTGGGTGGAAATGAGTAAGTTATGCCTATGAGTGTTTATGATTATGTACATATGATAATAAGTTATGAGTATGCTAATGCATGGTAAACAATTGTTAATTATTTATATGCAACTTACTAAGCTTTATGTTTACCCCTTTTTCCTTTTCATTTTCTTATAGTGTCACCTAATTAGCTCGTGGATCAAAGAGTGTCGAAAGCATCGATCACACTATCATCCGAAGAACTTGGTATAGGCGGCTTTTATAATTTGAGTAATGGCATGTATAGGGACTTTGTCTTCGGTTAAGTGTCATTTTGTTTTGAGCCAAGTGTGTTGGCTTGATTTGGAATACCCTATTTTTGTATAAGGCCATAGATATTGGATAATATTTTTTGTTGATATATATATAAACAAATGATGATGTTTTTTTTAGAATGGGGAAATGGTTTGAATGAATAAGTACGTGATTGAGTCAATTAAATATGTGATGAGGATGCATGAGTAATGTAAGGTGGTTGTGATGAGAATGACTTGATTGTGGAGTTTAGAGGTACATTCAAGTCATAAAATGTGTTGCCTGAAATTGGTATGTGTTTGACTTTGTTTCAGGGTGGCAAAATGCTTGGTAGATAGCATTATATTGTCCACACGGGTAGACACACGGGCGTGTGTCTAGGCTGTGTGTGACAAACGATCTGCCCCATCGGTGTATGGTTAGGTCGTATGTCCCCTGCACCTTAAGTTGGGAAAAATTAAATGCCCAGTAGTAGCCACACGGGTTGAGACACGACTGTGTGTCCCAACCGTGTAAAAGACACGACCTAGTACACGGGCGTGTGCGATTGCCGTGTGACCTTAAATGGTTGCTAATGTTAGAAACAGAATGTTAAGGTTTTTACACACGGGCTAAGACACGAGCGTGTCATGGCAGTATAAGGGACACGGGCCAGGGACACGAGCGTGTGTTAGGCCGTGTGAAAATCCCTGTAGGTTCGATGTTTGAAATAAAATCCACACGGGCAAGGGCCACGGGCGTGTCCTTATATGCCTAGGCTATGTGAGCTACACGGGCTTTTAGCACAACCATGCTCTGAGGCCACACGGGCGTGTTTCCCATCCACACGAGCATGTGCCCTATTTTTAAAAGTTTTTCTCGAAAGTTTTTTAGGTACTCAGAATAGCCCCGAATCAAGTCTAAAGTGTGTTTTGGGTTTCGTAGGCCTATATTAGGGGCTTAAAAGTAAAGTGTGAAAGGTTTTAAATTAGAATGAAGTTTATTGATCCAGGAATGTATGTTGCGTGTGCATTAGTTAGATAACGCCTCATACCTTGTCCCGGCGTCGGTTACGGGTAAGGGGTGTTACATTTAGTGGTATCAGAGCTATGGTTTAGTCGATTCTAAGAGTAACCTAGCATGTGTACGAGTCTAGATATACATGCCATTGTTATAATATGATAGTGTAACGACTCCTAACAAATATAAATTATATTTTCATATTGTACATGGATCTCGACAGAACTATTGTGGATAATGTGGAAAGTAATGTACCGGCTCCCACTGAAGGGACCGTGCCAGTTGCAAGTGGGCCCGTGACAATGAGTCAAGGCAGAGGGGCTAGAGAAGCCTACCTCCACATGATGGATGCTTGGTACTAAGAGTTTATTCACGCAAATCCGAATACTCCACCTCCCCTACCACCTCTAATTCCTCAGCCTGACCTTATAGCTCCACAAGAAGCAGAAATGGTTAGAAGAGAGAAACCTCCGGTAGACAGAATTAGAAAGCACGAGGCCGAGGAATTTTGGGCAAACATAGATAATGACCTGGAGAGAGTAGAGTTTTGGTTAGAGAATACAATTAGAGTATTCGACGAACTGTCTTACACACCTGATGAGTGCATGAAATGTGTAGTGTCACTCTTACGAGACTCGGCCTACTAGTGGTAGAATACTCTCGTGTCAGTTGTACCAAGAGAGAGGATAAGTTGGGAATTCTTTCAAGAGGAGTTCCGTAAAAAGTATATTAGTCAAAGGTTCATCAACCAAAAAAGGAAAGAATTTTTTGAGCTAAAGCAAGGCCGTATGACTGTTACGGAGTATGAACGAGAGTTCGTAAGGCTCAGTAAATATGCACGAGAGTGCATATCTACAGAAGCCACCATGTGTAAGAGGTTTGAAGATGGGTTGAATGAAGACATCTGCTTGTTGTTGGGCATTCTTGAGTGAAGGGAATTTATGGTGCTCGTTGAAAGAGCGTGTAAGGCCGAAGAGTTGGCCAAAGAGAATAAAAGAGCTGATATTGAGTCTCGGGACTCAAAGAAAAGACAGATGGGGAAATTACATCAGTTATCGTCCAAGAGATCTAGAGAGTTTACTACCAGATCAAATGCTTCAGTGGGGTTTTTTAGCAGAAAAAAGAATAAGCATTACATGGCATCTAAAGCGCAAACCACTTTTGTTGCGAGTGTAAGTAGTGCCCGACCGAATAGGTCGAAGTGTTCGCAATGTGATAGGCGACACTTCGACGTGTGTCGAGGAAATGAACGAGGTTGTTTTAAGTGTGGGTCATTAAACCACTTCATTCGAAATTGTCCTGAAATGGATGAGAAAGACAAAAAGTAAGATATGGGAGTGTGTAATGCTCCATTAAGGGGTAGACCACAAAAAAACTCGGGTAGTAGGACTAGTAGCAGAGGTGTGCCTAGAGATTCTACCATGAGGTCCGAGGGTAGAGCATTTGCAAGGACTTATGCCATTCACGCCCGCGAAGAGGCTTCGTCTCCAGATGTGATTACAGGTACCTTTTCTATCTACGATATTTCTGTGGTAGCTTTAATTGATCCGGGGTCAACCCACTCCTATATGTACATGAAATTGGTACCTAGTATCAATATGCATGTTGAGTCTACTGAGTTTGTAGTAAAAGTATCAAACCCTTTAGGCAAGCATGTGCTAATTGAGAAAGTGTGTAGGAATTGTCCTTTGACAATTAGAGGTAATTGTTTTCCGGCTAACCTAATGTTATTGCCGTTTGATGAATTTGACATAATCCTTGGTCTGAATTGGTTGACTACTCATGATCTAGTTGTAAATTGTGGAAGAAAATTTATTGAGCTGAAATGTGAAAACGGGATGTTCTTCGGGTTGAATCAGGTGAACCGGATAGCTTGCTTATAGTGATATCTTCTATATCAGCTCAGAGATACATGAAAAAAGGGTATGAGTCGTACCTCACTTTTGTGTTGAATACTCTAGTATTTGAATTGAAGATTGAGTCAGTGCCAGTTGGTATGTGAGTACCCTGATGTGTTTCTGGAATAGTTGCCCGGATTATCCCCGATTAGGAAAGTTGAATTCAGTATTGAGCCAGTCCTTGATACGGCACTTATTTCGATTGCTCCGTATAGGATGGCCCCGATAGAGTTAAAGGAATTAAAGGTCTAGTTGCAAGAGTTAACGAACAAGCGTTTTGCTAGACCAAGCTATTCCCCATAGGGTGCACCAATGTTATTTGTGAAGAAAACGGATGTGTAACACCCCTCATCCACATCCGTCGCCGGATTATGGTAGGAGGCATTGCTGTACTTACACTCACACAATCATTCGATCTCGACACCCGATTTCCACATAAATTTAAAACTTTTTCATTCTTATTCATAAATTCTTATTATAGGCATACGAGGCCCAAAAGATACGTTCAGTATGAATCGAGACCAAATCGGAACCTTTCGGACACTTAGAAAAATTTTACTCAGAATAGGGCACACGCCCATGTGGTACAGGGACACGCCTGTGTGGGCAGGCCGTGTGGTCGTACACGCCCATGTCCCTAGCCCGTGCGAAATTATTTCTCAATTCGAACCTACAGGGGTTTTCACAAGGCCGAGCACACTCCCGTGTACAAAAACCTGGGTATTCTATTTCTGACGTCAGCATGCAATTTATGTCACATGGCCAAGCCACACGCTCGTAGGCTAGGCCGTTCTATCACACGGTCGAGACACACGGTCGTGTCTCCACTCGTGTGTTTACTACTAGGCATTTAGTTTTCATTAATTCAGATGCAGGGGACACACAGCTTACCAACACGCCGATAGGGTTGGCCATTTGTCATACACGGCCTGGACACACGTTCGTGTGTCTACCTGTGTGGACAAATATAGGCTATTTTCTAAGTCAATTTCCACCCTCAAACACAAGCAAATACACATCACTTTTGCAATGCTTAAAATAACACAAGTACTCATTCAAACATCCAAAATATGACATTTATATACTAATTTCTATCTATCTATCATCAAGCATACACATCACACCACTTTCCACATAAACATTGCAAGCTTGCACCTCAATATTTTACATCACTTTGATAAAACATAACTTAACCAATTATGGCTCATTTCAAATGGCCAAATACCAAATCACCATTAATAACATCTGACCCTATAGGACTATGACATATAACCAAAAGATTAGACCACTTATACATGCCATAATTTCAAAGTTCAATTTTAAAATACCAAAATGGTTGTTGATAGTGTTGATGGAATCTTGTTGATTACCGAACCTCAGATTAGCTTGATGAACCTATAAAGGAAGGGAAAAAAGAAGGGGTAAGCTATAAAGCTTAGTAAGTCTATATGCAAATAATGGGCATTTAAAGCTTAAAATATATATCTAACAAAAATAAGTTTCCTTATTATCACTTTTGTGAGTCTAAGATCATCACTTATTCATATGGCCTTACCACATGATTCAATACACACATTAAGCACTTAGCATACATGATATATTTCACATAACCTGCACATACACATTCTTAACACACGGTCAAATATTTTTTCATTCAATCATAACTTTATCATATCAGTTCAAATACCCGTTGAACCATGCGGAATTCTAAAGGATACTTGGAAAAATTCACATAAGTGCCACTCATATTGTAGCCGAAGCTACCACTGGTATGTAGCTGAAGCTACCAATGATTTGTAGCTGAAGCTAACATTTATCACATATCTTATAAAAGCTCATCATTAAGCTATTCACAGGCTTGCTCACACAAGCTGACGGTAGAGTCGAAGTTATTCAGTGCTGCTCACACAAGCTGACAGGTATCCGCAACAAATAAAGGATTACCTAGCCACTAGTAGTCGAACTAAACTAGCACCTGAAATTACATATACAATCGATCACATACAATGGGTTCCTAGTGACATGTCACTCGTATCCTAGTCGATTCCTAAGGCTCAATTGGGTTTTCCACACTTATCGAATTTTATCAACATACACAATTTGCAATTCATCACAATATTACAAATATTAAAATAATTAACAATAATTAATCATAGTGTTAACACAACTCATTATTTATACATAAACTTACCTCGGTGTCAAATTGCGATCTTTTTCAACTTAGTCCGAGACCTTGCCTTTCCTTCGGTCAAGGTCATTTTTGCATCGTTCTTGATCTATAACATCAAATTTAACTTATTCAATACATACATTACTCAATTTGACACAAAATTATCCTATGGTAAAATTTACCATTTTACCTGTAACTTTGTTAATTTTTACACTTTAGTCCCTAAGCTCGTAAAATGAAATGTACCCATTTTTCTATATTCCCAAGCCTAGCCGACTCTTTCTCTCTTATAACAGCCTACATTTTTCAATATTTCACACATTACGCACATGTTCTACAACTTTAGCATTTTAGTCCTTTAATGCATTTTCATGAAAAAACCACCTAGTAAAAGTTTTTTTACTACATATCAAACTTTCATTTTCTACCATTAAACATCAAAATGCTTTCATGTCACACATGGGTAAATTTTTAAACATGAACCCTAGCTTAAATTAATGGTAGAAATAGCTATGTTAAGTTACGAGGATTTCAAAAATACGAAGAACATGAAAAACGGGGCTAAGAAACACTTACAATCAAGCTTGAAAAGATGAAAAACCCTAGCTATGGTGTTCCCCAAAGTTTTGGCTGAGGTGGGTAGAAGATGGACACATTTTTGACTTATTTTTCCCATTTTATTTCTTTTAATACCCAAATGACCAAAATGCCCTTAATGGCCTTCTTTGAAAATTTTTCCTTCCATGGGTATTTTTGTCCATCATGCCATAAAATGGTCTAATTTCTAAATAAGGACCCCTAGTTTATGAATTTATTTCAATTTAACACTCAATGCTTCTAAAATACACATTTGAATTTATTTTGCAATTTAGTCCTAGTAATTCAATTGAATACTTTATTGGTAAAATTTATTTACCAAATTTCCACACATGCATTCAATCCCAAATTAGAGCTCAAAACTTTATCGGAATAAAATTTTCTACTACGAAATCATAGTTTCAAAACCACTGTTCCATTTAGGTCGTAGTTCGGGCTATTACAGGATAGTTTGATGAGATTATGTATAGACTACCGACAGCTCAACGAGGTTACAGTTAAGAATAAGTACCCTTTGTACTGCTTTTCATCTACGGACCGATGGTCAGTTGGAAAGAGTAACCCAGATTCTTAAAGACATGTTGTGGTGTTGTGTTCTTGAGTTTCAAGGCATTTGGGAAAAGTACTTACCGCTAGTCGAATTTGCCTACAACAATAGTCATCAATCGCATTTGAAAATGGTGCCTTATGAGGCTTTGTATGGGCGTAAGTGTTGAACGCCCTTATATTGGACCGAACTTAGAGAGAATCAGATACATGGGGTCGACATAGTTAAAGAGATTGAAGAGAAAGTTAAGGTAATTCATGATTGCTTGAAAGCCACCTCAGATAGACAGAAATCCTAAGTGGATTTAAAATAAAAAGAGATTGAGTTTCAAGTCGGTGATAAGGTATTTTTTAAAGTGTCTCTATGGAAGAAAGTCCTTCGATTCGGTAGGAAAGGCAAATTAAGTCTGCGGTTTATTGGGCTTTATGAGGTGACAGAGAGAATTGGATATGTAGCATACCGATTAGCCTTGCCATCTGAGTTGAAAAAGATCTATGACGTATTCAATGTATCTATGTTGCACCATTGCCATTCTGACCCATCACACATGACTTCACCAACAGAGGTTGAAATCCGATCGGATATGACTTATGGTGAAGAACCAGTTAAGATTTTCGATCGGGAGGTTAAAAAATTGAGGAACAAAAGCATAGCACTTGCAAAAGTATTATGGAATAGACATGGAGTCGAAGAAGCTACATGGGAACTTGAGAAGACTATAAGAGACCAATACCAAAACCTATTCCCCGGTAAGATTTTTAGGGACGAAAATCCCTAAGGGGGAGAATTGTAACAACCCGAATTTGGGCTTAGTCAGAATAGTGGTTTTGGAACTGCAAATTCGAGGTCAGAGAAATTATTTTTTGATATTATTTTATGTGTTATAGCATGATTATATGAGTGCATGAAAATTTTGGTGAATTAATTTATGCGATTGTGAGCTTAATTGTGAAAAAAAGACTAAATCACAAAAAGGGCAAAAGTTTTGTTTTACTAGTTAAAGGTGTCAAATGGCTATGGAACTTAATGTAGGGGTCTTTAATGTGGAAATAGGCCAATAATTTAGTCATGGCTGGCCAAGGGAGACAAGAAAATTGAAAAAGTCAAAAGTAGGTTGAATTTTGTGGTTTATTTGACTAGAAATAATAAAATAGAAATAAAGCTTTCATCTTTTTCATTTTTTTCCTACACCACCGAAATTCTCAGCCATACTAAGGGTTTTAGAAACTCAAAATTTCAGCAACTCTCCATCCTTGCAAGTAAGGGGTTTGATACTTCTTTTGATAATTTTTTTTTACTTTTGGGACCCTTGTAGCATGAGCTAGCTATTGAAGGGACTATTTTGCAAAATGGTTGAAAGCCTAAGGCTTTACCATGAGAGTGTCTATGTTTTTTGATGAAATTTTATGGAAGAAAATGAATATTAGTTGTTAAATAAACAACCTTTGTGAAAGGATTTTATTGAAAAATCACTAAAGGGACTATTTTGTAAAAGTTGCAAATTAGATAGTAATTGTACGAAATACTTGAAATTTGGAGCTGCCCTAAGAGTAATAAAGATTCAGCTAGGCTTGTTTAATAAGGATATTTAATGAAAATCAATTTTTAAGTGTAGGGGTAAAATTTTCATTTAATGAAATTCTAAGGGCAAAACGGTGATTTTGCGAAAATATGAATTTTGGACTGTCTTAATTATTATGGTGATTAACTACGTGAATTTTTATTATTCTAGATCAAGAAATACTAAATCCAAACCTAAACTGGGGGAAGGCCAAGCAGTGGACTAAATCGATTAGTCGCTTACCTTTTTGTATATCGAGGTAAGTTGTGTGTAAATATTACAACTCCATTGTGTTTATGAATGGATTAATTGATATGGTATAAAATTTTTAATTGTGATTATGAAATTTATTGATGAGAATGATATGGTAAAATCTCGGTTGAATCGTAGGAATAGATCGGGTAGTCATGACATAATACTAGGGTTATCCGAGAGCTAATGTAAGACCATGTTTGAGACATGGCATTGGCCTCGAGATATGAGCCAATGTAAGACCATGTCTGGGACATGGCATTGGCATTGATGTGAGTTCTAGTTTAAGACCATGTCTGGGACATGGCATCAACCTCGTTATGTGTCAATGTAAGACCATGTTTGGGACATGGCATCGACACCGATATGTGAGAGCTAGTGTAAGACCATGTCTAGACATGGCATTCACACGAATAGAGGAGAGCCAATGTCAAGCCATGTCTGGGACATGGCATCGGCCTCGATGTATAAGAGTCAGTGTAAGACCATATCTGGGACATGGCATCGACTTTGACATGTGAGCCAGTGTAAGACCATGTCTGGGACATAGCATTAGCATTCTACACTATGTAGGAGGCTTAACAGATATCCTTAAATATTTCAGTAGTTTAACTGGTGATTGATAGTTTATGTCAAGAATGAGAAATGTTATGATTATGTTGTGAGCGGTGCAGGTACCTAAACAAAATTTACGAGGATTGAGCTCAATTTATGTTGTGTAAATTGTATGGGTGGAAATGAGTAAGTTATGCCTATGAGTGTTTATGATTATGTACATATGATAATAAGTTATGAGTATGCTAATGCAAGGTAAACAGTTGTCAATTATTTATATGCAACTTACTAAGGTTTATGCTTACCCTTTTTTCCTTTCCATTTTCTTATAGTGCCGCCTAATTACCTCGTGGATCATTAACGTCGGAGGCATCGATCACACTATCATCCGAAGCACTTGGTATAGTTGGCTTTTATAATTTAAGTAATGGCATGTATAAGGACTGAGCTTCGGTTAAGTGTCATTTTGTTCTAAGCTAAGTGTGTTGGCTTGATTTGGAATACCTCATTTTTGTATAAGGCCATGGATATTGGATAATATTTTTTGTTGATATATATATAAACAAATGATGATGTTTTTTTAGAATGGGCAAATGGTATGAATGAATAAGTACGTGATTGAGTCACTTAAATATGTGATGAGGATGCATGCGTAATGTAAGGTGGTTGTGATGAGAATGGCTTGATTGCGGACATTTAGAGGTACATTCAGGTTATAAATTGTGTTGCTTGGAATTGGTATGTGTTTGATCTTGTCTCAGGGTAGCAAAAGGCTTGGTAGATAGCCTTATATTGTCCACATGGGTAGACACATGGACGTGTGTCTAGGCCATGTGTGACACACAATTTGCCCCACTGGTGCATGGTCAGGCCGTGCATCCCTTGCACCTTAAGTTGGGAAAAATTAAATGCCCAGTAGTGACCACATGGGCTGAGACACAACCGTGTGTCCCAACCGTGTAAAACAAACGGCCTAGTACACGGGCGTGTGGGATGGCCGTGTGACCTTAAATGGTTGCTGATGTTAGAAACAGAATGTTAAGATTTTCATACACGGGCTAAGACACGAGCGTGTCATAGTTGTGTGAGAGACACAGGCTAGGGACTCGGGCATGTGTTAGGCCGTGTAAAAACCCCTGTAGGTTTGATTTTTTAAATAATATCCACACAGGCGAGGGGCACAGGCGTGTCATTATATGCCTAGGCCGTGTGAGCTACACGAGCCTTTAGCACAGCGATGTTTTGAGGCCACACGAGCGTGTTGCCCATCCACACGGGCGTGTGCCTTGTTTTCAGTAGTTTTTCTTGAAAGTTTTCTAAGTACTCGAAATAGTCCCGAATTGGGTCTAAAGTGTGTTTTGGGCTTTGTAGGCTCATATTAGGGACTTAAAAGCAAAGTTTGAAAATTTTTAAAATAGAGTGAAATTTATTGATCCAGGAATGCATGTTGCGTGTGCATTAGTTAGGTAACGCCTCGTACGTTGTCCCGGTGTTGGTTACGGGTTAGGGGTGTTACATTTAGTGGTATCAGAGCTATGATTTAGTCAATTCTAGGACTAACCTAGCCTGTGTACGAGTCTATATATACATGCCATTGTCATAATTTGATAGTGTGATGACTCTTGACAAATATAAATTGTATTTTCATATTGTAAATAGATCTGGACAGAGCTATGGCAGATGATGTGGAAAGTAATATGCCGGCTCCCGCTGAAGGGACCGCTCCAGTTGAAAGTGGGCCCGTGATAATGAGTCAGGGCGGAGGGGCTAGAGAAGCCGACCTCCACATGATGGATTCTTGGTACTCGGAGTTTATTCGTGCAAATCCGAATACTCCTCCTCCCCCACCATTTCTAATTCCTCAGCCTGCCCCTATAGCTCCTCAAGGAGAAGAAATGGTTAGAAGAGAGAAATCTTTGGTAAACAGAATTAGAAAGCACGGGGCTGAGAAATTTTAGGCAAACATAGATGATGACTCGGAGAGAACAGAGTTTTGGTTAGAAATACCATTAGAGTATTCGGTGAATTGTCATGCACGCCTGATGAGTGCATAAAATTATAGTGTCACTTTTATGAGACTCAGCCTACTAGTGGTTGAATACTCTCGTGTCAGTTGTACCGAGAGAGAGGATAAGTTGGGAATTCTTTCAAGAGTAGTTTCGTAAAAAGTATATTAGTCAAAGGTTTATCGACCAAAAAAGGAAAGAATATCTTAAGCTGAAGTAAGGCCGTATGACTATGACAGAGTATGAATGAGAGTTCGTAAGGCTCAGCAAATATGCATGAGAGTGCATATCTACAGAAGCCACCATGTGTAAGAGGTTTGAAGACAGGTTGAACGAAGACATCTGCTTGTTGGTGGGCTTTCTTGAGTTAAGGGAATTTGTGGTGCTTGTTGAAAGAGCGTATAAGGCCGAAGAGTTGGCCAAAGAGAAGAAAAGAGCTAATATTGAGTCTCGGGACTCAAAGAAATGACAGATGGGGAAATCACATCAGTTATCGTCCAAGAGATCTAGAGAGTTTACTACTGGTCAAATGCTTCAGTGGGGTTTTTGAGGAGAAACAAGAGTAAGCATTACACGGTGTCTAAAGCCCAAACCACTTTTGTTGCGAGTATAGGTAGTGCCCGACCGAATAGGCCAGAGTGTTCGTAGTGTGGTGGACGACACTTCGGCGAGTGTTGAGGAAATAAATGTGGCTGTTTTAAGTGTGGGTCATTAGATCACATCATCAAAATTTTTCTTGAAATGGATGAGAAAGACAAAAAGCAAGATATGAGAGTGAGTAATGCTCCATCGAGGGGTAGACCATAGAAAAACCTAGGTAGCGAGTCTAGTAGCAGAGGTGTGCCTAAAGATTCTGCTGTGAGGTCTGAAGGTAGAGCGCCTAAAAAGACTTATGCCATTCGCACCTGCGAAGAGGTTTCATCTCCAGATGTGATTACGGGTACCCTTTCTATCTACAATATTTTTGTGGTAGCTTTAATTGATCCAGGGTCAACCTATTCCTATATGTGCATGAAATTGGTACCTAGTATCAATATGCATGTTGAGTCTACCGAGTTTTTAGTAAAAGTATCAAACCCATTAGGCAAGCATGTGCTAGTTGACAAAGTGTGTAGGAATTATCCCTTAACAATTAGAGGTAATTGTTTCTGGCTAACCTAATGTTATTTTCATTTGATGAATTTGACATAACCCTTGGTATGGATTGGTTGACTGCTCATGATATAGTGGTAAATTGTGGAAGAAAATTTATTGAGCTGAAATGTGAAAACGGAGATGTTCTTTAGGTTGAATCAGGTGAACTGGATAGCTTGCCTGTAGTGATATCTTCTATGTCGGCTTAGAGATATATAAAAAAAAGGGTATGAGTCATACCTCACTTTTGTTTTGAATACTCCAGTGTTTGAATTGAAGATTGAGTCAATGCCAGGGGTGTGTGAGTACCCTAATGTCTTTTCGAAAGAGTTGCCCTGATTACCCCAACTAGGGAAGTTGAATTTGGTATTGAGCTAGTTCCTGATACGACACTTATTTCGATTGTTCTATATAGGATGGCCCCGACAGAGTTAAAAGAATTAAAGGTCCAGTTGTAAGAGTTAACGGACAAGGGTTTTGCTAGACCGAGCTATTCCTCGTTGGGTGCACTAGTTTTATTTGTGAAGAAAAAAGATAGTTCAATAAGATTATGTATAGACTACCTGTAGCTCAATAATGTTATAGTTAAGAATAAGTACCTTTTGCCTAGAATTGATGACTCGTTTGATCAATTGGAAGGAGCCATCGTGTTTTCTAATATAGACCTAAGGTTTGGTTACTACTAGCTGAGAGTTAAGGAGTAAGATGTGCTGAAAATTACATTTCGGACGAGGTATGGTCACTATGAGTTCCTTGCCATGCCCTTTGGCTTGATGAATGCCCCTGTAGTATTTATGAATTTAATGAACCGCATTTTTTGACCCTATTTGGACAAGTTTGTCTTAGTTTTTATTGATGACATGCTAAGTTATTCCCGTGACGAGAGTGAGCATGTGGAGCATCTGAGGGTTGTCTTGCAAACTTTACGAAATAAGTAGTTGTATGCCAAGTTCAGTAAAAGTAAATTTTGGTTACGAAAGGTTAGATTTTTGGGACACATAGTGTCAGGTTATGGGATTAGAGTTGACCCGAGTAAGATCTTGGCTGTTTTCGAGTGGAAACCGTCGAGAAATGTATCAGAGATTAAAAGCTTTTTGGGTTTAGCGGGCTACTACAGATTGTTTGTAAAAGGGTTTTCTATGATTGTTACTCCGATGACAAGATTACTGCAGAAAGACGTCAAGTTTGAATGGACGGAAAAATGCCAACAAATGTTTGAGAAACTAAAGGCTTTGTTGACCGAAGCCCCAATTTTAGTGCAACCGGAACTGAGAAAAGAATTCGTAGTATATAGAGATGCATCCTTGAATGGATTAGGGTGTGCGCTCATGCAAGAAGGCAACGTAATAGCCTATGCCTCGAAACAACTAAAGCCACATGAGAAAAACTACTCGACCCCCGATTTAGAGTTGGCAGCCGTCGTGTTCGGAGACACCACTTGTATAGTGAGAAATGTCAGTTATTCACGGACCACAAAAGTTTAAAGTATTTGATGACCCAAAAGGAGTTAAACCTACAACAACGGGGATGGTTAGAGTTAATTAAGGATTATGAGTTAATAATTGACTACCACCCCGGAAAGGCGAATGTAGTCGCTGATGCTTTGAGTAGGAAGTCATTGTTCGCCTTGAGGGCCATTAATACTCAGTTGTCTGTAATTGATGATGGTTTGATCCTCACTGAGTTGAGAGCTAGACCAATGTTCTTGCAAGAGATTTGCGAAGCTTAGAAAGGTGATAAGGATTTGCACGCCAAGATGACTCAATACGAGACGAGTAATGAATCAAATTTTCAAATTGGTACTGGTGGTTATTTGATGTTCCGAGATAAAGTCTGTGTACCTAAGAATGATGAGCTTATTCAGAAGATTTTGAAAGAGGCACATAGTGGTTGTTTGTCTATCCATTCGGGTAGTGTAAAAATGTATAATAACTTGAAGAAAATGTATTGGTGGTTGGGCATGAAGAGAGACATATCGGAATTTGTTTCCAAGTGTTTAATCTATCAGCAAGTGAAGGCCGAACACCAAGTGCCTTCAGGTTTACTTTAGCTTGTGATGGTTCCTGAGTGAAAATGGGACTGCATCACCATGGATTTTGTATCAGGGTTACCTTTGACACCAAAGAAGAAGGATGCTGTATGGGTTGTTGTGGATACGCTAACCAAGTCGGCCCATTTTATACCAGTGCGTACCGTTTACCCACTTGAGAAACTAACCGATTTTTATGTTTCTGAAATTTTGAGACTTCACGGAGTATCCTTGTCGATTATTTTGGATAGAGATCCGAGGTTCACATCTCGACTTTGGAAAAAGTTACAAAAGGCTTTGAGGAAAAAACTGAATTTTAGCACTGCTTTTCATCCGCAGATCGATGGTCAGTCAGAAAGAGTAATCCAAATTCTTGAAGACATGTTGCGATGTTGTGTTCTCGAGTTTCAAGGTAGTTGGGAAAAGTGCTTACCGCTAGTCGAATTTGCCTACAACAATAGTTATCAGTCGAGTCTAAAAATGGCACCTTATGAGACTTTGTATGGGCGTAAGTGTCGAACGCTTTTATATTGGACCGAACTTAGAGAGAATCAGACACATGGGATCGACTTAGTCAAAGAGGTCGATGAGAAATTTAAGGTAATTCGTGATTGCACGAAAGTCGCCTCGGATAGACAGAAATCCTACGCGGATTTGAAATGAAAAAAGATTAAATTTCTTTTTGTTTCAAGTCGGTGATAAGGCATTTTTGAAAGTGTCTCCTTGGAATAAAGTCCTTCAATGCGGTAGGAAAAGCAAATTAAGTCCGCGGTTTATTGGACCTTATGAGGTGATAGGGAGAATTGGACCGGTAGCATACCGATTAGCTTTACCATCCGAGTTGGAAAATATCCATGACGTATTCCATGTATTTATGTTGCGCCGTTACCATTCTAACCCATCACACGTGATTTCACTAATAGAGGTTGAAATCTGATTAGATATGACCTATGGTGAAGAACCAGTTAAGATTTTGGATCGGGAGGTCAATAAATTGAGGAATAAAAGCATAGCAGTTGCAAAAGTATTATGGCATAGACATGGAGTCGAATAAGCTACATGGGAACCTGAGGAGACTATGAGAGACCAATACCCAAACTTATTCACTGATAAGATTTTCGGGGACGAAAATCTCTAAGGGGAGAATTCTAACAGCCCGATTTTGGGCTTAGTCGGAACAGTGGTTTTAGAACTACAAATTTGAGGTCGGAGAAATTATTTTTCAATATTATTTTATGTGTTATAGCATGATTATATGAGTGCATGGAAATTTTGGTGAATTAATTTACGCGATTGTGAGCTTAATTGCGTAAAAGGACTAAATCACATAAAGGGAAAAAGTTTTATTTTACTAGTTAAAGGTGTCAAATGGCTATGGAACTTAATGTAGAGGTAATGTGCAAATAGGCCAATAAATTAGTCATGGCCGGCCAAGAGAGACAAGAAAATTGAAAAAGTCAAAAGTAGGTGGAATTTTGTGGTTTATTTGACTCGAAATAATAAATTAGAAATAAAGCTTTCATCATTTTCATTTCTTCCCTACACCACCAAAATTCTCAGCCATACTAAGGGTTTTAGAAGCTCAAAATTTCAGCAACTCTCTATCCTTGCAAGTAAGTGATTTTGATAGCTTCTTTTGATAATTTTTGTACTTTTGGGACCCTTGTAGCATGAACTAGCTATTGAGGGGATTATTTTGCAAAATGGTTGAAAGTCTAGGGTTTTACCATGAGAGTGTTTATGTTGTTTGATGAAATTTTATGGAAGAAAATGAATATTGGTTGTTAAATAAACAACCTTTGTGAAAGGATTTCCATGAAAAATCATTAAAGGGACTATTTTGTAAAAGTTGTAACTTAGATAGTAATTGTATGAAATACTCAAAATTTGGAGCTACCCTAAAAGTAATAAAGGTTCGGCTAGGCTTTGTTAATAAGAAAATTTGATGAAAATTAATTTTCGAGCCTAGGGGTAAAATCGTCATTTAGTGAAAGTCTAAGGGCAAAACGTTCATTTTACAAAAATGTGAATTTTGGACAGTCTTAATTATTATGGTGATTAAATTAGTGATTTTTTATTATTCTAGATTAAGAAATATTAAATTCGAACCTAAACTAGGGGAAAGCCAAGCAAGTGGACTAAACCGATTAGTCGCCAACCTTTTTGTATACCGAGGTAAGTTGTGTAAATATTACAAGTCCATTGTGTTTATGCATGGATTAATTGACATGGCATAAAATGTTTAATTGTGATTATGAAATTGAATGATGAGAATGATATGGTAAAATCCCAGTTGAACCGTAGGAATAGATCGGATAATCATGACATAATACTAAGGTTATCCAAGAGCTAGTGTAAGACCATGTCTGAGACATGGCATCAGCATTAATGTGAGTGTTAGTGTAAGACCATGTCTGGGACATGGCATCAGCCTCGTTATGTGCCAGTGTAAGACCATGTCTGGGACATGGCATCAACACCGATATGTGAGAGCCAGTGTAAGACCATGTCTGGGACATGGTATCGACTTTGATTTGTGTCAATATAAGACCATGTCTGGGAGATGGCATCGGCACGGATAGAGGAGAGTCAGTGTAAGACTATGTCTGGGACATGGCATCGGCCTCGATGTATGAGAGTCACTGTAAGACCATGTTCGGGACATGGCATTGACTTTAACATGTGAGCCAGTGTTAGACCATGTCTAGGACATGGCATCAGCATTCTACCCTATGTATGAGGCTTAACGGATATCCTTGAATATTCCAATGGTTTAACGGGGGATTGATAGTTGATGTCAAGAATGAGAAATGTTATGATTATGTTGTGAGCGGTAAGGTACCTAAACAAAATTTACGAGGATTGAGCTCGATTTATGTTGTGTAAATTGTGTGGGTGGATGTAACACCCTTTACCCGAGTCTAACACCGGGACGGAGTACGAGGCATTACTATACTTGAACATGCTTAAGCTCGTAAACTTGTTCTATAAAATTTCTTTTCTTTTTAGAACTGTTCATTCATTCTCTTAGTAGCCTTATTATTGGCCTACAAGGGCCAAATCATACATTAGGTGTGTTTCAGAACTGGTTCGAGATCTTTCAAGCACTTATAAAATTTTTGCCTAAAACAGGGCCACACACCCGTGTCAGATAGGACACGCCCGTGTGGGCTGGCTGTGTAATTTCACACGCCCATGTCCCTAGCCCGTGTCGAATTTATTTTTAATTCCAACCTACAGGGGTTTTCACACGGCATGGGCACACGCCCGTGTCTATGGCCCGTGGTCCTCACACGGCCTAGACACGACTGTGTCAATTTCCCGTGGAGTATCCTAACTTAAACACTTTAAACTTCAGAGACACACCCGGCCAAAGCACACGCCCATGTGCTTAGCCCGTGTTCTATACTGACTTAGCCAATTTGGATGCAGGGGACACACGGCCTATTAAGACACCCTTAAGGCTGACCGTGTGTCATACATGACCTGGGCACACGCCTGCGTGCCCAACCGTGTGCATAATAATAGGCTATTTTCTAAGCCTTTTTTCCACCCTAAAACATGGTCAAATAGAAGGCCAATCCCAAGGCAATCATCAGGGCATGAGATACTCTATAATATCCCACAATTAAGGCGTTCAAATGCCAACATACCTACCATTCCCATCCATCATTACTCTACTTAAACATGCCATGACACACATTTCATAAAGTTCAACATTAATGCATAAGATGTAATTTAAGCAATATTAGGCCATTTTCAATAGGCCATTTCAATTTGACTTGAGTAACATTAGTCAACACATTTTGCCACACAAAATGACACTTAACAAAATAATCAATCATCCTATACATGCCATACATCAAAATAACTAATTTTACTATACCAAAATGGATGGCTTGATAGTGCGACTTCAAGCTCCGACTTTAATGATCCCTAAGCTAGTTCGGGAAACCTACTTGGAAGAGGAAAAATGAAGGGAGTAAGCACATATAATGCTTAGTAAGTTGCATGAATTAAATAGTAACAAAATCATAAAACATTATGTAAATGGATTATCAATAGTTTCACATTATTTCTTACTCATTCTCGTGACTTACTCAATTGCATACTTACTCATACTTTTTATGTTGTATTTCTCATGACAATGTACTTTAAATTTTCTCATACTTACTCGAATAGATATATATATATACACCTGCAACACTTAACATGAAACTTTACTCTTACTCATGGAATTTACTAACTTGTGAACTTTCTTCTAAAATTCTTTAGAATATTGAAGGATACCCGTAAGTCAATTCTCATGAAATGATGCCAATGCCATGTCCCAGACATGGTCTTACATGGGATTAAACATCGATGTTGATGCCATGTGTCGGACATGGTCTTACACGAGATCGTAATCTAATGCCTACGCCATGTCCCAGACATGGTCTTACAGGGGATCCTTATCTCGTCTCGATGCCGAAGCCATGTCCCAGACATGGTCTTACACAGGACCTTATCTCGGATGCCCATGCCATGTCCTAGACATGGTCTTACAAGGGATCACATCTCGATGCCAATGCCATGTCCAAGACATGGTCTTACATAGGATCTCAGTTCAGTGCCGATGCTATGTCCTAGACATGGTCTTATACGGGACTTACAAATTCTCATGATATGATTATGATATCCCTCGTATCATTCAAACTTGAATGTAATTACTCATTTCATGCTATCATTATTTCTTAATAGAAATTCATTTCACTAAATCTCATGGCATTATTAAATTATCTCAAAACTCATCATCATGAAACTTATACATGTTCCATATAAGCATCATAACAAGACTTCATTGTACATCATAATTTCATAGAATATCATCATAATTTACATAGTATAAAAGGTGGGTGGATGCTCGGTTTAGTCTACAACCTTACTCTTTCCTCGATTTCGGTCCGAGCTTTGTGTCTCTTGATCTAAAATGATAAATTTAACTTGCTTAGCACCCACATTTACTAAATAGCTCATAATTGACACCTTGGTAAAATTTACAATTTTGCCCCTAAACTTTTACATATTTGCAAAATAGTCCCTAGGCTCGTATTATGAAATGTATTTATTCTTTTGGTTACCCAAGCCTAGCCAACACTCACTAGTGTCCATAGAAACCCACATTGCTCATCAATTCATACTTTTACTACACACTTTAATAACTTTACAATTTGGTCCCTATTAGGGACTTTCATGCAAAATCACCTAGACAAAGGTGTTTACTGCACTTTAAACCTTTATTTTCTACCATTAGACATCAAATTACTTGCATGTCATGCATGGGTATATTTTTGAATATGAACCCTAGCTTAAATTAGTGGTAGAAATAGCTAGATTAAGCTACAGGGATTTCAAAAATTCGAAGAGCAAGGAAAACGGGGCTTGGAGACACTCAGTTAGTGCTTGAAATTGAAGAAAACCCTAGATATGGAGGACTTGTAAATTTTGGCTGGTAATGGAGAAGATGAGCCAATTTTTGGCTTATTTTCCCTTTTTATTACTTAAGGAAATGACCAAAATGCCCTTGTACCCTTTCTTTAGAATTTTACCCTTCCATGGGCATTTTTGTCCATAGTGCCAAAAATTGGTCCAATTGCTAAATGAGGACTCCTAATAATTTTTCTTATGCTATTTCATACTTAAATCTTCTAGAAACTCATAATTTGCATCTTTTGCAATTTAGTCCTAAAGGACAAATTAATCATTATTTCATGAAATTTCCTTCATGAAATTTTCTCAATATCATGCAAGCATACCATAACTCAAAAAAAATTATGGAAATAAAATTTTCTACTTTAGATTTGTGGTCTCGAGACCACTATTCCAACTAGGCCCTGATTCGGGCTGTTACAGTGGAAATGAGTAAGTTATGCCTATGAGTGTTTATGATTATGTACATATGATAATAAGTTATGAGTATGCTAATGCATGGTAAACAGTTGTAAATTATTTATATGCAACTTACTAAGCTTTATGCTTACCCTTTTTTCCTTTCCATTTTCTTATAGTGCCACCTAATTAGCTCGTGGAACAAAGAACGTCGGAGGCATCGATCACACTATCATTCGAAGCACTTGGTATAGTTGGCTTTTATAATTTGAGTAATGGCATGTATAGGAACTTAGTCTTTGGTTAAGCGTCATTTTGTTTTGAGCCAAGTGTGTTGGCTTGATTTGGAATACCCCATGTTTGTATAAAGCCATGGATATTGGCTAATATTTGTTGTTGATATATATATACAAATAATGATGTTTTTTTAGAATGGAAAAATGGTATGAATGAATAAGTACATGATTGAGTCACTTAAATATGTGATGAGGATGCATGAGTAATGTAAGGTGGTTGTGATGAAAATGACTTGATTGTGGACAGTTAGTGGTACATCCAAGTCATAAAATGTGTTGCCTGGAATTGGTATGTGTTTGATCTTGTTTTAGGGTGGCAAAAGGCTTGGTAGATAGCCTTATATTGTCCACACGGGTAGACATAAGGGTATATGTCTAGGTCGTGTGTGACACACGGTCTGCCCTACCGATGAATGGTCAGGCCATGTGTCCCTTGCACCTTAAGTTGGGAAAAATTAAATGCCCAGTAGACACGGTCGTGTGTCCCAATCGTGTAAAAGACACAGCCTAGTACACGGCGTGTGCCATGGCCGTGTGACCTTAAATGGTTGCTAATGTCAGAAACAAAATATCAAGGTTTTCACACACGGGCTAAGACACGGGTGTGTCATGGCCGTGTAAGGGACACGGGCAAGGGATACGGGCATGTGTCGGGCCGTGTGAAAACCCCTGTAGGTTCAATATTTGAAATAAAATCCACACGGGTGAGGGGCACGGGCGTCTCCTTCTATGTTTGGGCTATGTGAGCTACATAGGCCTTCAGCACTACCATGTTCTGAGGCCACATGAGTGTTTTGCCCATCCATACAGGCGTGATGCCCATCCACAAGGGTGTGTGCCCTGTTTTAATAGTTTGTCTCGAAAGTTTTCTGAGTACTTGGAATAGTCCCAAATCAGGTCTAAAGTGTGTTTTGGGTTTCGTAGGCCCATATTAGGGACTTAAAAGAAAAGTTTGAAAGGTTTTAAATTAGAATGAAGTTTATTGATCCAAGAATGCATGTTGCATGTGCATTAGTTAGGTAACGCCTCATACCTTGTCTTGTCGTCGGTTACGAGTAAGGGGGGTTACATGTAATCTTTATTCCTATATGAAACCTCGGATTGAGTTGGATACAGGAGGACTCTCAGGCGGAGAGGGGATGTTTCGTTGGAGTAGAGGTAAAACTCAGGCCGGTGCGACTGTAACACCACTAACCTGAATTCATCACCGGAACAGGGTTACGGAGCATTACCAGAAATTTTCGAACAGATAATAGACATTTCACAGCAAAATACAGTGCTCATACAGTATTCAAATTAAAATCAATTAAATTATCCCTTATGAGAGCCCTCAGGGCTCAAAGTATGCATTAGAATTGAGTCGGGACTAAACCAAAAACTTAGGAAATTTTTCATGAAATTTCAAAATTTTCCTTGGTACAGAGAACACACGCTTGTGTATTCAGTCACACGGCCAAATTACACACCCGTGTCTTAGGCCGTGGGATACTTGAGTAGGGCACACGTTCGTGTCCCTAACCCGTATAACTCTCTGACTTGTAATTTACTTAGGTGTAGAGGTCACACGGCCAAGTCACATAGCCGTGTGCTAGGCCGTGTGATCAATTCTAAATACTCTATTTTGAAATTTTAAGATACATGGGACACACGGCCAAAATTACACACCCATATGCTAGGCCATGTGTGAGACACAAGCTCGTGTCTCTGCTCGTGTGGACAGGATAAGGCTATATCCAAGTCTTATTCCTCGCCCAAATTTGTCTTCCATCAACATTAACACTTAAACACATTTCCAAACCATATCAAGATACTTAAACATACCAAAAATTTAAGTCTTATACAAGTCAATTTATACTCATATTTATCTAGATACCATGTTCACATTTGTACATATTGTATCAAATATGCTAATTTAATTCATTCATACATATCTCATTGTGTCTTCTATTAATCAATCATTTTCAATCATATACCATGATATAGTCTTTTATACATAAACACCAAAACATGTTCATAACTAGCCATTCCAATAGCTGGTCATTAACAAATATTTACATGCCATTCCTTAGCCAATTTAACATATACATGCCATTATAAGAACAATTATTTTACCTTAAATATCAAATTGAGTCGGTGGATAGTGTGAGTGATCTCCGTCAAGCTTCTGATTTACTATAGCACAGGGAAAAATAAAACAGAGTAAGCATATAATGCTTAGTAAGTCCGTATAACTTGGTAATTAACTTACCAACTATCCATATTTTAGATAAACATGTAAATCACAATCAATCATTTGATTCCAAGCCCTATCACATATTCTCATCATCCATGTTAGTAACGTATTTCATATAAACATTAAGAAACATATATATGAGCTCAATAATATTTGGATTCTCATACACATATGTTTTCCACATCATGTATTCATATAACATATATACAAATTATTTTCATGTTTTTTGGGTACATTCTATAATAATTCACCACGAGTTTTAGCCAAATAATCTCATACAATAGTCCTTAATCATGGATAAACAAAGTCATCAAGTATGATCCACATTCATGTAACAACCAATTTATGCATCATCATCTCAGATAATGTCATTTCCATGTATTCCATGTTATTACGGGCAATAGTTTGTTTTTAAGTCATACTATCTCATATAAACATTAAGAAACATGTATAGGTTCAATAATAACCAAATCCTCATATACATATACTTTCCACATAATGAATTTAAGTAACATATACAAATATACTCATGTATCTCAAATATATTTCCATAACTTTTTGTAATAGCCCGAATTTCAGTGATGTCAGAAATAGTGGTTTGAGACCACCAAATCTGATAAATTAACTCCTAAATTATATTATTTAATATTTATGAGCCAAATGTAGCTTTTAAAAGATTTTTGAAATAGTAAATTGTGTTTTATAAAGATTTATCTGGCCAAGAAATTGAGAAAAAGAGGTATCGAGATCTCGGTGATATAAACTGAGCCATAAATATTTTTATAAATATTTATGGAGTGTCAATAAGGTAGTATTAAAATTTTTCAGAAAATTTTAACGTTTTGGTAGTCAATTAAATAAAAAGGACTAAATTGAAAAATGTGCAAAGCTTTCTAAAGTGATTAAAGAGCTTAACAATTAAATAAGGCAAGACTAAAAGGGAAAATGGACCATTTTAAATGGCTGAGGCAGCATAGCATGAAAAAAATCAAAGATTCTTATGTGATCAGGACAAAATTGGAATTTAAACAAAAGTTACATGGCCAAAATTGATTTTAATAGTTTTTAGACCATTTCTTCTTCAATTTTCTATGCAAAAACACCATGGTAGAGCTATTAAGGCTGTTTTTCCTATTCTAGCTTCATGTAAGTTTAATTCTTGCTTTTTCTTGAAATTTCTATGTTTTTGGACTTTTACAATTAGGTTCGACTTACTATTTCATTAGTTTTTGATCTTATTGAAAGTTTTGAAAGATTCCATTGTTAATCTCAAATGATTTTAGTTATTTGCTGATGAAATTAAGATGTTAATGAATGTTTAAAGGTGTTTTATTAAAGAATTTTGGATGAAATCATATTTTAGGGATTAAATTGAAAAGTGTTTTATGGAAAATTCTAAAATTTCATGGAATTCATGGGCTTTTATTGATATGTATGAGAATAACTAGGCTTGGAACAAGGATTAAATTGCAAGAATTTTTTTTCCGAGCATAGGGACGATAGCATCATTTATTAAAAAGTTTAGGGGCAAAATGGTAATTTCGCCTAAAATGTGAGTTGGACTGAATTGAGTATGAATTATATTAAATTGATGTTAAAGTAGAGTTTTCTTATATAAGGTTCTATGTTCTTGATATGTTAGTGAAGAAAAATAAGAGAAAGTGATGGGAAATATTGTAGAGAAAAGAAATAAGGGTGTTTTGCATTAAAATAGTTTTGGATAGCAGCAGTAGTTTAACTTTGAATGATTTTGGGTTCCCCTGTTCTGACTTTGGAAAATCATAAAAAATTAGAAAAAAATAATTAGGGGCTTAAATTTATATGTTTAAATTCTTAATGAGTTTATTTTCAATAGAAACAAACATTGTACTAAGAGATAATTAATTTTTAGTAAGTAAAGGTCAAACCTGTTAAACAGCAGAATAAGGATAATTTTGAAGATTTTACTGTACTTATTGGCTAAACTATAAATTCTAAAAATTTTATGCTAGAAAAATATTTGAGTCTAGTTTTAAAAACATCAAGCGGATCTTAATTTGGAATTCTGTAGCTCAGGTTATAAATAATTTAGTGGCTATGAGTCAAATGGATAACTTTGAATATACATATAAGTAAATAGTGAAATTATAGGTAATGTTACTTATAAGCATGTTATATACATTAAGGATGTGGAATGGAGAGGAGGAGGACGAAAATATATGAATGTTCATCTAGCATGGGTTTACATTAGAAATGACTAATTTGCATATTTTAGGCTCAAAGATTAAATTGTATAAAAGTAAAACTTTAGGGGCAATTTTGTAAAAATTGTCAAAAATGACCAAATTAAAGGAAATGAATTATTTTATTATCTAAATAAATAAATCAAATGAAATTATTGATTTAGATCAAGATCGGGGGAGAAATCGGGGAAAATGGAAAATTACCAAAATGCCCCTAAATCTTGGTATTTTTGCAGTTTAGCCAGGTAAGTTCGTGTAACTTAATTGAGTGTGTAAATATGTTAAATTGAATGTTGTATTGGATTGAATGTAGAATATTAGTATATGTATATAATATAAATGATATGAATGCAAATAATGAACACATGCTCGGAAATATTTGAAAAGGGTTAAAGCCTGTGTGAATATTGGATTTCGATGGATAAATGTGATTTCCCAACTGGAAAGAGGTCTCGCATTTGTTGCAGAATGGATTTAGCTCAGACGAGTAATCCTGTTGACCTCAATAATGATAGGATTTAGCCTAGACGGGTAATCTTAATACAAGTCTCCTGAGCATATGTTGCAATTAGGATTTAGCCTGGACTGGTAATCCATATTAAGCTCTATAGAGTATTTGTCACTGAAAGGATTTAGCCTGGACTGGTAATCCTGCTATATGAGATGTGGCTCGAGAGTGTGCTCTTTGATAAGTGCCCTTGTGGGTACCCCTGGACATGAATTGATGGATTATTGATAAATATACCTCATGTACATTACTTGAGTATCCATCGATATTTCAAATAAATTCAACGGGCAAAATTATGACATGAAAAGAAATGGTTTTTATATATATCTGCCTGAAATACATGAAAATGATGTTACATAAAATATGGAAATATGAGATGATGATATATGAACATAGAATTTGTTTAATGAATATGTTCATATATGAGTATAGATTTGTACACCTCGATTGAACTACCTATGTGATTTTTGATATTTCAATTAACTAATGAACAAAGCTGACAGGAAGTATATACTGAACTTGAGACGAATTAATATGAAAACGTACTTGAAATATAGAGATATGTTTTGAAAATATTATAGGGATACAATATATGGAAAGTATGTGTGTACATGGAAATTTTATTGTCATTGAGCCCCAATATAATAAATGATGTATATGTGAAATATATGATTAACTATGATGGTAAGGATATATGTTAGGGCTTGTGATCAAAAGGATTGAATGTGCCAAGCATGTTAATATTGAAAATGAATGAATATAAATTGGAAGCTCGTTGGATTGAAAGCTTGGAGGAGATTACTCACATTATCCATCGGCCCAATTCGGTATATATATGGTAAATTAATTATGGTTATAATGGCATGTATAGATTGATAAGCCAATGTTGGCTTATAAATGTTTTAATTGTAACTAGCCATTGGTATGGCTCATATTTGGCATGTTTTTGAGTTGCATATAATTATAGTTTTAATATGCTTGATATTTTTTAAAATGAGTAAATAATGAAATGGTATAGGCATAAGGTTGATAGTTAAGGATTTTATAAGGCTTATGAATTTGCCTATACATGTATAAATGATTGAATGGTAAGTTTGGATACATAATCATATGAGTTGTTAAATTATATACAAGACTTAGTTAAGGCTTGGTTAAAATGTCTTAAATTGATTCTTAAATGTATTTCAAGTGTTGGTTAAAAAGAAAGACCAAATGGGTGAGACATAAGGCTTCGAAAATGGCCTTATTTTGTCCACACGGGTAGACACATGGGCATGTGTCTTGACCGTGTGTGACACATGGCTTGGTACATGGGCATGTAGCTTGGTCGTGTGTCCCTGTATCTTAAAAATTAGGAACAAAATGCCTAGAATTGAGCATACAGGCAGAGACACGGACGTGTGTCTCAACTGTATAAGGTACATGGTCTAGCATACAGGCGTGTGACTTGGTTGTGTGACTTCAATTTCTTCATGGGTTCCAAGTCAAAGAGTTACATGGGTTGGCGACATGGGCATGTGAAACCACACGGCCTGACCACACGAGCGTGTCCCTTATCCTTACTAGTTTTTAATGCATGTTTTAGGCCTCAAGGGTCCATTTAAGAGACGTTATGACTAATCTCAGAAAATGAATAGTGTTTGACTTGATTTATCTGTACATGTTCTATAAAACTCCAGTAATGCCTCTAACCTTGTTCCGGTGACAGATACGGTTTGGAGGTGTTACACTTTTCATCTCAAGTTCAAATTATTTCATGACAGGAATTTGCTCATTATTCAACTGAAATATTGATAATCACATAGATAATACACTCGAGATGTACAAATCTATTCTCATAGATGAATATATTCATCAAACAAATTTCCATGTTCATATATCATAATTTCATACTTCCATATTTCATAAAACATCATTTTCATGTACTTCAAGTAGATACATGTACAAACTCATTTTTTTTAATGTTTGGATTTTATCCGTTGAATTATTGAAAATATCGATGGATACTCAGGTAGCATACATGAAGTGTACAAATTAGTAAATCCGTCAATACATATTCAAGAGTATCCATTTTTGTAACAGCCTGAATTAGGGTTAGAATAGTGGTTTCGAGACCACAAATCCGAAGTAGAAAATTTCATTCCATGATTATTTTTGAATTTATGGCATGAGAGAAAATTCCATGAAGGAAATTCCATGAAATAGAGATTAATTTGTCCTTTAGGACTAAATTGCAAAAGATGCAAATTATGAGTTTCTAGAAGGTTTAAGTATGAAATAGCATAAGAGAAATTATTAGGAGTCCTTATTTGGCAATTAGACCAATTTTTAGCATAATGGACAAAAATGCCCATGGAAGGGAAAAAAATCAAAGAAATGACCTAAGGGTATTTTGGTCATTTGGTTAGTTAAAGAAATAAAAAGGAAAAAAGAAGCAAAAATGTGTCCATCTTCTTCCCCTAAGTGTTGAAATCTCGAAGCCTTCCATAGCTAGGGTTTCTTTCATTTTCAAGCTCCAAGTAAGTAACTCCAAGCCCCGTTTTTCATGCTCTTCGTATTTGTAAAATCCTTATAGCTTAATCTAGCTATTTTTACCACTAATTTGAGCTAGAGTTCGAATTCAAAAATATACCCATGCATGACATACAAGTAATTTGATGTCTAGTGGTAGAAAATGAAGGGTTAAAGTGTAGTAAACACCTTTCTCTAGGTGATTTTGCATGGAAGTCCCTAATAGGGACGAAATTGTAAAGTAGGAAAATGTGTAGTAAAAATATGAAATTATGAGTAATTTGGGCTTTTATGGACACCAGTAAGTGTCGGCTAGGCTTGGGTATCCAAGAGAATAAATATATTTCATTATACGAGCCTAGGGACTATTTTGTAAATATGCAAGAGTTTAGGGGCAAAATTGTAAAATTTTCCCAAGTGTCAGTTATGAACTATTTGGTCAATGTGGGTGCTAAGAAAGTTAAATTTATCTTTTTAGATCAAGAGACACGGAGCCTGGACCGAAATCGAGAAAATAGTAAAGTTGTGGACTAAACCGAGCATCTACCCACATTTTGGACTCGAGGTAAGTTGTGTGTAATAATTTAGCTCTTATGTCAAGTAAATTCATTATAATGATATTTATGAAATTGTGTTATTCCATGAAGACATGTATATGCTCTTGTATGAGTTATGTTAAATTTCCACGATATTGATGTGTTGAGGATATGTATGAGATTCATGAATTTATTGATGTGAAATTCTACCAAGAAGTGATGAAATCATGAAAAAAGAAATTTCATGCAAGATAAATTGATACGAAGGGTACCGTAGTCATGTCATTGAGTATTGTAGGTCTTGTATAAGACCATGTCTGGGACATGGCATCGGCACTAAACTGAGATACCATGTAAGACCATGTCTGGGACTTGGCATTGGCATCGAGATGCGATCCCCTATAAGACCATGTCTGGGACATGGCATGGGCATCCTAGATGAGGTCTTGTGTAAGACCATGTCTGGGACATGGCTTCGGCACCGAGATGAGATAAGGACCCCTGTAAGACCATGTCTGGACATGGCATGGGCATCCTTTATGAGATCCCGTGTAAGACCATGTTTGGGACATGACATTGGCATCATTTCATGAGATTGACTTATGGGTATCCTTCGGTACTTTTAAAAGAAACTTAGATGAGAAAAATATTTAAGTTGATAAGTTTCAAGAGTAAGGCTAAAGTTTTATGTCAAGTATTGTAGGTTTACATACGAGTAAGTATGAGTAATATAAAGTACATAGTTGTGAGAATTACAACATGAAAAGCACGAGTAAGTATATGATTGAGTAAGTTATGAGAATGAGTAAGAAGCTACATGAAATTCATGATATTTGTTTAAGTGATGTCTCATGATTTTATTGCTATTTTGATTCATGCAGCTTACTAATCATTTTATGTGCTTACTCTTTCATTTTCCCTCTCCATGTAGATTTGTCGAAATTAGCTCGGGGACACTATAGTAAAGTTAGTCTTTTTGTTGTATGGCATGTATAGGATGTTGAATTGTTTTGATAAGTGTCATTTTGAAACAACTTTGTAAATCAGCTAATGTTGCTTAAGTGGCATTATAAAATGAAAATGAAATCCATGTTATGCAAGTTGGCATGTGAGTGCCTCAATGATGAGTGTTATAATGTATGTTTATATATTGATTGGAAAGTTTATAGTTTGTATTGTTCTAGTTCAGTTTCAGGGTGGCAAAAAGGCTTGGAAAATAGCCTATAGTTGTCCACATGGTTGGGCACACGGGCGTGTGCCTAGGTCTTGTGTGACACACGGTTAGCTCCTATGGGCATGTTAATAGGCTGTGCGTCCCCTGCATCCAATTTTGTTAAGTCAGTATAGAACACGGGCTGAGCACACGGGTATGTGCCTTGGCCATATGCACCCCTGATGATTATAGTTATTAAGTTAGAATGCTCCATGGGTTGTTAACACGGTCGTGTCTAGGCCGTGTGAGGGACACGGGCCATAGACACTGGCGTGTACCCAAGCTGTGTCAAAACCCCTGTAGGTTGAAAATAAGATAAATTTGACACGGGCTAGGGACCTGGGAATGTTCTATCCCACACGGACGTGTGGCCCTGTTTTAAGCAAAAATTTTCTAAGTGCCCAAAAGTTCTTGGATCGATTCCGAATTGCACTCGATGCATGTTTTGGGCCTCATAGGCCTATGATAAGGTTATGAAGAGAATGAATGAATTGTTTTTAAAAAGAAAAGATATTTTATAGCCCAAGTTCACGAGTTTACTCATGTTCAAGTACGGTAATGCCTCGCACCCTGTCCCGACATCGGACTCGGGTAAGGGGTGTTACAATTTTGGCACTTAATCAGGAAACACACTCTCGAGCCACATATCACATAACAGGATTACCAGTCCAGGGTAAATCCTATCTCCATCATATGCTCACAAGAGCTTAATTAGGATTACCAGTCCAAACTAAATCCTTTCTGTAACATATGCTTAGAAGGGCTCAATTAGGATTACCAGTTCAGGCTAAATCTTAATTGTAACATATGCTCGAGATGGGTTATATCTGGATTACTCGTCTGGGCTAATTCCTATCTATAATGAGGTCAATAGGATTACTAGTCTGAGCTAAATCTCATCAGCAACAAATGCAAGACCTCATTCATTTCGGGAAATCACATATCCACCTATTTTTCATTATTCAAACAAAATTTGACATTTATCAGGCAATTGTCAAGTATGTGATCAATCTCATATATTTATGCAATTATGCAATTCAAATGTTCACATTCAACTCAAGCATAAAAATAACATTTTTATCATTTATCACTTATCGGGTATTATCATTTATTTCAAGCACTTTCATTTATCGAGCTTTAACAAATCTGTGATCATTTCACATATTTATGGCATTTATACAATTTACATACAAAACATTCAATTCCAGTATATAGACATATACAATTTAATTATACGAACTTACCTTAATAAGTGTTCTTGTACATAAAGTCTACTAATCCGACATTTTCTCCTTTCCTCGTTCTAACTCCTTATTCGGTTTATTCAGATCTATACGAGTAAATTTAACATCAGTTTACTGTAATCCATACTCAATATAGTTCAATTTACACATTAGGTAAAATTACCATTTTGCCCCTAAACTTTAATAAATGGCGATTTCGTCCCTAGAGTCGGAAAATAAAATTCATGCAATTTAATCCTTGTTGCGAGCCTAACCGAATCTTTCATATAATATTTACAGCCCATACATTTCATAAAAATCAGAAATTTTCCATGGATTTCTCCTTTTTTACAATTTAGTCCATAAATCAAGTTTTCATCAAAATTCACTTTATAAAAGTTGTTTATATATCAACAACCTTTCATTTCGTACCATAAATTTCATATTTTCAGCATATTCATCCATGGTAAAAATTCTATACTTTGATATCTTTTCAAATTGATCCCAAAATAAATAGATTAAGTTACCCTGATCTCAAAAATATAAAAATTACTAAAAATGGGGCTTGAATACTTACCTAATTAGACCAAGAAAGCTTGCTTTCTCTTTCCTAGGGTTTGCATGCAAAATATTTAGGGAAGATGATGATAAATGATGATATTTTCATCTTTTATTATTTATCACCTTTTTTTTTCATTCTTCCAATTTTATCCTTTTCTTTAATTTTATTTTCCATGGTCTAATTACCATATAAGGACCTCCAATTTAAAGTTCTATAGCTATTTAATCCCTTTAGCTATTAGAACTATAAAACTTTTGCACATTGTGCAATTTGGTCATTTATAAATTTAAGCGTGTAATTGGTAAAATTTCTTTACGAAAATTTCACAAAACATTGTTATCATGTTATAGACCATAAAATAATATTAAAATAAAATTTCTTTTTGAAATTAGATTTGTGGTCCCAGAACCACTATTTCGATTTCTCTAAAAATGGGTTGTTACAGCGACAATGATTATTGTTATTAATGAGTTGTTTAATAATGAAAATCTTTGCTACCCCAAAAAGGGCATCACCTTTACTCCACTGCCACAGTCAATCCCCCTTTGAAAGTTGTCTTGTGTCCAAATCGGCCCTGGGTTTTGGATAAGAAGGAAGGTTCAAGATACTGGTTTTGGAGGAAATAAAGAAAAATAATAAGTTGATTAACTGGGAAGCCCCTTAGGTTTTCCCTATGATTATACCTTCAAACTTTTGTATGGTATTTATAAGGTATCATCTTTGGATATCCAAGAAGCTTAAACTCGTGATCGTATAACGATCGTCAACTAGCCCCTTAGTTATACTCTAACCCATGACCACATTTTTGGGAAATGTGCACAACAAACATGTAACTGTTTTCTATTTATTTAAACGATGAATAAATAAATAAAGTTAATTTCACATTTTACTACTATTTCTTTTGTATTTCTTTTTTTTTTTTATTTTTTGCATGCATAGCGAAATTGTGGCAAGCAAATATTAGCTCATTGATTGTCTAAGTTCAAACTAAAGATAAGTGGAATTGTAAGAATGTTTGCATTGCGAGAAAGATAACTTACTTCAGTAGATAATCTAAATGAGTTCGTAATCCCGTAAAAGAATCAAAGTGAACATTTGATTCAAATATTAAGAAGGATTATTATGTCATCTACAACTCCAATTGGGGAGATGGCTAGTCTTAGCTATCGGATCAGTTGACACCACGAGTAGAGACATAGATGTATTCATTGGTAGAATGATACATTGTATTGGACCCAAGATGAATTAATTCTAAATCCGTTTATAGATTAATTCACCTGTGACGTTCATGATGTGATTTACCTAAATCTTGAGTTAGTCACTGACCATGCGTATGCAACTCGTGTGCTTTGATATAAGTGGAGGCTTATGCTCTAAAGGTAATCGAGCCCATAATAGGTATGTTTGGTACATGACGTGTGTATGGCATAACTTTAATAGAAAAAGTGGAATTCATAGCTCAATTAAAGAGTTAATGATATCCTCTCAAAGCATTATGTGGATTGATAAATATGGAACGTGACCACGGGTTGCTTGTTCTCGAATGAGCAATTTATCACAGTCATTTGTTGACAGTGATCATATTAATCATGAAGAAGACACAATGGTGATAATGAGATAAAATATGATTGTATTGAGTGAACAGATTTAACTTAAAGGAATCAAGTATATCATATGAGGGTAACACACACATGACTAGGTCATTGGACAAAACAATTTGATAAATTGTTTTCGTAAAGAGTATACAATAAGGAATTTTCAATCAAGGTACTTCTTGTTGACTGACTCCATGATTAAATAATTGCAAATTATCAAAACAATACTTTTGGACATAATTCTAATTACTAGAGCCTAATTGTATATGTCTGATTGGTCCTTCCACTAGCTCAACAAAAGCTTGATCAGACTGCATTTGAATTAGAAGAAAATTCTATGACTTTGGAAATAATTTAATTGAGTTGATTTATTCGATGTGGAATTAAATAGGTGGTTGTGTAAATTGTTCAACTAGTGAATTTGATTACAGACATTTCTTGAAAAGTTAATTCAGAAAATCTAACTGATTTTTGGGAAAATTAATTTTGATCAAAGAAAATCAAATTAATTAAAACTAATATGATATTTTTGGATATTAATTCTCAAGTCAGGCAATTGACTTAATGTGTAATTGAACTTGAAAATTGGACCTGAGATCGTAAATTGGGCTCGAGAGCCCAAGATCGAGACCAAAACCCAAAAATTAGTCAAATCGAGCTCGATATGTGAAACTGGGCCGACGGTTCAACTAATGCTAGACCGGACCGGTTCGGTTGTCACTAACCCAGACCGAACTGGCTCGAGGTGCTGTAAAGGTGTCACACCTGCATCACCAGACACGGTGGTTTTGGTGGTTGTGATGGCGACATTCTGGACACCGATAGTGGTTGGTCTTGGGTGGTTGAGCAATGGAAGAGTTACACTCCTACTGGAACTCTACTAGAGAATTTGATTTTAGATTAACTATTCCAAAAATAATATTATTTTAATAGTAAATTTAATACTTAATAGTATTTTATTAATTTAATATTAAATTGATTATCTTAATTTTAAATTTAATTTAATGTTTGTCTTGTAGATAAATATTCTATTATTTTAATAAGATTAAATTTAATATTAAAGTGATTAAGCTTAATCATAATTGAACTCTCTAAACTCTCTCTATATAAAGAGAGCCTTGGGTCATTATTTTACACAAACTTGAATTTAAAAAAAAGTTGTAGAGATAAAATTCTCTGAAAAGATTATTTTAGAAACTTTCTAGAGATATTTTTCTAATTTACAACTTGACCTAAAAGGTTAGAGAAATTATGAAATTAACCCACTTGTAAATTTTGTGAAAAATTTTCTAATTCAAAGTGAGCCCACACTCGACAGACGTGAGATTGAGAATAGCAGAGAAGACTATTCGGTGGAAGTGCTTATCCTAGATGAATCGAAAATGTACAATTTTGATTAAGTATTTATTATTTTAGATATCACAACCAAGATCTTATTTTGGAAAAAAGTTTAAAACTTTGGTTTTCCCTAAATTTATTTTCTTCTACGTTTTTGAAACCTGTTTTTTCTGACAATTGGTATCAAAGCCAGGTTGTGCTTTATCTATATGTATAAAGAGATAATCAAAATAAATTTCTCTTCTTCTTGAATGATTTAATTACATAGAAAGTGACATTCTTTAGATCTTATGCATGTTTTGAGTTATATATGGGAATAAATGAGATATTATACATCTGTTATATAATTGGTTTTTAATTTTCGAGGTTGTGGTTCTTAAGAAATAGAGCATGGACTATCATCTCCACGTAGGGCTATTTTTTTATAATTCATAAAATTCTTATGAGCCGGAAACAAACATATAACTTAGATGTAAATTTTCCAAAAGAAGTCCATGACGAGGAAAACATGTGATGAGGGTTGAAGATCTAAGGAACGTCTGGTCGCAAAAAAAAAATATGTAAATTTATTTTCTAGAAATAGAACGATGGAAACCTTGGTTGACAATTTTATTTTAATTACCTATCTCATTATATATCTGTTTTATAATTGTTTATAATATTTATATTATGTAATATTATAATTATGATATATATATATGTATATATATATGAGATGATCCACAGTTGATCGATTAAAAAAATAAGAAGTGTGATATTGAGAAAATACATGTGTTGTATTGTTCAATTAACTTCTTTAGGTTATTTGATAAATGTGAGAAGTGTGATAATGAGAATGTACATGCCTAGGATTTGCTCTGGCTAGGAAAGACTTGGTTTTTAAACAGTCAAATTTGACTCACCTCCCTTTCCTAGGACCCTACCTAGTGCACGGTTCACATGCACTTCTTTGAATTTTCCCTTAAAAGAAACTATGGAGAATCAAAATTGCTCCTTTTTTTGATTGATTGATTTTAGTGAACGAATGTGAATTTGATTGATTGATTCTAGTGAATGAATGTGAATATTGTAAAATTGCCATAACATGCCATGCAAATATTGAAAGCATGTCATTTAGATTAGGTAAGAATGCCACTAGAACTATTGTATGATCATCCTTGAAATTTGGGATAAAAAAACCTTGCATGTTTTTAATATATTGAATGGGAGAAGGTCCTTAAAAATTACCTATGGCCTACATTGATGGTCCCTAAGTGATAGCATGATAAAGTTTCGAGTCGGTTCCTACCTTGGCCGCACCCCAAGGTAAACTTTATCATGTGGGTTCACTAGATGGGATTTTCCTTTTAAGGACAACTAGTCATGCTTGACTTTTAGAGAGATTGTCCCAAGATGACTCAAAAATGAGAGCATGTTCATGAAAGATGTTGAGTCAATGGTTACACACTCAAGATCATCTCTTATTAAATAGTTTCCCAAGAAATGATATTTAAGCTAGAGATGATGGTCAAACGTTAAACCAATGTTAGTTCATGTGGAGTCTTCAGGATTAAGATTCACGAATTGATTGGATGTATTCTATGTTCTTGCTAGTTAATCATGGGACCTCAACGCAACATGTTGATCGGTGTGAGAATGATCGTAGCAACAAAATTTTTTTCAAAGGGATTACATTTGAGAATGGAAACAAAATTTGTTAATAGTTCTCAATTGTGAGAAACACAAATTTATTCTTGATGAAAGTGCCCTCTTGAAGCTTAGCCCAAAGCGAGAAACCACTAGAGAGATTTTGACTCGATTAGTTGATGTTATATGTTAGCGAGCATGAGTAGTGTGTTGCAAAAAATAACGCGATAATTTTTGTACTACCAAAGATATTATGATAAATTTGGAGGATTTGCTCAAAGGCCAAGTTGCATTGGCCTGACACTCCGCTATTACAAATTTGATGAATTCTCAATAGAAAATCGATACTTTGGTCAAAGAACATATGCATAAGCTTATGGGATTCTTTTGTAGAAGCATAGGACAATGCGGCTAAACTAGATGTGAACATTCAAATTGAAATAGTGTTCAAATCCTTAACCAAGGAGTTTACTTGTTTTAAGGCTGTTTACAACTTGGGCAATAAAGAACTTACCTTGACTCAGCTTATGAAGGAATTACAATCCTATGAGTTGATACTGAATGGTGGCAAGCCGATTTAGGAGAAACCTAAAGCAAACTTAGTTGTGGACCCCTCGTCCTCTAAGGGGAAGCAAAAAGTTGAGGGAAAGAAGAGACCAACTAAGTTTTTGCTTCCACTTGGTTTTGGATAGGAAGAAGGCTAAGAAGTAAAAAAAAAAATCCTAAAATGACCAGATGTTTCTTCTACAACAGGAAAGGGCATTACAAATCAAACTGTAATGAGTATTTGGATTACCTAGTCAAAAACGGAAAATGTATGGAACTCTTTGTGGTTGAAGCTTTCTTAGTGGAAGGATCAATTGACAATTGGGTTATCGATTTTGGAGCCATTAACCATGTTTGTGTTTCTTTACAGGGGTTTAGCAAAAAGAGAAGTCTGCGTGATAAGAGCCTCTCATTGTAGACCGGAGATAGGAGCTTTGTTTGAGTCGAAGCAATAGGAGAAGTTATTTTACACTTTGATAATTTTAGAAAGATTGTTTTAAATAACACGTTTTTTGTACCTAATTTTAAGAGGAATTTAATTTTTATACCATGTTTATTTTATGGTGGTTATACCGTGACATTCAATAAAGGGATTGCTATTCATAAAAATCGTTCTTTAATCTGTAATGGATGGATTGTAAACAATCTTTACTTTATCAAACCAAATAACTATTCGATGTTTCAAATTGAAATAGAGAATAAAAAACTTAAAACTTCTCACTCTAATGAGGGGTACCTATGACACTTAAGACTTGATCATATTAACCAAGAAAGAATCACTAGACTTGTGAAAGATTGTCTCTTAAGTATGCTTAAGGAAGTTAGTCTTCCACAATGTGTATCTTGCTTGAAAGCTAAAATGATTAAGAGGTCTTTTAATGCGAAAGGTACGAGGGGCCAACCAACCTTTAGAACCTGTGCACATTGATGTATGTGGTCCCATGAGCATCAGTGCTCGAGAAAATTACGATTATTATGTGACTTTTATCGACGACTATTCTTGGTATGGATATGTGTATCTAATGCACTGTAAAAGCAAAACCTTTGATAAATTTCAAGAGTTTTGTGTGGAAGTAGAAAAGCAATTAAGTTTATCCATAAAGAATATTTGGTTTGATCAAGGTGGAGAATACTTGTCCGACGAGTTCTTAGGATACCTCATAGAGAATGAGATTTTATCCCAATTGACTATGCTGGGCACTTCGTAGCAAAATGGCCTAGCTGAGAGAAGGAATAGAACCTTACTTGACATCGTTTGTTCGATGTTAAGATATTCACAACTTATTACTTCTTTCTGGGGATATGCGATACAAATGACTTGTTATATTTTGAATGGTATGCCAACCAAGTCTGCTTGTAAGATAGCTTATGAACTATTGCATGGAAAGAAACATGTTTTAAATCACTTTAGAATATGGGGTTGTCCAACACATGTTCTGGATAAGGATGCAAAGAACTTAGATGCAGGGACGTAATTGTACATATTTGTAGGATATCCAATAGGAACAAAGGGATGATTATTAGACAATTCGAAAGATAATATGATTAAAGTTTCTACTTATGCTACTTTCCTTAAGGAAAGCTACGTGGATAACTTTAAGCCTCAGAGTAAAGTGGTACTAGAGAAACTTTTGGGAGTGGTAGAACAATCACCAAGTTCAATTCTCGATAAAGTTGTAGAAAAACTTGTAAAAGATCAACAATATAGAGGAATCTGTCATAGTGAGAGAGTTCTAAGATACCGAACTACTTCATCTATGATGGTAGTATTTATAATACATAAGTCAATCATGAGGATGATGATCTACTCACTTATGAGGAGGCTATGCAGGATGTTGATTCCTTTAGAAATAGGCCATGGATGCCTAGATGGATTCTATGAAATTCAATATGGTGTAGGAACTTGTAAACTTACCAGTTGGGATTAAACCCATAGGGTGTAAATGGATCTACAAGAAGAAGAGAAATGTGGAAGCGAAAGTGGAAACATATAAAGCTAGAATTGTAGGGAAAGGCTACATATAGAAGGAATGCATCGATTACGATAAGACCTTCTCTCTGGTAGCCATGCTCAAGTCTATCCACATACTGTTATCCATTATCGTTGCTCTCAATCACAAGATCTAGAAAATAGATGTCAAGATAACATTCTTGAATGGCTATCATGATAACATTCTTGAATGGCTATCATGATGAGACCATTTACATGGCTTATCCCATTGACCATGTTGTCAAAGGAAATGAGTAGAAAGCTTGCAAACTGCTAAGATCCATTTATAGGCTTAAGCAGACGTCCCACTCATGGAATAAAAGATTTGATCAAATGATCAAGACTTTTGGATTTGAGAAAAATGCTGAAGAACACTGTGTTTATAAGCGTATGAAGGACAAAAAGGTGGTTTTCCTCATTTCGTATGTCAATGATATTCTACTTATCGGAAATGATATAGGAGAATTAGCTCAACAGTTTAGCAAGAAGGACTTGGGTGAAGCTAGTCATATTTTTGGAATTTGAATCCTTAGGGATCAAAAGAATAAAACGATAGCTCTATCTCAAGGTTCATACATCGATAAGGTACTGAAACATTTTGCAATAACCGATGCAAAGCCAAGTGTTCAGCCGACTGCATCAAGTTTTCATCTTTCTTTAGATGAATGTTCTAAGACAATGGAAGAAAGAGAGCATATCAGTAAGGTTTCATATGCTTCGACAGTTGGAAGCCTTATGTATGTGATGTTTTGAACATGTGCAAATATCTATTTTGTAGTAGAAATGTAACACCCCTAACCCGTAATCTATCGCCTGATTAGGGTTACGAGGTATTATGAACAACCAAAAAATCACAAATTGATACACATTTATAAATTATACATCATCATTCCATCATCAATCCCATTCATAAAGTCCCTTTAGAAGTCTATAAGACCTTAAACAAGCATAAGGAATGAGTCAGGACTAAACTGATAACATTTGAAACTTTTACGAAACTTATAAAAATCTTCCTTTAAAATAGGGCACACACTCGTGTGACTGGGCCGTGTGTCCTACACGATCGTGCCCCACAACTTACCTTAGCCCCTGTGCAACACTGACTAGGGTTAGACACGCCCGTGTGTCCAGCCCTTATATAATCTTGAGTTGGCCACATGGTCACCAGAAACGGCGTGTGTCCAGTCTGTGTGCCATACTGTAACACCCTAAACCCGGCGCTGACGTTATGGCCAAATCTGGTGTGTCACATGGACGATAAATTCAAAGTCAATTAATTAAATAAAAAGTTTCTTTAATTTCAAAAGACTATTTTAAATTTTTGGACATTGAGCGAAATCAGGTTAAAATATTTTGTTTTTTTATAAGTTTGAAAATGTATACATAAAAATGCCAACCATACTTGTTGTATTCAATTATTTGAGGATATTTTAATATTTGAAACATTACGCGAGATTTATTTGAAAATGTTCGTTATTTGTTTTGAAAACCCGTATATCCTAATCTACCGGTTTAAAACAAGTTAATAGTGCAACAACATAAAGATAGCAAAAATACCCAAAATGGCCTTATTACAAAAATAATACCCGAACTAAAATAAAATAAAACAAATTCAAAAGCAGAAATCATGTGGCCACCCCGAGTCCTCACAGCTTCAAATCATCTATGGTTGGGGGTTACCTGCAGATTTAAAATAAAAGGTGAGTTTTCGAAAACTCAGTATGTAACACGCCCAACCAATAACATAGAACAGACATGCAGAACAGACTGGGCCAAAGCCCTATTTAGAAATAGATCAGTTTGGGCCTTGGCCCTATTCAGAAATAGAGTGGGCCCAAGCCCATTATGACTACAGAACAGTATAAGTATGAAAAACCCAACCCAATCCAACCATCACACCACCCGTACTGGCCCATCACACCATGTGGGGATTAACTCAACCCGCCCAGCCCACACACCAATATTAAGCCAAGCTGCTAATTACAGATATCGTGGCAGTGCCACTAGATACAGAATACGTGGCAAAGCCACTATAAAGAATTACGTGGTAGAGCCACTGTAACAAAACTTCCTCTATAATCATACCCAACCCCCATGCAGAATCACACATTGTAATCAAATATAACATGCATACTTATTAACCACATAGATACAGTAATATATCTTAAGCAACCTATCTATAAGGGCTAGCACGATATCCTAAATAGGGAGGAGGTTCAGCCAACAAAAAAGGAGAGAAAGGTGGTCAACGAACACTCAAAAGTGAGACAGAGGTTTGGCTATAGAGCAAATCGATTTCAACTCACTAAATGAGAATGAAAAGATCAGAGAACAGAGGAGATTCGACAGGATAATGGCAGAGAGAAGAGAACAAGATTCAGCTTCCAAAAAAAGAAAAATGAAGAGCAGGGTTTAGCTAGGAATAACGTAAGAGGAGAGAAGAGAGAGTAAGTGTAACACCCCTAACCGTTTCCATCGCCAGAATAGGGTTCAAGGCATTACCAGTCGGAACGTAACATTTTTCAATAGACGTGCATAAAACTATCATAGCCTCTTTTACAAATTATTTTTCAACATAACTCGATAACATAACTAGCCACATATTTCATAAAAAATATATATACACATTACATCACAATTATAAAAACATAGTCGTATCATCAAAATCATATGCATATATATCATGCCCCTTACATATTTATATAAACATGATCAAAACACTTAAGCTTAAATATCAATTAAGCCATTTTGGCATAGCTCATATTTACAAATCCCAAAATCAAACATATTAACTAGCCTATACATGCCATCGGTTCAAGTTCAGATTTATAAAATACCAAAGACATTTGATAGTGTGATAGGATTCTCTGATGATTCTCGAGCTCGTAACTTGAATTTAAAATCTATAAAACAAAGGTAAACAGAAACACACAGTAAGCTATTTTAGCTTAGTAAGTTGTAAATAATATAACAATTAAATGATGATATCAATTCAATTAAATAAAATTACGAAATAAATTAGCTTTATCACTTTTACACTCAAGCTATCAAGATTCATATGTTTTACATTTTTTTTAACAACACTACCATGGTCGAATACTCATGGTCAAATTACTTATTTATCAACCAACCTCAAAAGTTGAAATGTCTGTATGCATTTAACTAAATGTACATACACTTATGTACACCATCTCAAAATCATAATACATATATAATCGTATACTTGTATTAGCCACTTGATCAAATAAACATAGTACTGTACACTTATTTATAGACTAGCTTCCATAATGTTCATATCATTCAATTCAATGAGATCGAAACATACCGTTATAATCATAAACATTTCCAAAATTACAACAATCTCCCAATTCTAATTAGCTGAAATACTCTTGTATAAATAACATAATTATAAATTCATCTTCACTGTCGAATATAAACATTTATATATAAAAGCACATAATTAATAAATATAACATCACATTTACATAGTCCTTGACCGAATATACATATATCCATTTACCCAAGTATCGTTCAATTTCAATGCCATAGTATCATCTAATATTCAATGCAAATATACTCACACGCATATGCTCATAAACTAATCTCTAATGTCATCTTCTTACATATAATGTGTATCCAAATTTACTTTGTAACACCTAATTTCAACTTTCCAAATTCATATCATATATACTCCGCCACAAAAGATTTCTGTATTTTTCAAGTTTACATTCTTCTTATTTAGCCAAATGTACAATGGCATCCAAAATCACATATCAATATTGACATACATATATGTACAAATAACATATCATTCCATCTATCTAAATCATTTATCTCACTTTTTCTTACTCATTCATGCATCTCATATATGTTAATATCAACCTCATAGGTTTAGATACATACGTGCACTGCTATGAGCTTATACGTAATTACTACAATCCATGCCAAGATATTAGCTTGCTCAATCAACTTTGATAATTTATTAGATCCACTGCATAGTGCTAAATATTTAGTCTAAAACTTTAAAGAGCCCGCACACTTAGTGTTTGATATACACTTTCCCTAATTTTCCATTCGCACACTTAGTCTTCAATAAATATATACACCCTTAATACCAATATCGATAATTCACCTATATATGTATATAACAATTCATGACTATTCGAACCATTCATCCTCAATATAAACTTTTAACATCTTCCAAATCAGCATGAAAATACATATATATTTAAAATTTACATTCGTATAAGTCAACAACACCCATTTGTTTATTAACTTACCTCAAATCATAAATGATTTTTCCATGGCCTTCTCTTTTCACCGATATATATTCGATCTATTTGTTTTACAACCAAAACATAATAATTCAATTTATTAACTAACTCAAATATCAAATCAAGTTCAACTCTAACCAATCTATCATTGAATTTCAACTAGTGAAACATCTTTGTTCCTCACAAATTGGTCAGCACAAATATAGCCATTATTCAATTCAATTCTAATTTTTAAATAAACAAAATATAGCAATATAATATGGTACTTAATAACAATTCAGATAGCATTTAAATTCTGCATATCTAGCAGCCCAAATAACCCACCTAATTAGACTTAAAGTACTAATTAATAATTAACTTATTAATGCAGCGCATATTAATTACTAATTTACATTCCTCAATAGCTTAATCTGACATTAATTTAGGCATCATTAATTAGCATTATTACCACCATGTCTTCGGGTGTAATTAATAGTTCATTAACCGCCCAACAATGAAAACATATCACTATTGAGCACCATTTAACCAGCTCATTAACTAACACTTAGACATAAATTCTACAGAACTTACTCTGCTTTCATTCTCATTTAATAATTTCAATAGTGGTTACAATACTCCTTTAACAATCAGGTTTTTAACACTATAAACAATAAACAAATAAATATTATTAATTTAGTTCATCCAATAGCATTCGGTCATATATCTGCAACATTAAATTAGTCTTTTGTTACCTTCCTAGCTACATTAATGGTAGCATCAAACTCTCCTATCCACAAGTTTCAGACATAATAAATACGTCACTATTTATTCATTTACATCTTCAACCATTATTAACATAAATTTAATATCACTCAGAGCACATTTGTCGACGTCTTAACAACAATTTTCTACTGCATTAACACACCAAACAACAGCCCTTTTAACAGCATAAACCCTTCTCTGAACATCATTAACTTAACAATGCAATAATTGAACAGCATCAATGCCACAATTGGACAATATAAATAGGGCAGTATCAAGGAATAAAATTCGGACAACAATTTAACAGTTTCAACAATTATCAAACACAAAAGAATAAAAGTTCAAGAAAAAAAATTACTAAGTTTCCCAACATCGATTCTACTTATTCAATTTGTTCCTTCCCTCTTTAGCTACAGCCTTCTCCTGCCTTGTTAGATAAATACAGTCAACCCAAATTTCAGAAATGGAATATAACAACCTAAACATTCACTAAATTCTTTTAACACAAGTGAAAAACTCTTTATCTACTAGACATGCAACATTTACAACTAGAAAAGAAACTCTTCTCTTCTCCCACACATTCAGTTAAGCTCAAATCAATAATATAACTAGAATTTATCAACGAAAAGCTATGAGCAACGGAGAGTTTAGAAAAGTTACCATTTTACTTCAAAATTTTAACTTCTAAGCAAACAAATTTCATGGTTTTCCACTACATGCAGTCGGCCTTCTCTCTAGCTTCCATCTTTCATTTTCAAACACAAAATCTCCCAATTTTCACCCATGGCCAAACATATAATTCCCAACCATTTCAAAAATTGAGTTATGGGCTTTGTAGATAATGAAACAAACATCACAAAAATATCAAAATTAACAAAAACTAAGAAATAAATTACCTTGAATTTTGCTAAGCCATAGCCGAAATTCTTTAGCTTTCTTATTTCCCTTCTTTGTTTTTGTTTTCGGTTCCCCCCATGGATAAAAATAAACATTGTTTTTGTTTTATGTTATTATAACATATATATAATTTAATTATTAATTTACTTTTATATCCATAATTAATAAATTACGAAAGCATTTATAACATGCCCACTACCGTCCAACACATTAATATTGGGCTATTTATTCCATAAAGGCTTCTACTTTAAAAGCCAAATGCAAATTAGCCCCCTTTTTGAAATAACTACTTAATTATCACTTTACACGGTTAAGTCCTTTTATTTAATCGGACACCTAAACGACAAAATTAAATCACGAAATTTTCACAAACATAAATTCACACAGAATAAACACTAAAAATAATTTAAATAATATTTTTCTAACTAGGATTCGTGCCCGAAACCCCCATTCCGATTAGGGTCAAAAATCAGACTGTTACAGTAAGAAGGTATGAGAATGGATAAGGACAAGTGAGATTCGGTTCTTGAAGGATTTGGTTAAGAGAAATTGGTGAGAAGAACGAAGAGTAAAAATAATATAGAATAGGTTCGGCTATGGTAAGACAGTTGGTTGGAAGAGTTAAAAGAAAGAAGAGGGAAAAAGATTTGAAGAGAGGACGCAAGACTTTCGATATTTGATCCTTAAGGTTTTCGGCACAAAATACTTGTAGCCTAAATTCTCGAAGAAACCCAAGTGACTAAAAGTGAAAATGGCACAAGGGGAAAACTAAAGATACTGACGAAATGGAAACTCGAAATGACAAGGAACGAATTCGGCACCAACTCACTCTTAAAGCCGAATATGCACACTCAAAGCCAAAGCTGATTTTGCACTCCAAGCTACCCTATAATCGGCCAACTCTTCCCCTACACCAATCTCTTGGAACCCTCCTTGATTTCCTCCATGATACACTCAAATTTTGAATTTAAATTTCAATTCAAATTCTCAAGATCAAGTCAACTCTTTTCTTTTACCAAGTCTTCCATCATCTTGAAGACTTTGCGTCCAAGTCTACCACCTGCAGGCCCAAACTAGCAAAAAGAGCTCAGCTTGCTTGCAATAGGATTCGAAACTCAACTCTCCCCCTTGCAAATGACGCCACTTCCTTGTCTCCCATAAGACGCCGACTTGCCACTCCAACACACTCCTCTTTGTGTCATAAATCCTTCAAAAGTTCCCCTTAAGTCTTATTAGCTAGTATCTACCCTCCCATAAGCGCAAAATCCAAAATTTTGCCAACGTTTAGGCTGTAACCCAAGCCTTTTAAAGGCCCCCTAAACACAACCAAATCATCGATTCAGCACACCCAATCATGCAAATGCCAATTTATGCAAGAATTTAAAAACTCTAAAAATTGGGGTGTTACAACTCTACTCCTCTTAAAGAAATTTTAGCCTCGAAATTTACCTGGTCAGAATAAATGAGGATATTGTCATCGCATCGCCTCCTCAGGCTCCCACGTAGCCTTTTCTACACCGTGATTACGCCAAAGCACCTTGACCAGTGGAACAGATTTCCTTCTCAGCACTTTAACGTCACGATCCAGAATTTGCATTGGTTCTTTTTTGAAGGTCAAATCAGGTTTGACTTTAATCTCCTCAATTGAAACTATATGCGAGGGATCAGAACAGTACCACCTCAGCATAGAGACATGAAAAACATCGTGAATCTGGTCTAATTCAAGAGGTAGCTCGAGCTGGTATGCTACCAGACTCACCTGTTTCAGAACTTGATAGGGCCCAATAAATCGAGGGCTCAACTTGCCCTGCTTTCCAAATCTTAAGATCTTTTCTAAGGTGAGACTTTTAAGAATACCAGATCCCCCATAGAGTACTTAATCTCTTTACGCTTTAAGTCGGCATATGACTTCTGCCTATCGGATGCTTCATTTAACCGATCCCTAATCAACTTAACTTTATCTTCAGTATCTACCACTAACTCTAGCCCCAAAACTTGACACTCCCCCAGTTCAGTCCAACACGTAGGTGTACGACACCTTCGACTATACAACACCTCATATGGTGCCATCTGAATATTGGCCTGATAACTATTATTATATGCAAATTCCGCTAGCGGCAAGTAATCTTCCCAGTTGCCTCAAAAATCAATAACACAACCTCTTAGCATATCTTCTAATACTTGAATCACCCTTTTCGACTGTCCATCCGTCTGAGGGTGAAAAGCAGTGCTGAAATCCAATCTGGTACCCAATGCTTCATGCAACTTCTTCCAGAATCGAGATGTGAACCTAGAGTTTCTGTCAAAAATGATTGAAACTGACACCCCATGAAGTCGCACTATCTCTGCTACATAAGTGATTTCTCACATATCTACTTAGAGATACATGAGGGAAGGGTGTGAAGCTTATTTTGCATATATATTGAATACTAAGATGCCTGAGTTGAAGCTTGAATCAGTGTCAGTAGTCTGTGAATTCCCAGATGTATTTCCAGAAGAAATGCCTAGGTTACCTCTGATCAAAGAGATAGAGTTTTCCATTGAATTGTTGCCTAAGACTGCACTGATTTTGATTGCGCCGTATAGAATGGCTCCGACTAAATGGAAAGAATTAAAGGCTCAGTTGCAAGAGTTAGCAGATAAGGGGCTTGTGAGACCGAGTTTCTCTCCCTAGGGTGCTCTCATATTATTTTTAAAGAAAAAGGATGGATCTATGAAACTTTGTATTGACTATCGACAGCTCAGCAAGGTGACTATAAAGAACAAGTATCCGTTGCCGAGAATTGATAATTTGTTCAACCAATTGAAAGGGGTCCGAATCTTTCAGCCATATTTGCATAAGTTTTTGGTTATGTTCATAGATGAATTCTAATTTACTCCCAAGATGAGTCTAAACATGCCAAACATTTAAGAAAAGTGTTGCAGATTTTGAGAGAAAAGAAACTATTTGCTAAGTTCAGTAAAAGTGAGTTTTGGCTTCCTGAAGTCAGATTTTTAGGACACATAGTTTCGGGTGATGGTATTTGGGTTGATCCGAGCAAATTTCGACAGTTGTTGATTGGGAGCCACCAAAGAGTGCATCCGAGCTTAGAAGCTTTTTGGGTTTAGCCGGATATTATCGATGCTTTGTTGAGAATCGAATTGGATTATTCATTAGAGGTCCTTAAATAGTAATTTGACCAAATTTTAAAATTTTGGACAAAAATCGACATGTGTGGTAAAAATTGGAAAGAAACGTAAAAAGGGTATTTTGGTCATTTGGCCATTTAATGAACTAAAAGACAAAATAAAAGCCAAAGTGATCATCTTTTCTTCTACCTTGGCCAGAACATGCATGGAAGCCATGGCTAGGGTTTTGTTCAAGCTTTCAAGCTTCATAGTAAGTCCGTCTTTGCCCCATTTTTAATGTTCTTTACATTTTTGAAATCCATGTAACATAATCTACCAATTTCTACCACTTATTTGAGATATGATGAAGGTTTAAGTTTTGAACCATATTGGAAATTTGTCCATTTTGATGAATGATGGTAGATTATGTATGTTTATGGTTAGAGAAATGATTTTTACTAAGTTATTTTCGACGAAAATGTCCAAAAGGACCAAATTGTAAAAGTTGTAAAATTGGTCATAAGTGTATGATTTAATGAGAAATGTGCACTACTATAGTTATGAAAATGGTTTGACTAAGTCCAAAATATAAGGAAATTGAGTAAAAATCAGTTTACGAGCCTAGGGGAAAAAGTGTAATTATTTGAAAGTTTAGGGGCAAAAACATAAATTTGCCATAATATGATTTTTGGGTCACATTGAATAATGTGGCTAAGAATTGAGCTAAATGTGATATTATAGATCATGGAAAATGAGATTCTGGCTTAAATCGGGGAAGAACGAGGTTATGGACCAAGTCGGGAAAATTAGCTACTTTCGCGTCAAGGTAAGTTGGTGTGATAATAATAATGCAATATTGTTGTAGTTTATGTTTGAAGCCTAAATTGGTATATTAATTCGATTATGTTGAATTATATGTTTAAGGTGCTATGTATATGAAATAATTTAGAACATGTCTACGATACTTGATGACATTGTAACGAATTGAAGTTTTGTGTTGGAAAGTGTTTATCATGATTAATATCATTATGTGAAAGCATGAGCTTAGTTATCATTATAAGATATGTGATTAAATGTATGTTGACTAAGCTTCCACAAGTAAGAAAATCCCAGTTGAATTTTAAGAATACGAATGATACCATTGTCATGACATGAGACTAAGGAGGGCCCGTATAAGACCATGTTTGGGACATGGCATCGACACCAAATTGAGATCCCATGTAAGACCATGTCTGGGACATGGCATTGGCATCAACATGTGGTCCCGTGTAAGACCATGTCTGGGACATGGTGTCGACATTGAGACAAGATTTTAGATCCCCTGTAGAACCATGTCTGGGACATGGCATCAGCATCGAGATGAGATCCCATGTAAGACCATGTTTGGGACATGGCGTTGGCATTGATGTGAGGTCCCATGTAAGAACATATTTGGGATATGGCACTGGCACCGATTTGTGATCCCATGTAAGACCATATTTGGGATATGGCATTAGTATCCTATAATGTGAATGACATCTCTAAGTATCCTTTAGTATTCTAAGTGATTCAATGGGAAAAGAATTAAAGTCGATGTTAAAGATGAGAAAGACTGAAGTTATGTGATGAGTAATACATGTACACATGAAAAATTACGAGAAATGAGCCTGACATAATATGAATTGTCGGTAAGAAAGAGTATGAGTAAGTTATACATATGAAGATGACCTTGTGAATATAACTCTATATCTATCATGTATGATAATGTGACAAATTTGATTGATAATATGTATGTCTAAAAAAAAAGTAGTTAAAACAATGAAATCATGAAAGAGTGAAATTAGTTGTCAAATAGTATTGACAGCAACAGTTACGTGATTTGAAAAATCACCAAAAATGGTGTGAATTGAATTAGAAAATGAATGAGATATGAAATGAAATCTTATTGAGTCTATTTTCTTATAAAAGAAACAAAGTAAGCAAAATAATTTTATATTATCAGATATTTAAAGTTTTGTGAGACAGGGTCAGAATGATTTCAGAAATCCCCTGTTCCAACTTTGGAAAATCATCAAAAATTGTATAAAAATGTTTATGGTATATAATTTATATGCTTAAATTCCTAAATGAGTCTACTTTAAAAAAAAAACAAATGGAAATGTTATCAGAATTCTTTTTAATGAGATAATCAGTTTTTAGTGAAGAGGGGTTAGAACTATCGGACAGCAAAATAGGGGAGACTTTAAAAAATAAACTGTACTAATTGGCTAAACCAAAAATTATGAAAATTTTATGGTAAGAAGATATGTGACTCTAATTTCAGGGAAAATTTAGATCTTAATTTGGAGTTCCGTAACTCAAGATATAATTAATTTAATGACTGGGACTCAGTAAGCTAGCTTAAGATGAACATGAGTAAAAAGTGGAATCATGTGAGGTAATGATTGGAATATCTTAAGGATACATTGTGAGGATTGGTAAAATCATATTAATTAATTTTTTATTATTACATGCCAACTTACTAAGCTATGAAGCTTACTCTTTCCTTTCTATTCCTCTTAGTGTTGTTAGGTTGGCTCGGGGTTGGAGATCGTCGGAGGCAGCATCACACTATCAAATTGTAAGTTCAGGGTAATGACAAACCTTAAGTGTTTTCAAGTGAGTGGCATGTATAGAGACTTAGATATTGGTAATATGTATTCTTAAGATTTGGTCAAATGTGTTAGCTTATGTTGCTTCATTGTATATGGCCATGAGATGTGGCTCATATTGGCCATGAATATGTAAACCTATTTATGCATACATGTGTTAAGATCTTGTGTGATGTGACTATGTTTGTTTGTGATGAATGGTTAGTGATATATTACATGTGTTTGATGAGTAAGTTAAGAATAATTGAGGGTATGATATGTGTCTTTGAAATGTATAAGTGTGTAAATAATTAAGGGGAACAAAATGGCTTGGAAAATAGCTTAAGTGTTGGCCACACAGGCAGAGACACAGTCGTGTGTCTCAGCCGTGTAGAGGACACGGCCTAGCACACGAGCATGTGACTTGGCTGTGTTCCCCTAAATGTTTAATGATGTCATCAATAGAGAATTACACAGGTGGAAGACATGGGCGTGTCTTGAACCACACGGGCGTGTGAGACCACACGGGCGTGCGACTCTCCAAAATATGGAAATTTTAATTGTGTCTCAAAACATTCAAAAGTTCTTGGTTTAATCCCGAACCATTACCAGTGTATGTTTTAGGGCCTCGTAGGCCCGTATAAGGAACATTAAGATAGAAATTGAAAAGTTTTAATTTTGAAAGAAATTTTATGGCTTGGTTTAAGAAGTTTAAGTATGTTCAAGTACGGTAATGCCTCGACCCCTGTCCCGACATCGGATATGGGTAAGGGGTGTTACAGTCTTTGATGTGTGTTGACGCAAGAAGGTAAAGTGGTAGCTTATGCCTCGAAACAGTTAAAACCGCACAAGAAGAATTACCCAACGCACAATTTGGAATGGCCGCCATTGTTTTTGCTTTGAAGATTTGGCGTTATTATTTGTATGGTGAGAAATAATGAATCTTTACCGATCATAAAAGCTTGAAATATCTAATGAATCAAAAGGATTTGAATTTGCAACAACCAAGATGGCTCGAGTTGCTAAAAGATTATGAGTTGATGATAGATTATCATCCGAGAAAAGTGAATGTAGTCGTAGATGCCTTGAGCAGAAAATCCTTGGTTGCTCTGAGAGCTATGAGTACGAGTTTGGCTTTATCTAATGATGGTTCGATTTTAGCCAAGATAAGGGTTAGACCACTATTTCTTCAGCAGATTTGTGAAGCTCAAAAGAACGATAGTGAGATGCAAGCCAAGCGAGCTCAGTGTGAACCGGGTTGTAACTCAAATTTTTGAATTAAACTAGATGATTGCTTAATGTTCCGTGATCAAGTATGTGTACCGAAAGATACTGAGTTGATTCAGAAAATTTTGCATGAGGCACATAGCGGTTGTTTGTCAGTTCATCTAGGTAGTACAAAAATGTATAATGATTTAAAGAAATTAGATTGGTGGCTGGGTATGAAAAGAGACATTTCTAAGTTTGTTTCAAAGTGTTTGATTTCCCAACAGGTGAAAGCCGAACATCAAGTGCCTTCAGGTTTACTTCAGCCAGTAATGGTTCCTGAGTGGAAATGGGACAGAATCATGATGGATTTTGTGACAAGTTTGCCTCTAACTCCAAAAAAGAAAGATGTCGTTTGGGTTATGGTTGATAGATTGACGAAATTAGCACATTTTATACCGGTACGTACTGACTACTTACTTGATAAGTTGGCTGAATTGTATATTGCTGAAATTGTGAGATTGTACGGAGTACCCATTCTATTATTTCGGATAGAGATCTGAGGTTTACTTCGAGATTTTGGAAAAAGTTGCAAGAAGCCTTGGGTATGAAATTGAATTTTAGTACCGCATTTCATCCACAAACTGATGGTCAATCCAAGAGAGTAATTCAAGTTCTTGAAGACATGCTCTGATGTTGTGTTTTAGAATTCGAAGGTAGTTGGGAGAAATATCTACCTTTGGTTGAATTTGCCTACAATAAAAGTTTCCAGTCGAGTAGACAGATGGCATCGTATAAAGCATTGTATGGTCGTAAGTGTCGGACTCATTTGTATTGGACCGAGCTCAGTGAGAAATAGATTCATGGGGTTGATTTGGTTAGATAAACCGAAGAGAAAGTGAAACTAATCCGTAATTGTTTGAAAGCTTGTAACACCTCAAACCCGGCCCAGATGTTACGGCCAAGTCTAGTGTGTCACATGGAAGTGTTATTCGAAAACTATGTTTTCAAAGAAACCCTTCTTGAAGAAACTTGTTGCAAAACTAAAACTTGTGTTTGTTTATTTTCAAAACGTGGTCAACTAAAAGTTAATCCCTTTTAAAAACATTACTACCTTTAAAACCTTCTTTGTTGCGAAAGGTTAATTTAGTTAGTTGCGGAAGACGTAGTGTTCGAAAACAGTTAACATTTTAGAAAACCGCGATTCAGCTCTAGCAAATATAAATCAAAGTAAATAAAAACCTTAAAATAAAAATCCAGAAATTATAAAAGGCCTTATTACAAACCAAACCCAAGGTAAAGTACTTGAGAGTAAATAATCAAAACAGAAAGCATAAGCAGTGTGTGGCCTTCTCCGAGTCCCTCGCAGCTCCGATCCGTCTAAGGCTGGGGATTACCTGAAAGGTTAATAAACGGGGTGAGTTTACAAAAACTCAGTGTGTAATCCCCTAATGCAAATACGAACAGTCAGTCATGTAAAAGAATTAAAAAGTTTGCCCTACCACAGTTCCAGTATCAATTGGGCCTTAGCCCATTATAACAGACTGCACCAGATAGGCCTTAGCCCATTACAGAATTAGAAAACATTATCAGAACTAGAATCAGAATCAGAATCAGAATCAGAATCAGAATCAAAATCAAAATCAAAATCAGAGTCAGTATCAGTATTAGAATCAGAATCAATATCAGTATCAGTATCAATTAACAAAATCAAAATCAGAATGTGAAAGATGCATGATGAATGTAAAGCCCAATATATGTAGGGAGACTACTCGACCCACCCAACCACTACACACCTCCCGTACCAGCCAACACACCATGTGGGGAATAACTCAACCCACCCAGCCTATACACCACAGTTGCAGCATTACTGCCAGTAATAGTATATCGTGGCAAAGCCACCAGAATCAGATATCGTGGCAAAGCCACTTAATAGAATACGTGGCACAAAGCCATCGGTAACGTGTCTATAATCAGCACAAAGCTTGTGATATTGGCACGAAGCCCATAATAACGGTACGAAGCCCATAATATCGATACGAAGCCCACAATAACGGCACACAGCCTTCGATAATGGCACAAGCCCATAATAATGGCACGAAGCCCACAATATCGATACGAAGCCCACAATAACGACACACAGCCTTCGGTAACATGATCGACACTCAGCCATCGATCGGTCCACAATCGTCTCGGGCGACCCGTGTGACCTTATCAAATCAGTACGAATATACGGCTCTTAAGCCTTCAGTGGATCCACAATCATCAAGCAACCATGCAATCCTAACAGATCAGACTTCCTCCATACAAAATCCCAACCCATGCAACATGTCATGTATGTAGAATGTCATGCCCATATTTGAATCAAACAATCACAGCCAAGTCATTCATATCACCAACATATATTCACAATCAAATCCGTCAAACACACAGTCCAAATCAGTCACTTGCCCACAAGGGCAAAACAGTCATTTAACACCCTAAGGGCAAAATGGTAATTTTACCCCACAGGGGTATCTCGGTAATTCTACCTTTCAGGGGTATTTCGGTAATTCTACCTTATAGGGGTATTTCAGTAATTCTACCCTATTGGGGTATTTTGGTAATTTTACCCTAAAAGGGTATTTCGATAATTTTGTAAATTAAGGGTAAAACAATAATTTTACAAATGAGGGGTAAAATGGTAATTTTACAAATCAAGGGTAAAACGGTAATTTTACAAATCAGGGGTAAAATGGTAATTTTACAAATCAGGGGTAAAATGGTAATTTTACAAATTAGGGGTAAAACAATAATTTTACAAAATAGGGGTATTACAGTAGTTCTACCTTATAAGGGTATTTTAGTAATTTTGTAAACTAAGGGTATTTCAGTAATTTTTTAAATCAGGGGTATTTCAGTAATTTTATAAATCAAGGCTATTTCAGTAATTTTGTAAACCAAGGGTATTTCAGTAATTTGGTAAACTAAAGTATTCTAAATAGAAATAATAATGCGAATGGGCCTAGGGCCCATTCTCAGCCCAAATGGGCCCACACGCTCGTGTGGCCCTTTTAGCCCAAATCTAGCCACAGATATGCGATTCACCTAGTCTAGTCCAATATTTACTACACAATCAAACAACTTATCCAATTGGGCCCATAGGCCCATTGGGCCCACATGGCCCCTTTCGGCCCATCGCGGCCCGAAATAGCCTTCCTACAGCTAGAGTAGTGAGAAATACACACCTGATAGGAGACTGGAGTTCATCCGCGCTCCGAGCACTTTTAGCCGACGCCCAATCCAAACGAGCCCACCATAAAGCGAAAGGGATCAGCCAAGAAAAGTACCTTTACTCCCCTTATGGTTCTCCCTATTTAAAGCCAGCTTCGCAACCACTCTTATGTTAGCTTCCCAATGTGGGATCCCCCCATCATCAGAGTTTAAATTCAACACCAACTCTTTTCGTCCCAACATAGCAAAATATATAAATATTTGCTTGCAAGGGGATTTGAACCCAAGTTCCTCTTGCTCAAGACGCCACACTCCTTGCTCCCCTTTGCTAATGACGCCACAGCCACTCCACCACTAGGCTCCTTGTGTCAAATTTCAACCAAAAATATTCTTAAGGCTACCTACTTACACCTAGGGTTTAATTTACCTAAAACCAAAATTTTTGCTAGAGTCCAGGTTTGAACCTAGGACTTTTCCAACACTTCTTAGGACCCTCAATCATTGAAACAAGCCTTCATTTATGAAATTCATGCACAACAAAATATTATAAGCCGCCTTCAACCGATCCCATGCTCAAGGCCCAAAACTTCTAGGCCCAAATTCAGGGTGTTACAAAGCTACTTCAGATTGACAAAAATCATACGCAGATTTAAAAAGAAAAGAGATCGAGTTTCAAGCTGGTGATAAAGTGTTTCTGAAGGTGTCACCGTGGAAAAAGATTTTGAGATTTGGCCGAAAAGGCAAGTTTAGTCCGTGTTTCATTGGGCCGTATGAAGTTACTGAAAGGATTGGACCAGTGGCATATCGATTAGCTTTACCGGCAGAATTAGAAAGAATTCATAATGTGTTTCACGTGTCGATGTCGTTATCGTTCTTATCTTACACATATGATTTCTCCAACAGATATTGAAATTTGACCAGATGTGACCTATGATGAGGAACCGATTAAGATTTTGGCTTGGGAAGTTAAACAGTTGAGAAATAAAAGTATAACCTTAGTAATAGTGTTGTGGCAAAGATATGGACTAGAAGTGTGATAGTCTGAATTAGACCCTATTCGGAACAGTGGTTTCGAGACCACGAATCCAAGTCAAAGAAATGTTTTAAATTTATTTTTGGTGTTTATAATGTATGAAATTGTGTGTGCTAAAATTTTGTTTAAAAATTTCATCGTTTGGATGCCTGATTTAAAAAAAGGGACTTAATCGCGTAAAATGAAAATTTGGTGGTTTAAAGTGCAAGGGCCGAATTGCATTTGTTTTTATAACATGGAGTTTTTAAATTGTAATTTTTCCATTATTAAAATGATGGACGGTTTAATGCATGTTTTATAATGATTTTTATTTTAGTTAGTAAGGTTAGTTTGGTAATTAAACAAATCATTATGTTATAATAAAACATAAAATAAAAGGAAACATTGTTATTTTCATCTTTGCATGACCGAATATCATTAAAAAGAGAAGAAAGAAACAAGCTAGGGCATTCAGCCATTATTGAGTTTGATTAAGGTATGTAATAAGCTCGATTTTTGATAATTTTTACGTTTTTGAGATCGTTGCTATGAGATGTTCAAAGCCCACGTCCTAATTTTTTTATTTTGATGATGATTTTGTGTTCTACCATTATTGATATCTTAGTGAAATTTGTGTTTGATGTTGTTAAATAAAAGATATGGGTTAGACTATTAAGTTTGTATTGGAAATTTTCATATAAATTAAGTAAATAGGGCTTAATTGCAAAAATGGTAAATAGAGGGACTAGATTGTGAAATAAATTAAATGTGAGGACCTGTAGGGGCATGGGGAGTATTCGGCCTTAGCTTAGTGTAAGTAAATTATGCTTATTTTGTGTTTTGTGAATTTTGGACTAAATTGCTAAAAGTGTAAAATGTATGAGGCAAAAGTGCAATTTGCCCATTTATGTGTTTTTGAGTGAATTAGATTGAATATTTGATTAAATAAGTTTATTTTAATTAATTTAGATCAAGAAAAGAGAAAATCATATTTGGATCGAGAAAAACAAAAATAGACGAATAGTCATTTTACGTCGTTCGTTGAAATCCGAGGTAAGTCAACAAGCATTTAAACATTTTTGTTTTGAATAAATATTTTTTTACAGTGTTAAAATTTAATATATGGCTAAATGAGTGATATCCGAATGTAAGATGTTAGAATGTGAATGTTTAAGTTATTTGGACTAAGTTTTGATATTGAGAAATTGAATGGAAAATGTATGATAATTGAATTTCTGATGATTGAGAATATGCTTGAGTTGAATGTGAACGAGTGATATTTAGGCTTCTAGCCTAGCAAGCCTTGTGCTGGTGAAAATAATCGGCCTTTGTGCCTAGCAGGCTTAATGCCGGTGTATAGAATTCGGACTTTATGTCAAGCAGGCTTAGTGCCGGTGTGATTTCAGGTTTATACCTAGTAGGCTTGTTGCCGGTGAATTATAAAGAGTTAATGCTTACGAAACTTTGTGATGAAGTGATGATTTCATATTTTTTACGAGCAAAAATAAATAGGTATACGATAGTTAGTTGTATTTGTGTAATAAGGTAAGTTGGTTAATGTATTTGTAATGAAAATTATATGAGATGGAAAATGAAAGTTGATGAACTCATAGAAGTAGGTATTCGACCAAACATGTATATGTGAATTCGGCTATATTATAAATAGGTATTAATTATGTTTGATGTGTTTTGTCAAAAGTGGATAATGTGTTTGGTGTTTAATTAAATGAATGTGATGATTCATGTTATAAGTAAATGACTTGTTGATTTGGTTATATGTTTAATTAGGTATTTAGTCGAATGAAAGATCATTAAATTAGTTTTGTATATGACTTTTGTTATATATATTTCATGAAAGGTAATATTAGCATGTATGGATTCGATTTTGGCCAATTAAAGTGTTAGTAAAAAACGGTTGCTATGTACTATGTATATATGCAAATTTATAATATATTAATGAGAAAAGCATATTATGTTTGATATATGGATTTGTCTCTTTGAAATGTTTTGACATGTTTAAAGATTAAGTTAAGTTGAAAGTGGACACTTGTTAAAGCATAAATATTAGGTACATTTGCATTTGGCTCAAGTTTTGGTAAAAGACTGAATGAATAGTAACTTTTGTTAAGGAATGATAATGAAGTGTTTGAGTGTATATTTATGTTTGGCCAAATGGTATGACTTTATGGTGATGTGTTTGTTTAATTATTTGGTGATTAGTAATATCTTAAATTGGTATTAATATTTGTTCTAGCAAGTTAAGGAATTGGTAAATATATTATAAAATATTAGTACATATAGTGATTAATGCAAGTTAATAAACTATGTTTTTATGAAACTTTGCCACATATAATATTAATCTATGTGTCTTGATACTTACTGTATTAGATGATAATAAATGCATGATTATAACGTGATATTTAAACTTATTATGTGATTAGTTAAATGTATAAAAGTTGTGCATTTTCCTGTAATGCCTCGTAATGCCATTCCGGTGACAGATTCGGGTTCGGGGTGTTACAGGAAGAGACTACGTGGAAACCAGAGGAAGCTATTAGAAAACAGTACCCAAACCTCTTCATCGGTAAGATTTTCGGGGACGAAAATCCCTAAAGGGGGAGAGTTGTAACAGCCTAGTTTAGGGCCTAAACGGAATAGTGGATTTGAACCACAAAACTAAAGTAGAAAAATTTATTTTGATTTAGTTTTAATATTTACTGTTTGATTGAATGACTGTGTGAAATTTTCGTTACGAAATTTTATTGTTTGGGTGCCCAATTTGGTATTTAGGACTAAATTAAAGTAGGTGAAAAATGTGTGTTCTAGTTCATAAAGGTACTTGTGAGTAATGGGTTTTTAAAGTGGAGGTCCTTAGATGGTAAGTAGACCATTATACGTTAGTTTGGACAAAAATACCCAAGGATAGATAAAATACCGTAGTTTTTAATGAAGGGCATTTTGGTCATTTGGTTAATAAAAGAATTAAAAAGGGAAAATAAGCCAAAATAGTGTTCAATATCATCAAGCTTGGCCAAAACTTGCATGTTCTCCATAGCTAGGGTTTTGCCAACTTTCATGCTCAAAAGTAAGTGCATCCTAGCCGTGTTTTTAATGTTCTTTACATTTTTGAGATCCTCGTAGCTCAGTTTACCTATTTCTACCAATATTTTGAGCTAGGGTTTATATTTAAAAATTTACCCATAGATGACATGCTTGTATTTTGATGTTTTATGGAAGAATATGAATGTTTGGAGTGTGATAAACAACTTTTACTAAGTGATTTTTGATAAAATTTCATAAAAGGACTAGTTTATAAAAAGTTGTAAAATGTGTGTAAGTGTGTGATTTAGTGCAAATTGTGGACTGCTATAGTTATGAAAATGGTTCGGCTAGGCCTAAAATGCAAGGAAATTGAATAAAAATTACTTTACGAGCCTAGGGGCAAAATTGTACTTTTGTAAAACTTTAGGGGACAAAAATGTAATTTTGTCATAGTGTGATTTTCGGACTAAATTGAATAATGTGAGTATGAAATGAGTTAAATGTGTTATTATAGATCAAGAAAGGCGAGGAATTGACCTTGATCGAGGAAAAGAAAAGGTTATTGATTAGATTGCAAATTCATCATATTTTGCAATGAGGTAAGTTTGTATGTAAATAATATATCGTTTTATTTATGTTATAATATTTTTGACATATTATATGATATATGATTGGATAATTGAATGATTATTAGACGTAAATTTTGAATTGTGGTTGACTATGAATGAAGTTAATAAAATGAGTATAAGTGAGACATTTCCCAATTGAACTTCGAAGCTAAAAGATATGAATGTTATGTATATGTAGCTAAGTCACATGTATGGTATTGAGTGTACTTCATGTGTACAAGAGAGCTACAAGATACAATAGCTAGGTTACATGTGTGGTACTGAGAGTACACCATGTGTACAAGAGAGCTATACGTAGCTATGTCACATGTGTGGTATCGAGTGTAGGCCATCATGTGGACAAGAGAGCTACTAAATGGCTAGGTCACATGTGTGGTACTAAGTGTTCACCATGTGTACAAGAGAGCCAGGTCACATGTGTGGTGGGCTGTGTGCGAAACCACCGAGTATCTGTTATTATTCCAAAGTGTTCAACAAAAAATCTACTAAGTGAAATTTCATGAGAAAATGTGGTGATAAGTACAGGGATATGAATATGTGTATTGTGAGCAATGTGCTTGATAGGTAATCGAATTTTGGTAAGTTTGATATGGATAAGTGTTACTATGAAAATTGATACAAGGAAATTTATGGAAAAAGTGAAATTTGAAATAAAACAGTTTTGGACAACAACAGTTGCGTGATTTTCAAAAATCACCAAAAATTATAAAAATTGGATTAGAGGTTGAATGAGATATTAAATTCAATCTTATTGAGTCTATTTTCACATAAAAGAAACAAAGTAAGCAAAAGAATTTTGTATTATGAGATATTTGAATTTTAGTGAGACAGGCTCAGAATGATTTTGGAATCCCCTGTTCTGAGTTTGGAAAATCATTAAAAATAATAAAAAATAATTATGGACTATAAATTATATTCTTAAAATAAGTAATGAGTCTATTTTTAAAAGAAACAAATGAGAACATCATCCGAATCCCATACGAAGAGATAATTAATTTTTAGTGAAGAGGAGTCGGAACCATCTGATAGCGAAATAGGGGAGAATTTAAAGAATAAAATGTACTTATTGGATAAACTAAAACTTCTAGAAATTTTATAGTAAGAAGATATGTGAGTCTAGAGTCAGATAAAATTGGCGAATCTTAATTTGGAGTTCCGTAGCTCAAGATATAAATAATTTAGTGACTGTGACTCAAGTAGACAGCTTGAGATGAACATGAGTAGAAAGTGGAACTATATTCAATTATGTTTGTATTATCTTGAGAACATATTATGAAGATTTTTTTTAAAAGCATGTCAATAAATTGTTTATTATTTACATACCTACTTACTAAGCTATATGCTTACTCTATTTTCCTTCCCTTGTCTTATAGTGTCACCAAGCTAGCTCGGGGTTCGGAAATCGTCAAAGATCCATCCACACTATCAACTTCTTTTGGTATTTTGAAATCAATATTTTGAATTATGGCATGTATAGAGGGCTTGGTTATTTTGTTATATGTCATAAATAATTTGCTCTAAATTGTTGGCCTTTAAAATTTGATAGCTTATTTTGTATATGGCCATTGATGTTGGCTAATATTAGTTAAGTTATATGTTTATAATGATACAATTTATGAAATGCATGATTGGGTTGATTTAGTGAGTGATGAAAATTGAAAGATTTTAATTTTGATGAAAACTTTTTGTCTCGGTTTAGTACGACTGTATGTGTTTTATTCCGATAATGCCTTGTATCTTATTCTTGTAACACCCCTTACCCGTAACCAATGCTGAAATAGGGTATGAGACATTACCGTACTAAAACTCATGCAAATTTTTGACTTCAACTCAATGAAATGGGTAACAATTAAAACTTTTTCAAACACTGCCCTATGTACCCTCTTATAGGCCTACGAGGCCTAAAACGTAGTTTAGCAACAATTTGGGACTACTCCAGGCGTTTAAGAAAGCTTCTTTGAATACCGTTAAAATTCATGTCACACGCCCGTGTGATAGGTCAACACGCCCGTGTCTTTGGCCCGTGTGTAAAAACCTGGGTATTCTGTTTCTCACGTCAGCAGTTACACAACCTTGGCACACGCATGTGTGCTCAGTTTGTGTGTGATCCTGACTTGGCCAACTTAGGGTGTAAAGGACACACGATTGAGTCACATGCCCGTGTGCGACCCGTGTGTCTCACACGGCCTAGACACACGCCCGTGTGTCTACCCATGTAAGCGATATAAGGGTATTTACCAAGCCCTTAGCCACCTTGAAACGCATTCAAACATAACCTAATCTTCATAAATCATATCATAGCACTGAAACTCTCTAAATACTCCAAATCAAGTGTCTACACCTTAACCAACTCATGTTAAACATGCATGCATAAATAAGTTTACATATTCATGGCCAATATGAGCCACATCTCATGGCCTTATATAATGTAGCAATATAAGCCAATACCTTTGACCAAATCTTAGGAATACACTTTACCATACCTAAGTCTCTATACATGCCACTCACTCATAAATACCTAAGGTTTGTCTTTACCCTGAACTTATAATTTGATAGTGTGACGCTGCCTCCGACAATCTCCAACCTCGAGCCAACCTCACAACACTAAGAGGAATGGAAAGAACGGAGTAAGCTTTATAGCTTAGTAAGTTGACATATAATAATAAGAAATTAATTAACATGATTTTCCCAATCCTCATAATGTATTCTTAAGAAAATAAAATCACTATTTCACATGTTTCAACTTTTTACTCATACTCATCTTAAGTTGTCTTACTGAGTTCCAGTCACAAAATTAATTATATCTTAAGCTACAGAACTTAAAATTAAGTTATGTAAATTTTTCCTGAATCCAAACTCACATATCTTCTTACCATAAAATTTTCAGAATTTTTGGTTTAGCCAATCAATACAGTTTATTCTTTAAATTCTCCCCTGTTTCGCTGTCCAACAGTTCTGACCTCTCTTCACTTAAAATTTATTATCTTATTATAACAAATTTTGATAACATTTTGATTTATTTCTCTTGAAAATAGACTCATTGTGAAATTTAATCATATAAATTATACACCATAAACATTTTTATACATTTTTTTGTCATTTTCCAAAGTCAGACTAGGGGATTACCGAAATCATTTTGACCCTGCCTCACAAAACTATACATATATCATAATATAAAATTCTTTTGCACTTTGTTTCTTTTATAAGAAACTAGACTCAATAAGCTTTCATTTTATATCTCATTCAGCCTCTAATTAAATTCTCACTATTTTTGGTGATTTTTCAAAGTCACATAACTGCTGCTATCCAATACTGTTTGACAGCTACTTTCACTCTTTCATGATTTCATTATTTTAACTTCATTTTAAGCATACATGTTATCAATCAAATTGTCACATTCTCATACATCATAGATATAGACCTATATTCACAAGATCATCCTCATATGTATAGCTTACTCATGCTCTTTCTTACCAACAATTCACATTATGCCTGGCTTATTTCTCATAATTTCTCATGTGTACCTGTGTCACTCATCACATAACTTTTGTCTTTCTCGTTAAACTCATCAACTTGAATACTTTTCCCGTTAATTTACTTAGAATAATGAAGGATACTCGTAATGACATTCTCATAATAAGATGCCAAAGCCATATCCCAGATATGGTCTTACATGGGATCTCAAGTCGATGCCGAAGCCATATCCTAGATATGGTCTTACACGGGATCTCATATCAATGTCGATGCCATGTCCCAGACATGGTCTTACACAAATTGTAAACTGATGCTAATCCTACGTCCCAAACATGGCCTTATACGGGATCTCTTTTAGATGCCAACACCATGTCTCAGACATGGTCTTACAGGGGATCTAAATCTCATCTCGGTGTCAATGCCATGTCCCAGACATGGTCTTATACGGGACCACATGTCGATGCCAATGCCATGTCCCAAACATGGTCTTACTTGGGATATCATATCGATGCCAATGCCATGTCCCAGACATGGTCTTACATGGGATCTCAGTTCGGTGCCGAAGCCATGTCCTAGACATGGTCTTACATGGGACCTACAAATACTCATGTCATGACTACGGTACTAATAAGCGATAAATTATACATATTTTTACCCCATGCTTAGCCTAATTTTTGGATGAATTACCCCTTGATTTGTGTAAATTGATGCTCTTAAACCTTTAATTTCATGTTTTATACTAAGGTGAGCTCAGGGAAGAGAAAAGAGCAAGGAACGGGCCAAAAACGGGAAAATTAGGCCCAGTTCAGTAATCAACACGGCCTGGAGATTCGCCACAGGGCCTGCCACACGGCCGTGCCACACGGCCGTGCCATTTTAACAGGCCTGAGCATGGCCTGGGCCTTGATCCGCATGGGCGTGGTACACGGGCGTGCCACTATCGTGAGGAAGTTCAATTTTACTCGGAAAAGGCTACTTAGGGGCTAAGAAAGGCATTCCAAAACTCTATATAAAGACCTTAGGAGGCAACTACAAAGGAGTGCTTGATTCCCCACTAAGAGTGCTATTTTCCCACCAAAACGGGGAGTTAAAAGAGGGAATTACTCGAAGGGAAGCTGATTGATCCATCTCAGAAGCCAGGATCTACATCAAGACAGAGGATCTCCCTTCAATCCTTCTAGGAGTTTTGGGTTTTCTTATGTTTTGTTATTTTATTTCTTCTAAGATGTTTTCTTTTATAAATATGAACTAAATCCCTAAATACCTAAGAGGATGAAACCTAAGACAGATCTTGTTATTGTTATCTAAGTTGTGTGATAAATATTTGATTTGTTCTTAATTGTGTTTTTAACTCTTAAATTGATATGTCCGGGTTATTGATTTAAGTCGAATGTGCCTATGTGGACCTTATGAACCGAGTGTTCCAACCCTATCTGGATCGGTTCGTGGTTGTGTTTATAGACGATATCCTAGTGTATTTGAAGATCAAAGACGAACATGATGCGCATCTTCGAGTTGTTCTGCAGATTTTGAGGGAAAAACAGTTATACGCGAAATTCAGTAAGTGTGAGTTTTGGCTGCAGGGGGTGACATTTCTAGGTCACGTGATATCTGCTAAGGGGCTTAGGGTTGATCCTCGAAAAATTGAAGTTATTCCTGATTGGAAACCACCTAAGACCGTATCTGAAATTCAAAGCTTCTTAGGTTTGGCTGGGTATTACAAACAATTTGTGGAGGGGTTTTCACTGATTGCTGTACCTCTAACTAAATTACTGCGTAAAGGAGTATCGTTTAACTAGACTGATCAGCAACAAGAAAGTTTTGAGAAACTAAAAAAGTTTTGACTGGGGCCCCTATCTTGATACAACCAGAATCTGGGAAAGAATTTACTGTCTACAGTGATGCATCACACGTTGGTTTGGGTTGTGTATTGATGCAAAAAGGTAATGTGGTTACTTACACGTCTTGCCAGCTTAAGCCTCACGAGGTGAATTACCTTACTCATGACTTGGAGTTAGTCACAATTGTATTCGCACTAAAGATCTGGAGGCATTACTTGTATGGTGAGAAGTGTATCATGTACACTGATCACAACAGCCTCAAGTACCTCTTCACTCAAAAAGAGTTGAATCTTAGGCAGCGCAGATGGATCGAGCTGCTTAAGGATTATGACTACTCAATTGAATACCATCCCAACAAAGCTAATGTAGTAGCTGACGCACTGAGTTGTAGGGCTGTATCTGACTTAAGAGCGATATTGGCTCATCTCAGCTTGTTTTGGCTGAACTGCAAGTCAGACTGATGTGGACTGAGTGAATTAAGGGTAAACAATTGATGGATGAGACACTGGTTTCTCGTTTTTGACAAGTTGAGAATGGGGAAACTTCAGATTTTGGGCTGAATAGTGATGGAGTACTGTGTTTCTGTGAGAGAGTCTGTGTATCGAAGGACTCTGATTTAAGGCTATCTATCTTGCAAGAGGCACATAGTAGTCCTTATGCTATGGATCCTGGCAAAAACAAGATGTACTGAGACCTGCATGAACTGTATTGATGGCCAGGACTTAAGCGTGAGGTGACTGATTTTGTAAGTAAGTACTTAACATGCCAATAAGTAAAAGCTAAGCATCAGTTGCCTTCAGGCTTACTACAGCCAGTCAAGATTCCACTTTGGAAGTGGGAGAGGGTAACCATGGACTTTGTGAGTGGGCTGCTTTTAATGCCTACTAAGAAGGATTTGGTATGGGTTATAGTAGACTAATTGACTAAATCTGCCCATTTTATACTGGTCCATACTGATTACTCATTACAGAAACTAGCTAAGTTGTATGTGGCTGAGATTGTGAGACTGCATGGGGTACTGGTTTCCATCATATCTGACAGGGGTCCTCGTTTCACGTCTCAATTCTGGAAGAAGTTACACGAGACACTGGGTACTAGGTTGGACTTTAGTACTGCATTCCACACTCAGACAGATGGTCAGTCAGAGAGGGTGATTCAAGTACTAAAGGACATGTTAAGAAGCTGTGTAATTAATTTCTGAGGTAGCTGGGAAGACTATTTGCCGTTAGTAGAGTTCGGGTATAACAATAGCTTCTAGTCCAGTATTTAGATGGCACCGTACGAAGCATTATATGGTCGAAGGTGTCGTACCCCTACGTGTTGGACTGAGTTGAGTGAGCTACGAGTTCCGAGGCAAGAGTTAGTTTCTGATATCGAAGCAAAGGTAAAGTTGATTCGATACTGATTGAAGGAAGCTTCTGATAGGTAGAAGTTGTATGCAGACTTGAAGCGTAAGGAGATCGAGTACTCGGTGAGGGATTATGTCTTTTTTAAGGTCTCACCATTGAAGAAAATTTTGAGATTTAGACGGAAGGGCAAACTGAGCCCTAGATTTATTGGGCCTTACCGAGTACTGAAGTGTGTGGAGCCAGTTGCTTATCAACTTGAGTTGCCTCCTGAATTAGATCGGATTCATGATGTATTCAATGTGTGCATGCTAAGGAGTTATCGCTCCGATCCTTTGCATCTAGTGTCGGTTGAGGAGATTGAGGTTAAGTCAGATCTGACTTTTAAGGAGGAACCTGTGCAGATTCTGGATCATGATGTTAAGGTACTGAGGAGGAAGTTTGTCTCACTAGTTAAAGTGCTATGGCATAACCATGGGTCTGAGGAGGCCATGTGGGAACCCGAAGAGGCGATGCGACAACAATACCCTTACCTATTTTGTCCAGGAAAATTTTGAGGTCAAAATTTCTTTAAGGGGGTAGAGTTGTAACGCCCCAAAAATTTATTCCCTGAGTTTATGTGTTTTGACTTGAAAAATAAAATGTTTGAGTGGTTTAGGAGTGGTTGGGGGTCTCTGAGAAACTCTGGGTTCGAGCCTTGTCATTAGCAAAAATTTTGTTTTTCTTAATAAAAAGGGGTTGGTCATTAGGGGGTAGCCTTTTACAAATATTACGTGTGGGTATGACACAAAAGAGCTTATGCGGGAGTGGAAGGTGGCGTGTTTTCCTTTTAGGAGGGCCTGAGTTCGAGCCACTCCTTGCTCAAAGGGGAATTTATTTTATCTCCTTGTTGCGTGAAAGGTGGAGTTTCCTAAAACTCTACTGGATAAGGTTTGAATTGGTCAAGGAAGAGAGAATCAGGGGATGTGGTTGGTAGTTGGTGATATGGAGGGAAATTAGAGGGAGAAAATCAAGGAATTCAAACTTGGAGAGTTGTAGCCGATTGGGGGAGTTGGTGTACGAAAATTCGGCTAGGGGGGATTAGTGTGAACACTTTCGACTTTGGAGTTTGTTCTCTTTGTGCAATTTCAGTTTTGGGCACTTGGTGTTGAAGTCGTATCCTTTTTCTCTTTTTGCAAGTGTAGCCGAATTCAAGTGTGACCATTTGGGCAGTTTTGTAACTCTTTACTTCTCTACTTTCTTTCTAATGCCTTCTCTTGAAGCAATTTCTTCTCCCTCTTATTCTCAGTGTTATCTTTTCTTTGTATTTTGTTTCTTATTTGGCTGAATGTCTCTACTTCCCACTCTCTTCCAACTTAGCCGAATAGGCCTCTCAGGTTTCTCATTTTCTTCTATCACCTCATTTTTCTGTGCTTTGCTAGGCCGAATGCACCTCTCCTTTCCTTCCTAAACCCTTGTTCCCTTCTCAATTCTTTTCAACTATTTCTTTTATCACCCCTTTCTTTAGGAACTTAGCTGAATACTGCAACCCATTTTACTACTCTTTAACAATCGGTCGATTGTTGCTCTTCTGCTTCTCTTTATTTTTTATCGGTTTTTCCATTGTTATTGCATAGTTGGCTGGCTGTTTCTATGTTATGCTATTGGTGTGGTGGTTTGGGCTTTGTAAGAATTCTGATAAAGGGTAGGTATTTGTAGGTTCCTTTCTCTCGTTCTTTGTTATTTCTATCGGTGTTCAAAACCTTTTTCTTCTATTTTTTTCTTTTTTCTTTTTTCTTTTTTCTTAAGCCGAAATTTCATTCTTCCTATTCATTGGTTGCTGGTTGTGATCTTCTCTTATGTGGTGACGATCGTTGAGTTTTAGGTGTTCGTCAAGGTGTGGTGGTATGCAAATAATTTGGAAACGGGCTGAATCTTCTTTCTCGTTATTTTATAAAGGTAATATGATGCTTTGTTTTTGGGTTAGGCTGATTATTCCCAATGTTTCTGTAAGATGATATTTAGGTTTTGGTGTTGTATATAGGATCGACTTTGGTTATTAAGATCCATGTTGCGATGTAGATAATCGACTGAAGTGTGTGAATACTCTTGGCGGGTGATCTTAGAGGACTAGTCACCTCATTCAATCAAGATATGATGGTGTGTAGTTTAGGGCTAAATGTTAAGAAGTTGTTAACTCGAATCATCAGTTAATTAACTTAAGGTCCTGTTGAGATTCTTCGCGCATTTCGCTAAACAGGTGTGTAAATACCCCACTATAACTATAGGACGGCAAAAGCCGAAAAGCCGAAAGCTGGGCGTTGATGCCACACAAGCGTGCGAGAGCGCGTGTGGAAATGCGAGCCCACGAAACATAGGCATAGGCCACTATGAGCGTTCTCGTGGGCTTAGGCCACTATTGGGACACGATAGGCTGAACTGGGTCGTGTAGGCCCAACGGGCTCTTGGGCCCCACACGGTTGAAATCCATGAAATATGACAAATTCTGGACTTGTCTATGTAGTTTGCTTAACCATGACTGAATTTGGGCTAAATGGGCCACACGGGTCGGGAAATAGCCCTAGGCCCAAACACACTGATATGACCACTTTGGTTATCTAAGTCGCTCTAGACGTCTGTAGACTTTCTAAGAGGTTGGTATGTGACTAAAATACCCTTGAAGGGTCAAAATGACTATTTTACACTTGACGGTCGAAAATGATCGCTATACTTCTAGAGGTGGATTGACTGTAATTATGGTATGACTATGACTAATACTGAACACGACACTGCATACACATATTATTTATGACATGTCATACTGCATGGGATCGGGATACTGTTACAAAGGAAGAAGTGGTGGCTCTGCCACATTTATACTGTTACTGGTGGCTTTGCCACATTTTTAAGACACGCAATTCAATCTTTAAAGTTTTTTAGAAGCTTCCGCATTTTAATTCAGTTAAAAACACTTAAGGCAAACGCTTTGACAAGTAGATTTGATGAATAGTAAAGAACTTGATTAACTAAAGTTTTCTATAGAATTGAAAATGGGGTTTTCCCTAAACTACAAGTTTTGTTTCGCAACTCCAATTTTCTGAAAAACACTATGATGTAGCATGTCAGATTAAACCATAATGTCTAGGTCGGGTTTGGGGTGTTACAAGTTCAATATTAATATCTAATTAAACTTCCAACACTTAGCTTCAATTTTCTTACCTCGTTTGTCAAATTAGAGAACGCTTTACAGATTTGAGTACGTCGTTCACTTGACGCCATAGTCCAACTATGGTCTTACTCATATCACAATGTCATAGCCTGGCTATGGTCTTACATGTCATCACAATGTCGTAGCCCAGCTATGGTCTTACACGTGCTCGCATGTACTGCCATGGTCTGACCATGGTCTTATCCATCAATTCTTCATTGAACGATCTTACTCATTTCCTGCGTTCTACTCAATTTAACTTTCAAATTCAATTTTCATGCCGTTATAATACTCATGGCTCAATAACAAAGAGATAACACAAAACATTGTATTACCTCTAGTTTAGCATTTAAACATAAGATTCTACCAAATGAACATACGGTTTACACTTATTCAAGCAAGTTTACATAACATCATATGCATGCCAAGTAAACACGGAAAGGCTTATCACTATATAAACTTTCACTTTATTCTACCTTTTCACATTTCTCGACTTATGGTTATTTCACCTCGTACATTAAAGCATACATGTCATAAACTTCTATTCATACATTTCTAAGTTTCATCTCATCATAACTGTACTTGCTTAAATACTTTAATATCATTATCAACATGATCAGATGTAGCTCGGTTAGAGAGAACCTCTGTCTAAACAGGATAGTTCTCATTCGCGTCGGGAGACATCACATTATCACTAATTTGTGGTATGTATGGCTACACTCTCACACATGCTAGGTTAGTCCGAGAACCGACTAAACCATATCTTTGATACCACTAAATGTAACATCCCTTACCCGTAACCGATGCTAGAATAGGGTATGAGGCATTATTGTACTAAACCTCATGCAAATTTTCAACTTCAACACAATAAAATGGGTCCCAATTAAAACTTTTTCAAACATTGCCCTATGTACCCTCTTATAGGCCTACGAGGCCTAAAACGTAGTTTAGAAACAATTTGGGACTATTCTAGGCATTTAAGAAAACTTCTTTGAATACCACTAAAATTCACGTCACACCCCGTGTGATAGGACAACACGCCCGTGTGACCTTTAAACACGATCATGCTAATGGCCCGTGTGGATTTATTTTCTACTTTGAACCTTCAGGGTTATCACACGGCTTGGCACGTGACCGTGTGCCCAGACCGTGTCCCTCACACGGCCTTGACACACCCGTGTCCTTGGCCCGTGTGCAAAAACCTAGGTATTCTGTTTTTGATGTCAGCAGTCACAAGGCCGTGGCGACCGTGTGCTCAGCCCGTGTACAATCCTGACTTGGCTAACTTAGGGTGTAGGCGATACACGGTCGAGTCACATGCCCGTGTGTCTAACCGTGTAGGCAATATAGGGCTATTTACCAAGCCCTTAACCACCCTAAACACATTCAAACATAACCTAATCTTCATACATCATATCATAGCACCAAAACTCTTCTAAACACTCCAAATCAGGTGTCTACACCTTAACCAACTCATGTTAATCATGCAGCATAAATAAGTTTACATATTCATGGCCAATATGAGCAACATCTCATGGCCTTATACAATGTAGCAATATAAGCCAATATCTTTGACCAAATCTTAAGAATACATTTTACCAATACCTAAGTCTCTATACACGCCACTCACTCGTAAATACCTAAGGTTTGTCTTTACCCTGAACTTACAATTTAATAGTGTGATGCTGCCTCCGACAATCTCCAACCCCGAGCCAACCTAACAACACTAAAAGGAATGAAAAGAAAGCAGTAAGCTTTATAGCTTAGTAAGTTGACATATAATAATAAGAAATTAATTAACATGATTTTCTCAATCCTCATAATGTATTCTTAAGAAAATAAAATCACTATTTCACATGTTTCAACTTTTTACTCATACTCATCTTAAGCTGTCTTACTGAGTTCCAGTCACTAAATTAATTATATCTTAAGCTACAGAACTTGAAATTAAGTTCTGTAAATTTTTCATAAATTTAGACTCATATATATTCTCACCATAAAATTTTTAGAATTTTTGGTTTATCCAATCAGTACATTTTATTCCTTAAATTCTCCCCTATTTCGCTATCCAACAGTCCTAACCTCTCTTCACTTAAAATTTATTATCTCATTATACCAAATTTAGATAACATTTATGTTTATTTCTATTGAAATTAGACTAATTTAGGAATCTAATCGTATAAATTATACACCAAAAACATTTTTATACAATTTTTGGTGATTTTCCAAATTCAAAACAGGGGATTACCAAAATCATTCTGACCCTACCTCACAAAACTTTACATATCTCATAATATAAAATTCTTTTGCTCACTCTGTTTCTTTTATAAGAAAGTAAACTCAATAAGCTTTCATTTTATATCTCATTCAGCCTCTAATTCAATTCTCACTATTTTTGGTGATTTTTCAAATTCACGTAACTACTGTTGTCCAATACTGTTTGACAGCTAATTTCACTATTTCGTGATTTCATTATTTTAACTTCTTTTTAACCATACATGTTATCAATCAAATTGTCACATTCTCATACATCATAGATATAGACCTATATTCACAAGGTCATCCTCATATATATAGCTTACTCATGCTCTTTCTTACCGACAATTCAAATTATACTGGGCTCATTTCTCATAATTTCTCCTGTGTACCTGTATCACTCATCACATAACTTTTGTCTTTCTCGTTAAACTCATCAACTTGAATACTTTTCCCGTTAATTTACTTAGAATACCCAAGGATACCCGTAATGACATTCTCATAATAAGATGCTAAAGCCATATCCCAAATATGGTCTTACATGGGATCTTAAGTAGATGCCGAAGCCATATCCCAGATATGGCCTTACACGGGATCTCATATCAATGTCGATGCCATGTCCCAAACATGGTCTTACACGAGATCTTAAACTGATGTTGATGTCATGTCCCAGACATGGTCTTATACGGGATTTCTCTTATATGCCAACGCTATGTCCCAGACATGGTCTTACAGGGGATCTAAATCTCATCTCAGTGCCGATGCCATGTCCCAGACATGGTTTTATACTGGACCACATGTTGATGCCAATGACATGTCCCAAACATGGTCTTACATGGGATCTCAGTTTGGAGTCAAAGTAATGTCCCAGACATGGTCTTACACGGGACCTACAAATACTCATGTCATGACTACGGTACCCTTAGTATTCTTTGAAAATTTAACCGAAATTTCTCTTTTATTTCTTCCTCATTTCTTTGTAAAATTCATGTCAATAATTCTTCATGGGGTATCATGAATTCATAGAATATCATCACAATAAATTCTCATAATGCATAAAACTACTTTATTTCATTCTACTTACTTGTAGAAGCTTAGTCAATATACATTCAATCACATAAATTATGGTGGACTAAGCTCACAATTTCACATAATGACAATAATCATAATGAGCACCTTAAACATATAATTCAACGTAATTGAATTAATGTACCAATTTAGGCTTCAAACATAGGCTACAACAATATTGCCTGATTATTATCATACCAACTTACCTCGGACGCGAAAGTGGCTAATTTTCTGAACTTAGTCCATAACCTCGTTCTTTCCCGATCTAAGCCCAAATCTCATTTTCCATGATCTATAATATCACATTTAATTCAATTATTAGTCACATTATTCAATGTGACCCAAAAATCACATTATGGTAAATTTACATTTTTGCCCCTAAACTTTTACATATTTACACTTTTTCTCCAAGGCTCATAAAATAATTTTTATTCGATTTCCTTGTATTTTGGACTTATCCAAACCATTTTCACAACTACACCAATCCAAAATTCTAATTAAATCACATACTTATGACCAATTTATAACTTGTACAATCTAGCCCATTTTATACAATTTCATCGAACATCACCTAGTAAAACTCGTTTCTCTCATCATAAACATGCATAATCTATCATTAATCATCAAAATACACACTTAATCAACCATGGCAAAACTCGTAAACTTTGACAGTTTTGAAATCGGAGATACGGGCTAGCTAGATTCAGCTGCAACAATTTCAAAAACGTAAAAGTTATTAAAAACCGAGCAAAAACGACTCACCAATTAAAGCACCAAGCTTGGCTGAATATAGCTTTCTCCATGGCTGCCCATTTCCTTTTTCACATTCGGCTGAAAAAGAAAAGAGAAAAAGATGATGCCTTTTTTACTATTTTTGTCTTATTATACCATTTTAACTTAATTACCAATTTACCCTTTTAGTTTCTAACAAACTTCAAAAATACCAAACAAATATCTTCCACCAATTTATTTTTGGGCTAATTTCCTCATAAGGGCTTCGACTTTAAAAACCCATCACAATTACATCCCTTATCATCTAGAACACACATTTTGCACTTATTCCAATTTAATCCTACTAACCAAATTAAACACTTTATCGATAAAATTTATTAACGAAATTTTCACACAACAATTCAATTACACTATAGACCTCAAATTGATAATCCAAGCTATTTCATACTTAAAGCTTCCAGGATCTCACATTTTGCAACTTATTTAATTTAGTCCAAAAGTCAAATTGGACACTTTATGCATAAAATTTTTTCCTGAAATTTTCACACAAGCATATAAACATATCATAAACCTTATAATAACCATAAAATAATTCTTTCTACTTCGGATTTGTGGTCTCAAAACCACTATTCCTACTAGGCCCTAATTCAGAATGTTACAGTTTCGGCGTTGAACACGGGTATGGGGTGTTACAATCAGTAAGATAAAGGATAAAGGGACCCTGCTCGGGGATTTCCAGTGTTAACAATGATGGGAAAAGAGGTATATGAATAAATCTTAATGAGTTCTTTGTTTTGCAGTAGTAGTTACTGCTAAATACATGATAAAAGTCTAGATTTGAAGCTTTGAACTGCAGTAGGAGAAAAGCAGGTAAGTCTCTATGTTGACTCTTGTTTGCATAATGATAGTACCTGTAGATCTGTAAAGAAGTGGTCGAAAAATGATGTTGTGATCCTTGAGGTTACAATATGTTATGTATGTAACCCTATGTGTGATTGTTGAAGTATGTTTACGACCGTGCTAATGTTTGGTAAGAATGATATGTATACTTGGTATAGATCTGTTGATTTCAATGAGGTCAATTTGAAGTATGGTTGCACCTGGATGTCTAAATTATGTACATGCGTCTTAATTATATATTATTTGAAATGTTCTTATGAGAGTGGGTCTGAGTATGATGAGTCTATGTTTGTCTCTACAGAGTTATCTAAAAGCGTCTATAAGGACTAAAAACATGATCTCTAATATGAATCTTTGAAAAGAAAAGTCCATGGTCATGGCACCATATTATGTAAGACCATAGAGGCGCTATGACATCATATAGAAAATAACTAAAGGAAGGTGATTACCCAAAAATGGGGTTATCTGGATGTCCTAGGATGATGAGGGGCAAACCTCATAAAATGTGAGTCTAGGTGAATCCCTATAGTAAACACGCTAAAAAAAAAGGAAGTCTTTATGTCAAACTCTGTAAAAAACGCCTTCGTGGCGCACTATTAAGGATCGTTTTGTGGCGTATTCTGAATGGAAAGTCTTTGTGGCGTATTTTAATAGATTCTCTTGTGGCGTGTTTTGTGCAAAGCTATATGGAGTTTTCAATATAATTTTGTAAAAGGGTCTGTAATATCAATATGGTATTAGGTATCTATCAGTTGTATGGAAAGTATTATACAAGGTTAAGATATAATTAAAGATAATGAACTGATGAATCTCTTTATGGTGGGTTCAGTATAAAAGTACATGGCATACTCTGCACAGCTTTGAGTTAAGATTAAAAAGATTAAAATGTGCTAGAGTATATGATGAATACGAAGAAAGAATTAAGTAAATTTTAAAGAACAAACCTGAGTAAAGACTATGTATGATCTTTAGATGAAGGACACCTACCAGAGAACAATAAAAAGAAAAGGGTAGTTGAAAAAAGATAAGGTAAGAAAAGTGAATTCAAACTTTATTTTGAAAATAGCATTAGGAAAGAGAATAATGATTAAAGGTGAGCACAAAAAGAAGTTCTAAAAGGATGAAGCTACTGATGAAACAATGTTAAGGGGAGTTGACCATGATAAAGTAAATAGAAGAAAGGACTACGTTTCATTAATGATAAACTATTCTTGGTGACAAACAGTTGAAGATTTAAGAAAATGAGCAGATGGTAATGGACTATCCGTCTATTTTTAGAAATTAACGATTAAGGTATAAATGATTATTCCTCACTACGTTCTCATGAACTTACATGAATTGTGTTTTCTATTTCAGGTTGAATGTGAGGTTGCGAATAAGGAAACGATGTCAGAACTATGCCTAAGGAGTGACATATCATATTATTATGCTTACATAACAAGATTTGATGATGTGATCGAGTCTGTTTGGCACATAGAAACCCTTGAATCGAAATAACCACGTTAGACCAAGATGTCATTTCAGTAATACTTGTAATCAAATTCCGTATGTATGATAACTGAAATTCTTCAATCTTTATATTCATGTATTACATTATGAAGTATGGTAATTAAGTAGTTCAAATTAATTATAATTTGTGTAAGTAGAGTAAGTTTCATCTATATTAGAGTGGTAACACCCAAGATTCAAATTTAATTCATCGGATCGAGTTTAGGGTGTTACAACTAGCTTTTGGGGTGTGGTTCTCCAAAGGTTCGTATCAAAACATTAAGTAATGGATAAAGAAAATAGCACATCAATGTTTCTTGTTGTCCAATGAAGCAATACGATATGTAAGAGTAGTGATTTTTAGGAAAGTGAAGAAATGGAAAATGATAGCATTAGTTTACTAATGCCTAAGGTAAAGGTGTTACAACACGAACTACAAAATCACTACTTTCTGATGAACCACGCACAACGACAAGGGTTGGGCTGTGAGGAAATTAACAGGAAATATGGGTTTTGGGGTGGGAAAATTAACGAGGAAAAAGGTTCGAGGATATAACTAGCGTGGAAAGGGGTTTAAGGATAGGATAATTCATGGGGATGGGGTTTTTGGGATTAGAAACCGACGGGGAAGCAGTTCGAGGATGGGATAATCGATGAGAAATTGGGGTTCAGGGATGCGGAAACTGACAATGAAGGGGAAGAAAATGATTTTGGTAAACATCACCTTTCACCGATAAAGAAATGCAGATGATGATAGCTACAACTAAGGTTTGAACCAATCGACAATGAAAGTGTCGAAAATGACAGGGAACGTCGTCCTTTACCAAAAAATATATAGATGACAAAGGGACTAGAATATTATTTAACTGAAAGAAAAGACGACAAGAAATAGAAGTGGCAATCGAAGATGATGAACAGCGATAGGGGTTTAGTGTTTCTTTTCTTGTATAGGTTTTTTTTTTATTCTATTAAATACCAGTATCCGAGAAATGTCAGTTTTATCTTTTCTCTACCATTTTTTTTTCTATCCAATGGTTGGGATTTCTCTGTTACATAATCTAACTATTCCCATTTTTGAATGCTTTTCCTAAACCTATACTAGCTTTATAAGAGCGTCTGGTAGAATTTCGGTAAAATTCCAAGCAAACGTTTTTGTCCATTTTGCAAATAGAAATTTTCTTGTTAAAATTATAAGATTAATTGAATCATTTTATACCATGCAGTATACAAACATTTGGGTGATTGTTTCGCAAAGTTGGAGGCATTTGACAAATGAAAGCCAAGGTTTCAATCGATTGCATCTTTACATTTGACTGTGATCCCGGATGCCATGCGAAATCAAAAGTATTCAATATTCAAACAAAAGGACTAAAATACTAGTGTTTCTTTGACCAATTAAAAATGGGAAACACGAAAAAACCTATAAAAATTATGGTAAATAAACAACGATAGGACTTCTTACATGATAGTATCTATCATCCCAACTGTACCAACCAAAGCCATACTCAGATTTCTTCACTGTGGGATCATTTATCGGGGACACTGTGATGTTAAAGCTCAGCTTCTCCCCTATTCGTTTGAACTGCAAAATACTGGGCGACGCCTTTACATGGACTCCTAGCGGCGGTTTGGCACTGAAGAAGTATGTACTCTTGGGTCTTCCAATATTTGTGACCGTCCTCCTGATTGTGACGGTGGTGTTAAGGTTGGGAATTGCGAAGGATGGATAGTTGAGATTGAGTGTTGAAGGAGGGTTAGGCGGGCACTTGAATGGAGAGCTAAGTTCTATAAGGGACTTCGAACCAACGGTGCAAAAATAGAGAAGGTAGTCGTCGTACGAGGCATCGTAAATAAGACCGGGATCGGCTGCCTTAATTGGACGGAAATGGCCGGCCCCGAATTGGAAGGGAGTTGCATTGTTACCTCCTGCATCTGTAATTGCCCTACCTAAACTGTTCGTTATTGCGGCTGTGACAAAGAAATGAGATGGTTAGGTGTAAAAAGTTACATAAACAATAAAAAGATGACTGCGGGTAAGGCTTATAGCCTTATGCACCACCTACTTCCTTTTATTTTATATTTAAATTTGATTGAATATAATTAAAATATATTAAATTATCAATTTAAATATTATAATAGAAATTTTTTAAATAATAATTGAAGAATTTTTATCATATTCAACATACAATATAATATTATTTTATGTAAAATAACATTATTCAAAATAATAACTAATTAACTCTAATACTTTAATTGATGATTAATATGCTTAGGATTCTATTCAAATAATAACTCTATTTTACATCAATAAAATTAATACAATTTTTCTTAAATAAAATTATCAAATTCTTTTTTCTTTGTATTTTATGCTTAGAGTTCTATTTAAGTACTAACTTTATTTTAAAATTAATAATAGTAGTTTAAATTCTAATTATTTTTAAATGTACAATTATCAAATTTTTTAACTAATAATATTAAATTCAATACTATAATTATTTTTAAATTTTAATTTAATAATAAGATGGAAAATAAAATATATTATCATCCGCTCAAAAGCTTTTTCAAACTTGTATTTATATATATATATATATATATATATATATTACTTGTTTATTTATAAATTTAAAAATTTACGTTTAAAATTATTTTAGTAAATTTAAAAATAATATTTCAGTTCTAGTTATATTATTTGTAATTATAAATAATATTTTAAAAAAATGAATGTGTGTAAACATTTTAGGTAAAATAATATGTAATATTATATTACATTTTTTTTTTTTTACGATTTTCAGAAAAAAAAATTATATAGATGAAAACCATCTGTAGCACCGGACTTCTCAATTTTTCATTTAAATAAAAATTAATAACTACATCAATAATAAAAAAATAAAAATATTATTTAATCTATTACTATCATGTTTTAAAAAATTAATTAAGCAATTATTTTATATAAATATAATTATAATAACTAGAATTATTTATTAATTTCATAATGGTTAAATAATTAAAATTTTTATTTTATACAAGTTTTCATCTAATATGTTCATAAAGATAATTTTCTCATTTCATTATCCTTCAACTCACTGTGACAGCTACATTTAAATTCAAATACTCTTACAATTTATTTTAATTTTACATTACACCACTCAATCTCACTATAACCATTATTTTTAATTTTACAAAAATTAATCTCACAATCAAGCAACTATAACTAATTAAAATAAGTAAATTTAATTTTAGAATACACGCCTAAACAATTATTAAAATTTAATTCATTTATATAATTAATTTAAACATTTAATATTCCTAACAAATTTGTTCGAGTAAGAAAAATAATATTTTCTTAATTTATAAATGATTCGCAATAATTTGAAAGTTAATTTAGAATTGATGCCTAAACAATTATTAAAATTTAATTCTTTATATAATTAATTTTATTTAATATGTAATTATTACTTAAAAATTCAATTTAAAATTAAATTTTATTATTATAAATAATTAAAACATGATAAAACTATAATAAAAAAAAGAGTTGAAAATTCCCCCCAAATGGAGTAGTTAATACTAGTACCTAAATGTCACTCGTTAAGTAGACAGACAAGAGAAATTACTCAAGTACCGGTTTCAATAAAGTAAATAATATGTTTTATATGAAATGTTTAAATAAAATAATGAAAATGGATTCTTTTTAAATTAAATCCGAACTTAAAGAGTTTATTTATAATTATTTTCCCATTTTCCCTATAATTTAAATATTAATTTTTTTATAAATATAATTTTAACATTAATTTTTCCCTTAAAAGGAAATATAATAAGCTTCTTATACAACATAGCTTAGAAAAGAAAAGGATATTGGTGGGTTAACCAACCAAACCAATTGATTTAAATCGACTCGCCTATCTCAATTTTTCTATAAAAAAAAAAAATTCTGTTTTCAACTTCTTTACGGAACTGACCGAATGAAGATCATATCTCTAAATTTTAAGATATTACCTGTGGTCATGAGAGCAGATTTGATAGCAGCAATGCTCCAATCCGGATGTATAGCTTTGAGAAGCGCGGCGGCACCAGAGACATGAGGGCAAGACATGGAAGTTCCTGAGTAAATATTATATTTCACTGTTCTCTTATCCTCTGGTAGCTTTGAGGGAGATGATGCTTCACTCCATGCTGCCAAAATATTGAGTCCTGGAGCCGTGATATCAGGCTATATATCGTATATGGGATCCAGCAACCAGAAGAAGTTGTTAGAAGATAGCAAACCGCCAACAAATAAACTTGACAACAAAAACATCATGAAATTACCTTGAGAATATTGGGATCCACCACATTTGGACCACGACTGGTGAATCCAGCCATGAAGGGTGCGGGCTTGTACTTCAATACTGTCCTGCCTGGACTGACCACTGCCATCGGGTTCTTTGTAGAGTTGATGTATTCAAGAATCTTAATCCCATTATCATAGGTCAACATAGTTGCAGGAAGCAAATGAGCGTCACATGCTATTTCATTTCCATTAGCCTTGGCGTTGGCTAAGACGAAACCCACACCACCAGCTCTTTTTACTTCCAAGCCTTTACCTACTCTTAGACCAGCCCCTCTCGTGCACACCACGATCTTCTCTTTCACCTTACTGGGCTCGAGTGAACCAGGAAGGCATTGCCTAAAATAACAACCAATTTCATTCCAGTGTGATAATTGACCTTGTGAACTACAAGATACATATATGTATATCAAAGGAAAGAAACTCACCCTGTGACGTTTTGAGGCACACCAGGGACAACAACATCTCCTGCGTAAACTAATGGGGACATCTTCTTCATCTTGTATGGTGTAACACTTTGTCCCTATTAATTAAATTAAACCATGATTCAAGAACAAGAATATTTGCATCGTGATGAGCATAAAAATATAGTAATTTTAGTGAATGATCTGATGGTATCTTACTATAAGTTTCAAGCCATTGCCTAGCTTAACGGGTGCAAAAAATGCGCGGTCAAGGCTACTAGCACCGACCGTAATTATCCACGGCGCCGGGTTCGACAACGTTCCAGGGGCAGGACCACTGTTTCCCGCACTGCATACAACGAGGATGTTGCGCTTTGCAGCCTTTAACGCAGCAAGACCAATTACATCATGTTCAAAAGGTAAAGGTTTGGCGGTTCCAATGGAGATGCTAAGTATGTGAACACCATCAGCTATGGCGTCATCCAAAGCTGCAAGCATATCTTCATCGAAACAAGTGTTGCCATCCGCCTTGGGTTGGTTAGGGATCGCCCAGCAGGCCTTGTATATGGCAAGACGAGCTAAAGGAGCCCCATCGGAAGCCGTGCCTTCTGCGAACCCACCGAAGGCGGCAACATTGGAAACTTGTCGGCCTGCCGCTGTAGACGCAGTGTGCGTTCCGTGGCCATCCATATCTCGTGGGGAGAGGTAGTCTTCGGTGGCGTTTACGGGCCCGTATGCATTCTCGAAACCCTTTACGTAGTATCGGGCTCCGATTATCTTTCTGTATCAAAAGCATTAAAGATTTGATTAAAATGCTTGAAATTAACCAAATAATTACTAAAAATGTGTGAGGGCTATTCCACAATAAATAACCCAAATCATCCAACGTTGAATTAATAGTTAACGGAATCAAAATTTATTAGGAATGAATTAATCAAACCAAAATAACTCGGTGCATTTTGATTGGTTTTTATCTAATCATAGAAGTTTATTAAGATTAAGCTTAACAGATAATCACAGTTATAAATTAATGATTTTTTCCATAGTTAATAAATTCTCCGGGCCGAATGAAATTTTAGCAAGTTAATTGGGTTAAAATTGAATAATAAAAGGCTAAGAGACCAAAGAAGAAAACAAAAGAGACTGACCCCAATGGTTGGGGCATTGTACTGATGATAACAGTTCACAAGACTGGAGAAAGAAAAGGAATAAAACAAAAGCAATAAACACAAGTCAGAATTGCTATCTTGTTTTGGGTGAAATGGACAACCAAATTAGGGACTCATCGACCCAATTTCTTAACAAAATAACATTATTTCAACATCTGGAGACGACAATCATTATTTATAGAAGGATGTGCAGGCTAGGTTGTCAATATCATGCCTATTGCATGCAGTTTTGTAACATTATCTTGTAAGATATGTAACTAAGCAAATTACCGCGATAAAAATATATGGATGATTTATATTAAGAAATAAAATGTATTTTTTTCTGTAAATCAATCTCTATCCATTAAATTAAAAAGTAAATTGATATTTCTTTTAAAAATTGATTCTTGTACATTAGTAAGAGATACACATGACATGTTTCATGTCATTGTTTGGTTATTATGTTAGTTATGCCAATTTTTAACAGTAGAAATAAATGAAATTTTTAACAAAAAGATCCAATTTACTTTTTGATCTAAAGTATAAAAACTAATTTATTTAATATTTTAATAAAAGAAACAAAATATAATCTAACACTTAACCCATATTACCAATTACCCTAAAAGCTCCTTCTCGTTACCTGCTTTTGTATTTTTGAATACTAAAGAAAACAAAATTTATAAAAAGTTTTGGAGTTTTGGCTTAATTTAGCTACTCATAATTCAATTTTGAACGGCAATTTCAAAGTTGGTATATATGCAAAGCTTCTCCTGATGTTAATTGAAAGTGGTAAATGTGATTTATATATTTTTTTTAAATTTAGAATTTAGTTATTATATTTTATTTTTAAGAATTTAGTTTATTTATTTTTTTAAATATTAAATTTTAGGTTTAATTGTTAATATTTTTTATTTTTTGTTAAATTTAGATTTAACGTTAATTTTTTAATTACATGGTTATTAAATAGAGAGAAACTTGAATTTTAACCAGGTTAATAGGTAGAACTGAACTTTTAAGATCTAAAAATTACAGAGATTAAATTCTTAAAAATAAAAGTATAACAACTAAATTCTAAATTTGAAAAGAGTACAAAGACTTATGTATATCATTTGGAAAATGACTCAACTTCTGAGCATAAAAAGATTATCACCTTTGATAGGTTATATTCCACTATAAGTCCTTGTACTTTACAAAAGCTGGGAATTTAGTCCTTATATTTTAATTTTGGTAATTTTTAGTCATTATACTTTTTTAAATTTTAAAATTTATGTCCATATCATGCGGTTGTTAAGTTTGTTTAATTAAGTTATGTTATTTCCAAAATAACAAATATATTATCATATGCGTAATGTCATGTTAGCTTTTTAGTTTCACATATTACTGACTAAAAAATATTAAATTAATAGAATAACAATTGGTATTTTGTCAAGATTGAAATTTCAAATTTTGAATAGTAAAGAAACTTAAAATGATCTAATTGAAAAATATGAACTAAATCTACAACTATACACATATTTCATGTTAATACAAGATTTGGATTTAAAACTTGAGGATGATTCACCCAATCCAAAATGCGGATGAGTTGAGAGCCGTAAGGGATTGAATTAAGGGGTAGAAGTTATTGGGAGCCCCATCGAACTTGGCTGGAGAGGGTAGAAGGACCCCTTTTTCATGTCCTTAAAAGTGTATATAAAGGGTTACTTGTGGGACTTATGTAATGATACCCTATTAATAGTGTAAGGTAGGTATAAGGTCACGTGAATGTGATAAAGGATAAATATTTGTGTAGTTTATTATAAAGTTAGTAATTTAATTTAATTGAATAGATTTAGTTGTTATTGTTTGAATTAGAATTAAAATTTTAAAAAATATAATGACTAAAATTAATAAATTATTTTTAAAAAATATTAATTAAATTAAAGTGTAGAATTGAGAACCATAGTGGGTCCTATCCCCAAAGATTATTGGATTTATTAGGAACCATTTTCAGATTGTTTTCACGAGATTTGGACAAATGAACGAACCTCGAAAAAGCAGAATAAAAAACCCCAAAAAGAACCCCTCAATATGCAATAAAATTTGTATGCTATTCAACAAATTATATAAAGTTCATCACCAGTAAATTAGATGAAAGGGAAAATTTTCTCAAACCATTACTAAATATGGTTTGATTAATAGGATAAAAATATAATATAAGTTCAGGAAAAACATATATTCACACGTTAGAGCCCTTAAATAGTTTTTAATTAAATTTAAAATTTAGCTTTTAAGTATCTAGGGTAAAGTTTAGAGTTTTAGGATTTAAAATGGGAATGTTTAGGGTTTTAAAATTTTATAAAAATAAAATAAAAATTTATTATAAAGAATGAATGCTGGAACCCATACATGAAGTGGCAAGTCAAGCCGAGTAGCGGAATAGAAAGCAAAGAAGGACAATTCACTCACTTGTTGCAATTGGATGAGTTAAAAGCGACTCCTCCTTGGCAGATTCCTTTCCATGATTTTGGAATGGGATCCATTCCTTGGTCACTGAAGCTCGGTGATTCCGGCCATACACCTAAATTGATAAGACCCCCAAAACATTAAATCAATCCAATAACTACATAATACATTTAGAAAAATGAATTATTTGCTACTAAGTCATCCGAATACAACAAAAGCAATAATGCTTGAGACAGTCACATGAGTAATCTAAAAAGATGGTATCGGAATTCATATATAGTTTTAAATTATAATTGCAAAACTTTTTTACCGCTATCCACCACTCCAATAATGACATTTTTGCCATGTTTCGCTTTTGACAACAAGTCTTCTCCTCCCATCTTAAGCTTTTCCCATGAATAGCTATCTCCTTCATCTAAGCCAACAAATTCCCATGACCTTGTTGTCTGCACTGAGTGCTTTCCATGTGAAGGAAACACTGACAAAAGCCCATCCATTCCTGAGAGGAAAAATGAAAACCCAAGCATTATTATTAGGTATTAATTTCAAAAATGGAGATGAAGAAATATGTTGCTAATGAGTCACCCACCAGAGAGCTTGGAGGCTTCATCTGGTGTAAGCTTCGCAGCAAAGCCATTGATGCTGTGTTTGTAGCTATAAAGAAGGGAAGATTTAGCATCTTCTTCAGATTCTTTGACTGAAAGTAAGTATGAGATATGGGTTTTCTCAATCTCATGCAAAGCTTTCTCCCCATTGTTGTGTTGCCCCAAGTAAGCTATATACACCTACATAGACAATAAATATATATATTTTACATATGAAAATTAGAGTTCGAGAGAGAACTTTACTGCAGAAAGATGTTGAAGAAATAATAGAAGAGTTACGAGAAACAGAAAAAGTACTTTTTTCTCAACAGATGAAGCCAAGATAGGAAAGACAATCAAGAGTAGAAGGAAACAAGAGATAGTGTTCTTCATGGCAAATAATGGTACTGAGTATTGTCAATCCTATGGAGAGATAATGTTTTATTTATAAGCCTCTTGATGAATTGTTTATACTTTATACTGATAATTACAACTCTTTCACTTTACATGATATATGGATTGTTATATGGTTTTGAAAAATCTTCTTAGCATTTACTGTATTTACAGATAAATATGGGAATCTATAATTGAAAAAAAAATAAAGTATATCTTTAATTAATGATAATTATGCCTTTAAAAATTACTAAGGTACTTTTACATCTTTAAAATAAGTTATATTGCTATGATAATATTTTTAGCTTTTTTTAGATTTTTAAGAAAATCACCATAAAATTTATATATATTGACATTTGAACTCATACCATTAATTTGATATTTTATGTATTTCAATATTATTTTACAAACATTTCAAGGTTTCACCATCATTTATTATTATTTATCTTTTATACTATTATTTAAATCTCTTATTGAGCTTATTTCACAAGTCAATCGAAAGTCAACCCAATCGAAAAATTATTAAATTGCTTTTACAAATTTGAAATAAATTATATTCTTATAGTTTTTAGTTTTTCATGTTTTTAATAAAATCAGTATAAAATTTACATGAGATAAATTATATTCTTTATATGATATATTTATTTATTTAAAAAAATTTTACTCACAATTTAAATTATTCTTTTTAATTTTAATTCCGTATATATTATATAAATATTATTATTAATAGTTTGAAACTTTACGTAATTTATTCAAATATTTAATTTTCACACCCATGAAATGTTATAAAATCCGAAACTCTAGTTGTACATCAGTCAACTCATGAGTTTTTATTAAATATCTTTATTTGATGATAAATAAAACAATTATAATTAAATTATTTTATCTTTAAAGTTTTTATTTTTTTATTAAAATGTAATATACTAAATAATTAATAAAAGCATCCTTTAACGTTATGCCTAGGTTTTTACAATTCTTAATTTGGGTTGAAAGTAGGGGTGAGCGTTCAATCGAATCGAGTGAAAAAATTTGAGTTAATTGAGGTAACGAGTCTTATTTTATCATCCTACCTCGATTTGAATTTTTTTAATTGATTCGAGTGAAATAAAATTGAAGTCGACTCGAATCGAATTAAGTGAAATTATTCGAGTTAAATTAAAAAATTAAACATTCCAAATTAAAATATTGTTACAGTATAACTAGTTCTATGTTAGAGGATATAAATTTGAAACTATATATATATTTGAAACCTTTTTCAAAGCAAAAGAAAAAGAAAAAAATATTTTTATTATGATAAACTTGAAACATTAGTTAATTTATTTACATCCCAAAATTATTATTTTAATTTTTAAATTTTTAACTTTTTTATATATTCTTTGGAATTTTTTTAAAAATATATAGAATTTTTTAATTTTTATAAATATTTTGAAATTTGAAAGTTATTTTGAATTTTTTTTTTTGTAATTTTTGTTGATAGAGAGATCAATTTACTCATTTTTAAAATTGACAGAGACCAAAAGGATATTTACATCAATCTATTATTCAAACTATTTGAATTATTCGAATTGCAAAATTCAACTTAACTCAAACTTAAAACTAGAATTATTTATTCAAATTAACTCGAAAAACTAAAAAATTCTAATAACTTAATTCGATTAAAAAAATTAAATTTTAAATTAATCAAATCAAATTTTACTAACTCATAATTAAAAAGGTAATATGCTATTGAAGGTATGAAAACGGAATACATATCATCTTTTCAACCTTATTTAGAGCCTTAAAAATTTAACTAGTAGAGTGCGAAATAATTACCCATTTGAAAAAATATATATATATTATATCATGTCAAGGTAAAAAAGCCTCTACTGCAACTCATGTGTAACACCCCAGACCCGGCCCAGACGTTATGGCCGAATTTGGCAATGTCACATTGAAAGGACTATTTTTTTCAAAGTGACTTTATTCATTTAGAACATGTTCGATAGAAAATTTACTTGTTTTTACAAACTTAAGTTTGAGATTTAGAAATTCAAGTTCATGTTAAGTCCAAAAATGAAAGCCCATATTTAAATGAAAACGCCCACATAATAATGTTATTTCAAACCACGTTTAATTTGAGAAATTTATCTAAGTAAATATAAAACTGGGCAGTCGAAACATTAATAAACCCTAAATACAGTCGTATCGAAGACACAAGGCCTTATTACATCAATTGAAAATAAAGTAATAAAACTAAGTAATTAAAAGGAAACAATTCATTTAAATCTATATTGAAAATTCCTAAGTAACTTGTAGTGTGGCTATCTCCGATTCCTCTCCCACGTCGAGCCGCCTACTGAGGGTTACCTCAAGCATTTCATTTAAGGGTGTGAGTTCCGCAACTCAGTGTGTACGACCTTTGGCAATTAAAACAATTCAATATACACATATCACATTGGTCCTAAGCCCTAACAATTTCGGTGGTCTAGGCCTTAGCCCACGATGACCTCATATCATATCAGAATTACATGTATGCAAATGTTCCCATCCCAAATCCAACCGCTACACACCACCCGTACCAGCCCAACACACCTGTGGGGATGTCTACATCAACCCACCCATCCTCTACACTCCAAAGGTAGCACCGATTGCGACACTACTCACGTTGTAGCAAGGCTGCTGCATATGTGCGGTGTAGCAAAGCTACTCGTTGGCTTGAAAGCCTACGGTGGATCCACGGTCGTCAAGCGACTATGCGATCCTCAAAACACTTCCTCCGAATCATCAAAACCTACCCAAGTGCAACATACAATTCATGAATGTATCATACACATTTTCACACATTTTCACATCTTAAGCACTTAGGGCTATTTACATTTCACTACCCAGGGGTATTCTCGTAAATCTACCCTACAGGGGTATTTCGGTACTCCTACCCTACGAGGGTGTTTTAGTAGTTTTACCTTACAGGGCATTTTTGTAATTCTACCTTATAAGGGTATTTTCGTAATTTTATCCTAGAAGGGTATTTTCGTAATTTTCTAATGATACAGATTTAAGTTATGAATTTTAGCCCATCAACAAGTCCTCGCGGCTAAGATGAACGGACACTATGCACCAAGTAGTATTCAAGAGAAGAGGAGGTGGGTCACTCAGACCGCTTAAGTACCAGGCTCTTCCATGATCCAATCCTAGACATGCATATGTCGGTTGCCACACCTTAGTCTATTGACTTGTCCACAGACATGTTTATTACTTAGTTAAGTTTTATGAAAATTTGAGTGTCCATTTAACTAGGCCTAAATTTCATTAAACCCTAACATGCATTCCTACAACCCCACAAAGCCCAAACATGTTTATAAAGCTCATTAAGCCCAATCATGCTTATAAAGCCCATTAAGCCCAATCACAATCCAATCATACAATTCATGCATATCATTTCAACATAATATCTCATATCACAATTTTACCAATTTGGGCCCACAAATTCAGTAGGCCCATTAGATATTTCGGGATTTTCAGCTTTTGTCGTTTTGCTGTGTGTTTGTAGTGTATGTACACACCTGATTGACGAGTCGTACCTACACTATCCTCAGTCTTTACCTATAATCAAAACCACTTCCAAATCAACTCCAAAACTTACTAAAACTGTAACACCTCCACGCCCGAGACCGTCGCCGGAGTCGAGCTTGAGGTGTTACCGAACATAATTTATCATTTAAACAACTTTACATCATTTATTTTGACTTTCGGAATAAGCAATTTTTCTGCATCATGGTCGCTAAAAAAATCATATCTCGAGTTACGAAACTTGAAATCAAGATCCGTAAATTTTCCCTGAATCTAGACTCACATATCTATCTGCTAATTTTTTTCTAAAATTTTTGGTTGGGCCAATTAGTACAGTTTATTAGTTAAAGTTACCCCTGTTTCAGGACTTGACTGCACTGACCTCTACTTACTACGAACCACTTTTCTCCATGTACAAAATTCATATAACCATACCGTTTATTTCTATTACAATTAGATTCAATAAGGATTCTGAGCATATAAATTACACCTCCCAATTATATTTTTACAATTTATAGTGAATTTTCAAATTTGGAACAGGGGATCCAAAAATCGCTCTGGCCCTGTTTCACTAAAACTCAAATATCTTATAACATATAACTCCTTTACCTATTTCGCTTTTTCCATTTGAAAGTAGACACAATAAGCTTAAATTTCATAGTTAATTCTTCACCTAATTCGTTTTCTACTATTTTTGGTGATCTTTCAAACTCACATCGTTGTTGCTGTAGTGTTCTGTTTTATGGCAAGTTTCATCTTTTTATGAATTCTCATGAACTAAATAACATATTAAACTCACAAGGCATCCAACATTATCTAAGCTAGCCATACCAATTACTAATCATTATCAAGCATTTTCTCAACCAAACTACAACCATATCACAAGATTATTTACACAAAACAAGTATATTGCTATACATGCCATACATCAAAACATACAAACCAATATACCAATTCTTCCTCGGATAGTGTGAGCGTTTCTTCGACCTTCCCGATATCCAAGTTGGCTCGCTAAAAACTACAATGAATGAAAAGGAGGGAGTAAGCATAAATGCTTAGTAAGTTCACATGCAAATAACAAGTAACATAACAAAGCAATTATATCAACAACAATAGCATGATATCACCAAGATACAAACCACATTTCTAGCTATCGTGTATCATCTTACCACCTTATTTCTGTTATATCAAGTTTCAACCCGAGGGTTAAGTACATACCTGTCCAAATTGTCCATTTCACAACACTTACCAAAATATCATTTTCATCTTGAGTATTCTTCCATTCCGCTAGAATTTTACCCGTTGAACACATCGGAATATAACTCGGATACACGGATCATTTGCACATAAGTGCCACATATGTAATCAATCAATCATGTAACCCGCCCATAAGCGAACTCGGACTCAACTCAACGAGCTCGGGCGTTCACATCCATAAGTGAACTCGGACTCAACTCAACGAGCTCGGATACCTAGTTACATCTCACGAACTCGGACTCAACTCAACGAGTTCGGACATTTGCATCCATAAGTGAACTCGGACTCAACTCAACGAGCTCGGATGCCCAACCATCCTAGTGACATGTCACTTGTATCCTAATCTATTCCCAAGGTTCAAACGGGATTTTCCTCAATCACGCATTTCCCCGTCATTCTCCTCGGAATATCGAAACCAATACGTTGCTTGCATCTCATACTTATCAATTTAATCGCATACTTTTCATACCAATACATAATATTTCACAAAGCATAATATTCATAATAACAAGTATCATATCATATAAATAGCATTAAATCACTTAAAATAGCAATTATGTTACATTATTTACACATGAACTTACATCGGTACAAAATATAGCAATTTTGCAATTTAGTCCAAAATCTTTTCTTTTCCTCGATCAAGGTTGATTCCACGTCTTTCTTGATCTAAAATAACACATTTAGCTTATTTAATACTCTCATTATCAAAATAGTCCTAAATTCAAATTTTGAAAAAATTACAATTTTGCCTCTAAACTTTTGCATATTTACACTTTTGCCCCAAAGTTCGGAAATTAAATTTTATCACAAATTCTTATGTTTTAGGACATGCTGATCATTTATTTACCATTAGAAAGCTCAAATTCCCACTAAAACACATACTTATGAACAATATGTACTTTTACCGATTAAGCCGTTTTACTCATTTTTACTTAAAACCGAGTAGCACAAGTTGTCTAACATAATTTAAAACCTCATACTCTATCATAAAACATCAAAATACACAAATTTCACCTATGGGTATTTTTCCAAATATGAACCCTAACTTAAATTATTGCTAACATAAGCTTTATCGAGTTACCGGGACTACGAAAACGTAAAGAACATTAAAAACGGGGCTTAGAATCACTTACTATGAAGCTTGGAAGCTTGAAACAAACCCTAGATATGGAGAACCCTTGAAATTTCGTGGTAATGAAGAAGATGACCAATTTTGTGTTATTTTTCCCTTTTTATTTCATGTTAATATCCAAATGACCAAAATGCCCTTCCTTACTAAACTTTCAAAAATTCCATCCATGTCCAAATTTTGTCCATGAACTTAAAATTGGTCAAATTTCTATTTAAGACCTCCTAATTAATATTCCAAAGCAATTTCATACTAGAAACTTCTAGAATGCAAGTTTTGCAACTTATTCGATTTAGTCCCTAATTTCAAATTAAGCACTTTACGCTTAGAATTTCTTCACGAAATTTTCACACCATCATAAAATCATATCATAAACATCAAAATAATTATAAAATAATTATTTCTACCTCGGATTTGTGGTCACAAAACCACTATTCTGATTAGGCCCTAATTCGGGATATTACAACTCTCCCCCCTTTTAAGGATTTTCGTCCTCGAAAATCTTACCGGTAAACAGGTGTGGGTATTGTTTCCTTATAGTTTCCTCGGGTTCCCATGTAGCCTCTTCTATTCCATGCTTTTGCCACAACACTTTCACAAGAGCAATACTTTTGTTTCTTAGTTGTTTGACCTCTCGAGCTAAAACTTTAATCGGTTCTTCTTCGTAGGTCATATCTTGTTGTAATTCAATTTCTGTCGGTGAAACCACATGTGAAGGATCCGAACGATACCGACGTAGCATAGATACATGGAACACATCATGAATTTTCTCCAACTCAGATGGTAATGCTAACCGATAAGCTACCGGTCTAATTCTTTCAATTATTTCATACGGCCCGATAAAACGCAGACTTAATTTACCTTTCCGTCCAAATCTGAGGACTTTCTTCCATGGAGACACCTTTAAAAATACCTTATCACCAACTTGAAACTCAATTTCTTTTCGTTTCAAATCTGCATAAGATTTCTGTCTATCCGAAGCAGCTTTCAAACAATCTCGAATTACCTTCACTTTTTCTTCGGTTTCTTTTATTAGATCAACTCCATAGATCTGATTTTCCTTGAGTTCGGTCCAATACAAAGGCGTCCGACACTTACGACCATACAATGCTTCGTAAGGTGCCATTTTCAAACTCGTCTGATAACTGTTATTGTAAGCAAATTCCACCAACGGTAAATATCTTTCCCAACTTCCTTGAAATTCTAATACACAACATCGAAGCATGTCTTCAAGAATCTGAATTACCCTTTCTGATTGCCCATCAGTTTGTGGATGAAAAGTAGTACTGAAATTTAACCTTGTACCGAACGCTTCTTGCAACTTTTGCCAAAACCGCGAAGTAAATCTCGGATCTCTGTCTGAAATGATTGACAATGGTATTCCATGTAGTCTAACAATTTCTCTAACATACAATTCAGCTAACTTGTTAAGAGAATAATCCATACGTACTGGAATAAAATGAGCCGATTTAGTCAATCTGTCAACTATTACCTAGATGGCATCTTTCTTTCCTGGAATCAACGGCAACCCTGAAACAAAATCCATAGTAATCCGATCCCATTTCCATTCTGGAACCATACTAGGCTGAAGTAATCCTGAAGGCACTTGGTGTTCAGCTTTCACCTGTTGACAAATTAAGCATTTCGATACAAATTCCGATATATCCCTTTTCATTCCATTCCACCAGTACATTTTCTTCAAATCATTATACATTTTCGTACTGCCTGGATGAATCGACAAATAACCACTGTCGTAACCATTTTTTGAAAAAAAAAAGGGCGTCGACTTAAAAAATGAAAACAAGGAGTCGCCACCAATCTTTTTAGGTGTGATTGGGTCACTGTACAGATGTTTTGGTCTACGAAAATTTAGAGAAAATAGGTTCGGGAGTCGATTACGCGCGGGGAAGGATTAGCACCCCCGCGACGCCCAAAATTGGTACCAAATTGAGCAATCTTCTGTCTTAAGTCGAAATTTGGAAAGATTTGAAAATAGGATTCTTTTTTGAAATAGGGATAATTTGAGTAGAAAATCGAGATTCCTTTGCCTCGGAAGAATTCGATCGTCACATCCAGCACGATTGGACACGAGGTTCTTTTAAATCCTTCGAAACTAAAGTCGTCTCGTGAGTTACAAAATGTTGCTTAAGAGGGTATTTTAGGTATTTAGATGAATGAGAAATCGCAACCCAGCACGTTTGGGCACTATTTCCGAATCTCTAAATACAAAAACATTCCCTCGTTTTTGGAACATTTTGAATAAAATTTGGGATGATTTGGGTTGAAAAATTCGAGATTCCTTCGCTTCAGAAGAATACGAACATCACATCCAGCACGATTGGACACGAAGTTCTTAAATTCCTCGAAACTAAAGTTATCTCACGAGTTACAAAATTTAAGAGGATATTTTAGGTATTTAGACGAACGAGAAATCGCAACCCAGCTCGTTAGGGCACTATTTCCCGAATCATTAAACACAAAAATATTGCCTCATTTTGGGAACACTTTGATTATGAAATGTAGAATTTTTGCAGTAATAATGCAATTTGAACTTAAAATGTGACATTTAAAAGAACAGTAGCAATGATATTTATAGTGAAAGAGGAAAAAGGCATATTTAAAAGAGTATATACGTAATATATAAAAAGATTTAATATTTAAGACATATGCAAAAAATACATATATAGTATATAAAAAATATAATATATATATATATATGAGATGATAATATAGAGAGTATGTGAATAATAGGATATTAAAATATGTATGCAATATAATAATTAAATATGCATGAGATAATCAAAATATATGGGTAAAATATATATATATATATATATATATAAAGGTATTAAAATATGTATTCATAGTATTTATATGATATGTACATAAGACCATGAAAATTTATATGGATAGTATAATAATATTAAAAGATACGCGTAATACATGAATAGTATCTATAAGCGTATACGATATTTAAAATATGTGTGCATTATATAGTATCAAAATAAATATCTAAGAATATGTACATGATATAAAAAGAACAATAATATGTACAATACATAAAAATATGCTAGTGGAAATGTATATAACTTATAAGAACGTAGATTCATAATGGTATGAGAAATTGACATATGGTATATATACGTATTATAATTAGTAATAATATTAAAAGGAACTACTAGTAATAAATATATATGTACTAAAGATAAAACATATATTAATACTAAAAACATGTATAATAGTAGTAAAATAAATATAATGATAGTAAATAATGTAATAATGATAATACATATACGTATAATAAGATATATAGCAAGTAGTAATAATAATAATAGTAGTAAAAAATAGTAAAATATAATATTTGAAATAATAATATTAAATATAGTAATTTAAAATTAAATAATCGGAACAAAAATAAAAAAGGGGACGAAATTGAAGTAAAATGAAAATTTTGGGGCGAATTCGGGGTAAAACGGAAGAATAGGGCCCTTTTGAGCGCGGGTTAAAACAGAGAGGACCAAAACAGTAATCTACCCGAGTCCTTAAAACGCTACCGTTGCAAGGTGGACCGAATCGCAACACGCGATAGATACCGGGGCTAATTTCAAATTAAACGAAAACTTAATCGCAAATCCCTTGAAAAGCGGAGGGGCTAAGTGCGCAAATAGCCCCTCCAGTTAAAAACACGCGGACCTTGACCGGTTTGGGTCGGGTTAATCTGACCCAGGGCAAAACGGCGTCGTTTTACGCCCTGGGTGCCTAAATCAAAACGCTATCGTTTTGATAGGCTATAAAAGGCCGAAACTTTAGAAAAAAAATTCATTTCTGCGTGGGTGAGGAAAAAAACAAGGGAGAGGAGAGGGGAAAGAGCCCAGGCGATATCCGGTGAGCCCTCCGGTCGCCGTCTGGTCGTCGCCGGTCGTCGCCGGCCACCGTGCACGGTGGCCGGAACTTCGAAAAGGTCAGTTTTTTTCTCCTTTTTATTTCCCCTTTTTATAAAACATATATTTATGTGCATGAATCAAAAGAAAAGTGAAGAAATGACCGAGGAAGGGAAAGAGGCAGATTCGGAAAAACAATTACCTCAGGCTTCCGATTCGAGTCTTTTTGAAACTTTCCTGGTACGATTTGGGAATTTTCCCTGCCTTTTTATTACTAGAGTTTTAAGTTTGCGTTTAAACTGGATGAATATTAGAAATGCCGAGTATCGTTTGTATTGTTGATGAAAAAAAATTTCTTTTCAAAAATGGGTTACAATCGGCTTATATAGCCTGATTTTCTTTACAAGTTGCCTTCTACTTTCTACTTTCTGTCTTGTCTGTTTAATTGTTTGCAGGTACACTTGAAGATGGTAGGGCGGTGGATTTGACCTTGGCGGTGGAGCAGCTGCTGAGTCAAAGGCCTTGGGCGGTGCTGGGGTCTCGTTCGCTTCTGACTTGGGGTAACAGGTTTCGGGTTTGCCTGTAGCGGGTAGGGATTAGGTTTAGTTGGGTTTGGGCTTGTAACCGGGTTTGGGTTTCTGTTTGGTTTTTGATTTTGGGTAAGGGTGTATTGGGTTTAATTTTGTAAAAGGACATTTTAGTTTTATTTTTTGTTTGTTTGTTTGGGTTTTATTTGCTCCGGGCCAAAATTGGCCATTACAACCACCATGTCCTTCCTGCAAAATCTTTTGAATTAACTCCTCATTCTTCGGTACACAAATTTGATCTTTAAACATCAAGCAACCATCAGGACCGATTCTGAAATCTGACTCTGTATCAACCTCACATTGCTTTCTTTTGGCTTGCAAGTCTTCATCGCTTTTCTGAGCTTCACAAATCTCTTGTAAAAACATCGGTCTTACTTTTAGCTCGGCCAGAATGGAACCATCATCTGACATTTCCAACTGAGTGTTCATAACTCTCAAAGCAAACAACAGTTTTCTACTCAAAGCATCAGCAACTACATTTGCTTTTGTACTCTGAAATTTTTCTTTTTCAATCGTCTCTGAGCAGTCTCTAATAAAATGATCCGGAGAACCACATCGGAAACATTCATTTGCTCTGCACGGACCAAAATGATTTCTACCACACCGCTGGCACTCGGGTTTAACAAATCTCGAATTCCTTACACTAGCTGCCGAAGTAGTCTGGGACTTAGGACCCATATTTTGCTTCTTAAAATTCCCATATGACTGTCCAGTTGAAACTTGGGAACGAGGATTCATATTTCTTGATTTTCCGGGTTGCTGTGAGGGTGCATTACTCATTAGTCTTTTCTTCCAATTTCGTGTCTCAGATTCTACCTTTTTCTTCTCTTTAAGTAGTTCTTCAGCCTTGCAAGCTCGATCGACAAGTACCACCATTTCTTTTAATTCAAGAATCCCAACAAATACCTTAATTTCTTCATTGAGCCCATCTTCAAATCGTCGGCACATTTTGGCCTCTGTAGGAACATATTCTCTGGCATACTTACTCAATCGAACAAACTCTCTTTCGTATTCAGTGACTGTCATATTACCTTGCTTTAGCTCAAGAAATTCCTTGCGCTTCTGATCAATAAATCTTTCACTGATGTATTTCTTCCGAAACTCTTCTTGAAAGAATTCCCAAGTTACCCTCTCTTTCGGTACCACCGAAATTAGTGTCTTCCACCAATTATAAGCTGAATCTCTCAACAAAGATATAGCACATTTCAAGCATTCCTCAGGTGTGCAAGATAGTTCATCAAATACCCGGATAGAATTCTCAAGCCAGAACTCTGCTTTCTCGGCATCATCATCTACATTAGCTCTGAATTCTTCGGCCCCTAGCTTACGGATTTTATCAACTGGAGTTCTTTGGAATTTCATCATACCCACATCTTGAGGCATCGGAGGTACAGGTTGAGGAATTGGGGAAGGTGGGGGAGGTTGTACATTCGGGTTCGTACGAACGAACTCAGTATACCAAGCACTCATCATCTGGAGAAAGGCTTCTCGACCCCTTTCTCCTCCTCCTTAACTAATAGTGGGAGGTGGATTTTCAGTCGGCACCGCCCCTTCAGCCGGAGCTGGTGCATTACTTTCTACATCATCGGCCACAGTTGGATCGGGATCCATTTACTATAAAAAAAATCATTTAAAAGGTCAGAAGTCGTCACACTATCATAATATACACATATGACATGTATAGTAAAATCTGTACATAAAACACGTTAGTCCGAGAACTGACTAAACCTACTCTGATACCACCAAATGTAACACCCCCACGCCCGAGACCGTCACCGGAGTCGAGCTTGAGGTGTTACCGAACATAATTTATCATTTAAACAACTTTACATCATTTATTTTGACTTTCGGAATAAGCAGTTTTTCTGCATCATGGTTGCTAAAAAAATCATATTTCAAGTTATGAAACTTGAAATCAAGATTCGTAAATTTTCTCTGAATCTAGACTCACATATCTATCTGCTAATTTTTTTCTAAAATTTTTGGTTGGGCCAATTAGTACAGTTTATTAGTTAAAGTTACCCTTATTTCAGGACTTGACTGCACTGACCTCTACTTACTACAAACCACTTTTCTCCATTTACAAAATTCATATAACATATTGTTTATTTCTCTTAAAATTGGATTCAACAAGGATTCTGAGCATATAAATTACACCTCCTAATTATATTTTTACAATTTATAGTGAATTTTCAAAGTTGGAACAGGGGATCCAGAAATCACTCTAGCCCTGTTTCACTAAAACTCAAATATCCTATAACATATAACTCCTTTACCTATTTCGCTTTTTCCATTTGAAAGTAGACACAATAAGCTTAAATTTCATAGTTAATTCTTCACCCAATTCGTTTTCTACTATTTTTTGTGATTTTTCAAACTCACATTGTTGTTGCTGTAGTGTTCTATTTTATGGCAAGTTTCATCTTTTTATGAATTCTCATGAACTATATAACATATTAAACTCACAAGGCATCCAACATTATCTAGGCTAGCCATACCAATTACTAATCATTATCAAGCATTTTCTCAACCAAACCACAACCATATCACAAGATTATTTACACAAAACAAGTATATTGCTATACATGCCATACATCAAAACATACAAACCAATATACCAATTCTTCCTCGGATAGTGTGAGCGTTTCTTCGACCTTCCCGATATCCAAGTTGGCTCGCTAAAAACTACAATGAATGAAAAGGAGGGAGTAAGCATAAATGCTTAGTAAGTTCACATGCAAATAACAAGTAACATAACAAAGCAATTATATCAACAACAATAGCATGATATCACCAAGATACAAACCATATTTCTAGCTATCGTTTATCATCTTACCACCTTATTTCTATTATATCAAGTTTCAACCCGAGGGTTAAGTACATACCTGTCCAAATTGTCCATTTCACAGCACTTACCAAAATATCATTTTCATCTTGAGTATTCTTCCATTCCGCTAGAATTTTACCCGTTGAACACATCGGAATATAACTCGGATACACGGATCATTTGCACATAAGTGCCACATATGTAATCAAACAATCATGTAACCCGCCCATAAGCAAACTCGGACTCAACTCAACGAGCTCGGGCGTTCGCATCCATAAGTGAACTCGGACTCAACTCAACGAGCTCAGATGCCTAGTTACATCTCACGAACTCGGACTCAACTCAACGAGTTCGGACATTTGCATCCATAAGTGAACTCGGACTCAACTCAACGAGCTCGGATGCCCAACCATCCTAGTGACATGTCACTTGTATCCTAATCTATTCCCAAGGTTCAAACGAGATTTTCCTCAATCACACATATCCCCGTCGTTCTCCTCGGAATATCGAAACCAATACGTTGCTTGCATCTCATACTTATCAATTTAATCGCATACTTTTCATACCAATACATAATATTTCACAAAGCATAATATTCATAATAACAAGTATCATATCATATAAATAGCATTAAATCACTTAAAATAGCAATTATGTTACATTATTTACACATGAACTTACCTCGGTACAAAATATAGCAATTTTGCAATTTAGTCCAAAATCTTTTCTTTTCCTCGATCAAGGTTGATTCCACGTCTTTCTTGATCTAAAATAACACATTTAGCTTATTTAATACTCTCATTATCAAAATAGTCCTAAATTCAAATTTTGAAAAATTACAATTTTGCCCCTAAACTTTTGCATATTTACACTTTTGCCCCAAAGTTCGGAAATTAAATTTTATCACAAATTCTTATGTTTTAGGACATGCTGATCATTTATTTACCATTAGAAAGCTCAAATTCCCACTAAAACACATACTTATGAACAATATGTACTTTTACCGATTAAGCCGTTTTACTCGTTTTTACTTAAAACCGAGTAGCACAAGTTGTCTAACATAATTTAAAACCTCACATTCTATCATAAAACATCAAAATACACAAATTTCACCTATGGGTATTTTTCCAAATATGAACCCTAACTTAAATTATTGCTAACATAAGCTTTATCGAGTTACCGGGACTACGAAAACGTAAAGAACATTAAAAATGGGGCTTGGAATCACTTACTATGAAGCTTGGAAGCTTGAAACAAACCCTAGATATGGAGAACCCTTGAAATTTCGTGGTAATGAAGAAGATGACCAATTTTGTGTTATTTTTCCCTTTTTATTTCATGTTAATATCCAAATAACCAAAATGCCCCTCCTTACTAAACTTTCAAAAATTCCATCCATGTCCAAATTTTGTCCATGAACTTAAAATTGGTCAAATTTCTATTTAAGACCTTCTAATTAATATTCCAAAGCAATTTCATACTAGAAACTTCTAGAATGCAAGTTTTGCAACTTATTCGATTTAGTCCCTAATTTCAAATTAAGCACTTTACGCTTAGAATTTCTTCACAAAATTTTCACACCATCATAAAATCATATCATAAACATCAAAATAATTATAAAATAATTATTTCTACCTCGAATTTGTGGTCACAAAACCACTATTCCGATTAGGCCCTAATTCGGGATATTACAAAAACTTTATCAAATCCCGAAGCCTTACCGTAGCCTGACCGTGAACCTTCGGCTTTTCTAGCCTTTCCTTAGCGAATAGTCTCGAATATTCCTAGATCTTCATCAACACACATATTTTATCAACATCAGGTGACTCGTCTTCCACACGAGTCACCCCTATAGGCTACACATATTCGGCCACCCCCTTAAGAAATCGAAATTGAGAATGAGACACTTACCGAAACTCGTCTTGAAAGTAACGGCCTAAATATCTGCTGTTTAAGTAATTGACTTTTCAACACTAGCTTAAGGATTGTAATTTAATAAAAACGGATGGTGATGAAAGAAATCAAAGAAATCGGCAAGGACCATAGGTATTCGGCTTTTGCAAAAGAGGAAAAAGAACTAGAAAGAAGGAGAAGAATGAAGCATTCAGTTTGGCAAAACAAGGGAAACTCTTCAAAAAGAATTCGGCACCCCCTATAAATACCTAAAGCTGAACCCCTAAAGTCCCAATTGGATCCACTTGATCTACATCCCATCTCCTAATTTTTTTCCATGATAAGCTCTCCTAACCTCTTCCGTAGCCTCTCGCACCCCTTCAAGCGCTCTTCGTTGCGTACGTATTTCTGGATTAGAATTTTTATGAAATTAGTTCATAGTTCCACTGTTTAAAGCATATGTCTTATGTAAATAGCAGTTTAAAAGCTGTTTAAGTTTCCTACAGGATTTAGTCTCTAAGATCCTATTGTCTAAAGTAGCCCAATATCTAACTACAGTTCAGTAATTTAAACAAGTTCAGCAACAGAAAACTTACTTCGCTCGACGACGAGGGCTCGGTGAACCACACTTCAAAAAACCTGCAAAAACTTTTTAATCTAGCTGTTTTTTAAAAACAAGATCTAAAGCTCATTTCAAAGCTCGAGCTTTGCAACTTGGCTCTGATACCACTAAATGTAACACCCCAGACCCAGCCCAGACGTTATGCCGAATCTAGCAATGTCACATTGAAAGGACTATTTTTTTCAAAATGACTTTATTCATTTAAGAACATGTTCAGTAGAAAATTTACTTGTTTTTACAAACTTAAGTTTGAGATTTAAAAATTCAAGTTCATGTTAAGTCCAAAAATGAAAGCCCATATTCAAACGAAAACACCCATATAATAATGTTATTTCAAACCACGTTTAATTTGAGAAATTTATCTAAGTAAATATAAAACTGGGCAGTTGAAACATTAATAAACCCTAAATACAGTCGTATCGGAGATACAAGGCCTTATTACATCAATTGAAAATAAAGTAATAAAACTAAGTAATTAAAAGGAAACAATTCATTTAAATCTATATTGAAAATTCCTAAGTAACTTGTAGTGTGGCTATCTCCGAGTCCTCTCCCACATCGAGCCACCTACTGAGGGTTACCTAAAGCATTTCATTTAAGGGTGTGAGTTTCGCAACTTAGTGTGTACGACCCTTGGCAATCAAAACAATTCAATATACACATATCACATTGGGCCTAAGCCCTAACAATTTTGGTGGTCTAGGCCTTAGCCCACGATGACCTCATATCATATCAGAATTACATGTATGCAAATGTTCCCATCCCAAATCCAACAGCTACACACCACCCGTACCAGCCCAACACACCTGAGGGGATGTCTACATCAACCCACCCATCCTCTACACTCCAAAGGTAGCACCGATTGCGACAATACACACTTTGCAGCAAGCCTGCTGTATATGTGCGGTGTAGCAAAGCTACTCGGTGGCTTGAAAGCCTACAGTGGATCCACAGTCGTCAAGTGACTATGTGATCCTCAAAATACTTCCTCCGTATCATCAAAACCTACCTAAGTGCAACATATAATTCATGAATGCAACATACACATTTTCACACATTTTCACATCTTAAGCACTTAGGGGTATTTTGGTCATTTCACTACCCAGGGGTATTCTCGTAAATCTACCCTACAGGGGTATTTCAGTACTCTTACCCTACGAGGGTGTTTTAGTAGTTTTACCTTACAGGGCATTTTTGTAATTCTACCTTAGAAGGGTATTTTCGTAATTTTATCCTAGAAGGGTATTTTCGTAATTTCCTAATGATACAGATTTAAGTTATGAATTTTGGCCCATCAACAATTCCTCGCGGCTAAGATGAACGGACACTATGCACCAGGTAGTATTCAAGAGAAGAGGAGGTGGGTCACTCAAACCGCTTAAGTACCAGGCTCTTCCATGATCCAATCCTAGACATGCATATGTCGGTTGCCACATCTTAGTCTATTGACTTGTCCACAGGCATGTTTATTACTTAGTTAAGTTTTATGAAAATTTGAGAGTCCATTTAACTAGGCCTAAATTTCATTAAACCCTAACATGCATTCCTACAACCCCACAAAGCCCAAACATGTTTATAAAGCTCATTAAGCCCAATCATGCCTATAAAGCACATTAAGCCCAATCACAATCCAATCATACAATTCACGCATATCATTTCAACATAATATCTCATATCACAATTTTTTCCAATTTGGGCCCACAAATTCGGCAGGCTCATTTGGGATTTAGGGATTTTCGGCTTTCGCCGTTTTACCCCGTGTGTGTAGTGTACATACACACCTGATTGAGAGTCGCACCTACACTATCCTCAGTCTTGACCTATAATCAAAACCACTTCCAAATCAACTCCAAACCTTACTAAAACTTTATCAAATCTCGAAGCCTTACCGTACCCTTACCGTGAACCTTTGTCTTTTTTAGCCTTTCCTTAGCGAATAGTCTCGAATATTCCTAGATCTACATCAACACACATATTTTATCAACATCATTTGACTCATCTTCCACACGAGTCACCCTTATAGGCTACACATATATTCGGCCACCTCCTTAAGAAATCAAAATTGAGAATGAGACACTTACCGAAACTCGCCTTCAAACTAACGGCCTAAATATCTGCTGTTTAAGTAATCAGCTTTTCAACACTAGCTTAAGGATTGTAATTTAATAAAGATGGATGGTGATGAAAGAAATCAAAGAAATCGGCAAGGAACACAGGTATTCGGCTTTTGCAAAAGAGGAAAAAGAACTAGAAAGAATGAGAAGAATAAAGCATTCGGTTTGGCAAAGCAAGGGAAACTCTTCAAAAAGAATTCAGCAACCCCTATAAATACCCAAAGCTGAACCCCTAAAGTCCCAATTGGATCCACTTGATTCACATCCCATCTCCTAATTTTTCTCCATGATAAGCTCTCCTAACCTCTTCCGGGGCCTCTCACACCCCTTCAAGCGCTCTTCGTTGCGTACGTATTTCTAGATTAGAATTTTTATGAAATTAGTTCATAGTTCCACTGTTTAAAGCATATGTCTGATGTAAATAGTAGTTTCAAAGCTATTTTCGCAGTCGTAAATCCACTACACGCTTAAGTTTCCTACAGGCTTTAGTCTCTAAGAACCTATTGTCTAAAGTAGCCTAATATCTAACTACAGTTCAGTAATTTAAACAGTTCAGTAACAGAAAACTTACTTCGCTCGACGTCGAGGGCCCGGTGAACCACACTTCCAAAAACCTGCAAAAATTTTTTAATCTAGTTGTTTTTAAAAACAAGATCTAAAGCCCATTACACAGCCCGAGCTTTGTAACTTGGCTCTGATACCACTAAATGTAACATCCCAGACCCGGCCCAGACGTTATGGCCGAATCTGGCAATGTCACATTGAAAGGACTATTTTTTTCAAAACGACTTTATTCATTTAAGAACATGTTTTGTAGAAAATTTACTTGTTTCTACAAACTTAAGTTTGAGATTTAGAAATTCATGTTCATGTTAAGTCTAAAATGAAAGCCCACATTTAAATAAAAACACCCACATAATAATGTTATTTCAAACCACGTTTAATTTGAGAAATTTATTTAAGTAAATATAAAACTGGGCAATCTAAACATTAATAAACCCTAAATATAGTCGTATCGGAGACACAAGGCCTTATTACATCAATTGAAAATAAAGTAATAAAACTAAGTAATTAAAAGGAAACAATTCATTTAAATCTATATTAAAAATTTCTAAGTAACTTATAGTGTGGCTATCTCCGAGTCCTCTCCCACGTCGAGTCGCCTACTGAGGGTTACCTGAAGCATTTAATTTAAGGGTGTGAGTTTCGCAACTCAGTGTGTACGACCCTTGGCAATCAAAACAATTCAATATACATATATCACATTGGGCCTAAGCCCTAACAATTTCAGTGGTCTAGGCCTTAGCCCACGATGACCTCATATCATATTAGAATTACATGTATGCAAATGTTCCCATCCCAAATCCAACCGCTACACACCACCCGTACTAGCCCAACACACCTGTGGGGATGTCTACATCAACCTACCCATCCTCTACACTCCAAAGGTAGCACCGGTTGCGACACTACTCATGTTGCAGCAAGGCTGCTGTATATGTGCGGTATAGCAAAGCTACTCTGTGGCTTGAAAGCCTAAGGTGGATCCACGGTCGTCAAGCGACTATGCGATCCTCAAAACACTTCCTCCGAATCATCAAAACCTACCCAAGTGCAACATACAATTCATGAATGCATTATACACATTTTCATACATTTTCACATCTTAAGCACTTAGTGGTATTTTGGTCATTTCACTACCCAGGGGTATTCTCGTAAATCTACCTTGCAGGGGTATTTCGGCACTCCTACCCTACGAGGGTGTTTTAGTAGTTTTACCTTACAGGGCATTTTCGTAATTCTACCTTAGAAGGGTATTTTCGTAATTTTATCCTAGAAGGGTATTTTCGTATTTTCCTAATGATACATATTTAAGTTATGAATTTTGGCCCATCAACAAGTCCTCGCGGCTAAGATGAATGGACACTATGCACCAGGTAGGATTCAAGAGAAAAGGAGATGGGTCATTCAGACCGCTTAAGTACCAGGCTCTTTCATGATCCAATCCTAGACATGCATATGTCGGTTGCCACACCTTAGTCTATTGACTTGTCCACTTTTATTACTTAGTTAAGTTTTATGAAAATCTGAGAGTCCCGGCTTAAATTCTATTAAACTCTAACATGCATTCCTACAACCCCACAAAGCCCAAACATGTTTATAAAGCTCATTAAGTCCAATCCTGCTTATAAAGCCCATTAAGCCCAATCACAATCCAATTATACAATTCATGCATATCATTTCAACATAATATCTCATATCACAATTTTTCCAATTTGGGCCCACAAATTCGGCGGCACATTTGGGATTTAGGGATTTTCGGCTTTTGCCGTTTTACCGTGTGTGTGTAGTGTACATACACACTTGATTGACGAGTTGCACCTACACTATTCTTAGTCTTGACCTATAATCAAAACCACTTCCAAATCAATTGCAAACCTTACTAAAACTTTATCAAATCCCGAAGCCTTACCGTGAACCTTCGACTTTTCTAGCCTTTCCTTAGCGAATAGTCTCAAATATTCCTAGATCTGCATCAACACACATATCTTATAAACATCAGGTGACTCGTCTTCCACACGAGTCACCCTTATAAGCTACACATATATTCGGCCACCTCCTTAAGAAATCAAAATTGAGAATAAGACACTTACCGAAACTCGCCTTTAAGCTAACGGCCTAAATATCTGCTGTTTAAGTAATCGGCTTTTCAACACTAGGTTAAGGCCCAATACTTCTAGGCCCAAAATTCGGGGTGTTACATCATGTGTCTTTAGGGTGTAATAGTAATGAGAACTATAAGAACAAAAACAGAAGAAGAAAAACTGATTGAACAATCGTATTAATCATATCTTTTAAGAGTAAACAACATACTGAATTTATAATACTAAGTATTAACAGCCAACTAACTATAACTGAAATAGTTGTTAAGCTTTAACAACCAACTACTAACTGCCACTAACTGCCATAACCGTTTTCATTCCTTAACATGCCCCCATCGTCTTGACTCCTGCTGAGTGATCAGCTTTCACAGCCACCTTAAAAGACGATTTGAACTTTGTAAACAAAGTAATTGATAAGGGCTTTGTAAACACATCTACAACTTGCTCATGTGCTAGAACATGCCCCACGCTCAACTTTCTAGCAGCAATCTTTTCTCCAACAAAGAACAAGTTTAATTCAATATGCTTAAACTTCGAGGGTATTATTGGATTGGCAGAAATAGCAACGGTGCCAGAGTTATCACACCACACTGTGGTTTTACTGGAAGGTGAAACATGGAGTTCAGACAAAAGAGACTCAAGCCAAATGACCTTAGTAACTACATGAGCTAGCCCTCTATATTTAGCTTTTGCTATTGACCTAGAGACCACCTGCTACTTCTTTGATCCCCATGCTACAAGATTAGCCCCAAGGAATATACAAAAACTTAAGGTTGACCTTCGATCATCAACATTAGTTCCCCAATTGGTATCTAAATAGCTAACCAAATCCAAGATAGGAGCTGGAGTAAACTGAAGACCATAGTCGAGAGTACTTTGAAGGTACTTAAGAATACGTTTGACCATTTTGAAATGCTGATCAAGGGGTCAATATATGAATTGACAAACTTTATTCATAGCAAAGGTGATATCTGGTCTAGTGATGACCACATACTGTAGAGCTCCTACAATGCTTCAATACTTGGATGCATTCTCAATCACACAGCCAATGTGTTGAGACAAGACAGAAGATATGACCATGGGTGTAGGAGAGCCATTTGCATGATCCATTTTAGCCTTTCAAATGAGGTCAAGCACATACTTACACTGGCTTAAAAATAGACTATCAGAGGTGGAGGATACCTCAATTCTAAGAAAATAGCTAAGAGGCCCCAAGTTCTTCAAAGAAAATTGAGTATCCAGGTCTGTAACAAACCAATCAATACTAGCCTGATGATTCCCAGTGACAATCATGTCATCAACATACACCAAAGCATACAAAAACACACCCTCAGTCTTTTTAATAAAGAGCAAGCTATCTGACTTAGCTAAAACAAAATGTGAAGAGAGCAAGAAATCATGAAGCTTAGAGAACTAAACCCTAGGAGCTTATTTAAAACCATACAAGGCCTTCTTCAATCTACACACCAACGATTTGTCACCATGGTTCTGCTCAAAGCCAGGTGGTTGAATCATATAAATTTCTTCAAGCAGGTCACCATTGAGAAAAGCTTTGTTGATGTCCACCTGTCTGAGTTGCCAGCCAAACTGGACAGCCAATGTCAAAATAACTCTAATAGTTGTTGACTTTACAACTAAATTGAAAGTGTCCTGAAAGTCCATCCTAGCTTCTTGAAGATACCCCTTAACCACAAGGCGACCCTTGTAGTGAGCAATGGTGCCATCTGAATGCCTTTTGAGCTTGAACACCCACTTACATCCCATAACTCTTCGGTCTGTAGGTAAAGGAACCAAATCTTAGGTGTTATTTTTTAGAAGAGCCTCATACTCTTGCTGAGCTGCTAGTGTCCACTCTTTACTCGTAAAGTCTTCTTCGATTGTAGCAAGTTCTGTCTCACTGAGCTCAGCAGAGAAAATCTTGGGCTTAAAAATACCATTCTTGGACCTGGTTAGCATAGGATGAATATTGATAGGTGAGCTGAAGGGAGGATTCTAATTTGAGGAGACTTGAGGAATGTCAAGAGAAGGAGAGGAGGTTGAAAAATGAGTAGTATGTCTACTGAAAGATGCAGCTCCTGGTGAGAGATTAGCATGAGGCCACTCCAAGGGAAGTAGAGCAGGAGATGAACCAACATGCCTTGACACAGATCTTAGAGCCTGCTGAGCTAGAAAAATAGAAAAAATTAGAGTTCCAACCCGAGATGGACCCCTAGAAGACACCATAACTGGAACTAAAGACTGTTGATGCTGAAAACTGGGATGAGTGCAAGAAAGGTCACCAGTTGAGCTAACAAGACTAGCAAAAGGAAAACAAGATTCATTAAACACCACATGCCTGGAAATAAAAACCCTGTTGTTGGCAGCAAGACACTTATATCCCTTGTGAACAGGATTGTAACCAAGAAATACACATGATCTGGACCAAAATTGAAGTTTATAGGTGTTAAAAGGTCTGAGATAAGGATAACGCCTACAACCAAACACCTTAAGATACATGTAGCTTGGTAGAGCCTTATGCAACACCTTATAGGGTGATCTGCCAACTAGAACTGCAGATGGAAGTCTATTGACAAGATATGCTGCACTGATGAAAGCATGAAACAAAAAATGCATAGGATATTAGCTTGAGCCAGAAAAGTTAGACTAGTGTCAACCAAATACCTATGCTTCCTCTCTACCAAGCCATTTTGTTATGATGTATGAGGAAAAGAGAGTCGGTGATGAATTCCCAGCTAAGAAAGAACCTTTGGAAAAGAATGAAACTCTCCACCCCAATATATTTGAAGAGCTTTTATTTTGTAGCCAAATTGAACTTTTACCAACTTCTGTAGATGAAGAAATGTTTCCAATGCCTCAGATTTTTGTTTGATAAGATATAGCCAGGTGTATCTAGAATAAGCATCAACAAAGGAGATGTAATAAAAGTGCCCTTCAAATGCCATAGGAGCAAGACCCCATAAGTCAGATACAATAATCTCAAAATGAACTGTATACACAGTTGTAGAATGAGAGAATGAAAGCTTATAAAATTTGCCAAGTTGACATGCTAAACAAATCGAATTCATCTTACAACGCTTTGCAACAATATTACATTTTTGAAGAATTGTCATAACAATTTTATTACAAGAATGACCAAGACGTTTGTGCCATAGGTCAAAAATTGAATCACTGGAACTAGATGACCCCAAGGAAGTGGTGTGAGCAGTAGCTAAGAAAGCTGAAGCAGGATTGAGACTCTGAGTGTCTGATAGATCGAACTGATACAAGCCATTATGAATGCAGCCCATCAGTAATATGGTCCCTGTCTTGATATCCTTCACAAAGTAATGAAAATGATAAAATTCAAAATAAACTTGATTATCATTAGCAAATTGAGCAACAGATAATAAGTTTTTGCAGACTTGTGAAACATGCAACACACGTTTCAGATGAAACACTTTGTTTGAACTTGCAAAAGAAGAAGAGCCAATGTGAGCCACTGGCACAGACACGCCATTGCCCATGAAAAGCCTATTGTTACCTGTGAATTGTGTTGCCTCATACAGATTATCCAGGTCATTGGTAACATGATTTGAGGCTCTAGAGTCAGGATACCATACCTTTGTGTTCAGAGAACCAGTGGGAAACTGTCCTTTGATGGAGGAAACATTAGCTTGCAGACTAGGATGCTGGACAGAATTTCTTTGAGAACAGCAATGAGAACTTTCATAGGATGAGCTTGAAACATCTTGAAATTGATGGCAGTGGACTTGCATTAGCTGGTCAGACACAACCACACCTTCAAAGGACTCATCAAACCGATAGTAACACTTCTAGACTATGTGACCAATTCGACCGCATAACTGACATTGAGTTTTATTATGATCAAACCTCCTTTCTCGGCCTCTACTTCGAAACTACCTAAAGCCACTGCCCCTATAAGGTGGTCGAGAACTACTGTTAAATTGGCTAGCATTCCTGTCATTAGATCCATTCTATTGAGCAACATTAACCTGTAAGGGCAAGCTGGAAACTAAGTTTTGTTGTCGAGCTTCACAGCCAGCAAACATTTAAGTAAGAAGCTCAAGGGAAACATTCATTGCTACAGCCACAACATGGATTGACTCATATTCAATTGGTAGCCCAGCAAGAACAATGCTAATCTGCTCCTGCTCAAAGATGGGATTACCAGCAACCATCAAGGTGTCACACAGGCCTTTGATCTTGGCCAAGTACTCTTTAAGGGTGAGCTCTCCTTTCTGTAACACCCTTATCTCGTAACCGTCACCGGAATAGGTAAGGGGCATTACAGAACTTGTAACACATATCAGAACAGACAAATTTTGAACTTTAATATCAATAACATAGTTCTATAATCATCCACCAATCATGCTTTAAAGCTCATGTAATGATACATACATTCGTTTAGGATCAAATTTCAAACATGTGAAAGATAAGGAAAACATTTAGAAATCTTCTAACTTAGGGACACACGGCCGTGCCCCTAGCCCGTGTACACACACACACAGTCGTGCTCACTAGACACGCTCAAAACACTCAGCCCGTGGTTGAAACTGACTAACCTCACACGATCACCAAACATGCCCGTGTGTCTAGGCTGTGGCCAACACTGTCAATTGCCACACGGCTACCAGACACGCCCGTGTCTAGGCTGTGTGTAAAATTTGTTCAAAGCATTCAAGATGCAGGGTTCACACGGTCGAGTCACACGCCAATGTGCTCTGCCTGTGTGGCACAAGGTAGGCTTGGTTTAAGCCATTCTTGCCACCCAAATGGGTCATCCCTACAAGCATTTCACAACCATATCATTTCATCAACAATTGGCAACCAAAACAACCATTCAACACCATGTAAGCATATAACAATACACAACATTCCATACCAAAACATATTCACAATTCATTAGCTAACAATGCCAATTAAACCACATCATTACACTTACCATTTCTATCAATAATATCACATTTATCATCAACTTCAAACACATAAAATTCATCATATAAGGCATTCAAGATTGATCAAAACATTTACAAAACAAGCCATATCTTATAGTTTCATAGGTACCAAACCATTCCATTTTCATTAACAAACTAACCATAGACATAAACTTATTAACTAGCCTATACATGCCATGACCATTTCAAAATAAAGATCCAAAAGTACCAAAAAGCTATTTGGATAGTGTGATAGCAATCTCTGACACGTCTGAACGTCGAGCTAACTTTCGAATCTATAAAATAAGGGAAAAGTAAACGGAGTAAGCTTTAAAAGCTTAGTAAGCCCATATAATATAGAATTTAACTTACCGAATCTACGAGATAATTACATTAACAAAGCCAATTCAATTCATATACTCAAGTTGCTTATTTCACAAACATACATTTGTTAGTTCATGTAAATCTTGTAAATCATTCATGTACAAAACACAACATTCATGTATCACAACTATATCTCCAATACTTGTAACATGTATTTCATGTAAATCATACCATATAATCCATGTGAATCTCATATCTTATATAATGTATAATACATATATATTTTGATCCTCATGTAACATGAATCGGTAATTGTCCGTTGAACCTTTAAGAACATCGAGGGATACTCGGGTGATACACACACAGTGTATATACCGGTAACCTGTAATCCCTCAATGCATCTGTACGCTCTATCGAGCCTGTAACGGTAAGCCCGAAGGCTGAACATGTAATCCCGAAGGATGAACGGTAAGCCCGTAGGCTGAACGGTAAGTCCGAAGACTAAATATGCAATCCCGAATTATGAACATATAGCTCATGTGCTGTGGTGAGTCCGCAACAAATGCAGGAGCTCGAACCACCCTGTAGCCCTAGTGACATGTCACTTGTATCCTACGACTTTCTACGATTCGAACGGGACTCGGTAACCATTTTGGACTTGTAATCTTTAGCATTTCCCTGTTAACTTATGTACGTATAATCAATAGGCAATTTCATTTCTATCAATTATCATACATTCACATGACAATTTAACCACAATTTTAAGCATTTAAAATTCATTTCTAATTATACAAACTTACTTCGACTTCCCGATCTCTACTCGTCTACCTTTCATTTTTCCCGATCAAGTTTCGAGATTTGATCGTCTTTATCTTAATTGAAGATTATACAATGGCCGAATGTTTAAAAGTAAAACCCTTAAATTTCCTTCTTTAAAATCGGCATTTGCATGAATATGAAACAATAGAATGTTTTGTTTTTATTTAATAAAACCTTAATAAACATTTTACAACTTTATCATTAATAAAATAAACAATAAAGCCATGTATAATATGGACAAAGTTGTCCATCATCTTCCACTATCAAAAATAAAGGATAAATTTCCACTTAAGGAAATCCATTCAAAAAGCCATAGCCAAATAAGCCATTTATGAAATAGAACTCCTATTTATCATTTTATGCGATTTAATCCTTTTTACCGAATAAACTATTTTAACGATCAAATTTCTAAAACGAAACTTTCACTCCATATAACTATCATGCTGTAAAACATATCAAAGAAATAAAAATAATAATTTGACTCGGTCAAGTGGTCCCGAAACCACTCGTTCTGATTAGGGTCAAAAGTGGGCTGTTACAACTCTCCCCCTTTAGGGATTTTCGTCCCCGAAAATCTTACCAGTAAACAGGTTAGAGTATTGTTTCCATATAGCTTCCTCAGTTTCCCACGTAGCTTCCTCTATCCCGTGTTTACACCAAAGAACTTTTACAAGTGTTATACGTTTATTTCTCAATTCTTTAATTTCTCGAGCCAGAATTCTGATCGGTTCTTCAGTATACGACAAATCAGACTGTATTTCCACATCAATGGGAGAGATGACATGAGATGGATGAGATCGGTATCGACGAAGCATCGAAACGTGAAACACATTATGAATATTCTCAAGTTTAGTCAGTAACGATAGTCGATAATCTACAGGTCCAATTCTTTCCACAATTTCATACGGCCCGATAAAACGAGGACTCAACTTTCCTTTTCGATCAAAACGAAGAATTTTCTTCCATGGTGATACTTTCAGAAATACACAATTTTCGACTTGAAACTCTATTTCTTTTCGTTTCAAATCTGCATAAGATTTCTGTCTATCAGATGCTGCTTTCAAATTGTCACGTATCACTTTTACTTTTTCTTCTGTCTCTCGGATCAAATCAACCTCGTGTATCTTTTTCTCACTCAATTCAGTCCAGTATAATGGTGTTCGACATTTACGACCATATAGAGCTTCATACGGAGCCATTTTCAAACTCGTCTGGAAACTGTTGTTATACGCAAATTCAGTCAGAGGTAAATATTTCTCCCAACCACTTTCAAATTCAAGAATGCAACATCGCAACATATCTTCTAAAATCTGTATAACTCTTTCAGACTGACCATCGGTCTGGGGATGAAATGTTGTACTGAAATTCAATTTCGTTCCCAAAGCTTCTTGAAGTTTCTTCCAAAATCTTGAAGTAAATCTCGGATCTCGATCAAAAATAATAGACAATGATACACCATGTAGTCGTACAATCTCTGATAAATACAATTCAGCTAACCTATCTAAAGAATAGTCTATACGTACCGGTAAAAAATGAGCAGATTTGGTCAATCTATCAACGATAACCCAGATTGCATTTTTCTTCTTTGAAGTCAGGGGTAATCCAGATACGAAATCCATTGTAACTCTGTCCCATTTCCATTCCGAAATCAGAATAGGCTGTAATAAACCTGTCGGTACTTGATGTTCGGCATTGACTTGTTGACAAATCAGACATTTAGATACAAATTTCGATATATCTTTTTTCATTCCCGACCACCAGTATAGTTGCTTCAAATCATTATACATCTTAGTGCTACCCGGATGAATTGAAAAACGACTATCATGTGCTTCATATAAAACTTCCTGAATGAGTTTACGATCTTTTGGTATGCAAATTCTAGTTCGAAACATTAAATAATCATTATCCTTGATAGAAAATTCAGAATCAGAATTTAACTCACAGTGAAGTCGCTTAACTTGCAGTTTAATATCATTCTTCTGAGCCTCACAGATTCATTGCAGAATCATCGGTTTAGCCTTTAGCTCAGCTATAATAGATCTGTCATCACATAGCATCAATTGAGTATTCAAAGACCGTAAAGCAAATAGAGATTTCCAACTCAATGCATCAGCTACAACATTAGCTTTTCCTGGATGATAGTCAATCACAAACTCGTAATCTTTTAATAATTCAAGCCATCTACGTTGTCGCATATTCAAATCTTTTTGTGACATCAAGTATTTCAAACTCTTATGATTCGTAAAGATTCAACATTTCTCACCATATAGATAGTGCTGCCAAATCTTTAAAGCAAAAACTATTACAGCTAACTCAAGATTATGTGTCGGGTAATTCTTCTCATGGGGTTTCAACTGTCGGGAGGCATACGCTATAACTTTCCCGTCTTGCGTCAATACACAACCCAGTCCAACTATCGATGCGTCACTGTAAATTACAAACTCTTTTCCTGATTCAGGTTGAACTAAAATCGGTGCTTCGTTTAACAAAGCTTTTAACTGTTCAAAACTCTGTTGACATTTATCCGTCCACTCAAACTTCACATCCTTCTGTAACATTCGAGTCAACGATACTGCAATCGTCGAAAATCCTTCTAAAAATCTTCGGTAATATCCCACTAATCCTAGAAAACTTCTAATCTCAGAGACATTTCTCGGTGGCTTCCAATCTATAATTGCAGATATTTTGCTCGGATCAACTCTAATACCTTCCGCAGAAACAATGTGACCTAGAAATCTGACTTTCCGAAGCCAAAATTCACATTTGCTGAATATAACTGTTTATCTCTTAAAGTCTGTAACACGATTCTCAGATGTTTCGTATGCTCTGTCTCGTCACGTGAATAGATCAGAATGTCATCAATAAATACAACGACAAATCTGTGTAGATACGGTCTGAAAATACGATTCATCAAATCCATAAACACTGCTGGAGTGTTAGTTAACCTAAAAGGCATAACTAAAAATTCATAATGACCGTACCGTGTTCTAAAAGCAGTCTTGGGTATGTCTGACTCTTTGACTCGTAATTGGTAATAACCCAATCTCAGATCAATCTTTGAGAATGTAGTAGCTCCTTTTAGCTGATCAAACAAATAATCAATTCACGGAAGAGGGTATTTATTCTTCACGGTTACTTTATTCAGCTGCCTATAATCAATACACATTCTTATTGACCCGTCTTTCTTTTTCACAAACAATACGCGAGCACCCCAAGGTGAAAAACTCGGTCTCGCGAAACCTCTATCTGTTAATTCTTGTAACTGTGCTTTCAACTCTTTCAATTCAGTCGGTGCCATTCTATACGGAGCTATCGATATTTGTGTGGTACCCGGTAGTAACTTAATACCAAATTCAACTTCTCTGATCGGTGGTAAACCCGGTAATTCTTCTGCTGGGAACTCACAAACAACTGGTACAGATTTCACTTTCGATTCTGACACTTTAGTATCCAACACATACGCTAAATAAGCATCACAACCCTTTCTTACATATTTCTGGGCTCGTATCGCAGATATAATTATCGATAATTCATTCAAATCATTTAACACGATCTGCAGAATTTCACCATTCTGACATTTCAACTCTATACTCTTTCGTCTGCAATTCGCAACTGCCTCATGTACATTTAACCAATCCATACCCAGTATCACATCAAACTCATTAAATGGGAGGAGCATCAAGTCAGCAGGAAAATAATATCCCTGAGTCATCAATGGACAATTCTTATATATTTTATCAACTAACACAGACCTGCCTAATGGATTCGATACTTTAACTACAAATTCGGTAGACTTAACATGTAGACTCTTTTTAAACACTAGTTCCATACAGATATATGAATGAGTTAATCCAGGATCTATCAACGCAACTATATCAGTGTTATAAAGAGAAAAAGTACCAGTAATAACATTAGGCGATGAGGCTTCCTCTCATGCACGTATTGCATATGCTCTAGCGGGAGTGCACGACTCAGATCTCATGTTAACATCTCGGGAAGTATTGCGGGATCCACTCCTATTCTCGATATTCTGGGGCGGTCTACCTCGGGTCACAGTATTATTTATCTTTGTCGACTGCTCTTTGCTAACTATTGATCTTTTAAGACAATCTCGTAAATAGTGATCCAGTGATCCGCATCTGAAACAAGCTCTGCTCTTCAATCGGAATTCACCAAAATGCTTCCAATTACAATACTTGCAATCAGGCTCGGGAGTTCTCACACTATCAGCACTAGCCACAGAGGTTGCCTAAGGTCTCGAATGATAAGATTTAACATTTCTTTCCCTGATGGTTATGCCCGTAGAAGCAGTAGAACGAGGATGAAAGTCTTTTGATCTCTTGGATCCAGACTAGTACGATTTACTCACAATTTTCTTTCTGAATTCTCGGGACTCAAAATTAGCTTTTCGTTTTTCTTTAGCAAGTTTTTTGGCTTTACGAGCCCGATCAACTAGAACTACAAACTCTTTCAGTTCCAGTATCCTGACTAACAATCGAATTTCTTCATTTAGCCCATCTTCGAACCTTTAACACATTATCGCTTCAGTAGAGACATATTCACGAGCATATTTACTGAGTCGTACAAACTCTCTCTCATACTCGGTTACTGACTTTCGGCCTTGTTTCAGTTTTAGAAACTCCTTCCTTTTCTGGTTGATGAATCGTTGACTAATATACTTCTTTCTGAATTCTGTTTGAAAAAAGTCCCAGTTAACTCGTTCTCGTGGCACAACCAATGTCAAAGTATTCCACCACTGGTATGCAGAATCCCATAGCAAAGAAATAGCACATCTTAAACACTCATCAGGCGTGCAAGCTAATTCATTAAAAACTCGGATTATATTCTCAAGCCAGAACTCGGCTCCCTCAGCATCATTAGTCGTTGAAGCTCTAAATTTTTTGGCCCCATACTTTTGTATCTTATCAACCGGAGCTCTATTCATTCTCAGAGGATCTATAGCTCGTATATTTTCAAGATTAGGTTGAGGGAAAGGAGGGGTGGAGGTAGTGGAGGTGGTGGAGCAGTCAGGTTTGCTCGCACAAACTCGCTAAACCATTCAGACATCATTTGGAAGAGAGCTTGCTTAGCTTCTTCTTGATTGCCCGTAGCAAGGTTTGATTCAGAAGGCACAGCCCCTGGAGTAAGTGCTGGTGCAATACTTTCAACATTGTCGGCTATTGCTCGATTCGGATCCATTACTATATAAAATAGATTCCAGAGGATGTCAGGAGATATCACACTATCACATTTCATGTACATGGCATGTATAGCTAGACTCGTACCACTACGGTAGTCCTAGAATCGACTAAACCGTAGCTCTGATACCAATAAAATGTAACACCCCTATCCCGTAACCGTCGCCGGAATAGGTAAGGAGCATTACCGGACTTGTAACACATATCAGAACAGACAAATTTTGAACTTTAATATCAATAACATAGTTCTATAATCATTCACCAATCATGCTTTAAAGCTCATGTAACGATACATACATTCGTTTAGGATTAAATTTCAAACATGTGAAAGATAAGGAAAACATTTAGAAATCTTCCAAGTTAGGGACACACGGCCGTGCTCCTAGCCCGTGTACACACACATACACGGTCGTGCTCACTAGACACGCTCAAAACACTCAGCCCGTGGTTGAAACTAACTAACCTCACACGGTCACCAAACACGTCCATGTGTCTAGGCCGTAGCCAACATTGTCAACTGCCACACGGCTACCAGACATGTCCGTGTCTAGGCTGTGTGTAAAATTTGTTCAAACCATTCAAGATGCAGGGTTCACACAGTCGAGTCACACGCCAGTGCCCGTGTGGCACAAGGTAGGCTTGGTTTAAGCCATTCTTGCCACCCAAATGGGTCATCCCTATAAGCATTTCACAACCATATCATTTCATCAACAATTAGCAACCAAAACAACCATTCAACACCATATAAGCATATAACAATACACAACATTCCATACCAAAACATATTCACAATTCATTAGCTAACAATGGCAATTAAACCACATCATTGCACTTACCATTTCTATCAATAATATCACATTCATCATCAACTTCAAACACATAAAATTCATCATATAAGGCATTCAAGATTGATCAAAACATTTACAAAGCAAGCCATATATCATAGCTTGATAGGTACCAAAACATTCTATTTTCATTAACAAACTAACCATAGACATAAACTTATTAACAAGCCTATACATGCCATGACCATTTCAAAACAAAGATCCAAAAGTACCAAAAAGCTATTTAGATAGTGTGATGGCGATCTCTGACACGTCCGAACGTCGAGCTAACTTCCGAATCTATAAAACAAGGGAAAAGTAAACGGAGTAAGCTTTAAAAACTTAATAAGCCCGTATAATGTAGAATTTAACTTATCGAATCTACGAGATAATTACATTAACAAAGCCAATTCAATTCATATACTCAAGTTGCCTATTTCACAAATATACATTTGTTAGTCCATGTAAATCTTGTAAATCATTCATGTACAAAACACAACATTCATGTATCACAACTATATCTCCAATACTTATAACATGTATTTCATGTAAATCATACCATATAATCCATGTGAATCTCATATCTTATATAATGTATAATACATATATCGTTTGATCCTCATGTAACATGAATCGGTAATTGCCCGTTGAACCTTTAAGAACATCGAGGGATACTCGGGTGATACACACATAGTGTATATACCGGTAACCTGTAATCCCTCAATGCATCATGTACGCTCTATCGAGCCTGTAACGGTAAGCCCGAAGGCTGAACATGTAATCCCGAAGGATGAACGGTAAGCCCGTAGGCTGAACGGTAAGCCCGTAGACTAAATATGCAATCCCGAATTATGAACATATAGCTCATGAGCTGTGGTGAGTCCGCAACAAATGCAGGAGCTCGAACCACCCTGTAACCATAGTGACATGTCACTTGTATCCTATGACTTTCTACGGTTCGAACGGGACTCGGTAACCATTTTGGACTTGTAATATTTAGCATTTCCATGTCAACTCATGTACGTATAATCAATAGGCAATTTCATTTCTATCAATTATCGTACATTTACATGACAATTTAACCACAATTTTAAGCATTTAAAATTCATTTCTAATTATACGAACTTACCTCGACTTCTCGATCTCTACTCGTCTTCCTTTCATTTTCCCCGATCAAGTTTTGGGATTTGATCGTCTTTATCTTAATTGAAGATTATACAATGGCCGAATGTTTGAAAGTAAAACCCTTAAATTTCTTTCTTTAAAATCAGCATTTGCATGAATATGAAACAATAAAATGTTTTGTTTTTATTTAATAAAACCTTAATAAACATTTTACAACTTTATCTTTAATAAAATAAATAATAAAGCCATGTATAATATGGACAAAGTTTTCCATCATCTTCCACTATAAAAAATAAAGGATAAATTTCCACTTAAGGAAATCCATTCAAAAAGCCATAGCCAAATAAGCCATTTATGAAATAGAACTCCTATTTATCGTTTTATGCGATTTAATCCTTTTTACCGAATTAACTATTTTAACGATGAAATTTCTAAACAAAACTTTCACTCCATATAACTATCATGCTGTAAAACATATCAAAGAAATAAAAATAATAATTTGACTCGGTCAAGTGGTCCCGAAACCACTCGTTCCGATTAGGGTCAAAAGTGGGCTGTTACCCTTTCTTTTGAGAATACAAGGAATGCCTTAGAGTAGAAACCGTCATAGTGGATTTGGTAGCAAACCTACGAACAACTGTACTTCAGACATCAAAGCTCAATTAAGCATCAGTAAGATGCAACAAAATATCATCAAAGATAGTGGATAACAACTATGATGCCAATAGCTTATCTTACTGCTTGTGAAACAAGAAGTCAAGGTTAGCCACAAGATTTCCATTACTATTGACAACAAATTGTGGAGGAACACTAATGGTGCCAAGAACAAAATCATGCAGCTCGTAGCCCTCAAGAATAAACAAAATTTGTTGTTTCCACAAAAGAAAGTTGTGCTCCCATAACTTCACTGTATTATGTTTGGGAAACTATTAAAGTTTCCTCAAGGAACCACACCCAGGATCAAGAGAGGAACCAGCTACCGGTGTAGTCGTATGAATTGAGGGATGGTTACCATCATCATTACCAGAAACTGCGTCTGTCGCCATTGAAGAAGCACACAATAACAAGAAATCAAGGCTTAGATACCATAATGAGAACTATAAGAACAAAAACAGAAGAAGAAAAACTGATTGAATAATCATATTAATCATATCTTTTAAGAGTACACAACATACTGAATTTATAATACTAAGTATTAACAGCCAACTAACTATAACTGAAATAGCTGCTAAGCTTTAACAACCACATACTAACTGCCACTAATTGCCATAACCGTTTTCATTCCTTAAAAAATAGGAAAATAAAAAAAATACTATTTCTTAATATATCATTTGGTGTTTAAGTTTGACACTTTATTTTAATATAGTATTTTTGATTTTTTTGTTCAATATAATATTTATATTAAATAAAATTATATATTTTAGTATCCAAAAGGGACAAAGCAAAAACTTTAATTTAGAGGAACCAAAGTTAAATTATAAAATTTTAAATTGATAAAAGTACAATTTTATCATTGTATATGCTTATTATTTATAAAACTTTTAAAGGGCTTTATGAGATAAAGTATTAATTTTACTATTAAAATAAGTTATATTTTAAAAAAAATGTAAAGGACTAAAATAATATTTTGTGGGTGTAGGGCCCTGCTGTCCCAGTCGAAGGTGATGTTGTTAACATTTTAGTGTTCAATTCTGATTTTAGTATTAATTTGATAAAAAAATATTTGCTAATATTATTAATTTTAAATTTTTCATAATTTTGTTAGTAGAACAAAATTAATATTAATTGTGAATTTCTTTAATTGTTTAATTTGTTAAATACATGCTAATTGTAATTTTTCGAGTTTTAGGGTTGATTTGATGAATTTTAATTGATAATATTATTAGTTAATTATGAATTTTCATCAAATTAATCTTCAAATCCAAATTAAATAATAAAAAAATTAACATAATTACTTTTAGGTATCAAAATGTATTTTTTTTATTAAATACAAGTATCATATGGGAAGAACAAAACACAAGTACCACATAAAAATATATTTCTAACTTAAATACCAAATAATTTATTAAACTTAGACATCCTTATAGAATTTATTTATTCCATTTTGATAAAATATTTATCCTTAAAAGAAAAAAAAAAAGAAATTTGGAATTGTTTGCGGACAGAACCTTTTTGATTAAAATACAAAAAGAAAGTCTATAAACTTTAACGTTTCATAGGCAAAGTGTGAACTTTTATTAGAAAAAAAAAAAACATATATCTGTTGGTAGCCAGATTTGGAAATACAATAAAGTCTTAACTTTAAAAAAAAAATTTAAAGTCATTTCATGTTGTAAAATTCTTCGATTCGGTGTAAATAGAAAATGAAAGAAATTGAGGCTTATCCTCAACATCCCACCTTCTTTTTATCTTTTTTAAATTAATTTATGTGATATTCCAACCGGTAAATGATTATTGGTTTTCGTTATTTTTTAAACTTTATTTTCTTTTTTTTTAACCAAACCTAATATATATGAATATAAAAATTAGTAATTGAGTCGAGTAAGTTTTAATTTGGTTAATATTGGTATTGTTATTAGTATATGATGATGTGAGTTTAAACGCATCCAAAGCACATTTATCCTCCTATTTAAGAGTTAGTGATGGACTACGGGTTGTCCTAGATATTTGTTTTAAAAAATAGTAATTGAAATTGAGATAATTGCTTATAATTGTTATAAAATAAAGAGAGATGGAGAGAATAAAAAATAAAGAAAATATGAAAGTAATAAATGATGTACTTTATTGATCAAAAGGAATTATTACAATGTTTCATTAGATTCTCTATTTATATGCATAAGAAGTATAAAAGAAGTAGAGATCTAATTCTAATAACTATTAGAATTTAAAGTACATCAAAATTTTATTTTGATCATGATAGACATCCACTTAATAAGATATTCATAACAATAATTACATTTATATAATTATAATGTATTTGAATGAGTTGATGTTAGTTATTAACTATGTCACAATTTAGTTGCAAACTTATCAAAAAGTAATTAAGTATTATTTTGAGAGTATTTATGCCTTTTATATTTCGATAAATCTAGAAAATAAAATTTTTAAACCCAAAAATTATAGTTTTTACTATCTAAATTTTACCATTTTAATTAAACTCACATTTAATTTTACTATTAGGTAGATGTCTTCAAGTTTGATATACATTAGGATTTTAATGTTTATTAGAAGTAAAATTTTATATTATGTATATTTCTTATGTTTATAAATATAGATTTTAGAGGAGTATTGAAAATATTCTTATAGATTAATAAAATAGTACTCTTTTTTGTTGTCCTATTTCTCTTGTTCTTTACCTTCTTTATTATTTATTTCATAATACATATAAATTTTTTCGTAAATTTGTTACATATACTTTTTTTCTCCTACATTGTTTATGTGATATATTTAAGTAATTATTGTAATTAGCATATATTTCAGGAGTTTGAGAATTTGAAGAATTATGATAATAACTTATATATATATATATATATATAATCTCTTAATCATTTCTGTTATGGTATTCAAATCTATCCTAAATTTTATTTTATTAATAAATAGTTATATGGAGCTATATAAATGTGAAAGAGATTATAAAATTAATTGCGTTTCAACTATAAACTCAATCTTCTTCAAGTCTGTCTTTTTCAGTGCAAATGGTGGTGAATAACCAAATCCATTTGTTCAGAATATACGCCTATATAATCTCTTTATCACGAGATTAATGTTAAATTATTAGTACCAAAAAAGAAAAAAACTATACACTTATTTCCTCCTTATTTTACTAACTATATCTCCCTTTTTACCTTCTATATTTGTATTGTAATTCCTTTCCCAACTCTAGCTTTCAAGTTTTCTCCAAGAATCTTTCATTGTTGACATTAGTTGAGATTTCTGTTGTTCGCTTTTTAGGTGCATGACCACTTTTATTTTTGGTACATTACCTATAGTCTTCATTGCATGGCCATTTCAGTAGGATGCCTGCATTTTGCAGCTCAAAGTTGTCAAAATTGTGGGCAGATTTGTGGACTATTTCCAACTTTTAAGGCCCTCTCTACGGCATAGCTTTGCCATACCCTTCCGAATGCTGACTTCTTTAGCTTCTTGCCCATTGCCATTGATATTGATGGTAAGCAAGTTGAAAAAAAAAAAAAAAAAAAATAAAATAAAAAATCTGACTTTTTTTTTTTTTTTTGGATACATTCAAAGTTGAGGGTGGCTTGAATTTGTACACTGATGCCAAAACCGAGCTATTTCCCTCTCAATATAATTTTACTAGTGATCAACACCAATAATGTAATCAAGTTACCAAACGCAATGAATATATTTCACAAAACTTGTCCTTGAAAGAGTTCTTAATAAAAAGAAAACATGTGTAGGAAAGTCTTGAGGAGTCTAGCTAAACTTGACCTCTTTCATGTGACTTACATGCTTGAAGAGTCCATCAAAACTTCTTTGGCTAATGAGAGATAACTATTTTGATTGAATTATACAAAGAAATAATATCCAAGTATTTTTTTTATAATAATAAAAGTTGGATATCAATAAATAAAGTGATAATTTGAAGATTTATGTGTATGGTTGTCAATACCTACAAAAATAAAAAAAAATCATTCAAAAATATTAATTAGTAAATAGCAGTGAATAGAATCGTATCCACATATTCTTAAATAAAAAACAAGTAAATATTATGGGGGTTAGAAATTCAAAAACTAAAATTAAAGCTTAAACTTAATAAAGAAAACAATAATTAAAATCGAAAGAAAATTTATTGAAACGAAGCTCTAATGCAGCGATAATTTTCAGTGCTCTTTAATAAATTGGTTGTAGTGATGACCTCCTAGCAAAATCTCTTCTTACCTTCTCGATAATTAAGATGACTATCATTAATTTTTTCTCTTATTGATAAACAATCCTATAATGAACGCTTAGGATTTAATCTATTAGTAGCATTAAAAATGAAAGAGACCCAATTCTAACCAACAAACCCTAAACCATTATTTATTTAAGCAACATAGAATGCATATCTTCGTCATATCCAACTATGTTTGTCGAAACAATTTTTTAAGGTTTTGGAAAAACGGGGTCGACTTTTTAAAAAAACAAAAATGGGAGTCACCACCAATCTTTTTAAGTGTGATTGGATCACCTTATAAAACATTTTGGTCTACGATTTTTAAAAAACAAGTTCAGGAGTCGGTTACGTACGAGGAAGGATTAGCACCCTCGCAACGCCCAAAATTGGTACCAATTGATTAGTTTTCTGTCCTAATGTCGAAAATTTGAAAAGATTTGAAAGTACGATCCTTTTTAAAATCTGAACAATTTGAGTTAAAATTCGAGATTCTTTTGTTCCGAAAGAATATAAACATCACATCCAATACGTTATGACACAATGTTTCTAAACTCTCGTAACTAAAATCTTCTCGTAATTTACAAAATTTATTTAAAAGGGTATTTTAGGTATTTTGACAAACGTGAAATCGCAACCCAGTACGTTAGGGCACTATTTCCCGAATTTCTAAATACAAAAAATATTGCCTTATTTTAAAGAAAAACTTTCATTTGAAATTCTTTTAAAACAATGATGCGAGTAATATATTACAAGATATCAAAATTTAAGCAATACAAACTACATGCCACATACTAACATTTCATACAAATATAATCGATTTGAAAAACAGTTACATCATGAAATAATGAATTGTAATAACTACGTTAAGGCACAAAATTTACAAATTCAAAGCTTAAATAGATAAAAAAACATATAATAGAAAAAGAAATAAAGTAAACCATAAAAAATTTTTTAAAAAAGAAAATAAGATAATTTAGAAAAGAACTATATAAAAAGAACATAAAAACCATATCTAATAATATAATATAGTATGTAGAAATATATGTATTTTCATTAAACAATTTAAATGCTACATAAAATAATATACAACACGACAAATCAATTCATATTTTTATAAATAAAAGCATATTTAAAAAAATAATTAAAAAACAACTTTACATTTAGAAAAGGAATTATTTAAAAATATTATAATATATATAAATATAAGATAGTACATATTTTTTAACCAATTCTAAAAATGTTATATAATATTTAATAATAATGCAAATTCTAAAACAATACATATAATAATATAAAAAATTTTAAAATAATACCTAATAGATAATAAATAATATATATGAAAATAATAATACACAAAAACAATACATAATAAAAACAATTTCATATAATAAGTAATATATGGAAATAACTATATAAAAAAATAATGTATAATAAAAAATAATTTTATAAAAGTTTTGAATGAAGTAAACAATATACAAAATATTAAAATAGATAAATGATAATCCAAAAATTAAAAAAAAAGACTAAATTTAAAATTTAATAAAACTCTGGGGAGAAATTTAAAAAAAAATAAAATTGGATTCGGGCCTTAATTGAATTGCGGGTTAAAAAGAGAGGGACTCACTGGGAAATTAAACCCTGATCCCAAAACGACGCCGCTCCAGCGTTTGTATTTAAACGGCTTAAGGGCCAAATTGAAACAAAAGTGAACCTTTGTGGACAAATTAAAAAAATAAAAATTTAAATCTGACGAAATTGAGTAAATCCAAAATTGCGGAAGGATCAATGTGGAAATTAGCCCATTAACAGAAAACACGTGGATCCTTCGGCCGGGTCGGGTCGACACGCGGATCCTTTCCCCAAATGACGCTGTTTAATGCTTATTGAATTAAGCAAAACGACGCCGTTTTAGCAAGGCTATATAAGCCAAATTTTAAACCAAAATTCATTTTTTAACTCTGTTTTTTTTTTTAAAAAATCTTTTATAAATTCTCTCAATCCTCTCTCCTCAGCCTAGAATCCGGCCAGGGCTCCGACGGCCGACCGTCACACGCGCCGCCACATACGGTGGCCGGAGGACAGAAACTTTAGTTTTTTAGCGTTGAACGCGGGGTAAACTTCTTTTTACTTATTTCTAATATTATTTTATAAATAAAAAATAACAAAGAAATGATTTATATGTATATACTCGGCGAAGAGAAAAATAAAAAAAACACCTTTCTTTTCCAACAGAAACTGAGTATTTCTCTTTGTTCGTATATATGTTTGCTTTAAAAAACAATCGTAGTCCCCTATTACACTGATGATATTCGGCCTTTATAGGCACTGTTACAATACAAATCTTTGGTATGCCGTTATTTGCTCGATTACTTGCCATATACTGCTTGTACTGTCCCTTTTCCTTTCCTTTTGCAGGTTCGTGGCGAGATCTTCAGTGGATTGGTGCGTTAATGGCGGCGTGATGAAGAGGCTGCGTAGTCTTGCGGCGCGAGAAGAAAATGAGAGTGCATGCGGTGCTAGGGTTTGCTGGAAACCCTAGCTTCTGATTTGGAGTTTGGGTATTTGGGCCTCGTTGGGCCTGTGTGTAGTGGTTTGGGTTGGTTTAGTCTGTTTAGGTGTAATTGGGGGTATTGGGTTAATAGGGTTTAGGTATTTGGGTCAATAAACTGTAATTGGGCTAAATGTAATCTGGGTTTGTAAATGGACAATTCTAATGAACATTTTATTAAAAACTATTTATTTATTTTTATTTTCTTTTCTTTTATATTATATAGGCCCGGGCAAAAATGGGCTAATACAATGTTGTTTGTCACAACTATGCATATCTTATATATTTATTATATAATTTTTATTTATTGCAAAAGTTGTGGTTCTTAGGAAATAAACCATGGACTATTATTCCCATGTAGGACTATTTTTTTTAGAATTCTTATGAGCCGAAAACGGACATAGGACTTAAATGTAATTTTTTCAAAATGGGTCATGACGAGGAGAAGATGGAGTGATGGCAGTCGAAGACCCAAGAAATGCCCTATGGTAAAAACTATGTAATTTATGGTTTTCATTTATTTTCTAAAAATAGAACCATGGAAACCTTAGCTGGAGATTTGATTTTAATTACTCATCTCCTTATATATATGTTTAGTAATTGTTACTGATATAATTGTGATATATATGTATGAGATGATCCACAGTTTAGTGATTAAAGATAAAAAGTATGGTAATGAGAAAATACACATGTTGTATTGTTCCATTCACTTTTATAGTTTATTTGATCGCTTTGAGAAGTGTGATAATGAGAAGGTGCATGTCTAGTATTGGCTCTGGAAAAGAAGGACTTGGTTTTTAAGTGGTCAAATATGACTCACCTTCCTTTCTTAGGACCCTACTTGGTGCATGGTTCACATTCACATATTTGTTTTTTCCCTTAAAATAGAAACTGCGAAGAAAAAAAATTGTTTGATGATTGATTGATTGTTGTGAATAAATGAATGTGTGTATTATAAAATTGCCATAGCATGTCATGCATATATGAGATCTGTAACACCTATATTCAACACTGGAACAGGGTACGAGGTGTTACTGAACAATAGCACTTACAACTGAACAAATTCGAGACATAAATTTTTGTTTAAAATTTAAAACTTTTACATTACATCAACAAGTCCCTAAAATGGGCCTACAAGGTCCAGAACATGTTTTGGGGGCAATCCGAGATTAAACCGGCAACTTTTAAAACTTTTGGAACGTTTAGAAAATTTTTCATATTTTGGAGAGTCACATGCCCGTGTGCTAAGCCGTGTGGCCATCCGTGTGGATGAAAGTTAGGCTATCTACTAAGCCCTTTTTCAACCCAAAACACTTACACACTTATACCAATTTATTATCACAACAGGGCACTATTAAACACCCAAATGTTTACACATCATTTAACCAATTCATGTAAGTTTATACATCCACAAAATGCATAATCAAAAGCTTATACATCCACAAAATGCATAATCATAAGCCTATGGCTGGGCTAGTATTTACCAATATCATTGGTTTTATACAAACAAATTATCAAATATTATAGGCTAACATCTTAGGCTAACATCTTAGGCCAAACCTGGATATGACACATACGAATTGCCAAGTTTCCTATACATGCTATAATCCCAAATATAAAAATCATCAACACCTAAATTGTAAGCTTGATAGTGTGATAGGTTCTCCGGCAACTTCCAACCCGAGCTAACCTGAATACATTACAAACACAGAAAATAACGAAGTAAGCATTAGGCTTAGTAAGTACGTATGTAATAATAAGCAATTGAATTAACTTTCTTTTAGCAAAACTCATTATATGATCTCACAATAATACCATCATTATTGTATAAATTTCATTAATCATCTATGTTCATCTCAAGCTATTTACTCGCGTCATAGTCACTAAATTATTTTTATCTGGAGCTATAGAACTCCAAATTTAGATCCACTAATTTTCCCTGAAACTAGACTCATATATCTTCTTACCATAAAATTTTCAAAATTTTTGGTTTAGCCAGTAAGTACATTTTATTCATTGAAGTCTCCCCTATTTTACTATTTGACAGTCCCGACCCCCTCTTCACTTAAAATAAAATATCTCATTGTAAAAAACTCAAATGATGTTCCCATTTGTTTCTCTTGAAAGTAGACTCATTAAGGAATTCAAGAATATAAATTGTATCCCATAATTAGTTTTGTACAATTTTTAATGAATTTCCCAAATCAGAATAGGGGATTTGATAATCATTTTGACCCTGTCTCACTAAAATTCAAATATCTAATCACTCAAAATTCTTTTTCTCATTCTGTTTTTTTTTATATGAAAATAGACTCAATAACCTTTAATTCCATATCTCATTCAACTTCTAATTCAATTTTGACCATTTTCAGTGATTTTTTAAAATCACGTAACTGCTGCTCAAAACTATCTGGCTACTAATTTACTCTTCCATGATTTCTTTATTTTAGTTTCCTTTATAAGCATACATATCATCAATGAAATTTGCCACATTCTTACACATCATGAGTATATACCTATAATCATAAGGTCATTATAAAATTATCCACATGTGTATAACTTTCTCGTTTACAACTTTACCACATTTCGGTCACATACAGAACACACCTTTCACAAATCCCACAGCACAAACATTGCTTACAACACTTATACACTTAGCCTTACATTTGCCATCACAATATCACATGAAATTCCCCGTAGTGAACCTTTCCCAATGAACACTTCGGAATGATAGCCAATATTCAGTGGCTTTCAGCACATAGCTCCACCTTCTTTTTATATTGATGCATTATAGTCGTGGTAACAGCACATAGCTCTACACTATTATATCAATGCATTGTAGTCGTGATAACAGCACATAGCTCCTCACTATTATATCAATGCATTATAGTCTTGGTAACAGCACATAGCTCCACGATATTAAATCCATGCGTCATGGTCGTAGTATCAGCACACAGCTCTACACCATTATATCAACGCATTATGGTCGTAGTATCAGCATATAACTCTACGCCATTATATCATTGTATTATGAGCATGGTAACAGCATATAGCTCCACGCCATTATATCACTACATATATGAGTGGTCACAGCATATAGCTCCATTCTTTTACATAATTTCACCTGGCCATGACTCATTCATGGTCCTTTCCGTCAATACATCTTTTAATACCGAACGAAAGTGTTCAACTTTACGTTCGGTAGTCTCGAACATCGAATTTTCATTATACCCCTAATAATACAATTAATTTCTCAAATTATTCATCAATTCATTCAAATAAACAATTTTAATTTACATGCGAACTTACCTTGACATAAAACGGCAGTCGGATGAAATTGTTAATTTCTTCGATTTTCTCCTGTTCTAAGTCCGAACCTCAATTTTCTTCATCTAAAATATCACATTTGACTAATTAAATTATTATACTATTCAATTCAATTCAAAAATCATATTATGGAAAAATTACATTTTTGCTCCTAAACTTTGTCAAAATTACACTTTTGCCCCTAGGCTTGTAAAATGATTTTCACTCAATTTTCATGCTCTTTAGGTCTAGCCGAACCATTTTCATAACTATAGGAATCCACAATTCTCACTAAAACATGCCTTATTTCACATTTTATCACTTTTACAAATTAACCCTTTTTGGACATTTTCACCGAAAACCACTTAGTAAAACTCGTTTCTCTCATTATAGACATGCATAATCTACCATTAATCATCAAAATACACAATTATTCAACATAATAAAAGTTTTAAACATAAACCCAACTCAAAATAATGGTAGAAATAGGTAATTAAGTTACGAGGATTTAAAAAATGTAAAAATCATTAAAAACGAGGTTAGAATAGACTTGCAATCGAGCTTGGAAGCTTGAAAAACCCTAGCCATCATTTCTCCATGCTAGATTCGGCCTTGAGAAAGAAGATGGACAAAAATTAGACTTGTTTTGTCTTTTTAATTCATTTTAATTGCTAAATGACCAAAATGCCCCTAATTTAAAAATATTCTATTTCACCTATTTCATGTCCATTTTTGTCCAAAAAATTAACCAATGGTATAATTACCATTTAATGACCTTCAATTTAAAATTTCATAACGATTGGAAATCTCTAACATGTAGAACTCAACTTTTGCACTTTTTACAATTTAGTCCTTTTGACTAAATTGAGTGCCCAAACGTCGAAATTTTCGAACGAATTTTTTGTGAAATTATTCCGTGAAATTTTAGACCATAAAAATATAATAAAAACAAAATTTTCCTCATCGTATTTGTGGTCCCGAAACCACTGTCCGATTAGGCCCAAAATCGGGCTGTTACAAGATCAGCATACCATATAGTTTAGGAAAGAATGCCACATATACTTGTCATGCATATATTGATCATTCATGATTGAAATCAAGCATTAAAAACCTAACTTGTTTTTTAAAATATTGAGTGGGAGAAGGTCCCTAAACAAAACCTATGACTTCCATCAATGGTCTCTTGTGATGGCATTAAATGGACCCACCCCAAGGTAGACGTTATCATACGAATTTCACTGATGAGACTTCCTGAAAGTAAGCAGAATTTTCTTATGATCGTGTGATAGTTGGAGCGACCTCTATGGTAGGTATTATTATGCGATACATTAAGAAATTTTATCTTCAAAGAGGACAACTAGTCACAACATGCTACTGTTGAGATTGTCCCAAGATGACTCATTTGTGATTCATGATGCGATAAGTATTGAATTAATAGTTATACACTCAAGACCATCGAGTTAAGTAATTCCCTAAAGAGCTACGCTTAAGTTAGAATGATGGCAATACGTTACATGATTATTAGTACATGTGAATGCCTATGGAATTAGGCTCATGTACTAATTGGATGAAAATTCATGTTCTTCCTAGTTGATCATGATCACCCCAAGATGGCTTGATTCAATTGGTGTAGGAATTATTGTTGCAATGGTTTACAAATATTTTCAAGGGTTAATGTAAGACACATGCATCATATCGTAATGTTGCAAAATGTTTTAAAACATTTACTTAATACAAAGATACTAATGCATGAATATTTTATTTTCAATTCGAAAATAACACTAACTCTCTCATTGAACACACTCACTAAAAACAAACTAAACAAAAATAACCATAAGGAATGGAAAAGGAACCTGATAATTGTCTTGAGCAGTGAGAAACTTAAAATAGTTCTTGATAATAAGTGCCCACTGGCCATTCAAGTTGAGGTTAGAAAACACTGGGAGGAGTTTGTAGGGGTTGATAATGGTCTTAGGATTGAGATTAGCTACGAGCAATAGGTGTTTTTGGGTAGAGTGATGGATTGGGGTCCGATTTTGGTTGTAGTAAAGGGTTTGGGTAATGAAAGAAGTGGTGAAGGTTGAATAGAGTGGTGGTTTGATGGAAGATGGTGGTGGTGGTGGAGGCTAACTGTCGAGAACCAAGATTATTCTATGTTTTTTAACTGCCGTAAAAAAAAAGGTTAACCTCCCTTGCTTGATTTCAGGATATTGTTATAAAAGAGCTTTTAAATATGGAGCATGAGCTCCTTATAGAGCTTTGGTGCTTCTAATAGCATGCTTGTGATGTGCTGGCCTTGTCCTGGAATGGTGTTGAGGAATGTATTTCTCTAGTGTTCTTGTGTAGGTGCCTGGCCATTGGGAGGCCACCACCTGTCTCAATCGTTAAGAGTTCTAGAATATATTAGGGATGTAATTGTAAACTTCGTGAGATATATGGTTTTATTGGAAATTTCGATTTATTTATATTTGTAAAAAGTATATGGTAAAAATATTTTATACATAGAATGGAAAATTGTCGAACTCAATTAAAGCTCATTCCAATTAACTCAAATCATGTCAAATTAGAGAGTTAAGGACTTAAAATTTTTGCAACATGTAAATTCAAATATCTCAACTTTTAACAAACATTAATCCGAAGCATTTAATTAAGTTAGTGAATTTTCAACTCTTAAACTCGACAATTAAAATTAAATTAAATCATATTTATCACAAAATGTTTATTTTGATCTGGACCAAATTCAATGTCTATAAATTAACTTAGCCTTTGAAAATCATACGTCATCTTTCGAAAAAAAAAATTTAACAGTAATTTTATTTTTATATAAAAATTAAATTAAATCAACCCTAATATTATTATCTTAATAAAAAATTAATTTTTAAATTTTCTTAAAAAATAAAATGTTAATATCTAATATTACAATGTTTCATATTATTAAATATACATATTCAGTTATTTATATTTAATAATATAATAAATTATTGGTATCATTAATATAATTTATTATTTAAATATTTCAATTTTATTTTAACAATAATAATTTTAAATTTTAAATAATATTCTTAATGTATTATTGAAAATATATTTATATTAATATTTTAATATATATAAATATTACAATTTATAAATATTTAATAATAAATATTTATAGTATAAAATATTGATATTTTATTTATATAAATATTAGTATTTGTTTAAACATGCATAACTTCATTTATCTCTTCCAACTTTAATATTATTATCCACTCTTACTGGAGCATAGCTAGGGGTGCTAGCAGGGCCCTGGGCCCTTCCTAAAATTAAATTTTTTTTTATTTAGGCCCTTTAAATTTTTTAAAATTTTAAATTAGTAAATGTAAATGTGCATTTTGACCTCCTAAAAATGATAAAAGTTTGATTTAATCCTTTAAAAATTATAAAGATATAGGTTATTAAAATGGTAAAATTTCATTTTTACTATCGTAAAAGTTAAAATTTAATTTCGTCCCTCTTAAAAAAATTTTCTAACATCACCCTTGCACTCTTATATATATGTAACATACTTAATTTAAATTAAATTTTAATTAAACATTGGTTTTTATTAAGTTTATATATAATATTAATTATTATAAAATAAATTTTGATAATAAAAAAAAAATGCTGCTATAATATTTTGTAATAAATATATTCATATAGTGTTATTTCATTAAAAACAATTTTTAAAAAATATGATTTTAAAAAACTTGTCAAACAATAAAAAATAATTTTCGAAGAAAGATCTAAACATTAAAAATATCAAATTTTTTAAAATATCATTTTATTTTTCAAAAATTATTCTCCAAAAATTATTTTCAATAAAACAAAGTCTAATGATTTATTTTCGTAAACGTTTTAAATACAATAGTTTTTCAGTTCCAATTTTTGGGGCTTAGGCCCATATTTTCCCCCCTTGAAGTACTCATCTCATCTTTTAGTGGTGGGCTCAATCACGCTTGCTTTTTAGACAAACATTAATATTTTAAATCCAAAATCATGTTTTCTTTGGACAAAAGGGATAGCTTCCATGTTAACTTGTTTTTATATAGAAATACCTAAATAACTTTTTTATTAATCGGAATTCATAGCATCAGTCAATGAAACATTTCGAGTAAAACAAATCAGGATAAATAAAATAAAATAAAAATGCTATCAACAAATCTAATACGAATTAATAAATGTTAGATGTAATAAAAAAATATATTACACTTTTGAAAAAAGAATATAAATTTTAATATTAGAAGCAACATTAAAGCGACCTAAAATACAAATATAAACTATAAAAGGAACATAAATCTTATACGAACTAAATTATGAGCAACTCTTTTATTGGAGTACCTTGAAAATTCAAATATAATAATTGCACTTCATAAATCAATTAACCAAATGAGTAATAGCAGCAGAATTACTCTAAAGCCAAGCTGGTAACAATACCATATGAGTTGCTCTCTATGAGTGCATATATTTCAATTTATTTGCGATAAAATTTTCTTGAATTGTGATATTTAAGTTTTTAATTAATTTAATTTAATTTAATTTAATTTTTTTAATAGATTATGTAACTCTTCAAAAAATTTTATTTGGCATTTGACACTGTTCTGAGGTCGAAAACAATGAAATTTTGAGAAAATTTTAAAAAATGAGCCAGATAGAAAATTTTCATGAATGTAAATTTGATTTTGGAGATGAAATCAATGAATATAATTATAGAAGTGAGCATGTGGTAAAAATGACTAAATTGTAAATTTTGAAAAGTTTGATCATCGAATTGCAAATTTGACCAAAATGAGAACTGTGGGCTGTTATTGATTATTTGGCATGATAATAAGTGGAATGTAATACCCCACACCCGTCCCTATTGCCGAATGAGTTACAAGATGCTACAGTACAAAACGAAACAATTATAAGCAATTAACAGTAAATTCAATTACTTCAATCAATTCAACCATGAAATACTATTTAAAACTTTTCTCGAGTCTTATATGAGCTTATGTGAGCTCTAGAGTTGACCTGAGAACAAACAAGGATCAAATTAAAATATTTTCAAAAGTTAAAGATAATCATGCAAAATAGGGGTCACATAGCCGCGCATCCAAGTCGTGTAACTCTTTGAAGCCGTGTGATCAAATTGCAAATTTTCATCAATAGTCACAGCCGTGTGGTTGGACTGTGTAACAAACTGAGACCATATGAAAACTAAATGACCAAATCTACAATACTCACAAGGGCGTGTGGCCATCTCGTGTAACAATTGGGAACCATGTGCTTCTAATTCTTCCTATTTAGTAGTAAGTATGTCATACCCCAAAATTGGTAGATCCAAGAGAGAGGCGAATAAATGTGAAGGTTACCTGTTTTAGCGCACTATTGTAGTATAGTCCGCTACTTTTAAGAATTTTAGCAAGTTAAAATCCTGTCGCATAATGTATCTACTATCATAGAATTTGAGGTTTTCATCTTAGGATATTTCCCAATTGAAAAAGAGTACGCCAATAGAATAGTATACCTCAAAATACGACCAAGCATGATGCACATATCAAATGTATGAGAAAATATTGGGAGATTAAATCATCTTCAAGAGAATGCCTTATGAGAGTTACCGCCGGAGGTATGGTACGCCCGGTTTGCTCGAACACTATACAAGGTGGGTTATGCAATGGGATTGGTTGGGAGTCAATTGAATGGATTTACTAGTCAAATAGTATCTACATTCGGATTTCCTTTTTATATTTTCCTAGTTTTGTAGGGCAATTAATAGATAATTTCTGTATGCATTCAACACTTGTCAAGATCCTCTAAGAAGAATTATGTATATATATGTGGTAAGAAGGGAACATTCAGATAGTTTTCCCCCTTTCGTTCTACACTTTAGTTCTTTCTAAGACTAAATATTATCTTCTTCTTCGTTATACTGGAAGCTAAGGTCTTTGGGTTAATCAGTGGATGTTTCAACCTCCTAGTAAGTGATAACTTTACATGTTATGAATTTGAAAGAGTAAAGATGTTAAGAGGTATAAAAATAGTAGGGGGTGAATAAGAGGCCTTACTTGGGGATCGTCTGTAATTAAGATGTTAGTAAACTGTCAGTAAATGAGATTTTAAGGGTGATTCCATGTCCTTTTAAGTAGTTGTTGCTACTGGTTCGGGTAAGACTATCAGAACATGATCTTCGAGCTAAAGTAAAGGTGAGTTTTAGGTGTGTCTTTATCCTGACTCATATACGATAATTTATAATCAAAATTGGTATGTTGATGTCTTCTCGAATAACTAGTGAATGTATGTGTATGTAAAGTCTCATATGTAACATTTCGAATTAGGGCCTAGTTGGAATAGTGGTTTCGAAATCACAAATCTAAAATAGAAATATTTATTTTATATTTTTTTGAGGTATATGACATGTTTTCATGATTGTGTGAAAGTTTCATGAAGAAATTTTGTGATTCAATGCCCAATTTAACTTTTAGGACTAAATTGCAAAAGTTGTAAAAGATGAGATTCTAGAAGCTTTGGGGTACTTAATTGAAATGCATGTGTAAATTAGAGGTCCCTATTTAGTAAATAGACCATTTTATGTCATGATGGACAAAAATGGACATGGAAAGGGAAAATCTCAAGAAAGGGTTAAAAGGGCATTTTGGTCATTTAGTTATTAAATTAATAAAAAGGAAAAATCAAGCAAAAAGTTTCTCATCTTCTCCAAGTAGCTGCTGAAATTTCTAAGCTCTCTATAGCTAGGGTTTTTCAACTTCCGAGCTTTATAGTAAGTATATCTTAGCCCCATTTTTAATGCTCTTTACATTTTTGAAACCCTCGTAACCAGATTTACCTATTTCTAGCCATATTTTGAGTTAGGGTTCATGTTAAAAAATTTATCCATGTGTGACATGTATGTATTTTGATGTTTAATGAAGGAATATGAGAGTTTGATGTGTGATAAACATCTTTTACTAAGTGATTTTTTTATGAAAACACCTAAAAAGGACATTTTTGTAAAAGTTGTAAAATGAGTAGTAAAAGTTTTATGTGAAGGAAATGTGGGTTGTTATGAGTATGTGTTAGGTTTGGCTAGGCTTGGGTAACAAAGCAAATGAGTACATTTTATTTTACGAGCCTAGAGACTAATTTGTAAATATATGAAAGTTTAGGGGCAAAATTGTAATTTTTTTAAAGTATGATTTATGGACTGATTTGAACAATGTGATAATTAAATAAGTGAATTTTTTTTATTTTAGATCAAGAGGAAAGAGGTCTGAACCTAAACCGAGGGAAGAACAAAGTTCAAGACTAAATCAAATAGTTAGTCGTATTTTATTACCAAGGTAAGTTTGTGGGTAAATAATACAACATTACTTCACTTTGTATTTAATGCTATAATTTTTGCATATATATAATTGTTTTATGAATTTTAGTTTACAATGACTTGATGACGATGTAACGAGGTTTAAAGTTTTAAAATCCCAGTTGAACCTTAGGAATAAATATGATACAAATGTCATGACATTAGGGTTATGTGTGGTCCCATGTAAGACCATGTTTGGGACATGGCATTTGCATCGATATGTGGTCCCATGTAAGACCATGTCTGGGATATGGCATTGGCATCGATATGTGATCCCATGTAAGACCATGTCTGGGACATGGCATTAGCATCGATATGAGATCCTGTATATGTAAAACCATGACATATAGATATGTGTAAGACCATGTGGTAGAGACCCATGTCATCGTATGACAATAGAATACCTATGGTGTAGCCTCCAGTAAGATGTAAACAGGACTGACAGATCACTACACCTATTTTGATTTCCCCTTACAGAATGGCCCCAACTGAAATAAAGGAGTTGAAAGTCTAGTTACAAGAGTTGACGGATAATGGTTTTGCGAGACCTAGTTATTCTTCGTGGGGAGCACCGATACTATTTGTGAAAAAGAAAGATGGATCTATGAGGCTTTGCATCGACTATCAGCAACTTAATAAGGTAACCACAAAGAACAAGTATCTCTTGCCAAGGATTGATGATTTGTTTAATCAATTAAAAAGAGCCACGGTGTTTTTAAAGATAGACTTGAGGTCTGGTTACTACCAGTTAGGAGTTAAAGACTCAGATGTGCCAAAAATTGCATTTCAGACGAGGTATGGTCATTATGAATTTCTTGTCATGCCTTTTGGTTTAACGAATGCTCCTATTGTGTTTATGGATTTAATAAACTATATTTTCTGACCGTACTTAGATAAATTTGTTGTTGTTTTCATTGATGATATACTGATTTATTCTCGTGATAAGACTGAGCATGCTGAACACTTGAGAATGGTTTTGCAAACTTTGAGAGACAAGCAGTTGTATGCTAAGCTTAGTAAAAGTAAATTTTGGCCTAGAGAAGTTAGATTTTTGGGCCATATTGTTTCAGGTGATGGTATTAGAGTTCATCTAAGTAAGATTTTGGCTATTGTTGAATGGAAACTGCCGAAGAATGTGTCTGAGGTTAGAAGCTTTCTGGGCTTAGCTAGCTATTAAAGAATATTTGTTAAAGGGTTTTCCATGATTGATACTCCAATGAAGAGGCTATTACAAAAAGATGTCAAGTTTGAGTGGATAGAAAAGTGCCAACAGAGTTTTAAGAAACTAAATGCATTGTTGACTGAAGCACCAGTCTTACTATAACCTGAATCAAGAAAAGAATTTGTGGTTTATAGTGATGCATCCTTGAATGGATTGGTTGTGCACTTATGTAAGAAGTCAAAGTAATAGCTTATGCCTCGAAACAGCTAAAGTCACATGAAAAGAATTATCCTGAGTTAGCCGACATTGTCTTTGCATTGAAGATTTAGAGACATCATTTGTATGGTGAGAAATGTCGGGTATTCATGAATCATAAAAGTCTAAAATATTTGATGACTCAAAAGGATTTGAACTTACGACAACGGAGGTGGCTTGAACTATTAAAAGATTATGAGTTGGTGATTGACTATCACCTGAGAAAGGCGAATGTGGTCGCTGATGCACTGAGTAAAAAGTCATTATTTGCATTAAGGGCCTTGAATACACAGTTGACTGTATCTGATGATGGTTCTGTTCTAGCAGAGTTGAGAGCTAGACCGATGTTTCTCCAAGAGATATTTGAAGCTCAGAAAAGTGACAGTAATTTGCAAGCCAAGAGAGCTCAGTGTGAGTTGGGTATTGAATTAGATACTCGTATTAGTTCCGATGGTTGCTTGATGTTTGGAGATAGGATTTGTGTTCCTAAGAATACTGAGCTAATTCAGAAGATTTTGCACGAGACACACAGTAGTTATATGTCTATACATCCGAGTAGTATGAAAATGTACAACGACTTGAAGAAATGGTATTGGTGGCCGAGTATGAAGAGAGATATTTCCATGTTTGTATTGAGATGCTTGATTTGTCAGCAAGTGAAACTGAACACCAAGTACCTTCCAGTTTACTTCAACCTATTATGGTTCTCGAGTGGAAATGGGATGGTATTACTATGGATTTTGTGATAGGATTGCCTTTGACACCGAGTAAGAAAGATACCGTATGGGTTGTGGTTGATAGACTTACGAAATCAGGTCGTTTTATACCAGTACGTATTGATTATTCACTTGATAGGCTGGTTGATTTGTACGTTTTAGAAATTGTGAAACTTCACGGGGTACCTTTGTCGATTATTTTGAGTAGATATCTGAGATGTACATCACAATTTTGGAAAAAAGTTGAAAAAGCCTTGGGTAAAAAGTTGAAATTTAGTACGGCTTTCCATCTGCAAACCTACGGACAGTCGGAGAGGGTAATTCAGATACTTGAAGACATGCTCCGATGTTGTGTATTGGAATTCCAAGGTAGTTGGGAAAAGTATTTATTGTTGGTAAAGTTTGCCTACAACAATAGCTTTTAATCAAGTTTGAAAATAGCGCCTAATGAGGCATTATATGGACGTAAATGCCGTACGCCTTTGTATTGGATTGAACTCAGAGAAAATTAGATTCATGGGGTTGACTTAGTCAAAGAAACCGAAGAGAAAGTAAAAGTAATTCATGATTGTTTGAAAGCTGCTTCGGATAGACAAAAGTCCTACACGGATTTAAAATGTAAAGAGATCGAGTCCAAGTTGATGACAAGGTGTTCTTGAAAGCATCTCCATGGAAGAAAGTTTTTAGGTTTTACCGAAAGGGCAAATTGAGTCCACGTTTTATCGGACCATATGAAGTTACCAAAAGGATAGGACCGATAGCATATCGGTTGGCTTTGCCATCAGAGTTGGAAATAATTCATGATGTGTCCCATGTGTCTATGTTGCACCGTTACCGATCGGATCCCTCGTATATGATTTCGTCGATAGAGGTTGAGATTTGTCCGGATATGACTTATGTGAAGAGTCGGTTAAGATTTTAGCTTGGGAGGTCAAACAATTGAGAAACAAGAGTATTTCCCTTATGAAAGTGTTATGACAAAGACATGGGGTTGAAAAAGGCTACATGGGAGCCCGAAGAGGCCATAAGGAAATAGTTCTAAAACCTTTTCATCGGTAAGATTTTCAGGGACGAAAATCTTTAAAGGGGGAGAGTTGTAACATCCCGAATTAGGGCCTAGTCGGAATAGTGGTTTTGAAACCATAAATCTGAAATAGAAATATTTGTTTTATATTTTTTTAAGGTCTATGATATGTTTGCATGATTGTGTGAAAGTTTCATGAAGAAATTTTGTGATTCAAGACCGAATTTAACTTTTAGAACTAAATTGCAAAAGTTGTAAAATATGAGATTCTAGAAGCTTTAGGGTACTTAATTGAAATGCATCTGTAAATTAGAGGTCATTATTTAGTAAATAGACCATTTTATGTCATGATGGACAAAAATGGATATGGAAGGGGAAATCTCAAGGAAAGGTTAAAAGGACATTTTGGTCATTTAGTTATTAAATTAATAAGAAGGGAAAAATCAAGAAAAAATTTGCTCATCTTCTCCAAGTAGCTACTGAAATTTCTAAGCCCTCCATAGCTAGGGTTTTTCAACTTTCAAGCTTCATAGCAAGTACATCTTAGCCCCATTTTTAATGCTCTTTACATTTTTGAAACTTTCGTAACCTGATTTACCTATTTCTAGCCATATTTTAAGCTAGAGTTCATGTTAAAAAATTTACCCATGTGTGACATGCATGTATTTTGATGTTTAATGAAGGAATATGAGAGTTTGATGTGTGACAAACATCTTTTACTAAGTGATTTTTTTATGAAAACACCTAAAAATGACCTTTTTGTAAAAGTTGTAAAATGAGTAGTAAAAGTTTTATGTGAAGGAAAATGTGGGTTGTTATGAGCATGTGTTAGGTTCAGTTAGGCTTAGGTAACAAAGACATTGAGTACATTTCATTTTACAAGCCTAGGCTTGGGTAAAATGCCCCAATCTATTTACATCATAACATAGCACCAATACACATGTAAATGCCCCTAAATGAGTTTCATACATCAACCAATTCAAGTTCAAAGTACAAGCATAACTACTAAGTAACTTTGCACAAATTCCATGTAAATTCATCTCATTTCATTAGGCGACTTGAATAGATTTAGGCAATTCTAAAGGCCATTTACAAAATGAGACATATAAGTATAAATGGCCAACACAATTGGCTAAATAACATGAATTGTGCAACAAAATGACTAACGGCCTATACATGCCATATTCAAAATGATTAACATAACTATACCAAAATGAAGATCTTGATAATGTGACTTCGTGTAACACCCCAAAAATCCTGAACTTTTTGCGGTTAAGATGTGTAATGCATGTTTGATATTTTAGTTAAGTGTCTTTAAAGTGTGAAAGGGCCATTTGTTAAGTTCTGAGTTCAAGCGTTGAGATGGAGAAATTCTAGTTAAATGTTAAAAGAACCCTAATTGCGAGTGTCATGGCTTTTAAATAAATGGAGAAGAAATAGGACACAAGAGAGGTTGTGGTATAGTGGCTAAGTGATGTCACTTAGGGAGCAGGGAGGTGGCATCATTAGCTGGCAAGAGGATCCTAGGTTCGAGCGCTAGCATGGTAGTATTTGGGGATTTAATTTTTACACTTGGGATGGCTAGTAGTGGCGTTGGAGTGGAACTCTAAAGGAAGTGATCAGAAGAAAAATTTAAGGAAGCGATTTAAGAGCTTATCGTGGAGAAAAGTTAGGAGATGAGGTGTGTGGGTAGTGATAGAGTAGAATAGGTAAGTGTGGTAGGCAATTTCGGCTATAATAGTGAAATGCCGAATTCTCTTGTCATTTTTTTTGGCATTTTTCTCTTTTGGTTCGATTTGCTTTCGTGCAATTAGGTAATAGGGGATTTTCGAAAGCCGAAAACTTCTTTTTTTCTTTTATGTCGACCTTTTCATCCTCCCTCTGTTCCAAATTCTCCTTTGCTTCTTCATTGGCACAAGTCGAATTCTTCTTCTTCTTTCTCTTCGTATCTTGTGCCGAATATCCTTTTTTACCACACCAGACTCTAAAGCCGAATACATTTTGGCCAAATCCCTGTTTGTGCCCCCATTATTTTCTTCAACTTTGGCCGACTGATTCTTAGTAAGGACTTTACTCTTTCAATCAGTTTTACTAGGAACTACTTCTCATCTCCCTCACTCTCATAATCGATTATGTAGGGGTTAGTATCGAATCTCTATTTTCCAGATCTCTACTGAATCATTCATTGCGTTTCGGGTTTTGGGTAAGTAATCTTCACTCCAGTTTAAGGGTTGGCCGAATGGTCATAAGTATTGGAAGGGTGACTCATGTTGGATGCGAGTCACCTGTTATTCAGTCTCTAATGGTTAATGTTGATGCAGATCTAGGAAAAATAATCTCGGTTAGTGATTAAGAAAGGGCGATTAAGGTTTGACGCACAAGGTAAGGCTAATGGTAAGATTTCGGTTTTTGGTAAAGATATTTGTTAAGCATATGATTAATTGAAGAGTGATATTATTTATAGGTTCGTGGCTAAGGAGATCATAGCGCGTTTTATTATCAAGTGTATACACACACTTCACACACAATAGATCGGCAAATCCTGAAATGTTGAAATCCCGAAAAGCCGAAATGCTGAAAAGCCAAAGGTTTGGCTACGGTAGTCTTGTGAGTGCGCGAACACTCGTATGAGGGTAATCGATACAATACCAGAGACCCCATGAGCGATCTCATAGATTTAGGTCACGTTTTGGCTAACTGGGCCAGAATGGGCCAAATGGGCTGACGAGTTCGTGGGCCCAGATAAGCAGAAATTGGTAAATTGGTAACGAGCGACGAGCTGATTAAGTTGGTTGTATGGCTTGGAATAGATTTGGGCTTGATGGGCCGTATAAATGTGACTGGGCCTAGTGGGCCATATAAATGTGATTGGGCCTAATGGGCTATATGAATGTATGTGGACTCGTTAGGGTTATGTAATGGACTTTTGGGCTTAGTATCTTATAATCGTTTAAGCAGACATTAAACTTAATTAACCAATTAAGTGTAACTGTGGACAAGTCATAAGGTTAAAGTGTGACAATGGGTATATGCATGTCTAGGATTGGATCTAGGGAGAGCTTGGTACTTAAGTAGTCTTAATGACTACCTCCTCTTCTCTAGAATCCTACCTGGTGCATAGTATCTATTCACTTTAGCCAACGGGGACTTGCTGACGGGACAAGGTACACAATTAGACCCATGGTGTTAAGAAATTACTGGAATACCCCTGTAGGGTAGAATTATTGGAATACCCCTGTAGGGTAGAATTATTGAAATACCCTTGTAAGGCAGAATCACTGAGATACCCGTGACTTACAAAATTATAGGAAAACCCTTAGTTGGCAAATTACCAAAATACCCCTATGTGCCATGAGTATGACTTATGCATGCTATATGTTATCTGTTGCATTCATGTGTTATTATGTTGCATATGGGCCGAGATTATGATTGGAGGAAGTGTATATAAGGGTCGCACAGTCGCTTGACGATTGTGGATCCATCGCAGGCTTTTTAGCCACCGAAGGCTTTATAGCCACCGCAGCCCTTTTAGCCACCGAGTAGCTATGCTGCACTGATAAGTAGTGTCGCAACCGGTGCTACACCAAATATGAGCAGCTATGCTGCACCGATAAGTGGTGCCGCAACCGGGTGTATAAGGATAGGTGGGTTGAGTATCTCCCCACAGGAGTGTAGGGTTAGAAGGGGGCGTACAGGGTTGGTTACGGGAAATTGCACGTTGCATAATCATATTGATATTGTTGTGATTTAGGCTTAGGCCCAACCGAGGCCACAATGGGCTAAGGCCCAAAGGCCACCGATATTGAATAGGGCTTAGGCCCAAATTGTCTAATGCATGTTATGTGTCTGTTGAGGGACGTACACACTGAGTTTTTGTAAACTCACTCCCTCTTTTTAATTTTTTTCAGGTGACTCTCAGTAGGTGGCTCGACGATGAAGGGGACTCGGAGGTGGCTACACTGCAACTTGTTTTAATGATCAGTAGTTTTATTTATTTACCTTATTTTAAATTATTTATATGGGTTGTAATAGGGCTTTTATAACTTCTGGATTATTTTTAAATTTGGGATTTTATTGTGATTTTATAATTGCTAGTGGTAAAAACGAGTTTTTCCAAAACAACCTCTGTTTTAAATTAAGCTTTCGCAACGATTAAGATTTTATAATTAATAACGTCTTTAATAGGGAATAAGCTTTTTTAATAAACCACATTGGGAATTGATCAAACGCAAACTGAGGTTTCTTTTAAAACAAGAAGGGTTTTTAATGAAAACATGGTTTTCGAAAAACACTTCAATATGACACCGCCAGATTCGACCATAGCGTCTAGGCCGGGTTGGGGTGTTACACTTCGAGTCTAACTAATAATGATCCCTGAGCTAAAACGAAAAATCTACATGAAGTGGGAAATCGAGGGAGTAAGCACAATTTGCTTAGTAAGTTGCATGAAATAAATGTAGCAATTATAAACAATAAAACATAAGTAAACTTTAAGGCATTTGATACTTCATCTAATGTCTTACTCAATCTTATAACTTTCTTATTTCCAAGACTTACTCAATAATGTGACTTACACATTTCAAAAACTTACTTAATCTCGTAACTTACTCGTTCCCATGGGCCACTCAGTCTCATACTTTACATTATCATTTTCTCATAATTATATTCAAGTAAACCTGTAAAACTCATCATAGACTTTAGTCTTTATCAAATAATTGAATAAACTTGCATACTTTCTCTATTAATATACTTAGAATATCGAAGAATAACCGTAATGTCATTCTCTTGCTAGGACACCAAAGCCATATCCCAGATATGGTCTTACATGGGATCTCCAACTGATGCTGAAGCCATATCCCAGATATGGTTTTAGACGGGATCCCATAGGATGCCGATGCCATGTCCCAGACACGGTCTTATACGGGATCCCTCTTAGATGCCCATGCCATGTCCCAGACATGGTCTTATACGGGACCAATGTCGATGCCAATGCCATGTCCTAGACATGGTCTTACATGGGATCTCCGTTCGGTTTCGATGCCATGTCCCACACATGGTCTTATACGGGACCTACAATTCTTTGATATGGCAACGGTATCCTTCGTATACATTAACATTCACGTATAATTTCTCTTTTATTCCTTAGTCATTTCTTGAGAATTATAAGTCAAAATTGTATAGAATTGATATAGAATTTATAGAAATTCATTATAGTCATGTCATAACACTTAATGATTAATTGATTCATACAACTTGCCTCGAGTCCAAAATATGATGAGTGCTCGGTTTAGTCCACCACTTTACCCTTTCCCTTGTTTTGGTTCAGGCTTCTAGTTTCTTGATCTATAATGAATAGAATTCAATAATTAACTCATCAAATTACTAATAACGACCTAAATTCACAATTTGACAATTTGACCATTTTGCCCCTAGACTTTGGCAAAATGACCATTTTGCCCTTATGCTTGGAAATTGATTTTTATCAAACTTCCTCATTTCTCATGCCTATCTAAGCCCTTTCATGTATATGAAAACTTCAAATGACCATTATCCAAGCATTTAACAAAACAACTCATTCTTTTTCAAACAAGTCCTATTTAGGTGTTGTCTATGAACACCCATTTCCAAAGTTTGTTTATTAAGCATCATACATTCATTATCTTTCATAAAACCCTAACAAATGGCACCTACCTTTCATGGAAAAACTTTAAAATTCAAACCAAAATGCTTAATACACCCCTCAATAAGAAGCTTATGCCATGAGGGTCTCAAATATGTAAAAATTTTAAAGAGAGACCATGGAAATCACTTACCATCAAGAGGAATAGCTTGGCTAGAATTTTTGCATTCAAAAACCCCCAAGAGTTGATATTTTTGATGCATAAGGAGAAGGAGAATGAAGAAGATGAAGGCCTAGGCAATAGGTTACTATTTTTATGACTTAAGTCACCTAATGCCCATACTTTTTTTACTTTTCCTACCCCAATTACTTTCTATGGTTGGCCAAGCTAGCAAGAAGGAGTATATTTTCCCAATAAAACCCTCAAGAATTAATTCTCTAAATATTAACTCATTTCACTATTAATCTACAACTTTTACCCTTTATTCGATTTAGTCCCTTTTTGCGATTAAACCTTCAATTGCATAAATTAACTTACCAAAACTTTCCTACATTTTCATAAAAATATTATAACATATAAAATAATACCAAATTAAATTTTCCCTAATACTATTTCATACTTAACCCTTCCAAATTTCATAATTTGCAATTTAGCCCTCAAAGGTAAATTGATCCCTAATTCATAAAATTTCTTTCATGGAAAATTCTTAATAACATGCAAACATACCATACGCTCAAAAACAATCATAGAATAAAATTTTCTACTTCGAATTTGTGGTCTCAAAACCACTATTCTGACTAGGCCCTAATTCGAAATGTTACAGGAGACATCCTTAAAAGAGTCTTAAATGTAGTTCAGTAGGACCATAGAGCTTCATCAAGTCTTTTGGACTAATCTTTCTGATTTGAACACACTACTTTCTCAAGTATGCCTTTTATTTCTTTATTAGCAAATTCAGCTTGACCATTCATCTAAGGATAGTAAGCTATATCTACATTATGTTTCACATCGTACTTATCTAACAACCACTTCAACCATTTATTCACAATATGGGATCCTTCATCGTTAATTATAGCTTTTAAAGTCTCGAATCTTGTGAATATATGTTTCTGTAGGAACTGTATCACTACCTTGGCATCATTATATGCCTCGGCCTCCACCCATTTGGATACATAGTCAGTGGCTACCAAGATGTACCTGTTACCATAAGAAGAAAGAAAAGGACATAGGAAGTCAATACCCCAAACATCAAATAACTCTACCTCGAGAATGTTGGTTAGTGGCATACCATTCCTCCTAGATACATTTCCAACTCTTGGCATCAATCACAATATTTCACGTAGACGTATACATATTTAAACAAAGTTGACCAAAAGAATCAGGCTTGCAATACTTTAGTTGTAGTGTGTGATCCTTGAAAATGTCCCCTACTTGGGGATGAATAACAGCAATACAAAATATTGACTACTTCACTCTTGGCTACACACCTTCTAATTATCTGGTCTGCACATTGCTTAAACAATTATAGTTCCCCCCAAAAATAATATCTAACATCATAAAGGAATTTCCTCTTTTGTTGATATGACATTTCGGGCGACATTAAACCATTGGCTAAAAAATTAGCATAGTTAACAAACCAATGAGTATTATGGAAATGACTTACCTCAAAAATGTGTTTTTCTAGAAAGTTCTCATTAATAGGAATCAATGAGTGGGTATCATCTTTCTGCTCCATTTTGGACAGATGGTCTACCACTTGGTTCTCTACCAGTTTCCTATCCTGAATCACTAGATCAAATTCTTTGAGTAAGAAAACCCAACGTGTAACACCCCAAACCCGGCCCAGATGTTATAGTCGAATCCAGCGATGTCACATCAAAGAGATTGTTTCCAAAACGATTTTATGAAATTGAGAATATGTTTGATAAGAGATTTACTTGGTTAAAATTTAAGTTTGAGATTTAGAAATTCAAGTTCATGTTAAGCCCCAAAATGAAAGCCCATGTTTAAACAAAACGCCCAAATAATAATGTTATTTAAAAACCACGTTTAATTTGAGAAAGTTATAAAAATAAAAAATAGGCAGTCAAAACATTGATAAACCCTAAATACAGTCACATCAGAGACACTAGGCCTTATTTCATCAAATGAAAACAAAATAACAAAACTAAAGTAATTGAAAGAAATAGTTTATTTAGAATCCCTAAAAAAACTTGCAGTGTGGCCACCTCCGAGTCCTCTCCCACGTCGAGCCGCCTACTAAGGGTTACCTGAAACATTTAATTTAAGGGTATGAGGTTCGCAACTCAGTGTGTACGACCCTTGGCAATCAAAACAATTCAATATACACATATCACATTGGGCCTAAGCCCTAATAATTTCGGTGGTCTAGGCCTTAGCCCACGATGACCTCGTATCATATCAGAATTATATGTATGCAAGTGTTCCCATCCCAAATCCAACCGCTACACGCCACCCGTACCAGCCCAACACACCTGTGGGGATGTCTACATCAACCCACCCATCCTCTACACTCTAAAGGTAGCACCGATTGCGGCACTACTCACGTTGCAGCAAGGCTGCTGTATATGTGCGGTGTAGCAAAGCTACTCGGTGGCTTGAAAGCCTACAGTAGATCCACGGTCGTCAAGTGACTATGCGATCCTCAAAACACTTCCTCCATATCATCAAAACCCACCCAAGTGCAACATACAATTCATGAATGCGTCATACACAATTTTCACATATTTTCACATATTAAGCACTTAGGGGTATTTTGGTCATTTCACTACCCAGGGGTATTTTCATAAATCTAACCTACAGTCGGTACTCCTACCCTACGAGGGTGTTTTAGTAGTTCTACCTTACAGGGCATTTTCGTAATTCTACCTTAGAAGGGTATTTCTGTAATTCTATCCTAGAACAGTATTTTCGTAATTCTAACTTAAAGGGGTATTTTCGTAATTCTAACCTACGGGGGTATTTTCATAATTTCCTAAAGGTACAGATTTTTATTATGGGTTCTGGCCCATCAATAAGTCCTCGCGACTAAGGTTACGGACACTATGCACCAGGTAGGATTCAAGAGAAGAGGAGGTGGGTCACTCGGACCGCTTAAGTACCAAGCTCTTCCTAGATCCAATCCTAGACATGCACACATCCATTGCCACACCTTTGTCTAGTGACTTGCCCAGGATAAGTTTAATTATTTAATTAAGTCTTATGCAAAATTTGAGAGATCAATATTAGGCCTAAAGTCCATAAAAACCCTAGCATGCATTTCTACAGTCCCATAAGCCCACTAGGCCCAATCATATTCATTAAATCCACTAAGTCCCAAACATGTTTATGTAGCCCATTAGGCTCGATTACAATCCAATCATGCGATCATACAATCATGTCCATCATACAGATTCATATCACAAATTTGCCATTTTGGGCCCACAAGTTCGTCAGGCCCATTTGGGATTTCGGGATTTCGGCTTTTGTCAATTTTCGTGTGTGTAGTGTATGTACATACCTGATTGACGACTCGCACTACACTATCCTTAGCCTCAACCTACAACCAAAACCACTTTCGAATCAATTCCATACTTAACTACAACTTTACTAAATCCCGAAGCCTTACCGTAACCTTACCGTGTACCACCAGTTTTAATAGCCTCTCCTTCGCTATTATTCCTGAATAACCTTAGATCTGCACCAATACACACATATTATCAACATCAAGTGACTCGTATTCCACACGAGTCACCATTATCAACCACATATATATTAGGCCACCCATGAAGCCGAAATTGAAAACGAGTTCACTTACCACTTGCTAGAGATCCTTTCCAGGCTTGGAATCCTAGAACCCTATCCCTTGTTAAAACAGGGTTAACAACAAGAAAAAGAAAAGATTAGATAGCCCCTTCGGCTTTACCCAAAACGCATTAAAAATGGTTAACTAACCACTTTCCGAAACTAATCTCTAATCTTGCAACCTAGATCTCTACTGAGTGTGCAATCAGCTTTTAACCACTTGATTAAGGGTTGCAAATTACAAAAATAGGTTTATGATGAAAGAAAATAAAAGAAATCGGCAAGAGGACGTGGGTATTAGGCTTTTAGGAGATTTAAGGGAATAAGTCGGCAAGGACTATAGGTATTCGGCTTTTAAGAAATTAGGGATGGTGTTTGGCTTTTGCAGAGAAAAAAACACAACTCTATGGATTTTCGGTAAAAGGATCAAAGGGAGAAGAGAATTCGACAAGAAAAGAAGAAAGAAGAGAAGAAGAAAAAAAAATACAAATTGGCACTTGAGGAAAAGATGAGAAATTTGGCATTAGCTTAGGATCCCAAATTCGGTACATATTTATAGCCCATAGCCTCAATTCCCAATTTAGCTCTATCACTTCCCCCTTCTCATCTCCTTGTTTTTGTGACAGCCCTAATTTGACCCTAGTCAGAAAGTGGTTTCGAAACCACGAAACCGAGTCAGAAAATTTTTATAATGATATAATTTGTGTGTTTTATGTATGAATTAGTGAATGACAAGAATTAGGATGAGAATTTGAATGTTTAAGTGGTTAATTAATAAAAAGGGGCATGATTGATAAACTTTGGAAATGTAGTAGGTGAATTTTTAAATTGGCCCAACTTAGTGAATTACCAAGGTGGAGAATTTGAGTAGCAATTAAACCATTTTTTTTATTTTGTGTATACGGTAGTGGGGGTGGGTGAAAAACCATTATGTGTTTTATATAACTATTATATAAAGACTTAAAATATGGTATATATATATAATATGCTTATAATGTTTGGAAGTGGTGATAAAAACAAAGTGCAAATATGTGTTGTTGGACGGTAAAACCCCTTTTAAATGTCTTTCATGAGTGCTTTAGTAATGGTTAATATAGTAAAAGATCATGTGATTATAAGCTAATTAATAAAACATAAAAGAAAATAAGGTAGAAAAGAGTTGCATGTTCTTTTGTCAAGGCCGAAGCTAATTAGAAAAGAAAGGAGAAAAACTTGGAGAGGTTCGGCACCTTGCTCCCTTGATTAAGGTATGTTTTTATGTGTTCTTCTTTTAAATTTTTTGTGAAATTAAGTTGGTTGTTAAGTCCTTAACTTAGCCCATGAACTAAATTGTGAAGTTTTGGTTAGTCTTGCATCTGGCCATGGAAGAGGTTGAGGGAAATGGCTAAAGTTTTGATGCTTTAGATTGGAAAATGCTTGTGGTATGGGAATGAGCTAATAAAACTTGTTTTTCTTGTGTTTAAATGAAGGTTGCATTCGGCTTTGGTATAAATGTATATAAGGGATTTGGTTTTTGATGTTAAATGATATATAGTATACGTGGGGTTGGAAGGGTTGCTATGTTAAGAGATTAATTTTGGTTTAGAAATTGAATTAAAAACTTGATAAATTAGTTAAAGTTGAATTCAATAATTCAATGATATTCAGCTTAGGTTATTATGTGTTGGATCTTAAATGTTGTAATGGTGGAAAGATGAAGTTGAGTTAGTTAAATTGAAATATATGTGGCTTAGATGGTTAATAATAATTAGCTAGAGTAGAATTAAATGAAGTTTAGGCTTTATGCTAGAAATAAATGTCTACTTCTTCTAGAAATTGTACGTATGCTGCCGAATGTGACCTTGATTAATAAATTGAGTAATGTTAAGTTTTAAAATGATGATAATAGAGAAAATGAAATCCTTGTTATGGTTGTATTCGGCTATGAGCTCAAATTATTAAATTTGGAATGTTCTGATGTTTTAAATTATAAAGGTGACAAGATGATTTTTGAGCTAATAAAAACTTTATTTTTGTGGTTTATTTGAGTGCTTACATTCGGCTAATGTAGTGTATTAAAGGGTTCTGTTAAAAAGTTTAGAAAACAATGTCTATTTGTAACCTATGCTAATATGGTTGCTGAATGACCCCTCTTTAGTTGATGAATTGTGTATGTGTTTGCAAATTGAGGTATTTGGGAGTGTTATTGCCGTATATATATATATATATATATATATGTCAAAATTTTGGTATTCATGATTTTCGAATGTGGTTTAAGGAATTTGTTTGAGAATGGGTTATTTATTTAGGTGATAGAAAGTACGATGTGGTCCTATATGATACTTGTATATGAGTAAATAGAAATGAAATGCCGTACATTATCGTGTATGAGATTAATTGTACTTTGATTATAATGTGCATGTTTATTACTATGTTTAAAATGTGAGAAAGTCGAATATATATATATATATACTCATGATACAAAGCTTGACTAGTTGATTAACAATAAGTTAAATTTGTTTAATTTAAGCTCAAGAGCATAGGGAGCCAATTTCGGATAAGGGAAAAGTGAAACCAGTCGATTAATCAATCCGTAGTTATTCGATAAAATCCAAGGTAAGTTCTTAAGTGTTTGAACTTTATCAAATTGTATGCTTATCAGTTGAATAATTGTAATTTAGAAAATGTTAGATTAAATATTTGTATTCAAAATACCGAATTAATATTGAAATGAGGTTAGAAGCCGTATATGACTAGCATATCTAGTCGAATTTGATATGATGAAATTGATGTGCCAAGATATGTGTTTTAATGTGAAATTTATGCCCTATGTGTTATGTAACGATGATAAACTTTGAACAAAGATATGGGTTTCAATTATATGCGGTTGTAGTATAAGTCATGAAAATATGAGATAACATATGAATTCGTATAAGGCATTAAGTGATCCAGGTACCTGTTAATTATTTATGCTTATGAAGATAATGATGGATCGAACTGTGGATGTGAAGTGAAAAGCATATGAGAAATGGTTGTATATTTATATATTCAGCCAAACTGTAATTATGTATGTGAGTAAATGTTACATATATATATATATGTTTATATAGCCAAATAGAAGTATGAAATACATTTGGAGTATTGATATGTAATGTGATTTGCCGAATGTGTTATGTAATAAAATATGGTGAAGTATATTCAGATATTTGTGATGTGTATACATGAGAGGTTATATTTTGATTCATGTTTTTATGTGTATGGGTGAAATATATGTGTAATCTATTAGAGATGGATTTGATGTGCAGTATATGCTTTGATACTGTTATATATGTATGATGTTTTATAGACTTGGTTAAGTCATTCTGACGTGTAATGACGAGTGAATGTGAGCACTGTGTGTGCAGATGAATAGAGGCACTATGTGTGCAAATTCCTTTAACCGAGTACTATGTGTACGAGATCAGTTGTTGGGGCACTATGTGTGCGAATTCCTTTAACCGAGTACTATGTGTACGAGATCAGTTGTTGGGGCACTATGTGTGCGAATTTCTTTAACTGAGTACTATGTGTACGAGATCGGTTGTTGGAGCACTAAGTGTGCGAAAGGATTCAAGAAATATGGACATTGGAAGAAAGAAGTGATGTAATATTCGAACCTCGGCCTGGTAAGCCTTAAGCTGGTGAATAATATTATCAGGTTATAAACCTAGCAGGCTATAATGCCGGTGAGATGATATCGGGCTTAGAGCCTAGCAGGCAAATAAAACGCCGGTGAATGTGTTTCAGACTGTGAAACCTAGCAGGCTTTATGCCAGTGATGAATTCAGGTTGTTACCTAGCAGGCTTTATGCCGGTGATGAATTTAGGTTGTTACCTAGCAGGCTAAATGCCGGTGAACAAATAAAAGTGTAATACTATGAGACTTTGTGCTAATACAGCATGTGGATTCGTTCTATAAATTAAGTTATCCATGTATGTATAACCTATTTAAGCACATGAGAACTAAGTGAATTAGATGATGGATGCGAAGTATATGTGAAGTGATTCTATGTTTATATTCATATATAACCACTTGGACCTTGTGGAATGTTTTGTGGAAGTATATGATTTTTATATGTGATTATGATCATGGGAAATTACATGTGGATATGATATTGTATTTTGTTCATTTCGATTGAATTAAAGTTGACATTGAAGCATTTTCAATGCCTATGTTATATGAGTTCGATCTTGAACGATATGATATACAGGTTTAGATGATATGAATGGAAAAAATGTGTGAAGGAGTAGAATTGTAATAAATCTGCTTGGGTCAGCAGCAGTAACGTGATTTTGGAAAATCACCATAAATTGTGGGAGTTGAGTTAGAGGCTGAATAAATTGTAAATAAAGCTTAATGAGTCTAGTTTCTTATAAAAGAAACCGTGAAAGTAAAAGAATTTCCTAATGAGATATTTTGAAGTGGAGTGAGATAGAGTCCGAATGACTCCAAAATTCCCTATTCTACTTTGAGAAAATCACTATAAATTGTACAAAAATATCTATGAGTTGTAATTTATATGCTTAGAATCCTTAATGAGTCTATTTTCAAGATAAATAGACAAGAACATTACCCTGGTCCTGAGCTATGAGATAATCAAACTTTAGTATAGAAGGGTCAGAGCCATTAGTCAGCGAATCAGGAGTAACTTGGAGGAATAAACTGTATCAATTGGCTAAGTCAAAAATTCTGGAAATTTTATGGTAGAAATATACATGAGTCTAGTTTTAGGGAAAATTTACGAAACTTGATTTGGAGTTTCGTAGCTCCAGATATAAATAATTTAGTGACTATTGCTCAGGAAGATAGCTTGTAGTGAACTTGTGATTCTGTTGTAAATTTTGGTAAAACTTGTTAATGAGTTGTTTATTGTTTCTTATGAACTTACTAAGCATAAAGCTTACTTCCCTATTCTTTCCCATATTCCCTAGGTTGTCAGGTTAGCTCGAGTTGGAGGCCGTCAGAGATAATATCACACTATCGAGTTTATGATATTGGCGTAAGTAAATCCAAGTGTTTCCGAGTCCATGGCATGTACAGGGTTGTAAAGTTGAGTAGGTAATATTATGATTTAGCCAAAGGCATTGGCTTGTGGTTAAGGTAGTATGTATTTTTATAAATTGACCTATGTCGGCTAATAATGTTATGGACCTATATAATTATTCCTATGCTTGAATGTTATTATCTCTTGTGATGTGGTTCATAGCATAAATTATTAGAAAGAAATTTTATGGCTTGATTTTACATGATTGGTTGAGTTTAAGTCTGGTAGCACCTCGAACCCTGTTCCGGTATTGAATACAGGCGAGGGGTGTTATAATTTTTCTCCCTGATAACTCCCCAATCTATTTCCTAAATTTTCTCTTCTGATTACCTCTCTGAGAGTCCAGCTTCACGCCACTACCAATCTTCTAGAAGCCTAAAATTAAACTCCAAAATAAATTTAATATTTTTCCCTTTTAAGCTTAGACCCAAACTCTACTATGGGCCTTCTAACACCCAAATAATATTTGCCTAAGACTACTAAGCACATATTCACATAAACCACACAAAAAGAAGTTCGAGATTTTTGGGGCATTACACAATGAATTAATATTGGTTTTACATCTCTCTTTGAAAGCTGATATTTAATGGTCATGTGATCAGTGTATACTTACAATATATGGATGAAATTTGTCAAAATAAAAAACAATAGCAAGTAATTATGTTTCTGTTACCTTATAGTTTAATTATGCTTCTATCAAAGTTCGGCTTGCATAGTAGATGGGATGGAAAATCTTATTCCTCTGTTGTCCTAACATAGCTCCTACTACGTAATTGCTTGCATCGAACATCAACTTGAATTATGTTTCTGTTACTGTATAGCTTAATTATGCTCCCATCAATGTTCGGCTTACATAGTAGATAGGATGGAAAATATTATTCCTCTGTAGTCCCAACATAGCTCCTATTACGTAGTTGCTTGCGTCGCACATTAGCTTGAATGGTGAACTCTAATCTGGGGTAATGATTATTGGTGGTGAAATTAATCGTTTCTTCAACTCCTCAAAATCTTGTAAACAATCATCATCAAAATTAAACACTGAGTCTTTCTCCACTAGTTTCCAAATTGGCTTGAAAATTTTGGAGAAATATTTAACGAATCTACTATAAAACCTAGCATGTCCTAAAAAACTCCTAATGCCCTTTATAGACACTGGTGGTGGGAGTTTCTCGATAACATCTATATTTGCCTTACTGACTTCTATTCCTTGTCTCATGATTCTGAGTCCCAAAATGATGCCCTCTCTTACCATGAAATTACATTTTTCCCAGTTGAGGATGAGGTTTGTCTCTTCACATCGTCTGAGTACTTTGGCCAAATTATCTAAACAATCATCATAAAAGTCTCCAAACTCTAAAAAGTCATCCATAAACACTTTCAGGAATTTTTCAACCATGTCAATGAATATAGCCATCATACACCGCTAAAAAGTTGCAAGTACATTACACAAACCAAAAGGCATACGCCTAAAAGCAAATGTACCATATGGGCATGTGAAGGTTGTCTTATACTAATATTTTAGAGCTACAATGATCTTGTTGTATTCCAAATGCTCGTCTAGGAAACAGTAGTAATTAAGTCATGTAAGTCTATTTAACATTTAATCCAAAAATGGCAACGAAAAATGATCCTTCCGAGTTTCCTTATTTAACTTTTGGTAATCAATACAAATCCTCCAACTTGTAACTGTTCTAGTTGGGATCAGCTCATTTTTTTAATTCTTTACAATTGTGACGCCTCCCTTCTTCGACACACATTAGACTGGACTTACCCAAAAGCTATCTGAGATGGGGTAGATGATTCTTGCATCTAACCACTTGATAATCTCCTCCTTGACCATCTCTTTCTTGATTGGGTTTAGCCTTCTTTGACCATCAATAATGCCTCTTTCAGCATCTTCTCATATGATCTTATGCATGCAAAAAGATGGGCTAATACCTCGAATATCAGCTATTGTCAAACTGATTGCCTTCTTAAATTTCTCTAAGGTATTAATCAAATTTTCTTCTTGACTCTCAGTTGGTTCAGCTGAAATAATCACATGTGAAGTAGAAGAGTTACCTAAAGGACATATTTAAGGTGAGAAGGAAGTACCTTTAGCTCCAGCTTGAGTAGTTCTTTAGTTGAAGCTTTCAACTGCGTATACTTACGGGGTTCTAAATCCAATGATTCAAAAAAAGGTTGCAAACTGAATCCTATTAATTTGGCTTCCAATTCAATCCGATTTCCATAATATTCATCATCATTTAGTATCTCTAGTGCTAAAAGTTGTTCCAACAAATCATCGTAGGAGCTGGAAATTTTGTATCATCCACAACAGAACATTCTTTCCCTATATTAGGGTATCTCATGGCTTTGAAAACATTAAAGGTTACCTGATTGTCTTAGACTCACATAGTGGTTCTCACTTTTGAAAATCGATCAATGTTCTTTTAGTTGCTAAGAAAGGTCTTCCCAAGATGATAGGGACTTCGTTATCTACTTTAAAATCTAAAATAAGAAAGTCAACATGAAAAATAAATTTATCAACACGTACCAGAATATCTTCAATCTTTCCTTCAAGATATGCTATCTATTTGTCTGCTAATTAAAGTGTCACTATTGTCGGTCTAACTTCACCAATTCTCGATTTTCTAAACACAGACATGGACATCAAATTTATACTCACTCCTAAATCACATAGAACCATACCATAATATGAATTACCAATGTTACACGATATGGTAAAGCTTCCAAGATCTTTTATATTCGGTGGAAACTTATTTTGTAGGAATGCACTGCATTCTTTTGTCAAAGCCACTGTATCAAATTCTCCCAATTTTCTCTTCTTAGAGATGATATCTTTCATGAACTTCACATAATTCAATATCTTTTCCAAAGCCTCTACCAATGGGATGTTGATATGTAACTACTTAAGTACATCCAAGAATTTCTTAAGTTATACCTCTTGTAATTGCTTCTAGAATCTTTGTGGGTAAAGAGATGGTGGAGCTTTAACCTTAACTATATAGCTTTTTGGAGGTAGTGTTGGTTCTGCATTCATCGTGGGTGTTGGTTCTTCAAGACTACTATGCTATGGTTGTGCCTCAATAGGGGTCACAAGAACAAGATTCTGCACTGTTAAAAAATTAACTTCTAGTTGAACTTCCTTCAAATTGTGGATAACAACAGGCTCATCTTTGGCTTCAACAACTATTAGTTCTAACACTTTTCTTCTCCTCAAAGTGATAGTTTTACACTTCTCTTTACCTATACTTCTGAGATTCTCTGTATCACTTGGAAAATTACCCTAAGGTTTGTTTCTTGGCTCATTGGCTAACTATCTAATCTAAGATTCCTTAGAGTCGCATCTTTCTTGGCCATATATGTCTTCAATAGGTTCCCCAAACTATTTGAAGACTCAGTTGGCTGAGTTTTTTGTATTTATTAAGAAAAACCTAGCAAATGATTTGAACGTGAGGGTATATAAGAATTACCTAGACTAGTCCCTTAATTACTCTAGGAAAAATTGGGATAATTTCTTCATGAAGGATTGTAATGTTTGATTGTGGACCTAGACCATTCCAATTTTGATGTTGGTTTCCCATATAGTAGATAGATTCTAGGTTTGAAAGATAACCTTCAAATGTATGACCATCTCCATAGTATACACACACGATATTCTCAAAATGACTTGGTTGTTGACCTGTCATGTTAGTGTTGCAACCATGAAGAATAATATTTTTAAACATGGAAGTCATATTAGATACCTGAGCTGCTAAAGATGTAAGAGCATTGACTTCATGAACTCTTACCACTCTTTTTCCTTTGGTTGCTTGATTAGTTGGCCACTGGTAGTTATTACTTGAAATTCTTTCAAGGATCTCATATGCTTCATTATATGACTTTGAAAGAAGAGTTTTGTTAGCTAAAGTATCTACCACCATTCTTGTGTGAGCATTGAGACCATTGTAAAAAGTCTCCAATTAGAAGCAAAGAGGAATACCATGATGATGGCATTTTCTTAATAATTCTTTAAATCATTCTCATGCCTCATACAAGGACTCATCATCAGCCTACTGAAATGTAGTAATTTCATTTCAAAGCTTAGCATTCTTACTTGGTGGAAAATAATTCATCAGAAAATGTTCCGTCTATTCTTTTCATGTGGATATAGAACCAAGCTGTAAGGAATTCAACCATGCTCATGCTCGATCTCACAACGAATATAGGAAAAGCTTCAATTTTAAGGCATCTTCAAATACTCCAAGTAACTTGAAAGAGTCACTTACTTCTATAAATAAGTGAAGGTGCAAATGCAGATCTTCAGCAAGCATCCTCAGATTGAGTTTATTGAATAATGCCACAGCATACTGTCGAATAACTTAATATCCGTCATCAACAACAAGGATCGGAGTCCGAGTATTACAGGCTATGTCTTCTCTTTGATTTTGGTTCATCTCTTCGACTTGTCTTCAGGTTGATCGCTCCCTTATTCTTTGTCTAAAAGTGCATTCAATTTGTGGGTCAATTGGAAATAGATCGATAATTCAGTCTATTTTCATAAACCTTGAAAAATTAAAAAAATAATAAAGTTAAAATTTATAAAAAAAATAATAAAAACAAACCAAATTGAAAAACAATCATATTCAAAAATAATGAAAAAATACAGTGCTTAGTAACGACACTAAAAACTTGTGTCGCGTGATTACATGCAAGTGTACACAGTCGTACAAGTAATAAGTAGTAAGTAAAGAGTTATCGTCTCAGCAAAGACTGTTGTGTAAATTAGTTGCAAAGTTAATTATAAAACAATTTGGTAAACAATAAGTAAAGAAAAATATTGTTAATGAGCGTAAAAATAATATAAATTAATTGTAAAGCTAATTATAAAACAAGTGTACACAGTCGTACGATAGAATTGCATTATTTTTTGGTAAACGAGTGTTTAACAAGTCATGAGAAGGACAAAACACTCAAAAGATTTTTCTCAAAAAACCGGTACATTTTTTAATGAAGTGAAAGCCTCATTTTATAGCTTTTAAGCTTTAACATCCTTTGCTACTTTTAGCAAGGGAATCCTTGATTTCCTCCCCTATAGGGGTCGTCCCTTGAGATATGGATGAATGGATGGTGTTTTTCTAATTTTAGCAAAAGAAGTTGCTTATTGTTCTCCTTATATGGCTGGCCATTGAATGGTAAAAAAAAAGGTGATTTTGATTGCTATTTTTAGCAGAGGAGTGGACGGTTTGAGGTTAGAATCAAGGGGAATGGTTTCTGATTTTTATTTTATGGAGATTAGGGTCAAATCTAATAGTTTTGGGAGATGAGTGGTCAATTATGGACTACTAATTTTAGCAGTGCATGTTGCCATTTTTATTTCATGGAAAAATGGGCAAGTGGAACGGTTTTGGGCCTACAATTAGACAATATTGGACCTCTATGTAATTGAATCTAGAATAAAGTTATTTTGAAGCCCACATGATTACATCTTAGATCTTCCAACTATACCTGTTTAAGACTCATAAACAATAAAAATTCTACCATCCTTTCTCTTAGCCCAATCATTCCCAAAATAAAAATATAAAAATAACATGTGTTTAACATAAATTTCACAAACTTAACACATTCCCATGGAGATTATAAAATATCATGAAATTTAGTGAAAACCACAGAAATTGTTATTTATTTACTCAGAATTAGCATAAAATCTACATAAAAGAGTGTTGAGATATCTATATAATTTAGAGTTTAGAAGTACCCTCCCCCAATGGTCGAATTGCCAATGACCATAAGAAAAGGTAGTTTTTATTTCCATATAAACCCAAATCTTTTCCTCATTTTTTCATTCAATTCCATTTCTATCAATTCTCTCTGTTCTCTCAATTCTCTCAGGAATTCAGTTCTAAAATTTTAATTAAAATTCTCCTAAGTTCGTCTTTATTTAATTTTGGAATGGCAAATACTCTTCTTCGTTTCGATGACAACCATATTTTTGCGATTCAACTGCAAATGGTAAGAAAATATTTCTAATATTTATAATTTTATTTAAGTTCATTATTAAGTTGTTAAAAAGATTAGAATTTAATTTTTTTACAACCAAGCCGAAGATCAGATTTAGGAGACACATATACACAATCTATCTACAAGGCCATTGCTTATTATTAAACCATATTTGAAAGTTGTGGGATTTTTGCACATGTCTCGTACGCTCGGCGAGTGTAAATTGGACCCACACTTATCAGCATGTTGGTGGAAAGATGGAGAGCCGAGATACACACATTCTATCTTCCATGTAGTTAGTGTACAATCACACTTAAGAATGTTCAATTACAATTCGCTTTACAAATGGATGGGCCAGTCATTACAGGATCAGTGGTCATTGGCAATTGGAGCGGTATTTGTGAGCAACTATTAGGCAAGGTGTCGGAAAAGTTTTTCGGTGGCCGAATAGAGATGAAATGGTTGCAACACAATTTCCAAGATCTCGATGGAAGTTTCAGTCCCCTTGAAAGAGTGCAACACGCTCGAGCGTACATCTTGAGGTTAATCAAAGGTTTTCTAATGCTCGATAAATCACTAGCTCTTGTACATTTAAGCTGGCTGCTACAACTAATCGACTTGAAAGAAGCGGGCCGACTCAATTGGGGGTTAGCTGTAATATCCCAAATTAGGGCCTAACTGGAATAGTGGTTTTTGACCAGAAATCCGAGATAGAAATAATTATTTTATAATTATTTTGAGGTTTATGATATGATTGCATGATTGTATGAAAATTTCGTGAAGAAATTCTATGCATAAAGTGCTTAATTTGAAATTAAGGACTAAATCGAATAAGTTGCAAAACTTGCATTCTAGAAGCTTTTAGTATGAAATTGCTTTGGAATATTAATTAGGAGGTCTTAAATAGCAATTTGACCGATTTCTAAAATTTTGGACAAAAATGGACATACATATTAATGAAGGGTATTTTAGTCCTTTGGTAATTAAAAGATTAAAAAAGGGAAAAAGATGGCAAAATATATCCATCTTCTTCATTAGGACGAAATTTCAAGGATTCTCCATAGCTAGGGTTTGTTTCAAGCTTCCAAGCTCCATAGTAAGTGATTCCAAGCCTCGTTTTTAAGGTTCTTTGCGTTTTCAGAGTCTCGGTAACTTGATTTAGCTTATTCTAGCAATAATTTAATCTAGAGTTCATATTTGGAAAAATACCCATACGTGAAAAGTGTTTATTTTGATGTTTTATGATATAATATGAGATTTTAAATTATGCTAAACGACTTGTGTTACTTGGTTTTAAGTAAAAAGGAAGAAAACGGCTTAATCGTTAAAAATACCTATTGTTCATAAGTACATGTTAAAGTGGGAATTTGATGTTGTTGTTGGTAGATAAATGATTAGCATGTCTTAAAACATAAGAATTAGGGAAAAAGTTTAATTTTCGAGCTTTGGGGCAAAAGTGTAAATATGCAAAAGTTTAGGGGCAAAATTGTAATTTTGTCAAAGTTAGAGTTAGGGACTATTTTGATAAATGTGAGTATTAAATAAGCTAAATGTGTTATTTTAGATCAAGAAAGACATGGAATTGACCTTGATCGAGGAAAAGAAAAGATTGTGGACTAAATTGCAAAATTTCTATATTTTGTACCGAGGTAAGTTCATGTTTAAATGTGGTAACATAATTGTTATTTTAAGTAATTCAATGTCATTTATATGATATGATGTTTATTATCATGAAATATTATGCTTTGTGAATTATTATTATTTAATAAATATGAAATGCTATCAAATATCGGTCTTGACATTCTGAGGAAGGCGACAAAAATTGTGTGATTGAGGAAAATCCCGTTTGAACCTTGGGAATAGATTAGGGGACATGTCACTAGGATGGTTGAGTTCCGAGATTGTTGAGTTGAGTCCGAGTTCACTTATGGATGCGAACGCCCGAGCTTGTTGAGTTGAGTCCGAGTTCGCTTATGGGCGGGTTACATGGTAGCTTGGCTACATAAATTCCGTAGGCTATTGAGTTTTGTCTAGCTACGGATATAGTGCTTATGTGTATGCAATCCGTGTATCCGAATTATATTCCAATGTGTTCAACGGGCGAATCTTAAATGAATAAGGAGAATATCTAAACGAAAGTGATATGTTGGTAAGTATGATGAATGAGAAAATTTAACAGGCATGAACTTAAACCCTCGGGTTGAGAATTTGGTATGATGATGTTGGGGTAAGATAGTAAACACCCTTATAACATGAATGGTTTTGTGATATTTATGCAATTGATGTTTCATGTTGGATTTCATGAATTATGTTACTTGCTATTTGCATGTGAATTTACTAAGCATTTATGCTTACTCCCTCCCTTCTACTCATCGTAGTTTTGGCAAGCTAGCTTGGAAATCGAGAAGGTCGAAGACTCGCTCACACTATCCGAAGACCAATTGGTACAATGGCTTGTATATTTTGAATATGGCATGTATAGCATTATAATCATTTTTTGTATACGATCTTATGATATGGCTATTTAGTGATAAGGAAATGCTCGATAATGATTAGCCATTGGAATGGCTAATTATGATCATATTTGGTGTTATGTATGTTTAAGGTGATAACTAATCCATGGAAATGCATAAAAAGGTGAAAGATGTTATAAAACAGTATCATACAGCAGCAATTACGTGAGTTTGAAAAATCACTAAAAATAATAGAGACAAAATTAGATGGTTAATAAAATATGAAATTGAATCTTATTGTGTCTATTTTCATATGGAAGAAATGAAACAGGTAAATGAGTTGTATTTTATAAGATATTTGAGTTTTGGTGGAACAGGGTCAGAGCAATTTCTGAATCCCCTATTCTGAATTTAGAAATTCACTAAAAATTGTAAAAAAATAATTAGGAGTCATGCTATATATGTACAGATTCCTTATTGAGTCTACTTTTAAGGGAAACAAACATCATAGTAATTTGAATTCTATACAAAGAGAAAAGTGATTCGTAGTAAACGTATATCAAAGCAGTTGAACACTAAAATAAGGGAAACTTTAACTAATAAACTGTACTAATTGGCCCGTCCAAAAATTCTAGAAAAAAATTAGTGAATAGATATATGAGTCTAGTTTCAGGGAAAATTTACAGATTTGAATTTAAAGTTTTGTAATTCGAGATATGATTTTTTTAGTGACCATGATGCAGATGGACAGTTTATTATGAATGCTGAAATAAATGGTTTAAAATGGTTTAAGTGATAAATTAAGTTTGCTAACTCGTCAAACTCGACTCCAGCGACGGTGTCGGGTAAGGGGGCGTTACATTAGCCGTGTTAGCGACGTTGTATCGAGAAATGTGTTGGGCAATACAACCACAAAAAAACAAATTTTTTTTGTTGCGTACTCCTTCTACAATAATGGGCATGGTTTGGCTACCATTTTTATGTGCCCGAGCCAACTACCGTTATACTTTCCCACTTGTAACAAGGTAAAATTAATTCTATAATATAATTATCATAATATTATTTAATTAGGCCAATTTTTTAAAAAAAAAATTATTTGAATAGGTGAAAACCATGGCCTGAGTTATGTGGGACTACTAGAGGAGCTCAAAGATATCATGCTACTATTAGATCACTGATCGAAAGTCGAGGCTAGTTTTTAAAATTTTTTAAGTATGTAATATTCATGTAAGGATTTTAAAATTAGTATTGAGTAGATAATAAACTTTATTATTTCATACTATAGTTTGAATGGACACCATACTTCGATCCGAGAATTCGAGAATGCATCTCATCTGAATTCTTGGTCAATCCCAATATCTGGCACGTGAAGGTGCCATTGATAGTTTACGCCATGGTGGAAATGCATGAATCTGATTGAGTGATGTGGCAGTTCAGGTTTAAGCAAACTATTCTACCGCCACCCCAATACATCAAAGTACTGCACAAGGTCGACTTGCGGAGAGAACCAAAAAAAGTTTGGCCTAAATTCCACGAGCAATATATCAACATTTGGGAGCATAGGTATGATTTCTTACTTATTCAACTGACATGTCAGCTAAAAATGCATCCAACTCGGCACACTTTTAGTGCATCTTTCTGCCACATCACTAAAAGCACGCCCTAGATAGAGCGTTTTCCCTCTCCCATTTTCAACCCACTTGAAAATTTTACTGAACCACGGGAATCACAGTCCATTTTTCAAATATCCTGAGATTCCTGGGATACTTTCATACATTTAGAAGCACGTTTTAAATTTCCCTCCCTCTTTCACTCATTGCCATTCGATTCCCTATATAAATGGGGGCTTTTGCTCCCTCTACTACATCAACTCTCTCGATAACCTCCATTCACCCCTTAAAACTTCTCTACACCATTTTTTATATTTTACTTTCAATTTTTTTAAAATTTTCAACTGACAGATTTATTTCAATTTGGGGGAGCTAATGTGATAGTTTTAAGGTGTGTTTGAGTTCACAATGATGCAGTGGCACTCTGAGACCCACATATCTAATCTGTCATGTTGGGACGGAACCGTTACATTAAAAGCCCATCTCATTGCAACTCAGGCTCTGAGTTCGTGGTGCTTATATGGTTACGGGTTGTAGTCTAACTACAAGTCCTAGTTGATGGACGTTAATATGTGGTCACAACTTGGAGTATGACTTGAGAGCCCACTTGAGGTGGTTATGCGGTCACAGGTTCAAGTTTTGGCTTACTAGAAGAAGATGCTTTGTAAAACTAATATGTAAGTTTGACATGATAATCATGGGGAAAAACTTAGGAACTTTTTGGTATAATCTATTTATTATTTTTTCTCAATCACTACCAAAGGCAGTATCGTCAACCTCCCTCTTGTCCAAAATCGGTGATGAAGTTGGGGGCAAGTACACTGTCAAGGGTCGAGCAACTGTCACATTGGAGTAAATCTTAAGATCATTTCAACTCGATAGCAGTTGTTGTGATTAAATCACTTACTAAAACTACAACTGCTATCACCTTGACTCGACCTCCAACTATTGCTATCACCCTAACTCAACCTCTAACTTCTCTCTACAACCACCTTCACTCCCTCCTAACGGTGCTCTTCTTTCCAACTCTATCACCATTTTAGACAACAGGGAGGTTACTAATCCTACTTTTGGTAGAGATGGAGAACAAATAAGTTGGTTGTATTGGAAAGCCCTTGAATTTTTCCTTACAGTTATCATCTCGAACTTCAGTATTGGGTTTACTAACCATCCTCTTCCAATACGGTGAGACTTGAATCCCTGAACGCATAACCACTGTCAAGTGGGATCCCAAGTTATACTCCAAACTGTGTCCTCGTATTAACATCTGTCAACTAGGAGCCCTACTTATATTTCAACCCGTGACAATATATGATCCGTGAACCCGGGGTCTAAGTTGCATGTGATGGGCTTCTAAGGCAATGGTTCCATCCTGACACGATAGATGAAATGTATGGGTCTTCAAGCACTGTTGCATCACTGTCAACTGATATATACCTTTGAGTTTTCACAATATCTATCTCAAACATGAACACAAATAAATTGGTCTCCCATTATTCCCATCCCTAAACCCTTAACAACCCTAACAGAACCTTAAAATCAAATTACTATCTTAAAAACCTTAAACCTTAAAAAAACCCTAACCCAAACCATAAACGAACTCTAAAAACAAAAACCTGATTGGACATGTTTTCCCCTCTCTCTCCAAAATCAGCCTATTTTGGTAAATATGGAAATAGCCTAATCACTTAATTATTTTTAAAATTTGACATTTATGTCTAATTTATGTAACACCCTCAACCCAACCCCATTCACTGAGTTTGGATATCTTATTGGAAAAAATTGATTTAAAAACAATTTTCTTGCACAACGAAAATTAAAGTTTTGAAAACCTACCCGGTTTGTGATATTTATAGCAATAAACATTAGACCGAATTAGTACTTGAGTTTTTGGATAAACAGATCATTGATATTTTACGGATTTCAACCAAATGATCTTGTACACTATTCTCACACCACAAACTGCTTCGAGTGTGGGCTCGAACCAATTGAACCAAAACACAGAACTAGAAAAAGTTTTATTTTTGGTATGAAAACAAAAATTCTCTTCTTTAATAGAAATCAATAAGATTGATATTCTGGAAAAATATATTTAAAATTTGAGCATAAATTCTCTTTATTTTTTAGTGGAATAACAATATCTCAAAAGTTATCTTTATAAGGGTTGCTACCCCCTTCATGTTATATGAGGGATTTTGGGTTCCTCTCACACTGAGTCCAATTATGAGTACTTCTTGGGCCTTTTTGACCCAATGTTCTGTAATGTGATTCAACCCAATTTAGTTTTCTTATTTTCAAAAATAAACTTTAATTTTTACATATTAAATAAATTTCTCATCCCAATTTTACTCTAGTAAAATTTTAACAATTTTACCCCCGGTAAAATTTCGAGAAAATTCATTCAATATGTCACAACTCAACATATTCACTATGACCGAATGGTTTATTTTCATTTTCATGCCTCAAAGCAGTCTAAAAATATAAACTAATTCTTCCATCAATTTTTAAGTAATCCTATATAGGATTGCAATTTTCAATCTTCATTTTCATTTTCATTTCCATTTTTGGAAATCTACATTCATTTCCAAATGATTTTATTTCCCCATTTCAGAGAAAATCGGAATTATTTCTGAATGTTTCCCATTTCTCTTTTTTCTATTCATTGCATTCATTTTTATTCAAATACATAATTCATTTCTGGTTTTAATGAGCTAGCGGAAGGATCAATTGGACATACAAAGTTGATTCTCAAGTAATTTATAATTAAGTTCCAACTTTTCGCCTATTAATTATAAACTCATTTACTCACGAAGTCATTCCATTATAGTATCGTGGTTGAGCTCTCCTCAATGACATACAAGCAACTATTTAGTGCTCGTCCAATTACCTATTCAATAGTATGTTACCCTAATACGATATCCCTAATCTCTTTGGGATAATATTTGTTCTCCAAATATAATTCTATTTTATCTCATGGTAACCATTACATCTTCCTTCATGAAAAGTCAATCATTATTAATTAATGATCAAGTCATCCATCACAAAGACGGACAACCTATGACTACGTTTTCTTTTCATCAACCATGTAATGCCAACGAGAGGATATCATTTACCCATGTTTTGGGTTATGAATTCTACTGTTGTGAATGACGCTACATACTACAGAAGTTGTTGGAACAACAGAAATGTGCAAGTGTACACAATCGCAACAAGTAATAAAGTGACAAGTAAATGTCGAGTTATCGTACCCACAGGGACTGTGAAAAGGGTTTGATAAACGCTAATTTATACATATTTTTACCTCATGTTTAGCCTATATTTTGGATGAATTATTATCAATTTAGTGAGAATTGGTGCTCTTAATCCTTATTTTTCATATCTTATACTTAGGAGAGCATAGGGAAGAGAAAAGAATAGGAAATGGACTGAAAATGAGGAAAATGGGCCAAAAATGACAAAACACACGGCCCAAGGAATTACCACACGCCGTGCCACACGGCCGTGCCACATGAAGATCACACGGTCCAGCTCTCGACAAGCACGGGCAGGCCACACGGCCGTGCCAAATCACACGGCCTTTGTCGAAGTCACACGGGCGTGGCACACGGGCGTGTTCTAGTCGTGAGGAAGAGGAATTTCACTCGAATTGGGATACTTTGAGGCTAAGAAAGGCTCCCCAAAGCTCTATATAAAGACCCTAGGAGGCAACTCTTAGGGTGTGCTTATTTCCCCACAAAAGGAAGTATTCTTTGCTGCCAACACAGAGAGTGGAAGTAGGGATTACTCGCAGGAAAGCTGATTGATTCATCCCAGAAGCCGAAATTCTGCAGCAATATAGAGGATCTCCCTAAATTCTTTCAGGGGTTTTCGGGTTCTTTTATGTTTTGTTATTTTATTTCTTCTGAGATGTTTTCTTTCTTTATTATGAACTAAACCCCTCAAATACTTGAGAGGATGAAACCTAAGACAGATCTTGTTATTATTTATTCTTGAGTTATATGATAAATACTTGAGTTGTTCTTAATTATGTGTTCTTCATTCTTGATTTAATAAACCTAGGTATTACTTCAAGAATTAGATGTGCTTAGAGCAGAGGAGCAAAAGTCCCTATGATAAGAGTAGATCTACCATAATTAAGCGGAGTTGCATGCAACCCTAGACATAGGGCGACATAAATCTGCCGGATTAGGGTCAAACCTAATATGGGGAACCATTGATCGAATTAATGCAACCTAAGAAGTTAATTGATAAAGGAACTTTAATTAACAACTTAGGCCTAGTTGCTCTTCACCTCGACGGAGGGTTTAGCATAAATTAGGGATCTCTACGGATCAAGTCAAGTGAATAAATCGTCTAGCTCAAGAACCAGTACAAGTGAAGTCTAGGTGGATTCTCCCTTAAGTATTGTCCATATCAATCAGCTTTTCCCCTAAAAGTTTTCTCAATTTACTCTTTGTGTCTTCTTAGTTTAGTTTTAGAATTAGTTTAAACAAACCCCTCTTTTATTCTTAGGCTAGATAATAGAAAGAAAGTAAGTAATAGTACTTTTGGTTCCCTTGGGTACGATAACTCGGTCTTGCCACTAAGCTATACTACTGTTCGATAGGTGCGCTTGCCTTAAAGCGTCGCGATATTAGTTAGTTTTGGTGTGATCAAGTTCTTTATAAATTTTATTACTTAGTATCGCGAACGCGGATATCAGGGTTATTTATGAATGCTATTTAAAACACTTTGGTGAAGGAAAATAATTTGATTTAAGAAGATGACTAAAAATTAGGATTTTAAAACTAAGTAAAATAAATAAAATAGGAAATAAAAATTCTAAAGCACGATTTCAAAATATGATTTAATCAAGATGACATACTTGTGTTAGATTAATTACATTTCTTAAATTAGAATTATTAAACTCATATTTATGTTGTTACGAATAAATTCACGACAACTCAGTAATTTGCTAACTTATGAACATACTCACCTACAGAAATCCATTCATCTCTCGTACATATCCCTATGTCAATTCAATCGATTAAACAGATTTTAATAAGCAAACACGTTATTGCGCATACATACTTATTAAATTGAAATAACCTCTTGTACATATCCTTATGTCAATTCAAATGATTAATTAAATCTAATAAGCACATAAAAGACTACGTGAGATAACAAGGTATCTTTACCTTGAAATAGTTTAATCACAATAATCTTGCAAGTTATGCAAGGCAAATGTATCGTCAGATACCATTGCTAATTTAACCTTTAGCTACCTTAGATGATTAAACATGCTTTGATTAAGTACTATGTCCATTAGTTACAATTTCAATCCGTTTAAATAATTAATTTATTAGTTACCTAACAATTGTAATGCAAGAATAACTTAGTCATGATTTTACTTAATCAAGCATATTACCAAGGCCTATAACAACATAAACACAATTTTAATAATTTAAGAGGACGAAATGCAATCAACCTAACACGAATTAAATTCAAGCTAAATTGATTAAATTAACCATTCCAACAACATAAATATTCATAGACATGTTCATCACAACAACAACAAAAATTAAAGAGATAGGGAACAAGAATCAAATCCGGTGGTTTTCCTTGGCTTGACTAGTGTGCTCCGTTCTTCCTTCTTTGTTGTCTTTGTCGACCAAGGCTGCTATAAACACCTAATTGCTACTCCAAATGGCTGATAAAAACCTCTTTTTCAAGAGAAGAAATTGGCAAATGAAGAAAGGAAAATGGACGGGAAAATAAGAGGAGAAAGTGAGAGAAGAGAGAATAAATGTGAATGGATGAGATGTGTTGAATGATCAGCCAATGGGGGTTTTTATAGCTGAAGAGAGCTGATAAAATTAGCTAAAAATAGCAGCCAAAGAGCCATCCATTGGCCAACCACACATGTGGCAAGTTTGATGGTCTCAACTTTGCTAAATTTGGCTTAGGGCAAATCTATAAAGCCACAAGTTTTAGAGGGATTTGTTTGCAACTTGAACAATTCTTCAAGGTCTTCTTTGCAAGCTAAATATTCAACTAATAAGCTTATTTGGGTCAGCTCATTGGACGGTTTTGGGCTGTTCATCTCTTGGTCAGTTTGGTTCACTCGGTTCGGTTCAACTAACCATTTTTTCATAATTAATTAATAATAATTTAGCTCAAATTAAAGTGGATATAAATTAAAATTAATTATATTATGAATTAATACACATAATTTTGGACCGTCTTAGGCTGAAAATTAATTCGCCTTGATACTTCAAATTGCTTCTCGGTTTTTTGCTTCTAACAGTGTTTGTCGAGCCATTTTTCTACATTTGTGCAATTCTGTCGAAAATAGTCAAAATTAATAAAAATAATTATAAAATTAATTAAAATTTAGCATGTTCATAATTTGAGTTCAATTTAATTATTTTATAATAATTAATTATTTTTCGACAAGAATTTAACCGAATTTGCATTAATTTAAGTTAAAAAGGGCATGAAAAAGTGTGTATATTTTTGTGTTTCCAGTTGTACACCTAACGCACCAACTTTCGGTTCCTTATCCATTTGAACTTAGGCTTTTAATTACATCAAAGTGTACGAGTCATGCATACAAAGTCCGTCATCCACTCAAGATTTAAGTGTGTCACACTATGAACATCACAAGTGAACAAATACATTAATGGATTCAAGATCTATTCTGCTTGGATCATGTTCGATGTACTGTCAGTCCAGTCAGTCACATCTTTGACTTTATCTTCTAGGAGTCATTTACTCTGATTCCCATGACAACGCATCTCCTCAATTGGACTTGATAGATGACATATTAGTCTTTCAATCAGTTTGCTCATTTCTAATTAGACTAAGGACATGTTTAGGTTCGTCTACTAATACAAACTATCTTTCTGTACTATGATCTGACCATGTAATACCTCTTAGTATTAGTCAAACATTTAGACAACCAATAAGCAAAATTTGATTCTATTTTACTTTGCGTGCAAAAATCATGTGAGGACAATAATACAAAGTGTTTTAGTTTAATTCATGGATAATTTTATTAATCAACTTGTTCGAAAAAATTACTAGCTTACAAACAAACATACTATACTTAGGGAACCAGATCCAATAGTCTCTTACTTGCCTTAGTGAAATAGATGAGCCATATTCCATATTCCCATGCTCTCCATGTGTTTTTTAAAACTCCTAGCTAGTATTGTCTTGGTAAACGGGTCTACAAGGTTGTCCCCATATACGACCTTGACTATATCCAGGATTCCGTCTACAACTGCCACCTTTATGTTATGATACTTAGTATGGGAACTTTTAAACTTACTAGAAGGGATAAAACTCATAGGGTGTAAGTGGATCTACAAGAGGAAAAGATATGTGAATTGAAAAGTGGGAACTTATATCGCCAAACTTGTAGCAAAAGGTTATACTCGAAAGAAGGAATAGATTATGAAGAAACCTTCTTTCTGGTTACCATGCTCAAGTCAATCCACATATTACTATTTGATAAATGGATGTCAAGACAACATTTTTGAATGACTATCTTTAATAGAGCATATACATGATGCAACTCATCGAATATATAGTTAAAGATTTGAGCATAAATTTTGCAAACTACTTTGATCTATATCTGGGCTCAAGTAAGAATCCTGCTCATGGAATCAAAGATTAGATCAAGTGATCAAGAAATTTGGATTTGAGCAAAACGTAGATGAACCTTGTGTTTACAAACATTTAGGGGATGGAAAGGTGGTTTTTCTCATTTTATATGTTGATGACATTCTACTAATTGGACATGATGTAGGGACATTGTCATTGATTAAATTATGGTTAGCCTAACATTTTATCATGAAGGACTTAGGAGAAGTTAATTTTGTTCTAGGTATTCGAATACTAAATGATTGAAAGAAAAAAGTAATAGCATTGTCTCAAGATTCATACATAGAAAAGATATTAGAGCATTATGCAATGACTAATTTGAAGAAGGGAAATCAACCCTCCGTATCAGAATTTCATCTCTTTTTAGAGGACTATCCTAAGACAGCAGAAGAAAGAGAGAACACGAGAAAGGTTCCTTTTGTAGTGAGGTTGATAAGTTAATATCAGGCTAATCCAGGACCAAGGCACTAACAAGCGTTAAGCATAAACTCAAGTATTTACAGAGAACAAGGGATTATATGCTTGTGTATTCTAGAAAAGATCTCATTCCTATCAAATATACTAATCCTAACTTCCAAACATGTCATGATTCAAAGAAATCGATATCAAGCTGTATTTTTGTCCTAGATGGTGGGTCCATAGTGTAAACAAGTGTCAAGTAGGATTGCACTACTACTTCACTACAGAGGGCCAAATATGATGTATGAAAAAACTATAGCACTACAATAGTGTGGATATAGCAAAACTCGAATTAACCATATAAGGACAAAACACATAAAGGAGACAGTAGTGTTTAACAGAATGGTAGACATAGTTAAAGGTTGCATATGAGGAAAAACCCTAAGGATTTGTTTGGCCAAGACTCTTATAGCTAGAGAGCCCTTTGGGAAACATATGGAGGGGCACAAGAATGCAAATCATGACTCATCTACTTTACTAGGGCAAGTAGGAGATTGTTAGATCTAGTGCCCTAAGTGTAGTATATTCGTCTAAGCACACTTGTAATTTTTTTTGAACGGATTGATTAATAAAATTATTAATGGATTAAATTAATATACTTTGTATTATTGTCCTAAAGTTATTTTTACACGCAAATCAAAATAGAAGCAAATGTTGCTCATTGGTTGTCTATTGTATAAACTGATACTTAGTGGTATTACGTGGCCGGATCATAGTACAAAAAGACAACTTATATTAGTAAATGAACCTAAACATGTCATTAGTCTAATAAAAAAATGATCAAACCGATTGAAAGACTAATCTGTTGTTTATCAAGTCCAAATAGAGAGATGTGGATGACTCCCAAAAGATAGAGACATGATGTGAATAACTGGACTGGCTAGACTGAAAGTACATTGAAAATGACCTAAGTAAAATAGATCTTGAATCCGTTTATTGATTTATTCACTTGTGACATTCATAGTGTGATATACCTAAATCTTGAGTGGATGGTAGACTATGTACGCATGATTCGTACACTTTGATGTAAGTAAAAGCCTGAGTTTAAATAGATAAGGAATAGAAAGCTAGTACATTGTTTGACTTTTGTGGTATGTAGTATCATTCACAATGGTGGAATTCATAGCCCAAAACATGGGTAAATGATATCCTCTAATTGGCATTACATGGTTGATGAAAAGCAAACATGACCATGGGTCTTTCGTCTTTATGATGGATAAATTGATCACTTTTTTATAGTGATTGACTTTTCCTGAAGGAAGATGTAATGGTTACCATGATATAAAATAGGATCATATTAGGATAAAGAATATTATCCCAAAGAGATCAAGGATATCCTATGAGGGTAACACACTAATGACAAGATCATTAGATAAGCACTGAGTAGTTGCTTTTGTAATGGTATATCGTTGGGGAGAGCTTAGTCACGATACTATGGTGAAATGACTTCGTGACTAAATAAGTTTGTGGTTAATAGGCAAAAAGCTGGAACTTCATTATAAATCATTTGAGATTCAACTTCATATGTCCAATCGTTCCCTCCACTAGCACATTGAAACCAGAAATGAATTGCGTGCTTGAATAAAAATGAATGGAATGAATAAAAAAAGGGAAACGAGAAACATTTAGGAATGGTTATGGTTTTCTAAAAAATGGAGAAATGGAATCATTTGGAAATAAATGTAGGTTTCTAAAAATGGAAATGGAAACTTTGTATCTTATATAGGATTACTTAAAAATTGATGGAAGAATGAGTTTATGCTTTTGGACTGTTTTGAAGCCTGAAAATAAAAATAAACCATTCGGTCATACATTTTGAGTTGTGACAATAGAACAAATTTTCTTGAAATTTTACTGGGGGTAAAATCGTCAAAATTTTACTAGAGTAAAATTGAGATAAGAAAATTATTTAATATGTAAATATTAAAATTTATTTTAGGAAATAGAAAAAATGAATCAGGTTAGATCACATTACAGCGTATAGGGTCAAAAAGGCCCAGTAAGTACTCATAATTGGACCCGATATAAGAGAGCCCTAAAACCCCTCATACAACATGGAAGGGCAGCAACCCGAGTAGAAATACAAGGGTGAGTAATTCACCCCTCTCCTACTTTAAGTAGGATGTTGTTTTTCTATTTAAAATAAATCTCTACAACTCTACAAGAGTTCTACCTTCTCTTCCTATAAATAAATGGCATCTGTAGAGCTATATAGACAACTTTTGAGAGATTGTTATTCTACCAAAAATAGAGAGAATTTATTCTAAACTTTTAAATATATTTTTCTAGAATAAAAATAGAGAGAATTTTTGTTTTCACCCCAAAAAGAAATTTTTTTCTAGTTCTGTATTTTGGTTCAATTGATTCGAGCCCACACTCGAAGCAGTTCGTGATACGAGAATAACGGAGAAAATCATTCAGTTGAAAGCTGAAAAACGTCAACGCTTCGCTTATCAGAAAACACAGGTGCATATTCGGTCAATGTTTATTACTATAAATATCACAAACCAAGTTGGTTTTCAAAATTTTAATTTTTGTCTATGTAAGAAACCTGTTTTCAAACCGAGTGTTTTTAATAGTAATCCCACTTAGTATTAGTTAAACATTTAGACAACCAATGAGCAACATTTGCTTATATTTTTCTTTGCGTGCAAAAATCATGTGAGAATAATAATACAAAGTATATTAATTTAATTCATGAATAATTTTATTAATTAATCTATTTAAAAAAATTACAAATTTACACACGAGTATACTACACTCAGGGCACTAAATCCAACATATCAAATGTTACCATGTACAAACACTTACAACAAATTTTAAATCTTTAGCATACACAAGCTTTTTAGCATATTTCATTTCATTCAAATAAAGGTTTTTTAAATCAAAGAAGTTGAGAGAACACTCAATGAATACAATAAATTCTTAAAATCATACAAAACATTACAACCCAAAGGTTTGTTATAAACGAACTTTCTTTAAAGTGTGGTTCACTATACGTCCTACTCCTAAGACGTTCCCTATATGCATAATATCCCAACTAGTCATTTTTCTGGCACATTCCTAGCTTAGTCTCTCCTAGAAAATTTAATTACACAGCCACACCTAAAACATTAACACAATGCTTTAAGTTCACATATACTTGTGAGTTTTAATACAATTTACCACAAAATCTTCCGAGTTGAATTCCTCATCGTAAGAGTTTGAAACACCATTTTTTCCTTGGACGGATACTTTCACATTATCAAATATATGCCTATATGTCAGTTTCCATACTTAACATATCATGTCTGTTTTGGAGGACACTTACATAAAATCAGACTTGCACTTAAATGTCAATTACCATACTTAACGTACCATTTTTCACTTCACTACTTGGCTAACTTTAGACCTTACTAGACAATATTCTATAGTCTTCTTCTTCTTAGAACAACAAAGGTATTTCTCAAAGGAATATCTCTATAGAGCCCACTTCCTACGAATTTTCTCCTCAAATCAAAACTTAATAATTTTCCTAGAAGGGTTACTCACAAATATTGTTCACGGGTGAATACTTACTATTTGAATTCACATTTTGTGAAATCCCATACTAAGATGAATAGCTATCAGACTACCAACCAGATCACATCTTGATTCCAATCCAAACTAAACTCATTCTAACAATGTAACACTCTAGATTATTCAGAAGAATTCCCAACATCCACGTCAAAAAAGTATGCCCGAATTGACAAACATCTTAGAGTCCAAATAGTCTCTAAACGAACCATGGAAACCATTCAAAATGGTGGATTGTAACATCCAGATTTTGGGCCTAGTCAGAATAGTGGATTCGAGGCCAAAAATTTGATAAGGAAAATATTATTTTTATTATATTTTTATGATCTATGATTTCACGGAAAGATTTTGTGAAAATTTTCTTCGAAAATTTCGATGTTTGGGCACTCAATTTAGTCAAAAGGACTAAATTGTAAATAGTGCAAAAGTTGAGTTCCACATGTTAGAAGTTCCAATTGTTATGAAGTTTTAAATTGAAGGTCCTTAAATAGTAATTAGACCATTAGTTAAATTTTTGGACAAAAATGGGCATGAATAAGACAAATTTGAAAGAAAAGTCTTTAAGGGCATTTTGGTCATTTAACAATTTAAAAGAATTAAAAAGGGAAAATGAAGCAAATCTTTGCTCATCTTCTTCCTCAAGGCCGAATATAGCATGGAGAAACCATGGCTAGGGTTTTTCAAGCTTCCAAGCTCGATTGTAAGTCCGTTCTAGCCCCATTTTTAATGATTTTTACGTTTTTGAAATCCCAGTAACATGATTTCTCTACTTCTACCATTTATTTGAGCTAGGGTTTGATTTCAAAAATTGACCCAATTTTGATGAATTATGGTAGATTATGCATGTTTATGTTTAGAGAAATGATTTTTACCGAGTAATTTTCGACGAAAACGTCCGAAAGGACTAAATCGTAAAAGTTATAAAATTGGTCATAAGTGTGAGTTTTAATGAGAATTGTGGGCTTCCATATTTATGAAATGGTTCAATTAGGCCTGAAATGAAAAGAAATTGAATAAAAATTTATTTTCGAGCTTTGGGGCAAAAGTGTAAATTGTCAAAGTTTAAGGGCAAAAATGTAACTTTTGTAAAAATATGTTTTGGGTCTGAAATGATTAGTACATTCATTAAATAAGTGAAATATGATGTTTTAGATCCCGAAAAATGAGATTTCGACCTAGAACGAGAGAAAAACTGAAAATCGAAAAAGTTGGTCAAAATGGTCGTATTGGTATCGAGGTAAGTTCATGTGTTTAATAAGCATTTAATTAAGTATGTTTGAATTCTAAATTGATATATTAGTTATAAATGTTTTAGTATAGATTTTTGAATATAATGATAATAATCAAGAAATGTTAGATAATGATTTGACATTAAAAATGAGAATTCGAATAAGTTTACACATAAGACTATAGTGGTAATGTGACTTTGTATAAGATCAAGAAAGTATTGAATAGCATAAAATTTGAGGAAAGTAAGATAAATTGAGGATATGATAAGATTAAGAATGTAAGTATGTATGTTGAGTAGTATTTTATTATTATGCAATTGTTGCTATTATTATTGAGTTATGTGAATGACTTTGAGAATTTTGAGCAAGTATGTTTTAGCTATGATTTGCCAAGGCATGGAATTGGTGAGTATATAAGGCAAGGATCCCATGTAAGTCCATATCAAACATATGGCATTGGCAGGTTGAGACAGTTGAGGAACATCCCATGTAAGTCCATATCAGACATATGGCATTGACAGGTTGAAACAGTTGAGGAACATTCCATGTAAGTCTGTATCAGATATATGGCTTTGGCAGGACAGGGAACATCCCATGTAAGACCATGCCTAGATCATGGCATTGGCAGGCTATTATCAGACAAGAAAACCCAAGTACCCTTAGTATTCCAAACGGTTCATCGGGCTAATATACAGGCTATGTTACAAGAAAGTTCAGGTAAAGGAATGATAAACAGGAAAGTTAAAGAGTAAGTGGAGAAATAAAATAAAGATTTTGTTAGTTGATGATATTAAAAGTATTTTAATGAGTATATTCAAGTATTAAGTAAGTGATAAGTTTTCAATTATACTTATGACGCTTTGTGACATGATTAGCAATATGCCTATATATTATGAGAGAGTATTAATGTGTTAAGTAAGCTGTTACAGGTACATAAACAAGCTATTAAGTAAGGTATTCTTTTTATTATTCCAAGCCTTTGGTAAGGTTACCAATGAGTAAGATGGGAAAGTAGGAACTTAATATTATTTATGCAAATTATGAAAGCTTAATAATAAGCTAAACTCATTACTAATGCCTATTATTTTACATGTGAACTTATTAAGCTTTATAAGCTTACCTCTTTCCTTTCCTCTGTTCCAGAGTTTTATCAAACAAGCTCAGGTTGGAGGTCGTCGGAGATCGCTTCACACTTTCAACTATCAAGTTACCAATTGGGTATTTTCATTGAAACATTTTAAGTTATGGCATGTATAGGGACTTGATTATTTTGTGTGTATGTCCTTATGATATGATTAAAGAATGACATGTGAATACTTGATAATGATTAGCTATTGAAATGGATAAATAATAACATGTGTTGATGTTATGTATGCCTAAATAAGGTTTAATGCAAAGAAATTATGAAAGAGTAAAAGTTGGTTATGAAATGTTATGGGACAGCAGCAGTGATGTGATTTTGAAAAATCACTAAAAATTGTAGAAATGGAATTGAATGGTGAATGAGATATCAAATTAAAGCTTATTGAGTCTATTTTCTTAGGAAAGAAATAGAACAAGTGATACTCGCGATATTAAGTAATAAAATTTATCAAAACTAACTAATATCACGATTTTAAAGGCAAGCATACCTATCGAACAGTAGTATAGTTTAGCGGCAAGACCGAGTTATCGTACCCAAGGGAACCAAAAGTACTAATACTTACTTCCTTTCTATTATCTAGCCTAAAAATAAAAGAGGATTGTTCGAAACTAATTCTAAAACTAACTAAAAGTGCACAAAAAGTAAAGTGGGGAAAGATGCTTTGGGAAAACTGATTGATATAAGCAATACTCAAGGGAGAATCCACCTAGACTTCACTTATTATCAACTTCTTGAACTAGAGGATTTCTTCACTTGACTTGATCTGTAGAGATCCCTAACCTATGTTAATACCTCCGTCGAGGATAAGAACAACTAATCCTAGGTGGTTAACTAAAGTTTCTTTATTAATTAACACCCCTAGGTTGCATTAATTCGATCTATGGATCCCCCTATCAGGTTTGACCCTAATCCGGTAGATTTATGTCGCCCTATGTCTAGGGTTGCATGCAACTCCGCTTAATTATGGTAGATCTACTCTTAAAACAGGGACTTTTGCTCCTCTGCCTAAGCACATCAGTTTCTTGAAATAATACCTAGGATTATTAAATCAAGAATGAAGAACACATAATTAAGAACAATTCAAGTATTTATCATATAATTCAAGAATAAATAATAACAAGATCTGTCTTAGGTTTCACCCCCCTCAAGTATTTGAGAGGTTTAGTTCATAATTAATAAAGGAAACATCTCAGAAGAAATAAGATAACAAAACATAAAGAACCCAAAAACCCCTGAAGGAATTTAGGGAGATCCTCTGTCTTGATGTAGAATTCTTGGCTTCTGGGATGAATCAATCGGCTTCCCTTGGAGTAATTCCTTGCTTTCACTCCTTGTGTTGGCAGAAATATGGCGCTCCTTTTTGGGAGAAAAGAATACACCCTTAGAGTTACCTCCTAGGGTCTTTATATAGAGCTTTGGGATGCCTTTCTTAGCCTCTAAGTATCCAAATCCGAGTGAAATTGCACTTCCTCACGACAAGGACATACCCGTGTGCCACGCCCGTGTGGTTTCGATAAGGGTCGTGTTCGGGCCTGTTGAGGTGGCACGGTCGTGTGGCCTGGCCGTGCTTGTCGGGGCTGGGCCGTGTTGGACCTTGTGTGGCACGACCGTGTTCCACAACTGTGTGGTGACTTCTTGGGCCGTGTCGTTTTCACATTTTGGCCCATTTTCTTCGTTTCTGGTCCATTTTTTGTTCTTTTCTCTTCCCTATGCTCTCCTGAGTATACATCATGAAATAGAAGGGTTAAGATCACCAATTCTCACAAAATTATAATAATTAATCTAGAAATTAGGCTAAATATGAGGTAAAAATATGTATAATTTATCGTTCATCAACAAGCAAAGGAAGTCTATATTCTAAGATATTTAAATTCTTATGAGACTGGTCCAGAATGACTTCGTGATTCCCTGTTCTGATTTTATAAATTTACTAGAAATTGTACAAGAAGAATTAAGGATTATAATTTATATTTCTAGATTCCTTAGTGAGTCTATTTTCAATAGAAACAAATGAAAATGTTATCTGAATTCTGTATAATGACATAATCAATTTTTAGTGAAGAGAGGTTAGGTCTGTTGGACTGCAAAATAGGGGAACATTTAATGAATAAATTGTACTAATTGGCCAAACCAAAAATTCTGGAAAAATTTTGGTAAGAAGATATATGAGTCTAGTTTCAAGGAAAATTTACAGATTTAAATTTCGAGTTTCGTAACTTGAGTTATAATTAATTTAGTGACTGTTACGCAGGTGGACAGTTTTATTATGAATAGTGAAATAAATTGTTTTGATTTGTGTAAGTAATCGGAAAATTTTTAATGTTCCTGGTTTGGTCTCAAACCATTTCAATTGCATGTTTTAGGATCTCGAGGGCCTTCTTTAGGGATATATTGGAAGAATGTGAGTGAATTAATTTTAAAAGTAAATTTTTATGCCCCGAACCAGTAAGATAAGTCTGGTAACGCCTCGTGTTCGACTCCGGCAACGGTCTCGGGTAAGGGGTGTTACACGGATACCAAATTTCAGACATCACCAACACATAACATAAATGAACTCATTCCAACAAACATTTAGACCATTTATATGTACAAATACATCCCTTAAAGCTTATCAAACTTTATTAAAATATCAAACCAGCTAAGTTATCTTTAAACTCACCAGTTTCTAATCATAGAACTAATTATCAAAGAAGTCTCAGAATATACCCAGATCTTACTCGTAAATAGTTGAACAGTTTCTACTACCTTTACCACACAAAATCTCCACGAAGACAAATACAGAATACGCCACTAAGGCTTAGCATTCTACGCTGTACATGTTTTATAGATTATGCCTCAAAGGCAATACAGAATACACCACAAAGGCTTAGCAGACCACACCACACAAGAAACATTCAAAATCATATGTTTACTTTCTTGGCAAACTTTCACAGAAGGTTTCATGGTCTTAGTCACATGGACTTATACCTAATTTCATGTCATGATCTGCCAATCTTGTTTACATATTACCGAATGCGCCACCATAAGGATTTATTTCATCATATCATGACATGAGTTTAAACCATATGGACTTGTACATCCTCATGTCGTGATCTTCCAATCCAAACTTATTCTTACTAGAGGCATAACCATGGGTATTTTAAAAACAACGTGACCTGTTAGTCTAGTTAGTAATATATTTGCCCTACTAGAGGCATCATAATTGAATGTTTACTCCGCTCACACTTATATATACTTACACAAATTCATTTTCATACCTGTTTTACTCATTTTCTTTTAACAAAACTCACTTTTCTATACATGATATTCCTATGCATTACCATGACACAACACTTTATATATGTACAGTTATTCACTATCATCCAAGACGAACATGCAGTGACATTACTAGGCTTACCATACTTGCCAGTTATCTATGGTGATCTTAACATATACATTTAGTCTTTTAAATTAACTTGCATGAGTCAGGTTAGGGACTCACTTGATACTCACTTTAACTGTAGCTTGAACTCCAAACTTGAAAACCCTTTTCAAACCAGTAGCAACAACTCTTAAAGAACATAGATTTTTTTATTAAAACCCATTTACATACAAATTTTTAACATGTCAATCATAGACAACCCCCATGCAAGGCCTTGTATTCATAACCTACTATTCATAAGCTTCTTCACAACCTTATTCTTTCAAAAACTTAACATGCAGAGTTATTTAACTTAATAGGAGGTGGAACATTCACTCACTAATTCAAAATCCTTAGCTTTCGAAAAAAAAACATATAAGTTTTAAAAGGAAGAACCATAAAGTATATTTTAAAAGAAGAAAAAACCATCCAGACTAATCCTTCTCACAAAATATATATTCAGTTTCCCCTTAGTGGAATTTGACAAGTGTCGATTGTATCTAGAATTTGTTCTCATAAAGGGCCTACAAAATCTGATAGAAATATAAATGAGGATCCTGTACAATTATTATCTGATCAGTCCACGCAGTTGACTCCTAGCCAGATCACATTACAAAACCAAAATTGCATAGTGCTTAGACAAGCTAGGCGTACTATACATTTGGCATAACCCATACCAGGCTTACTATTTGCTTATCATATCATTTTCTTAAACAGTAGAATAACTTGTGACAGAATCCTTAATCATTTCTACAACGAGCATACTACACCAAACTCTAACACACTCGAAGACTGTTAATTGGCATATTACACTACACCAAATAAACAACTTCACAACTATACACCTTGATCTCGAATCTGCCAAACTTGGGGTGTGACAATTTAGCCCTAATGAAAGGTGCTTGTTTGTTTTTATCAAAACCCCCTGATCTTGATTTTTTAGTTGTGGAAATTTAGAGGTTTTCGTTTTTAAGATTAGCGTAGTAAAAGGAAAATGAATAGTTCAACTAGTTGTTGAGACTTTTTGTGGGTTACAACTGGTGGTACTGATTGTTGTACCTTTCATTTATTTATTGAAAGCTAGTTATTGATAAATAAAATATCTTATTATTTTAAATTATTTTTATTAACATAAATTTTGTAAAGAACAAAAGTATATATATGTACCATGCTCATCTTTTAAACATTATACATGCATACTTCTTTAACAAAAATAGTCTTGACTTACATGGATTGGTGGTTAAAATTCTTATCAAGTATTTATTTGACACAATTTCAAATCATGCTACTCCTATTAAAATTATATAATATATCCAAAATAAATTATAAATACCTATATTCACATGCAACATATGTGATATCGAAAATTAGTTACAATATCGAATATTATTTGAATATAAATATGAAGTATAAAATAAATAAGTAGAATAATATTTAATAAACAATATAAAGTTGTCAAAAAGATAAATGATTTTTTTCAGTTCTTTCTCAAGGGATGGTGGATTGTATTTTGGTGCTCAACACTCTTTCTTGAGAAGTTGGCTCAGATTGTTTAACATGGCGGTGACTTTCGAGCAAAAAATTCTCCTTCATCGAGTTGTATAAATTCTTTAATGTTCTAACAATTCAACCTTGCTTACAAGTGACAGGTTTACATGGAAAGTGGCGGCACCGCAAAAAGTTCAGGTTTTCTTTTGGTTACTTGCTCGTGATCAACTATTGACCAATGAAGAAATATCAAGGAGAGGTATGACCTTGTTTCCCTTTTGTGAATGGTGTGGTCGAAAGGTAGAATATGCAATTCATGTTGTAAGAGATTGTGTATTTGCTTAGATTGTGTGGAAATTGGTAGTACCTACGGACAGATGGTTCTCTTTTTTTAGTTTACCTTTTGAAAGATGGGTCATACGAAATATTAGGAATGAAGGTAACATAAGGTTCCTTAAGGACAGATGGGCTACTTTATATGCCATTGTTAGCTGGTTCCTTTAGAAGAATCATAACGATTCCATTTTCAACCACTCAAAAGGGAATAGCAGAGATCTCATTACTATGGTGGAGGCATGGACGAAGTCGTGGAAAGTTTAAAGTCATGTTGATCAATAGGCTTGCGCGTCCATGATAAAGGAACATTGCCAAGCGCCAGGTACTAGATGGGTCAAAATTAATGTGGATGGGTCGATGTCGATGAATAAATTGAGGGTAACCATTGGCGGAGTAATAAGAGGTCCAACTAGAGGCTAGATGGTGGGTTTCGAAATGTTGACATGTATGTTAGATACTTTTTAGATTGAGGCACTGACAATGATGGAAGGCTTAAAATTAGCCTGGTCACAGGGTTTTTGGAACATAGAGATAGAAAGTTATAATGCTTTGCTAATTGATACCCTATGCAATGGACTGTAATGATTAGTAATATATTTGAAGTTCGAATGATTCATAAATGGATTTCTAAGGGTTGGTAGGTGAAATGTCAACATATTTTGAGAGATAGCAACAAGGTTGTTGATCCTGTAACTAAGGAGGTAAGAGATATAACGAAAGAGTTGGTTGTTCTTGTTGAACCACTGCAATAAGTAAGACACATATTGGAAGGGGATATTCAATATGTTAGGTAATTATAAAGATTTATTTTCTAGATAAATGATTTTTTTTATCAAATCTCAAAGTATTCGAATAGTTTTCAAAATGTTTATGACATTAGTAGAATACGTATTTGTCTAAGATTATAGAAATAGAAGTAAAAAAAAAAAACGTAGTCAATAGTCATCGCCTTTCTGGAGAATTATCCCGTGGAATCAGGTTTGAGGGTCTCGCCACTGGTAACACAGGGCATATGCTCTCCGAATGTGCCACCTAGCCCAAGTTGCCATTTTAAAACCCCAAACCCATATTTTCTCCATCTTCAAAAACACATATTCAATCTCCAAAAGCCTTCAAATTCCAACCAATTACTCTCTCACTGCTCGCTCCACTTCCATGGGAACCCCCGAAGCCGTAGTCAAGAAAGATGTGTATTCGGTGTGGGCACTGCCCCCCGAAGAAGTTACTGCTAGGGTCAAGAAGTTGATGGAAGGTTTAAGATCCGAGTTCGGCGGGCCACAGTTCGAGCCCCACGTCACGGTTGTTGGGGCCATCAGCTTAACCGCTGATGATGCCTTGGCCAAGTTCAGGTCCGCTTGTGATGGCTGCAAGGCTTATAATGCCACCGTCGATCGTGTGGCTACCGGGACTTTCTTTTATCAGTGCGTCTTTTTGTTGCTTCATCCCACTCCTGAGGTAATTCCCCATTTCACTTACTTGCTTTGGGTTTCCTTCATTTTTACTATAATTTAAAGAACAATTCCTTTTTGGGGTAGTTGAAGTAAGAGTTTTGTGAAATTTTCTCCAGGTGGTGGAAACTAGTGCTCATTGTAGTAGCCATTTTGGTTACAAGAGCTCAACACGTAAGTTGTTACTGCTTAATATTGTTGCCTTTTTGTCCAACAGCTTTGGCAATCTGAGTTATGTCTAATGGCATGAATCAGGTATCTAGTCATAGTGGGGTAAAAGTACTTTAGGCACCCAAAAATTTCATTAACTCCAGTACTTGCTAATGTTAAAATTCACTACACTAACCCATATCTATATTGGGTAATTTTAAAGTTCATGGTTGCCTGAAAAACTGTCAAATTGTCAATCAAAACCATGGGTGCTGTGTGTCAAAATTTCAGAGGGAAAAAGTATGTAAATATTGGTTCTTAGTTTTTTTTATATAATTCGGGTGCAGAGATGGTTCAAATTATAGAAGGTAGAGTAACTAAGCAAGTAAAGATAACATTTTGACTGCTACAAGTTCCTATTGAGAAGGGAAAGGGGTGTTAAGGAGGGGACAAAGGGGCGAATTGATCGAGTCTAACATTACATAAGTTCTTTGATGGAATGCATACTTGAATTCATGTCATTGCTTTAGTTTGTCCAGTGGTTGGTAATTGTTGTTTGTCTTTGAGAATTGAGCTGATGAACTATATATACTCTAGATGAGAGAACTACTATCCTATCTGATAATTGAGACATTGAGGCTTTGATATTTATATATATAAAGGCTTAATTGATCATCATTCAATTTCAACATTAATGGGATCAAATACTTACACTTGTCCTTCTATTATGACATTCATTGTGTTGGTCATTTCCTTGTAGCATACATGCCACACTTAAGCCTACTTTATGCCGACCTCACAGAAGAAGAGAAGAAGAAAGCTCAAGAAAAAGCTAATATGCTGGATGAAAGCATCGGTAGCCTGAGCTTCCAGATAAGTCGCCTTGCATTGTATAGAACAGATACTGAGGACAAAACTCTCAAATCCTGGGAGAAGGTTGCTGAATGCAACCTTAGTCCCAACTAGCTTCTTACCCTTCTGCAGCTAATGCAAAAAATAGAACCTAATAAGTCTCACCGTTTCATTTTGCCTACATCAATAATCATATATCTATGCTGGTTCTTGGTAATTGTTACTAGTTACAATGATGATGATGCACACTACATGTTATCTGTAACCAGTATTTAAGGTTGTGTACCTTGAAAAACTGCTGCTATCCATTAATAAATAGGCAATTAGTTAAGTCCACAACAATTACTGTAACTCTTTCTTCTGTTTTGTTTAATGGGGTCAATAAAAGTTTGCTTAAATCAGTGCCTTCTTCAGCAAGCTTCTCTCTTAACAAGTAGCATGTGATTATTATTATTATTAAAATTAATATTACCAGATTTAGATGAGTTGTGCATGTGAGGGTAGGCATCAGAGAACGTGTCAGGAAAATTTTGTGTTTGACATGCTATCTGGTTAGTTTGAAGAATATGACACCCAGAAGAGCAAGCTTGTAAAACATCCCATCTACTGTTGGCTAAAATTATATTTATTAATGGAAAAGAGAAATATACATATCTGTATGTAATAAAAGGAAATTTCTCTTTATACATGATTTTTACCTTGAAAAATATCAACGTTTTTAAAATGAACTGGTGGCTGAACCAGTTTTTGAAATAGGATGAAATCGGATAGGTACTCAGAGCCGATTGAGCCGTTTGTGAGATTCTGATGTTCAAATTATCTTAACCAGTCAAAGGGTGACGGCATAGAATAGTCTGTATTCATGTGTGAATTGGGTAATGGTCCATAGGACTTTGACAGCTTGATCTAGCTGGGATTCTGGGTGAGCTAACTTTAACGGAAACTTGCAATGAACCCGACACAGTTGGAAAATCATTGGACCAATATTTTAGGTTTTGTTAGTAAATGGATCCCTAAATTATACCTTAAATTTAGTTGATATTTAAAGTTTTTTGGGTAATTTTATCCCATTTTACCTCCAAAAAAGTGTAAAGTGTGATAAAAATGTTCCATATGTGATGTTAATATTGAAAATGTGCCACATAATATAAACATGGTATTGTTTTCTAAGTAAATTGAGATAAAATCGGAAATTGGGATTTAGTTTTAGGGCAATTTGCTAATAAAGCCAATACTTTATACAACTTAAAATGTGTTCAAACTACAAAAAGAAACTTGATAGTGGAAGCAAATCCCAATTACTACTAATTCCAACTACTAGGAAGGTGCCTAAATCCGGGACTGGTCTCTCAAGTTTTCATGTGAAACTTATCTTTTGGTTCTGGTTTTTGTTTTCATCACATGTTGTGAATGACACAAGGCCATTTTCAAAGTCAACAAAACAAACACAGCCTCATTCATTTTATTTCCTCAAAAGTGAAATCATGAATAGCTGGAATGGAGACAGCGAGCCTTTGCCAAATGTCATAATGTTAAACTTGTCTGGTGAACAAGGGGAAGAAGGTGAAGGTAGAATATAGGAGAAAAGGATGAAGGTTAGGAAGGGATTTTTGATTTCGAGAGAGAATTTGGAGATTAGGAAGGAGTGTCACATGTGAGTTGTTTGCATGATCTTTTTATAGTGGGAATAAATTTAGCTATGTGTCCTAAGATTATTGACGTGGAAGTCTGATTTTATACCTTTGACAGTAACATGATGTTCTAGGATGAAACATGTTAGGGTGACTAGCAATCAATTACTCTAGGTCTCTATCTGGCCCTCACATGGTCTTAGTTAGAATTTAATTATAAATTATTTGAGTCCTAATTACATATGTTCAATGGACCCCTCCATTAGTTGCTAAAACCATAAATGACTTGCATGTAGAACCAAATCAACATAAATGAATAGAAATGATGAAGTTAGAGAAATGGGTGATATTTACAAATGAATGTGTTTTCTCGCTGAGTATAGAAATGACTTAAGAATTAATTTAAGGTTTTTGAATTATGATTTAAATAATTGAAGCTTGAAAATGGAATTAAATTAATTAGTCATTATGAATCTTGCAACGACCTAATTTTCAGTGGTGTCGGAAAATGTGATTTTGGGACCCCGTTTTCATAAATCGAGCCCATAAAATATAAAATCTTTACAGATTTATTATATAGGTCAATTGAATTTTGAATAAGTAATTTAGCCAAAATTGTGTTTGACTAGGCTTAGGGACTAGATTGTAAAAATTCAATTGCTATAGATTTTTAATTAGTTAAAGGATCAAAAGAGCAATTAAACCAAACTATAATATGTATTAGTGGAAAATGATGGAAGATTCCACTTATTATGAGTAAGTTTAGTTAATTAAGTTTAATTAAGATAATTAGGTAATTAACCAAGTCATAAATTAAGTATAAAAGCCAAAAATTTAATTAGGCTTGTCATTTTATCCTTTTACCATCTTTTGTAAAAATAAAAAATAAAATAAAGAAGAAAACCCTTTTTGAAAGCTTTAGCATTTGGTCATTAATATTAAGGTAATTCAAGTCATTTTCTTGTAATTTCTATGTTTTTGAGGTCATGAGAGCTTGATTTAACTAGCTCATGTACCAATTTGTAAAACTATTAAAGTTTCGAAAAGTTTTCATTGTTGATTTCTTGAATTTTTTGGTGTTAAATTGATAGGTTTTAGGCTTAGATATGAAAAATGACTCATTCATAACACTATGTAAGCATGTTCACTGGATGTAAAATGGTTGTGAATTGACGTATTGATAAATGGTGTATTGTATGCTATAGTAAAAAGTACAATGACTTACGTGAAATGCATGTTTATTATATGTGGAGTACGGAGGGAGTTATATTGATAGGATAGTGAAGATAGGAAATTGGTGTAATGGAAGAAAGGACAGATTAAAAAAGGATACAATGGGAGTTTGGCAGTATCGTGGAATGGATATCTATTGGTCCTTCAGGGCGACATTATGACGACGGTTATTGACTAGTCCTTCGGGGCAACACTATGAATACGATATATAAGTCCTTCAAGGCAACACCATATAAATGGTATAAAGGTCTTATGGAGTGACACCTCGAAAGGGGTTTACTGATATTTCAAAATTAAAAGACCATGGTTAGCCATGGCATGATCAAGTGGCAAACAGTACACAGTATGGCAAAAATAGAGTTTGCTAAGACAGTGAATAGGAAAACCTGTAAGGGAAAAAGAAGGGAACTCCTTATAAGACTCGCATGGCCAGTAGTTTGTCATGATGATCAGGTTGCCTCTGGAAATGCTGGCAAGCATTTCAATAAAAGGATCCGCAAAAAATAAGAAGGTAAGAGGAATCGATAGAAGTATGTTAAACGCAGGTATGTACAAAAGGAAGGGGGTAGTTCTTTCAAAGTATTTGCAAATAGGTATCCGCCATCAAGTGTTCGCCATAGTTTGAGGAGTAAACCAATATTGACTATGACAAAGAGAGATGATTACGCAAACTTAAATGTGGAAAGCTCGTCGAGAAATAACAGGAGAAGTGAATCTTTGTTGAGACTATAAAGCATGAGAAAGTCCACTTGGGACTATTAAATGTGGAAGTTAGCTAAGAGAAGTCTATGAAAGAGATAATCCGTCGAGAACTATCTATTATAGGGAATTTAGTAGAATGGTCTAAGAGAAAAAGTTCCAACAAGGTGGTTTTGCGAGTTAAGTCCGCAAAGAAATAAGTCTTCCTTAAAAGTGGGGTTTTTGCACAGGTTAAGTTGTAAGAAGATAATTGCCAATGTGATATAGCATGTCTATATTAAGTTCAGAATGGAATGAAAGAGGTTATGGAAGAATCCGCCGTGTGGCAAGATATTTGTTTTTCCACTAATAGTTAATACCAATCAGTATGGTTGCACATATGGTTATCTTATGATGAGTAATTCAGGAAGGTAAAATGGAAATATGAGTTGAAGCTAGACAGAGTTAAGTTCTAGAAAAGGGTTTTTTGGAAGAATACATTTAGGACTAAATCAGTCGACATGTCCACCAACGATTAATACAGAGAAAGTATGGGCATTGACAATGCCAATCTAACTGTGGAATCTCCTAAAATATACATGATGAAATCTTATTTTTCCTAAAATTTAAGAGTCTTCTATGAATATCGATATACAAGATCTCATTAAGTTAATATGAACATACAAATGTAATGTCTAGAATGCATGGTGAACAAGTGACCCAAGGATCTTGTGGAAGGACCAAGCCAAACACTGCCAAAATTGCATGAATGTCATGGTAGCTGTATCGTGTATATAGAGAGGCACCCTTAGAGGTCACGCCTTAGGGATTAATAGAGTATAATTGTAATAAAACCTTAAGTTTCAAGGTATTGTAATTAATTATTCATGTTTATCAAGGTCTAATGATTTGTAAGATTTTAATATTTATATGATATAGAACATGCTAAAAGTTTAAACTTTGAAATCTATTGTTATCCAATGGATTGAATAAAGTTGAATTGTCTAGGCCTATAAATAACTTAGGTTAGAAATTTGATTAAGTAATACGAGTTAATTGTGACACTAGGTATCCGGACTCGACGATAGGGTCGGCTAAAGGGTATTACAATTTAGTGGTATCAGAGCTTCAGTTCAGTCGATCCTCTAGACATAGAAAGATATGGAATAAACCCTATATGCATGTTACTTTGGGTTTGACTTAGCCTTTTAAATCAAGATAAGGATATTATATTGTGTTATGTGATTAAGTACAAAATTGGTGGACCAATATTAGGTGGCAGTAAACATGTCAGGAACAATAGAAAGAAAGATAGGTGCAACGAAAATAAAAGACAAGTGAAGAAGGGTAATTCCGTTATAAAAGAGAATCAATATAGATATACAAAAAGAGAGACTTAATTTTACTATTGAGAATGAGAAGTGGTGACATTTTTTGGGTTTTTATTATCTAGGTCAACCTCCTCTGAAGAATTAGAGTTAGAAACTCCCAACCTCTAAGCATAAAAGAGCTCCTTCCATTTCCTCTGAAACTCTTCCAACTCAACCCTTGAAGGATTATAAGCGTTGAAGCCAAGGTTGGCATTGATGAGCCTTCGCATGCAATTGAGGTTCACTTAGCTCAAGCCAATAGGATCCACAGTTACTTGTGCATGCGGAATTAGGTTGGACTTAAATTAGGCAGATATTTCTAAATGCCCGGCTGGGTGCCTGTCTTATATTTCTCCAAAGCCTCGTTGTTCTCCTTCTATAATTTTTTTCTCAGTGAGGTGTCATCCTTCGAGGGTTTCCATTTGGCAGACCCCCTTTTCTAACTCCCTTACTCGGGTCTTTAGGGACTGGTACTTGGTCTCTCAAGTGAAGACAGATTTTGTGAGCTCATTCTTTTAGAGACAAAGGCTTCATATGATTGGCGGAGCTGGTTAAGAGATTATTCGCCAAAGAGAATAGTCCTCTTAAATTCTGCCCACTTAGCTTTATTTTCAACAAAAGCCTTTTGAAAAGACTAGCTGAAGAGTCCACACTTCACTGCTAGCATGAAGAAGGAACTTGTCAACTCAGAAAGAGTGGGTTTGTAAATGCCTTCGAAGGAGGATGAAAGATAAGTGAACTCCTTTAACTCTTGGGGCAACTCCCTATCCTATTTTTGTTGGACAATAAAAGGAGAGAATGAAGGTTCCAAGTATCATATTAGTTATAAGCTCATCTTATCTCTTGGGTGATAATCCATATCATTCTTCCAAAAATATATTGATAAATTATTTAATCATCTGTACCTAATTAATCTTTGATTATAACATTCGGATATCTAGGCTACAAATAAGATATGATATACAACCTCTTTCTAATCATTCCATAGTTCGTTAACACTAATATGCTATCGTTCACACAATCAAATCTATCAACCTTAATATTTATAGACTTTCCACATTGACACTTAAGTACAATCTGAATCTGTTTACAGTTAATCATAGTATCATATAAAATCAATCAGTTTATACTGAAAGTCATATCAAACTCATCAAATGTTAATGGCATCAGGTTGACAAGAATTTCACGATCACAAATTCTCAGTGAAATATGTTATTAGCGTAAACATACTGATCTAATAGATTTATTATTCTAATATCATAATCAGTCAACTCTACAAGCATAATCTCTTCAATTATTAAAACAATTCAAAAGTAAGAATGCATTACTCTAGAATTAATCATGATCTGTATAAAAATAATAGATAAAGAAAATGTACCCGTAATATCATCAGGAATAGTGGCATTTTCTCTGAATTGATCAATATAAACTCGAGAAAATGCACAAGTTTCAAATCTTACTGATGTATCTCTAGTTTCACCTAGATTGGCAATAGCATTGTCACCAATTGCTAATCCTTTATTTTTTTTGGAGTTGATATCAATTTAATAATTTGATTATTGATAACATTTAACTTCTTTCAACAATCATGCACAAACTGTGCAGTAAAATTACATCTAAAGAAGTAAAGAATTAATTTGAGAGGCCTCTAGACTTTTTTTAGATGAGGACATCAAAAATGATCCGGTTGTACTGGGTTTCCGTAAATTTCTGATCTTGAACATGTCTTATTTTTTCTCAATACATTTTTTCTCCCTTTTTCCCTCACAATAATCTGTCTCATGCTCAACCAAATTATCAATCAAAAACTGCTGATTATTTATCATATTAATATTTTGAGGACATGAAAGTGTTGAAAAAGGCACGATCGGGGGTAGAGGTTGTCGAGCCTTAAGATTAGCTCTCAAACACTTTAAAAACCTTTGGCTCATCATACCGAAAATGATATTTTTCATATCACTTTCTAACATTTACAGAACTAGAAGACTGTGACTCGATTCCTGTTTAGAAACTAGAACATTGTTATTAACTTTATCAAGCACATCATGATTAGAACCTATCGATATTGTATATCTATAAGAAACACATAGTCAGATCGGATCAGAAGCATCACACTAAAAATATAGGTTATTGTGACATGTATTTATAGACTCAATACACATTACTTCAGTCCTAGAATCGACTAAACCATAGCTCTAATACCACTAAATGTAACACCCTATACTCGGTCTAGTTGCTAGATTCGAGCTACAAGATGCTACAACAAAAAACTAGAACATTCATAAGTAATTTACACAATAACATTCATAAATTCAATAAATATAAGGTAGGTCTATGTTTATCATGCATTACAAATAAAATCAATTCTTAATCAAGCTTGCAAAAGCCCTAAAACTGACCTAAAACTAAATCAAGACTATTTTGAAACATTTATAAAAAGTTAAGTAAAAAGGTAAAACAGGGGTCACATTGTTGTGTGGTTAGGTCGTGTGACAGGGTTAAGGTCATGTGGTGCTATCACACAGTCGTGTCCCAAAATTGTATTATAGCTTGCTGTCGTGTAATCAAAGGTCACACGATCGTGTCACCAAGCCGTGTAATAGCTTGATACAGTGGAACCAAAATCAATCTAAATGTTTTGAACACACTGTCATGTCATCCAACCATTTGTGACACACGGCCGTGTGGTAGCCCATGTGTGGCATACATGACCTATTTAAACAATATTTCTTACCATTTCGTTAAGTGACCTATAATGCCATTTCATGTTATTCAAGCCAAAATCAAAACATGTATATTTCAAATCCAAAATACCAATTCAACTAATCATTTTAACATACAACCAATATGCCCTCATTGGCACCAACAATTCATTAACTCAAAACCATATAATTCAAACCAAACCTGAAACCATTCCATATAACAATTCAACATCATATTCGTAATACCAATAAATTAGCCATTTCCTTTAAATTTCAAAGCGTTAAGTTTGACATCAAGTCAAGTACCACATATCATAATATAGCATCAAACTTACATACCAGCATAAGTATACTAAAACATATAAAATTACTTAACAACCAAATTGTCTTATGACATGTCACAAGTAGCCAAGATCAAAACATCAAAATGTCTACCAAAATGAGAGACAGTAGGTATGAGCTTCTCATCGATCTAAATGACATGTTCGAACGTCAAAAATCTATAGAAAAACAGTAACATAGGTAAATATATAGAATACTTAATAAGCTCATACAATATAAATATTTACTTACCTCAATTTCTTATCACATACATAATCATAATGTAATACAAATATACCTATCAAGATTCAAACCACAACATTAACATAGAAGGTTTTGAGTTCAATCACATGAATAACCATAATCATTCTCATTTTCAATCAAACTAAGTTAAATCTCATACCCAAAACATATCCATTACTTAGCTAACCTCCAATGGCATATCTCCAAAACTTCAATCGCAATTCTACCCGATGAAATTTCGTAAAAAAACTCTGTATATAGGTGAAAATAATAGTGTTTGATTACTCGTTATGATTGAACCTACACGATAAAGTCTGGCCAGGACTTAATATTCTTGTATTCTTGAGTCCGCAACATATGCAAGAACTCAGAATTTAAATTTGCATTCTTGAGTCCAAGAGCTCGGAACCTATTCATGTATTCTTGAGTCTGCAACATATTAAAAATAAAAAATGATTAACTTTTACGAATTTTACAATTTAGTTTTTTTTCTTAATTAACTATCAAGTTATCAAATTTACCAAACCAAACTTTAATTCACTTATACTATAGCTCTATAAATATTCAAAAATAATATTTATGAGCTCGGTTTATGAAAACGAGGTCCTGATACCTCATTTCTAAAACCATTAACTTTCGGTACGCACCACTTGTACCTTGACTAATTGATCATTTAATAAAATCTATTAAATCACGATTCATTATTATACTATATTTAACTAATAAATATCAATTAAATATATCTACGGACTCACTCATCGAAATTGTGATTTTAAAACCATTGTTTCCAACACCACTAAAAAACGGATTATTACAGGTTACAATACCATGAAAGGATATTAGTAAAAGTGATGGTATGGATTTTGTTGGTTTTGGTTTTGTAGGGGATATTGCTAACCAGAATGCAATGGGTCTTGGTTTGATTTCCTGGTCTGCTCTATATTTGCTCCAGCGTTATGAGCAATGGGGTTTGTAACCTGGTCATTAGTAGGATCAAACTCAGTCCTAGGAGGATCACTGCTACTTGGATGCATCATATTAGTCTACGCTCATCGCACCAAATGTTAACTTGTGAGGTGAACAAGGTAAGAAGTTGAAGGTAGAATAAAGGAGAGAAGGATGAAGGTTTAGAAGAGATTTCTGTTTTCGGGAAAAAAAATTAGAGATTAAGAAGGAGTGTTGCACGTAATTTGTTTGCATGACCTTTTTATAGTGGTGAGCAAACTTAGCTACGTGTCCTAAGATCGTTGACGTGGAAGCTTGATTTGATATTCTCCCACTTGTATTTGTTCCCAACATCATTAAATTCAAACGTCGGCTAAACTGAATAGTTTAAGCAGATACTAATTGTCCCGTATACTCGATCACACCTAATTCAGATCACCAAAATAAGTGTTCCACGTGGTTCAACTAACTTTTTTGGATTAACTACACTAGATGTATTCAAATTATGAGCTAAATTTTAAACAAGTACTTAAAATTTAATCGAATTCTTAAAATATCGTCTTTTCTTAATTTATACGTGTGTGAAAAAAAGAATAAAATGAAATACAAATAAACTTTTAAAACCAAAGCTCACAGTAGCCTAATGAAAAATCTTTGGCTTTTTTAGGCAATTAACCTAAAGAAATTAATTATTTACAAAAATAAGTTAAAATTTATGTACGTAAATGATTCGTTCTCTACAGTGATTGGCAAGCGGCACTATCCCCCATCATTAGCCAATTATAGGTTTTTTTAAAAATAAATTTTTTGGATGCCGCCACTATGTTAGGCGGTACTAGTATGTATTTTTTAAAATATCCGTAAAAAATATGAGTACTCAAAGAGAGAAAAAAATATTTTTTAATAAATACTGTTGGTCTGTCAAACAACATTAGTGGCAATTTAAAAAAAAAAAAAGGTGAAATAGAAAAAAAGATGAAAAGAAACAATTGAAATAAAAAAAAGACAAAAAAAGAAAAAGAGAAGTCCGTAATCGATGCTTGCTTCATAGGTGGTTTTTGTTTTCTTGACTTGTCCATGCCACCATCAGTGAGTGAGATATTATTTAAAAAAAATAATCTTAGATAAGATGAGAGTGAGAAAGAAACAGATATGAGAGAAATATAGAAGGATGAGAGAGAGAAAAATAAATATGGGAAAAGAAAGAGAATAACAAATATGTAAAATAATGATATAAAAAGGAATTGAATATTTGATGGAAAACAAGAATCAAATATAAGAAAAGAAAGATACTAACATATATGAAAAATAGAGAATCAAATATAGGAAGAAAAGATGATAACAAATATGCAAAATAGAGATACAAAACGGAAAATCAAATATGGGAAAACAAAAAGAATAACATATATGAAAAATAAACAATTAACTATGAGAAAGGAAAGAGAATAACATATATGAAAAATAGAAATATATATTTTCCATAAAATATTAAATTCCCTTTCATATCTCTATTTTCAATATATATTATTAATTTTCTTTTCTCATATTTAATTCTCTATTTTTCATATACTCTATTTTCCTTTCATATTCAAATTTCTTTTCCTTTTCTATGTATTAAGTTGTCTTTTTTGTTTTTAGTTCTTTTATTTCCCTTTTTTTTTTCTCATTGAAAACTCTAGCCGCTGTATTTAATAACTACTGATGCTACCAATTATGGTGGCCTTTAGTGTTGAAGAAGAAATTTTCTTTTCTTGTTAACTTTTACAGTTCCAATCTCCCAGTAGCCAGCTCTAAATATTCTAAAACAATGACTAAAACTTTGAATTACTTTTTCTACAATGATTTTTGATGGCTGTCGATTCCACCAATAAAAACCTACGCTAAATCCGCAAATTAAAGCAGTATAGGGAGTAGGGTCGATCCCACAGAGACTGGAATTACTGGAAATTGTTTGTTTCTTGACCAGATTAGTGTCTGGGCAGTTGTCGTGCCCGCGACGTGAGGGGGGAATAAAATATTAAGCCTGAAATAAACACAGAGAAAAAAAAACGTAAAAGTAAAAGATAAAATAAAATTAACAACGAAATAATCTAAAGAAAAATCAATGAAGCTTAGCTCAGCCTTAAGCACATGCTTTTCCGTCTTTGACCCGATCCTTGAAATTGGATGAACTCCTCCTTTTCAATAAGCTAGTTATAGCTACCAAGGACGCCTCGGACACCAACTCTTCCTTGTGTAAATTAGTTATGGAACGTCCTATAACTAACCCTTACCGGTTGAACAACCTACGAAACGTTCGTGATTTAGAACTCCGGCAGCTTTGCGTTCTAGAAGAGCCTAGCTCGAACCAATGCCCTCAAACGTTGGGGACATTTAAATCCGGTTACTACTTCCCTTGACGGAACCAAACAGCAATCCCCACTTGGCACGTCAATGTGTTCTCGGAAAACCAATTAGACAATCGATCCTCTCAGAATTCCAACTGTACATCTAGTCACACTAACTCAAACGACGTCTTTTTTGACTTAGTATCGGCTTGACTTTGTGAGTTGACGAAGTCATACTCTTAATCCGGAGAAATAATAAATACCGAAAATTGGGAGTTAACAGCTCGGGTTCGTATCTCACAGGTTTTTAACGGGTTAATACCGGCTTAAAGCTGAAATGGGTTTAGTGATGCATGAATTTAATCATGCTTGAAGGTTACAGGAAATGATAGAAATTATATGAAAAATGTGGTGGAAATGGATAAGAAAAATAATTGAAAAGAGAATTAGACAAATTTTGTAAAAAGAAGACAAAATAATCCAACTCTCAATTTGAATTAGGAAAAAGAAGACAAAGAGGATAATGTATTTCCAAATAGGAGTAGGAATACAAAAATGAAGGATGATTTCCTAAGAACTAAAACCCCCTATTTATATAGATAGGGTTTACTAAAAATAGCATGATTAATAAAATAAAATAAAAATAAAATAAAAATAAAAATAATTAAAAATAAAAATAAAATAACAAAATATCTTCCTATTTTTAGTATTTTTACAAAGTCAAAATTGCAATTAGTCCTCGGCTTGCTCCATCTTTCTGCTTTGGCCTCATTTCTATAGTTTGTTTTTCAATTCGGCCACTTTTTGCTTGTTTCCGTCCAATTATGTCCCTGAAAATTATTGAATCATAAAGACACTTAATTAGTAGGGTTCAGTTCATCAATAAACCAAATTAAGCACAGAAAAATATGCAATTTTACATGTTTATCAATTTTTTTAAAAAAATATCGTTGTTGTTGTCTAACACGACGATGACACCTAAAAATATTTAAAAAAATTTAATAGGTGTTACCTACCTATTAAAAAAATAATTTTTTTCTTCTTTGGATACCTACATTTTTAATAAGTATTTTGAAAAATATATATTAGTGTCGCCTAATATAATGACAACATATAAAAAATTATTTTTTTAAAAAAATCGTTGATTGACTAATCCATTGACATCAATGATCACGATGAAAAATGCATCATTTTATATAATTTTTAACTTAAATTATTTTCGTAAATAAGTAAATTATTTTAGATCAGTTAGGAAAAGAAAACCAATATTTGATTGAAATGATATTTTCATTTAAAAATTCAATTGAGACATTTGTTTTGAGATGTACGGGTGCAATTATTTTTTTGTTAAAATATGTGGTCCCTCTCCACACGGCTCATCTGCACTAAAACTGTCTGATCATGAATTAGCGGTGATTTCTTTACTCCTTTCCGCAAATATCTAATAAAGTATAAAGTCGTCGTTTTCCCATTTCGTTTTGTTATTGTTCCGCTAAACGGAGCGCGTTAACTTCCCGTCATAAGTTAGTCAACTATCTCCTATCCTCCGCTACGTCGCCGAAATTACTCTCACGCATCTACAGCGCGTGGATACCACAGCCCCTTAGGAAAATACGTTACCTTAACCAATACAGAAACTTCAGCGACTTCTTTCCTGCTTTCATTTCTTTTCCTTTTTTTTTTTTTTTTTGGTTTGAACCCTCTTTATAAAACCTCCCCAAAATCTCTCAATCTACTTTCATTGTAAAAATCTACACGACAGATCCTAGTTCTGTTTAATTCTTCTCTAATTAAGAGTTAATCAAATTGAATATCATACTTATTTTGGATTTACGAAGAGAAGTAGCTATCTTTTTCTTTGATTTTCTTGTTCTTTTTTAAGTGATGGAAAACAAAGCGGCGGTGAGGTTTACATTAGGGAAGCAATCGTCGATGGCGCCGGAGAGAGACAGAGGCGAAGCGGATGGCAAAGAGAACGAGGAAGGAGATGAGATAGATGAAGGAGTTAGGTTGATGTACTTGGCCAACGAAGGTGACTTGGACGGCATTCGCGAGCTCTTGGACTCGGGGATCAATGTTAATTTCCGCGACATCGATGATCGGACGGCTCTCCATATTGCAGCTTGTCAAGGACAGACCGATGTCGTTTCCTTGCTCCTTCAGCGCGGCGCTGACGTCGAATCTACAGATCGATGGGGAAGCACTGTAAGCAAAAAACCAAAATTGCCTCCTGTTTTGCTCTTTTTCTATTTTTTTTCTCTAATATATAAATTTTTGGTTAAATAGCCTTTGGCGGATGCTGTATATTATAAGAATCATGATGTGATTAAGCTTCTGGAGAAACATGGAGCTAAGCCTTTTGTATGTTCCTTTTGCATTTTCTATTTGGAAATTTTTTTCCTTCGCTGAATTTTCTATTTATGTTGCTTGTTGAATTTTGGTCTTAGATGGCTCCAATGCATGTAAATCACGCGCGTGAAGTTCCAGAATATGAGATTGATCCAAAAGAACTTGATTTTACTAACAGCGTTAACATTACAAAGGTAATATCTTATTTTATTATATGTAACTGATCATGGTTTCATAATTGTTTAAATCATAGTTATGTAAAGGACTACTTTTATTGGGAAATTCATCAAGTCCTGGCGACTTGCTAATAGTGGTTACATTTGCATTCATAAGGAGAACAATTTTGGTTTGGATCTGTTTCTCAGTGTACATTTAACTGGGCGCCCGGTACGCCGTAATTGATCTTCCATCGCCCCGAATTGTTGTTCTGATTACAAGGGAAGCACGGTGGAGACCATTCTAACATACTGCAATTTCACTGGACAGCTGGACCCTTTTGGGTCTGGTGGAGCATTCCCTCCAATCGCACTCCCCTTGCCATTTTCACCGTTGCTTTCGTTCTTTAAATTTTCAACACTTGGTTATTTCGAATTTTCTATTTTGTTTCATTTAAAGGTTTTTAATTTTTTTTTCATTTAAAATGATAAATAAATTTATGTTATAATTGAATACATAAGTAGATAATAGAATTGCTGACCAAGTCTTAGCTCAGTTGGCATCGGTATTGTTACCGGTGTAGGAGGATGTATGTTCAAATGTGCTTATCCTCAGGGTTGGAGAGGGATTAGGCATAGTTTTAGGCTTTGGGATTAGGCATAGTTTTAGGCTTTGTATAAAAAAAAGTAGATAATAGAAATTCCGAGAATTTATATTTAAATAGTGTCGGAATATCTATTAAAAAAATAGTCTATTACAAATATATTAGTATTTTTAATGACTATTTTCTCTTTCACTAAATTTCACCTCAGCAGTCGCAACTGCCTTTCCTCTAAATAGATATCCCTCTGGTTTCACTCTGACTCTGACATTACCCAGATTATACACCTACAACAACTAATTTAACTTCAATTATTATTTTCAATTTCACCATCCATCCAAATGTGGCCTAAAATAATGCTTATCAACATTTGTGGAGAATGCTAGTAATTTTTGAAGTAGTGGCTCGGTTGTATCTATGTAAGTTATTTTGTTTTTTTCTAGTTATGGAGGGAGGTTAGAGCTGACAATAAAAAATTGGTAGATGACTGCTAAAAGATATATAAAACTTTTTGTTGCACAAAGCAAAGAGTTTCATTATCTATGCAATGCAGTTCCGAAGAGAGACACATAAGGGCAGTTATGCATTTCTATGAGCAAAGTGCTTCTAAAAACATAGGTTGTTTCGTTCATGTTAAATATATATATATATATATATATATATATATGTACATTCAACTCATGACCTGATGACCATGTGTTATTGCATCTTCAATTTTTCTTTAGTTGCTGCTGAGCTAAGTCATTTCTACGACTAAATTGCAGGGAACCTTCTGTATTGCATTATGGCGTGGAACTCAAGTTGCTGTGAAAAGGGTTGGAGATGAAGTTTTTACCGATGAGGATAAAGTGTAAGTTCAATAACTCAAGATGTTCTTCCAGTCTGTCTATGTTGTGTGTGTGTATATATATATATATATATATATATATTCTGGGAGGAGAGCATGAGTGAGACGAGGAGTTGAAGAGTGGGGTTGGCATATTTTGCTTTATGTTTTCTCTTTTGTTATTGTGGGTATCAAGATTGCGGACCTTTTATTGGGTCTTCAAATCCTACAGCCTGATGCCTGCCTTTAGGGATAAGAATTCTTGGACTAAGCGTTGGTCCTTTTCTTCCACACATTATGATACATGAATTATTGGTTTTTCTCAGGAGGGCATTTCGAGATGAGCTTGCATTATTTCAGAAAATTCGACATCCAAATGTAGTTCAATTTCTTGGTGCAGTAACTCAAAGTAGTCCTATGATGATTGTGACAGAATATTTACCCAAGGTTTTAATCGGCATCTTATTTGCTACCATAGCATCTATGGACTCTTTTGTATGAATAATTACTTCCCTCTGACATTTTGGCTTGCCGATGTTATAAATTCGCCGCATAATTGAGGTGCCATGAATTGTTTTTGTTTGTATGAAATGTTGGTTAAGGCATTGATAAGGAACTATAATGTCATATCTTTCCTTTGTTTTGTTAATTTTGTTTGTGGATGAATAATAGGATTTTACGATATTCACCTTAAATCTATCTCTTAGCTTATTTGGTTTAAATCTAGAATTATCATTAGAAATTGTCTTGATTGCTGTTTGTTTTGCAGGGAGATTTACGAGCCTTCTTGAAGAGAAAAGGAGCCTTGAAACCAATGACAGCTCTGAGATTTGCACTTGATATTGCAAGGTTTGTTATTGTACTGGGAAATTAATATTCTTGAATACACGTTGACAAATGGCTATTTTCCTAGTCATAAATGGACAGTTTTTTTGTCAAATGTCATTTTAGAGTTACTGCTAATTGTACATATCTGTTGCACAATATCCGGTCTTTGTGAAGAATATGAATAGGGAAATCTAAAAGCTGCAAAATGATTATACATTTTAGTGCAGGGAAAAAAATTAGTATTTAAACTTAAGACTGTGCTTGCTGTCTTAGATGATTGTGGTTGAGATGATCACTACAAAGCTTATGTTTAGAGTTAAGTGAGAAATAAAACTGATTAATGCATGAAACATTCTTTTGCTGGCTGATAGTCTCTTCCTCGTGAAATCGAATATTAACTTATCTTCTATAATCTTTTGCAGGGGAATGAATTATTTACATGAGAACAAACCGGCACCAATAATTCACCGTGATCTTGAGCCTTCGTAAGTTTTCTTGTTTAGATGGGTTTTCTTTTCCTAACAAAATTTAGATCTGGAGCAAAATTAGCTTTAGGCTACTGTAAAGACGTTTTGTCCCCTTGAATTTTCTGAAATGGTTAGAACTTTTTATGTGCTTACAATTGAAATAACAGAAACATTTTGAGGGATGATTCGGGACATCTGAAAGTTGCAGATTTTGGAGTTAGCAAGCTGCTAACCGTTAAAGAAGATAAACCTCTAACTTGTCTAGACACATCTTGTGAGTTCTCTTTCTATTTGGTTCTGTTTATCCTCAATTTTTTCTATTTTACAAATTCAAGCTGTCATTTTTTTTACCTTTATTTTTTTGCTGTAAGATGAAACATATTTGATCTTATTGATACAGGCCGATATGTTGCTCCAGAGGTGTTCAAGAATGATGATTATGATACCAAAGTAGACGTGTTTTCATTTGCTCTGATCTTACAGGAGGTAAATTATTTCGGGTTTTTGATAATATGATCAGCGTGATTCATAGTCAAATGCCTTGATGATTATTGAGAAGAATATTTATGAAAAAGATATTTGTTTTACACGGTGTTAAGGAGGGGGAAAACAGATATTATGATAATTTTACCAGTTTTTACAGTTCTTAAACCATGGTTAAGAAATATTTTAATTTTGCAAGTTGTTTGTACTCATTCAATGAGTGGTAGTTGAGACATTGCAGGAAATCTTGAATGATAGCAAATATTTTGGCATATATGTGTGTGTGTGTGTGTGTGTGTGTGTGTGTGTGTGTGTGTGTGTGTGTGTGCATGCGCGAATGTATAACCTGAATATTTTAACATTATTTAAAATGTCAATTACGAGTCTAGCTTTTCTGAGTAGTTGGGGCTTTTCATTGCTCTACCTTACCTGAAAAATATGAAGCCGGGCAATTGTCTTTTTCTTTCTCCTCTAAATTAAATATTATATACATTAGGGTTTTACATTTGTAAATGATTACCCGGGCATTAAAAGTTTGTTTCTATTTCCACTTCTCCCCATAAGACGATGGAAGGCACAATGGGGTTTCTGCTTGTCTGCCCTGCTTGATCCCCTTTCTTGTGATGCCTGTTGTGCTGTTTTTAATTTAGTTTTTCTTTTTATTCTTCTTTTTGTTCTATACCAAGTCTAATGATTGTAACATCCTTAATAAGTGATTTTATTGTGCTATTCTGTAGATGATTGAAGGCTACCCACCATTTTCTGCTAAGCAAGACAAAGAAGTTCCTAAGGTATATGCAGCAAGGGAGCGTCCACCTTTCAAAGCTCCAGCTAAGCATTACGCCCATGGGCTCAAAGAGTGAGTACTACATTTTGGCTTCAATAATAATTATAGTAATTTTGCTTCTTTCTTTTAGTTTGTCATCAAGCTTAATTCTTAAGTTTTAGTTCAGGAGATGCACTCATGGTACCTGAGGCATACCGACATGCATGTATACATCTAAAATGAATTAATAATCCCGTATTCTCTTCTGCAAGGCATCTGGTAATCTTTTGAAGAAATTTTAATTCTATGAATTAGCATGTAGCATATTAGACATTGCATCTCTCTGTCAGGGCGGTATATGCATCTAGGGGCCAGACATATATATATATATATATATATTATATGTATATATAGAAGATATGCTAATATTATCCTTCTAATTCCAGGTTAATTGAGGAATGTTGGAATGAAAAACCTGCCAAGCGACCTACATTCAGACAGATTATAACCAGACTTGAATCTATTCACAACAGTTTCAGTCATAGAAAGCGTTGGAAGGTATCTTCTCTCTTTCTCCAAAGCCTGACTCTGTCATTCTCTCACGCACATGTTTCCATCGAAGGTTCTCATATTTGAAGCTTAGTATCAAACAAAAAGGCACGTAGCTATTGAAATTTTGTGAGGCAATCAGCTTCTTCTTAATACATTCTGATCCCTAGTGAAAGGTCAGAAGTGATGAAAATAAGGGTGTTATATTGAGTTGCCAAATTTCCTGTTATTGAATGGCCAGCAAAATAGGCCATTAGTCCAGACCTCCCTCGTGATGTTGGTTCACGGCTAGCAAACAGTATCCTTTCGCCTTGTTTGTCAAGTAGCAGTATCAGTCATATTTTTGGTTGGCTAGAATGGATGGCTAGTCATCTCTTAATTTGGTTTAGTGTCCGAGTCCCTTTCAAAATGTAGCATCTTGGTGCATTTTTAACTAAGGTTGGTTGCTTGCAAAATGTACAGGTTAGACCACTAAAATGCTTTCAGAATCTGGAGGCAATGCTGAAGAAAGATCATTCTAGTCCAAGCAGCCCTAGCAGTTCATCTCGATCTACTAACAGCATATGAATGAATGGCTGGTGTTTTATCTTCCAAAGCTTATAATTCTGCAAAATTTATTCAGTTTATTGGCTAAAAGATTGAGCGTATAACCAGGAGCATACTTGAAAAAAAAAAATGTTTGATGTCTTTAAGATTTGTTCTCCCTTCTGCCTTGTGGGCTGAGAACTACATTTTGTTCCACTCCATTTGTTTGTAACTTGTACCGTACATTATGTATGCTATCATAAGCTGCATAAAAGAAAAGCATGTTATCATAATCAGCAAGGGGAACTATTACAAGAACAACGTATTTGGACCATATGAATTGGAATTGGAATTGGAATTGGGGAAAACGGTTTTGCTAAAGAAAGTCAAATCAAGCAAAGATATTTTAATTATTATGTGATGATGTCTGTCTGAATTGGATTGATTGTACTTTTCTAAGATTATTGAGGAGAAAGCTTGTTTTTGTTTTATTTATGAGATTAAAATAGCACGATTTTGTTTTATGTACTAGATTTAATTAACCTCTATTTTGTTCGTATAAAGAGCTAGTAGTGAATTAGTATTAGTTTAGCATTACTTTTGAGAAGGGTTAGTTTTAGAAAAGTATTTTTAGAAATAAAATATTTATTTTAGACATGATGTTATAAAGTAACAAATATATATTTAAATAAAATTTAAATTAGTTAATATTATAATATTTTAATAAAAATATGGAAAATAATTTATTATAATTTATTATTAATATTTTAATATATGAAAAATAAATTTTAAATATTTTTTAAATAACTAATCAGAGAATGAAAAATAACATATGTTGGAGGGATGAAAATGTAATTAAATTATAAAAAGTGTTTTTAGGAGGAAAAACTTAAAAATTTTAAGTTCTCTTTTAAAAAATAATTTTTTTTTTCAAAAGTTGCTTGTTTATCTGCGTAACTAAATTTTTGCCTCACTGTCCAATAAAATTACGAGAAATTACAAGCTCTTCTGTAATTTGCTTAAAGAAATACAACTTTGACTCAAAAGTAAAAATGTGATAGATGGTACCACATCATTTCTACAGATTATTGCAAAAAACCTACCCCACAAACAATTGAAGAGCAACACAAGACTAGTAGTGACTAGGCATAATATTTTGTGGTTATAGGCAAAGGCAAGTTCTAAGGGAAGGGAGCTCTCAACTTCATTTCAGTTTTCTCGATGTCAATGGCGAAACCCTTGGCATGCTGTTTCCAGTAATCAGCCTGTGGATTGATCCATTCAGGTTCTTCAATTTCCACCCTTGACTCCATAATTGCCTCGGTTGAGATGCTGTATTTGTCATCCCTCTTCTTCACCAGCTCTGGGTCGATTTTCCCCAGGTTCACCCCCTGTGGGGACATCATCAATGCTGGTGCTCCCAGTGGAAGTCTGTCACCTTCATCCCCACCCAACATCACTCATTTCGTGTCCATTTATCAAGTTATTATATATATTATCAATATCATACACATTTGATTAAATCCATCTATGCATCCAAACCAAAATCAAATCGAGTTTATATATGATAGACTCTAAATATAAACCTCAACTTACTCGAATACATCCCTATTAACCCATCACTACCCAAATCGTTTTAATATGGGTTGAATCACATTGAGTTGGTCCCATCCATGGATTAGATTAAACTATGATTTGATTTCATCCATTAATTTTGGGTCCATTGTTACATTTTATTAAAGTGTTAATTATCTCCCCATCTTCTTCTTCTTCTTCTTCTTTTTTTTTTTTTTAAATGTCCACTAACTGTGTTTCAGTTTATATTAAAATTGTTGCCAGCATATCCTCGTTCTATAGAATTTCAATTAAAAATATTAATATATATTCATATTTTTATTTTAAAATTATTTTATTTTTATAAACTTATTTTATTTAATATTTAATAATTTTAAAATTATATTTTTTTTTGCAAAACTTTAAATATATACCATTTATACTTTTATTTTTTAATATTTAAATTATAATATCATGTAAATGTGATATAAATTGTGGTATATATAAAATAATTCTAGATAAAAGTAAAATAAAATAATACTGGTAAATTATGGAACATATGTAACAAAATTATAAAAAATAGTAAATTTATAAAAAAATATAAGAATGGAAAATGGAAAAAAAATTACAATTATAAAAATCTAGAATATGTGAATAAATTATATTAAGATCTTCCTAAAATGTATAGTTTTTAAGCACCACATGTAAATATTCTCCTATAAAATAATAAAAAATACACTCATCTATATCTAATATCTTTTCCAACTTAAAATAATTAATTTTTTAAATTATAGACAAACATCTTTTCTTCTTTTACAAATTTTAATTATTTTATTTTTTTAGTAAGTTAATATTTTTATTTTTGTGCAATGACTTTAAAAAAAATTAGCAATTATCAAAATTTTATCATGAACTCCGAATTCAGAACCCAAAATTTGAACTCCTTAAACCTTAAAGTTTGAAATTCAAAATTTACATTCGTGATTTAAGATTTAAGGTTTGAGTTTAGATTTTGAATTTAAGTTTAAGGTTCTGGGATTACGGGTTTAGATTTAAGGATTTGGAATTTGGGATTATGAATTTGAGATTCTAAATTTAGGGGTTAAGATTTTAGATTTAAGATTTAGATAAAAAATTATTAAAATTATAGTTTGTTAGCATCCTAAAAACATCATCCATTCCCCTAGAATATATATTTCTAAAGTTCATAAAAAAATATTTAAAAATGTTCTCAAAATAATAATAATAAAAATTATTTAGATATTAAATAAAAAAATTGAGCAGTTCGACCGTTGACCGTTGGAGCCCAAAGTTGGTGTGCAAATTTTTTGGAAATAACGAACCAAACTCGGGTCTAAAGGGCGGCCATTGCAAGGAGTTGTAGGTACTATAAATTAACTTGTATATATACCTCTGTCAACCTGCCATGTGCACCAAAACTTGCCATAGGTTTTTGCCAGATTTTCCAATTCAGGTTTCCCTATCATTTCTGGTATTCTGGGATTAACCCAGAGCCCTGATTTTATCTGCGACAAATTCCACGCTTATCATCTTCATTTGTACTATAATTTACTACGTCTAAAAACACTAAGAAGAAAAGGGATAAAACAACAGAGACCTCATAAGCATGGGAATGCCAAAGCTTTTGCTCTTCTTGAGGCAGAGCTTCAAACAATCTATCGGATATTATATATTCAATTCCTGCATTGAAATGAAAAAGACAAAAACTTGTTAACATATTGTTTGATTGTCAACTATATTGGTAGAAGGAAACTGACCAATGAGGCGGGCGTTGGAGTCATCGGAATCATAAACAGGACACTGGAGAAAGTCCTGGTTGAGCCTGCTAATATAGTGGTGAGTCTCGATTTGACGGCACATATCATGGCTATACAAGGCAAAGGTGCAGACATGTTGGCTGATTTGTTTCACTGGGGTCAATGCCTGCAGCATTGATGCTCCCTTGTCGACCACATGCTGACCCATCGTCATGGGTTGCCCTGGTGGCGTTGCCTCCGCACCTTTAGCCGGTGTTGGAGCCGGGGACTTGTCACTGGAAGCCATTGAAAAGAACTTGTGGAGGGGGTATGGTTTGAAGATTGTTCTGAAAATTTAGGAGGTTATAAGGGAATCGAGAAAGCAGGTGGGGGGAACGTGGAGGGATATTTGGTGGCCACCTTGACGTGCATGGTGATGAGGTGGCTGACGGTGGCGAGATGTCTCGACAGGTGGGTGCTTGCGAGGGAAACTTGGGGCCGATCTTAAAAGTTCAGTAATGCCAAAATTTTCTCTGCCATCTTTTATGTCTCTTAAATTTGATGAAATCAGAAAGAAGAAATGAATACAAATTGCGTTTGGGGTTTTACTTTTATATCATGAAACAACATAATATGAAAATACAAATACAAATACATTTGGAACTCGATCTCTACATCTTGTCACCAACTTAATTGACATAAACATAAAGCGGAAATGGAATAAAATGAAGGTCTAGTCAACTTCTGTCTTGGGTCCATCTTAGTTCTTAGACCTGTACTTATAACGCCAAGAAACAAACAAATACACACAGAAATTGACCAAACTCAGCAAAGCAAGTAACAAGTAGAAGAGATTGAGATGATTCTTGTTAATATTGTTGCCAGCTAACCAACCCCCACTGTTTGTAATATGTTTTGTTGCACGATTCACTATCTGAACCAGAATGGTACTGAGGTAGTAGCCAAGTGCCATGGAAGTCCACAAGAAGCAAGTGGATACGGTTTTAAGTCCTTGAGGAGCTTCAGAATAGAAAAATTCAAGAAGACCCACATAGGTAAACATGTCTGCAATTCCAAAAATGAAGTACTGGAATGAGAGCCAGAAGACACTGATAGGCAATGGTTGGAGCACTGGTAAAGCATCCAGCATATTGTGGTCTCGAGCCACGGATTTGCGCTTCACTTCCATGATTGCAGCGGTAGCCATGGATATGGAGGAGAGGATGAGGCCAACTCCTATACGTTGAAGGTGAGTGATCCCGGTGACATTGCCAGTGACCTTACGGAGAAGGGGAACAGCAATTTGGTCATAGAAGGGAATTATGAAGATCAAGAAAACAACAGGAATGATTGGTAGAGAAGCTGGTGGGATGTGGAAAGAGCCAGCGATTGTTGTATCCATCGTAAGGCCCTGTTGGACTGAAAAGGTTTGTAGTTGAGCTAAGCAAAGGGTCATGATTATGGTACAAGCGAAAACTGGGGTCATTCCAAGTAAGATCTTCGCGTTTTCTACTTGGGTTACCCTGCATAGCTTCCATGGATTTGGTTTCTCAGATGCTGTTTTAATGGCTGCTTTATCCAGGAATCTGTAAACGTCTCTGTGAGGCAGGAAATCATCTTCCAAATCAGCTTCCTTGTCTTTGTCAATCTCATAAAGCTCCAGAGGGTTCTCAGGGAGGTTAAGATTTCTATTGCGGATTGCTGCAACAAAAACCTTCAAGCAAACCAAAAGCAAGTAAAGTTCTGTCCATGGGGAGATGAACTATATATGAATGAGAATTAACTGATGGAGTTTCATGCAAGCAAACCTGAATGAGTTCCAGAAGGACACTACTTCCTTGAGCCACATGTATCCTATACAATGGCCATCCCAATACAGCAACGATGAGAGCAAAGAACATGGCAATGGCAGAGACTCCGAATCCAACATCCCATCCTTTATGATCATCAAGCCAGACATAGAGCGTTAAACTAACTGCACCACCAATGCACAAGGCGAACAATAAACCGTTGAAGAAACTGGACATTGTCTTAGCTTCTCGAGGGTCTTTCTCATCGAATTGATCAGCTCCATGGGATGGTATTGAGGCTTTAATTCCCGCCATTCCCGCAGCAACCAAGTATAGAGCAACGTAGAGGAACACAGTATCACCACTTTCGAGTTTCTCGCATCGAGAAGTCGGATCGAAGACGTTACAAGGCGGTGGCCTGAGGCTCGAATAGTGAGCTTGCGCTGAGAGCAATGCCAGTCCCTAGATATAACGATCATTCAAAAAAAAAAAAAAAAAAAACACACACACACCATGAAACCAACAAGTTTGTCAGTTGCTTTATGAAGTTTCCAGTCTGCCATGAAATTAAGAACCATGAAATCTAGCTCTAGCAATAGCCTACCAGGAACTCGATGGATCCAGAAATGAGAATACTTTTAAATCTGCCAATATAAGTGTCTGCGAAGACAGCAAAGATAATGGAAAGGATATAACCAGTCCCCATGAAGTTGGTTAGAGCATTAGCTGCATCAGATACTTCGAAGTGCAAAATCCCATTGAAGTAAGTCGTCAGGTTGACGGCCAAATGAAGATTTGCCAAGTTCTCAAATGCAAACGCCACTGCAGAAAAACAACAAGTCCTATACATGTGAGTTTATAACCAAAAAATTCTTCTCCATTTTGCAATACAAAGGACGTATAGTAAAGCCTTCACTTACCTAGAACGAACAAAGCAGCTCTCAGTCCTCCATGCTTATTCTTCACAGCTGCTTCCCCCTTCCAATTCACCTTACCATCAACAAGCTCGAGTTTCTCCTACAACAAAAGCATGAAAATATTTTATTCCCTTCACTGGAAAATGAGTGAGCAAATGATGCCAAGAATATCAGAAAATATACCATTGCTACTTAATTAACTTGTAGGTTGGTCCTGTTTGCCTAGTGCAACAGATTAATCACCAATGGTAGGATAAGAAACGAGAAAGTTGTTTATATAAATTGGCTCAAAGAGAGTGACATTAATGGTGGACGAAGACAGTTCATAGACCACAACACAATGCAGCTGGATATTGCCGACTTAAGTAGGAGATAGTTCCCCTAGCAACTTGGAATTAAGCATGCATGGAAATAACGTAGTGACACACGAAATTCTAATAGTCAGAAGTACTGTTGGAAGTGATTTTGAAATCGGTACATATAACAAAGTAATGGAACAAAAATAAGCAGAAGGAATTTTAGGTTACCTCAAATGAATCAAAATATCGGAATCTGTTTGAACGTCGCCCACAAAGCTGTCAGCACCCTATGAAAATAATACAAATATTTTTATAATACCAAATGTCTCTTTTGTGTGAAACTTGAGGGCATTAGTTAATGACTTAATATTACATTGTTCCCCGATGTGGGTCCGGTGATGATTCATGTAAGAAAGCATTGTTTTTGTTGGGGAGGAAAACCCAAACTGAAAGCTGACAGAACTCACAGGAAGCATCGGTTCGCGTTGAATATTAGGATCTGGATTGATAGGTAAGATGTGACATCAAGTGTTGCTGACATGGTGTTACAGGAAAACCCTTCTTTTTGTCTTGACGCTCGCCAATTACTGTCTAATGGGTCTGCCTTTTCTCTTTATCACTCAGATTTTTCGAGTCCTGGACAATTATGGCGGCTTTGACTGTTTCAAAACATTTCCTTTTAATTATATTGGTTCCAGCTAAATTTGGAGTGAGTAAAATTGATTTAATTTTTATTGTGTAATTATTCGGAAGGCAATAAAATGTTTTTATTTCACATACAGATTAAAATTATAAGATATGTATTATTTAATTTCTTAAATATAACTTAACCACAAATCAATTGTTTTGGGTAGAGGAACACATTATGAAAAATTTTAAATGTTTGATCAATTTTTACTTGGAAAATTTAATATAAGCATTCAAATATATCATCATCAAGAAATTTATAATAACCAAGTTTATTAAAATATACAATACCCTATATATACAAACACTTTACGATAACTAAGTTAATTAAATTATACAATACCCTATACATGCAAACACATTAATAATTAGAAAACATAAAAATATTAACTAAATTCAATAAATGAAAAATTGTGGAAAAAAATGATGAAATTGAAATAAATTTTAAGCTTAAAGGACCTAAATTGAAGATATGCTAAATTTAAAAAAAAAAAAAAACTCAACATTATTGACATTTTAGCTCCATAAAAAGTTAACTGTTATAATTTTATATATTTAATTTTTTATTATTGCAACCTTTACAAATCAGTCAGACATGAATTAAACAAAAACCTCTACAAATCTACAGCATACCCAACACCATATTTTTTCCATTAAATTCTTGCAGATAACTGTTGAAGTGCGCTGATCTTCATTCAGACTTTTCTAAAACGAACATGATGGGTGAGTTTTCCATTTCTTTTTTGTTGTTGAAATCTTTCATTTGATTTCTTTGTAAATATGTTGCATGTGAAAATAAAAATAAAAAGTTTGTGTTTGAAAACACTATGCTCCTTTTGATCGACTTAAGTATGTGGTTTTACTTCATAAGTTGGTATTACATAATTTACAAATAATTATTTATTTGATAGAGGTGTAAATTAATGTCACATTGCTTTAATGTGTAGGTTGAATGGTATGTATCACTGACGTAGAGGTGGTATTTATTTAATATAGAAATTTAATAATATGATTCTAATTTCTTTTTCCAATTATACCCTCATATAATTAAATAAATTACATATATTATTCTTATTTAGATTTTGAATACTGGGTAAAAATTTCTACTCACTTTTTAGCTGCTCTTCTTTTGATCCAAGATAAAGTAAGAAATCTAAAAGTCATTTCTTTATTTTATTTTATTTATGTATATGAAATATTTTTTTTTTTTTGAAAAAAACTCATTTGTAGCTTGAGATGTTTCTAGAACCTATGTTTAATTTTTATCTTTATACTGATCATAGAGATAAGTCAGTAGCACTGGAGTAATTCCCACACTTGAACTGAAATTTTGCATATTGATATAATGCCTCTATCTGATTCGAGCCTATTAGTTAAAGAAAATTTTCTCTTCTTAATTTTAAAATTAAAAGAAAGAAATTTATGACTCTAAATCCAATAAAACAAAATGTCTAGAAATAACAACAAAGAGAATGCTAGAATATTAACCACATAAAGCATAAGGCTTTATTTCTACTTCAAAACCAATGTATTTGAGTGCTGATGACGGAATGTATAAACTTTTCTATCATATTTTACCAATTGCTTACATGAATCTTATGAAGAATTGGATAATTGTGTGGTGGTTTTATTTGGGGTGTAGGTTTTATGTTTTTTTTAGTGATTATGTGAAATATACAATTTTATAAATAAAATATTTCATGTTCTAATTAATTCTTAAAATTTTCTGTTGAATGCTATTCAGTTTGTCATGATAGAAAGATTGCAATTGGTTCCTATTATTAATTTTCACTATTGTTATTTGTGAGTTTTATTTTTTTTATGAGCTATATTGTTAGGTATAATTTGTGTTATTGATTTTAAAATTATTTTTATATACTGTTAAATAATTGTAGGTATTTCATAAAAAAATAATTTTTTTTAATATTAATATTCAGAGAAATATAAGTAAATATTTTAACTTGATTGGATCTAAGGATCCAAGAAGGAGGATTTTAAGTGTAGTGAGTCACTGGATTAAAATGGTGGCACTAGTAAATTGGTGCTTTGTTTACTTAATCATGGAGAAAAGTTTAATTTCTTATAGGTCAAAAATGACATCATAGTCTTTGGATTTTTTTTTTTTTTGTAAAACGAGATAGGATTAGAGCTTTTGTTTTTGGTGATGAGCAAACATGTATTGATGAATTAAGAATATCTAAAGTTTTCTTTTTTAAGTTGTGTGAATTGTTATAGAAAAATAGGGCTGATGTCACACTCGGAAATATTAAAAGTTTGACATAATTGAAATACTGAGTACTTAATTAGAGAATTTTCTATTTTATCAAGTTTTAGTGTACTTATGTGAACCTTGTGGGTCGGTTGGGTAATTAACTAGACTTTGAATTAGTTCTGTCAAATTAGAATTAAGAATCTTTATTAGTGGGAAACATTATGATTAAAGGTATTATAATACTGACTGTCTTGGGATTAAGGGAAGCGGTGATAAAAAGACTATATATAGGAAGGGTTCTTCATGTTGATATTCTTTTTTTTTTCTATCGTTATTCTATCTTCTTCTCTGTCACATTCTGTAAGAAAGGAAATTAAGAAACGGGTTGCATGTAAGGAAGAATTTAAGGTGTTGGCATAAACATTTGAGAACTTAGCAAGCCGATAATCTTTCTAACTCTTACATACCTTTTGATTTAAGAAAAAGGAAGGAAGGTTTGGGGATTTCAGTATAATTCATTTTGAACAACTATAATTCTTCTACATGCATATGGATTAAGATTTCTTATACATGTATATTTTCATTTTGATCTTTATATACTTGTTATATTTAGCCAACCAAGTAAGATGAGATTCAAGTGATAAAAGGAAGTCTAAGTAAGTGTTAGTTGTGTCAACCCATGTATTTTGCTGGTGAGTTTCTAAACTTAAACTTTTTGTGGTTGCTTATATATTCATCATTATTGTGTTTCGCTGTTGTGGTTGTCTTTATGTTCTACTGATGATGAGTTACTTTATTGTGGATAATCTATATAAAGTTTTGATTTTCAATTGAATGTTTGATTATACTTTTCAAATCACTGTTTGATAAACTTTTACTGGGAAAATAATTATTGATAAAGTTATCTTTGAAATGGTCCACTAGATGTTATGTTTGGTATGATGTGATGTATTATTAATGAAATGAACAATTGAATGTTGCTATATATCTGTTATAAATATGAAGGATATGTGAAGTATGAAGGGTTGTTTTGGCAGATGAAAGATGAAGAAATATCATATTGTGCACTCTATGCCACGTGTTATCTAGCTTTGCGGAGGTTCAGACAGATAGTACGGAGAATGTATATGCATGGTTTTCAGTTTTGTAGAGGTTCGGTTCGTTTGTACGGAGATATATGTGCAAATGAATATGATAACCCAATGTGAGTTCTATGTATGTACGAGACTCTACGGAGTCTAAGGCTTTAAGCCTCATATGTGTAAGCAAGTCCCTGGCCATGGCATATGAAAGTTATGAAGGATATGAAGGCCTACCGAACTTATTTGATAAAAACTAAGTTTTATGTCAAAGTTAAATGTGAAATTTCGCCAAATAAAGTCTGTTACAAAGGCCGTTTGTACGAATTTGATATGATTGCGAAGTTCTTCTATGAATATGCATATTTAAATATGTTTTAACTTTGAAGTTCTTTCTATGATTTCACATGATTGAGTCTGCCATATTGCGAATCTTCATCTATGAATACATATGTATGAGCCATTGTACCCATGAATCTTCTTAGGAGTCTGCATATAAGAGTTCGCATTTAGAATCTACATTAAAAAGTCTGTAGGATTGTTCGTCAAGATAATTCGAAATGACTTTCTTTCTCTCTCTCCTTTTGGTGGATTATATTAAGATTTTATACAACAAGTCTGTATGAAGACATTATATGCCTCATGATATTTAATAGGAGGAGTTATCATGCATATTGTATTGTGCCACTATGTGGCTTGTGCTGAAATACAAGCCATGGAAACAAAAATGTCTCACAAGTATAAGCTAAGAAAGAATCTTGGCGAATTTAAAAAACTGAAGTTCCTTATTTTAGAGCTCACTAAGTTCCTCATAAACTTACCATGTTTCTTTTCTTCATTTCAGGTAATACTAAGTTCGAGGAGAGTTAAGGAACTAAGCCAAAAGCAACAAGCCTTGTGTGTGCATGACATCTTTTGTTTTGTAACGTGTAGAAATCAAGTCATCACAGGTTTTTGTAATAACCCGTTTTTGGTCAAATCAGAACAGTGGTTTCGGAACCACAAATCTGAAGTCAAAATAAATATTTTATTATTATTTCAATGTTTACAACATGATAGTATGATAGTATAAAAATTTCGTTAAGAAATTTTACTATTTGAGTGCTCATTTCGATAAAAAGGACTAAATCGCATAAAGCATAAAAGTTGAGTTCTAATAGATAAAGGTGTCTAATAGCTATAGAGCTTTAAAGTAAAGGTCCTTATGTGGTAATTAGACCATTGACAATTATGGACATTATTTCTTTGATTTTAAATGTTTTAATAAAGGTTAAAATTGTAAATTAAAAGTTTAATGATAGAAAAATAAGTTAAACAAAGTTATCATCTGTGACAGCCTTAAAATGACCCTAGTCAGAATGTGGTTTCGGGACCACAAAACCGAGTCACAAAAATAATTTAATAATTATTTTGATGCCTATTGTATGTGCCAATTCATGTGTGACATCTTTGGTGCTTTAATTTAGTCTTATAATTATGAATTGCACTTAAAATGGCTTAATTGTGAACTTTGAAAGTATGCTAGATAAATGTGTGATGACTAATAAGTGCATGAAAGTGAAATGGTGGAGTTGCATGTCAATTTGACCATTATTTTGATAGTGGATGGTAATGATGAATCCTTTTGGCATTTTGTGTTTTGTATATTAGTTAAATAATAATAATTCAATTTTTTTTAAGGAAATGATATCATAAAATAGATATAATAAAATTAATTAATAATGAAATGGGTAAAAAGAACAAAGTTTCTTCATTTTGTTCTTCATTTGCCGATTTTTGGAAGAGGAAAGGGGGAGGAGAAGACTTGGTATTCGGCCATTGTAGTCCCTAAATTAAGATGAGTTTTTCATGAAAATTGTGATTTTGAGATGGATGCTAAGCTTCTAATATTACCCATGTAAGAATTTTTAAGTTTATGCCATCTTTGGCATTCGGCCATGGGAGTAAGGGTAGAAAAAAAATTGTGTTTTCTTTGATGTTTTTGTCAAATAATGGAATTTGGATGTTGTTTGAGCTAGATAGATGTTTCTTTATGAGGATTCATGGATAGATAGAATTGGTTTGTATGTTTTAGCTTTCTACTTCTAATTGCCGATTCTTAATTGGAGATTTTGGTCAAAGGTTGAAAAAAATTTTGCTATCTGGAATTGGTTACTTAGTGTCCTACTTAGCCATGATAGCAATTTTAGTTTGGCTATTGATTTTGGTATTCGGCCATTTACTTGAATTGCTCAAAAACATTGAAAATTTGAATTTGCTATTAGGGAATATATATATATATATATATATATATGTGTATGAGATTAATGGAATTACATGTTACTATAGGTGTGAAATTAAATAAGTTTTGCATTCGGTTATGTTTGGAAGTTTGTAAATTTTATAGAAATTCATGTTTGAATTTTAATTTAGCCTTGAATTTAAGTGAATGAGAGTATAATTTTTGAGTTTGTGCAAGTAGGGTGTTCGGCTATAAGGTCTAAAGCCACTTGGATTTTTGTGTTTTGATGTTTATTATATCAAAGGACTTAAAGCTTCATTAGGGCATGGTTAATGAATAAATTAATAGATAATTTTCAAATTTTCTAAGTGATTGAAATTTTATAAGTTAAAGTACTTGTTTATGTATGTGCATTTGTCGAATATAGATTTTGGGAGATGAAGACAAGCATTCGATTTTGGGATGTTTCATGTGTTTTAATTTTGAAAATTGATAATAGAGATAAATTGAGGGGTGTTTGATGGACTTTATAATGTCAAATATTTATGAACTTAAGCTTATAAGTTTAATTAGGTATTCGGTTGAGAAGTGACATATTTAGGTGGTGAATTAAAGTCAAGTATAATTCGGCTATAGTGTTCAAAATTGTCATTAAGTGTTAGTTATATGATAACCATGGATTTTGGTATTAGACATTTGTGATCTATGTTAAAATGTGAAAATGTACTTAATGACATTCGGCTAAAATAAAATTTATGCTTGATGCCTAGTTGTGCCTGGGATTTGATGATAGAAATGTAATGGAATATTGAATGCTTGATTAATCAATAAGTTTAGTAGTGACTTGTGATATATATGTGATTGGCCGAATGTGTGTGTGTGTGTGGCAAAAGATGTATATACGTGTTTCTTGTTTTGACTGAAAGTGTAATGATCAAGTGAGATATTTGAATAAAGATTAATATAATTAAATTGTTTAAATTAAGCTCAAGAGCATAGAGGGGCAATTTCGGATAAAGGGAAAGTGAAAGTAACGGAATAGCCGACTCGTTGTTGTCCAGTAAAGTTTGAGGTAAGTTTTGAGTAATTGGATTTGGTATTTAATTAAATATAACTAGATATATGTATGATAGATGAACTATGGCCTACAGTCTTTACCTTAATAAGGTTAATTGGAAGTTAAAGGTATGTAAATGATATGAGGCCGAATGGTTACTAGAAAATAAGCCGAGGAAGTAATATGAGTATATGATCATGTATATGGTTGCTTATTGAGATGGAAGCTTAGTGAATGAGGTATATGTATTTTAAATTCAAATGATGTCTATGACATGAGGTTAAGATGCATGTTATATGCTTATATTCAAATGAGGCAAGGGATTTACATATGTGATAATCAATGTGAAATGTTATTATATATGATTAAATGTACATGAAACTTAGAGATTATGTCCGGGTTAAGACCCGTTGGCTATGTGTGGAGATTATGTCCGGGTTAAGACCCGCTGGCTATGTGTGGAGATTATGTCCAGGTTAAGACCCACTGGCTTCGTGTGGAGATTTCATCCGGGCTAAAGGTCTCGCTGATGATTCGAGTAAAGTCTAAGACTAAAAGACTTCACAGTAACAATTGTTAATAAATACGTTCAATGCGTTAAGTTAAATAGGTATGTATCCTAAGCTTATATGTAAGCTTGATTTGGACTAAATCATAAGGATATTATGTGATGCATATGTGAGTAAGCAATAAGACTATTTATATGATTATAGTACATTTGGTCAATGTGAGAAGTTATGTGAAAATATCTAATTTACCTATGTTTATATGAGCTCACTTTCAAGTGAAAATCTATCTGTTTATATTGTGTTATAAGATGTGTATATTCGGCCAAGGGGTAATATACCTAAAAGAAGATTACAATGAAAATACGAATGACCAATTTATAATTGAATTTATCTGTTTACATTGCTTAAAACTTACTAAGAATAGAAATGCTTACTCTGTTTATTTTGTTTCCTCTGTTTATAGATCTCATTTTGAAGCTACTAACTCAGGGATTCAAGCTTAAATCACCTACACTATCGTCATTATTTTGGTACATTCGATAGTTATTTTGGAATAATGGCATGTATAGGCTAATCTCTCTTCTTTTGAATCGGATTACATTTTAAGTTGTAAATATCTTAGCCATGCGAAAATGGCTTGCTAAATCTTTAAGTTTGAGTATATGTGTTGATGAAATTTATGTGGCTTGTTATTTTGTAGCATAAGTTTTGGATAGTAACAAATGTGCAATGAGGTTCGAATATGGTTGATTTGCTATCTAAGAATTTGATTAGGCTTCTTTGTTAGTAGTCACATTGTGGAAATTTGGTAAATGCTTATAAAGTAAATTTAATGAGATATGATGTATTGATCGAACCTTTTTGCAAGTTGGTATATTCGGTTATAGAATTTTAAATTGAATCTATGCCTGATATGTATCTATGAACTCTTGTAAGTTTAATTTAGTTGAGTAATACCTCGAAACCCTATTCCGGTGACGGACAGAGGTATAGGGTGTTACATCATCTTTGTTTATTCATTCCACCATTGAAAATACAAAGAAAAAGAGAAGACGTGGAAGCTTTCTAGGGTTTGGTCACTTTATAGCTCAATTTGTAAGTGAATTTCATTTCGTTTTCAATGATTTCTATGTTTTTGAGATTGTTGCAGCTAGGTCTAGCTAGCCCAGGGACTAATTTGAGAGATTGTTAAAGTATTTGAGTTTTACCATTGTTGAATACATATGAGTTTTAGTGTTTGATGGATAAAAATGAAAGTTTAGTGAAAGTTATACAAGTTTTGTAAAATGATTTTTGGTAAAAATGCAAATTAGGGATTAAATTGAGAAATGTGTTAAACCCATGGTTAAAAGTGTGACTAAATGAAAAATATGGGTTGCTATGGCAATAAAGAGAATTCAGCTAGCATGGGTTAGGATAAAATTTCATGAATTTGTATTTTTATGTGATAAGGATTAAATTGAAAAGAAGTTAAAAGTTTAGGGGCAAAAGCGTAATTATACCAAAATACGTAATGTGAGCTTAATTGAATAGATTGATAATTAAATGAGCTAAATTTGATTATATATAGATCAAGAAAAATAAAGATCGGAATTAGATCGGGGAAAGGTAAGGTTGACGAATAGTCGATAGTATTTATCCGAGCTACTTCGAGGTAAGTTCGTATAATTAGAATTGAGTATTTACATATGTATTTAATTGATATGTATGTTTGTGAATTGAGAAAATAAATGACTTAATCATTGAATGCCTAAATGATGAAGTTTGAATAATACCGAGCCCTATTTGAACCTTAGGAATTCGTAGGATACAAGTGACATGTCACTAGGGTTACCGATTTGGTTGAGATACTACATGTGTTGCGGACTCAACACAGCTCATATGAGCTTACCGATATTCAGCTCGTAAGTGCTTAGTGTTTCTCAGCTTATTAGAGCTTACTGTTATCCTAGCTTAGGAGGAGCTTACTGTTATAGCTCAAAAGAGCATATATGTAAAGGAATTGACGGATTACCGATTAGTACACTTCAGGTGTACCACCTGTGATCTATCGATAGTTTAAGTGGTTCAACTGGCATAAATCTGTTATGGATTATATGAGTTGCGATGAACTAGCATAAAAGTTATATGAATTATATGTAATGGATGTTATATGAAGTATTGAAGTATGAAAAGAATGATATGAGTATATGAAGCTTGAATGATTATTGAATGCATTCATATTGATTTGATAAATGTATGTATGTTACTTGACTAACTGATAGATGAGTTTATTTGATAGACATTTGAGAAAGGAATTGAGATATACTATGTTAGTTTATTTAATTATGAATAAATGGTAAGTTTAATTCTATATTATACAGGCTTACTAAGCTTTAAAGCTTACTCTGTTTATTTTTCTATGTTTTATAATGTTTTGAAAGCTCGCTCGATTCAGAAGACTTCGGAGATAGCATCGCACTATCCAGCTGTCATTTGGTATTTCTGAACTTGTGAATTTCAGTTATATGGCATGTATAGGAGTTATGTAATATGGCCTATAAGTGTTAGTGATGTATTTAGCCAAATGAATTGGCTTGTAAATGGTTAATGTTTTGATTTTGTATATAGCCATGTGATGTGGTTCATTTAGGTATGCTTAATGACGTATATATATGTGCATTTGGTTGAATTGTAAGAATGAGATGGTATGCTATAAATAGGTAAATTATGCATGATTGAAAGTATCCAAATGGGTAAATTATTGAAAGTGAAATTGGCATGTGGTTGAATAGTCATTGTGATGTTAGTTTGCACATAAGTTAATCGTCTGATATTGCTTGCTATAGGTTTGAATTTTGGTTGATTAAATGCCTATTTAGATTGTGGTTATTTGCTCTTGAATGGTATAGGTTGGCAAATGTGGCTTGTAAACTAGCCTATTTTCATCCACACGGGCAGAGACATGGGTGTGTGTCTCAGCCGTGTGTGACACATAGTTAGGTGACACGGCTGTGTGTCCTCTGTAGCATTTAATGAAAACAAGTCAGTGAGTTACATGGGTTGATCACAAGGGCATGTGGTTGGCCGTGTGACCTGTAACACCCCAAACCTGAGCCAGACATTATGATCGTATTTGGTAGTGTCACATTGACGTGTTTCGAAATCGTGTTTCACTTTCACTAGATTTGTTGGAAAACCTTTGTTCTTTAAGGTTTAAATAAAACATCATTCCCTTACCCTTGATTAATCAGATTATGAAAGTTGTTTGCTTTGGAAAAACATAATGATTGCGGAAGCTTTGTTTGAATTCTCGTTTGTTGTGAAAACGTGATTTTTGGAAAAACAGATATCTTTCGTAAAACGCGTCCTAGAGTTAACAGATTTTAAATAAAATAAATAAATCCAATATTTAAGAAAAATTAAATAGCGGCCTTATTAAAACCCAAAATAAAAACCATAATTAAAGTAAATAAAAATTGAAAACAATATAAAAGCAAAGTGTGGCCGCCTCCAAGTCCACGTAGCACCGAATTGCCTATGCCTCGGTATTACCTGTACGGTAAAATAAAAGGGCGAGTATACGAATACTCAGTGTGTATCCCCGGTAATAAAAATATAATAGAATCAGTCTGGGCTAGAGCCCATTACAGTAGCATATCACAATCAGTGGGCCTAAGCCCATAATAGTAACAGTATAACATGCAATCAGAATACTACCTAACCATCCGCTACACTCCATCTCCGTCCAACCCATCACTCCATGTAGGGGTCCCAACCCTACACTCCACAGTGTAGTACCGATGCGGCGCTATCGATAAAATGCAGCGGTGCTGCCAGAATAATGGCTATAAGCCAACAGAATAATGTAGCAAAGCTGCCAGAACAGTACTCTTCCTCCAATTACATATACCCCATCCCCCATGCAATGCAACATATTAAATGACATGCTATCATGATACAGATAACTCATACAAAGCATTTCATAATATATAAATTTAATCAGAAAACATACAGAGTCAAAACAGTCGTTTTGACCCTAGAGGGTATTTTGGTCATTTTGCCCCTTAGGGGCATTTCCGTCATTTGCTAGTGTAGACCTACATGTGTGAAGGACTATTAGTAGGCCCATGGTCGTCTAGCAACACATACAGCCAAACAGTCTGGAGATTCAAAAATGGTCTAAAGCCCATCTAGTGGGCCAACGGGCCCATTGGGCCCATTTGGCCCGTTTTGGCCCAACTCATGAAATCGGTCATGAAAGCCATTTTCTGATGTAGGGCCACAATCTGTGGCCTCAATCAAACACATGAATATTCACACACCCATGTGGCCAACACTCGATTCGTCGGCTTTTTGGCACTTGCCGCTTCAGCATTTCGCCTTTGTATCCAAAAAGTACGATAACACACCTGTTTGCAAATCGCGAGATTAATCCCCTCGAATCAAACCTAAAAAGCCCAACCAAAAACCTTGTTAGTCAGTTGCCATTTAGGGTCAACCTCTTACCACACTAACCAAAATACACACCACCTCACCTTGTGTGCACGAACGTTTTGAAAACTCCCAAATCTATTTACTAAAAACAATATCACCTCTTGACCGAATAACTGAAACAACATATATCTTATTAGCCACGATCATCTATGAGAATATGTCTTAAAATCTCAAAACAATGATCATAAAACATTCGGCCAAACACTACTTACCCCAAAAATAGTCGTTTGCCGAATAAAGAATCCTGAATCCTTAGAGTACTTTTCACCCATCTAAACTTGAAACCCCACGAACGACATCATAAACAAGAGAGCAAGTGTCAGTACTTAGAGACTAAACATACGATTTCCATTAAAGAAGCAATTAGGAGGAAATAACAACCCTCAAACTGAAAGATTACCTTCAACAACAATCGGCAGGAAAAATGGATAGAATGGATTCGGCAAGAGCAACTTGATATTCTCAGCTAAGCACCAAAATAAAAAAATATTGAGAGGGAGAAAGAGAGTAAGAGAAGTCAACCAACAAAAGAATGGATGTAACTTAAAAATGTGGTCAATTGACTTAGAGAGAAATGAACAAGAGACAAGAGACAAGGAATAATGGCTCGGTTAATAAAGGAGAAGAGAAAAGAGTAAAGATAGTTGATGAAGACTATGGCCAAAGGTGCATTCGGCTTTAGTCAATTCAAAAGAGAAGAAAGGAACAAAAAAAAAAAATGGTTGAACAAAGAGAATGATTCCTTTCAGTCAATGCTAAGAAACAAAAAGGAATGTAATCTTCTATCCCACAAAATGCTGAAATATACTAGCCTAAGCACATAAACTAGGAAAGAAAATCACCTTTGACTGAAGAGACCAATAAGTCCCATATTCGGTCGATTCTTTCCACAAATGAGCCTTAAATGGCCGCATGAAATTAGCTAGTCAACCATCCAAAACTTCAAATAAAATAAAAAGGGTAAAAAAAAATTCCCACCGCTTGGTTTGATCACCTACAGCAGCCTTCCTTCAATAACCCACCGCTTGACTGATTCATCCTGCAGCTAAGGGGAGTTTTGGTCAAACTCAACATCCATCCCACGTGAGTAGCAAAAATGTAATCTCCCATGCGCAGGGTGAAGTTTGAACCTGCGACCTCCAATAACCACCCTTACACACGCACACACACCTTGCCACGGAACCGAATCTGCTTTCATGTCAATAACCACATGTAATAACTTATAAACCTTTCATCCAGTGTGCCGTGCTTTCTAAAAAAAATAATGTTTTTCCCTTATGCAGTCTCGAACCCCCGACCCAAGTACATTATACTTGCCTCCTTGCCAACTTACCAACGCCCTTTTCATGACATGCTATAGCCGAAATAAAATGAAAGGCCTACTAACTGCGCTTATATCTTCTTAAGCCAAAACAATAAAATTTTTCCAAAACCCAGGTTCACTCACAGAACCCTTTAAACACTCGAACCCACTCTTAAATCACTTAATTAACATCCCCAAACATAAAATCAAAGCAAGACAAACAAAATTACAAAATCCAAAAATTTATGGTGTTACAACTCTACTTTCCTTAAAGAAATTTCGGCCTCAAAATTTTACCTGCTAGAAAAGGTGTGGGTATTGTTGCCGTATCACCTCCTCAGGTTCCCACGTGGCTTCTTCGGAACTATAATTATGCCAAAGCACCCTAACCAGTGGAACTGACTTTGTTCTCAACACTTTCACATTACAGTCTAAAATTTGAACTGGTTCTTCCTCCAAGGTTAAGTTAGCCTAACTTCAATTTCTTCAACTGGTACAATATGAGTAGGATCAGAATGATAACGTCTCAACATAGAAATATGAAACACATCATGGATTCTGTCCAACTCCAGAGGCAATTCTAGTTGATAGGCAATCGGCCGAATGCGTTTCAGTATTCGATAAGGTCTAATGAACCTAGGGCTTAACTTACCCTTACATCCAAACCTTAATATCTTCTTCCACGGAGAGGCCTTAAGAAAGACTAAGTCCCCCACAGAATATGCAATCTCACGACGCTTAAGATCTGCATAAGACTTTTGTCTGTCAGAAGCTTCTTAAACTGGACTCGAATCAATTTCACCTTCTCTTCAGTATCAGATACCAACTCAGGTCCTAATATTCACCACTCACCAAGTTCAGTCCAACACGTAGGAGTGCAGCACCTACGACCATACAACGCCTCGTACGGTGCCATCTGAATGCTGGATTGATAGCTATTGTTGTAAGCGAACTCTGCCAATGGCAAGTAGTCCTCCTAGCTACCCTTGAAGTCAATAATACAACCCCTCAGCATATCTTCCAAGATTTGAATTACCCTCTCTGACTGCCCATCCCTCTGAGGGTGAAATGCAATACTAAAGTCCAACATTGTGCCCAGTGCTTCATGCAACTTCTTCCAGAATCTCGACGTAAAACGTGGATCTCTGTTAGATATGATAGACACTGGTACCCCATGCAACCTCACAATTTCTGCCATATACAACTTAGCCAATTTCTGCAGTGAATCTATTCTAACTGGTATAAAATATCCACTACCACCCATACTGAGTCTTTCTTAGTAGGCGTTAAGGGCAGCCCACTGACAAAGTCCATGGTCACTCTTTCCCACTTCCAAAGAGGAATTTTCACCGGTTGCAATAGTCTCGAAGGCAGTTGATGCTCAGCTTTAACCTCCTGGCAAGTCAGACACTTACCTACAAACTCAGTAACTTCACGCTTAAGTCCTAGCCACCAATACAATTCTCGCAAGTCTTGGTACATCTTGTTCCCACCAGGATGCATAGCATATGGACTACTATGCGCCTCTTATAGTAAGGACTACCTTAGTTCCGTGTCCTTCGGAATACAAATTCTGCCACGAAAACATAATACCCCTTCCTTATTCAACTCAAAATCAGACTTCTCCCTACTTCCAATCTATCGAAAACGAGGAATCAATGACTCATCTACCAGTTGCTTATCTTTAATCTTTTTAGTCCACACCGGTCTAACTTGCAGTTCTGCCAATATTCCACCATCATCGAACAAACTTAGGTGTGCAAACATTGCTCTCAATTCAGACATAGCCCTACGGCTTAGTGCGTCAGCTACTACGTTAGCCTTGCTAGGGTGGTATTCGATTGAGCAATATAATCCTTCAGTAACTCTATCCACCTTTGCTGTCTCAGATTAAGCTCCTTCTGAGTGAGAAGGTATTTGAGGCTTTTGTGATCCGTGTAAATGATACACTTCTCACCATATAAGTAGTGCCTATAGATTTTAGGTGAAAACACCACCACTGCCAACTCCAGATCATGAGTGGGGTAGTTCGCCTCATGGTTTTTAAGTTAACGAGATGTATACGCAACTACCTTTCCCTCTTGCATCAACACACAACATAACCCAACGTGTGATGCATCACTATAGACAGTGAAGTCTTTTCCAGTCTCTAGCTGAATCAGAATATGAGTTTCGGTTAGGATCTTCTTCAACTTTTCAAAACTTTCCTACTGCTTCTCCGTCCACACAAACGGTACTCCCTTATGCAAAAGTTTGGTTAAATGTGCAGCTATCAATGAAAACCCCTCCATGAACCGTCTATAGTACCCTGCTAGACCCAGAAAACTCCGTATCTCAGATACACTTTTGGGTTGCTTCCAATCCAAAACAACCTCGATTTTTTGTGGATCAACTCTAATTCATTCGGCAAAAACCACGTGTCTCAAAAATGTCACTTCACGCAGCCAAAACTCACACTTGCTGAATTTAGCGTATAACTGCTTTTCCCTTAATATCCGCAGAACTACCTGAAGATGCTCCTCATGCTCTTCTTCAGTTTTTGAGTGTACTAGAATGTCATTTATGAAAACCACCATGAACTGGTCCAGGTAAGGTTGAAAGGCAAGGTTCATTAAGTCCATGAAAGCGGCCAGCGTATTTGTTAGCCCAAACGGCGTAACCAAAAACTCATAACGGCCATAGCGTGTTCTAAAAGCTATTTTGTACACATCTACCTGCTTCACCCTCAACTGATGATAACCCGATTGAAGATCTATTTTGGAGAACACCACAGCCCCTCGAAGTTGGTCAAAGAGATCATCAATCCTTGGTAACGGATACTTGTTCTTGATGGTTAACTTGTTCAATTACCGATAGTCTATACACATGCACATAGTTCCATCCTTTTTCTTAACGAACAAGACCGGTGCTCCCCATGGAGACACACTAGGTCATATAAATCCTTTATCCAATAATTCCTAAATTTGAGCCTTGAGTTCAACCAACTCCTTTGGTGCCATTCTATATGGGGCAATGGATACCGGAGCTGTACCCGGCAACAATTCTATTATGAATTCCACTTTGCAGTTCGACAGTAACCTCGGTAGTTCATCAGGAAATACATCAAAAAAATTTTTAATCGCCCTTATCTCCTTAACAGATAAATCCTTAGACTCTGAATCACTGAAAGACGCTAAATATGCTTCGCATCCTCTTTGTATCAATTTCTCAGCTCTCAAAGTGGAAATCACATTGCACATATAGTCACGACATTCACCAATGACCACCACTTCAATTCCATTAGATGTCTTTCAAACCACCCGCTTAGTAGCACAATCTAAAATCACCTGATGCTGCACTAACCAATCTATTCCTAAAATTAGATCAAATTCACCAAAGGGAAGTTCCATTAAATCCGCTAGAAAAGTTTCTCCCTGAACTTCTAAAGGTACCTCCTTAAACAATCTGCTTACTCTCATTGTCTGTCCTAAAAGGCTCAAAACAGTAATCTCCCTAGCAGTAGTTTCACACATCACAACCAACTTCTCAGATACAGTACATGCAATATATGAATGTGTGGACCCCACATTGATCAGAGCAGTATAAGATAAGCCATGAATGAGGAACGTACCAGTTATCACATCTGGTGCATCCCTGTCTTCGCGACGGTGTGCAGCATACACTAACGTTGGTTGCCTCACCTCTGCAGTAGTAGCACCTCTACCAGGAGCCCCACGATCGCGTCCCATACCATTCCCGCCTCTGGCCTGACCTCAACCTCTAGGCGGCTATTGACCACCCTTTAGTGGCTGCGTATTACCCACACCAGCTATTTGCATCTGCTCTGGCCTATGCGGACAATCTCTGGTACGGTGTTCTATGGATCCACATCTCAGGCAGGCTCCAGTCTTCTTCCAGCAATCTCCATAATGGCTTTTCCCACAAGTATCACAGGCTTGCAGTCCAGTATTAGCAGCAGGGGGCCCAACTCTAGCTGGCCCTCCTCACAGGCCTCTAAGCATAATTAGAGTGCCCTACACTTCTCTTTGATTTCCCTTTATCCATGTCACGATTCTGACATTCCGTCCATTTCACTTCCTCAACTATCTTGGCTTTATCCACTAACACAGTAAAGTTTCGCTCCTTTTGTGGAGCTATCAGTACACGGATGCTGTCCCTGGGGCTGTCCTCAAATCGTACGCAATGTTCATGCTCAGTAGCCACAATCCCATGGGCATAACGACTGAGTCGGAGAAATTTTGCCTCGTACTCAGATACTGACTTATCTCCCTATACCAAGTTTAGGAATTCTTTCCTACGATCGTCGACATAACTAGTACCCACATACTTCTTTTGAAACCCAGTCTTGAAAAACTCCCATGTCATCTACTCCAGCTGAGCTCCTTCCTTCATCGTGAGCTACAATTGGTAGGCTTCATCTCGCAGTAGAGAAACTGCACCTTTCAGCTTCTATTCAAGTGTGCAATCAAGGTCATCCATGATTCATTTTGTGGCTTCCAACCAATACTCGGCCACATTAGGGGCTACTCCAGCAATGCCCTTGAAAACCTCTGCCTCATTTGACCTTAGTCACTCAGTAACTGACCCTTGGCCCACAGCTCCGTTATTGGGTCCAGCGACCCTTTCTAGTATCTGCAGCATAGCTTGGGACAGGGCATTGTTCCCAGTCGCACGATTAAATGAACCATTCTCAGCTACTAGTGGAGCAGGTACTTCCCTAGCTTCCTCGTTTGGCACATGTCCTGATGTCGAGGACCAAGCCGCATTACTAGCACGGCCCCTCCCATGACCTCGAGTAGCTCCTCCTTCTCTGGCATATCGACTCGTATTATCTGATTTAAAAGTTTTATGCGTTAACTCATAGTTTCAGTAATTATTAAGAATGTCTTATGCAAACAGAAGTTTAAAGTTTGTTTTCGCGGATCAAGATCACACTACAGTTTTCAGTTTCCTATAGTCTCAGTCTAATTTATTTAAAGTGCTATAGCATAGTCTGAAGTTTTTAAAAATCTCAATATTCAATAAGTAAACAGATAACAGTGATTAGAACACTTACAGATTCGGCGCTAGAAACTTGGAGACAACACTTACAGTAGTAGAATTCAAATTTTCCCCAAATCCTTTAAAACAGTTTGTTGAATATTAAATTTCAAAGTATACCCAACTTTTAAAAACATTTTACAAAAATTCAAAATTTTTTGAAATCCCAATCTAAGCCGAGTTTTGCAACCGGGTTCTGATACCACTAAATGTAACATCCCAAACTCGGCCCAGACGTTATGGCCGTATTTGGTAGTGTCACATTGACGTATTTTGAAATCGTGTTTCACTTTAACTAGATTTGTTGGAAAACCTTTGTTCATTAAGGTTTAAAGAAAACATCATGCTATTAACCTTGATTAATCAGATTATGAAAGTTGTTTGCTTTGGAAAAACATAATGATTGCGGAAGCTTTGTTTGAATTCTCGTTTGTTGTAAAAACGTGATTTCTGGAAAAACAGACATCTTTCGTAAAACGCGCCCTGGAGCTAACAGATTTTAAATGAATCAAATAAACCCAATATTTAAGAAAAATTAAATAGAGGCCTTATTACAATCCAAAATAAAAACCATAATTAAAGTAAATAAAAACTAAAAATAATATAAAAGCAAAGTGTGGCTGCCTCCAAGTCCACGTTGCACCGAATCGCTTATGCCTCAGTATTACCTGTACGGTAAAATAAAAGGGTGAGTAGACGAATACTCAGTGTGTATCCATGGAAATAAAAATATAATAGAATTAGTCTGGGCTAGAGCCCATTACAGTAGCATATCACAATCAATAGGCCTAAGCCCATAACAGTAACAGTATAACATGCAATCAGAATCCTACCCAACCATCCACTACACTCTATCTCCGTCCAACCCATCACTCCATATGGGGATATAATCAACCTACCCAACCCTACACTCCACAGTGTAGTATCGATGCGGCACTACCGCTAAAATGCAATAGTGCTGCCAGAATAATAGGCTATAAGCCAACAGAATAATGCAGCGAAACGGCTAGAATAGTACACTTCCTCCAATTACATATACCCCATCCCCCATGCAATGCAACATATTAAATGACATGCTATCATGATACAGATAACTCATACAAGACATTTCATAATATATAAATTTAATTAGAAAACATACAGAGTCAAAACAGTCATTTTGCCCCTAGAGGGTATTCTGGTCATTTTGCCTCTTAGGGGTATTTTCTTCATTTGTCAGTGTGGACCTACGTGTGTGAAGGCCTATTAGTAGGCCCATGGTCGTCTAGCGACACATGCAGCCAAACAGTCTAGAGATTTAAAAACGGTCTAAAGCCCATCTAGCGGGCCCATTGGGCCTATTTGGCCCGTTTTGGCCCAACTCATGAAATCGCTTATGAAAGCCATTTTCTGATGTAGGGCCACAATCCGTGGCCTTAATCAAACACATGAATATTCGCACGTCCATGTGGCCAACACTCGATTTGTCGGCTTTTCGGCACTTGCTGCTTTGGTATTTTGCCTTTGTATCCAAAAAGTACGATAACACACCTGTTTGCAAATCGCGAGATTAATCCGCTCGAACCAAACCTAAAAAGCCCAACTAAAAACCTTGTTAGTCAGTCGCCATTTAGGGTCAACCTCTTACCATGCTAACCAAAATACACACCACCTCACCTTGTGCGCACGAACGTTTTGAAAACTCTCAAATCTATCTACTACAAACAATATCACCTCTTGACCGAATAACTGAAACAACATATATCTTATTAGCCACCATCATCTATGAGAATATGTCTTAAAATCTCAAAACAATGATCATAAAACATTCGGCCAAACACTACTTACCCCAAAAACAGTCATTTGTCGAATAAAGGATCTCGAATCCTTCAAAACTTTTCACCCTTCAAAACTTGAAACCCCATGAAGGACATCATAAAAAAGAGAGAAAGAGTCAGTATTTAGAGACTAAACATACGATTTCCATTAAAAAAGCAACTAGGAGGAAATAACAGCCCTCAAACCGAAAGATTACCTTCAACAACAATCGGCAGGAAAAATGGATAGAATGGATTTGGCAAGAGCAACTTGATATTCTCAGCTAAGCACCAAAATAAAAAATATTGAGATGGAGAAAGAGAGTAAGAGAAGTCAGCCAACAAAAGAATGGATGTAACTTAAAAATGTGGTCAAATGGCTTAGAGAGAAATGAACAAGAGACAAGAGACAAGGAATAATGGCTCGGTTAATGAAGGAGAAGAGAAAAGAGTAGAGATAGTTGACGAAGACTATGGCCAAAGGTGCATTCGGTTTTAGTCAATTCAAAAGAGAAGAAAGGAATAAAAAAATAGTTAAACAAAGAGAATGATTCCTTTCGGTCAATGTTAAGAAACAAAAAAGGAATGTAATTTTCTATCCTACAAAATGCCAAAATATCCTAGCCTAAGCACCTAAACTAGGCAAGAAAATCACCTTTGACCGAAGGGACCAATAAGTCCCACATTTGGCCGATTCTTTCCACAAATGAGCCCTTAAATGGTCGCATAAAATCAGCTATTCGACCATCCAAAACTTTAAATAAAATAAAAAAGGGTAAATAAAACATTCCCACCGCTTGGTTTGATCACCGACAGTAGCCTTCCTTCAATAACCCACCGCTTAACTGATTCATCCTGCAGCTAAGGGGAGTTTCAGTAAAACTCAACATCCATCCCACATGAGCAGCAAAAATGTAATCTCCCATGCGCAGGGTGAAGTTCAAACTTGTGACCTCCAATAACTTCCCTTACACACACACACCTTGCCACTGAACCAAGTCGACTTTCATGTCAATAACCTCATGCAATAACTTATAAACCTTCTGTCCAGTGTGCCGTGCTTTCTAAAAAAAATAATGTTTTTCCCTTATACAGTCTCGAACCCCCGACCCAAGTACATTATACTCGCCTCCTTGCCAACTTACCAACGCCATTTTCATGACATGCTGCAGCTGAAATAAAATAAAAGGCCTACTAACTGCGCCTATATCTTCTTAAGCCAAAACAATAAAATTTTTCCATGACCCAGGTTCACTCATAGAACCCTTTAAACACTCGAACCCACTCTTAAATCACTTAATTAACATCCCCAAACATAAAATCAAAGCAAGACAAACAAAATTACAAAATCCAAAAATTTAGAGTGTTACATGACCCAAGTCAGAGAGTTACACGGGGTAGGACACGGGTTGGAACACGGCTATGTGATCCCATTTCAAATGTCCACAAAACCAGTAACACGGGCATGTCTTGTGGCCATGTGAGACACACAGCTGCGTCACACGGGCCTATGTCATATGTTTTGTGAAAAATTTTCTAAATTTCCTAAAAGTTTCTTGTGTTATCAATTTTGTCCCCAACCATTTCTAATGTATGATTTGAGCCTCGTAGGCTTGTATTAGGGACAATATGATTGAATGTAAATAATTTTTATTTGGAAAGGAAAAAAATGTATGTGAAATGTATGATGGATTATGTTATATCTTTGGTAATGCTCTGTAACCCATACCGGCGACTGATACGGGTTAGAGGTGTTACAGTTTTAAATATCTATTTTGTGCTTATATTGGAACCTTTCAAATCAAGTTCAAATTGTAATTAGACCATTGTAAATTGTTGGATATATTATTATAAGAGATGAATTTTATCAGAAAGTTGTTCCATATATTATGTGTAACACTCCAAACACGGCCTAGACGTTATGGCCGAATTTGGCGATGTCCCATGGAATGGGATTTGAAATTGAAGCTGACAAGTTTGAAACCGTTTCAATTTAATATCTTTTATTTATCTCGAAAAAACACTTACTAGTTGATTTGTGTTAAAACGTGTCTTTTTAGCAGAAACTTTAGAAAACATTTTTATTTAAGGAAACCATTCGTTTTCAATAAAATCGACTTTTCATTGCAGTTGCGAGTGAGAAACTACTTAAGCATTTAAAACCCAGAAATAAGGAAAATAGTCCAAAAAGTCTGAAATTACATAAAATACCCCAAAAATAATAAAGCAAAAATAACATAAAATCAAAATTGAATTTAAGTCAGTTTAACAAACGTGTGGCCACCCCTTAGTCCTCCGCTGTACCGATCTATCTAAGTTTGAGGATTTCCTGTATATATTAAACAGAAGGGGTGAGTTTACATAAACTCAGTGTGTAATCCCCACAGAAAGCAAGCAAATAGTAAAACACAGTAAAGAGTCAAATGCAGTTTGGAGCCTAAGCCCATTATAGTTTCAGTACCAAATATGCATTAGGGCTTTAGCCCATCACAGTAACAGTTATGCATGCAGTAATCAGAAAATAGAATCCTACCCACCAGCCTCTATGCACCATCTCCGACCATCTCTACATTTCCTGTGGGGTTTAAAACACCCACTTAGCCCTACACTCCAAGCTGTACCGAATGCGGCACATAACAGTATATTGCAGTTGAGCTGCCAATTAATAAGCTTAAGAGCCTTTCAGTATATATTGTAGCTGAGCTGCCAGCCAATAGGCTTAAGATCCTTTCAGTACACTTCCTTCAAAAATCATCATCCCAACCTAATGCAATGCAACATACAGTATATGACATGCTATCACATGATTATCAATTATACATATAGTTTAGTATACATGCATATAATTATCATATTCAACCCATACATCATATGTTCAGTTCACACATTTAAGGGTCTAGGTAATGCTTACTAACCCCACAGTAGGTTCACAGTCGACTTGGGCTACTCGTGCAACCTTAGAAAACATTTCAGTTAAATGGGCTCACACGCCCATGTGGCTTGCCCATATGGGCCCACACGTTCGTGTGGACCACATGGCCCAATTTGGACTTGGCCATGTCGATCACACGGCCTGGCCTAGAATCCCACACACCCTTGTAGATTACCTATGTAGACCCACACGCCCATGTGGCCCACACGGCCCAATTCAGTCTAGCTCGTGTGTCGCACATGGCCTACTTGGCCATCACACGTCTGTGTCTTACGTATACGGCCTGGCCTCGTCGATCACACGCCTGTGTCCTAGCACACGACCTACCACACGAGCGACCACACGCCCATGTGGCATCAGTAGTAGGGTTTTTGGCTTTCGTTGAAACCCTATTTTTTTACTTTTTTAGGTACACACCTGTATCTTTTACGCTGCTAAAGCAACCACGAGCACTCCTGAACCTACAAACGATAATCCAAAGCCCAATTTTAGTCACTTGAATCGATACCAAACCAAATTGTTACGAACCGATAACCTAGATCTTACCGATAACCCCTACCTTTGAAAGAACACCTACAAATTAGCACCTCTTCAGCACCGATCGAGAATCCATATCTCCTTAATGAACTCCTATACACAAAATACACTTCCATTAACAATGATTCCAAAAATGCCCAAAATACCAAGAATTCACTTACCAAACTTGTGTGAGAACAATCAATATTTGTCACGACTTGAAATAGGGCCAAGTCAGAATAGTGGTTTCGTAACCATAAATTCAAGGTGTAAAATTTTGAATTGTGTGAATTTTTGATAATATCTGTTGGACTAATTATTGATGTGAAAATATTATTTGAAAATTTTATTGATTTAGTGTTCAATTGAATTAGTAGACTAAATTGCAAAGAGTGAGAAATGTGCTTATTAGATGAATAAAGGAGTTAATTGAATTATGGTATGAAATTAGAAGTGTTTATGAAGCAAATATACCATTAATAAGTGGTATGGACACAAAAAGGGCATTTCTAGAATCATTTGCTAGTAATAGCAATAAGGGCATTTTTGTCATTGAGGTTAAAAGACAAAACAAGATGAAATAAGTATTCATCTTCCTCATAAAAACACCCATGGCTGCCAAAATTCATTCTTCTCCATGGCTAGGGTTCCTTTGTTTTCTAAGCTCAATTGTAAGTGAAATCTTGCCCCGTTTTAAGTTATTTTCGTATTTTTATGATTATTTGAGCTTGGATTTCATGATTCTACCATTATTTTAAAGAGTTATTGGGGTTTAAAAATGTATCCATTTGTGATATGAGTGTATGTAGTTGATTAATGGTAGAAAATGAAGGCTTAAAGTGTTATATGCATGTTTTTGGAAATGAAATTGGATGAAATTGTATAAAAATAGACTAATTTGTAAAGGTTACAAATTGTTCCTAAATGTGTTAAATATTGACAAATTATGTGTCATAATTGTGAAAATGGGTTTCATAAGCCCATGGATTAAAGAAAATGAGCTTTTGTGCCCAAGGGACTAATTTGTAATTATTGAAAAGTTGTGAGGCAAATTTGGAAATTTACCCCAAATGTGAATTGTGTCTGTAATTGATTAGATTATTGATAAATTTTATTCTGTGTATTAATCTAGACCAAGAAAGGTGTGATAAAGCCCGAGAACGAGGAAAAGTGAAAGTTCTCGACTAATCTCGAGAATTAATACGTTGGCTATTCAGGTAAGTTGTATGTAAATTCTAGCATATTATGCTAAAAAGACAATTAATTATTCATAATTGTATGATTATATTGATACTTGATCTATGAAATGATTGAAAATTTAGTATACCTCTAAAATGGTGGAAATAAGGTATTTACTGTAAATTCCGATTGATCATTGAATATGCTTCTGGAATTACTGATATATATATCATCTGCAAATCTCGATTGAGCAAGTAGGAATAGACATAGATACGAGTGACATGTCACTAGAGGGTTCCTCTATTCTGTCTGATATAGTTACCCGGGTGCTGGGTGGTCTGGCATGTGTTGCAGACACCTGTTAGCTTATGTGAGCAGGCTTGTGGTTAACTTCTGTTACCAATTGTAGCTTTGGCTACCTCTTTGATTGTAGCTTCGGCTACTATACTGTTAGTAGCTTTGGCTACCTCATGGCTCTGCCATGTCTATTCTGCACTTATGTGCTAACCTCTGTATATCTGTTCATATTCTGAAATTGCTCAATGGGATTAGATTAACTGTACTGTAATGAAGTGGTTATACAGGTGAAATGAAATGGTACTATACACCGAGAATGATACGGTTAAGTAAGCATATGATTGGTATGTAAGATGTGTCCAAAGAGTAAGTTCAAGGTGTAATGATATGGGTTGATAATTACTACGTTGAAGTAAAGGATATATTGAAATTGTTTCACTGCTTTGAATTGTATATGACTTACTAAGCTATTGTAGCTTACCCCTTTCCTTTTCTCTCTTCCTCAGTGTATCAAGACGGTTGGATTGGGAGCCGAGTCATCGAAGTATGCTTCACACTGTCAAACTTCATTGATATATTATGTTTCTAAAGTGTAAAGTTTATGGCATGTATAGAAGAACTATAGATGAATAGCTATTTTATGAGCTTATAAGCTATTTGGTTCAAATGTAGTATTTAGAAGGGATAATGTTTGTAAAAGTAGACATTGGAGTAAGATGTTATTTGTATTGGTTGTAAATGGTATTATTTGTGTATTAGAGAGGTTAAGACTTGGCATATAGCCTGACACAACCTGCATAGCAAGGCACACGGGCGTGTGCCATGGCCGTGTGGGATTTGGTAGGTTGCTCCACGGGTAAAGGGCACGGGCGTGCCTAGGCCGTGGGCAATACATGGCCTAACCCTACAGGAGTGTCTTCAGACCGTGCCTCCCCTACACCTGAATAATTTATTTAGAATACCACATGGGCAGGGGACATGGCCGTGTGTCTCAGCCATGTATGGAGTACATGGCCTTCAAACGGTTGTGTGGAATGACCGTGACATATTGGACAGTTTCGTCCACGGTTGTTGAACACGGGCATGTAAAGACCATACAGTCTAATAACACAGCCGTGCTATTAGTCACACGGGCGTGTGCCGGTGTTTTAAAAACGAAAATTTTCTGAGTGTCTGGAATTATAGGATTTGAATCCGAATTGTCTGTAATGACCTACTATATTTGGAAACCCTTAATTAGGGTAAATATGGCTAAATTGTGTGTGACCTATTATTTTCTTGTGAATAAAGTCTGCAAATGTTGTTCTGATTCTGGTAACGCCTCATACTCAACTCCGGTGACGGTCTCGGGTTAGGGGTGTTACAATGTTGTAGAAATGAAAAAGAAGGAATGGGGTTCAGAAAAATGAAAGAAAAGAAAAAGAAGAGGGGGAAACCAAGTCAAAAATTCGGCAGCAAGAAGGGAAAAATCGATAGAGCAAAAAGGAAAAACAGGAAGGAAGGATGGAAGAGAAGATGATTAGTTTTTTTTTCTAGGGAGAGAATTTTTGGGAGACTGATTACCCAAATCCCACTACCTACTATATCTCAACCACCCACTACTCAAATTTCTACTATATATAACAGCCCGTTTTCGGTCAAATCGGAACAGTGGTTTTGATACCTCAAATTTGAGGTTAAAATATTTATTTTATTATTTTACTATTTTTTACAGTATAATAGAATTATTATGTGAAAGTTTCATAAAGAAATTTTACCGTTTAAATGCTTAATTCGGTAAAAGGACTAAATTGCGTAAAATGTAAAATGCATGTTCTATTAGTTAAAGGTATTAAATAGTTATGAATCATTAAAGTAGAAGTCCATATGTTGAAATTTGACCTTGATTAAGGTTAGTGGACATTTATGTCCATAGGTTATATGATATATTAATATTTAATAATAAGGTTATTAGTGTAATTTAGTTATTTATGTGAAATAAACAAAACAAAAACCATTTTTTACGCTATCATCTTCTTCAATAGCTGAATGCGAGGAAGAAACTAAGGGTTTTTAAGCTTTGAAGGTCCGACCATTGTTGTTTAAGCATGTAAGTCCATTTTGTCTCAATTTTTGATGATTTTTATGTTTTTGAACTCGTTACAGCTCAATCTAGCTAGCCCGTACCTTAGATTTTATAATGTCTAAAGATTTTGTGTTATGCCTTTGTTAAGTGCCTGAGTGTTTAAATGATTAATGATAGTTTTGAAAGGATTGATGTTAGATTAATAGTTTTTTTTAAGTGATTTTTGGCAAAAATGTCAATTAGGGATTAATTTGTAAAATGTTAAAATGTTGTGGTTGAAAATATGAAATAAATAGAAATATGGGCTACTAGTATTGTCATAAAGATTCAGCTATGCATGGGTTAAGGCCTAAATGCATAAATTTGCCATTTTGTACAATAAGGACTAAATTACAAAATAGTTAAAAGTCTAGGGGCAAATGTGTAATTTGCCAAATACATGAATTATGGACTAAATTGAATAGATTGAATGATGAATGTATTGAATTTGATATTATTTAGATCAAGATAAACAATTATCAGAACTAGATCGGGGGAAACGAAAGGCAGACAAATAGACGACGGTTATTCGGGCAAATATGAGGTAAGTTTGTATAATTAGAGTCGAACTTTAATTACTTGTATTTACTTGAATATGTTATGTTATAATGTAAAAAAATTTGATAAAAGAGTTATTTCATATCGAATGCCTAATTTGATAAGTATTGTGTGACAGCGCTATTTTGGCCCTAATCGAAAAAAATGGTTTCGGGACCACTAAACCAAGTTAGAAAAATATTTAAATATTATTTTAAGTGGTTATTATATGCGAATTTTCATACGTGAAAGTTTCGTGTTTTAATTTTGTCATTTGGATGTTGAATTATTAAGTAAGGACTTGTTTGCATAAAAGAAAAATTAGAGGGTTTATGTGTGAGTGCCGAATTATAGTTGTTCTTTTAATATGGAGGGTTTAAGATGCAATTAGACCATGTATATTTTGCATGGACATATTCGGCCATGAGATAGTGGAAAAGCCATGATTTTATAAAGGCTAATTTGGTAATATAATAATTAATATATGTATTAATTAATAAAACATGCAAATGGTTGTTTAATTCCCTTTGTTGTGCCGAAAATAAAGAAAAGAAAAAGAACGAAAACCTACGGGCATTCGGCCATGGTTGTGGCATGAATTAAATGTATGTTTGTGTAAATTTTTGTAAATTGTTTATGCATTTGAGTTGTTAAATACATTGCTTAGTTAACACATGGGTTAAGTCTTTGAATTGATGAGTATAGTTGCATTCGGCAACTTGTTCTAAGTTGTGAAATGGTGCTAGATATTGGTAGTTTATGCTTAGATGTTAAAATTGTTTATACAATGGTCAAATGAGCTTAATATAATTGAATGGGTTAGCTTGAATGAATTTTTAGATGGATGGAAATGGGGATTGCCGTATATGTGTGCCATTAAATAAGAAAAAAATTTAATTGTTGTTTAAATGTTAAAATGAACTTTGAATTAATGGAATTAAGTGATAAATGAAATGTAAAGATGTGTATGTGTGAATATAGTGAACGATAGGCCTTTGGTAGCTTCATGAAATATTCGACTTTAGTGTTTTAATAGAAGAAAATGAATTTGATTGATAGTTTGTGTTAATGGGGCAATTTGTAAGATTAATTTTAATAAGGAAGTATTTTATAAAATTCGAAATCATGTGGTATGTGCTTTAAATAAATTTTAATCTATGTTATTTAGCTCAAGAGCAAAGGGAAATGAATTCGGATAGGGGGAAAGCGAAAGTAGTCGAATAGCCAAATTTTAACGCTCGACGGCATCTGAGGTAAGTTTTAAGTAATTTAAACATAGGTTATATTTGTTTAATAACATGGTATATCATGAAAATGAAACTTTTATTGTATATATATATGTACAAGGCCAAATGTGAGAGTGAGTTGAAAGAAGTATAATTGATATGTTTTATAATCAATTGGAAAGTATGGAATCAAGTGAGATGTTGATATATGTTAAGGCCGGATGGCAAATTATGAAATGAATTAAAGTGTTCAGTATGTGCTAAGTTCGAATGGTGCTAAGCTCTTACTATGTATTTGTGCTATGTGGAAATTTGAAGTATATGTTTAAATGTGAGCGAAAGCTTGAAATTTGATTTACATATTGTGTTCGGGCCTTTGGCCTAGCAAGCATTAAGCTGGTGATTATTTACGGGCTTCGAGCCTAGCAGGCGTAATGCCAATGAATATGTATCAGACTTAAGGTCTAGTAGGCCTTGTGCCGGTGATGAATTCGGGATTATGCCTAACAGGTTTTATACCGGGGAATTGTTTTAAATTCTGTGAGTTTAAGGATTCAAGCTAATGTGGTTAATGAGTTAGTGAAATTGTGCTAACTTACATCGTGTATATATATATATATATATATATTCATACATAAATGTATGCACAAATGAGATTTTATATTTGATCCTAAACATTCAATTACATGTATTGTTTTAATGAACTTGAATGTTCGATTTTTTATGATGATATATTATATTTGTATTTTCGGCCATATGTGATGACATGATGAACCATGTATAATTGGGCTATACAAGTGAGTATTTATGAGGTGAGGCATATATGTGTTTATTGAGTTTTGATTATTCAACCAAATAGGTGTGTATATGTGATATTATATATGCTTTCCTATAATCGGTCAATTGTTATGTGAAGCATGTGAGTGATGCCAACTAAGGGTTTTAAGCATTCGGCCAGTATAGCCCTTGTATAATTGTACCAGGTTATTTAATAAATGTGATATTTTTAAATGTTATGTTTCATGATTTGAGTTGTTTAATTACTTAATACTCACTAAGCTAATTAGCTTACTTTGAGTATCTTTGTTATCTGTCTTATAGATTTTGGTTGGAAGTTACGAGCTCGAGGATTAATATCGAAGTCATCCACATTATCGTCACTATTTTTGTACTTTTAAAAAGACTATATTTTTGAATGATGGCATGTATAGACTAAACTCTTTTGAAAACAAGTTATTTTGAAATATGTATATATTCAAGCCATGCGAAAATTGCTTGCTCTTTAGCTATATATATGAATTCATGGTTTGATAGAATTATGAATAAAATGTTATATGAGTTGAATGCCAAATGAATCTTTCATGGTTGAATTATTGGTTATATGCAAATTGAGTTACTAACTTATTGATGTGTATATATGATAGGCATTTGAACTATTTGTGTTGGATTAAATTGAGTTTAATTGCTTATATTGAATATGTATTCGGTAAGTTTAATTCTATATTATACGGGCTTACTAAGTTGTAAAGCTTACTCTATTTATTTTACATGTTTTATAGATTTATGAAAGCTCGCTCGATTCGGACAAAGTTAGAGATAAGCATTACACTATCCAGTCGACTTTTCGGTACTTTTGAACTCAAGGAAATATTGTGAATATGGCATTTATAAGCTAGTTTATAGGATTATATTTTGGACATTCTAGCTTGATAAGCGTATATGGGTTTGATATGTTTTAAGCCATGAAATTTGGCTTAATTAGTAAAAAGGTTGAATGTATATAAGTTGATATGTTTTGGCAAGTTTGTTAATGAAAGTTTTGATGTATAAGTCTATTATGTTATGAGATGTGTAAATGAATTTGGAATGCTTAAATGATAGCTAAAATTTGGATGGTTATAAGGTTGATCTATTAGATAGGTTATATGTGAACATTTACTTATGAATCCTTTTGATTTTGGTATGCTTTTGGTTATGCAAATGGTTTAGAAATGTGTATTGAAATGATTAGGAACTTGAATGGTATGAAATGTACATGAAATAGCATGTTTTGGTTGCCTATTAATGATTTGAAAAGGTGAAAAATGATGTATTTTAGGTATGCATGAGGAGGGTGAGAAATGTGGCTTAAACCAAGCCTATTTTCACTCCACACGGTCGAGCACACGGGCGTGTAGCTTGACCATGTGTGACACATGGCCTCGATACATAGCTGTGTGTCTCCTAGGGTACCCTTTCAAATTAAGTCAATATACCCTACATGATTGGCCCGGCCTAAACACACGGGTGTGTCTACCGGCTGTGTGTGATACACGGGCTATCACATGAGTGTGTTGTCGACCGTGTGACCCAAGTCAGTAACTCCTTCAAATTTCACACGGCCAGGCACACAGGCGTGTCCACGACTGTGTGGTGCAAGTCTGTATGTATGCCCTATTTTCACACGACTTGTGACACGGGCGTGTCTGGTGGCCGTGTGAGGTACACGGCTTAAGCACATGGCTGTGTGACCCTTGTTTGAAAATTTTTTTAAGTTTTTCCCAAACCTTTTATATGTTACCGAATTAGTCCTTAATGTATGATTTAAGTTTTATATGCTTGATTTAAGTATGTTATGAGTATGAATGAATGATAATTACTGAAATGAAATGATATTTGATAAATATTTGATAATTGAATGTTTTGAACTGAGTTGAAGGTCCGGTAATACCTCTTAATTTATTTTAGTGACGGTTACGGTTTAGGGGTGTTACATTTAAATTGGTATCAGAGCTACAGTTTAGTCGATTATAGGAGTACCGTAGTTATTCGAGTCTAGCTATACATGCCATATATTAACTGCGATAGTGTGATATCTCCTGATAGCTTCTGAATTATGTTTCATATAGTAAATGGATCCAAATCAAGCAATAGCTGATGATGTAGACAGTAATGCCCCAGCTCCCGCTCAAGGGACTACGCATTTTGAATGAGTGAATGGTTTAGTGAGTTTGTTCGAGCAAACCTGGCTGCTCAACAACCTCCTCCCTCGCCTGTTTCCTAACCAAACCCTGTAAATCCACGAGGTACGGATCCTTTAGATTGAATAGACCTCCTGTTGATATGATACGGAAATATGGGGCTGAGGAATTTAGAGCTACAGCTAGTGATGATGCTGAGAGGTTCGAATTTTGGCTTGAAAATACGATCAGAGTTTTTGATGAGTTAGCTTGCACACCTGAAGAATGTCTAAAATGTGTAATTTCACTATTGAGAGATGCAGCATACCAGTGGTGGAATACCCTAATCTCTGTTGTTCCATGAGAAAGAGTTACATGGAATTTCTTTTAGACTGATTTTCGAAAGAAGTATATCAGTGAATGGTTCGTTGATCAAAAAAGAAAAGAATTTCTTGACTTGAAACAGGGCCGTATGACAGTAACTGAATATGAAAGAGAGTTCGTTCGACTTAGTAAATATGCTTGCGAATGCATCTCTACTGAAGCTATAATGTGTAAAAGATTCAAGGATGGATTGAATGAAGATATTCGATTGTTAGTCGAAATTCTCGAGTTGAAAGAGTTTGTTGTTCTAGTTAATAGGGCTTGTAAAGCCAAAGAACTTGCCAAAGATAAAAGAAAAGTCGATTTTGAAGCAAGAGATTCTAGAAAAAGATTCGTAAGTAAATCGCATCAGTCTAGGGCAAAGAAATCTAAAGATTTTCATCCTCGTTCAACCACTTGTGCGTGTATATCGATCAGAGACAGAGATGTTAGATAGTTTAATCCGAAGCCTCAAACGACATCTGTTGCTAGTGTGGGTAGCATGAAAAATGTGGGATTTGAATGCAAAGATTGCAATAGGAAGCACTACGGTGAATACCAATTGAAAAGCGGGGCATGTTTCAGATGCGGATCATTGGATCATTATCTCTGAGACTGTCCAGAGAAACCTACAGCTAAAAGAGAGCAATCTATTAAAGTAAGCAATACCGTTACTAGATGGAGGCCATCTCAAAATGTTTGGAATCAGATTTGTAACTGCAGTATTGCACGAGATTCAAATGTGAGATCGGAGGCACAAGCACTTGCTCGAGCTTATGCTATCCATGCACGTGAGGAAGCATCATCACTTGATGTTATTACCAGTACTTTTTCTCTTTATAATACTGTATAGTTGCATTGATAGATCTTGGATCAACCCATTGATATATCTGTATGGAATTAGTATATAAAACGAGTTTACATGTTTAGTCTACAGACTTTGTAGTTAAAGTATCAAATCTGTAAGGCAAATTAGTAGTAGTTGATAAAATTTGTAAGAAATGTCCATTGATGACTCGGGGATACTGTTTTCTGGCTGACTTGATGCTCTTACCGTTTGACAAGTTTTATGTGATACTGGGTGTAACACACCTATCCCATAACTGTCGCCGGAATAGGTAAGGGGCATTGCCAGACTTATAACTCAGATCGAAATAGTAAAACTTTAAACTTTTATCGAATATCAACTCATTTTAGCAATATATATCATCTATCACCATATCATACTTAAAACATACATATAAAACTCCATTCATACATCAGGGACTAATTTGATAACATATAAAAGATGTGAGAAAATTTAAGAAAATTTTCGGAATAGGGTCACACGGCCGTGTGCCTCACACGGCTGCCAGACACACCCATGTGTCTAAGCTTTGTGGAAACAGGGGATACTTACTGACTTGAGCACATGACCACAAGACACACCCGTGTGTCTTTGCCGTGTAGCAACCTAATTGAGCTACACGGGTAACAGTCACGCACGTGTGTCTATCTCGTGTACAATACTGACTTAATCATGTAAAATGCAGGGGTCACACGGCTGAGACACACGCTCGTGTGCTTTGACCGTGTGGCACAAAATAGGCTTGGATTACACCACTTTCATACCCCAAATAATCATGTACCTACAAGCATCAAATTATAACCATTTCATATACCAAATGAGCTCCCAAATCAACCAATTCAATACATCATATAGACCATTTCATCACAACCAATTTCTACCAATTAGCATTATCAAACATGTACCAAATAAGTCAATTCATTATCTAATTCATCTTACCAAATCATACATCAAATAGACTACTCAATTTAGCCTCATTCCTCATCTCATTTACTACCAAAACATACTAACTTACCATTCCTCAACATTATCAAATAAAAGACATACCATGTAATACTTTCATATCAAAACATCCATCTCAAGGCCAAGCCATATCACATAGCTTGAGCATGTGCTAAAGATTATACTAAATTCATCCACATGGATAACCATAAACATCAACTTATAAACTAGCCTATACATGCCATATTATCCCATTTCAAAGAGTTCAGAAATACCAATTGTCTCTTGGATAGTGTGATGAAATCTTCGATGACTTCCAACCCGAGCGAGCATTCGTGTCACTGTAAAAATACAGAGAATAAATAGAGTAAGCTGATAAGCTTAGTAAGCTCGTAATTAATAGTATTACCTATGGTTCAACAATTAATTCACCATTTAAATAAACTTGAATACATATAAGTTAGTTCTATCAAATTCAATACTTCCTATTTCATTAACCATGTAATTCATGTATGAATTCATAAGTTTTTCACTTACTCCTCATATAATCTATCAAATATCACTTACTTGTCAAGTGTACCACATATACCTGTACTGATTTGTATCATCCTTTCTATTCTCGTAACATCATCTTTACAGTTGAACCATTGAGACCAACATCAAAAACCCGGTATCTTGCATACTAAGTGTCATATAGGTAATTAAACCATTTTTATCACATATAACCTATATAACATCAATATCATAGAATTCACATAGCATTTGTGTCAATTTATTTCATTATATATGACCTGTAACACATTCATGTAACCGATAGCAGAATTATACTCATATAAACATTAACTCATCAGTAACAACAGTAATTCATTTTCAATATACCTTCTATATAAATCATGCCACTTTTCATAACTATATTTCATTTAAACCATGTATTAATTCATCTATCATTTATGTATATTATATCACATATCATCTTTCATTTCAATAATTCATATGTGTACCATGTAACCTTTCATCTATGCAATCATACATTTCATATAACATACAATCATATAACCATGTAATAATTTATCTAAACATATAAATCATGTATCGTATACCTTGTAAGCATATTCATGTAACATGTAATTCATGTATGCTATATCATTTCATATAAATATATACTTATAACATTTAATTCATATATGAATCATGGACATATATCATGTATTCATGTATTCCTTATTCCTCATATAACATGTATTTCATATATTACATATCGGTAAATTACCCGTTGAACCTTTGGAAACATCGAGGGATACACGGGTGACACATACACAGTGTATATATGTAACCTGTAAATCTTTCAATTCATTATGTATGCTCTTTTGAGCCATGTACGGTATGCTCCTCCTAAGCCGGTAACGGTAAGCCCAAAGGCTGAACACGTAATCCCGAAGGATGAACGGTAAGTTTGAAGACTGAACAGTAAGCCTGAAGGCTGAACATGTAATCTCGAAGGATGAACAGTAAGCCTAAAGGCTGAACATGTAAGCTCATGAGCTGTGGTGAGTCCACAACGAATGCAGGAGCTCAACCAACCTGTAGCCCTAGTGATGTGTCACTTGTATCCTATGACTTTCTACGGCTCAAACGGGACTCGATAATCAGTTTACACATATAACCAGTAGGCAATTTGAAACCACATCTCATATATATATATATATATTCATATGAATCATGTCATCAATTACTCATGTAATTTACATAAGCCATGTACCATTTCGTATATACACATTACACATCTCATGTAGCATTTCTCTTTATAACACCAATATGCATGTATCAATTTATCTCATATCACATTTATTTATATAGTTCTTGTACCATATAATTCATTTAATTATATAACTTTTGTAACATGTAATTTCTATAATACAATTCATTTCATTTACAAGAACATTTCATATGACTTGTAACATTTCTCTATACTATATCATGAAATTCGGTAACAGTAATATATTCATATAGCCAATAATTAAAATTTCTAGTAAATTATTCATTCTGCATACATATATATATTCAATTCAAATAATTATACATATTTAACAATTTGATTTTTAGCTATACGAACTTAGCTCGTAATAGCTCGTAAATTCGATATCTACTCGTCTACCTTTCGTTTCCCCCGATCAAGTTTCGATATTCGTTTATCTAAATCTATACGAATTCAAATTCAACCATTTATTCACCAACACAGTCTATTAAATCCATAGACATGTAATTTGGCCTATTTATAAAATAGCCCTCATAATTTCATACCTTGACAATTTAGTCCCTAATGCATAATTATGCAAAAATACACAAAATCCCATTGTACATGTATTTAGCGAAATTTTCGATAGAATCTAAACAGTCCATAATTCTATTTTATTCACATTTCTAACCAAAAAAAATCTATATTTTTTAATTTAATCCCAAATACTCAATTTTGTCAAAAATGACTTTATAAAACTTGTATATCTATTAACAACCTTTAATAATCAATCAAGAACATTAAAATACACATGTATTCATCAATGACATATTTTAAAAGCATCACTAATTTCAGAAATTGAGGTACGGGCTTTATAGATTTCATAGCAACGATCTCAAAAACATATAAATGATCAAAAATTGATAAAAAATACATACCTAATTGATGATTATACAATGGCCGAATGTTTGAAAGTAAAACCCTTGTTTTCCTTCTTCAAATTCTAGTAAAACCCTAGTTTTCCTTCTTCAAATTCGGCATATACATGAATATGAAGCAATAAAATGTTTTGTTTTATTTTAATTATAACTTTTATATCATTTTACAAAATTAACCTTTATTAAACCATTTTTAATTCATGCCAAATATGGACATAAATGTCCACCATCATCCACTCAAAATAAAAATGGCATATTTACCATGCAAGGACTCCCATAAATAAAGAGAAAGCCATTTAAGCCATTTTACTAATAGAACTCATATTTATCGCTTTACGCGATTTAATCCTTTTTATCGAATTAACTATTTAATCGATAATATTTCTTTACGAAACTGTCACACCGAAATACTATCATGTTGTAAACATCAATAAAATAATAAAATAATTATTTTGACTCGGTTAAGTGGTCCCAAAACCACCTGTTCTGATCAGACTCGAAATTGGGCTATTACATTGTATATGGATTGGCTGAATATGCACGATACGATTGTGAATTGTAGACGAAAGAGCATAGAATTGAAATGTTAGAATAGTGAAATTCTTCGGATCGAATCTAATGATTAGAATGGATTACCTACTGTGATATCGTCTATGCGAGCTTAGAAATGTGTGAAAAAGGGGGCTGTGATGCATATTTTGCATATGTAATGGATACCAAAGTGTCAGAATCGAAGATTTAATCTATAACAGTTGTTTTTGAGTTTTTAGACGTATTTCTAGAGGAATTACTGGGATTACCGCCTATTAGAGAGGTTGAATTTGGTATTGAATTGTTACCGGGATTATCGTACAGAATGGCACCGACGAAATTGAAAGAGTTAAAAGCACAGATATTAGAGTTGACAAATAGAATCTTCACACGACTGAGTTATTCACCCTGGGGTGCACCAATATTGTTTGTAAAGAAGAAAGACGGGTCAATGAGAATGTGTATTGATTACATGCAACTGAATAAAGTAACGATAAAGAACAAATACCCTCTACCACAAATCGATGACTTATTTGATTAGTTGAAAGGGGCTACAATATTTTCAAAGATTGATTTGAGATCAGGTTACTATCAGTTTCGAGTTAAAGACTTAGATATATCGAAGACTACTTTCAGTACACGGAAGAAATCAAATTTCTGAGCAACCATGGAAGAAATCACTGTAGGCAAACTCTCTGATTCAACTGATTCAACTCGAAGAGTATCACCATTCTCACATTTCAGTTTAATAAAGTTTCTACCATAATTTACTATTACATCATGAGTGGCCAACCAATCCAAACCAAGGATTACATCAAATTCATCAAATGGTAAAAGCATGAGGTTAGCTGGGAAACAATGACCCCTAATCATCAAAGGACAATCTTTGCTTACTTTGTCTACCAACACACATTTGCCTAGGGGATTGGATACTTTTATCACAAATTCTGTAGGCTTTACGGGTATACTCATAATAGATACTAGTTTCATGCAAACATATGAGTGAGTAGATCCCACATCAATCAAAGCAATAACAGAAGTTTCATGGAGAGAAAATGTACCCGTAATTATATCGGGTGATGACGCCTCTTCGCGAGCGCGAATGGCCTATGTCCTTGCTGGAGCTCTACCCTCGAGTCTCACAGTCTGTTCTCTTAGTACGCCTTTATTTCTTGCTCCCGTTCTTGGGTTTCTCTGGGGTCTACCTCTAGAGGGAGCATTTCCTGATCTTACACTTTGATCTCTGTCCTTTTCGACCATCTCGGGCATTATGTAATAAATTGGTCTTGAGAACCACATTTGAAGCAATCTCTCCCATGTGCTCGACATTTGTCGAGGCAGCGTCTGCCATACTGGGGACATTCCAACCTACTAGGTCGAGCATTAGCCACACTCGCAATTGAGGTAGTTTAAGCTTTGGAGACTGAATATTGTTTACCTTTTCTTTTGCTTGAAAACCCCACCGAGATAGCTGATCGGGTAGCAAACTCGTTTGATTTCTTGGAGAAGGATTGGAATGACTTGCCCAACTGTCTCTTCCTTGAGTTACGAGACTCAATCTCAGCTTTCCTTTTTTCCTTGGCCAATTCCTAGGCCTTGCAAGCTCTATCCAGTAGCACCATGAACTCTTTCAACTCTAGAAGTCCAACCAATAGTCGGATGTCTTCATTTAATCCACCTTCGAACCTTTTATACATGATGGCTTCGGTGGATACACATTTTCAAGCGTATTTACTGAGTCTCACGAACTCACGCTTGTATACTGTTATGATCATCCGACCTTGTTTTAATTCTAGGAATTCTTTATGCTTCTGATCAATTAACCTTGGACTGATGTACTTTTTGCGAAATTCCTCTTGGAAAAACTCCCAATTAACTCTTTCCCTTGGTGCCACTGACACAAGGGTGTTTCACCATAGATAGGCGAAATCTCGTAGGAGGGATACAACACACTTCATTTACTCTTTAGGTGTGCAAGACAATTCCTCGAATACCCCGATGGTATTCTCAAGCCAAAATTTGGCTCTTTCTGAGTCGTCATCTTTATTAGCAAGAAACTTTTCTTGCCCTTGTTTCCAGATTCTGTCAACCGGAGGGTTTTCTTGTCTTACTACCTCTACTATTTGGGGAGCCACTAGGGTAGGCTAAGGATTTGGAGGGGGTAGAGCTTGTTGTTGAGCGGCTGGGTTCGTTTGAATGAACTTTGTGAACAACTTGTTCATCATTTGGAAGAAGGCTTCCCAAGCCTCTCCCCTCTGACTCACAGTTGCTGGTCTATTCTCAGTTCCAGCTAGCACCGTCCCTTCAGCAGGAGCTGGCACATTACTTTCTACATCATCCGCTATAGCTTGGTCGGGATCTATTACTATATGAAAACATATTTTAGATCGTCAGGAGTCGTCACACTATCATAGAATAAATACACATATGTATGGCATGTATAGCTAGACTTGTGTATATCCTAGGTTAGTCCTAGAATTGACTAAACACTACCTCTGATACCACTAAATGTAACACCCTTTACCCATATCTGATGCCAAGATAGGGTTTGAGGCATTACCAGACTTAAACGATAACACTCACATAAAAATTGGGCTATAAAATTTCTTTACAACATAAAACTTTTCGTTCATATCGATATCGTCCCTATTATAGGCGTAGGAGGCCTTAGACATGCTTTGGAGATGGTTCGAGACTGAACCGAGATCTTTTGTTCACTTAAAAAATTTCTATTCAAAACAGGGTCACAAGCCCATGTGACATGGGACATGCCTGTATGGGTAGGCTGTGTGGTCAAACACGCCCATGTCCTTCGCCCGTGTTGAATTTATTTTTCATTTTGAACCTACAGGGGTTCTCACACAGCTTGGCACATGCCCGTGTCCATGGCCCGTGTCCCTCACACGGCCATGACATGCCCGTGTCCTCGCTCGTGTGTAAAAACCTGGGTATTCTATTTATGACATCAGTAAACATTCAGGGGCACACGGTCAAGCCACACGCCCGTGTGCTAGGCCGTGGCCTCCACACGGTTGAGACATATAGCTATGTCTCTACCCATGTGTTTACTACTGGGCATTCTATTTTGCATAATTTAGGTGTAGGGGACACATAGCCTGATTACATGCTCGTGGGGCGGACCGTGTGTCACACACAGCCTAAACACACGCCCGTGTGTCTACTTGTGTTGTAACAGCTCAGATTAGGGCCTAAATGAATTGTGGTTTCAGGACCATGAATTTGACATAGAAAAATTTAATCTGATAAAGTTTTAAGGTTTATTGTGTGATTGAATGCATTAGTGAAAATTTAGTAAATAAATTTTATCGATAAAGTGCGCGATTGAGTAGTAGGATTAAATTACAAAAATTTCAAAATATGTGTTCTAGAAGCTTTTAGTATGAAATTGAAATGAAACCATAAATTAGATGTCCTCATTTAGCAATTAGACCATTTTATAGCAACATGGACAAAAATGCCCGTGGAAGGAAAAATTTGCAAAGAAGGCCATTAAGGGCATTTTGGTTATTTGGATATTAAAAGAAATAAAAAGGGCAAATAATGCCAAAAAGTGTCCATCTTTCTTCTACCTTGGCCGAACATCAAAGGGGACTCCATAGCTAGGGTTTTCATCTTTTCAAGCTCAATTGTAAGTGCCTCCTAGCCCATTTTCATGTTCTTCGTATTTTTGAGATCCTCGTAACTTGACCTAGCTAATTCTACCACTATTTTAAGCTAGGATTCATGTTTAAAAATTTACCCATGTGTGACATGAAGGCATTTTGATGTCTATTGGTAGAAAATGGAAGCTTGATGTGTAGTAAACAACTTTTGCTAGGTGATTTTTCATGAAAATGCATTTAGGGACTAAAATGCAAGAGTTGTAGAATATGTGCATAAATTGTGAAATGTTGAGAATTTTGGGTTACTATAAGAGAGAAATATGGTTGGCTAGGCTTGGGAATGTAGAAAAATTGATACATTTCAATTTACGAGCCTAGGGACTAAAGTGTAAAAATTGACAAAGTTAGGGGTAAAATGGTAGAAGTTACCCTAGGATGATTTTGTGTCAAATTGAGTAATTTATGTATTGAATAAGTTCAATTTGATGTTATAGATCAAGAATGACACGAAATCGACCTTGACCGAGGAAAAGGCAAGGTGTCAGACTAAATCGAAAAGATTAGCATTTTTGCACCGCGATAAGTCATATATGCAAATAATGAGTTATTATAATTATTATGTTTAGTTATTTTAATTATTGAAACTTAAAATGTTACTATGAATTGTCCAATGTGTATTTTGATAAAACCGATAGTGAAGAAAAGTCTCGGTTGAACCTTAGGAATCATTAGGATACGAGTGACATGTCACTAGGATCTATTAACAGTGATCGATTGTATATATGTGATTCTGGGTGCTGGTCTAGTTCGACTACTAGTGGCTAGGTAATCCTGCATTTTGCGAATACCTGTCAGTTTGTGTGAGCAGCACTGAGTAGCTTTGACTATACTGTCAACTTGTGTGAGTAGACCCGTGAATAGCTCATTATTGATCCTCCATGTGTTATGTGTTATGTGGTAGCCTCGGCTACAATCCATCGGTAGCTTTGGCTACATTATGGTGGCACTTGTGCCTTATTCCGAGTATACTTTAGTATTCCATATGGTTCAATGGGTTAATCAAATTGATATGATAAAATATGATTGTATGAGAATTGATATGAGCCAAAATTGGTTATATTATACTTGTTAAAATATTGTAATATGCTAGTGCAAAATTTGCTTAGTATATGTGGAATGTGGAATGGATAACTTTTTGTGCTTGTAGTAGATAGAAATGGTTGAATAAAGGCTATATTATGTGTGTTTGGATGTCTTAATATGCCATATTGAACAATGGCAAAAATTGGTTGGAATTGGTTTGTGTTTTAGGGTGGCAATTAGCTTGGAAAACATCCTCTAATTGTCCACATGGGTAGACACACGGGCGTGTGTCTATCCCCATGGGCTTGTTGATAGGCTATGTGTCCCTTGCATCTAAATTTATGAAAATTAAATGTTTCATAGTAAACACACGGGTGGAGACACAACCGTGTGTCTTGTCCGTGTGATAGACACGACCTAGCCCATGGGCGTGTGGCATGGCCGTGTGACGAAGATGGCATGATGATGTCATCAACAAAATACCATAGATTTTTCACACGGGCTAAGACATGGGCGTGTGCCGGGCCGTGTGAAGGACACGGGTGTGTGCTCGGCCGTGTGAAAACCCCTGTAGGTACGAATTAAAAAATAAATTTTGCAATAATTCCATACGGGTTGGGGACACGGGCGTATGTGACCACACGGCCTGCCCACACGGGCATGTCCTTGTCCCACACGGGCATGTGCCCTGTTTAAGTCAAAAATTTTGTAAAGGTCTAAAAAGTTTCGGTTTAGCTCCGGATCACCCCCAATGTATCGTTTGGGCCTCGTGGGCCCATAATATGAATGTTACGCATATGATTGATAAAAGTTTAAATTTTATCTGGAAATTGAGAGTCGTAACAGAATGATGATGTGAGTGAGAGTGCGGTAACGCCTCAAACCCTAATCCGGCAACGGATGTGGGTGAGGGGTCTTACACATGTGGACAATTACAAGGCTATTTTCCAAGCCCATTTCCACCTTGAAATAACACCAAACTTATACCAATTCCAATAACTCATAATATGACATTAATGTACATCATGACAACCTCAAACATGACATTCAAACTATAATATCATGCCACATCCATCATGCATAAACCTCATACATTCACATTCAAACTTTGCAAGTTTACTCATTCACAAATTTCATTCTTATTGATAATCATGCTTAATTAGTATTGGCCAAATTCAATTAGCCCTTTTACAAAAGGAATGAGTATCAAATATAGCCAACACAATGGCCATCCCATATGACACAAAACGTACTATGCCAATTGCCTATACATGCCACACTCAAAAGACTCAAACTTAACTTTACCTAAAAGAATCGTTTGATAGTGTGATACGAGCTCCGACATGTTTTGATCTTGGAGCTAGCTTGGCGAAACTACAAGGAAAGGGAAAAGAAAGGGGAGTAAGCATAAATGCTTAGTAAGTTACATGCAATAAATAACCACATAAAACATGGAATATCATCCTAATAATACATCATAATCTATCTCATACTTATCATGGATTTTGACATAACTTACTTATGCTCTTTCTTACCGACTTATTCATATAATTTCATTTTCTTTTCTCGTGAATTACTCATGTACACCTGTATCACTCATCACATAACTTTAGTCTTTCTTGATGTATTCATCAACTTAAGTACTTTTCCTGTTAAATTACTTGGAATACCGAATGATACTCGAAATGTCATTCTAATTATTGGATGCCAATGCCATATCCCGAATATGGTCTTACATGGGATCACATGTCGATGCTGAAGCCATACCCCAAATATGGTTTTACATGGGATCTCATATTAATGTCGATTCCATGTCCCAGACATGGTCTTACACGAGATCATAAACTGAAGCTGATGCCATGTCCTAGACATGGTCTTATACAGGATCACTTTTAGATGCCAACGCCATGTCGCAGACATGGTCTTGCAGGGGATCTAAATCTCGTCTCGATGCTGACGCCATATCCCAGACATGGTCTTACACGATACCACATGTCGATGCCAATGCCATGTCCCAGACATGGTTTTACATGGGATCTCATTTCGGTGCCAATGCCATGTCCCAGACATGGTCTTATACGGGACCTTCTAAATCTCATGTCATGACTACGGTATCCTTTGTATCCCTAAAGTTTAACCGGGATTTCTCTATAATAACTTCATCATTTCTCTATAAATATCACATCAATAAATCTCATGGTAATAGCATAAGTTTCATACAAATTCATAACATTCTTTTTATAATACATAATGCTAATTTATCACACACAACTTACCTCAGATCCAAAATATGGGAAGGTATTCGGTTTAATCCACCACCTTGTTCTTTCCTCAGTTTCGTCTGGGCTTTGTGTTTCTTGATCTATAATGACAAATTAAGCTTATTTAATAATAACATTTGTGATAACCCAATTTAAGGCCTAAACGAAATAGTGGTTTCGAAACCACAAATCTCAAGTAGAAAAATTTATTCTGATTAATTATTATAATTTATCGAGTGATTAGATGCATGTGTTAGAGTATCGATAGAAAATTTTATGAATTATATGTTTAATTTGCCTATTAGGGCTTAATTGCAAAAGTTGATAAATATGAGTTCTAGTTGTTAAAGAATTTATTTGAAGAGCATAATTGAAGTAGAAGTCCTTAAATGGTAATTATACCATTAGGTTTTCATGGACAAAAATAGACATGGTTAGTAAGTAAGGTACTTAAGGGCATTTTGGTAAAATGCCTTAAATAATGAATAAAGACAAAATAACATGAAAAAAAAGCTATAATCTTTTTCAATTTTTCTTTATGGCCGAATGTAGCAAGGAACACCATAGCTAGGGTTCTTCAACTTCTAAAGCTCATAGTAAGTGATTCCAAGCCTCGTTTTTAATGTTCTTTACGTTTTTAGAGTCCCGGTAACTTGATTTAGCTTATTCTAGCAATAATTTAACCTAGGGTTCATATTAGGAAACAAACCCATAGGTGAAATGTGTTTATTTTGATGTTTTATGATAGAATATAAGGTTTTAAATTATGCTAAACAACTTGTGCTACTCGGTTTTAAGTAAAAACAAGTAAAACGGCATAATCGGTCAAAATACCTAATGTTCATAAGTATATGTTAGAGTGGGAATTTGATGTTGCCGTTGGTAAATAAATGATCAGCATGTTCTAAAACATAAGAATTAAGGATAAAGTTTAATTTTTGAGCCTTCGGGCAAAAGTGTTAGTATGCAAAAGTTTAGAGGCAAAATTGTAATTTAGCCAAAGTTAGAGTTAAGTAATGTTTTGATAAATGTGAGTATGAAATAGGCTAAATATGTTATTTTAGATCAAGAAAGATGTGGAATCGACTTTGATCGGGGAAAGGAAAAGATTGTGGACTAAATTGCAAAATTTTTATATTTTGCACCGAGGTAAGTTTATATGTAAATAATGTAATGTTTTTATTATGTTATTATATTTAATTGTATGACATGTGAAATAAGTTTTAGTATTGTACAATTAATGGATATAACGGTGAATTGTGGTTTATGAATTGGGATTAAATGAGAAAATCTCGGTTGAACCTTTGGAATGGAAAAACATGGTGCTAAGTGGATATACCACGGTTATATGTGTAATGTGGTGCTAAGTGGATATGCCACGGTTATGTTGATTCATTAACGTGGTGCTAAGTAGATATGCCACGGTTATATATACAACGTGGTGCTAAGTGGATATGCCACGATTATACATGTTGATTCGAAAAGTGGCACTAAGTGCGTATGCCACGAATACATATGTTAGCCCAATAATGTGGTGCTATGTGCGTTTACCACAAAGTTGGGCATCAATTATAGAGGGTGGAGTTATGTGCTAAATCTGCCGGATATTGTTACATTTCGAAGTGTTCAACAGGAGAAACAAGTTTGTTAAATGGAAATTTATGTGAAAAATATGGAAATACATACCGGATATGAATATATGGGTTTTGAACCATGAGTTAGATAAGTGATTGAAATTTCATAAGATAAATATGGAAAAGTGTTATTTTGCAAGTTGATAATAAGGAATTTAATGAAAGAGGTAAAATTTGGGATAAACAGCTTAAAACAGCAGCAGAAGAGTGACTTTGAAAAATCACCAAAAATGGTGGAAATTGAATTAGAAGTTGAATGAGATATGGAATTAAAACTTATTGAGTCTATTTTCATATAAAAGAGACAGAGCAAGTAAAAGAATTCTATATGCTGAGTTATTTAAATTTTTGTAAGACTGGTTCAGATTGATTTTGTAATTCCCTGTTCTAATTTGGAAAAATCATTAAAATTTGTAAAAAAAATAGTTATGGAACATAATTTATATGGTTAGATTCCTTATTGAGTCTATTTTTATAAGAAACAAACAAAAACATATTTTGAATTCTGTATAAAGAGAAATTGAAATATAAGTGAAGAGTGGTTAGGACTATCGAATAGCGAAACAGGGGAAGATTTACTGAATAAACTGTATTAATTGGCCCAACCAATGTAACACCCCAAACCCGGCCCAGACTTTATGGCCAGATCTGGTGTGTCACATGGACGATTGACTAAGCCATGATCTTCTTTTAATAAAATGTTATGTTGTTTGTAGTAGAACCATGTTTAATAGCTCGTAAATAAGAATCATCTTTAGTTTTAAAAACCGTAGCTATTACCAAGTAAAATTCCCTTTTTAAAACCATCTTATTTTTGTGTTATAATTTTAAGTTAACTAATCGTTATGTAATGCATGTTTAAAAACATATGATTAAGTTTGAAAAGCCCACATAAACTAGTCTACCGTTGTGAAGCAAGTAATAAAGAAAACACAAAACAAAATACCTGAACGGCCTTATTACAATATAAATCTAAAATTTAAAAATAAAATATAAATAAAGTAAATTTAAGATAACTATAAACTGGAAGTTTGAATCACGTGGCCACCCTAAATCCCTCGTAGCTCCAAGTCCTCTATGGTTGGGGGTCACCTGCATGGATAGAAATGAGAGGGTGAGTTTGTGAAAACTCAGTGTGTAATGCAACCCAACCAGTGTCAAAGATCAGACAGAACTCAGTCTGGGCCGAAGCCCTATTCAGATACAGATTAAACTAGGCCTTAGCCCTTTTCAAAAATAGAGTGGGCCTGGGGCCCATTACAGAAACAGATCAGAGTATATATATATGCATGTATGCAAAGCCCAAGCCCAGTCTAGCCCTACACACGACCTGTACCAGCCCTACAAACAATGTGGGGAATAACTCAACCCACCCAGCCCTGTACACCACAAACGCAGTAGAAGTGCTAATACAGAAATCGTGGCAGAGCCACAAGAACAGAAATACGAGGCAGAGCCTCTAAGCAGATTACGTGGCAATACCACTTTTAGCACTTCCTCCATATCCATAACTCAACCCCATGCAAATTAGAGTACTACATGACATGGCATACAGAATATCAGATACAGTAACATGCAAATCAGTCAGCTATTTCTAGGGGTAAAGCTGTCATTTAGCATCTAGGGGTAAAATAATAATTTTCACTCTTTAGGGGTATTTCGGTCATTTAGCTATGTTTTTAGGTTTTATGCTTAATACGACCTTCTAGCAGGCCTAACATCACTCCAAGCAACTCAAATAGTCCATACAGTCATATAATGCCATCGGCCCTAAAACTCCTAATGGGCCCAAGGGAGCCCACATGCTATTGTGGCCCGTTTAGTCTAATTTTTACACATATTATCGTAGTTTTAATAACTAGTTTACTGGAAATCACTTACCGCATACTTTTACCCATATGGGCATGTAAGCCCAGTAGGCCCTATTTCAGCCTATTGAGGCCCAAAACAGCCCAAGTGCACGAAAACGCGCACCGTAGCCTTTACAATCCATTAATCCAGATTCATGATTTCAGATTGACACACGAGCATTCGCACACTCGCAAGTCCACGAAATGCCAGCATTTCGGCATTTTGGCTTTTCAACTTTTGCCGACCTAAGCTACTAGAGGGTGTCGTTACACACCTATTTACATTAATCCATAATCCGATTTGCAAACTATCACCACCTACCCCTGAAGTATTCGACCATAACCAAGATAATCTAATAACCACTTACCTTAGCCGAGATCTAACAAATAGATCTAGATTGCTACGATGCCCTTAGCCTTGAACTGCTCCTCGCGAAATCGCCCTTTACCACACTGATACACACAAGAACCAAAAGGAAAGGGACTAAAATGGATGTTCAACAAAGGGGTCAAAACTGATAGCAACCATGGAGAGATAGGGGTTTTTGGATTTTCTTAATTCTTAATTCACAAGAATATGAAAGAAAAGATTAGGGTACTTACCACAAGGGTTTGCTAGATTGATTTGATATTGCTAGAAGTTATTTCCACCACTCTAAGCCCAGATCTACACTCGCTCTAATCGAAACACAAAGAAAGAAGAAGAATAGATCAAAGGGGTTGGAAGATCAACAGAGAAAGGAGAAGGTTTCGGTTTTGAGAAGAGAACACTAGAGAGGGTTCGGCCAAGAAGAGTTTAAGAGAAAAGAGTGGTAGGGTTCGGCTTCTTGAACAAATCGGCAAGAGAAACTAATTGTTTTGGGATTTCAGCTTTTAGAGAAATTGACCAAGAAGAATTCAGCTAGAAGATTAATTGTTTCAGGTTTTGAAACAATTGGCCAATGTGGGTTCTAGGTGAGTCGATTTCAACTAATGAAGAAAAGAGGAAGAAAATGAAGAAGATAGGTTCGGCCCTAGTGTAATCAGCCAAAAGAAGCTTTGGGGTTTAGGGACTTTCAGCTTTTGAAGAAAGAATAGATGAGAGAAAAGAAAGAAAAGAAATCAAAAACACACTTTAACCTTACCTATTTGGCACTAAAGAATGACCAATAACAAATCCCGAAGTAGGCCTAAAGGAGTTCGGCACACTCCTTTCCCATAATGCCGAAAATGCTAACATCTAAGGTCCCTAGCTAAAATTGCACCTCCTACAATCCCTCATTCGGCCAACTCTCCCATCATAACTCAATCCCTAAATTTTCTCCCCTTATCACTCCTTAATCCAATCCCATAAGCAAGTCAAACACCTTACCTCAGAGTTCAACTTAGATTCCACCTCTTACTATGCGTATGCAGTAAAATAAACTAAGCACCTTGCTCACCAAGGGATTCAAATCTTAGTTCCCTCACCTGATACCACACGCCACCTCCGTGGGCTTTAAGTGGCGCTACCTTGCCACTTCACCACAGGCTCACTTGTGCTATAAAGCCCTAGCATTTATTTGAAAGCCCACTTTGCCAAAGTCCATTCTCACCTAAAGCTAAAATTTAAAATTTTGCCAGGCCTCAAACTTAATCCTAGGCCTCCTAAAGGTCCACTAATCACACTCAACACATTAATACAACTCATCAAGCCATACCAAAATAAATACAAGCAGAAGTTTAAAAACCCTAAAAATTAGGGCGTTACAACCAAAATTTCTAAAATTTTTATGGTAAGAAGATATATGAGTCTAATTTTCGGTAAAATTAGAGGATCTTAATTTGGAGCTCTGTAGCTCCGGATAAAAATAATTTAGTGACTGGGACTCGAACAGACAGCTTGTACTGAACTTAACTAAATGGTAAATGCATGTGAGAATAAGGTTGTGTAATTGTGGAAACATGTTTTGGGATTTATAAATGCCATTAATAGTTTATTATTTTTATTATTTACATATTACTTACTAAGCTATAAGCTTACTTTGTTTTCTCTTTCTTTCTTGTCTTATTTTATAGTGTAATCAAGTTTGTTCATGACTCGGGAAAAATTGTCAGAGGCTCACCAACACTATCCATCCTTCCTTTTGGTATTTTGTAGACATATTTTGGATATATGGCATGTATAGAAGGCTTGAGTATTTTGTTATATATTGTAATAATATTACTTGAAATGTTGATTTCTAATATTGGATATATCACTCGTATTATGCTATCGATATGGTCCAATATTAGTTAAATTACAAGTTATGATATATGTGAACTTAATGTCTAAAGGATGAGTGAATAGTTGACGGGTTTTAATTTAGATAATTATTTTTTGTCTTGATTTATTATGATTACATGTATGTTATTCTGGTAATACTCATATTCTATTCCAGTATTGAACATGGGTAAAGGGTGTTACAACATTGGCTAAATAGCCCATAATTCATACTTTGGCAAAATTTATAATTTTGCCCCTAAAATTTTACATATTTACAAAAAGGTCACTAGGATCGTAAAATGAAATGCACTTATTTTCTTGGCCACCCAACCCTAGCCAAACCTTATATGTACTCATAACAGCCCACATTTCTCATCAATTTGCACTTTGACTACACTTTTTACCACCTTTACAATTTGGTCCCTATTAGGGTTTTTCATGAAAAATCAGCTAGGAAAATATGTTTACTACACTTGAAACTTTCATATTCTACCACTAGACATCAAAATACTTGCATGTCATGTATGGGCATATTTTTGAACATAAATCCTAGTTCAAATTAATTGTAGAAATAGCCAAATTAAGCTACGAGGATTTCAAAAATATAAAGAACATGAAAAACGGGGCTAGATTGCACTTACTTGTGAGCTAAAAAATGAAAGAAACCCTAGCTATGGGGCTTTGGAAATTTTGGCACCCTTAGGAAGAAGATGGACACAATTTTGCTTCTTTTTCCCTTTTTATTTCATTAATTTACCTAATGACCAAAGTGCCCTTAATGGCCTTCCTTGAAAATTTTCCCTTCCATGGTTATTTTTGTCCATCATGCCATAAAATGGTCTAATTTCTAAAGAAGGACCTCTAATAGTTTTTCTAATGCTATTTCATCCTTAAATCTTCTAGAAACTCATATTTTGCAACTTTTGCAATTTAGTTCTAAAGGACAAATTAATCACTATATGATAAAAATTCCTTCATGAAATTTTCTTACTATCATGCAATCATATCATAAACTTAAAAATGATCATGAAATATATAATTCTACTTCGAATTTGTGGTATCAAAACCACTATTCCGACTAGGACCTAATTCGGGCTGTTACAAGTTGTATTGGTGGTCGGGAATGAAAAGAAATATATCAAAGTTTGTATCAAAATGTTTGATATGCCAAAAAGTAAAAGGCAAACATCAAGTACCGTCAGGTTTATTACAGCCGGTGATGATTCTGGAATGGAAATGGGATAGAGTTATAATGGATTTTGTATTGGGTTTGCCCCTAATACCGAAAAAGAAAGATAAAATCTGGGTTATTGTTGATCGACTAACGAAATCTACTCATTTTATATTGTTACATTCAAACTACACTCTGGATAGACTAGCTGAATTGTATTTGTCTGAGATTGTATGATTGCACGGTGTACCACTGTATATTATTTCTGATTGAGATCTGAGATTTACCTCAAGATTTTGCAAGAAATTACAAGAAGCTCTGGGAATGAAATTGAATGTCAGTATTGCTTTTCATCCTCAAACTAATGGTCAGTCTGAGAGAGTTATAAGATAATTAGGGAAATGTTGCGTTGTTGTGTTCTTGAGTTTGAGGGTAGCTGGGAGAAATACTTGCCTCTAATTGAGTTTGCATACAATAACAGTTTTCAGACAAGTATAAAAATGGCACCGTATGAAGCTTTATACGGTGGTAAATGTAGAACTCTATTATACTGGACCGAATTGAGTGAGAAAAAGATTCACGGGGTAGAATTGATCAGAGAAACAGAAGAAAAAGTGAAAACAATTTGAGATAGTTTGAAAGCAGCTTCAGATCGTCAGAAATCATACGCAAATTTGAAATGTAAAGAGATTGAGTTTCAAGTCAGGGACAGAGTATTTTTAAAAGTGTCGCCGTGGAAGAAGATTCTCCGTTTTGGTCGCAAAGGAAAGTTAAGCCTATGATTTATCGGGCCGTATGAGATAGCAGAAAGAATAGGGCCTGTAGCATGGACTATTGTTGCCGTCTGGGCTTGAAAAGATCGATAATGTCTTCCATATTTCTATGCTACGTCGATATAGATTGGATCTGTCACATGTAATTTCTTCGATTGAGGTTGAGATATAGACTGATTTATCATATAATGAAGAACCGATCAAGATTCTGGCTCGGGAAATCAAATTATTGAGAAATAAACGTATAGCCCAAGTGAAAGTTCTCTTGTGCAAACACGGGATCGAGGAAGCTACATGGAAAGCTGAGGAAGCTATGCAAAAATAGTACCCTAACCTATTTACGGGTAAGATTTTCGGGGACGAAAATCCCTAAAGGGGGAGAGTTGTAACAACCCATTTTTGGTCAAATCAGAACAGTGGTTTTGAGACCTCAAATCTGAGGTCAAAATATTTATTTTATTATTTTATTATTGTTTACAGCATGATAGAATTATTATGTGAAAGTTTCATAAAGAAATTTTACTGTTTAAATACTTAATTCGGTAAAAAGGACTAAATCGCGTAAAATGTAAAATGCATGTTCTATTAGTTAAAGGTATTAAATAGTTATGGATCATTAAAGTAGAAGTCCTTATGTTGAAATTTGACCATGATTAAGGTTAGTGGACATTTATGTCCATAGATTATATGATATATTAATGTTTAATAATAAGGTTATTAGTGTAATTTAGTTATTTATGTTAATTACACAAAATAAAAACCATTTTTTATGCTATCATCTTCTTCAATAGCCGAATGTGAGGAAGAAACTAAAGGTTTTTAAGCTTTGAAGGTTTGACCATTGTTGTTTAAGCATGTAAGTCCATTTTGGCTTACTTTTTTTTGATGATTTTTATGTTTTTGAACTCGTTACAGCTCAATCTAGCTAGCTCGTACCTTAGATTTTGTAATGTCTAAAGATTTTGAGTTATGCCATTGTTAAATGCCTGAGCGTTTAAATGATTAATGATAGTTTTGGAAGGTTTGATGTTAGATTAATAGTTTCTGTTAAGTGATTTTTGGCAAAAATGTCAATTAGGGATTAAATTGTAAAATGTTGAAATGTTGTGGTTGAAAATATGAAATAAATAGAAATATGGGCTGCTAGTGTTGTCATAAAGATTCAGCTATGCATGGGTTAAGGCCTAAATGCATAAATTTGCCATTTTGTATAATAAGGACTAAATTGTAAAATAGTCAAAAGTTTAGGGGCAAATGTGTAATTTGCCAAATACATGAATTATGGACTAAATTGAATAGATTGAATGCTGAATGTATTGAATTTGATATTATTTAGATCAAGATAAACAATTATCGAAATTAGAACAGGGAAACGAAAGGTAGAAGAATAGACGATGATTATCCGAACAAATACGTGGTAAGTTCGTATAATTAGAATCAAACTTTAATTACTTGTATTTACTTGAATATGTTATGTTATAATGTAAAAAAATTTGATAAAAGAGTTATTTCATATCGAATGCCTAATTTGATAAGTATTGAGTATTAACGAGCCCCGTTTAAGCTATAGAAAGTCTAAGATACGAGTGACATGTCACTGGGGTTACCGTTTTGGTAAGCTCCTACATTTGTTGCAGACTCACTGCAGCTCGTATGAGCTTACCATTTTAGCTCGTATGAGTTTACTATTTTACGTTTTAGCTTGATAGAGCTTACCGTTCACCATCTTAGAAGGAGCTTACCGATAATGGCTCGAAAGAGCAAAAATGATAATGAATTGATGGACTACCAATTAATACACTTAATGTCTATCACCCAAGTATCCCTCGATATTTCATTAGGTTCAACGGGCATGTCATTGTTACGGATTATATACATGACTGCAATCCCGTAGCAATAGCAGGGGTACCAACTCTAGCCGACCCATCAGATTTGGCCTTTTTGTATGTCTTTGTACAGAACTCGAGGACTCCGAATCCCTCTTTTTCTTACCCCACTCTCGATCTCTATTTTGGCTCGCCTTCTCTATTAGAACTAAGAACTCTCGCTCCCTCTGCGGAGCTATCAGCACCCTCAAATTATCTCTAAGGCCATTCTCAAAGTGAGCACACCTCTCATACTCAGATGCCACCATACCTCATGCATAACGTCTCTGTAGTAGGAACTCGGCCTCATACTCAGCCACAAATGAGTCTCATTGGTTACGGTTTAAAAACTCCTTACTACGAGCATCCACATAACTGGCTCCTACATACTTGCCCAGAAATGCCGTCTTAAAGAATTCTCAAGTCAAATGTTTGGGCTGGGTGCCCTCCTTAACGGTCAGCCACCACTGATAGGCTTCATCATGAAGCAATGAGACTACACCTTTCAATTTATGCTCAGGGGTGCAATCTAGATCATCCATAATACGTTCGGTGGCCTCCATCTGGTATTCAGCCACATTAGGGGCGACTCCAGTGACACCCCTAAAAAGCTCAGCTCCATTGGACTGAAGTCGTTCTGTAACTGACCCTCGACCCCTAGATCTAGTATTAGTCCTAGCAACCCTCTCCAATATCCTTAGCATAGCCTAGGACAATGAGTTGTCCCCAGCCATGCGATCATGAGACCCCGTCTTAGTAGAGGCAACACCAGTGTCTCACTAATGTTTAGATTCGGTATACTACCCCGAGAAAAGAAAGACTCAACCCAAGCCCCCTACAGCCTCTACCAGGGCCTCGAATACCACATCCACAGGTACCATGCGCGCTCATTGTCTAACTCAGATTTATCTGTATTATGAATTTTATGAATCAGTTACAGTTTAATATTTATTAGCAGATGTTTTATGTAAACAATTTCAGTAATTCAGAGTTTATTCTCGTATATCGCAGTCTCTATTAGTTTTACTACACTTTCAGTTTCACTATAGTTTCAGTATACACTAACTAAAATGTTTTCACAGTATACTACCTACAGTAGTTTCAAAATATACTATCTATAGTATTTTCTGAGTTAAACTTATCACAGTTTAGAATACTTATAGAATCGGCACCGAAGACTCAGTGTACCACATACTCAGTCAAATCATTTCAAATCTTTTAAAATTCAATTCTTTAAAAACCAAGTTTTAAACCCAAAATACACATCTGATTTTTACAACCTGGCTCTAAAACTCGACCCTAATACCTCTAAATATAACACCCCAAACTCAGCCTAGACGTTATGGCTGAATCTGGCAATGCCACGTGGAATGAGATTTGAAATCGAAGTTGACAAGTTTGAAACCGTTCCGGTTCAATAGCATTTATTTATCTCGAAAAAACGCTTACTAGTTGATTTGTCTTAAAATGTGTCTTTTTAGCAGAAGCTTTAGAAAAAAAATTTATTTAAGGAAAACCGTTTGTTTTGAATAAAACCAACTTTTTGTTGCAGTTGTGAGTGAGAAACTACTCAAGAAATTAAAACCCAAAAATAAGGAAAATAGTCCAAAAAGTCTAAAATTACGTAAAATACCCTAAAAATAATAAAGCATATAACAACCCGTTTTAGGGCCCAAATGGAACAGTGGTTTCAAAACCATGAATCTGAAGTAGAAAAATTTATTGCGATTAAGTTCTAAGGTTTAACGTGTGATTGAATGATTGTGTGAAAATTTTGTTAAGAAATTTTATTGATAGGGTGTCTAATTCGACTGATAGGACTAAATTGCAATAAGTGAAGTGTTCTAGAAGCTAAGAGTGTTTATTTGTGATGAGTTTTAAATTGGGCATCCTTAAATGGCAATTAGACCATTATACTGTAGTTTGGCAAAAATGGACATGGAGGGATAAAATTTTAAAGTTTGTCTTTACGGGCATTTTAGTCATTTGGTGATTAAAATGAATTAAAAGCCAAAATAAGGCCAAACCTTGTCCATGTTCTTCTCCCATGGTTGAATGTAGTAAGAAAAAACCATGGCTAGGGTTTTTCAAGCTTCCAAGCTCGATTGTAAGTCCGTTTTAGCCTATTTTAAATGTTTTTTTTTATGATTTTGAGATCCTTGTAACATGTTCTACCTATTTCTACCATTATTTTGAACTAGGGTTTATGTTTAAAAATTTACCCATGTGTGACATGCATGTGTTTTGATGTTTAATGGTAGAAAATGAAAATTTTATGTGTGATAAACGACTTTTGCTAAGTGATTTTAGGTGAAATTGTCAAAAAGGACTTGTTTGTAAAAGTTGTAAAATATGTGTGTAAAAGTGTGAATAAATGGAAAATGTGGGTTGGTATGAGTGTGAATATGAACCAGATAGGCTTGGGATTTGAGAAAAATGGGTACATTTCATTATATGAGCCAAGGGACTAAAGTGTAAAAGTGTCAAACTTTAGGGGCAAAAACATAATTTTACCATAGTATGATTTTCGAACTGAATTGAACAATGTGGTAATTTAATAAGTCAAATGTGATATTATATATTAACAAATACGAGGCTTGGACTTACAACAGGGGAAAAACGAGTATTGGGCGATTTGGTCCTCTTCGCCAATTTATGTCAAGGTAAGTTCATATGGTAGACAATAATGTCCATTTGTTAAGTTGATGAATAATTCATGAATTTAATTGTACTATTTGTTGTATATTGAAAACCAAATGTTCGAAACAAATGAGTGCAAAGTTGGTCACTTTCGTTCAACGTCAAAAGATGAATTGACGGAAAAGACCATGGATGAACCATGGCAAAGTGTGAACAAGTAAAATCATGTAAGGCCATAGCTAGGCTATGGTATCGATATGTGATGCTATTACAATGTGATCCAGGCGCTAGTCTGTATGTCTTACCCGTGGCTGAGTTTGTCGGCACGTGTTGCGAATACTCGTCAGCATGTGTGAGCAGCACCGTGTTGTTTCGTCATGACTGTCAGCTTGTGTGAGAAGGCTCGTGAATGATATGTGATCCGGGTGCTAGTCTTGTATGTTCTACCAATGGCTAGGTATATCGACATATATTACGGATACCTGATAGCTTGTGTGAGCAGCAATAAGTAGTTACATAATAACCGTTAGCTTGTGTGAGAAGGTCCGTGAATAGCTTTAGAATGAGCCTATGTGTGTTATGAGATATGTGGTAGCTTCATATACAAGTGATAAGTTGTAGCTTCAGCTACAAATAAATGTGTCACTATTGTGCAAATATTCTGACTATCTGTTATCATTCCGAGTATTCAACGTGGATGTTAAAGTTGTGAATGGTAATGGTTATGATATGAATTGGTACATGTATGTATGTATAACTCATACGTAATGTGTTTGATATAAGGTAAAATCTCAGTAAAATTATGATGGAATAAGTTATGTCTATGAGAAATGTATATGATTCATATGAACATTGAATAGAATAAATTTGGAAAATCCATGTCTAGTGTATGAATGAAATGTGAAAGAATTATGAAACAATAATATTATCAAATATCGAATTGTGACAATATGTTTTCATTGATGCTTAAGTGTATTTGTGGGCATAGTAAGGACGAAGACAGAAGTATACTTGAGTGAAGAGATAAAGGTATGTATGAAACCCAACTTAAACACAGAAAGGAAGAAGCTAAGTGAATTTCTATGAAAATATATGAATTAAACATGTGAAAGGTTAGTGATATGGTATGTGTTGTAACGCCCCAATTTTTTGGGTTTTTGAATTTCTGCATAGATTATTTTTGCATGGCTTGTTGTGTTATATTGTTGTGATTGGGTGTGTTTAATGGACCTTTGGAAGGCTTAGGTTTAAGTCTAAGGCCTGGCAAAATTTTAATTTTTGGCCTTTGGTGATAGTGGGTTTGAGCTTAGTGGGCTTATAAATTAAAGTTGGGTTTTTAAAGCACAAGAAAGCCTGTGTTAAAGTGGCAAGATGGCGCCACTTAAAACACAGGGAGTAGCATGTCAAGGCTGGTGAAGGAGCTAAAGTTTGAATCCCTTGGTGAGCAGAGTGTCGTTTTATTTTTATTGCTTGTGTATGGTAAGAGATGGAACTTAAGTTAAACTCTGAAGGAAGGTGTTTGAATGGCTCAAGGGAGTGGATTAAGGAGTGATAAGGGGAGAAATTTTAGGAGCTGATTGGGGAACAGGAGTTGGCTGATTATGGGTCTCTTGGAGAGCAATTTTGGCTAGGGCCTTAGGAGGATGCATTTTTGGCATTTGGGGTTGTAAGTGCCGATTTCTTTTGTGGTTAGCCTTCAGGATTTGACAATTTTGGTCACTTTCTTTTGTCGAATAGGTATAGTGCTCTTTGCTCTTTCTTTTCTTTCCTCCTTTATGTTCTAAAAGCCGAAAACAAGATCCATAAACCCTCATTGTGCCGATCTGTTGGAAGAACCAAAGCCTACCATCTCTTTTCTTCTCAAGCCAAATATTTCATCTTCTTCTCCTCCCTTTTCTATTCTTTGTTGGTTAATTCGACTCACCTAGAACCCTCTTGACTGATTACCTCAAAAAGTTGAAACCCTGAAAACACTTGGCTCCTCTCTTATCGATTTCTCCTCCTTGTCTCCACTCTTGCTAAAACCTAAACCCTCAAGCCTCTTTTATCTCTCTAACGACCATCTCTTCTCTGATTTATAACTTCTTCCACCTCTTTTCTCAAAACCGAAACCTCCATATCCTTTAGTGTGTTTTCGGAAGCCGAATCCCTTAGATCTCTTCTCTTCTTGTGTTTTGACTAGATCTATAATAGATCTGGGCTGGGCTAGTGATCAGTAGTTCTTTCGTGTGGCAAGGCTGACAAGCATACTTTTGGGTAAGTAGCCTCCTTCCTATTCTTTTCTTTTTTTCTAAATTAAGAAAAGCCGAAAAACCCCTATTTTTCATGGTGGTTATCGGTTTTGACTTCATTTGGAAGAAACATCTATTGTAGCCTTATCTTTTGGATCTCATGTATATCAGTGTGGTAAAGGGGCATCTAGCGACGTGCAGTGGAGGCTAGGGGCGCTGAAGCAATCTAGATCTAGATCTAGTAGCTAGATTCGACAAAGGTAAGTGTTGGTGATGCTCTAAATGTAACACCCCGAACCCGGCCCAGACGTTATGGCCATGTTCGGTGTGCTACATCACCTAGACTATCCTATGCCGCCCTATTTACTAAGTCCGGTGGTGAGTTTTGAAAAGCAATGCTTGATTTTTGGAAATTCCCGTTTTAATAATTATTCAACTTAATCTCTATTCCATTTGATAAGCGATACATTTTAACCTTATTATCCTACTTAGCCATTAGTATTGTCAGGTTGGTTAAGAAAACATTTGTTAAATTTTCGAAAAATGGAGTGTAGTTGTGGTTGAAATAAAACAGTTGAAAATCCCAAATAAAAACAGTCATAGTGGCCTTATTACAACCCATTAACAAATTTAAAAGTAGAAACCGATAATTAGAAATATAAAGTAGTAAAACTTATTTAAACCGTGCTCAGTCCTCGTGGTCACTCTGAATTCCTCCCAGCAACCAAGTCACGATCTAGGACCCACCTACAAGGATGGAAAGAGAAGGGTGAGTTTGGGAAAACTCAGTGTGTGTAGAACCCATCCAAAGCCCACATCGGCTCGAGCCCACTGGGCCTGAGCCCTAACCAGTCTCAGTCAGATACTGGGCCAAAGCCCTATCCAGATTACAGATACTGGGCCAAAGCCCTATAACAGATACTGGGCCGAAGCCCTATTCAGATAACAGCTTGGCCCATAGGCCCATCACAGTACAGTACAGTATAACAGTATGAATGCAACCCAATTGGGGAGACTACTCAACCCACCAACCGCTACACACCACCCGTACCAGCCAACACACCATGTGGGGAATAACTCGACCCACCCAACCCACACACCATAGTCGCAGCATGGCTGCTCAAATAAACAGTATACGAGGCAAAGCCCCTTTAAGAAACAGTACGAGGCATAGCCCCTTTCAGTAACGTGGCAGTGCCACTCACACTTCCTCCAATATAAACCCAACCCATGCATCAGACATACATACATCATGATATGCAGTAACAGAAACAGTCATGTCAAACAGTATAGTCGATTTTAGCCCTAAGGGTATAATGGTAATTTTATACTTAGGGGTAAATCAGTAATTTCTCACCTTAAGGGTATTTCAGTAATGTTGTTCTCTTATTGCATTTTTTATTATTATTACAGCCTCTATTATTACAGTGGTTGTTACAGAAACTCATTTAATTCAGTTTATCAGTTTTAGCACTTAGGCCCTAAAACCCCTAATGGCTCTACCATGCCATTTTAGCCCATTAGGCCCATTTAAGCCTTAATTTCCAATCCATTATCTTGTTTTAACAGTTTTTATGCCTGTAATCCATATTATTGCCTTTAAACCTATTTTTACCCAAATGGGCCCAAATTACCTATTGGGCCCATATTCGGCCCACCGAGGCCCAACTTACCGTAGCGCCCAAAATTCCGCGGTCAACCCGCCTGACAGTGCCGATTCCAAAACCAACCTTCTCCTACTAACTTGAGAGTGTTCGCACACTCACAAGCTCTCGAAATGCCAAAACTTCGGCAGTTCGGCTTTTCGGCTTTTGCCAATTTGAGCATTGAAGGGTGTTCAAAACACACACCTGTTTTGCAGTTTCACCGACGAGATCTCCTATGCGATAGTTTCTACAACCCAATATCTAATCGATTAATCAATAGATCTACGAAAAACCAAAGCCACAATCCCTTACCACATTCGGCCACACCCTTAATGGCCATAAAAACTTACCTCTAACGATTTAGGTGCACTAGATCTAGATCTGGTGATACCGATGCCTTCAACTCCTTGCTTGATCACCTTCCTCGCTAACTATCACTCAAAAAGAATAAAAATACCACTTTGAATTACTAAAAGTCCAAATCGACAATCTTCCTAACTTTAGGGACTTTCGGCTTTTCCAAAACATGAAATAATGTACAGATCTGAGGTATTAAGCACTTACCAATGATTTCTCTTCGATTCCTATGCAGATTTGATGTAAAGCTGACCCTTAAACGTTAGTAGAACCTTTATATCTGAGATTTGTAAATTTGGCTATCTCCCTAAAACTATGGTGATTTCGACTTTTCAACTAGAGAAGAAGATGGTGATTTGGGCTATGAGTTTGAGTGATGGTGTCGACAATGATGTGGCTCAAGGGGATGTAGTAATCGGCCACAATAGGTGAAAGGAGCAGGGATAATTTGGCTTAGAAAGATTCGGCAAAAGAAAGCAGTTTTTGGGATTTCTGGCACTTTGAGCAATCGGCTATGGTTGATTTTAAGAGGGATGGAAGCAAAAGAAAGAGTGGATCTGAGTAAGGAGGGTATTCGGCTAGGAAAGAGATCAAAGAGGAAAAAGAAAAGTGAAAAAAATAATGGTAAAGGTGAAGAAGAAGAAATCAGCTAGAAGCTTTCTAGGGAGGCAAGTTTCGACTTTTCTGACAGTAAAAGAGAAGATTAATTCCTAAGGTGGCTAACCCTAATTCTTATGACAGAAAATAGAAAAAGATATAACCCTAATATCACACTTGAGTAATCGACCCAAGTCCCTAAAAGCCCTTGCCGAAATTCCTACTTAAAATAGTCATATACCCAGCACATGCTTAAAAATTAAAAAGAACACTACGCTTACCTTGCAACTCGAACCCTTGTCCTTGAATACCCACTTAGGCGCCACTTTTTTAGGAGCTTAGTGGCGCCACCTTGCCACTCTACCAAGGCTCCCTTTGTGACATATTTTACACGGTTTTTCTTAAAGGCCCACTTAACCAAGTCCTCTTTCACTTGAAAATCCAACTTAATATTTTACCGGGTTTTAACTTAAGCTTAGGCCTTCTAAAGGCCCACTAACACATGTACATACATTTTCAACCTTCAGAACACCAAAATTTTTAAAACTTCACTAAAAATCACAAAACCCGAAAAATCCCGAAAATCAGGGCGTTACAACTCTACCCCCTTAAAGAAATTTCGGCCTCGAAATTTACCTGGTCCAAATAACTGAGGGTATTGTTGACGCATAGTCTCCTCTGGCTCCCAAGTAGCTTCTTCTCTACCATGGTTGCACCATAACACCTTTACCAATGAAATAGACTTCCTCCTTAAGACATTGACTTCACGATCTAAGATCTCCACAGGTTCCTCCTTGAAGGTCAAATCGGTATTTACTGCAATCTCCTCTACTGGTACAATATGCGAAGGGTCCAACCGATACCGTCTTAGCATAGACACCTGAAAAATGTCATGGATACGATCCAACTCTGGTGGCAACTCCAACTGATATGCTACTGGCCCAATCCACTTGAGAATCCTATAAGGCCCAATAAACCGCGGACTTAGCTTGCCCTTTTTACCGAATCTCAAGATCTTCTTCCACGGCGACACCTTTAGAAACACTATATCCCCAATAGCGAACTCAATCTCCTTACGCTTAAGGTCAGCATAAGACTTCTGTCGATCAGACGCCTCCTTTAACCGATCTCGAATCATCTTAACCTTACTTTCAGTATCTGCCACTAACTCTGGCCCAAGCACTTTACGTTCTCCTAACTCTGTCCGACACGTAGTAGTACGACATCTCCACCCATAAAGTGCCTCATATGGAGCCATCTGAATACTCGCTTGATAGCTGTTGTTGTATGCAAATTCCGCCAATGGTAAATAGTCTTCCCAACTACCACAGAAGTTAATCACACATCCTCTCAACATGTCCTCCAATACTTGAATAACCCTCTCAGACTGACCATCTGTCTGAGGGTGAAATGCAGTACTAAAGTCCAATCGCGTGCCTAACGCTTCATGCAACTTCTTCTAGAATCGAGATGTAAATCTAGGGTCTCGATCAGAAATTATTGAAACTGGCACCCCTTGCAAACGCACAATTTCTGCTACATACAATTTGGCCAACTTCTGCAGTGAGTAATCGGTTCTGACTGGTACAAAATGAGCAGACTTCGTCAACCTATCCACGATTACCCATACAGAGTCTTTCTTCAAAGATGTCAAAGGCAACCTACTCACAAAATCCATCGTTACTCTTTCCCGTTTCCACTGCAGAATCTTCACTGGCTGCAACAATCCAGAAGGCAATTGGTGCTCAGCTTTAACTTGCTGACACGTCAAACATTTCCCAACGAGTTCAGTTACCTCTCGCTTAAGGCCAGGCCACCAATACACCTCTCTTAAATCTCGATACAGCTTATTACCACCAGGGTGCATAGCATAGGGTCCACCATGAGCCTCACTCAAGATTAACTGCCTCAAATCAGAGTCCTTGGGAATACAAACTCTTTCACGAAAGTAAAGAACCCCATCAGAATTCAGTCGAAAATCCTCACTCTCACCCTTCTTGACCTGCTGAAATCGAGGAATCAACGAATCATCCTTCAACTGTAACTCTTTGATCCTCTCAGTCCAAGTTGGTCTTACTTGCAACTCTGCTAGCAAGCTCCCATCATCATACAAACTCAAACGAGCAAACATGGCCTTTAACTCAGCAACGATCCTTCGACTCAGTGCATCAGCCACTACGTTAGCCTTGCCAGGATGGTATTCAATCGAACAGTCATAGTCCTTAAGCAACTCTATCCATCTCCGTTGCCTAAGATTCAACTCCTTCTGAGTTAACAGATATTTGAGACTTTTATGGTCAGTGTATATAATACACTTTTCCCCATAAAGGTAGTGTCTCCAGATTTTCAATGCAAATACCACCGCTGCCAACTCCAAATCATGCGTAGGGTAATTCGCCTCGTGAGGCTTAAGCTGCCGCGAAGCATAAGCAACCATCTTACCCTCTTGCATCAGTACACAACCTAATCCCACATGCGAAGCATCGCTATAAACCGTAAAGTCCTTCCCAAATTCTGACTGAATCAACACTGGCGCCTCAGTCAACACCTTTTTCAGCTTGTCAAAAGCTTCTTACTGCCTCTCAGTCCAATTAAAGGCTACTCCCTTCCTTAACAATTTCGTTAACGGAGCTGCAATTAGAGAAAATCCCTCAACAAACCTTCTATAATAGCCTGCCAAACCCAGAAAACTACGGATTTCAAACACCGATCTTGGCGGCTTCTAATCCAGAACTGCCTCAATCTTGCGAGGATCTACCCTAATTCCCTCAGCAGAAACAACATGACCCAGAAAAGTCACTTCTCGAAGCCAGAATTCGCACTTACTAAATTTTGCATACAATTGCTTTTCTCTTAGAATCTGCAGAACGATTTGAAGATGCTCATCATGCTTCTCTTCTGTTTTCGAATACACCAATATATCGTCAATAAGGACGACCACGAAACGATCCAAGTAAGGCTGAAATACTCGGTTCATTAAATCCATAAAAGCTACTGGTGCATTCGTCAATCCAAAGGGCATAACCAAGAACTCGTAGTGACCATAGCGAGTTCTAAATGCTATTTTATGCACATCCACCTCCTTCACCCTTAACTGATGGTATCCAGATCGAAGGTCAATCTTGGAAAACACTGAAGCTTCTTTAAGCTGGTCAAACAGATCGTTGATTCTTGGCAGAGGGTACTTGTTCTTTATCGTCAGTTTGTTCAACTGGCGATAATCGATGCACATACGCATCGTTCCATCCTTCTTTTTCACGAACAGTACCGGTGCTCCCCACGAAGACACACTCGGTCTAATGAAGCCCCTATCTAACAACTCTTGAATCTGGGCTTTCAATTCCACTAACTCCTTTGGTGCTATTCTGTAAGGCGCAATGGACACTGGAGCTATTCCAGGCCACAGATCGATCCCAAATTCCACTTCTCGATTAGGAGGTAATCCAGGAAGCTCCTCAGGAAATACATCTTGAAATTCATTAACAGTCCTCACTGTCTCCACTGTCACCCATTCGGGCTCAGTTTGACTCACGAACGCCAAGTATGCTTCACAACCTTTGCGCATCAACCTTTCAACCCTTAAGGCAGAAACCGCATTGGATAAATAGTCCCTATGTTCACCAATAACCATCACCTCCTCGCCTTCGGTTGTTCTCAATACCATTCTTTTGGCCGCGCAATCCAGCGTTGCCTTGTGCTTGGTTAACCAGTCCATGCCCAAAATCAAGTCGAATTCTCCAAAAGGTAGCTCCATTAAATCTCCAGTAAAGATCCAACCCTGAGTCTCTAAAGGCACTTCCCTAAATAGTTTGTCTACTTTAACAGAGTGACCTAAAGGACTAACTACTACGACCCCACTCACAGTCTCCTTAGAATGCACACCCAATGACCCAGAAATTTCACAAGCAATATACGAATGCGTCGAACCCACATCAATTAAAGCAGTATATGGTGTATGAGATATTAAGAACGTACCAGTTATAACACCAGGTGCATCACCCTCCTCGTGACGGCGAGCAGCATACACTAAGGCTGGCTGACGAGCCTCAGCATTACCAGCACCCCTGCCAGGTGCTCCATGACCACGTCCATAACCATTGCCTCCTCTACCTTGACCACGGCCCCTTGGCGGTGGCAGTCCTCCTCGCGCAGGCTGAGCAACCCTCTGATCAACAGCTTGAGCCTGAGCTAGCTTCTGTGGGCAGTCTTTAACCTGATGATCCTTAGACCCACAACGAAAACAAGCTCCATTGCGTTTCTAGCATTCTCCTCGATGAACTCTGCCACAATCTCCACAAGCCTGTGGTCTAACAACATTCACTGGCATAGCTCGAACTAGTTCTTCTACTCTAGCCCTCTTAAAATTTCGGTTTGTAGCTCCTAATGTACCAGAATCTCTCTTAAAATGGTTGCGATCTCTATCGCGGTTCTGACGCTCAGCTCGCTTAACTTCTTTGGCTATCTTAACCTTCTCTACTAGTGTAGTAAAGTCGCGCTCCCTCTGTGGCGCTATCAGTACTCTCAGCTCATCTCTGAGGCCATCCTCAAACCGAACACTGTGCTCATATTCGGTGGAAACAATGCCACTAGCATACCAGCTTAGTCGTAAAAATTCTGCCTCATATTCAGCCACAGTCTTACTACCCTGGGTCAGGTTCAGAAATTCCTTCCTTCGTGCGTCCACATAACTAGCCCCAACATATTTCACCTTGAAAGACTGCTTGAACAATTCCCAGGTTGCCCTCTCAGCTGGGGTACCCTTTCTCACGGTGATCCATCATTGATACGCCTCGTCTCTCAGCAACGATACCACTCCTTTTAACTCTGCTCCACTGAGCAGTCCAAGTCATCCATAATTCGCTCTGTGGCTTCCAGCCAGTATTCAGCTACATTCGGGGCCACTCCAGATATGCCCCTAAAAACTTCCGCTCCATTGGCCCGGAGTCGCTCAGAAATGGACCCCCTATTCATGGCCTCAACATTGGCTCCAGCCACCCTTTCCAGAACTCTCAGCATGGCTTGGGACAAAGCGTCGTCCCCTGCGGCCCAATCGTACGGCCCATTATCCTCAACCGGTGGTCGTGCCTCTCCTGCTGGCATATGCTCAGAAGACGACGATCCAGCTTGAGCACTAACTCGGCCTCATCCACGGCCTCGTCCATGAGTAGCTCTTGTACTCATATCGATTATCTGATTTACGAATTTTATGACATCAGTTAATGTTTCAGTTGTTTATTACAGAATATCTTATGAACAGATAAAATTTCAGAGTTGTGTTTGCGCGATTGTAGCCTAGCTACAGTCTCAGTTTCCTAGGGTTTAGTTTACCCTACAGTCTCAGTTTTATAGCCTTAATACTACCTCACCTATAGTATCACATCCAAGGCTCAGTACTATCTACAGTTTTATTTTCAGTACAGTACAGAAGTTAAGGCAGAAAATACTTACAACTTGGTGTCGGGGATTCAGTGTGCCACTTTCCGATTTATCAGATCAAATAGTTTGAGGCCTCTTAAAAATCAATGTTTCAAAAAAACTTGTTTAAAAACTACAATTTGAATGAAAAAAAACCTTTTTAAAACCAAAAATTTTCCAGAAATCTAATTTTCCAAAAATATCCTTCTGGACTCTAAATTTTTTTTTGAAAACCCTTTTTGGACCCAATCCACAGCCGAGTTGTTCAACCTGGCTCTGATACCACTAAATGTAACACCCTGAACCCGGCCCAGACGTTATGGCCATGTCCGGTGTGCTACATCACCTAGACTATCCTACGCCGCCCTATTTACTAAGTCCGGTAGTGAGTTTTGAAAAGCAATGCTTGATTTTTGAAAATTCCCATTTTAATAATTGTTCAACTTAATCTCTATTCCATTTGATAAGTGATTCATTTTAACCTTATTATCCTACTTAGCCATTAGTATTGTTAGGTTGGTTAAGAAAACATTTGTTAAATTTTGAAAAAATGGTGTGTAGTTATGGTTGAAATAAAACAGTTGAAAATCCCAAATAAAAACAGTCATAGTGGCCTTATTACAACCCATTAACAAATTTAAAAGTAGAAACCGATAATTAGAAATATAAAGTAGTAAAACTTATTTAAACCGTGCTCAGTCCTCGTGGCCACTCTGAATCCCTCCCAGCAACCAAGTCACGATCTAGGGCTCACCTGCAAGGATGGAAAGAGAAGGGTGAGTTTGGGAAAACTCAGTGTGTGTAGAACCCATCCAAAGCCCACATCGGCTCGAGCCCACTGGGCCTGAGCCCTAACCAGTCTCAGTCAGATATTGGGCCAAAGCCCTATCTAGATTACAGATACTGAGCCAAAGCCCTATAACAGATACAGGGCTGAAGCCCTATTCAGATAACAGTTTGGCCCACAGGCCCATCACAGTACAGTACAGTATAACAGTATGAATGCAACCCAATTGGGGAGACTACTCAACCCACCAACCGCTACACACCACCCGTACTAGCCAACACACCATGTGGGGAATAACTCGACCCACCTAGCCCACACACCACAGTCGTAGCATGGCTGCTCAAAAAAATAGTATACGAGGCAAAGCCCCTTTTAGAAACAGTACGAGGCATAGCCCCTTTCAGTAACGTGGCAGTGCCACTCAGACTTCCTCCAATATAAACCCAACCCATGCATCAGACATACATACATCATGATATGCAGTAACAGAAACAGTCATGTCAAACAGTACAGTCGATTTTAGCCCTAGGGGTATAATGGTAATTTTATACTTAGGGGTAAATCAGTAATTTCTCACCCTAAGGGTATTTTAGTAATGTTGTTCTCGTATTACAGTTTTTATTATTATTACAGCCTCTATTATTACAGTGGTTGTTACAGAAACTCATTTAATTCAGTTTATCAGTTTTAGCACTTAGGCCCTGAAACCCCTAATGGCTCTACCATGCCATTTTAGCCCATTAGGCCCATTTAAGCCTTAATTTCCAATCCATTATCTTGTTTTAACAGTTTTTATGCCTGTAATCCATATTATTGCCTTTAAACCTATTTTTACCCAAATGGGCCCAAATTCCCCATTGGGCCCATATTCGGCCCACTGAGGCCCAACTTACCGTAGCGCCCAAAATTCTGCGGTCAACCCGCCTGACAGTGCCGATTCTAAAACCAACCTCCTCCTACCAACTTGAGAGCGTTCACATGCTCACAAGCTCTCGAAATGCCAGAACTTTGGCATTTCGGCTTTTCGACTTTTGCCGATTTGAGCATTGAAGGGTGTTCGAAACACACACCTGTTTTGCAGTTTCACCGACGAGATCTCCTATGCGACAGTTCCTACAACCCAATATCTAATCGATTAATCAATAGATCTACAAAAAACCAAAGCCACAATCCCTTACCACATTCGGCCACACCCTTAATGGCCATGAAAACTTACCTCTGACGATTTAGGTGCACTAGATCTAGATCTGGTGATACCGATGCCTTCAACTCCTTGCTTGATCACCTTCCTTGCTAACTATCACTCAAAAAGAATAAAAATACCACTTTGAATTACTAAAAGTCCAAATCGACAATCTCCCTAACTTTAGGGACTTTCGGCTTTTCCAAAACATAAAATAATGTACAGATCTGAGGTATTAAGCACTTACCAACAATTTCTCTTCGATTCTTATGTAGATCTGATGTAAATCTGACCCTTAAACGTTAGTAGAACCCTTATCTCTGAGATCTGCAAATTCGGCTATCTCCCTAAAACTATGGTGATTTCGGCTTTTCAACTAGAGAAGAAGATGGCGATTTGGGCTATGAGTTTGAGTTATGGTGTCGACAATGATGTGGCTCAAGGGGATGTAGTAATCAGCCACAACAGGTGAAAGGAACATGGATAATTTGGCTTAGAAAAATTCGGCAAAAGAAAGCAGTTTTCGGGATTTCTGGCACTTTGAGCAATCAGCTATGGTTGATTTTGAGAGGGATGGACGCAAAAGAAAGAGTAGATCTGGGTAAGGAGGGTATTCGGCTAGGGAAGAGATCAAAGAGGAAAAACAAAAGTGAAAAAAATAATGGTAGAGGTGAAAAAGAAGAAATCGGCTAGAAGCTTTCTAGGGAGGCAAGTTTCGGCTTTTCTGACAGTAAAAGAGAAGATTAATTCCTAAGGTGGCTAACCCTAATTCTTATGACAAAAAATAGAAAAAGATATAACCCTAATATCACACTTGAGTAATCGGCCCAAGTCCATAAAAGCCCTTGCCGAAATTCCTACTTAAAATAGTCACATGCCCGGCACATGCTTAAAAATTAAAAAGAACACTATGCTTACCTTGCAACTCGAACCCTTGTCCTTGAATACCCACTTAGGCGCCACTTTTTTAGGAGCTTAGTGGCGCTACCTTGCCACTCTACCAAGGCTCCCTTTGTGACATATTTTACACGGTTTTTCTTAAAGGCCTACTTAACCAAGTCCCCTTTCACTTGAAAATCCAACTTAATATTTTACCCGGTTTTAACTTAAGCTTGAGCCTTCTAAAGGCCCACTAACACATGTACATACATTTTCAACCTTCAGAACACCAAAATTTCTAAAACTTCACTAAAAATCACAAAACCCGAAAAATCCCGAAAATCAGGGCGTTACACTAATGTTGGCCGAATAGGTATGTTAAGGTGGTATTGATTATTCAATTGGATTATAGTTGACATATGGTTAAACGGTTGTAGGATAATCGTTCGAGGGATTTCAGCATATTTCAAAAACATATATGTAATCGAAACCCTCTAGTAGACTAGATCGGCAAAAGCCGAAAACCCGAAATGCTAAAATGCCAGAATTTCGAGGGCTTGCGAGCATGTGAGCACTCGTAGGTCAATTTGAAACTATGAAGTTGGTATTTATGAACAGTAAGATTGTTGTGCGCGTTTTCATGCATTTGGGTGGTTTTGGGCCTCGATGGGCCAAATTTAGGCCCAATAGGCTTACGGCCCCATATGGGTGAAATGATGCGGTAGGTATATTCTGGTAATCTGGATATTAGATCTGCTAAAATATGTGTAAAATTTGGACTTAGTGGGCCACAGTAGCTTGTGGGCTCCGTCGGGCCCATTAGGGGTTTTAGGGCCCGATGACTCTGTATTAATAAAATAGGCTAATTGAGTTGCTCGAGCGACGTTAAATCTGTTAGTAGACTATAATAGGCATAAAACCCTAAAACCTAGCAAAATTACTAAAATACCCTAAATGGTGAAAATTACTGTTTTACCCTTAGATGCTAAATGACAATTTTACCCTTAGAGAAAAGTGGACTGATTTGCATGCTACTATATCTGATATTCTATATGCCATGACATGTATACACTGATTTGCAGGGGTTGGGATATTATTACGGAGGAAGTGCTATAAGTGGCAATGCCACATATTCTGCTTAGAGGCTCTGCCTTGTATTACTATTCTAGTGGCTTGGCCACGATATCTGTTTTAGCAGCTCTATTGCGATTGTGGTGTGCAGGGCTGGGTGGGTTAAGTTATTCCTCAAATGGTGTGTAGGGCTGGTACGGGTGGTGTGTAGGGCTGGATTGGGCTTGGGCTTTACATACATGCATATTTACTATAATTTGATCTGTTTCTGTAATGGGCTGAGGGCCATACTGTTTTCTGAATAGGGCCCAGGCCCAGTTTAAACTGTATCTGAATAGGGCTTTAGCCTAGTCTGTGCTTGAACTGATCTCTGACACTAGTTGGGTTAGCTTACACACTGAGTTTTCACAAACTCACACTCCTTCCTTCATCCTTGTAGGAAATCCCCAACCATAGAGGACTTGGAGCTGTGAGGGATTCAAGGTGGCCACGTGATTCTCTTTTTCTGAATTTACTTTATTTATAGTTTATTTCGTTTTCTTAAATTTGAGTTTTCAAGTTGTAATAAGGCTGCTCAGTATTTTTATTTTGGTATTTCTTTTATTTTTATTTATTACTTGTTTAAAACAATAGATTAGTCTACGCGGGTTTTTATATCAAACTTAACAAACGATTTCAAAACATTCACTACGTGGCAAATGGGTAACCTAATAACGATGACTCAGCGATAAGATCTTTTAAAAGTAAACTTTAATTGGTAGTGGATACGGTTTTTATAAACTAAATAAGTGTCATATTCATAAAGGTATAATATACTTTTGCTTAAGTTGACATAACGATGATTAAGAAGAAGATGGAAGTGTAATCAATTGTTCATGTGTCACACTAGATCTGGCCATAACGTCTGGGCCGGGTTTGGGGTGTTACATGTGTTACCCCATAATTTACTATTTTACATTTATGTGAATCATGTTAACAAAATATGTAATCTTGGAATATGTTTGAATGGATGATTTAAAGTGATTGTGAGTGAAGTAGTAATTGTGATCAAAATGCCATATAATGCAAATGAATTGAAGAACTGTACTCGAAATAAATGAGAATTGGATTGATAGACTTATGAAAGCTAAGTCGATTATAAAACTGAGCATATGTTTGTATTCTGTAATTTTACGATTAATGTTACACTATTTGTAGTTACTTAAAATGTGTTTAATCGTTGCTATGAGTTCTTTAGACATACGGACTTACTCTGCTATATTTAGACATACGGACTTACTCAGCTATATCGCTTACTCTGATTATTTTTTTTATGTTTATAATGTCCCCAGGCTAGCTCGGGTTGGAGATCGCCGTAGATTCTATCACACTATCAAGCTCCTATTTTGGGTATTGATGAATTTAAGTATTTTTATGTTATGGCATGTATAGGGATTTGGTGTTTTTTGTCTCATGAGTTGAATTATAATGATTCATGGTTCTTTATGTATAAGGTCATTGAAAAATTTGGTTAGTATTGATTTTGAGCATGTTGTATTAATGTCATTTATAAGTGTGGAAATTTGCATAATGGTATGTGAATGACATGTTATGGCCTCAGTTGTGATTGTTTAGTTACTTTGAACTTTTTAAAATAATGCCAAGTGAGTCTGTGTAAACATGCACAAGTGTGGGTGACAAAATGGCTTGGTAAATAGCCTTATTTTGTCCATACGGGTAGGCACACGGGCATTTGTCTAGGCTGTGTGTGACACACGATCTACCCCAGGGGTGTGTAGTCTGGCCGTGTGTCCCCTGTATCTTGAATTTTAGCTTTAAATTGGCAACACGGGTAGAGACATGGTCGTGTGTCTCAACCGTGTGAAGGACATGACTCGGGGACATGAGCGTGTGTCCAGGGCGTATGATGTCTGCACCTATTTTACGAAAATTAAATTTGCCACACGGCGTAGCACACAGGCGTGTGACTTGGCCGTGTGACCTCTTTTGGTGCATGATATCATAAACAGAGAGTTACACAGGTGGAGCACACGGGCGTGTCCTATGCCACACGGGCGTGTCCTATGCCCCTCTTTTCAAAGAAAATTTCTAATGCTTTCTGAAGTTCTTAGTTTCGTCCCGAACTATTCCCAAAGTATGTTTTGGGCCTCGTAAGCCCATATTAGGGACTTCATGATGAAATTTGAAAAGTTTTGAATTGGATACAAATGCATGACTCGGTATTGTATATTTGTTAGTGCTTATGTTTTGGTAATGCCTCATACCTGGTTCTAGCGTCGAATACGGGTAAGGTGTGTTACAAAGCAAAAATAATGTAAAATCAAAATTGAATTTAAGTAAGTTTAACAAACGTGTGGCCACCCCTGAGTCCTTCGCCGCACTGATCCGACTAAGTTTGGGGATTACCTGTACAGATTAAACAGAAGGGGTGAGTTTATGTAAACTCAGTGTGTAATCCCCACAAAAAGCAAGCAAATAGTAAAACACGATAAACAGTCAAATGCAGTATGGGGCCTAAGCCCATTACAGTTTTCGTATCAGATATGCATTAGGGCCTTAGCCCATCACAGTAACAGTTATGCATGCAGTAATCAAAAAATAGAATCCTACCCACCAGCCTCTATACACCATCTCCGACCATCCCTACACTTTTACGAACAAGAGGGATTTAGAGCCTTTGAGTTCTGTTCAGAGGCCTAAGAAAAAGGCCAGATCTGATGGACCCGTTAGAGCGGGAGCCCTTATTGCTTCTACGGGGATACTGCCTTGTGAATACTCTGGTAGACGCGATCTGGGCTAATGTTGGAGGAGGATTAGGGCATGTCTGAGATGTGGGTCATATGAGCACCGCATTCGAGAGTGTTCACTAAAGGTTGATCAGGTGCAAGCTCTGGGATCAGGTTTTGCATAGTTGCAGAGGGTAGTTCTGCAGCCACCTAGGGGCCGTGGACAGGCTAGGGTGGTAATGGTATAGGCTAAAGGCAGAGAGCATCGGGCAGAGGTGCTGGTCAGACAGAGTCAAGGCAGCTTGCTTTGGTTTATGCTGCTTGACGGCTAGAGGATATAGATGCTCCTGACATCATCACCGGTACGTTCTTTATATTTGATGTACCATACATTGCTCTGATAAACATAGGACCTACTCACTCTTATGTGGCCTATTCTGTTTCTGAAAGTTTAGGTGTAACAGCCGAATTAGGGCTAAGTTAGAAAAGTGGTTTTGGGACCACAAATTCGAAGTAGGAAAATTTATTGTGATAAAGTTTTAAGGTTTATAATGTGATTGAATGCATGTGTAAAAATATCGTTAAAAAATTTTATTGATAGAGGGTCCACTTAGACTACAAGGACTAAATTGCAAAAAGTACAAAATATGTATTTTAGAAGCATTGGGTGCTTAATTGAAATGAATTTGAAAATGTGGGGTCCTTATTTAGTAATTAGACCATTATATGTCATGATGGAGAAAAATAGACATGGAAGGGTAAAATTTTAAAGAAAGGCCTTAAGGGCATTTTGGTCATTTGGTTAATAAAAGAATAAAAAGGGAAAAATAAAGTCAAAATTGGTGTCCATCTTCTCTTCTTGCCTGAAATTCTCAAGGGAAGCCATAGCTAGGGTTTGGCCACCTTTCAAGGTTGATAGTAAGTGTATCCTAGCCCGGTTTTTAATACTTTTTACATTTTTAAAGTCGTTATCGCCCGATTTACCTATTTCTACCATTAATTTGAGCTAGGGTTCATTTTTAAAAATTTACCCATGTGTGACATGCAAGTATTTTGATGTCTAATGGTAGAAAATGAATGTTAGTTGTGTGACAAATGACTTTTGCTAGGCGATTTTTTGTAAAAATGTTAAAAAGGACCTAAATGCAAAAGTTGTAAAATATGTGTAGAAATATGTGAATAAATGAAAGATGTAGGCTACTATAAGTGTGTATAAGGTTCGGCTAGGCTTAGTTTTTGAGAAAAATGAATACATTTCATTTTACGAGCCTAGGGATTAAAGTGTAAATAAGTGAAAAGTTAGGGGCAAAATGTAAATTTACCTTAATATGATTTTTGGCTCAAATTGAATAATGTGAGTAATAAACGAGCTAAATGTGTCATTATAGATCAAGAAAGACGAGGAATTGACTTAGATTGAGGAAAAGGCAAAGTTATGGACTAAATCGCAAAAATTTGCTTTTTTGAATCGAGGTAAGTTTGTATGTAAATAATGCATCATTAATTTATGTTTATATTCATATATATTGTATGAATTGTGTAAGTGATCGAACGAATGTATTTGATAAAGTTTGATAAGTGATAAGTGAGGAAAAATCCCGGTTGAACCTAGGAATAGAATAGGATACGAATGACATGTCACTAGGAGCCCAAGTGTAAACCCCTGTCTCGTAGCCATCGCCGGAATAGGTAAGGGGCATTACCGGACTTGTAACTCAGATCAAAATCAGTAAAATTTTTAAACTTTTCAAAACATAATACAATTCTACAATCATATATCCAATCATGCTTTAAAGCTCATATAACCATACACACATTCATTTAGGATTAGATAGAAAACATGTGAAAGATAGGGAGAACATTTGAGAAAATTTTCAAGATAGGGACACACGGCTGTGTCCCTAGACCGTGTACACCAACACGGTCGTGCCCTACAAGACACGCCTCACACACTCAGCCCGTGGTTGAAACTGACCAACCCCACACGGCCACAAGACACGCCCGTGTGTCCAGCCCGTACGCAACACTGCCATGTACCACACGACTACCAAACACGCCCGTGTCTAGACCATGTGCAAAATTACCTAAAACATTTAAGGTGCAGGAGTTACACAGCTGAGTCACATGCCCGTGTGCTCTACCCGTGTGGCACAAGGTAGGCTTGGTTAAAGCCATTCTTGCCACCCAAAATGGGTCAATCCCTACAAGCAAAACATAGCCATATAACCACAACATTTCATGCATAATTGACAACCATTCAACACCATATAAACATATAATGAACCATTTCAAACACAATTTCCAAACATTATTCATCATCTAAACATGTACCAAGTATGCATCATTTTCTTAGCTAACCAATTCAAACATGACATTTACCAATTCTACCAACATCACTCATCTCAAACATTGCCATATAGAACATATCAAATTGGACATTCAAAATGGATTAAACATTTACAAAGCAAGCCATATCTCATAGCTTGAATTAGTATCAAAACATACCATATTCATTAACAAGCTAACCATAGACATAAACTTAGTAACTAGCCTATACATGCCATGACCCCTTTCAAAACAAAGGTCCAAAAGTACCAAAAAGCGATTTGGATAGTGTGATGGTTATCTCTGACACGTCTGAAAGTCGAGCTAGCTTTCGAATCTATAAAACAGAGGAATAAATAAACGAAGAAAGCTTCAAAAGCTCAATAAGCCAGTATAACATAGAAATTAAACTTACCGAATCGATTAGATAGACACATAAACATTGCCAACTCAATTCATATACTCATGTTGCCTATTTCACATGCGTACACTTGTTAATCCATGTAATTTCATAACCATTCATGTATAAGATACAACATTCATGTATCATAAGCATAACTTCAATACTTATAACATGTAATTCATGTAAATCAATTCATATAATCCATGTAAATCTTATATAACATGTAATACATATATCTCTAGAACTTTATGTAACCTGTATCGGTAATTACCCATTGAACCTTTAAGAACATCGAGGGATACTCGGGTGATACACACACAGTGTATATATGTATAACCTGTAATCCGTCAATGCATCATATATGCTCTTTCGAGGATGAAACAATAAGCCCGAAGGCTGAACATGTAATCTCGAAGGATGATGGGTAAGCCCGTAGGCTGAACGGTAAGTTCGAAGATTGAACATGTAATCCTGAAGGATGAACATATAGCTCATGAGCTGTGGTGAGTCTGCAACAAATGCAGGAGCTCGAACCACCCTGTAGCCCAGTGACATGTCACTCGTATCCTATGACTTTCTGTGGTTCAAACGGGACTCGGTACTCAGATCGTATTTGTAATCTTTAAACATTTCCATGTCATTTCATATATGTATAACCAATATGCAATTCAATCCAATAATCTCATACATCCACTTGACAATTAAGCAATAGTTATAAACATATACAAATTCAATTCTAATTATACGAACTTACCTCGGTTTAGTCGAATTTCGAGTCTATTCGTCTACCTTTCTCTTTCCCCGATCAAGTTCTGGGATTCGATTATCTTGATCTATATTAATGCAAATTTAGCTATTTAATCACTAACATATTCAATTTAATCCAAAAACATATATTTTGATAGATTTACAAAATAGTCCCTATAATTTCAACCACTTTACAACTTAGTCCTTTAAATACAAAATAGCAAATTACACAATAGAACCCTCAATTTATCATAGCCAAATATTCATATACTTCATATAAGCACATATATGTCATTCATTTACAATACCAACCACAAAAATTCCACCTTTTTCAATTTAGTCCTTAAAACTCTTTTTGATCAAAATTTACTTTATAAAACTTGTATATTTCCAAATAAACATCAATAATTCACCATTTATCATCAAAATAACATGTATTCATCAATGGAATTTTTCAAAAACACAACAATTTCAAAAATTGAGGTATGGGTCGGCTAGTATACGAAGCAATGATCTTAAAAACATAAAAATCATTAAAAGCGGTTCAAAAATCGTACCTTAATTGAGCAAAAAGCTAGCCGAATGAAAGAAAGCTTTTAAACCCTTAATTTTTTTTGAGAATTCGGTGGAAGAACAAATGAAATAAGGTGAAATTTTGTTTTATTTTAACTATTATAACATATAATAATCAAATACCAATATTAACCTGTATAAAACCATTTATAAATCATATATCATAAGGACATAAATGTCCACTACCATTTAAAATGGTAAAATAACCATTTAAGGACTCCCATTTTAAAAGCCATGATCAAATAAGTCATTCATGAAATAGAACTCCTATTTATCGCTTTATGCGATTTAATCCTTTTTATCAAATTAGCCAATCAAACAATAAAATTTCTATACGATTAGGGTTTAAAATGGGCTGTTACAACTCTCCCCCCTTTAGGGATTTTAGTCCTCGAAAATCTTACTGGTAAACAGGTTAGGGTATTCTTTTCGCATAAATTCTTCAGTTTCCCACGTAGCTTCCTCTATCCCGTGTTTACACCAAAGAACCTTTACAAGTGCTATACGTTTATTTTCAGTTCTTTGATTTCTCGAGCTAGAATTTTGATCAGTTCTTCAGTATACGACAAATCAGACTGTATTTCTACATCGGTAGGAGATATGACATGAGATGGGTCAGATCTGTATTGATGAAGCATCGAAACGTGAAATACATTATGAATCTTCTCGAGTTCAATCGGTAACGATAGTCGATAAGCTACAGGTCCAATTCTTTCCACAATTTCATATGGCCCTATAAACCGAGGACTTAACTTTCCTTTTCGACCAAAACGAAGAATTTTCTTCCATGGTGATACTTTCAAAAATACTCGGTCTCCAACCTGAAACTCTATTTCTTTTCGTTTCAAATCTGCATATGATTTCTGTCTGTCAGATGCTGCTTTCAAGTTGTCACGAATTACTTTTACTTTTTCTTCAGTTTCTCGAATCAAATCAAACCCGTGTAACTTTTTCTCACTTAATTCAGTCCAGTACAACGGTGTTCAACATTTACGATCGTATAATGCTTCGTACGGAGCCATTGTCAAACTCGTCTGGAAACTGTTGTTATATGCAAACCAATCAGAGGTAAATATTTCTCCCAGCCACTTTCAAATACAAGAATACAACATCGCAACATATCTTCTAAAATCTGTATAACTCTTTCAGACTGACCGTCGGTTTGGGGATGAAATGCGGTACTGAAATTCAATCTTGTTCCCAAAGCTTCTTGAAATTTCTTCCTGAATCTCGAAGTAAATCTCAGGTCTCGATTAGAAATAATAGACAACGGTACACCATGTAGTCGTACAATCTCTGATAAATACAATTCAGCTAACCTATCTAGAGAATAGTCTGTAAGTACCAGTATAAAATGAGCAGATTTGGTCAATTTATCAACAATGACCCAGATTGCATTTTTCTTCTTCGGAGTCAGGGGTAACCCTGATACAAAATCATTGTAACTCTGTCCTATTTCCATTCCGGAATCAGAATAGGCTGTAGTAAACCTGATGGTACTTGATGTTCGGCCTTAACTTGTTGACAAATTAGACATCTTGATACAAATTCAGATATATCTCGTTTCATTCCCGACCACCAGTATACTTGCTTCAAATTGTTATACATCTTAGTGCTACCCGGATGAATTGAAAAACGACTGTCATGCGCTTCTTGTAGATCTTTCTGAATAATTTCACTATCTTTTGGTATGCAAATTCTATTTCAGAACATTACACAATCATCAGTCCCAATGGAAAATTTAGAATCAGAATTTAACTCGCAATGAAGCCGCTTAGCTTGCAGTTCATGATCATTCTTTTGAGCCTCGCAGATTTGTTGCAGAATCATCAGTTTGACCTTTAGCTTGGCTATAATAGATCCGTCATCGCAAAGCGTCATATGAGTATTCAGAGGCTGCAAAGCAAATAAAGATTTCTAACTTAATGCATCAGCTACAACATTAGCTTTTCCTGGATGATAATCGATTACAAACTCGTAGTCTTTCAGTAATTCGAGCCATCTATGTTGTCACATATTCAAGTCTTTTTGGGACATCAGATATTTCAAACTTTTATGATCTGTAAAGATCCGACATTTCTCACCATATAAATATTATCTAAATCTTTAAAGCAAAAACTATAGCGGCTAGTTCAAGATCATGTGTCGAATAATTCTTCTCATGCGTTTTAACTGTCGGGAAGCATAAGCTATAACTTTCCCGTCTTGTATCAATACACAACCCAATCGATTATCGATGCATCACTATAGATCATGAACTCTTTACCTGATTCAGGTTGAACTAAAACCAATGCTTCTATTAATAAGGCTTTCAATTGTTCGAAACTCTACTGACATTTATCCGTCCACTCAAATTTCACATCTTTTTGTAGCATTCGAGTTAACGGTACCGCAATCATTGAAAATCCTTTCACAAATATTTGGTAATAACCTGCTAATCCCAGAAAACTTCTAATCTCAGAGACGTTTCTCGGTGGCTTCTAGTCTAATTGCAGATATTTTACTCGGATAAACTCTTATGCCTTCCGCAAAAACAATGTGACCCAGAAATCCAACTTCTCGAAGCCAAAATTTACATTTGCTAAATTTAGCTAATAACTATTTATCTCTCAAAGTCTGTAACACGATTCTCAGATGTTCAGTATGTTCTATCTTATCACGTGAATAGATTAAAATGTCGTCAATGAATACAACAACAAACTTGTCTAGATACGGTCTGAAAGTACGGTTCATCAAATCCTTAAACACTGTAGGAGCGTTAGTTAACCTAAAAGGCATAACTAAAAATTCATAATGACCGTACCGTGTTCTGAAAGTAGTTTTCAGTATATCTAACTCTCTAACTCATAACTGGTAATCACTTCATCTCAGATCAATCTTTGAAAACACAGTAGCTCCTTTTAGCTGATCAAACAAATCATCAATTTGCGGAAGAGGATATTTATTCTTTACGGTTACTTTATTCAACTTCTGATAATCAATACACATTCTCATTGATCCATCTTTCTTTTTCACAAACAATACTGGAGCACCCCAAGGTGAAAAGCTCGATCTCTCAAAGCCTCTATCGGTTAATTTTTGTGACTGTGCTTTCAACTCTTTCAATTCAGTCGGTGCCATTTTGTACGGAGCTATCGATATCGGTGTAGTACCCGGTAACAACTCAATACCAAATTCAACCTCTCTAATCGGTGGTAAACCCGGTAACTCTTCTGGAAAAACATCTGGGAACTTACAAACAACTGGTACAGATTCAACTTTCGATTCTAACACTTTAGTATCCAACACATACGCTAAATAAGCATCACAGCCCTTTCTCACATATTTCTGAGCTCGCATAGCAGATTCAACTATCGGCAATTCATTCAAATCATTTGACTCGATCTTAAGAATTTCACCATTCTGACATTTCAACTCTATACTCTTTCATCTGTAATTCACAACTGCCTCATGTACATTTAACCAATCCATACCCAGTATCACATCAAACTCATTAAATGGGAGGAGCATCAAGTCAGCCGGAAAACAATATCCCGAGTCATCAATGGACAATTCTTACATATTTTATCAACTAACACTGACTTGCCTAACGGATTCGATACTTTAACTACAAATTCTATAGACTCAACATGTAGACTCTTTTCAAACACTAATTCTGTAACACCCCAAACCCGGCCTGGACGTTACGGCCAAGTCTGATGTGTCACATTGAAGTGTTTTTTGAAAATCGTGCTTTCATTGAAAACCCTTGAAGTTTTTAAAAACTCTTACCGTTAAACTTGAATAAAACCTTAGCTTGTCTTTTTCCAAAACATGATTCATTGAAGTAATCATCCCTTTGCAAACATCGTTAAAACCTTTGTAAAAGTTTTATGAAAGCTTATAAACCCTTGTAGTTTGCAAAAACATGTTATTTTAAAGACAGATCAAATATCGAAAACTCAGATTTGTAACCTTTATAAAACATGTTATCTTGAAAATGGTTTAAGTATCAAATAAATTTGACATTTTTCGTTAAGACTTAAAGTGAATGGAAGCTGGGCACCAGGTAGAATTCCAGAAAAGAGGAGGTGAGTTGAATGGACTGCTTAAGTACCAAGCTCTTCTTGGATCCACTCCTAGGCATGCACACTACATTGCCACACTTTAACTATTTGAAATATTTATCTACAAGATCATTTAAAATTGCGGAAGCTTTGCTTGGTTATCGTGTTATTTTGAAAACAAGTAACTTTTATAAAAATCACGTCTTAAAATCATTTATTTTCAACTTGATTTAAATAATATCCTACGTAAGCTAAAACCAATTTAAATAAGTAAAGAATAAAAACCAAAATAAAAATAATTAAAGAGGCCCTTTTTACAACCCAAAACCAGAAATAAATAATTAAATCTAAATTCAAATAGGTAACTTAATTAGAAATCCAACAGACCAGTCCATGTGGCCACCCTGAATCCCTCCCAGCTCCAAGTCCACCAATCTAAGGCTCACCTGCAAGGATGGAAGGAAAAAGGCTGAGTTTGGAAAACTCAGTGTGCAACAAGCCACTTACAGAGCCCAAATCAATATCAGCATACTAGGCCTAAGCCCCCAAATCAGTCTCAACATATAACTGGGCCGAAGCCCTTTCCATTTAACAGTTACTGGGCTGAAGCCTTTCATAAATCATATCACTGGGCCGAAGCCTTTTTTTGTAAACGGTATGGCCCATAGGCCCATTTTAGTAACACATGTAAACATCAATGCATGTATGCAAAGCCCATTTGGGGAGACTACTTAACCCACCATCCGCTACTCTCCACCCGTACCAACCAACACACCATGTGGGGATGCTACTCAACCCACCCTGCCGCTACTCTCCACTGGCAGCATAGCTGCTTTATCATATAACTGGAGGCCTAGCCTCTTTTAATAACTGGGGCAGAAGCCCTTTCGGTAAACTGGGGCAAAAGCCCTTTTCGGTATACTGGGGCAAAGCCCTTTAACACTTCCTCCAATCATATAAACCCAGCCCATGCATGTAATGATTATAACATGGCATATCGTATACATATCGTAGCATATCATGTGCATATCATGCGCATATCATATCATTTCATGAAAAATATCAATATCATAATCATCATATTCAGAATGAAACCCTAGGGGTATAATAGACATTTTTCACCTAGGGGCAAAATAGACATTTTCATGTTTTAAGGGTAATTACGTAATTTTATCCATTATTAGGGTTTTCCATGCTTATTCATCAATTCCAAATGTTTAAACAGTAATTTTAGCCTATTTTAGTACAACCGAGTTATGGGCCAAAAACCCCTAATGTGCCCTATGTAGCTAGTTCAGTCGTCTAAGCCCACTTAGTCCAAATCCTACAATTAACTACTAATTTAACTAGTTTTAAGCCTATAGTCTATTAAGAAATGTCTATTGCCCATTTTTACCTATATGGGCCCGTAAGCCCATTGGGCCCAATTTCAGCCCATCGAGGCCCAACTTACCATCATGCACAAAATCGTGCCCTTACCTGTTCTATCGATCCAATCACCGATCTTATCGTATGTATCACGTCTCAAACCATTCACAAAACCATAAGTTTGAAATGCCGAAGTTTAGGCATTTTGGCTTTTCAGCAAATATTAATCTAAGCTACTATGAGGTTCATTACACACCTGCTTGCAATGAACGATGACTATATCCGATCCAAGTCAATCCTACATTCGATTACTAAAACATTAGACTACGAATCAATGATAACTAAATTTAACATACTCTTACCATATTCGGCCATCCATGAACAAGGCCCTAAATCCTTACCTTTGCTGAAGTTGATATCCAAATCTGGATCCGAACGCTCCACTGATCCAAGCCCTTAGTCAGCAGCCTTTAACCCTTACAAGTATAGAGTAAAATAATTGCTAACAGCCCCTTAAAGCCTTAGGCACTATTTCGACAGCCTCCCTAAACACATAGGGATTCCAACTTTTCCGAATCCCAAAAATAAGAATAGATCACAGTCAAGTCATTCATATCACCAACTTTTATCCACGGTCAAACTAGCCCAATCATCACACAAGTTAGTCATTTACCCACGAGGGGCAAAACAGTCATTTAATACCCTAGGGGCAAAACGGTAATTTTACCCATAGGGGTGTCTCGGTAATTCTACCCTATAGGGGTATTTTGGTAAATTTGCAAATCGAGGGTAAAATAGTAATTTTTACAAATCAGGGGTAAAACGGTAATTTTACAAATCATGGGTAAAATCGTAATTTCACAAATTAGGGGTGAAATGGTAATTTTACAAATTAAGGGTAAAATAGTAATTTTACAAATTAGGGGTAAAATAGTAATTTTACAAATTAGGGGTAAAATAGTAATTTTACAAATTAAGGGTAAAATGGTAATTTTACAAATCAAGGGTAAAATGGTAATTTTACAAATCAAGGGTATGTTCGTCATTTTACAAATCGAGGGTACTTCTGTCATTGTACAAATCAAGGGTAATTCGATAATTTTATAAATCAGGATATTTCTTGTAATTTTGCAAATCGAGGGTAATTCGGTAATTTTGTAAACCAAGGTATTTCAGTAATTTTGTAAACCAAGGGTATTTTAGTAACTTTGTAAACTAAAGCATTTCTAAACAGAGATAACAATGCGAATGGGCCTAGGGCCCATTGTCGGCCCAAATAGGCCCACACGCTCGTGTGGCCCTTTTAGCCTAAATCTAGCCACAGATACGAGATTCACCTAATCTAGCCCAATATTTACTATACAAAGAAACAACTTATCCAATTGGGCCTGCAGGCCCATTGGGCCCACATGGCCTCTTCGGCCCATCGCAACCCGAAGTAGCCGTCCTACCGCTAGAGCAGTGAGAAATACACACCTGATAGGAGACTGAAGTTAATCCGCGCTCCAAACACTCTTAGCCAATGCCCAACCCAAGCGGGCACGCCATAAAGCGAAAGGGATCAACCAAGAAGGCTGTGCCTACTCTCCTCCTGGTTTGCTCTATTTAAAGCTAGCTCCTCACTTGCTCTCATGTTAGCTTTCCGATGTGGGATTCTCCATCAATCCCCCCAAAATTAAAGCATTAGCAAAATAATCAACCTTTGCGTGCAACGGGATTCGAACCAAAGTCCTCTCAGTAACCCTGTCAAGCCATCACCACTCGGACACAAGCTCCTTTGTGTCATAAGTCCAACACATTTAACTTTAAAGCTCAACTACTTGCTTCCAGATTTATTTAAAAGAAAAACCAAAATAAATTGCAAGAGCCAAGACTTGAACCTTGGACCCTTTGCTTCCTTGTCCCCTAAGTGGCGCTACTTTGCCACTACACCACATTCCTTTTTTGTGTCTTATTACACACATAATTCCTTACAACTCCTCTTTTCCAAGTCCTCTATTCCTTAAGTCCAAAAATCCAAGAATTCTCCTAGTTTTTAACCAACACTTGGGCCTTCTATAGGCCCAATAACACACTCCAAACACGAATTACACATCCATATATCAAAATTTCAACATTACATCAAATATCACAAAAATCTCGGAATCCCAGAAATTAGCCCAAGACTTTTCCCCACACTATGAATCCTTCGCAGTTCACTAAAATACCATATTAACCCATTAATAATAACCTTCCATAACATAATTCAACACATCAATAATTTTATTTCGAACTATCTCACACTCGCACCCAGGCCCAATACTTCTAGGCCCAAATTCAGGGTGTTACAAATTCCATACAGATATATGAATGAGTTGATCTAGGATCTATCAACGCAACTATATCAGTGTTATAAAGGGAAAAAGTACCAGTAATAACATTAGGCGATGAGGCTTCCTCGCGTGCACGTATTGCATAGGCTATAGCAGGAGTGCGTGTCTTAGATCTTTCATTAGTATCTCACGAAGCATTCTGATTTCCACTCTAATTCCTGGTATTACGGGACGGTCTACTTTGGTCACAGTATTAGTCGCCTTAGTTAATTGTTCTTTATCAGCTATAGATTTTTCAGGACAATCTCGCAAGTAGTGGTTCAACGATCCATATCTGAAACAAGCTCCGCTCTTCAATCGGCATTCACCAAAATGCTTCCCGTTACAAAACTTGCAATCAGGTCCGGGAGTTCTCACACTATCCGTACTAGCCACAAAGGTTACCTGAGGTATCGAATGAGAAGATCTAACATTTCTTTCTCTGATGGATATGCCCGTAGAAGCAGTAGAACAAGGATGGAAGTCTTTTGATCTCTTGGATCTAGATTGGTACGACTTATTCGTAATTCTCTTTCTGAATTCCCTGGACTCAAAATCAGGTTTCCGTTTTTCTTTAGCAAGTTCTTCAGCTTTACAAGCCCTATCAACTAGAACTACAAACTCTTTCAACTCAAGTATCCCGACTAACAGTCGAATTTCTTCATTTAACCCATCTTCGAATCGTTTACACATAATTGCTTCAGTAGAGACACATTCAGGAGCATATTTAGTGAGTCGTACAAACTCTCTCTCGTACTCAGTCACGGACATTTGACCCTGTTTCAGCTCTAGAAACTCCTTCCTTTCCTGGTCGATAAATCGTTGGCTAATGTATTTCTTTTTGAATTCTATTTGAAAGAAATCCCAGTTAACTCGTTCTCGCGGTACAACCGATATCAAAGTATTCCACCACTGGTACGCCGAATCCCGTAGTAAAGATATTGCACATATTAAGCATTCATCAGGCGTACAAGCTGATTAATTAAAAACTCGGATTGTATTCTCAAGCCAAAACTCGGCCCTCTCAGCATCACCACTTGCTGAAGCTCTGAATTCTTCGGCCCCATACTTTCGTATCTTATCAACTGGAGGTCGACTCAGTCTCAAAGGATCTATAACTCGTATATTTTTAGGGTTAGGTTGTGGGACAGGAGGGGGTGGAGGTTGTGGAGCAGCCGGGTTTGCTCGCACAAACTCGCTAAACCATTCAGACATCATATGGAAGAAAGCTTGCTTAGCTTCTTCCTGATTGCCCGTAGCAGGGCCTGATTCAGAAGGCACAGCCCCTTGAGCAGGTGCTGGTGTAATACTTTCAACATCATCGGCTATTGCTCGATTCGGATCTATTACTATATAAAATAGATTTCAGAGGATGTCAGGAAATATCACACTATCGCATTTTATGAACAAGGCATGTATAGCTAGACTCATACTTACTACGGTAGTACTAGAATCGACTAAACCATAGCTCTAATACCAATAAAATGTAACACCCCTGTCCTGTAACCGTTGCCAGAATAGGTAAGGGGCATTACCGGACTTATAACTTAGATCAAAATCAGTAAAATTTTTAAACTTTTCAAAACACAATACAGTTCTATAATCATATATCCAATCATGCTTTAAAGCTCATGTAACCATACACACATTCATTTAGAATTAGATTGAAAACATGTGAAAGATAGGGGGAACATTTGAGAAAATTTTCAAGATAGGGACACACGGCTGTGTCCCTAGCCCGTGTACACCAACACGATCGTGCCCTACAAGACACGCCTCATACACTCAGCCCGTGGTTGAAACTGACCAACCCCACACGGCCACCAGACACGCCCGTGTGTCCAGCCCGTGCGTAACACTGCCATGTACCACACGACTACCTAACACGCCCGTGTCTAGACCGTGTGCAAAATTACCTAAAACATTTAAGGTGCAGGCGTTACACGGCTGAGTCACATGCCTGTGTACTCTGCCCTTGTGGCACAAGGTAGGCTTGGTTAAAGCCATTCTTGCCACCCAAAATGGGTCAATCCCTACAAGCAAAACATAGCCATATAACCACAACATTTCATGCATAATTGACAACCATTCAACACCATATAAACATATAATGAACCATTTCAAACACAATTTCGAAACATTATTCATCATCTAAACATGTACCAAGTATGCATCATTTTCTTAGCTAACCAATTCAAACATGACATTTACCAATTCTACCAACATCACTCATCTCAAACATTGCCATATAGAACACATCAAATTGGACGTTCAAAATGGATTAAACATTTACAAAGCAAGCCATATCTCATAGCTTGAATTAGTATCAAAACATACCATATTCATTAACAAGCTAACCATAGACATAAACTTAGAAACTAGCCTATACATGCCATGACCCCTTTCAAAACAAAGGTCCAAAAGTACCAAAAAGCTATTTGGATAGTGTGATGGTGATCTCTGACACGTCTGAAAGTCGAGCTAGCTTCCGAATCTATAAAATAGAGGAATAAATAAACGAAGAAAGCTTCAAAAGCTTAGTAAGCCAGTATAACATAGAAATTAAACTTACCGAATCGATTAGATAGACACATAAACTGTAACACCCGAACCCGTATCCGTCGCCGGAAGGGGTTATGAGATATTACCGAACATTTCACAGCTTAGAGGTTATAACAAGAACTCATTTATAATTGACCTTTCTAGGAACCTAATCACTTCATAGATATAATTCAAACATCAATCAAACTTCACCTTACATAATTTTATCGCAAATATACAAATGTGCATAATACATTGCAAATATTTTTAGTTATTACATAATGAACCAAATCGAACCTAATCAATAAGCAACGAAAGGCACAACCAAAACTAATTCCATAATCATCTATTCGGCTAAATACCATATACCATATTTATAACTAGATTTAAAATTTAAAACAAGCCATAACTTAAACATCCAACTTCAATTAATTATGACATCCACCACGAATGATTAAAACTTCAAGCCGCATTTAACAAAATAAAGAGCCATATTCATATGGCTTTTACATATACACCTACTTAAAATATATCGTTCAAAATGTTATCCAGCTTATACATGCCATAAGTTAAGCTTAAAACATAAAATACCAAAACAGTTGATAGTGTAACGAGATGCTGCCGATCCCCGAGCTGATAGCTGATTTCAAAGGTCTATAAAACAGAGAAACAAAACACTCACAGTAAGCATTTCTAGCTTAGTAAGTTATAAGCAAATAAATGGTTTAATGGCAAATTCCGTTCATAGAAATTTAAATTTAAACTTATTACTGATAAACTTTTGACTCTCAACTATTTAAAATTATACTTCACATCATTTTCTTCTAAAAGTATCTCTTGGCCGAATCTATATTCTTGAACTTATTAGCATATTAATATCCTCAATTGTCATGAACATTATACATTCATCCAACCGAATATTTAATCTTAGAAATTAAAACATCACTTCATAATGCATATATATATATATATACCGTCTTTGGCCAAACCTTAGGCCATGTATTCAACTAATCATAATATAACATAATTAGTCACAAATTTATTCAAACACATTTAAATACACAACATTCTTTAAATTTATGAAGCATACTTTAAATCACATAACACAACATAACCGTACCTTATTACGAGTAAACAACCATTTAACTCGTACTTGGCTTGTTCACTGGTTTTAACTTATTTAAAAGCACATCGATTAGAAATCTTGAATTAAATCATTGGCATATTGCCTGCTAGGTATCAACCTGAAACTCAACGGCATATTGCCTGCTAAGCTTATGGCTTGAAATCTCACACCGGCATTAAACCTGCTAGGCTTATAGCCTGATTCAACCCACTGGCACAAATCCTGCTAGGCACGGAGCCTAAATATTTCACATACATAGTTCATGCTTTTTCCAAGCTAATCATGCTAACTTTCATAAGCCGAAACACTAGTAAAAGTCATTACTCCAGCACTTTCAATTCACATTTACAATCAGCGATCCAAATATACCACATCTAGAACAATTTATCAATTCAAATTATATTCAACAAGTACTATTAAATCATAACTAAAATAATTTGATACTCACATTCACATTCGGCAATGCTTCATATACTTTATATTATTTCAATTCATCACTTGTATCATGCATTTTTATTAACATTAAGTACATCAAATAGCTTATAAACTTACCTCAATTGATAACGTACGACAAGTTCGACTACTCGACAAGCTTCGACTTTCCCCGATCCGAGTCGAGCCTCCTTTGATCTTGAGCTTGAATTAAAGATAAGTTGAACTTATTTAATCAATTTAGCTTGCTAAATAAATAAAAATAATATAAATAGGAAATTTGTGCATTAGCCCTTCCCTTTTACACGTCTTTACCATTAAATCCCAAATACATATAACACTAAAATACTCAAAATTTCCACATATTATTCCTAACCCGCATCTTTTACTCTCTCATTTAAGTCCTCCCAAATTGTTTATTTCAAAATTTATCCACCGAATTTCCCTACTTTAACAATTTAGCCCTAAGCTCAAAATCATATAAACTCATAGCACAAAAGACATTCATTAAACAATTATATCTAAATTTCTATCATAAAAACTCAAATTCCATAGCTTTCTAAACCATAGCCGATTATCAATTAGTCACTATAACAAAAATTATCAAGTGGGTTTTGAAGAGAATTAAGTAAGGAGTTCAAAACTACTAAAATGTAACAAAATTAACTAGAAATTCACCTTGAATTTTTTATCTCAAATTGCCGAAATTTCAAAGCTTTTCTTCTCCAACATTCGGCTCCCCAAAAGACGAACATGCAAGCACTAACATTTTTGTGTTTTGTTTTATTAATATTTGAGCTATTACTAATTTACTATATTAGCCTTTCTAATTTCATTAACACGGCACATATAGCATGGACATATACGGCACTCATCAAATTAAAAGGGTTATTTACCAATTAAGTACTTAAAATCAATATTCACTAATAATTTCATCTTAACAATCTCCAAATTACCCTCCATGCTTTTGTCTAAGGTTAATTTACAACATAAGTACTCAAACTTATAAAACCAATCCAATTCGGCACTAAAATGAATGCATGCATGGCTTTCTAATTTTTTTTTTTTATGTTTTATAATACTTATAAAAATAATTATCTTACCAAAATAACCTTAAATAACATATAAAAAAAACATCATGCATAATGCCATTTAAATTATGGTTCTACCGTCCATTACAACTAAATGGTTTAATAACCATGCAAACACTTCAATTAATAAAACCACATGCAATTTGACCCTAGTAAAACTACCCTCAATATTTTCATAATTCGCAATCATATCATTTTTAATTAATTAAGCACACAAACCTTGAAATTTAAACATGAAACTTTAGTACACATAAGTACACACATTCAAAACACAGAAAATGATATTAAAAAAATTTTTCAACTTGGATTCGTGGTCCCAAAACCACCGTTCCGATTAGGGTCAAATTCGGGCTGTTACATAAACAATGCCAATTCAATTCATATACTCATGTTGCCTATTTCACATGTATACACTTGTTAGTCCATGTAATTTCATAACCATTCATGTATAAGATACAACATTCATGCATCATAAGCATAACTTCAATACTTATAACATGTAATTCATGTAAATCAATTCAAATAATCCATGTAAATCTTATATAACATGTAATACATATATCTCTAGAACTTCATGTAACCTGTATCGGTAATTGCCCATTGAACCTTTAAGAACATCGAGGGATACTCGAGTGATACACACACAGTGTATATACGTATAACCTGTAATCCGTCAATGCATCATATATGCTCTTTCGAGGATGAAATAGTAAGCTCGAAGGCTGAACATGTAATCCCAAAGGATGATGGGTAAGCCCGTAGGCTGAACGGTAAGTCCGAAGACTGAACATGTAATCCTGAAGGATGAACATATAGCTCATGAGCTGTGGTGAGTCCGCAACAAATGCAGGAGCTCAAACCACCCTGTAGCCCCAGTGACATGTCACTCGTATCCTATGACTTTCTACGATTCAAACGGGACTTGGTACTCAAATCGTATTTGTAATCTTTATACATTTCCATGTCATTTCATATATGTATAACCAATATGCAATTCAATCAAATAATCTCATACATCCACTTGACAATTAAGCAATAGTTATAAACATATACAAATTCAATTCTAATTATACGAACCTATCTCGGTTTAGTCAAATCTCGAGTCTATTCGTCTACCTTTCTCTTTCCCTGATCAAGTTTTGGGATTCGATTATCTTGATCTATATTAATGCAAATTTAGCTATTTAATCACTAACATATTCAATTTAATCCAAAAACATATATTTTGACATATTTACAAAATAGTCCCTAAAATTTCAACCACTTTACAACTTAGTCCTTTAAACACAAAATAGAAAATTACACAATAGAACCCTCAATTTATCATAGCCGAATATTCATATACTTCATATAAGCACATATATGTCATTCATTTACAATACCAACCACAAAAATTCCACATTTTTGAATTTAATCCTTAAAACTCATTTTCATCAAAAATTACTTTATAAAACTTGTATATTTCCAAATAAACATAAATAATTCACCATTTATCGTCAAAATAACATGTATTCATCAATGGCATTTTTCAAAAACGCAACCAATTTCAGAAATTGAGTTATAGGTCGGCTAGTATATGAAGCAACGATTTCAAAAACGTAAAAATCATTAAAAGCGGATCAGAAACCGTACCTTAATTGAGCAAAAAGCTAGCCGAATGAAAGAAAGCTTTTAAACCCTTAATTTTTTTTTGAGAATTTGGTGGAAGAACAAATGAAATAAGGTGAAATTTTGTTTTATTTTAACTATTATAACATATAATAATCAAATACCAATATTAACCTTTATAAAACCATTTATAAATCATATTTAATAAGGACATAAATGTCCACTACCATTTAAAATGGTAAAATAACCATTTAAGGATTCCATTATAAAAGCCATGATCAAATAAGTCATTTATGAAATAGAACTCCTATTTATCGCTTTATGCGATTTAATCCTTTTTATCAAATTAGCCAATCAAACAATAAAATTTCTATACGAAACTTTCACATAATGAATCTATCATGCTGTAAAACATATAAAAGTAATTAAAATAATATTTTGACTCGGTTAAGTGGTCCCGAAACCACTCGTTCCGATTAGGGTCTAAAATTGGCTGTTACACCAAGTGTGTGATTAAGTGATTAAGTGATGTCCGGGTGCTGGTTTAGTATGTATACTAGTGGCTAGGTAATCCTGCATTTGGTGCGGGTACTTGTCAGCTTGTGTCAGCAACACTGAGTAGTTACATCCTGACTGTCAACTTGTGTAAGCAGACCCGTGACTAGCTTGAGAACGAGCATATATATGAAATGTTATAAGTGGTAGCTTTGGCTACATATATGTGGTACTTATGTGCAAACCATCTGTGTATCTGTTAGTATTCCAAGTGTTCAATGGGAAAAATAACAAAAGATGGGAAAATATGTGTGTTTGTATGATGATGTGGTACAAGTGTGTACGAGCAACACATATGTATGAACATTATAAGTGATGATATCGTGGTAAGTTGTGTTTGAGTAAGTTTAGCATAAGTGAGCTCAATAGTAACTATATTAATTCTCATTATATGAATTTGCATCGTTAAGATGTCATTTATTTGCATATAAACTTACTAAGCTATTTAGCTTACTCCCTCCTTTCCTTTCCTTCTTTTGTTTTATAGTATCGCCAAGCTAGCTCAGAGATCTAAGGACGTCGGAGACTTGATCACACTATTAATTGCAACATTTGGTATAGCTAGTCTCAACATTTTGAGTATGCCATGTATAGGGACATGGTATTTTTATTTTATGTGTCATTAATGGTTTGGCCAAATGTATTGGCTTATATTGGTTCAAAATTCATTTTGTATAAGGCCATTTGAATTTGCCTTATATTGGCATAAGTATATGTATATGATGGTGCCTTTCTTGGATGTGTGGAAATGCATGATTTGAATGGTTGAATAGGTAATGTTTATGCATGGTAGTTGTGACCTGAGAATGATAAATTGATGTATTGTTTGTGGACTTTTGGTTGCTTAAGTATGCCATGTTACATGCTTGTGAATTGGTATAAGTGTATATGTGTTTCAGGATGGCAATTAGCTTGGTAAATAGCCTATACACGAGCTTGTGTTTAAGCTGTGTCTGACACACAGTCTGCACCATGGGCGTGTAGTCTGGCTGTGTGTCCCTTGCACCTTAGTTTTACAAAACAGAATGTCCAGTAGTAAACACATGGGCAGAGACACGGCTGTGTGTCTCGGTCGTTTGAAGGATACGGCCATAGGACATGAGTGTGTGCCCAAGCAATGTGAAGTCTACACCTTAAATAAAAAAAATTAAATTTGCCACACGGCCTAGCACACGGGCGTGTGACTTGGCCATGTGATCTTAAATTATTGATGATGTCATAAATAGAGAGTTACATAGGTTGAGGACACGGGCGTGTCTCGAGCCATACGAGCGTGTGTGACCACATGGCCTACCCACACGGGCGTGTGACTCTCCAAAACATGAAAATTTTCTAAGTGTTGTAAAAATTTTGAAAGTTCCTGGTTTAGTCCCGAACCTCTTCCAATGTATGTTTTGGGCCTCGAAGGCCCGCAATAGGGGCGTTATGCATATGAATGGAAAGTTTTAAATTTGACATAAATTTTAGGACTTTGATTTGTATGTTCAACTGTGTTTAAGTCTAGTAATGCCTCGTACCCTATTTCGGCATCGGATATGGGTAAGGGGTGTTATATTGGGGATAACGGTTGAGAGCACTGCTAGTGAGGGTGTTGTGATAAGTCCGTTGGGGTAGTCTGTTAAGGTTAGTAAACTCTATAGAAATGTTTCGCTAGTTGTACTAGGGGTTGAATTTTCAGTGAATTTGATGGGGCTGCCATTTAGGGAATTTGATTTGACTCTGGGTATGGACTGGTTGGTCGAGCACTGAGTCAATCTGGATTACGCAACTAAGAGGGTCATTCTGAGGAGTAATGATGATGAGGAGGTGGTAATAATTGGTGAGTGACGAGATTATCTGTCTAATGTGATCTCCACTCTTGTGGCCAAAAAACTAGTACAGAAGGGATGTGAGGCATTTCTGGCCTATGTTAGTGTTTCTATTTTTGGGGACTCTACTATTAGGGATATCAGAATTGTGAGGGATTTTTCAAATGCCTTTCGTGTGGAGTTACAGGTTTACCTCTGAATCGAGAAGTGGAATTTGGGATTGAGCTTCTTCTGGGTACAGCTCTGGTGTTTATCGCTCCCTACCGTATGGCACCAAAAGAGCTTACAGAACTTAAGGCTCAACTTCAGGAGTTGTTGGATTGTGGTTTCATCTGTCCTGGTGTGTCTCCATGGGGAGCACTAGTTCTATTTGTCAAGAAGAAGGATAGGAACATGAGGATTTGTATTAATTATCGGTAATTGAACAAACTGACCTCGAAGAATAAGTATCCACTTTCGAGGATCGATGACTTATTTGACCAGTTTTGAGGGGCTTCTACAATTTCAAAGATAGATCTTTATTTTGGGTATCATCAGTTGAGGGTTAAGGAAGCTGATGTACATAAGACTGCATTTAGGACTCATTATGGACATTGCGGGTTGCTAGTTATGCCTTTTGGACTGAAAAATTCTTCAACGGTGTTTATGGATCTGATGAACCGTGTGTTTTAACCATTTTTGGATCAATTTGTCGTAGTCTTCATCAATGATATTTTGGTTTATTCTAAGACTGAGGATGAACATGACGAACATCTTAGGGTGGTACTTCAGACTTTACGAGAGAAATAACTCTACTCTAAATTCAGCAAGTGTGAGTTCTGGCTTCGTGAAGTGACTTTTTTAGGGCACATAGTTTTTGCTGAGGGGATCTGAGTCGATCCTAGAAAGATTGAGGCTGTGCAGGATTGGAAACAACCTAAAAATATGTCTAAAATATGCATTTTTTTAGGTCTGGCAGGGTATTATCGGTGTTTTATTGAAGGTTTCTCTTTGATTATTCTTTTACGTAAGGGTGTTCCGTTTGTCTGGACTGACACACAGTAAGCGAGCATTGAGAAGCTTAAGAATATTTTGACTCAGGCTCCTATTCTACTACAGCTTGAGCCCAGTAAAGAATTTTTGGTATACAGTGATGAATCGGACGTCGGTCTGGGATGTGTATTGATGCAAGATGGGACGTCGGTCTGGGATGTGTATTGATGCAAGACGAGGCAAACTATTTGACACATGATCTTGAGTTGGCTGTAGTAGTCTTTGCATTGAAAATCTGGAGGCATTATCTGTATGGTGAGAGGTGTATTATCTACACAGCTCACAAGAGCCTTAAGTATCTCTTAACTCAGAAGGAGCTGAACCTTAGGCAGTGTTGCTGGATCGGGCTACTCAAAGATTACGATTGTTCGATAGAGTACCATCCTGGTATGGCCAATGTGGTGGCTGAGGCTCTAAGTCAAAGAGTGAGGACTAATCTGAGAGCGGTGTTTGCTAGCCTTAGTTTGTTTGATGATGGGAGTCTATTGGCTGAGTTGCAAGTTAAGCTGACTTGGATTAGCCAGATTCAAGATAAGCATTTAGGGGATAAGTCTTTGGGTTTACGGTTCAATCAGGTTGAGTGTGGTAGCACTTTGGATTTTGGACTGAATAATGATGGGGTACTTTGTTTCCATGGTTAGATTTGTGTACCGAACAATGTGGCTTGAAGGCAGTTAATTCTGAGGGAGGCGTATAGGAGCCTTTTTGCTATGCATCCCGGCGGTAATAAGATGTATCGCGGCCTTCGTGAGTTATATTGGTGTTTGGGTTTGAAGCATGAGGTTACGGATTTTGTTGCTCGTTGTCTGACGTGTCAGCAAGTTATGGCTGAGCATCAATTACCTTCGAGTTTGTTACACCCAGTTAAGATTCCCTATAGAAATGGGAACGAGTGACGATGGATTTTGTTAGTGGGTTACCTTTGACATCCACTAAGAAGAATTCTGTTTGGGTTATCATGGATCGATTGACCAAGTCTGCTGACTTCATTCCAGTGGGGACAGACTTTTCTTTGAAGAAGCTAGCGAAGTTGTACATTTTTGAGATAGTAAGACTGCATGGGGTACCTGTCTCAATTATTTTTTATAGAGATCCTCGCTTCACTTGTCGGTTTCGGAAGAAATGGCATGAGGCTTTGGGTTCAAGGTTGGATTTTAGTACTGCATTCCATCCTCAGACAGATGGTTAATCTGAAAGGGCAATTCAGATACTAAAGCATATGCTTCGAAGTCGTGTGATTGATTCCCAAGGTTGTTAGGAGGACTATCTGCCACTAGCTAAGTTCACATACAATAACAGTTTCCAAGCTAGTATTCAGATGGCACCTTGTGAGGCTCTATATGGTCGTAAGTGCCGTACTCTACTATGCTGGATTGAGTTGGGTGAACGCCAAATTTTTGGTCTTGAGTTGGTTTTTGAGAATGAGGATGAGGTTAGAATAATTCGAGATCATCTAAAAGTAGCTTCTGATAGATAGAAATCCTGTACAGACTTGAAGAGGCATGAAATTGGGTACTCTATAGGGGACCTCGTGTTTCTTAAGGTTTCTCCATGGAAAAAGATTTTCAGGTTTGGTCATAAGGGCAAGCTGAGCCCTAGGTTTATTAGGCCGTACCGGATTCTAGAACGTGTGGGACTAGTGGCCTATTAGTTGGAGTTGCCTCCTGAACTAAACTGTATTCATGATGTGTTCTATGTTTCGATGCTGAGGCGATATTGGTCTAATCCATCTCACATAGTATCTGTTGAAGAAATTGAGGTTAGACTGGATTTGACCTTTAAGGTGGAGCTGGTTTAGATTCTGGATTGCAATGTTAAGGTTTTGCGAAAAAATTCCATTCCACTAGTGAAAGTGTGTGGTCGAATCAAGCACTAAGGAGGCCACGTGGGAACTTGAGGACTCGATGCGTCAGTAGTATCCTTATCTATTTTGGTTAGGTAAATTTCGAGGTCGAAATTTCTTTTAGGGGGTAGAGTTGGAACGCCTGAAATTATTTGTTTTTGCTTTTGTAAAATTTGACACAACTGTGTATTTGCTTCAGTGGTTAAGTGTTCTGGGTGTGTGTGAGTGGTCCCAAGTTCAAGACCTACCTTTAGCAATTTTTGTTATTTTTGGAATTAAGCCTTACCCTTAGTGAGTGGGTTTATATTTATTTGTTTGCTGTTTGATATTAGAATGGGCCTGCTGGTCTAGTGGTTAAGTTGAGTGTTAGTTTAATGAAAGTCGTGTGTTCGAATCCCTGCATAGGCAAGGATATTATTTTTTGCTCAGATATTAAATAGAATTTCAATTAAGTCAAAATTTTGAGAAGTTGAGGAGTAATGGGATATTTAGGAGTTCAGAGGATAGTGGAGAGTTATCATAAATTTTATTTTGATTGTGATTTTATTTTGCCAAAATTCAGTTTTCTCTCCTCTTCAAAATTCTGACGAATTTTCCTTTTTTTTTCTTTTCCCTTTTTGTTTTCGATTGTTGTTCTCCCTACTCCATTCGTTCGATTGTAGCCTTCTAAAACTCATTGCACTATTTTCGTCATCAGTTGGGAAGTAGTTTAAGTGCGTTATAGTTTCGATTTTTAAGTTATCGGTTGGAGTCTTACATCTTCTGTTTTAGGCAGCAAAGAATTGGATTGAATGGGACTTCTCTCGTGCTTATTTGTAGTTGGTATCGTGCGTGGTTTCAAGGTAAGTGTTAAATGATCATGTTAGACATTTTTTAGTGTTGTGGTTTCGGATTAACCATGATCTAAGACTAATTTTGGGGATTGATGTGTCGATTTTTAGGTTCTAAAGGGTTCGTGCTTACAGTAGCTTCGTAACTATACAAGGTGTGTACCCGAAACGCAAAAAAATGAGATTCGGCAAAAGCAGAAATTGCAAAATGTCAATGCCACATGGGCGTGTGGTTGCTCATGTGCAACGACACGACTATGTCATCGACGAAGGTTAGGCCGTGTGCAAGACACGACCGTGTGATGGCCGCAGTGTTGCCATGTGAGCCACACGGGCTAGGCCAAATTGGGTGTATGGGCCACACTAGCGTGTAGGCTCACACGGGCATGCCATACGGGTATGTGGATTTTGGGCCAGGCCGTGTGATCCACACGGGCAAGGTCAATCTAGGTGTATGGGCCCCATAGGCGTGTGGGCCCATTTATCTAAATTTTTCCCTAGGGTTGCACGGGTCATCCTAAATATCTGTGGGCCTACTGTAGGGTCGATAAGGATTAAATAAACCCTAAATTGTATGATCTAATTGTTTGATATTCTGATCTAATTAGGATATTGATGCATGTCTACTTGCATTATTATCTAGATATCTGTTATCTATAAATGCTTATACGTAAGCATAGGAGCATGCTAGTCTGCTATCTGTATTTGTATATTTTTGTATTTGATATTGGGGATGGGATGATGAATATTGGACGAAGGGTTCTGAAAGGCAATTTACGCCTATTATCTGGTAGCATGGTTGCATTATATCTGTTATGTGCCGCATTGGTACTATATGGTGTGTAGGGCTGGGTGGGTGTTTGAAACCCCACATGGTGTGTAGGGATGGTCGAAGACGGTGTGTAGAGGTTGAGGGTAGGATTCTGATTTTTGATTCTAATTTACACATCTGTATCTATATCTAAGATGGGCTTAGGCTCAAATCTGCATATATATTTATAATGGGCTTAGGCCCAAATCTATTTCTGACTGATTCTGATTTTCTATATGTGTGCATGCTTAATCCAGTAGGATTACACAATGAGTTTACATAAACTCGCTCCTTTCTGTTTGATTTATATAGGTAATCCACAGAGTTAGGCAGATCGGTGCAGCGGGGACTCGACAATGACCACCTGTTATGAACTGTTTTTATTATGGTTTTACTTTAAATTTATTTTTGTTAGGGGTTATCTTTTAATTTTTGGACCTTACGGACTGTTTACGGTTATTTGGTTTGTTTGTGGTTTTGGGTTTCATCTTCGAAGTATTCGACAAAACCACGTTTTCACTAGAACAACCGATTTTCTGGAATTACGAACTGGGTTTTCTAAAAAAAATTATATAACGATATTAAAGCTTCTGCTATTAATTAAGTTTTGGCTAACAAGTTAATTAACTGACATTTTCGGGTTTTACTATAAACATGATTGTTATGTTTAAACCACTTTTCAATGCCTCATCAAAACAAATTTGTTTTCAATCCCATTCCATGTGACACCTCTGGATTCGGCCATAACGTCTAGGCTGGGTTTGGGGTGTTACATGGACGATTTTTGTAATCTAAAAAAGCTATCAGACCTGTCCAGAATAAATCAATAAATTAAAGGACCAAAGAATAAAATGTAAATACTTAATTAAAACCCAAATTATTAATGAAACATTTTAAAATTAATTATTAAATATATTTTTATATTTTATTATTTAATTTAATCATTCATGGCCCATTTTATGTCTTGAACATATAATATGTTCAAATAAATATAAAATAAGCCATTTTATTCATGAAAACTATATAATAAAGCATAAAATTACATTTTAATAATTTCTATGTCCTAATTTCATACTTTCACATAGTTTATTAATTAATTAAACAATTACTTAGTTTTAACAACGAATTTAAGTTAAAAGGTGATAAATTACATAGGAAAAATCCTATATATTTTTCAATTTACACACCCCCAAATTTAAATCATTGCTCGTCTCAAGTAATGTTCATGCACAGCAAAAGGTCTTGCTAAGGCAAAATTGCTAACTGTGTAAGCACATCAATCTTTGTCCCATAATTATGCATTAATAACTTCATGTTCATAGATCTTCTTTATTAACAAGTAATTCATATGCAAACATTTTTAGAATTTTATACTAAGTTTAAAAATATGCCAACATGAATCATAGTTTGTATGTATGTCATAGCCACTGCTAACATTCTTCATTCAACATAATTTTTTATCAATTAAGCAAACAATCATAAGGCTTATTTATGATCTTCATATGTTGAACTTAGTACTTCCTCTCCATTAATGTAGGTGACATAATCATCAAATCAATAGGTCTTTTATAAGGTTGTAATGGGGCTCGGTTAAAGGTAGGGATTTTAAGAGAGGAGACATTTCAGTTTAAAAATCTTAACCTTTAACTTTGTCTTGGATTTCTCAAAATACAACATTTTTCTTTAAGTGAACCTTTAGAACACCCCCAAACTTATTTTGAACTCATGCTCATACATTTTTCTTTTTGAAGACTGAGTAAACTTTTCTTCCCTCTTTCTTTGTCCTTTTTTTTAGCATGTACATCTTTTTGAAAATTTCCTCAAATGTTGATTACCAAGACAACTTTAGTTAAGATGGGTGCCCAAAATTAGGATAACTTAAAAAGATGGTAATGTGGCTTATAATGTAGGTTCATTGCAATAAACAGACCTTTAAGCTCAAAATTACAGTTTCAAGGGTCTAATATCATAAGGTTGGCTCGAAAAGGCTCAAACGGTCCAAGGAAATAGTGCCTATATCATTTTAGATTTTTATGTCTCCTAGGATTTCGCCTCAAGAAAGTTACTAAGTTAATTCTAACGATATAAACCTTCATGCATGTCTAATCTCAAGAGAAACTAAGTTTTCATGGCAAACATTACCTAAGACTAAGATCATACAAGCATTCTATTCTTCATGATAACATACATTCACTCTGATAGAATCATTATTCATACTTGTATATAAACTATCTCATTAACAAAAAAAAAAAAAAAAGTCTCTAAACATTCATTTATTAAAACATTGTTATGAAAGAAATGATTGAAACATACTTGAAAATTTTAAAAATTTGAGCAATTTATTTGCCTTACCTTATTCAAAAAGAAGCAATGTTCTCATTGCAATAACAAAGTAATGAATGAAAACTGAACACCAGGTAGGGTGTAAAGAAAGAGAGGTGAGTCATTAGGACTGCTTAAATACCAAGTATTTCCTAATAACCTAATCCTAGACATGTCTATTCCCATTACCACATCACTTAGTCTTTTTCTTTCTAAAGAAGTGTTAAGTTTATTCATGCTTGTTATATTTTATTCTGTAGAAATTAAATCCTAATTACGAAAGAAATAAATTCTTAAAGACCTAAAAACAATTAAATAAATAACAAGACAAGAATCCCTCTTTTATTTTTCTGACTCATTCCCCTTGTCTTCTTCGGCTCTATCTCCGCTTGCATAGTCAGTATCTTCTATCCATGTCTCAAAGATAACATCTGGGAACTGAGGAACAAAAGTGTTAGAGATATTCTTAAAAGTATTTCAAATTGAGTCATTTCTAATTTTTGCATATTCCCAGTAAGTTTGTTGTTGATTATGCATGAATTTGCACATATCCATCATAATTGACAACTTCGATTTCTTTGAAGTCCTTGTAGAAGTCAGCATTAGAGTTTTAAATTTTGGTTCAACACTTAGCTTAACTGTTTCTTCTTCTGGCTCAACCTTTGGTTCAGGGTTTGCAGATCCTTCAGCTGGTTTAGGACTGTTCGGTTCCTTATCAGATTCTTCTTCTTCAGTGTCTATAACTAAATTAGCTTCAGTTTCAGTCTCCTCAGTATCTGGCTTAGTTGGCTCTTCTTGCTCGCGTTGATTCAGCTCATGCACCTTCTCTACTAACCTTTCAAGATCATGGTTTGTAATGCACCCTTGAACATATTGCCCTTTAAGATTTGCTTGTGTTTTAAAATGGGCCCTGAAGCAAAGTGAAGTGATTAATGATGGGAAATAAGCACTTCCTATCTTCTTTTTAGCACAACAATGAATCTCCTTGAGAATAATTTTCCCAACATTAATGGACATTTCTTTCAAAATTGCATATGACAAGAGCATCCGTTCCATCGAGATGGTGGAACTATTTGAGATAGGCATAAAAGTGTAGCGAATGAAATAAAACCATACATTTGCTACTAGTTTTAAGTATTCCCTTTGGCAAGAATGGCTCCCAAACTTTCTTATAATCTATTGGGATCTCGGATTTGTCATAACATCAAGCACTTACTGAAGAAAATCCCAATTGATATTGTTCATGATAAGGTAGTACTCATCTTCTTCAACATTAGGTAAGTTAAACAAATCATTAATGGACTTAGAAGTAAGAGGTACCTTTTTCTTTTGAATAATGACCTCAATAGCATCTTGCATAGTCAAACTAGCATAGAACTCTCGAACTAGTTCATCATCGGGAAGTGAATGAGCATCACAAAATCATTCCTACTTGAGAGCATTGATTTTCTTTCTAATCGGTGCAGGAATAACAATCAAATCATGACTCTTCAAGTTAAAACCTTTTTCCAACATCATAGTTTGATGCTTGAAGATTGAATCAAATCTCTCTATCACTTCTTGATCGATCAAAATTGGGTTCTCAAGAGTAATCTTTGAAGATCTAGTTCTTTTGCGAGACATGGTATCTTTTCTTGAAAATTTGACAAAGTTTCTATACAAGGGGGAAAAGAGAAATTAGTAAGGTGGGTAAGGACTTTCTATGATGAAAACCTTGCAACGACAAGGATGGTGTAACAGCAACGATAGCAATAATGGTGTGCAGCAGTGAGAACGGTGATGTGCGGCAGAAAAGTTGGTGCTTCGGCAATCTTCTTGCAGTGGCAATATGTGATTTTGGCAAAAAGGAAAGAGAAAATATGGTTTCTTTTGGGATTTGAGGCTAGCAGCACAAGAGAGAGATTTAGGGATTTTTAGGGTTAAGCAAATTGCTTTGAGGGATATGAAAAATTGTGGAATGAAGAGAGGTTTATATAGGGAAGAATTAGGGCAACATGTAGCAAAAATTTAGCTACATTAGGGTTACTTGGGCGGTAAGTAATGGGAGTGGCAGCAAAGTATGGATTTTCCCTCTTTTTTGCTATTTTGGGCCTCAAACTCAGACTGTATTTAAAACTTACTCAAGAAAAAAACTGATTAGTACATGGGCCAAATTTGACCCCCTTTATTAACATAAAAATTTAAAATTTAAACAAAACAAATGGAACTTAAAAATTTTAAATCTTAATTAGAAATTAGGTCGATATCTATAAGACATCATTTAGGACTCGGTATGATCACTACGAATTCCTAGTAATGCCGTTTGGGCTTACAAATGCACCAGTAACCTTTATGGACCTCATGAACTGGGTATTTCAACCCTATCTGGATCGGTTCGTAGTTGTCTTTATAAATGATATCCTGGTGTATTTGAGAACCGAGGAGGATCATGAGGCGCATCTTTGGGTTGTTCTGTAAATTTTGAGGGAGAAGCAGCTCTGTCCAAAATTCAGTAAGTGTGAGTTCTACTTACGGGAAGTAACATTATTAGGTCACGTGGTATCTGCCGAGGGGATTAGGGTTGATCCTCGAAAAATTGAAGCCGCATTGGATTAGAAACCACCAAAGACTGTATCAGAAATTTGAAGCTTTCTAGGTCTAGCTAGATACTACAAACATTTCGTTGAGGGGTTTTTTGTAATTGATGTAGCACTAACTAAGTTACTACGTAAAGGGGTACCATTTAATTGGATCGATAAATAGCAGGAGAGTTTTGAAAAACTGAAGAAGGTTCTGACTAAAGCCCTTTTGTTAATACAGCCAGAGTCTGGGATGGATTTCACTATTTATAGTGATGCGTCACACACTGGACTGGGTTGTGTATTGATGCAGGATGGTAAGGTGGTGGCATACGCATCACGTTAGCTTAAGCCTCACGAGGTGAATTACCCTACTCATGATTTGGAGTTAGCAGCGGTGGTGTTCACACTTAAGATTTGGAGGCACTACTTATACAGTGAGAAGTGTATTATTTACACGGATCATGAAAGCCTCAAGTACCTCCTTACACAGAAGGAGCTAAATCTTAGGCAGCGAAGATTGATAGAGCTACTTAATGATTATGATTGTTCTATTGGGTACCACCCTGGTAAGTCTAATGTGGTAGCTGAAGCGCTGAGTCGTAGGGCTATAGCTGATTTAAGAGCAATGTTTGCCCGTCTCAGCCTGTTTGATGATGGTAGCTTGTTGGCTTAGCTTCAAGTGAGACTGACCTAGACCGTGCAAATTAAGGAGAAATAGTTATTAGACGAGTCACTAGTTCTTCGATTCCAACAAGTTGAGAATGGTGAGACTATGAATTTTGGACTGAATAGAGAGGGAGTACTATGCTTCTGTGGAAGAGTTTTTATGCCGAGGGATTTTGATCTGAGGCAGTCTATACTGCAAGAGGCGCATAGCAGTCCATATGCTATGCATCCTAGCGGGAACAAGTTGTATTAGGACCTGCGTGAACTGTGCTGGTGGCTAGGACTTAAGCACGAGGTGACTGAGTTTGTAGGTAAGTGTTGACTTGCCAGCAAGTTAAGGCTGAGCATCAACTGCCTTCTAGGTTACTGCAGCTAGTCAAAATTCCACTCTAGAAGTGGGAGAGCGTAACCATGGATTTTGTAAGTGGGCTACCCTTGACGACTAGTAGGTAGGACTCGGTATGGGTAATTGTGGACTGACTAACTAAACCTACCCACTTTATACCTGTTTGTACTGATTATTTGTTGCAGAAGTTGGCTAAGCTATATGTGGCCGAGATTGTGAGACTACATGGGGTACCAGTTTCTATCATTTTTGACAAAGATCCTAGATTCACATCTCGGTTCTGGAAAAAGTTACACGAGGCTTTGGGTACGAGATTGGATTTCAGTACTGCCTTCCATCCTCAGACAGATGGTCAGTCGGAGAGGGTGATTCAGATTCTAAAAAACATGTTAAGAATGTAACATCCCGATTTTGGGCCTAGTCAGAACAATGGTTTCGAGGCCACAAATCTGACAAGGAAAACATTACTGTTATTATATTTTTATGGTCTACAATTTCACAGAAAGATTTCATGAAAATTTCGTTCGAAAATTTCAACGTTTGGGCACTCAATTTAGTCAAAAGGACTAAATTGTAAATAATGCAAAAGTTGAGTTCCATATGTTAGAAGTGTCTAATTGTTATGAAGTTTTAAATTGAAGGTCCTTAAATAGTAATTAGACCATTGGTTAAATTTTTGGACAAATGGGCATGAATAAGACAAATTTGAAAGAAAAGTCTTTAAGGGCATTTTGGTCATTTAGTAATTTAAAAGAATTAAAAAGGGAAAATGAAGCAAAAATTTGCTCATCTTGTTCCTCAAGGCCGAATATAGCATAGAGAAACGATGGCTAGGGTTTTTCAAGCTTCCAAGCTCGATTATCCCGAAAAATGAGATTTGGACCTAAAACGGGAGAAAAACCAAAAATTGGGAAAGTTGGTCAAAATGGCCGTATTGGTATTGAGGTAAGTTCATGTGTTTAATAAGCATTTAATTAAGCATGTTTGAATGCTAAATTGATATATTAGTTATAAATGTTTTAGTATTGATTTTTGAATATAATGATAATAATTGAGAAATATTCGATAATGATTCGACATTAAAAGTGAGAATTCGAATAAGTTTACATATAAGACCATAGTGGTAATGTGGCTTTGTATTAGATCAAGAAAGTATCGAATAGCATAATTTGAGAAAAGTAAGATAAATTGAGGATATGATGAGATTAAGAATGTAAGTATGTAAGTTGAGTAGCATTTTATTATTATGAAATTGTTGCTATTATTATTGAGTTATGTGACTGACCTTGAGAATTTTGAGCAAGTATGTTTTAGCTATGAATTGCCAAGGTATTAATATTTTAAGGTCCATGTTTATAACATGGCAATTAAGGAAGAATTGATGGAAAAAGACCATGGTTGACCCATGGAAACATAAGATAAGGATACCATGTAAGACCATACCAAGGTAAGGCATTGGTGAATTTTACAAGGCAAGGAAATCATGTAAGACCATGTCAAGACAAGGCATTGATAAGTTACTATAAGGCAAAGATCCCATGTAAGACCATGCCAAGGCATGGCATTGGTAAGTTTTACAAGGCAAGGAAATCATGTAAGACCATATCAAGACATGGCATTGATAAGTTACTATAAGGCAAAGATCTTATGTAAGACCATGCCAAGGCATGGCATTGGTGAGTATATAAGGCAAGGATCCCATGTAAGACCATGCCAAGGCATGGCATTGGTGAGTATATAAGGCAAGGATCCCATGTAAGACCACGCCAAGGCATGGCATTGGTGGGTACATAAGGCAAGGATACCACGTAAGACCATGTCAAGACATGGCAATGGTAAATTTCAAAAGGAAAGGTACTTGAGTAATCCAAAGAGTAACTCAAAGAGATGACAAGGTCAGATCACGAGGAAAGAGCATAGGTATGTACATAAGGCTTATTAACATTGAGGTTATAAGTTGATGATATTAAAAGTATTTTAATGAGTATATTCAAGTATTAAGTAAGTGATAAGTTTTCAATTATACTTATGACGCTTTGTGACATGATTAGCAATATGCCTATATATTATGAGAGAGTATTAATGTGTTAAGTGAGATGTTGCAGATACATAAGCAAGCTATTAAGTAAGGTAATTTTTTTATTATTCCGAGCCTTTGGTAAGGTTACCAATGAGTAAGATGGGAAAGTAAGAACTTAACATTATTTATGCAAATTATGAAAGCTTAATAATAAGCTAAATTCATTACTAATGCCTATTATTTTACATATGAACTTACTAAGCTTTATAAGCTTACCTCTTTCCTTTCCTCTGTTCTAGAGTTTTATCAAACAAGCTCGGGTTGGAGGTCGTCGGAGATCGCTTCGCACTTTCGACTATCAAGTTACAAATTGGGTATTTTTATTGAAACGTTTTCAGTTATCGCATGTATAGGGACTTGGCCATTTTGTGTGTATGTCCTTATGATATGGCCAAATAAGAACATGTGTTGATGTCATGTATGCCTAAATGAGGTTTAATGCAAAGAAATTATGAAAGAGTAAAAGTTGGTTATAAAACAGTTTTGGGACAACAGCATTGACGTGATTTTTAAAAATCACTAAAAATTGTAGAAATGGAATTGAGTGGTGACTGAGATATAGAATAAAAACTTATTTAGTCTATTTTCATAGGAAAGAAATAGAGTAAGCAAAAGAAGCCTGTATTTTGAGATATTTGAACTCTTATGAGACTAGTTTAGAGTGACTTTGTGATCCCCTATTCCGAATTTAGAATTTCACTGAAAATTGTACAAAAAGAATTATGATGTATAATTTATATTTATAGATTTATTAGTGAGTCTATTTTCATTAGAAATAAATGGAAACATTATCCGAATTCTGTAAAATAAGATAATTGATTTTTAGTGAAGAGAGGTCAGGTCTGTTGGACTACGAAATAGGGGAACATTTAATGAATAAACTGTACTAATTGGCCAAACCAAAAATTCTAGAAAATTTACGGTAAGAAGATATGTGAGTCTAGTTTCAGAGAAAATTTACGGATTTAAATTTAGAGTTTCTTAACTCGAGTTATAATTAATTTAGTGACTATTACACAGGTGGACAGTTTTATTATAAATAGTGAAATAAATTGTTTTGATTTGTGTAAGTAATCGGAAAAATTTTAATGTTTCTGGTTTGGTCCCGCACCATTTCAATTGCATGTTTTAGGGCCTCGAGGGTCCTTTTTAGGGATATATTGGATGAATGTGCGTGAATTAATTTTAAAAGTAATTTTTTATGCCCCGAATTAGTAAGATAAGTCTGGTAACGCCTCATGTTTGACTCCGGCAACGGTCTCGGGTAAGGGGTGTTACATTTATTAGTATCAGAGCAAAATTTTAGTCGGTTCTCAGACAATCTAGCATGAGTAAGATTCTAGCTATACATGCATATTGAACTATGATAGTGTGACGACTCTCGACCCAGATGCAAAATGTTTTGTCAGATAGATGTGCACTCCAACCGAGCTAAGTTTGATAGTACAGACAATATGTCTATAATGAGTTGAGGCTTATAAAAGGTAAGAATAATAGTTCATGATGTTATGTGAAAATAAATAAATTGTGAATAAGAACTGTTTGGGAAATATGAACGATGAGATAAAATGAAAGGAAAGTTTATATTGAGATAACTGTTCATGTTAAATTGGCATTTGTATGATGCTATATGTATAACTAGAGAAGTTAATTGAATGTTATAAGTAATGTTATTTGAGATTCATGAATGCATGTATAAGTGCACTAGTTTGCATAAGATGATTAGGAAGTCTCTGTATTATGAACATGTATGCTAAGTTGCTTGAAGCAAATTGTATAATTGTGATAATATTATATATTGATGAGTGTTAAGTTATATGCATGGGTATATAAGAGGTAAATCAAAGGTGTTACAACCTCACCCCCCTTTTCAACAAGGTATTTTAGAGATAGATTACATGAAATTCAGACTGAATAGGCTCACAAGTGAAAAACAAAAGAGTTTAGTGGCAGATTAATTGACAACATAATCAGAGTCGAGAATGATTTAGCAAATGAATACAGTTATAGAAAAGATGCCAGGTTAATATAAAGATAATCCAGATTCTGAAATGTTACAGTTAAAGAAAAGTTAGGTTCAGCTAATGCACTTATTCAGGTATGATGTGTAAGGTATATGATTACTGGATTTTCTTCCAAATAAATTTTGATTTTGAATAAGATAATGTGGATTTAGTATGACAGAATTAGATAGAGGAATAATGATTGAGTTGCATTAATAGCTGAATGAAGAGTTTTTGGTTGATAAAATTTCAGAAATTTCTTTCGACTATTATATGTGTACATTTATTTTCAGAGGTATATATATTTATATCTGCAAGATTTCAGATGAAATTCCTACTGTATGAGGATGTTAATTAAATATACAGACAGATGAAGGCATTGTAGTTTTCTTGAATTGTGATTGATATTGCTCTATCTATTCTGGTTTTCTGCTCCAGTGTGCAGATGGAAAGTTGACGGTAAGGTCCGTTGATATTAGTGTCCCGTTCTACTATCTATTGTTTGGTAAATATAAAGGAAAATTATATGGTTTCTGTTATAGTTGATTTTAGTGCTTGTGAGTATTACCTTTCCTTTTTGGAAATTTTTTGAGATGCTATCGAGACCTTAACTGTTCTACATGAGAAGTGATTTTCAAAAATTCTGTATAGCTCCGTGTTTTGAGATTTTGTTATCTTGGGTTTCTTAATAAATTACTGTTCAAAGTATTATCCATAAGATAATAGCAAGAAATGTTCTATTGACGAATATGAGTTCAAACGTAATAATGAAAGTACAGAGCTAGGACGTCATTTACTAAAGTAATTGACAAGTCAATCTTATTATGGCACCGCGATTTTTAAGCTGAATGAATTTGAAGAGAAAGTGACTTTGGCAAAATGTGAGTGATAATAAGTTTAGCTTAGATCGAGGTAATGATATTTCTTTTTAAATGATCTTGATACATGTATCAGCAAGTTAAAGATCGAATGTTATGTTCTTTCATGTATGTAATGATAATGATCTATGATTAGCTTTTTGAAGAGATCATGATAGAATGTATGTCTGAGATATAATGATAGCATAAAGAAGAGCAGTTCTTCAAAAGTTATTGTTTATTAGTCAAAATTGATTAAGTTGAGCAGTTTGATTGAGTTATATATATGTTAGAATTATTCATAGTTCCGGAATTAAATTTTGATTGTTTATGTATAAATGGATAAACGACTTGAGTGAAGAGTACCTATTCTAGAAGTTATGATACAGAGTTATATATATACATCGAAAGGGTTGCATTTGAGGTATGATTTTGCCAATCCAAGTTGTCCAATTGCTAGAGTTCTCATTATATGAAGTTTAATTTGGCTTAAATCCATGCTTGTAAAGTTATAAACAACTGAAGAAATTGACGACCGAAGTATTTGTTATGATTCAATATGAATTGTGTAAAGAGATTATGCAACAGTTATGAAGCTTGACACAGTGATCATTATCTGTCTACTCGAGGAGTACAGAGATGGAAGATACTCAGAAATAGTTACACTAGTAAGCATAAGATATGCTATGTACCAGATTTTGAACCTGATGTCTAAACTTTCAAAGAGTTAAAGTTTATTTTTTTTAGTATCTTAGAAGCTATTACAGTCAGTATTGATATATGTGTGGAAATGCAATGTTAATTCGAAGAATTGTACAACAGAATTAGTATTATCATCAAAAGGGTAAAGGTTATGTGACCTATGGTTGATTACTCGATGAAGTTTATGTATATTTTTTTTAGCATGACCAATTTTTTCTATTGATGGGTTATCTGAGTTATTTATCCTGAGGTTGCCAGTTTATATAGAGCCCAAATTTTTATTGGGTATGGTTGAAATTCAAGATTTGTATTATAACTTCAGAAAAAAGTTACAGTAAGCCTTGAGTATGAGATTTCTGAATGTTATTGTGTGTCACTCTAATACTAATAGTTAAATTGAGGAAGTGATTTAGATTCTTTGAAAGGTAAGTTTTGTATTGTGTTTTAAATATTAAGAGCAATTTAGAAAGAGAATATTGTCTCTCATATTCCATTTTTCTTTTCCTCTCTCAACTTTCTTCTTCAGCCGAACACTGCTCCATCTCCTTTTCTCTTTTCGTTTGTTCCTTTAAGCCGATTGTTATAACTTCTCCTCCCTCTCCCAACCTGAACCAAAGGCATTACCTTTCTTTTCCATTGTCCTGTTGATAGTTGAATCCCCCTTGTTTTCTTCTTAAACATTTTATTCTCTTTTTCTTGTTGACTGGGTAGCTGAATATTATACCCTTTTCTTCCTCTCTTCTGTTCTTGGTTTTGTGGTGATATTAACTGGAGATTATCAAACTTGCTTTGTTTTCCAAACCTTTTGGACGATAGTCTTTGGCTATAGGAGAAGCACCGATTGTTTTGGTCCTTCAAACATCTTCGATTATTCTTTAGGTAGTTCTTGGCCGAATATTGTGTGGTAAGGTGATACTGTTGTTTTTTTTAATAGTATTGGCCGAACACTCAATTCACTCTAGTCCTAATTCTTTGGGACTTTGGATATCAATTCAAGTCTTGTAGTAAATGTTTAGTACTAATGAAATCTGTGTTGTGCGCAGTTAATCGTGAAGGAGGGTGCAACTATTTTATTTAGCGATCTAGAGGAATAAGTCACTTATCCTTCGGTTAAGGTAAGTGTTGGTATCTGTAACGCCCTGATTTTCAGGATTTTTCGGGTTTTGTGAATTTTAGTGAAATTTTTAAAATTTTGGTGTTCTAAAGGTTGATAATGTATGTACATGTGTTAATGGGTCTATAGAAGGTCCAAGCTTAAGTCAAAACCCGGTAAAATATTAAGTTGGATTTTCAAGTGAAAGGGGACTTGGTTAAGTGGGCTTTTAAGAAAAACCGTGTAAAAAATGTCACAAGTGAGCTCTTGGTAAAGTGGCAAGGTGGAGCCACTAAGCTCCTAAAAAAGTGGCGCCTAAATGAATGATCAAGGACAAGGGTTCAAGATGCAAGGTATGCGTGGAGTTCTTTTTAATTTTCAAGCATGAGCCTAACTTAGGTGAATTTCGGCAAGGGGCTTTAAGGACTTGGGCCGATTGCTTTAGAGGGAATGCTAGGGTTATATTATTTTCTTTTTGTTGTCATGACAATTAGGGCTAGCCACCTTAGGGTTTTTTCCTCTCTTCTACTGTCAGAAAAGCCAAGAGTTGCCTCCCTGGAAAGTTCATAGCCGATTTCTCCTTCCCCATCTCCACCATTGTTTTTTTTCATTTTTCTTCTTCCCTTTGATCTCTTCCCTAGCCGAATACCTATCTTGCATAGATCCACTCTTTCTTTTGCTTCTATTCTTCTTAAAATCAACCATAACCGATTGCTCAAAGTGCCAGAAATCCCGAAAACTGCTTCCTTTCTTGCCGATTTCTTGTAAGCCGAATCACCTCTGTTTCTTTCACCTATTGTGGCCGATTACTACACTCCCTTTAATCACACCATTGTCGACACCATCACCCAAAAGCTACAGCCAAAACGCCATCTTCTTCTCTTATTAAAAAGCCGAAATCACCATAGTTGTAGGGAGATAGCCGAAATTACAAATCTCAGAGATAAGGTTTCTACTGACGTTTAAGGGTCAGATTTACATCAGATCTGCATAGGAACTGAACAGAAATCGTTGGTAAGTGTTTAATCATTCAGATCTGTTCGATATTTCATGTTTGGAAAAGCCGAAAATCCCTAAAGCTAATGGTTGTGTCGTTTTGGATTTTTGGTAAATAAAAGGCCGTTTTCTTTGTTCTTTTGTGTGTTAGTTGGATGAAAAGGTGATCAAGCAAGGGGTTGAAGACTTTGGAACATCAGATCTAGATCTAAAGGGATCTAAATCGTCAAGGTAAGAACATTAAGGCCATTAAGGGTGTTGGCCGAATGTGTAAGTAAGGTTTTGGGTAAGTTTTCGATTCAGATTAAGTGTTGATATGGTCTAATCAGTTAAGTATTGGATTGTAGGGATTAACGCATAGGAGATCTCGTAGGAGAAACTGCAAAACAGGTGTGTGTTTCGAACACCTTTCCATGCACAAATCGGTAAAAGCCGAAAAGCCGAAATGCCGAAGTTTCGGTATTTCGAGAGCTTGCGAGCATGCGAATGCTCTCAAGTTGGAAGGAGAAGGTTAGTTTTGGAATCGGCACTGTTAGACGTGTTGACCGCTAAATTTTGGGCATTTTGGTAAGTTGGGCCTCGGTGGGCCAAATATGGGCCCAATGGGCGATTTGGGCCCATGTGAGTTAAACTGGATTTAAAGGTAATATTATGGACTGTAGATGTGAAAACAGTTAAAACAAGATAACCGAATGTGAAATCGGGACTAAATGGGCCTAATGGGCCAATCGGCGTAATAGGGCTCATTAGGGGTTTTAGGGCCTTAATGCTAAAACTGAAAAACTGAGGTAACTGAATTTCTGTATAGCTGTGTGATTAATAAATACTGTAATAAGCATAACATCTGTAACATGGGAGTAAAATTACTGAAATACCCTTAGGGTAAGAAATTACTGATTTGCCCCTAGGTAGGAAATTACCGTTATACCCCTAGGGCTATAATTGACTGTACTGTTTGACATAACTGTTACTGTTATTGCATGCCATGATATGTATCTAATGCATGGGTTGGGTTTTGATAATGGAGGAAGTGTGAGTGGCACAGCCACGTTACTGAAAAGGGGCTATGCCTCGTACTGTTTCTGAAAGGGGCTTTGCCTCGTATACTGTTTATCTGAGCAGCCATGCTGCGACTGTGGTGTGTAGGCTGGGTGGGTCGAGTTATTCCCCACATGGTGTGTTGGTTGGTACGGGTGGTGTGTAGCGGTTGGTGGGTTGAGTAGTCTCCCCAATTGGGTTTGCATTTATACTGCATTACTGTACTGTACTGTTATGGGCCTATGGGCCAATCCGTTATCTGAATAGGGCTTCGGCCCAGTATCTGCTATAGGGCCTTGGCCCAGTTTACTGCTATCTGAATAGGGCTTTGGCCCAGTATCTGACCGAGACTGGTTAGGGTTTAGGCCCAGTGGGCTTGAGCCAATTTGGGCTTTGGATGGGTTCTGCACACACTGAGTTTTCCCAAACTCACCCCTCTCTTTCCATCCTTGCAGGTGAGCCCTAGATTGTGACTTGGACGCTGGGAGGGATTCAGAGTGGCCACGAGGACTGAACTTTCTTGGTTTAACTTAAATATTTCGTATTGGTTTTTACTTTGATATGGGTTGTAATAAGGCCGCTATAACTGTTATTTGGGATTTCTTTACGGTTTTATTTCAAACTTGAACATACACTGTTTTTGAAAATTAAATCAATATATTCTTAAACAACCTGACTTTACTAAAAACTAAGAATGATGATAAGACTAAAATGAAACAATTCACAAATGAGATAGAGATTAGGTCGAATAGTAATCAAATTGGGAATTTCAAGAAGAACAAATATTACTTTTCAAAAATCTCGAACATCAGACTTAGTACATAGGACGGCGTAGCATGGTCTAGGTGATGTGGCACACCGGACATGGCCATAACGTTTGGGCCGGGTCAGGGGTGTTACATTTAGTGGTATCAGAGCCAAGTTGCAACAACTCGGTTGTGGATCGGGTCCAAAAAGGGGTTTTCAAAATTTTAAGCTCATAAAAGGTATTTTTGGAAAACTAGATTTTCTGAAAGAATTTTTGTTTTCGAAGTGATTTCTTTTAACTTGTCTTTTCTAAAATATGTTTAAAAAAATTATTTTTAGGTCTAAGATTTTATTGAAATCTCGTACTTCGAGAGGTGGCACACTGAATCCCCGGCACCAAGTTGTAAGTATTTTCTGCCTTAACTTCTATACTGTACTGATAATAAAACTGTAGATAGCACTGAGCCTTAGATAGAATACTATGGATGAGGTAGTATTAAGGCTGTAGCACTGAGACGGTAGGGTAAACTAAACCCTAGGAAACTGAGACAGTAATTAGATTACGTTGCGCGAGAACAACTCTGAAATTCTACCTATTCATAAGATATTCCGTAATAAAAACTGAAACATTGAGCTAATGTCATAAAACTTTGTAAATCAGATAATCGATATGAGTACAAGGGCTACTCGTGGACGAGGCCGTGGACGAGGCCGAGTTAGTGCTCAAGCTGGATCGTCGTCTTCTGAGCATAGGCCAGCAGGAGAGGCACGACCACCGGTTGAGGAAAATGGGCCGTACGATCGGGCCGCAGGGGACGACGCTCTGTCCCAGGCCATGCTGAGAGTTCTGGAAAGGGTGGCCGGAGCTAATGCTGGGCCGGTGAATAGGGGGTCCATTTCTGAGCGACTCCGGGCCAATGGAGCGGAAATTTTTAGGGGCATATCTGGAGTGGCCCCAAATGTGGCTGAGTACTGGTTGGAAGCCACAGAGCGAATTATGGACGACTTGGACTGCTCAGTGGAGCAGAAGCTGAAAGGAGCGGTATCGTTGCTGAGGGACGAGGCATATCAATGGTGGATCACCGTAAGAGAGGGTACCCCAGCTGAGAGGGTAACTTGGGAATTATTCAAGCAGTCTTTCAAGGCGAAATATGTTGGGGCTAGTTATGTGGATGCACGAAGGAAGGAATTTCTGAACCTGACCCAGGGTAGTAAGACTGTGGCTGAATATGAGGCAGAATTTCTGCGATTAAGCTGGTATGCTAGTGGCATTGTTTCCACCGAGTATGAGCGTAGTGTTCGGTTCGAGGGTGGCCTCATAGATGAGCTGAGAGTATTGATAGCGCCACAGAGGGAGCGCGACTTTGCTGCACTGGTGGAGAAGGCTAAGATAGCCGAGGAAGTGAAGCAAGCTGAAAGGCAGAATCGTGATAGGGATCGCAACCGTTTTAAAAGAGACTCTGGAGTATCGGGAGCTGCAAACCGGAATTTTAAGAGGGCTAGAGTAGAAGAACCAGTGCGAGCTATGCCAGTGAATGTTGTTAGACCACAGGCTTGTGGAGACTGTGGCAGAGTTCATTGAGGAGAATGCTGGAAACGCAGTGGAGCCTGTTTTCGTTGTGGGTCTAAGGACCATCAGGTTAAGGACTACCCACAGAAGCCAGCTCAGGCTCAAGCTGTTGATCAGAGAGTTGCTCAGCCTGCGCGTGGGGGACTGCCACCGCCAAGGGGCCGTGGTCAAGGTAGAGGAGGCAATGGTAATGGACGTGGTCGTGGAGCACTTGGCAGGGGTGCTGGAAATGCTGAGGCTCGTCAGCCAGCCTTAGTGTATGCTGCTCACCACCACGAGGAGGGTGATGCACCTGATGTTATAACTGGTACGTTCTTAATAGATCATACACCATACACTGTTTTAATTGATGTGGGTTCGACTCATTCGTATGTTGCTTGTGAAATTTCTGGGTCGTTGGGTGTGCATTCTGAGGAGACTGTGAGTGGGGTAACTGTGATTAGTCCTTTAGGTCACTCTGTTAGGGTAGATAAACTCTTTAGAGATGTGCCTTTAGAGACTCAAGGTAGGATCTTTCTGGGAGACTTGATGGAGTTACCTTTTAGAGAATTTGACTTGATTCTGGGCATGGACTGGTTAACCAAGCACAAGGCAACGTTGGATTGCGCGGCCAAAAGAATGGTATTAAGAACAACCGAAGGTGAGGAGGTGATGGTTATTGGTGAGCGAAGGGACTATTTGTCCAATGTGGTTTCTGCCTTAAGGGCTGAAAGGTTGATGCGCAAAGGTTGTGAAGCATACTTAGCGGTTGGAAGTCAAACTGAACCCGAAGGGGTGACCGTGGAGACAGTGAGGACTGTTAATGAATTTCAAGATGTATTTCCTGAGGAGCTACCTGGACTACCTCCTAACCGAGAAGTGGAATTTGGGATTGATCTGTTGCCTGGAACAGCTCCAGTGTCCATTGCGCCTTACAGAATGGCACCAAAGGAGCTAGTGGAATTGAAAGCCCAGATTCAAGAGTTGTTAGATAGGGGCTTCATTAGACCGAGTGTGTCTCCGTGGGGAGCACAGGTGCTGTTTGTGAAAAAGAAGGACGGTACGATGCGTATGTGTATCGATTATCGCCAGTTGAACAAACTGACGATAAAGAATAAGTATCCTCTGCCAAGAATCGACGATCTATTTGACCAGCTTAAAGGAGCTTCAGTGTTTTCCAAGATCGACCTTCGATCTGGGTATCATCAGTTAAGGGTAAAAGAGGTGGATGTGCATAAGATAGCATTCAGAACTCGTTATGGTCACTACGAGTTCTTGGTTATGCCCTTTAGATTGACGAATGCACCAGCAGCTTTTATGGATTTAATGAACCGAGTATTTCAGCCGTACTTGGATCGTTTTGTGGTCGTCTTTATTGACGATATATTGGTGTATTCGGAAACAGAGAAGAAGCATGATGAGCATCTTCGAATCGTTCTGCGGACTCTAAGAGAAAAGCAATTGTATGCGAAATTTAGTAAGTGCGAATTCTGGCTTCGAGAAGTGACTTTTCTGGGTCATGTTGTTTCTGCTAAGGGAATTAGGGTAGATCCTCGCAAGATTGAGGCAGTTCTGGATTGGAAGCCGCCTAGGACGGTGACAGAAATTCGTAGTTTTCTGGGTTTGGCAGGCTATTATAGAAGGTTTGTTGAGGGGTTCTCTATCATCGCGGCTCCATTAACGAAATTGTTAAGGAAGGGAGTACCCTTTAATTGGACTGAGAGGCAGCAAGAAGCTTTTGACAACCTGAAAAAGGTGTTGACCGAGGCGCCAGTATTGATTCAGCCGGAATCTGGGAAGGACTTTACGGTTTATAGCGATGCTTTGCATGTGGGATTAGGTTGTGTACTGATGCAAGAGGGTAAGGTGGTTGCCTATGCTTCGCGACAGCTTAAGCCTCACGAGGTGAATTACCCTACGCATGATTTGGAGTTGGCAGCGGTGGTATTTGCATTGAAAATCTGGAGAAACTACCTTTATGGGGAAAAGTGTATTATATACACTGACCACAAAAGTCTCAAATATCTGTTAACTCAGAAGGAGTTGAACCTTAGGCAACGGAGATGGATAGAGTTGCTTAAGGACTATGACTGTTCGATTGAGTATCACCCTGGCAAGGCTAATGTCGTGGCTGATGCACTGAGCCGAAGGACTGTTACTGAGTTAAAGGCGATGTTCGCTCGTTTAAGTTTGTATGATGATGGGAGTTTGCTGGCCGAACTGCAAGTGAGACCGACTTGGACCGAGAGGATTAAAGAATTGCAGTGGAAGGATGATTCGTTGACTCCTCGATTTCAACAAGTCAAGGAGGGTAAGAGTGAGGATTTTGGACTGAATTCTGATGGAGTCCTATGCTTTCGAGGAAAAGTCTGTATTCCTAAGGATTCTGACTTAAGGAAGTTGATATTGAGTGAGGCTCATGGTGGAGCCTATGCTATGCACCTTGGAGGTAATAAGTTGTATAGGGATTTGCGAGAAGGGTACTGGTGGCCTGGACTTAAGCGAGAGGTGACTGAATTTGTTGGGAAATGTTTGACGTGCCAGCAAGTTAAAGCTGAGCACCAACTGCCATCTGGATTGTTGCAGCCAGTAAAGATTCCGCGGTGGAAATGGGAAAGAGTAACGATGGATTTTGTGAGTGGCTTGCCTTTGACACCTTCAAAGAAGGACTCTGTTTGGGTAGTTGTGGATAGATTGACGAAGTCTGCTCATTTTATACCAGTTAGAACTGATTACTCACTTCAGAAGTTGGCCAAGCTGTATGTAGCAGAGATAGTGCGTTTGCATGGGGTGCCAGTTTCGATAATTTCTGATCGAGATCCTAGATTTACATCTCGATTCTGGAAGCAGTTGCATGAGGCGTTAGGTACGCGATTGGACTTCAGTACTGCATTTCACCCTCAGATAGATGGTCAGTCTGAAAGGGTCATTCAAGTGTTGGAAGACATGTTAAGAGGATGTATCATTGATTTTCGTGGTAGTTGGGAAGATTATTTACCATTGGCAGAATTTGCATACAACAACAGTTATCAAGCAAGTATTCAGATGGCTCCATATGAGGCACTTTATGGACGGAGATGTCGCACTCCTACTTGTTGGACAGAATTGGGAGAACGTAGAGTTCTTGGACCAGAGTTGGTAGCAGATACCGAAAGTAAAGTTAAGCTGATTCGAGATCGGTTAAAGGAGGCGTCTGATCGGCAGAAGTCATATGCTGACCTTAAGCGTAAGGAGATTGAGTTCGCTGTTGGGGATATGGCGTTCCTAAAGGTGTCGCTGTGGAAGAAGATCTTGAGATTTGGTAAAAAGGGCAAGCTAAGTCCGCGGTTTATTGGGCCTTATCAGATTCTTAAGCGGATTGGGCCAGTAGCCTATCAGTTGGAGTTGCCACCAGAGTTGGATCGTATCCATGACATTTTTCACGTGTCTATGCTAAGACGGTATCGATCGGACCCTTCGCATATTGTACCAGTAGAGGAGATTACAGTAAATGCCGATTTGACTTTCGAGGAGGAACATGTGGAGATCTTAGATCGTGATGTCAAAGTCTTAAGGAGGAAGTCTGTTCCTTTGGTAAAGGTGCTATGGCGTAATCATGGTAGAGAAGAAGCTACTTGGGAGCCAGAGGAGACTATGCGTCAACAATACCCTCAGTTATTTGGATCAGGTAAATTTCGTGGACGAAATTTCTTTAAGGAGGGTAGAGTTGTAACGCCCTGATTTTCGGGATTTTTCGGGTTTTGTGAATTTTAGTGAAATTTTTAAAATTTTGGTGTTCTAAAGGTTGATAATGTATGTACATGTGTTAATGGGTCTATAGAAGGTCCAAGCTTAAGTCAAAACCCGGTAAAATATTAAGTTGGATTTTCAAGTGAAAGGGGACTTGGTTAAGTGGGCTTTTAAGAAAAACCGTGTAAAAAATGTCACAAGTGAGCTCTTGGTAAAGTGGCAAGGTGGAGCCACTAAGCTCCTAAAAAAGTGGCGCCTAAATGAATGATCAAGGACAAGGGTTCGAGATGCAGGGTATGCGTGGAGTTCTTTTTAATTTTCAAGCATGAGCCTAACTTAGGTGAATTTCGGCAAGGGGCTTTAAGGACTTGGGCCGATTGCTTTAGAGGGAATGCTAGGGTTATATTATTTTCTTTTTGTTGTCATGACAATTAGGGTTAGCCACCTTAGGGTTTTTTCCTCTCTTCTACTGTCAGAAAAGCCAAGAGTTGCCTCCCTGGAAAGTTCATAGCCGATTTCTCCTTCCCCATCTCCACCATTGTTTTTTTTTCATTTTTCTTCTTCCCTTTGATCTCTTCCCTAGCCGAATACCTATCTTGCATAGATCCACTCTTTCTTTTGCTTCTATTCTTCTTAAAATCAACCATAACCGATTGCTCAAAGTGCCAGAAATCCCGAAAACTGCTTCCTTTCTTGCCGATTTCTTGTAAGCCGAATCACCTCTGTTTCTTTCACCTATTGTGGCCGATTACTACACTCCCTTTAATCACACCATTGTCGACACCATCACCCAAAAGCTACAGCCAAAACGCCATCTTCTTCTCTTATTAAAAAGCCGAAATCACCATAGTTGTAGGGAGATAGCCGAAATTACAAATCTCAGAGATAAGGTTTCTACTGACGTTTAAGGGTCAGATTTACATCAGATCTGCATAGGAACTGAAGAGAAATCGTTGGTAAGTGTTTAATCATTCAGATCTATTCGATATTTCATGTTTGGAAAAGCCGAAAATCCCTAAAGCTAATGGTTGTGTCGTTTTGGATTTTTGGTATATAAAAGGCCGTTTTCTTTGTTCTTTTGTGTGTTAGTTGGATGAAAAGGTGATCAAGCAAGGGGTTGAAGACTTTGGAACATCAGATCTAGATCTAAAAGGATCTAAATCGTCAAGGTAAGAACATTAAGGCCATTAAGGGTGTTGGCCGAATGTGTAAGTAAGGTTTTGGGTAAGTTTTCGATTCAGATTAAGTGTTGATATGGTCTAATCAGTTAAGTATTGGATTGTAGGGATTAACGCATAGGAGATCTCGTAGGAGAAACTGCAAAACAGGTGTGTGTTTCGAACACCTTTCCATGCACAAATCGGTAAAAGCCGAAAAGCCGAAATGCCGAAGTTTCGGTATTTCGAGAGCTTGCGAGCATGCGAATGCTCTCAAGTTGGAAGGAGAAGGTTAGTTTTGGAATCGGCACTGTTAGACGTGTTGACCGCTAAATTTTGGGCATTTTGGTAAGTTGGGCCTCGGTGGGCCAAATATGGGCCCAATGGGCGATTTGGGCCCATGTGAGTTAAACTGGATTTAAAGGTAATATTATGGACTGTAGATGTGAAAACAGTTAAAACAAGATAACCGAATGTGAAATCGGGACTAAATGGGCCTAATGGGCCAATCGGCGTAATAGGGCTCATTAGGGGTTTTAGGGCCTTAATGCTAAAACTGAAAAACTGAGGTAACTGAATTTCTGTATAGCTGTGTGATTAATAAATACTGTAATAAGCATAACATCTGTAACATAGGAGTAAAATTACTGAAATACCCTTAGGGTAAGAAATTACTGATTTGCCCCTAGGTAGGAAATTACCGTTATACCCCTAGGGCTATAATTGACTGTACTGTTTGACATAACTGTTACTGTTATTGCATGCCATGATATGTATCTAATGCATGGGTTGGGTTTTGATAATGGAGGAAGTGTGAGTGGCACAGCCACGTTACTGAAAAGGGGCTATGCCTCGTACTGTTTCTGAAAGGGGCTTTGCCTCGTATACTGTTTATCTGAGCAGCCATGCTGCGACTGTGGTGTGTGGGCTGGGTGGGTCGAGTTATTCCCCACATGGTGTGTTGGTTGGTACGGGTGGTGTGTAGCGGTTGGTGGGTTGAGTAGTCTCCCCAATTGGGTTTGCATTTATACTGCATTACTGTACTGTACTGTTATGGGCCTATGGGCCAATCCGTTATCTGAATAGGGCTTCGGCCCAGTATCTGCTATAGGGCCTTGGCCCAGTTTACTGCTATCTGAATAGGGCTTTGGCCCAGTATCTGACCGAGACTGGTTAGGGTTTAGGCCCAGTGGGCTTGAGCCAATTTGGGCTTTGGATGGGTTCTGCACACACTGAGTTTTCCCAAACTCACCCCTCTCTTTCCATCCTTGTAGGTGGGCCCTAGATTGTGACTTGGACGCTGGGAGGGATTCAGAGTGGCCACGAGGACTGAACTTTCTTGGTTTAACTTAAATATTTCGTATTGGTTTTTACTTTGATATGGGTTGTAATAAGGCCGCTATAACTGTTATTTGGGATTTCTTTACGGTTTTATTTCAAACTTGAACATACACTGTTTTTGAAAATTAAATCAATATTTTCTTAAACAACCTGACTTTACTAAAAACTAAGAATGATGATAAGACTAAAATGAAACAATTCACAAATGAGATAGAGATTAGGTCGAATAGTAATCAAATTGGGAATTTCAAGAAGAACAAATATTACTTTTCAAAAATCTCGAACATCAGACTTAGTACATAGGACGGCGTAGCATGGTCTAGGTGATGTGGCACACCGGACATGGCCATAACGTCTGGGCCGGGTCAGGGGTGTTACAGTATCGATTTGAGGTTTTGGTGTTAGAGAACGCTAAGGGATGAAAGACTAATTGTTTGTTGGATGAATGTAGGTTGATCACACGAGGGGACTTTGCTCGATTCTTAATTAGGTGTGTAATCACACCCTACTTAACTGTTAATTGGAAAAAGCCGAAAAACTGAAAAGCCAAAACTTCGGCAGTCGAGGCCTCATGAGCATACGAATGCTTCTGTGACAAACTGAGCCCCCAAGGCAAGGGCGATAGATTGTAGAGGCCACCATGAGAGTTCTCGTGGGCCTGGGCCATTATGGGCCTCTTTGGGCCCAATGGGTCGTGTGGGCCTGATGAGCTCATGGGCCTCACACGGAAAAAATCTCCAGTAAGTGACGAATTATGAGTTGGACTAAGAAGTATGCAGTATTGTGACTAAATTGGGCTAAATGTGCAACACGAGCGTGTCGGCCCACATAGGCCGAGTAATGAACTTTAGGCCTATTTACACTATTTTGGCTATATAGGTTATCTGAGTCGCTCGACACAACAGTAGACCTTTCGAGAGGTTATTCTCCCTGAAACTAGTGAAATGACCAAAATACCCCTAAAGGGGTAAGATTACTATTTTACCCCTAATGAATGGAATTGACTGTTATAACCTAGTGGTAGATTTATTTATGTGTATACGATATTTACATTACCGATACTGAGCATGACATACTGCATACACATAATATTTATGACATAACATTCTGCATTGAGGTTGGGATTCTGATTCGGAGGAAGTACTGTACTAGTGGCTTTGCCACATTTTACTGATCTACTGGCTTTGCCATGTATTTTGAAATTAGTGGCTATGCCACGTTTACTGTTACTAGCAGCTTCGCTACGCTATCACTATTAGCAGTCTCTACGATATTGGTGTGTTGGCTGGGTGCATCGACTTATTTCCCCACATGGTGTGTTGGTTGGTACGGGTGATGTGTTGGCTGGATTGGGTTGGGATGCATATCTGTGTTGTATTGATACTGTATTGGGCTTAGGCCGCATTGTTCTGTATAGGGCCAAGGCCCAGACTGTTCTGCTATTGTATAGGGCTCAGGCCTAGTCTGCACTGCATGTACTATTATTGTTTGACTGATAGGGATTACACACTAAGTTTTTGTAAACTCGCCCTTTCTTCTAATTGTGCAGGTAATCCCCAGTCTTAGCCGATTTGGAGCCGTGAGGGACTCGGAGGTGGTCACAAGATTACTACTAATCTACTTTTGACTTTTATTTACTTTAAATTTTGATTTGGGTTTAATTGTGTAATAAGGCCATTTAAGGATTTTAACTTTTATTGGGTTTTTATTTCCTACTTCAAACTGCTAAACAAGAACAAATGGGGTTTTCAAATTAATAACTGTTTTCGAGGAGATAAGACACATTTTAAAATTTAAAGGTTTTCAACTAGACAAGCTTCCGCAATTTTAATCAGGTTAAGAAACCAGTAAAAACAAATACGGCAATGTTTTGGTATAATGATTGCAAATTGTAACAAACTTACCAAATTTCCTCATACAATAAAAGCTGGGCAGTTTTAACTTAAACGTAATTTTTATCAAAAAATCTAAATGACTCGATGTGACACGTCAGATTCAGCCATAACGTCTAGGTCGGGCTTGGGGTGTTACACAAAAATTGAGAGAACAAGAGCCAAAACAAAATTTTTTAGGAAGGAACCCATTTCAGCACCACTACTTTCACAATCCCTTAATCCACTCCTAAAAACTCTCTTCCAGTCTCTCAACCATCAAATTTGAACTCCCACCAAACTCTTTAGTGTTTTGGTCAAACCACAACACCTCTACAGCATTAGTAGCAAAATTAAATACTTCCTTGTGCCAAGCAATCCTCTGACATAGATAACACACAACTTACCCCCTAGACTAGCAGGCCCTTTCTATCATGTTTTACCCATATTTATTCAGAAAGCCTACAGTCTCAAGATAAGTGTTTAACTAATTAAAATAAAATTTTTATACATGCCTAGGCTTGAACCCAAGACTTTTCAGAAACTTCCCAAAACACATAACCGCTGAAGCAGGCTTATATTTGTGTCAATTTCTTGCATGACTAAATACTTACATGCAGCCTCCTAACTGTTCCCCTGCTTAAGACCCAATACTTCTAGCCCCAAAATTTGGGGCGTTACAGAGCACTTTAGTCAAAACAGATTTGAAAGACTATTAAACTGAGTCTATTCTTTCCTCTTGTTGTAGACGCATAATTGAAAAGTGAATGCTTAGTTTAGGTAAATCGCATTTAGATTAGAAATTGCATTAGGGATCACTTATTGTATTTAATTAATTTAATCATTACATTCCAAATTCTTTGAGTTTTTTTTACATCAAATTGTCAATTATAATTTTGCAATTAAATTGATTAAGCTTATACAGTCTTGTGGAGACGATAACTCATTTTTATTTACTTATTACTTGAACGATTATGTACACTTGTGTAAACACATTACAATTTGTTACAATCTTTGACAAGAATACTGGCCTCACTTTCAATTCAGCCAAAATGAAACAATCGCAATTCATCATCAAGCTTACTTTCAAAGCTCTGAAGGCAAACAAAGATTTATGACTCAATGCATCAACTACAAAATTAGCTTTCCCGGTATGGTAATCAATTACTAACTCATAATCCTTTAATAATTCGAGCCACTCTTATTACCGTATGTTTAAATCTTTCTAAGTTATCAAGTATTTTAAGCTTTTATGATCGGTAAAAATGTGAAATTTCTTATCATATATATATTGTTGCCAAGTCTTTAACACAAACACAACTGCAGCTAGTTCCAAATCATGTGTCAGATAATTTCGTTCGTGAGGTTTTAACTACCTTGAGGTGTAAGCAATCACTTTCTCGTTCTACATTAGAACACAACCTAAACCACAAAGAGATGCATCATTATAAGTGGTAAACTCTTTTTCGGTTTCAGGCTGAGTTAGCATCGGTGCTTCAGTCAACATATTGTTCAATTGATCAAAACTCTTCTGACATTTATTGGACCAGACAAAATTAACATATTTTTGCAATAACTTTGTCATCAGAGCTACTAAAATAGAAAAGTTTTGAACAAAACATCGATAATACCTCACTAAGCCCAAAAATCTACGTAGTTTAGTAACATTCTTTGGAACATTCCAATCAACAATTGTCAATATCTTATTCAGATCAATACGGATACCATCAATAGAGATTACGTGACCCAAGAATCCAACCTCTCATAATCAAAATTTGCATTTCCTGAACTTCACATAAAGTTGTTTTTCACGTAGAGTCTACAACACAATTCTCGAATGCTCGGCATGATCTTACTCATTCTATGAGTATATCAGGATATCAATAATGAATATGACAACAAACTAATCTAAATACAACTAGAGAACCCGTTTCATCAATTCCATAAGTGCAACAGGAGAATTAGTCAAATCAAATGTCATTAATAAGAACTCATAATGTCTGTATCAAGTTCTGAATGTAGCCTTCGGTACATGAAGAACTTTAACTCGCAACTAATAGTATCCAGATCACAAATGAAAATTTGAAAACCGTAACGAGGTAACGGATATTTATTAGTAATGGAAATTCAATTCATCTACCGATAATCTATGCATAATCTCATTTACCCATCTTTCATTTTCACAAATAGAACTTTTGCATCCCAAGGTGACACACTCGGTCGAATGAAACTATAGTGTAATGAATCTTGAAACTGCGCTTTTAACTCTTTGAACTTATTAGAAGCCGTTCTGTACAGAGCTATTGAAATAGAAGTTGTTCCTGGCATAGGTTCAATTACAAATTCAACTTCTTTATTCGGTGGTAGTCCTAGTAATTCTTTGAGGAAAACATTAGCATACTCTTTGACTATTAGTACCTGATCGATTTTTGATTCTATCACTCATGAATCAAGGATGTATGCCATATAAACTTCACACCTTTTTCTGATCAACTTTTGAATTGACAAGCTAAAATCACATTTGTTGTACAATCTATCCCATCAGCTTTACAGAAATAAATTCACCACTCGCATGTTTCAAACTAACCTGCTTCCTTTGATAACTCACTATTGCATCATGCTCAGGCAACCAGCTTATTCCCAAAATAAGATCAAAATTGTCAAATGATAATAGCATCAAAGCAGTAGGAAAGTCGTAACCCCGAACTTTATGTAACAACCTGATTTAGACCCTATTCAGAATGATGGTTTTGGGACCACGAATCAAAGTCAAAAAAATATTTAAATATTATTTTCTATGTTTATGATGTGTGAATTTATATCCGCGAAATTTTCGTGTTTTAATTTTACTGTTTGGATGCCCGATTTACTTAATAGCATAAAATGAAAATTTGATGGTTTAATTTGTAAGGGCCAAATTATTGATGGCTTAATAGCATGAAGTATTTAAAATGCAATTAAACCATATGAAGTAGTGATGGACGATTTTGACCGTAATGTGTAATAGTTTATTAGTTCTGATATGTGCATATGTTATTGTATTAAAATGATAAGTTTGATAATTTGCTTATGAAATATGTGGCTAGTTACACGTTCGGTATATGTTATAAAAATGATTTGAGAAGAGATCATGTTTGCTTTAAGGTACAAAATTTGAATGGCATAAGTGATTTGATATGAGTAATTTATCAAGTATGAAAGGTAATGCATGTCTATTTCAAGTTGTGTTTAGTTCGGTAATGCCTTGTAACCTCATTCTGGTGACGGACATGGGTTAGGGGTGTTACACTTTAAGTGGACATAACTTACTAATCTGGTTATCTAAAACACACTGAGCATGTGGATTTGTTACCTTAACTATATAATCAGTTGACACAGCTGGTATATTCTTTTTGTCTACTAATGCAGTGCATATATATTAGTGTGTTGACCGAGGGTTAATCAATGCATATACAACAATATCAAAAAGAGAGAAAGTACCAGCAAAAACATCTGGAGAAGAAGATTTTTCTAGAGCTCTAATTGCATATGCTCTAGTAGGTGCTTTAGTTTCGGATCGTTCAGTTGTATCACCAGTTTTTCCTCGACTAGTTGCAACATTTCTACCATTTCCAATCCATCTACCTCTCTACAGAGTAGCTTCAGGTTTGGCAGTTTGATTTCCTGAGTCACTATGCCTTTCTGGACAATCTATGAGAAAATGATTAGGAGATCCAGCTCAAAAACAAGTTCCCAGCTTAGCTCGACATTCTTTGGAATGACTTTTACCACATTATTCACAAACAGTCTTCTGTACATTTCTTACACTACCTAACTAGCGATCAGTGAATTTACAAACCTTAAATTACTTTGGCTAGGTCTATTTCTACTTGTAAACCCTGAAGGAGTGATAGACCTACTAGCATCATTTTGAAACTTATTCGAGGAAAAATTTTTAGCTAATTGGGGTGATCCCCTTCAAAAACAATCTTCTCTACATTTCTCAGACTACCTACACTAGCAGTCAGTGAAATTACAAACCTCAAATTACTTTGTCTAGGTCTACCTCTAGCGGTAAACCCTGAAGGAGCGATAGACTGACTAACATCATTTCAGAACATCATCAAAGAAAAACTTGAGTTGATTTGGATGGTCCTCTTTCACTAAAATCTCGAGATCTCAAATTAGTCTGCCTTTTACTTTTGCATATTTCTTCCATTTTCTGAGCACGTTCTGCAAGCTCCACGAATTCATGTAATCTTAATGCTCCAGCTAACATTCAGATTTCATCGTTCAACCTTTCTTCAAATCTAATGCACATCTCCTCTTCAATTGATAAAATATCACTAGCATACTTGCTTAATTATACAAACTCCTGTTCATACTAGCTACTGATCGATTCCTCTATTTTAACTTGAGAAATTTTTTCTTTTTCTTTTCAAGATACAACTGACTAATGTATTTCTTCCTGAATTTTATCTAAAAGAAGTCCCAATTAATACAATCATTAGAAGTCATTGTGGTTAAAGTATCCCACCATGAGTATTCTTCGTCTTTTAAGAATGAAATTGCACATCTTAAAAAATTTTCAACTGTACAAATGAATTCTGTGAAAACCATTTTCGTATTGTCTAACCAGGATTCAGCTTTTGAAGGATCATCATCAACCTTACCCCTGAATTCTTCAACTCCACACTTCCAAATTTTATCAACCGGAGGGCAAAAAATTGTAGTAAGCATAGGGTTTTGAGGACATAGAGGTGTTAGAGTAGGCATAATAAGGGGTGGAGGTTGTAGATTCATAGGGTTGGCTCCCTTAAACTCGTTGAAACATTAGTTCATCATGCCATAAAATAGACTTTTCATTTTATCATCAAAAGATTGTGAAACTGAGACACTTTGATATTGTGACACCCCTAATGATTGGCTCACTTAAACTCGTTGAAATATTGGTTCATCATGCCGTAAAATACAATTTTCATTTCATCACCAAAAGATTGTGGAACTGACACACTTTGATTTTGTAACACCCCTAACCCGTATCCATCACCGGAATAGGGTTACGAGGTATTACCGAATGGTTCACAACATTTAACATACATTTCACATTCCTTACGCATTCATCACCATTCATCAGTCAAACATATCACAATGTCCCTTAAAATGGCTTACGAGATGAGATCAATAATGAATTTTTTTGAATGATGAACCAATGGTTCAATGAGTTTAAGAAAGCAAATCTTGCAACTCAGCGTCCTACACCCCTTACTGAGCCTCCTCTGGCACCCCTGAATACTCCAAACCCAATACCTACGATGGTTACCTGAGTATCTGTAGACAAAATTAAAAAATGTGGAGTGAAAGAGTTTAGAGGTATGCTAGATGATGTTCCTTCAAAAGCCAAGTATTGGCTATTGAACAAAAAGAGAGTTTTTGCAGAGTTATTGTTCACCTCTGAAGATTGCTTGAGGTGTGTGGTATCCTTATTGAAAGATGAGGTGTATCTATGGTGGGATACTTTGAGCTCGATGATATTGGATGATCAGGTTAATTGGGATTTCTGTTAGAATGAATTTAGGAAAAAGTATATTAGTTGGTTTTTCATCAATTGAAAAAAAGAAAGAGTTTCTCGAGTTTAAACAAAGAAACCAGACTGGAATTTGTGTTGTTAATCAAGTATGCTAGTAACATTGTATCAAATGAGGAGGAAATATGTATTAAGTTAGAAGATGGGTTGAATGATAAGAGCTGTATGTCTGTAATAACATTAAAGTTACAGGAATTTGTAGAACTTTCAAAGTGGGCTCAGAAAGTTGAGGAAGTTTGTAAAAGCAAATGATAGTTAGATTTGAAATTCAAAGACTATTATAAAAGAGGGTCATTCAAGCCAGCTCAAACTTCTCCCTTGAAGAAATTTAGAAATGACACCAGCTGATTAGTTGCTCCTTTAGGGTTCGTTGGTAGAGAGAAACCAAGGCAAAGCAATTTCAAGTTAGTTAATTCTCCAGTGGTTAGTGTTGGAAGTGTAAGAAATGTTGAGAGAATCTTTCTTGTGTATGATGTATGCAATAAAAGACATTTTGGAGACTGTCGATCAAAATTGGAAGCTTGTTTTCGTCGTGGTTCTATTGACCATTTTCTTTGTAACTATCTAAAAAAGCAAAATGATTTCTAAAATCAAACAAATAAGCTTAAAGTATCTTCTCAAAGGGGTGGACGATTTGGAAACATTAGAAATACTACTCCCGATCAAGGAAAGAATAGTGAGATGACTGAATGGTCTGAAGTGAGAAGACTAGCTAGAGCCTTTGCAATTTGAGCTCGAGAGGAAGCTACTGTTCCAGGAGTTATTGCGGGTACTTTTTCTCTCTTTCATATTAATGTATATGTATTGATTGGTAATGGATCAACTTATTTGTATATATGCACTACATTAGTAGACAAAAAGAAAATGACTATATAATTCACTAAATATATTGTCAAAGTTACAAATCCCCCGAGTCAGTGTGTGTTAGTTAATCAATTATGTAGATCATGCCCACTGAAAATTATAGGTTACGATTTCCCTGCTAGTTTGATGTTGTTACCTTTTGATAAGTTTGATTTGATACTGGTTGTGGACTGGTTGACTTTACATGATACTATTATGAATTGTAAAAGATATCATATTATACGAAAATGTTAGAATGGTAAACAAATCTAAATTGAGTTAGACAAATTGGATGGTACATCTACTATAATCTCAACTATAATGGCATAGAAATATGTTTAAAAGGTCTGTGAAGCATTTCTCACTTACATAGTTGATTCAAGGGTCTTAAAGTTGATATTAGAATTAGTTCTGGTTGTATGTGAGTTCTTGGATGTGTTTCTAGAGATATTGTCAGGGTTACCATCGACCCGAGAGGTTGAGTTTGCTTTTGAATTCGTTCTAGGAACATCCCCGATATTGATAGCTTTATATAGTATAACACCTACAAAATTGAAGGAGTTGAAAGCATAGTTGCAAGAGTTGACAGATAGGGGCTTTGCTCAACCAGTTTCTCTCCTTATGGTGCTCTTGTCTTATTTGTTAAGAAAAAGGATGGATATATGCGATTATGTATCGATTATCGACAACTCAAAAAGGTGATGATCAAGAACAAGTATCTATTGCCACGTATTAATGATCTATTTGACCAGTTGAAAGGTGTGACGATGTCCTCAAACATCCATCTTAGTTCTAGTTATTATCAATTGCGAGTTAAAGATTCAAATGTGCCAAAATCGCGTTCAAAACCAAGTATAAACATTATGAGTTTCTTGTGTGCCATTTGGTTTTACTAATGCACTTGTGGTATCTATGGATTTAATGAACAAAGTCTTCAGAAATACAAATTTTTTATTGTATACATTGATGATATTCTAATCTATTCACAAGATGAGACAGAGCATGCCCAGCATTTGAGAATTGTTTTGCAAACTTTACGTGAAAAACAAATGTTTAGTAAGTTTAGCAAATGTGACTTCTAGCTTTGAAAAGTCAGATTTTTGGAACATGTTGTATTAGCCTACGGTATTAGAATTAATCCAAGCTAAATTTTAGCTATGGTAGATTGGAAGCCTCCAAGAAATGTGTATGAGGTAAAAGGCTTTTAGGGTTTGGCAGGATATTATAGACGATTCTTGAAGGGATTCTCGATGATTGCTACACCGTTGATGAGACTATTGCAAAAAGATGTTAAATTTGAATGGTTCGAGAAATGGCAACAAAGCTTTAATCAGTTGAAAGTAATGTTAACCAATCACCTGTGCTAGTTTAATCGGAGTTTGTAAAGAATTTGTAATTTTTAGCGATGTTTCGTTAAATGGTTTCGGTTATGTCTTGATTCAAGAGGAAAAATTGATAGTGTATGCTTCTAGATAGTTGAAACCACATGAAAAGAATTATCCAACTCATGATTTAGAGCTTGCAGCGATTGTAATTTACTTTGAAGATTTGGCGACACCATTTGTACGGAGAAAAATGTCATATCTTTACTGATCATAAAAGTCTGAAGTATTCGATTCACAAAGATATTTTAATTTGAAACAGTGTAGATGACTTGAGTTGTTGTAAGATTATGATTTGATCACTGACTAACATCCGAGAAAGGCTAATGTTGTTATTGATGCATTGAGTAAAAAATCTTTATTTTCTTTGTGAACATTGAACATGCGATTGAAATTGATTAATGATGGTTAGATTTTAGCCAAATTGAAAGCTAGACCGACATTTTAACAACTAATTTGTGAGGCTAAAAAATGTGCTTACGTATATCGAGAATTTTGTATATCAAGAAATTTTGGTCTTTTTCAGAAGATTTTACAGGAAGCTCAAAATAGTAGTTTGTCTATTCATCTAGGTAGCAATAAAATGTACAATGATTTGAAATAAATGTACTGGTGGCCAAGTATGAAACGAGAGATTTTAGAGTTTGTATCAAGATGTTTAGTTTGTTAGCAAGCTAAAGCCGAGCATCAGGAACCTTCTAGTTTGCTACAACCAGTGGTGATTCCAAAGTGGAAATGGGAACGTGTGATGATGGATTTTGAATTGGGACTGCCTCTATCTCTTAGAAAGAAAGATGTTGTATGAATCATTGTTGATTGTTTGACAAAGTCCGTGCATTTCATTCCAGTGCGTATAGATTTTTCAATCGAGAGATTAGCAGAGTTGTATGTGGTTGAGACCGTTAGGTTGCATGATGTGCCAGTTTCTATTATTTCTTATAGAGATCTGTAGTTTACGTCATGATTCATATACTTGATGTATGTTTCAATGTTGCATTTTAGAATTCGAAGGTAATTGGAAGAGATTCTTACCGTTAGTTGAATTTTCATACAACAATAATTATCAATTGAGCATTAAAATGGCACCGTATAAGGCTTTGTATGGTCAGAAGTGTCAAAATTTATTATTCTAGATTGAGCTGAATGAGAAAAAGCTTTTTGGGGTTTATTTGATACGAGAAATTGAAGAAAAAGTTAAAGTGATATGTGACAGTTTGAGAGTAGCTTCGGATTGACAAAAGTCCTACGCGAATTTGAAAAGAAAAGACATCAAATTTCAAGTCGGCGACAAGGTGTTTTTGAAAGTATCACCTTGGAAGAAAGGTCTTTGATTTGGTTGAAAAGGAAAGCTTAGTTCGCAGTTTATCGGGTTATATGAGATCATTGAGAGAATCGAGTCAATAGCTTACATCTTACATTCCCGTCAAAGTTAGAAAAGTTCAACAATGTATTCACGTGTCGATGTTACAACAGTATCGATCATATCCCTCACGTGTGATTTCACCTATTGATGTTAAAATTCAGCCTAATATGACGTACTAGGAAGAACCGATCAGAATTCTAGCTTGAGAGATTAAAGAATTGAGAAATAAAAGTATAGCTTTAGTGAAAGTTCTCTGGCAATGTCACTGTGTAGAAAAAGCTACTTGGGAATTGGAAGAAGCTATGAAAGTGTAGTACCGAGGCTTCTTTTATGGTAAGATTTTCAAGGACGAAAATACTTTTAGAGAGAGAGTTGTAACAACCAGTTTTCAGAAAAATCAGAACAGTGGCTTCGAGACAATTACTTTATTATTATTTTAATGTCTATGGTATGTTGGTAAGGTCGTATCAAAATTTTGTTAAGAAATTTTTACGTTTGCACGCTTAATTTAGTTAAAAGGACTAAATCGTAAATGGTGCAAAAGTAGAGTTCTATAAGAAAAAGGAGTCTAATTATTATGAAATTTAAATGTGAGTGGGTTTAAATGGTAGTTATACCATTTATGTGGATAGTGAACATCCATGACATGGTTTTGCTAAAATTATTAAAGTTTTGAAAAGGTAAAAAGGTAGACGAGTAAGTAAAGGTTAAATTAATGAAAACAAAATGTCCATCTTCTTCATTTCATTGGCCTAAATCGATTTTGTGCCATTGGAGAAGAGAGAGCTTTAGGTTGAGCTTTGGTTGTGTGCATGGTGAATTTTTAAGCCCCGTCTTTAATGATTTTTATGTTTTCGGGATCATTGTAGCCTAATCTAGCTAGCCCGGGGACTAACTTGCAAAGCTGTTAAAGATATGAGTTTTTCCATGAACATTCTTGCATGATTCTTGATGTTTGATTGTAGATTATGAGTCTGTGTAGATTAATAAGTAAGTTTTGTAAAATAATATTTTATGAAAATGTCATTTATGGACTTATTTGTAAAAGTAGTAAAATTCATGGTAAAATTGTGAAATAATGGTTTATATGGGTTGATATGGGCCTTGAATGGATTTGGCAAGAATGGAATAGGATGAAAATGCTTAGATTTTAAATTATGAGCTTAAGGACTAAATTGTGAAAAGTTAAAATGTTAGGGGCAAAACTATAATTATGCATAAATGTGAATTATGGTTGAATTGAATGTTGAGATTGATTGAAATACTTAACTAAATATAATTATTTATTTATAGCAAGATAAACCTCAACTGGATCTAAATCAAGGAATGGCAAAAATTAATGATTAGTTAGATTGAATTTCTATGCTCTAGTTGTCAAGATAAGTTCATAGTATTTAAATGTGTAGTTGAATTTCTATTTGTATTTTCACATTATAATTATGTAACTAAATACTTATACTTAATTATTCCTTGAATTGCACATACGTGCCCCTGTTTGTACTTTAGTGCCCCTAAATTGCTCATATGTGCCCATGTTTACTATGTTCTTACTAAGCTCTATAAGCTTATTCATTTTTGTGTATTGTTTTGTAGATCATTGTTGTTGTCTTCTGGATGGATTGAATCCTTGACTCACAATATCTATCAATGTTGGTAGTTCTTTTGCTCCTTAGGGTAGTGGCATGTATATGTGGCTATATAGGTTGTTTTGGTACAATATGACAATATACTTAACTAAGTTCTTCGGTACCTTATCAAGATTGTAAATAGGTATTTTTTTTGGTACAATTAGAATGGTATGAGATTAAACACTTGTGATTTGTTTTGGCTTGTGAGTGAATTAAGTGCTACGCTAGAAATGGATCAATGTTTACATGTTTTAGTTGTTGATGTTGGATATAATTGTGGTGTATATGAAGGGCACATTGGTTGGTTGTTTTTAGGACACTAAAATGGTATGTTATGTTGAGTTACTTGTGGTCTCAATTGTGGAATGTTTTAAGATGATATTCAATTAGTTGTGTATGTTTTAAATGTGGTAGTGCATATGTTTTGGTAAGTTTGTTTGATTGTGATTAAGGTGCCTTATACAACGTATTGGTTGAATGGATTTGGTCATTTGAATTGGTCAAGTTAAACATATTTTGGTTTACTTTTGATGCCTTGGTCTTGGGGGTAAATTGCATGTAGGTACACATTTGTCCTGGTGATGGAAATGGCTTGATTTTGACCAATTTCATGTCCACTTGGCCTAAGGCACGGGTGTGTGCCTCAGCTGTGTGTGACACACGGCCATGAGACACGACTGTGTGTCCCTTAGAGGTTTTAAAGGCATTTAAGTCAGGAAGTTACACAACCTAGCACACGGCCTAGCACATGGGCATGTGGCTTGGCTGTGTGATCCAACTGAGAGAGTTACACGGGCACGGACACAAGCTGGGACACGGTCGTGTGTCCCTATTTTGATTATTACAAGATCTGAGACATAGGTGTGTATCTTAGCCCTATGAGTCGACAATCTAGCTATACGACCGTGTGACCCTTACAGTTTATTTTTTTTGAACTTTTTCTTAAATGTTCAAATGTTTTTTATTTAGTCTTGAATTATTTCTAAAGTGTTTCTATGGCCTCGAGGGCTCGATTAAGGGATGTTATGCATGTATATGTATGAATTATGCCATGTTTACGTAGAGGTACTAAATGTTTGTTTTAAAGTAATATTCGTAACCCTATTTTGGTGATAGATACAAGTTAGGGGTGTTACACACATGGCCACGTGTCAGATCATGTAACTCATTGTTTGTGAATTAGGGTCACACGGGCGTGGGCTTGGTCATGTGCTAGACTGTACAACTCACTATTTTGAGTTACACAGGTGTGTGCTTGGCTGTGTAGACCAGACGAGCCAACCATCCAGGCTAACGTACGAGTTTTTGTGCAATCATGAACATAGGAAATTGATAGTATAGACTATATAAACATAAGAAATCATAGCATGACATAATAACTATGGCTAACGTACGAGTTTCTATGCAATCATGAACGAGTTCTTCTGTTGTTGTGACTTTGTAAGTTTTTTTTTCAATTTTTCTCACTCAAGAGTGTTTTTCCTTTTCACGAACTTTTTCTACTCTTATTTATTTTTGAATTTTTCTTTTGTTTTGCACTTTCAGGCTAACCTATAGTTCCCATATCACACCAATCTTTCCTATTTCACTCCATTTTTACAAACTCCATCGTGATGTATCTACATAACCCTCAATATGTATGGCTAGACATCTATAATCGTCTATTGTAGGACAAAAGAAAAATGGTAAATACAAATTAAAATTTAAAGCTCAATGGTTTGTAATAAGGTTTATCAAGAAGTGTCAACATGCTAAAAGATCGATACTAAAGGTGAAATATAATTACGACAACATTTTGGCTTTGGATGTTTTCCAAACAATGTCTTAGGCCATTTCTTAATATCTCAATATGCACAAATATGATCAACCAAACAAATACAAATTCATATTAGCATGCTCGTTTCCTTAAATTTTATATATTACTTTGTACAGGTGGTTGTTTATGCCTATTTAGATTGTAACATATAGAACTTAGTAGTCTAATAATAACAAATTTAAAAATCACCCTTCATCATGCAAAATGTATTCATAAATACGACCAACCTTTGTTCATGCTCCTAACCAGTCACTTGTATTTATACAAGCTCAAGCACACAAAAGATAAGAAAAACCAAGGAAAATGTAATTATTTACATCAAATTTCCTCTATTACCCCAACACTTTAGTTGACACATTGTCCTCAATGTGTAGCCCATAAAAAGATAAGGAAAAAAGTTACCCGATTGGTCATCGTCATTCCAACTACTAGTGGTGGGGTGCTTACTCCTTTGTTTGTGGAAAGCACAAATTATTTGTGTCTCCTTTGTGTTGGGTTCCTGCATAGAAAACTTAAAACAATGCTATATAACTAAAAACGTACTATTAATCCTATTCCTACAAAGTTAAAATTCAAATTATCAAAAAATTAGTACAAGTCCTTTTGTAAAGATAAAAAATTAAAATTTAATCACCCTCTTCATCATCCTTTTGCCCGACCATCTCATTTCCATTAGGGCTTTTCCCTTCCTTGAACCAATTTTTTTGGTGGGAGCTCTTGCCAGTCAAGAGTACATGGCGGGATAGGCTTCGGATAACTAGCTCCTTGGGTGTAGAAAATTATGGTCGAAATGCCACTTTATACTCATCCTCTCTTCCTAAAAGATCCTATGCATCTCTTTCATCTTTTGAGTTGGTTCCTTCTTCAAAATGGATTGGTGTTGAGCTGAACATATCCGAATGGTAATTTGGTGCTTGTAACCCATTCATCCTTGCAAATTCTTGAAGCATAGGTCCTGTCTCCTGCATCCACCAAATCATGCCTTTGAATTTTGCTTCTGTGCTTCCACGGGATTCTTTTATCATGTTTGACTTGTCTTTCCTTTTCAATGACGTCAAAATGCCCATCTTCTCTTTCCTTCTTTGGTTCCATTTAGTAATTTGTTTTCACTGAAGCTCAACATACTGTGCATATAATGCATCTCTGATTATGCTTATTGTTGACTTCATGACTTGTTCGCTCTCGCTCATAGGCACTTTACCTTTCGGCATATTGTTGTCACTAGATGGGGAAAGAAAAGTCCATCTTTTTGGCTCTACACACATCATTTCATTTCTTGGACGATCCAACACCCAACATAGATCTATTTATGTTGCAAAAAGCCATATAACAGAATGGCTCGAAAGACATTAACTTTAGAAACTGTTAATGCAGGTGCAACTCTGGTACCAATGAATGAGATCCACATTATAGCAACCAGGAACATGATTGCTTGATTAAAATTTTTTGCAATCTAAGTATCCAGTCTATAGGTCCAAGTCCCCCTACTTTGAGTTAGATACTTTATGACATCCTTCATATCAATATTTTGCAATCTATCCAAATATATTTCATTAATAAAATCTTTTTCATAAAATGGGATTTCGTAAAATTCACAAATATCACTAGGGCATAGGGGAACTTCTTTTCCTCGGACTGTGATAGCAGTCACATATACCCCTGTCCCATATCCTATTAATTGGTGTTTAAGGGAGGTATAGAACTCATGGACTATGGGGTTCACAACATTTTCTTTAAGAGTGACACAGAATTGCTCCCAATGTTGGTATCGGACCAACATCCAAATTTCTTTGCAAAGAGCCACAGAAGGTTTGAACCCTCACTCCTGAATCAATGTCCATTCCTATGACTGAATAAAATATTTTTCTACATTCAAATGATGAAATCGTTCGGGTTCGAAAACACATATGGTTTCCGAAACAAAAGTTCTTCTGTTCTTACGTGGAGGCATTTTATAAGCAATATTTCTAGTAAAGATGTGAATAGTGATCAATGGTACAATAGAAAAAAATTAGAATACTTGTACCTCAATTTCTTGACCTCATATGTAACACCCCTAACCCGTATCCATCGCTAGAAGAGGGTACAAGGCATTACCAGACTTATACACACAATCAATAAATTTCCGAGTTACAATTTCCACTTAAAAATTAAAACTTTTCATTTAAACTCATTTTGTCCGTATTATGGGCTTACGAGGCCCAAGACATACTTTAAAAATGATTTGGGACTAATTTGAGGTCTTTAGAACACTTATAAAATTTTTTATTGAAATAGAGTCACACGCTCATGTGACTTAGAACACGCCCGTGTGGGTAGGCCATGTGGTCACACACGCCTGTGTCCCAGCCCGAGTTAAAAAATCAAACATTCTGTTTATGATGTAAGCATACTATTAAGGACACACGGCCAAGTCACACGCTCGTGTGCTAGGCCGTGTCCTCCACACGGCTAAGACACACGGCCGTTCTCTGCCCGTGTGGCCAACCCTTAGGCTATATTCCTATCTCTTTTTGTTACCCTTAACTTTTCACACCCATATACAATTCATAAACACATATCATACCCTTAATTATTCCTATCGTAACCATCAAACACATGTAATATACCCAACTACATCAAAGCATTTCCACATATATGCATAAATTAGGCTTACAAAACCATAATTATTACGAGCCACATCTCATGGCTATATATAATGAAGCAACATAAGCCAATATATTTGGCCAATTCACTACAATACATGCCACTAATAACTAAATCTCGATACATGCCACTCACTTGTAAGCAAATGAGAATGGTTAATACACCATCTTGACGAATTGGTAGTGTGATGATGCCTCCGACGATCTCCAACCCCGAGCCGACCTGACACCCCTAAGAGAAATGGAAAGGAGGGTGTAAGCTTTATAGCTTAGTAATTTGGTATATCATAATAAGAAATTTAATTAACAAGATATTTCCATTCCTCAATGGGTATTCTTAAGAAAATAGAATCAGTAATCACATGATTTCACTTTCTACTCAAGTTCAGCTTAAGTTGTTTTCCTACGTCACAATCACCAAATCAATTATATCTTGTGCTACAGAACTTGAAATTAAGTTTAGTCAATTTTCCCTAAAACTAGGCTCATATATCTTCTTGCCATAAAATTTTTAGAATTTTTTGCTTAGCCAATTAGTATCGTTTATTTCATTAAAATTTCCCCTATTTTGTTATCTGGTAGATCTAACCTCTCTTCACTAAAAATTAATTATATCATTATTCAGATTTTTGTTAATGTTTCTATTTATTTCTCTTGAAAATAGACTCATGAAGGATTTTAATCATATAAATTACACACCATAAATATTTTTATACAATTTTTAGTGATTTTCCAAATTCAAAACAGGGGATTCTAAAATCCATCTAACCCTGTCTCACAACAATACAAATATCTGATGGTATGAGATTATTTTGCTTATAATACTTCCTTTATGTGAAAATAGACTCAATGGGATTTAATTGCATATATTATTCAATTTAAAATTCAATTCCCACCATTTTTGGTGATTTTTCAAAGGCACCACACTGCTGCTGTCCAAAACTGTTTTAGTTTTAATTTCATTTTTTTCATGCTCTCTTTACAGGAGCTATAATTATAGCACCTACCCCTTATCAAACTTAACATAGTTCGATCATATAATGAGCATCTTGCTCATAATTTACATATGCATACCTACACTCATTCATAAAACTTCATATTCACACTTACACATATAAATGCATCATGACATGAAACACATTTCCACATTACTTCATCACAACACATGGTCAAATCTTTTTACATTCTATGACAATATTTCCACATCAATTCAATACCCGATGAACCAAGCTGAATTCTAAAGTATACATGGAAAAAAGGCACAAAGTGCCATACATATTGTAGCCGAAGCTACCACAGATATGTAGCCGAAGCTACCACTAATATGTAGTCGAAGCTACCACTAACATGCTCATTATCGAGCTATTCACGGGCTTACTCACACAAGCCGACGGTTGAATCAAAGCTACTCAGTGCCGCTCACACAACCTAACAGGTATCCGCAACAAATGCAGGATTACCTAGCAACTGGTAGTCGAACAAAACCAGCACCCAGAATCATTTATACAATCGATCACATATACGATAGTTCTTAGTGACATGTCACTCGTATCCTATACGATTCTTAAGGTTCAATCGAGACTTTTCACACATGTCGCAATTTGTCAATAAACACTTAATCACATATGTCATTATAGTAACCAACTCACAATTCCACATAATAACCATAGTCATGAAAAGTACTTTGAACACAATATTTCAATTCAATTCATATCATCTTGTATTTTTGAATCAATTCATGTACATATCATTTTAAACATTTAATTCAAAAAAATCGAATTAACATACTAATTTAGGCTTCATACTTAAATAACAACATTATTGCATTATTATTATCACACCAACTTACCTCGAATGCAAAAACGGCTAATTTTTTTGACTTATCACAAAGTCTCGTTCTCCTTCAATATAAGCCCGAATCTCGTGTTTTCTTGATCTAACAATAACACTCATTTAACATTCACATTATTCAAATCAGTCTAAAAATCACACTTCAAAAATTTTACGTTTTTGCCCCTAAAGTTTGTCAGAATTATGCTTTTGCCCCTAGGCTCGTAAATAAATTTTTATTCAATTTTCTTGTATTTTGGACTTAACCAAACCATTTTCATAACTATGACAGTCCACAATTCCCATTAATTCACACACTTATGACCAATTTTATAACTTTTATAATTTAGTCCTTTAGGATGTTTTCGCCGAAAATCACTTAGTAAAAATCGTTTCTCTAATCATAAACATGCATAATCTACCATAATTCATCAAAATGCACAATTATTCAACATGAGTCAATTTTTAAACATAAACCCTAGCTCAAAAGAATGGTAGAAATAGCTAAAGCAAGTTACGAGGATTCCAAAAATACGAAGAACATTAAAAATGGGGCTCGAAATCACTTACTATTGAACTTGAAAAGCTTGAAAACCCTAGCCATGAAGAAGGTACAAGGTTCATCCAAGAAAGAAGATGGACAAGGGTTTTTTTTTTTTGCTTTTATTTTGTGTTTTAATTCATTTAATGGCCAAATGACCAAAATGCCCTTCACTTTAAAACTTTGATATTTTACCCTTCCATGTCAATTATTGTCCAAAATTTTAGAAATTGGTCAAATTGCTATTTAAGGACCTTTAATTAATATTCCAATTCAATTTCATGCTAAAAGCTTCTAGAACTCAACTTTTACAACTTATTCAATTTAGTCCCTAAAATCAAATTGAACACTTTTCACATAAAATTTCTTCACGAAATTTTCACACAAGCATATAAACATATAATAGACCTTACAAAAATCATAAAATAATTATTTCTACTTCAGATTTGTGGTTTCGAAACCACTCTTCCAACTAGGCCCTAATTTGGGATGTTACATCGTATGTGCTTCCTCTTTTGTTTTATTGATGACCACTCCCTCCAATATAGCTTCTTTGAATTTAAAATGAAGGATTGGGACTTTTATGTTAAAAATGAATGTTTTTAAGGTTAAAGACTTAGTGTTTTGAGGGTTAAGTGTCCAAGTTGTCTAACTGGGTCGAGTTGACACACAAAAATTTACAATGATGTTGCGACACTAGGGCTCCATGTTGCAACATCCCTAGCAGACTACTCATGTTGTGACATTGGGGTTTGTTGCCATGACACACCCTGCAACTTCAAAAATCTTGGAGACTGTCTACCATATCGTGACATAGGGTAGTGGTATCGCGACATTGATATGATTTTTGTCATTCTCTTCTACTTCCCATGACGTCGTGACATTGGTGTACACGTGTCGCCACATTGTCCCTATTTTTAAAAATTCATATTTTCAGAGTGCCTTCATGTAACACCCCAAACCCGGCCTAGACGTTATAGTCAAATCTGGCGGTGTCACATTGGAGTGTTATTTAGTCAAATAGTGATTCTAAAATAGGTTTTTCATTTCCAAAACGTGCGTCATTGAAGAGTTATTTACTTTTAAAACACTATATCATTTGAAAAGCCCAATCTTTATTTAGCTTCCCTGTGTGATCTAACAGAACAATTAAAAATCTTATGTTATTGTCAAAAGTACTTTCTTTTAAACGTTATCAAATTAAAATCTCGTTTATAGCGGAAGCTTATCTTTTGAAAATAGTTACGTAAACATGGTCTCTTTAAAAAATAGTTATCATTTGAAAAACTCGTATTTTTCCTACATCTAATAGTTTATAAAATAGAGTAATAAAACAAAATTAAAAATAAAATCCAAAAGAGGCCTTATTACAACAAAAATACCCATAATAAACTACTTATAAATCAACAACTGAAAATGGAAGCAAATGCGATTGTGTGGCTACCATCGAGTCCTTCGCAGCACCGACCTGTCTATAATTGGGGATTACTTGTATAGTGAAATAAAAGGGTGAGTTTACGAAAACTCAGTGTGTGATCCCTTATAATACAGTCAATCATACAGTATACAGTAACAGTCTAGGCTTAAGCCCATTACAGAATAGTATCGTGTGGTCCTTAGCCCACAACAGTATCAATTGAGGCTTAGCCCATAACAGTATCAGTTGGACCTTAGCCCATAACAGTATCGATTGGGCCTTAGCCCATAACAGGATCAGAAATCAGAATGCATGATGCACATAATCCCAACCAACCCTACACACCACCTCCTGTGCAACCCTTTACTCTTGTGGGGAATAAATCGACCCACCCATCCCAACACTCTAATGTTAGCACCGGTTGTGGCACTAACAAGTATTGCAGCAAAGATTCTAGTAATATACGTGGCTTAAAGCCATCAGTAGGTGCAGAGTCGTCTTGTACGGCCCATGCAACCTTATCAGTAATATGAACGGCACAAAGCCATAAAGTGACTGTGGAAATTTATGGGATTGGTTTATTTGAAATTATTAATGTTTTTAAAGGGTATAAAGGTAAATGAGTAATTAAGGTTAATATTAATAAAAAAAAAATCTATTTCTTTTCATCCATCTTCAACCTCCACCAAAAATTGAAGGTTAGAACACTATTTTTAGAGTTTAAAGCATTTGACCAACTTATTAGCTTGCGTGTAAATGATTTTTGTCCCCTTTTTAATGATTTCTATGTTTTTGAGGTCATTGTAGATTAATCTAGCTAGCCTAGGGACTAATTGTAACACCCCTTACCCGCATCTGTCACTGGAACAGGGTACGAGGCATTACCTCACTCAAACACAAACAATTGTACAATATCGAGACATAAATTTCCATCCAAATTTAAATCATTTCAGACACAGTCATATCGTCCCTAAAACAAGCCTACGAGGCCCAAAACATCATTGGAAGTGGTTCAGGACTAAAACTGAGAACTTTTGAAATTTTTACAACACTTAGAAAATTTTATGTTTTTGAGAGTCACACGCCTATGTGGGTAGGCCGTGTGGTCATACACGTCCGTGTGGCTTAGGACACGCTCGTGTCCTCAACTCGTGTAACTCTCTATTTATGACGCCATCAACAATTTAAGATTACACGGCCAAATCCCACACTCGTGTGCTAGGCCGTGTGGCGAATTTAATTTCCACATTTAAGGTGTAGACTTCACATGGCCTAGGCACACGCCCATGTCCTATGGCCGTGTCCTTCACACGGCTGAGACACACGACCGTGTCTTTACCTGTGTGTTTACTCCTGGACATTCCATTTTGTAAAACTAGGATGCACGGGACACACGGTCGGACTACACGCCCATGGTGCAGAAGTGTGTCACACACGACCTAGACAAACACAAGTGTGTCTACCCGTGTGGACAACTTCAAGGCTATTTTCCAAGCCATTTTCCACCCTCAACTTCCTTCACACACTTATACATCTTAATAGCATTTAACATGACATTAATTGCCCATCAACATTGTAACATCCCAAATTTTAGGCTTAGGAGAAATAGGCTTCATGTATCGGAGAAATTCAAATTTTTGTGGTCAAGAAAAATATTTCTGTAACGCCCTAATTTTTGGGTTTTTCTTAGATTTATCTTTATCTGGTAAAATGTGTAAATGCTAGTAATTAGGTGTGCAATGCATGTTTGGGATGTGTTAATGGGCCTATGGAAGGCCCATGAGTTGGTTGGAAGCTCGGCAAAATTTTGTATTTTTGACTTGGGAGATAGGGGATCAGTGAAAATAAGGGTCTTAAGGAATTGTGTGCGAAATGTAGCACAATTGAACTAGTGGTAAAGTGGCAAGGGAGACGCCACTAGGCTCCTTAAAAGGTGGCGCCTAAGAGTGCTTGGAGGTCCAAGGTTCAAGCTGCAGAGGTTGCAAGTGAGGTGTTTTATTTTTGAGCTTGAGTAGGTAAGAATTTGAAGCAGAATTGAACTCTGTTGGAAGAGATTTGAATCGGTCAAGGGAGCAAATTGTGGAGGAGGTTGAGGAGCAAATCAAGGAGCTTTGAATTTTGAAAGAAGTGGCCGGTTTTGGGACTTTGCAAGTGCCATTTGACTAGGGGGCTTGGTGCTTGCATTTTTGGCAAATAGGTTCTAGTTGGTGCCGAATTCTCCTTAGTTCTCTTGGAGTCTATGTGCCGATTTCCCTTAAGTTTCAGCATTCTTTCTTCTCTTGCCGATCCTAGTAAGTACATTAGGGCATTCTTCTATCATCTTTTCTGCTTTCTTAATCAATAGCCGAATCTCATACCTCAAAAGACCTCCTGTCGATTTCTTTCTTGAGACCAAAAAGCACTTTTGCTATTCTTACCCTTCCTCTATTTTCATCTCCTTTTTATTTCGTACTCATAAACCAAACCTACACTATTGTCTTCTATCCTTGCCGAAGCAAACAAAGCTTTCTTCTGTTTCTCTTCTTCAACCTTCTATCGTCAGGCTTTTGACCGAAATCTCTCTGCCGATTGTTCTTTGCCAAAGTCGAACACTCTTATTCTTTTATTTTTTCTTCTAAAACCTTCCATAAGCCGAAATATTCTACTTGCCGAATCCATCTTCTTCTATCAAATATATCGTCTCTTCTCATTCTACTTCATTGCCGAACCTCCTTTTGACCGAAACTCATTGTGCTTGGCCGAATCCTCTCTACTCTCAACCCTTTCTTTCTCATTGTTGCAAGTGGAACGGCTGTGGTTTGGGACTTAGATTGGTAAGTATTTCGTGATCCTATTTCGTTAGTTTTCAGGTTTAAAACTAGATGCCGAAACCCCTTAGGGGGAGGTCAACGTTTCTAGACTAAGGGCCTTATGGCTTTTCTCTTTGGTTTATATGCATTAGTGTGGACAAGAGACGTGCAGCAAAGGAGGCTATTGTAGATTAACGCGGTTGGACATTGCGATCTAGTCCATAACCGAAAAGGGTAAGATTTTAATGACTTAGGCCATCTAGGCCGATTATGGTAAGGGTTCATGGCTCTTTGGTTATAGTTTATTAGACTAAAAGTTATTGTTCGCTTGTAGGCCTTCATACGTAGATTTCGTCAACGTTTCGACAGCTAACAGGTGTGTAACTAATCTCAACTGTTAGACTAAAGTGGTAAAAGCCGGAAAGGGCGTAACACTACCGACATCTGGTGTAAGTGACCGAAAACGCATCCGTATGATATCTGAGAGTAACCATTTACTCCATTGGGCTTAAATATGAAGTCAGTGCTGGAAGAATTGCAGAAGGTGCAATTCTGAACGTTTTGTAAGATGGGCTTTGATGGGCCAAATATGGGCCCAATGGGCTTTCGAGCCCATATCGATAAAATTGTCGTTAAGGGTGTTCTGGTGACCTGTTGATAGTAATACGGTTAAATTGGTTGTTTGAGCATAAAATTAGACTTATTGAGCTTAAGACGTTAGTGGACTCAGTAGGGCCCATTAGGGGCTTTTAGGTTAAAAAAGGGTAAAACTGGAAATCTAGCTTGGATGGACTTTCGTGGTAATTTATGGACTAATAATTAATCGAACGTGCATAGAACCTCTAAAAATTTGATAAAGGACTAAAATACCCCTGAGTATGGAAAATTACCAAAATACCCCTAGGTGTAAAAAGACTATTATACCCCTAGGGTCAATTCTGTATGAAATGTATGATTTTGTGTATCTGCATGAGTTACCATTTAATTTGAACATATCTGATGCATGAGATGCTATATGTTGCCTGCTAGTATGTAGATCTGTTGCATGGGGTATGGGTTTATGATGGAGGAAGCGTTCTGGCAGCCTCGCTGCAATCTGGTAGCCTCGCCACATATTTTCTGGCAGCCTCGCTGCAATCTGGTGGCCTCGCCACAATATTTATATCTGGTGACCTCGTCACAATATCTGGCAGCCTCGCTGCAAATATATCTGGCAGCCTCGCTGCAAATGTTATCTGGCAGTCTCACTGCAAATTATATCTGGCAGCCTCGCTGTAAATATCTGTGGTGTGTAGCGGTTGGGTGGGTCGAGTAGTCTCCCCACATGGTGTAAGGCTGGTACGGGGGTGTTAAGGATGGATCTGGGTTGGGTTTCTGTTTGCATAATGCTTATCTCTGATCTGTTTCTGTTATGGGCCTTTTGGGCTTAACTCGATTCCTGTAATGGGCCAAGGCCCAATTAAATCTGTTTCTGAGGCTTGATCTATTTTGGCCTATGGTTGAGATTATGTTGCACACTGAGTTGTCAAACTCACCCTTTTAATTAATCTATGCAGGTAACCCTCAACCATAGTGGGCTTGGAGCTGCGAGAGATTCGGAGTGGCCACAGCGACTGCAATAAAGCTGGTTTTCATTTATGTTTTAGTATTTTAATTTTTATGTTAATCTTTGGGTTTGAATGTGTAATAAGGCCGCTATTAAATTTTCTTTTTGGGTTTTAACTTTCTAAAGGATTCGATTCGTACTTTATCGAAACTGCTAGATATAGGCTGCGCGGGTTTCCAAAACCTTAATAACGTTTCCAAAATAACGTTTATAAAATTTAAACAATCTTGGATAATGACAACTTAAAGTAGTTTTAACAAGAACTTTACTCACCTTGCTAGTTTTACAAAATATCACATATGTCTCAACATGTTCTAAAAGGTTATAAGCGTAGTTTAGGATCATGTGACGCACCAGATCTGGTCATAACGTCCAGACCGGGTTTGGGGTGTTACATTTAGTGGTATCAGAGCTAAGTTGCAACAACTCGGCTGTGGATCGGGTCTAAAAATAGAAGTTTTCAAAACAAAGGTTTTCGACAGAACATGTTTTTAACAATTGTTTTAAAAATTAATAGGAACTTGTTTTGACAAACTCCTAAATGGTTTATTTCCAAAGAGTTAAGTTTTCCTATGTAATTTTCCTAAAGGGTGGCACACCGAATCTCCGGCTCAAGCCTGTAAGTTTTCTGAACTTTTCTGATTGATTCTTTCTGAAATTCTGATTATATGCCTGACTCAGACTCTATTATGATACTTTAGCTAGTATACTACTGAAACTATAGAGACTCTGATAGGTAGACTGAGACTGTAGCTAGGCTACCGCGAAAGAAAATAAACTCTGAAATTCTACTTATTCATAAGATATCTGTAATAAACACTGGAATATTAATCTGACTCATAAAATTTCTAAACAGAAAGTACGAAATGAGTACACGAGCAGCTCGTGGTAGGGGCCGTGGACGTGGCCGAGGTAGTGCACAAGCTGAGACTTCATCTTCGGGTCATGCGCCAGCAGCTGGTATGCCGATACCATCGGCAACAGAGGTGGAATCTCATGATAGGGGTGTAGGGGACGATGCCCTATCACAAGCGATGCTTCGAGTTCTGGAAAGGGTTGCTGGGGCAAGTACCGGTAATGGATTTCGGGGATCCATTTCTGAGTGACTCCGAGCTAATGGGGCAGAGTTCTTTAGGGGTGTGTCTGGTGTAGCCCCAAATGTGGCTGAATATTGGCTAGAGGCCACAGAGCGAATCATGGACGATCTGGATTGCTCTATGGAGCAGAAGCTGAAAGGAGCCGTGTCGTTGCTTAGAGATGAAGCTTATCAGTGGTGGCTCACAGTAAGAGATGGAACTTCAGATGGTGAGGTAACATGGGAGCTGTTTAAGAAAGCCTTTAAAGGAAAATATGTTGGGGCTAGCTATGTGGACACCCGTAGGAAGGAGTTCTTAAATTTGGTTCAGGGGAGTAGGACAGTATCTGAGTACGAGGCTAAATTTCTGAGGCTGAGCCGATATGCTTCTGGGATAGTTGCTACCGAATATGAGCGTAGCGTACGTTTCGAGGATGGTCTGAGGGATGAGCTAAGGGTACTGATCGCTCCACAGAGGGAGCGTAACTTTGCTGCTTTGGTTGAAAAAGCTAAGATAGCTGAGGAAGTAAAGCGTACCGAGAGACAGAATCGCGAAAAGGATAGAAACCGCTTTCGGAGGGACTCTGGACCATTAGGTGGGGCTAATAGGAATGTTAAGAGGGCAAGAGTGGCAGAACCAGTGCGAGCGGTGCCAATGAATGCTGTCAGACCGCAGGGTTGTAGGAGTTGTGGTAAGATACATATGGGCGAGTGTGGGAAACGTTCTGGAGCCTGTTTTCGATGTAGGTCGATGGAGCATAGGATTAAGGACTGTCCCGAAGAACCGGACCAAGGACAGGTTATGGCTCAGAGGGTTGCTCAACCAGTGAGGGGTGGACCACCAGCTCCGAGGGGTCGTGGGCAAGGTAGAGGCGGAAATGGTAATGGTCGAGGACGAGGAGCACCTGGTAGGGGTGCTGGTTTCGCTGAGGCTCATCAGCCAGCACTAGTTTATACAGCTCGTCGCCGAGAGGAGGGTGATGCTCCTGACGTCATAACTGGTACGTTCTTGATTTCTCGTATGCCATTCACTGCGTTAATAGATGTTGGATCTACCCATTCTTATGTCGCATGTGCCATATCTGGGTCGCTGGGAGTGCGTTCTGAGGAGACAGTGAGTGGGGTAACTGTACTAAGTCCTTTGGGTCACTCGGTTAGGGTAGACAAACTGTATAGAGATGTACCTATAGAGACTCAAGGAAAAATCTTTTCTAGAGACTTGATGGAGCTACCTTTCGGAGAATTTGATCTCATCTTGGGAATGGATTGGCTTGTAAAGCATAGGGCTACCTTGGATTGTGCTGCGAAACGAATGAGGCTAAAGACTGCAGAGGATGGGGAAGTTTTGGTGATAGGTGAACGTAGAGATTATTTGTCCAGTGTGGTGTCAGCATTAAGAGCTGAGAAGTGGATTCGTAAAGGATGTGCGGCTTATTTGGCATTCGTGGGTCAAGTAGGAACTGAGGAACTAACTGTGGATCAAGTTAGAACTGTTAAAGATTTTCAAGATGTTTTTCCAGAGGAGCTTCCAGGTTTACCTCCGAATCGAGAGGTTGAGTTTGGGATTGATTTGTTACCTGGTACGGCACCGGTGTCCATTGCACCGTACAGGATGGCACCAAAGGAATTGGTGGAGTTAAAAGCGCAGATTCAAGAACTGTTGGATAGAGGTTTCATTTGGCCAAGTGTGTCTCCGTGGGGAGCACCAGTGCTTTTCGTTAAAAAGAAAGATGGGTCAATGCGGATGTGCATTGATTATCGGCAGTTGAACAAGCTGACGATCAAGAATAAGTACCCATTGCCTAGAATCGATGATCTGTTCGATCAGCTTAGAGGAGCTTCAGTATTTTCCAAGTTTGACCTTCGATCTGGGTACCATCAATTAAGGGTGAAGGAGGTGGATATTCACAAGACGGCATTCAGAACTCGTTATGGTCACTATGAGTTCTTGGTTATGCCATTTGGGCTGACCAATGCACCTGCAGCTTTCATGGATCTGATGAATCGAGTGTTCCAGCCATACTTGGATCGATTCGTGGTCATCTTTATCGACGATATTTTGGTCTATTCTGAATCTGAAGAGAAACATGATGAGCATCTCCGTGTTGTGCTGCAAGTGTTAAGGGAAAAGGAGCTTTATGCGAAATTTAGTAAGTGTGAGTTCTGGTTAAGAGAAGTAACCTTCTTGGGGCATGTTGTTTCTGCTGAGGGTATTAAGGTGGACCCTCGAAAGATTGAAGCGATTCTGGAATAGAAACCACCGAGGTCTGTGGCTGAAATTCGGAGTTTTCTGGGGTTAGCTGGATACTACAGAAGGTTTGTAGAAGGATTTTCTGCGATGGCAGCAGCATTAACGAAACTCATAAGGAAAGGCGTACCATTTGTCTGGACCCAGCAGCAGCAAGAAGCTTTTGAGAAGCTAAAGAAGGTTCTGACCGAGGCACCTGTGCTGATTCAACCAGAGTCTGGAAAAGATTTTACAGTGTACAGTGACGCATCGCATGTTGGGTTGGGCTGCGTGTTGATGCAAGAGGGTAAAGTGGTTGCTTATGCATCGCGACAGCTTAAACCTCATGAAGTGAACTATCCTACCCATGATCTGGAGTTGGCAGCAGTAATCTTCGCACTTAAAATCTGGCGACATTATCTGTATGGAGAAAGGTGTATTATATACACAGACCATAAAAGTCTTAAGTACTTGTTGACTCAGAAGGAGTTGAACCTTAGGCAACGGAGATGGATCGAGTTGCTTAAGGATTATGATTGTGCGATTGAGTATCATCCAGGCAAAGCTAATGTGGTGGCTGATGCCCTAAGTCGTAGAACTGTATCTGATCTGAGAGCTATGTTTGCTCGTTTGAGTCTGTATGATGATGGTAGTTTGTTAGCAGAATTGCAAGTAAGACCGACCTGGGTGGATGAGATTAAGGAAAAGCAGTTGAGGGATGAGTCTCTGGTTTCTCGATTTCAGCAGGTTAAAGATGGGAATACTTCTGAGTTTGGACTTAACAGTGAAGGAATTCTATGTTTTCGCGGTAGAATCTGTGTTCCGAAGGATTTTCAGCTGAGGCAAGCAATTCTGAATGAAGCTCATAAAGGGTTGTGTGCTATGCATCCTGGAGGTAATAAGATGTATCATGACTTAAAGGAGTTGTATTGGTGGCCTGGACTGAAGCGTGAGGTAACAGAATTTGTAGGAAAATGTCTGACTTGTCAGCAAGTGAAAGCTGAACATCAGTTACCTTCTGGACTTCTGCAACCAGCAAAGGTACCACTTTGGAAGTGGGAGAGGGTGACCATGGATTTTGTAAGTGGGTTGCCCTTGACGCCGTCAAAGAAGGACTCGATTTGGGTGATCGTGGATAGATTGACTAAGTCTGCTCATTTCATCCCGGTACGTACTGATTATTCGCTTCAGAAGTTAGCTAAATTGTATGTGGCAGAAATCGTACGACTGCATGGGGTGCCATTGTCTATCATTTCTGATCGAGATCCTAGATTCACATCTCGGTTCTGGCAAAAGTTGCATGAGGCATTGGGAACGCGGCTGAACTTTAGCACGGCCTTTCATCCTCAGACTGATGGTCAATCAGAGAGGGTTATTCAGATTCTGGAAGATATGTTGAGGGGTTGTGTTATCGATTTTCGAGGTAGTTGGGAGGATTATCTACCGTTGGCAGAGTTTGCGTATAATAACAGTTATCAGGCTAGTATCCGCATGACACCTTATGAGGCACTGTATGGGCGTAAGTGTCGTTCACCTAGTTGTTGGACTGAATTGGGCGAGCGGCAAGTTCTTGGACCTGAATTGGTAGCAGAGACTGAAGAGAAGGTCAAGGTGATAAGGGACTGTTTGAAAGAGGCATCTGATCGACAAAAATCTTATGCAGATTTGAAGCGTAAAGCGATTGAGTATTCAGTAGGTGATATGGTTTTTCTGAAAGTTTCGCCTTGGAAGAAGATATTGAGATTTGGTAAGAAAGGCAAGCTGAGTCCGAGGTTTAGTGGGCCTTATCGGATTCTTAAGCGAGTGGGCCCGGTGGCGTATCAGTTAGAATTACCGCCACAGTTAAATAGAATTCATGATGTGTTTCACGTATCCATGCTGAGACGATATCGATCTGACCCTGCCCATATTCTACCAGTTGCAGAAGTGGAAGTTCAGCCTGACCTAACTTTCGAGGAAGAACCTGTGCAGATTCTGGATCGAGACGTGATGGTTTTAAGAAGAAAATCAGTCCCATTGGTAAAGGTACTATGGCGTAATCATGGCAGAGAGGAAGCTACTTGGGAACCAGAGGAGGCAATGCGTCAGCAATATCCTCATTTGTTTAGATAAGGTAAATTTCGAGGACGAAATTTCTTTAAGGAGGGTAGAGTTGTAACGCCCTAATTTTCGGGTTTTTCTTAGATTTATCTTTATCTGGTAAAATGTGTAAATGCTGGTAATTAGGTGTGTAATGCATGTTTGGGATGTGTTAATGGGCCTATGGAAGGCCCATGAGTTGGTTGGAAGCTCGGCAAAATTTTGTATTTTTGACTTGGGAGATAGGGGATCAGTGAAAATAAGGGTCTTAAGGAATTGTGTGCGAAATGTAGCACAATTGAACCAGTGGTAAAGTGGCAAGGGAGACGCCACTAGGCTCCTTAAAAGGTGGCGCCTAAGAGTGCTTGGAGGTCCAAGGTTCAAGCTGCAGAGGTTGCAAGTGAGGTGTTTTATTTTTGAGCTTGAGTAGGTAAGAATTTGAAGCAGAATTGAACTCTGTTGGAAGAGATTTGAATCGGTCAAGGGAGCAAATTGTGGAGGAGGTTGAGGAGCAAATCAAGGAGCTTTGAATTTTGAAAGAAGTGGCCGGTTTTGGGACTTTGCAAGTGCCATTCGACTAGAGGGCTTGGTGCTTGCATTTTTGGCAAATAGGTTCTAGTTGGTGCCGAATTCTCCTTAGTTCTCTTGGAGTCTATGTGCCGATTTCCCTTAAGTTTCAGCATTCTTTCTTCTCTTGCCGATCCTAGTAAGTATATTAGGGCATTCTTCTATCATCTTTTCTGCTTTCTTAATCAATAGCCGAATCTCATACCTCAAAAGACCTCCTGTCGATTTCTTTCTTGAGACCAAAAAGCACTTTCGCTATTCTTACCCTTCCTCTATTTTCATCTCCTTTTTATTTCGTACTCATAAACCAAACCTACACTATTGTCTTCTATCCTTGCCGAAGCAAACAAAGCTTTCTTCTGTTTCTCTTCTTCAACCTTCTATCGTCAGGCTTTTGACCGAAATCTCTCTGCCGATTGTTCTTTGCCAAAGTCGAACACTCTTATTCTTTTGTTTTTTCTTCTAAAACCTTCCATAAGCCGAAATATTCTACTTGCCGAATCCATCTTCTTCTATCAAATATATCGTCTCTTCTCATTCTACTTCATTGCCGAACCTCCTTTTGACCGAAACTCATTGTGCTTGGCCGAATCCTCTCTACTCTCAACCCTTTCTTTCTCATTGTTGCAAGTGGAACGGCTGTGGTTTGGGACTTAGATTGGTAAGTATTTCGTGATCCTATTTCGTTAGTTTTCAGGTTTAAAACTAGATGCCGAAACCCCTTAGGGGGAGGTCAACGTTTCTAGACTAAGGGCCTTATGGCTTTTCTCTTTGGTTTATATGCATTAGTGTGGACAAGAGACGTGCAGCAAAGGAGGCTATTGTAGATTAACGCGGTTGGACATTGCGATCTAGTCCATAACCGAAAAGGGTAAGATTTTAATGACTTAGGCCATCTAGGCCGATTATGGTAAGGGTTCATGGCTCTTTGGTTATAGTTTATTAGACTAAAAGTTATTGTTCGCTTGTAGGCCTTCATACGTAGATTTCGTCAACGTTTCGACAGCTAACAGGTGTGTAACTAATCTCAACTGTTAGACTAAAGTGGTAAAAGCCGGAAAGGGCGTAACACTACCGACATCTGGTGTAAGTGACCGAAAACGCATCCGTATGATATCTGAGAGTAACCATTTACTCCATTGGGCTTAACTATGAAGTCAGTGCTGGAAGAATTGCAGAAGGTGCAATTCTGAACGTTTTGTAAGATGGGCTTTGATGGGCCAAATATGGGCCCAATGGGCTTCCGAGCCCATATCGATAAAAATTGTCGTTAAGGGTGTTCTGGTGACCTGTTGATAGTAATACGGTTAAATTGGTTGTTTGAGCATAAAATTAGACTTATTGGGCTTAAGACGTTAGTGGACTCAATAGGGCCCATTAGGGGCTTTTAGGTTAAAAAAGAGTAAAACTGAAAATTTAGCTTGGATGGACTTTCGTGGTAATTTATGGACTAATAATTAATCGAACGTGCATAGAACCTCTAAAAATTTGATAAAGGACTAAAATACCCCTGAATATGGAAAATTACCAAAATACCCCTAGGTGTAAAAAGACTATTATACCCCTAGGGTCAATTCTGTATGAAATGTATGATTTTGTGTATCTGCATGAGTTACCATTTAATTTGAACATATCTGATGCATGAGATGCTATATGTTGCCTGCTAGTATGTAGATCTGTTGCATGGGGTATGGGTTTATGATGGAGGAAGCGTTCTGGCAGCCTCGCTGCAATCTGGTGGCCTCGCCACATATTTTCTGGCAGCCTCGCTGCAATCTGGTGGCCTCGCCACAATATTTATATCTGGTGACCTCGTCACAATATCTGGCAGCCTCGCTGCAAATATATCTGGCAGCCTCGCTGCAAATGTTATCTGGCAGTCTCACTGCAAATTATATCTGGCAGCCTCGCTGCAAATATCTGTGGTGTGTAGCGGTTGGGTGGGTCGAGTAGTCTCCCCACATGGTGTAAGGCTGGTACGGGGGTGTTAAGGATGGATCTGGGTTGGGTTTCTGTTTGCATAATGCTTATCTCTGATCTGTTTCTGTTATGGGCCTTTTGGGCTTAACTCGATTCCTGTAATGGGCCAAGGCCTAATTAAATCTGTTTCTGAGGCTTGATCTGTTTTGGCCTATGGTTGAGATTATGTTGCACACTGAGTTGTCAAACTCACCCTTTTAATTAATCTCTGCAGGTAACCCTTAACCATAGTGGGCTTGGAGCTGCGAGAGATTCGGAGTGGCCACAGCGACTGCAATAAAGCTGGTTTTCATTTATGTTTTAGTATTTTAATTTTTATGTTAATCTTTGGGTTTTAATGTGTAATAAGGCCGCTATTAAATTTTCTTTTTGGGTTTTAACTTTCTAAAGGATTCGATTCGTACTTTATCGAAACTGCTAGATATAGGCTGCGCGGGTTTCCAAAACCTTAATAACGTTTCCAAAATAACGTTTATAAAATTTAAACAATCTTGGATAATGACAACTTAAAGTAGTTTTAACAAGAACTTTACTCACCTTGCTAGTTTTACAAAATATCACCTATGTCTCAACATGTTCTAAAAGGTTATAAGCGTAGTTTAGGATCATGTGACGCACCAGATCTGGTCATAACGTCCAGACCGGGTTTGGGGTGTTACAATTTCATAATTTCATGTTTGTGTTTTTAATTAAGTGATTTGGAGTGCTTGGGGATGTTGGAGAAGTCTGGGGTTCAAAAAGGGGCTTTAAGAAAAATTTTAGTTTTTATCACTAAGTGGATAATGGCATTACTTGGAGGAGCTTATAAATAATTTTCGATAAAGTTGGACATATAGAAGCAGGTGGTCTGGTGGCTAGGAGCATTGGGTAGCATGGAGTGGTCCAAGGTTCAAGTCTTGGACTTAGCATAAATTTCTTTTATTTTTGCTTATGGGCATGAAAGCTGGCATGTAAACTTTATATTTATTGGAGGTGATTTTTCGACAAAAAAAGAGAATGTGGAAGAGTGGCAATCGGAGTGCTGGGCATTTAGAAAGGGGGCAGGTTCGAGTTTGGTTAAGGAAAAATGTTAAGATTTTTTTTAAAGCAGCGTGGCATGCTGGACGAAAGGCTTATATTTAGAAAAGGCGCAGGTTCGAGTTTGGTTAAGGGAAAATGTTAGTGGTCGTTTGAAGGAAGGGTGCAGTTTCGAGTTTCATGGTAGGCAAAATTTTCTTTTTATTCTCGAATAAAACCGTGGCTCAACAGGTAAGATTTATAATTATTTGCGACCATATTATAATGTAAAGAGAAACGTGGTGTAGTGGCCAGCAGCATGCTTGTGGGGCGCAGTGTCGGTGGTGAGGGTTGGAGTTCAAGCCTCACCCTGTGCATGAAGTTTAATTTTTACTGCTCACGTGGAATGGATATTGATGGATGCTGAATTTAACTAAAACTCTCCTTAGCTACAGGATGAATTAGTCAAGAAGTGGATTAGTGAAGGAAGGCTACTATCGGTGGATTAAAACCAAGCAATGGGAGTGTTATTATTTGTTTTGGAAATTTGGATTGATGAAGGCTGATTTCATGCAGCTATTAAAGGATATGGGAAGATTTGGCCGAATGTGGGACTGTGTTGGTCCCTTTGGTCAATTGAGTTTTCAATTACTGAATTAGTGATTTTGTTGCCAAAATTCGAGAGATTAGGCTAAAGATTTTCTATGTTTGATTAAGGATTTTGATGGCTTTCATTTTGATTTTAGCTTTAATCGAATGGGGGAAAGCCTTTAGTGTCAAATTAATCGGTTTTGGCATATTTGCTTTTTCTTAATTTTCTATAGTGTCATTCTTTGCTCAAAGGTATTGTGCCGATTTGGATTTCTTCCCTCTTGGTATTTCTTTTTCATTCTTTTTGAATCCCAATCATATATCTCCATTTTTTCTTTTTGTTTGTATTAACGTATACATTCTTTCTTCCATTCAAACACCTTCTCTTCTCATTGGACTTTGCAAACACTGAAAGCACCTTGGTCCCCATTGATTCCTTTTACTTCTTTCACTTCTCCATATAGCCAAATGTTTCTTTCATTTTGTAAAACTGAATATTCTTCTTCTTTTTTCCTTCTCTAGCTGAACCATTATTTCTTGACTACTCCTAGTCTATTCCAATAACTCTTTTGGTTAAACGGATGAATTCCTTGGAGAAGGCTTGGGCAGATTCTCTTCTCTGTTGCTAATAGTTTATCGATCGAACCGTGGGTAAGTGTTGATGGACGAATGCTCCATAGGTCTATGTATTGGGATTGCAAGGAGTGTTGGGGTCTAATGTAATGTATGTCGTTTCGGGTACTCGATTTAGTAGTGATATTGATGGTAGTCGAATGATTTAAGTGACACAAGAACATTCGTGTGCATAAGGTGAGGTGATGTGTATGTTGAATTAAGGGTTGAAAGTGCTTGACCTTTATGGCAGTTGTCTAATAAAGCATTGATGGATTTGTAGGTTTTGTTCGAAGGAGTTAATTGCACAGCACGTATTCAGGTGTGTTATCGCACTTTTTGGATACTAAGGCGAAATGTCAAAACGACAAGTGCCGAATAGCTGACGAATCGATTGTTGGCCACATGGGCATGCAAACGTTCATGTGTTCACGTCAGAAAACAGCTATCATGAATGATTTCATGAGTTGGGCCGAAATGGGCAAAATTGGCCCAATGGGCCTGTGAGCTCACTAAATGGGTTTTAGACCATTTTTGAATCTCTGGACTGTTTGGTTGCATGTCTTGTTAAACGACCATGGGCTTACTAATGGGCCTTCATATACGAAGGACCACACTGATAAATGACTGAAATGATCCTAAGGGCAAATTGACCAAAATACCCCTCGTGGATAAATTAACTATTTTGACCCTTTATAATGTTTGAATTATTATGTATGCTTTGATATATATATGTATGTGTGCATATTCTATAATTTGACATTACATGATATTGAGTATGTTGCATTGCATGGGGGTTGGGTAAATAGTTTTGGAGGAAGTGTACTGTTTTGGCAGCTTTGTTGCATTATTCTGAGGCTTATAGCCTAATATTCTGGTAGCTCTGCTGCATTTTATCGATAGTGCCGCATCAGTACTACACTGTGGAGTATAGGGTTGGGTGGGTTGATTATATCCCCACATAGAGTGTAGGGTTGGATAGAGATAGAGTGTAGCGGATGGTTGGGTAGGATTCTGATTGCATGGCATACTGATACTGTATTTGGATTCGGATTGCATGCTATATTGTTTATTGTAATGGGCTTAGGCCCACTGATTGTGATATGCTACTGTAATGAGCTCTAGCCCAGTCTGATTCTGTTATATTGTGATTGCTGGGATTACACACTGAGTATTTGTATACTCACCCAATTATTTTAACTGTACAGGCAATTCTGAGGCATAGGCGATTCGATGCTACGTGGACTTGGAGGCGGCCACACTCTGCTTTTATATTGTTTCTGGTTTTTATTTATTTTTATTATGGTTTTATTTTGGGTTTGTAATAAGGCCACTGATCGTGATGTGATGAAGTAATAGAATTGATCGTACCTAAAAACTAACTATTATCACGATAAAAGGCAAGCGCACCTATCGAATAGTAGTGTAGTTAGTGGCAAGACCGGAATATCGCATCCAAGGAACTAAAAGTACTAGTAATGACTTTCTTCCTATTATCTAGCCTAGGTTAATTAATTGAAATCTCTTTCTAATTAAAACCCCTAGTCTTGCATTAACTCAATTTATGGATCCCCATATTAGATTTGACTCTAATCCGGCAAATTATCTAGGATTGCAATCAACTCCGCTTAATTGTGTTGGATCTACTCTTAAACAAGGACTTTTGCTCCTCTGCCTAAGCACATTCGACTTCAATTAATATCTTGGAAATATCAATTCAAGAATTAAAAATACAATTAAGAACAAATCAAATATTTATCATATAGTTCAGATAACAATAACAGGATTCATCTTAGGTTTCATCCCCCTCAAGTATTTGGGGGTTTAGTTCATGTTTATAAAAAGAAACATCTCAGAATAAAGAAAATAATAAAGCATAAGAAAGCACAAAACTCATGAAAGGATTGAAGGGAGATCCTCTGTCTTGATGTAGATCTTGGCTTCTAAGATGGATCAATCGGCTTTCCTTTAAGTAATTCCTTGCCTTTTACTCTCCATCTTGGCGGGGATACTGTACACCATTGTAGTTGCCTCCTGGGGTCTTTACAGAGAGTTTGGAATGTCTTTCTTAGCCCCTAAGTAGCCTTTTCCACGTGAAATTGAACTTCATTACGATAGGGACACGCTCGTGTGAGTCGATGTTGGGCCGTGCTTAAGCCTGTTAATGTGACACGGCCATGTGGGTTGCCTGTGTTCTGAACTCCAGGCCGTGTTATTTCCTTGCTTTGGCCCATTTCTCTGTTTTCGGCCCGTTTCTTGTTCTTTTTACTCTTATATGCTCTCCTAAGTATAAAACATGAAATTAAAGGATTAGGAGCATCAAATTCCACAAATTCAATGATAATTTATCCATAAATGTGCTAAATGTGGGATAGAAATATGTATAATTTATAGTTTATCAGCCGTTATTTAATTTTTCTTAAGTTTTGGGATTATTTATCTGCCTGTTTATAATCTGTTAACTCTAAGGCGCGTTTTACAAAATGATATCTGTTTTCCAAAAACCACGTTTCCACAACAAACAAGAATTCGAACAAAGTTTTCGCAACCGTTATGTTTTTTTTAAGTAACTACTTCCATAATCTAATTAATCAAAGATAGATGGAATTTAGTGCTTTCTTTAAAATTTCTTTAAGAAGGGTTTTCAATGAAAACACAGTTTTCTAAAAACACTTCCATGTGACACGCCGGACTCGGGCCTAACTTCTAGGCTAGTTTTGGGGTGTTACAAACATCCATAAAATGGCTTGAAAATGGCATTCATTCATCATGAAAGACAATAACTCATACATATATAGATAAATAGGTTTACAACCCAATTAACCAATGTAAGCCAATTCATATGGCTAAATACCAATCAAATCCTTAATAACACATACAAAAAATGACTAAGACTCTATACATGCCATAGACTCAAAGGTTTACGTTCATTTACCCAACATGATAGCTTGGTAGTGTGATGGCATCTCCGACGATCTCCAACCTGAGCTAGCGTACCATCCTATAAGATATGGGAAAAGAAAGGGAGTAAGCTATAGATCTTAGTAAGTTTATATGCAAATAATAAGTATCTTAGAGTACCACTTAACCGTATGATTTATATAAAAAAGGATAACACAATGTTATAACAAATCTCATAATCATCACTTGTTTAAACACAACCTTACCAGGAGTCCATCACTTATTAAGCTTATCACCTATGTGTTTATTACTGATCATTTATCTAAAACCATCAATATAAGTAAAAGGTAAAATAAGATGCCATAAGGCTTACATTATTGGCTCTATTATTCAATCATTCCTAACCTCCTAACAAACGTACACATTAATTAGGAATATTCACTTTTCAAGCATTTATTCTAACTTCTTTCAAATGTTTTAAATTTGTATTTTCCCATAGTCATTTAATAGGAAATTATGCCAATCCTTTCTTTTCTCTCAGATCCGATGCATCACAATATGAGCAAACAATATATGTTATAACATAACTTGATTTGGCCCGAAAGCCCATTTCACCATTATCAATCGAACTTATCGTGTATTTCATGAATCACAAACATAGATCAATAGTCACAAGTCTTTCACTAATAACATTCTCATGGGAGTCATAGACTCACAATATCGTATAATCAATAATTATAAACATCATGTACATACCTGTATCTCTTAATTCGTAAAGTAGCTACATACACTTTCACACCTTTGACATTCCTGTTGAACACCCAGAATACTAATGGATACATGGATGGTTTGCACATAAGTGCCACATATATGTAGCTACCACTTATAACATTTCACATATATGCTCGTTCTCAAGCTAGTCATGGGTCTGCTCACACAAGCTGATGCTCCAGACATAACTACTCAATGCTGCTCACCCAAGCTGACAGGTATCCACAACAAATGCAGGATTACCTAGCCACTAGTATACTTACTAGACCAGCACCTGAACATTACTTACTCACTTAATCACACACTTGGGTTCCTAGTGACATGTCACTTGTATCCTATTTTATTCCTAGGTTTAACTGGGATTTTTCCTCACTTATCGCTTAACGAACTTTATTAAATTCATTCGTTAGATTATTTACACAATTCATACAATATATAAGCATGTAAACATAAATTAATGATACATTATTTACATACAAACTTATCTCAATACCAAAAATGGTGAAAAATGACCTAATCGTCGAATATTTAGTTTTCTCTCGTTCTAGTTTTGAACCTCGTTTTCCTTGATTATCGAGCTTGGAAGCTTGTAAAACCCTAGCGATGGTTTCCCCTTGCTATATTCGGCCATAGCTTGAAGATGGACAAAAAAAATTGGCTTTCATTTTGTTTTTAATTCTTTTTAATCACTAAATAACTAAAATGCCCCTAACTTAAAAATATCTCATTTCACCTATTTCATGCCAATTTTTGTCCAACAACTAAATCAATGGTCCAATTACCATCTAAGGACCTCCAATTGAAAATTTCATAGGAATTAGACACCTCTAGTTTCTAGATCTCAAGTTTTACACTTTTTACAATATAGTACTTTTTGACTAAATTAAGTGCCCAAACGTCAAAAATTTTGACTGATATTTTCGTGAAATCATTCCATGAAATTGTAGGCCATAAAAATATAATAATAATAATAATAAAATTTTCCTCGTCGGATTTGTGGTCCCAAAACCACTGCTCCGACCAAGCCTAAAATTAGGTTATTACACTAATTTATGAAATTGTTAAAGTATTAGGGTTCTACCATTGATAAATGTATATGTATTTAAGTGATAGTAGACATTTATGGGATTGGTTTATTTGAAATTATTAATGTTTTTATGGGGTATAAAGATAAATGAGTAATAAAGGTTAAGACTAATAAAACAAAATATATTTCTTTCCATCCATCTTCAATCTCCATCGAAAATTGAAGGTTAGAACACCATTTTTAAGGTTCAAAACATTCGACCAACTCATTAGCTTGCATGTAAGTGATTTTTGACTCGTTCTTAATGAATTTTATATTTTTGAGGTCGTTGTAGATTAATCTAGCTAGCCTAGGGACAAATTTGTGAAAATGTTAAAGTGTTAGGGTTCTACCATTGATGAATGTTTATGTGTTTTAATGTTTGATGGTAGAAAACGAATAGTTGTTAGATAAACAAGTTTTGCAAAGTGATTTTGGTTGAATTTGTCAATGAGGGATTAGATTGAAAAATAGAAAACTATTCATGGTGAAATTGTGAAATAAATGAAATGTAAGGCTTGTTAAGGGCCTAAGTGAAATTCAGCTAGCATGGGTGTGGATTAAATTGCATGAATTTGCACTTTTATGAGCTAGGAACTAAATTGTAAACAAGTCAAAAGTATAAAGGCAAAATAGTAATTTTTCCATAATATGAATTTTGGATTGAATTGAGTAGAATGTAAATTAAATTAGTTAAGTTTGATTCTATAGATCAAGAAAAAGGAAGTACAAAACTAGATCGAGGAAAGGACAAAGTTATTGACTAACCGATCAATTTCTGTCGTTCGAGTTCGAGATAAGTTCGTGTAATTAAACTTGAGTATTTGTATATATACTTTAATTGAAATGTTTGTGTATGAATTATGTCATTAAGATATATGATTACCGAATGCCTAATCAATGAAGTATAAAGAATACCAAGTCCTATGTGAACCTTAGGAATTCTTAGGATACAAATGACATGTCATTAGGGTTATTGATTTGGTTGAGATCCTGCATGTGTTGCGGACTCACCATAGCTCGTATTAGCTTACCAATTTGCAACTCGTAAGAGCTTACCGATTCTCAGCTTGTATGAGATTATTAGCTTAGAGGAGCTTACAGTTTATAGCTCGTATGAGCATACATGTACAGGAATTGATGGATTACAGTTCAGTGCACCTAGTGTGTACTACCCGTGTATTTGATGATATTCTAAGTGGTTCAACAGGCACAGCTTTGTTATAGGTTATATAAGTTTGATATGAACTAGCATAAGTGTTACATGAATTATATGGAAATGACATTATATGATATACTAAAACTTGAAATGGAGGATTCATGTACAAGAAACTTGCTTAATTGTTGATTTCATCCATGTTTATTGGTTATTATATGTGTTTTACATGGCTAACATATTGGTGAATATATGTTTTTAGGCATTTAGCCAAATTGAATTGGAAGATACTAAGTTTGCTTTCTAAATTTTAATTAAATGGTAAGTTAAATTCTAAGTTATACGAACTTACTAAGCTTAATTGCTTACTCTGTTTATTTTTCTGTGTCTTATAGTGATTCAGAAGCTCGCTCAGATTGGAAGTTGTCGGAGATTTTATCACACTACCTATTAGCTGTTTTGGTACTTTTGGTTAATGTATTTTGGTTATATGGCATATATAGGTCATTTGGCTAATGAAAGCCTAGCTGTTTTGATGTGTAATTAGCCATGTGATTTGGCTTGATTTGGTATATGTGTTGGTATATATATAAGTATAATTAACCCCATTTTAAATGTTCTATGGTTGCCTTGGAAATGCTTTGTTTGTGAGTTGGTAGTTTGGTACCTATTAGAAGAATTGAAGGAATGGTATGCATGTTATGCTTTAGGCATTATGGTGCATATATGCATTTGGCCATTTATGTAGCTTTTGGAATTGATATTGGTATGTTTTTGAATGGCTAGTTGTAATGCTTAAGAGCTTATGATTGTTGGAAATGAAACTGCATGATTTGGACTTGATTTTAGTTAGTTTGGATGCCTATTAATGATATGGTCATATGTTATTTGATGTGTCTAGGTTGATGCAAATTTGGGTGAGAAATATGGCTTGGAATATAGCTTATTTTTGTCCACATGAGAAGAGACACGTGTGTCTCAGCCGTGTGTGACACATGGTTGGGTGGCACGACTGTGTGTCCCCTGATACCTATTTAAAAAGCAAGTCTGTGAGTTACACAAGCTAGTCACAGAGGTGTGTGGTTGGCAGTGTGACCCAAGTCTGTGAGTTACACGAGGTTGGACACGGGTTGGGACATGGCCATGTGATCCCATTTTGATTGCCCACATGGCTTGAAACACAGACGTGTCTCTTAACTGTGTGAGACACATAGCCTGGCCACATGGGTGTGTTTTCTTTGCACTTTGAAAAATTTCAACGGTTTCCCAAAATTTCCTTAAGTTCATGCTTGAATCTCGAATTTCTTATTATATTTATTTTGGACCTCGAAGGCTTGTGTTAGGGACTATATATATGAATTGAAACAGATTTTGATTGGTATTGAATAATGAATATGAAATGTATGATTGTTTAAATGATATGTTTGGTAATGCTCCGTAACCCTATTCCGGCAATGGATGCGGTTAGGGGTGTTACATATACAATTAGTACATTTAGTAATAATCATTGCGTAAAGATCTTAATTCTTGCTATCGGACTCGTCCATCAGCTTAGTCAATATACACTGAGGTGCTCCTTGTATTTCTTTTTTGTCTGTATTGGTCCCACATGCCATTCTATTTGCCTACAGTTGCCTCATTCTCTAAACTTGCCTTTTTGACCTACTTTAACAATCAACTACTTTAGTTTGTGTTCAACATTCTTGCTTTAGAAGAAGGTTGAGGATTGTAGTTCAAAAATGTCACCTATGGTGTTTCCTTCTTTCTCATTGATTAGGTATGGCTTTTTAAGAGTACTTTGTAGGGCAACATGCAGAGGAATGGAGAAAAGATGTTGTATTACGCTACTAAAGTTCTTCCTCTACAAGTTTTTAAGTTCATTCATCGGTCTGCAGATAAATCTCTTAGATGGTTCTCGTAAGGATTGAACACTCCATAACGATCGTAATTCAATGCATATACACATTGATTGTTTAATTTAATTAAAGCTTTCTATATGATCATATGTTTTATCAATATATATTTTTCCCACGCTTTTCAATATCTGGAAAATTCTTGGATCTATAAACTTCTGGAGTGCTGGTTTAGGACTAAGGATGTGAAAAGGGTGGTCAATTCAGGCTTACCCTTTGGGATTGCTGGTTTCTCTTCTACTTGTTCTATGAATTTTCAAATCAATAGACATTCTTCTAGGACAATGAGTTCCATATCTATCTGATTCTCTTGTTCACCGTCGATTTCCCATTCTAGCTCCATACTTTTTCTTGTTATTTTCCATTCGATGTGTCATGTTGTTATTTTATTTGTTGGGATGAATATTAGTTTAAGAGTTCCTCTCAATCGCAAGTTTCTCTACTGGCATCTTCCCCCTTACTCCATTCTGGGCTTAACACATCTTGATGCCTTTCTGAGGTTATATTAATGTGATTTTCTTCTTGTGGAAAAACTAGGATTTCTTATTGGAGTTAATTCTAACATTAATAACCATTGGTTCTCCTGTATCTCTCAGTCCTCGTAGACTCCTTCCTCATAAATATCTGCATCATAATTGAAGTCTTCATCTGACCACATATAGTCAAAGCTATCCATACTTGCACTAACCAAGTATTTGGTTGATGGTATCTACAACAAGTGATGATCCGTGGTTCCTAAAAAAACATATAGCTATTGGTGATGTTAATTGACACAACAAATTAGAAATTGTATCTATAACTTAGAAATTTCCTAACTTTCATTTTAAAGTAAAAAAATTAAAATCAATCTAGTGGCATTGCCTCCCTAGCAACGGCGCCAACAACTTAACAACCTTCTGATGTACTAACATCGAAAGTATGAATATTGCAATAAAATATAAAAGTACAAGGCAATATTCGCAAGTATACTAGTCAAGTTGTAATATATTTTTACAACTAAGTAAGTGAGTACTCTGGGGATCATACCCAAGGTAGGCGAGTGCTAAATCAATTCTAACCTAAACACTAAAAGATATAATTAGTACTTTAAATTAATTATAGTACGAGAACATAAAATAAATGATTTTTAGGGTTTTTATAATAATAAAACAAAATATCCTAAAAAAATTCAAGAGATATAAAAGAAGAATGAATCAAATCCTGATTATGGGTGATTAGCTTGCTTCAGTAATCCCTATAAACTATCATTTTAGGTTCCTCGTCAATCAACTAGTCGCTACCGCAACAGGATCTTCCAATCTTCCACTAACATAACGAATGAACAAAGACTACTTATCTTATTACCTCACTGTCTAGACTGGGTTGGGGTGAAGGTGTTCGCAGATGGGTGATACCAATTTTGGTTTAATTACCACTTAGATGAATTCCTAGGGTTGTCAGGCCTAGGGTTTGTTTCACGTTCTTCCTTCCCCAATAGTTAATCTGTGGAGTAACCCTACAAAAAAGTCAATAGTTCATATTCCACTAACTAATCTCCCATAAAAGGATTCATTCCTTATGGTTTTCATAGACGATATAGAATCAATATAAAAAGAAAGCATGATAATTAAATTGATTGTATAGAGTATATGAAAGAGTCTGATTGTATTGAGATTAATAGTGAATCCACAAAGTTTGAATGCTTTCCACAATTCAAATCCCTTGAGAATAAGGAAGAACAACTTAAAACAAATTCTAAAACCCAAAATTGTATGAAAAAGCTAAACTAAATTTACTAAAGAAAATCTAGGCTAATTGAATGATGTCTACAACATGTGCCAAAAATCCTATATATAGATTTTAGGCAATCATCGTCCTTGACCCTAGGTTAGCTAACATCCTTGATCTTTAAGTTTGATTGTACAGACTAAAACACCCTTTTTCATATTTAATTCCCGTTCCAAAGTTGATGTCGCGACACACCAAGACCTGTCTCACAAAATAGAAGTCAATATGCTCCTTTTGGGATATATTCAGGGGTGTGTCACAACACCCTTAGGCTGTGTTGCAACACCGAAGGTAGTCTTGAGCTTTCTCAATTCTGCTCCCTATGTTGTAACATCCCAAAAAAGGGCCTAAACAGAATAGTGGTTGCGAAACCACAAATACGAGATAAAAAAGTTTATTACGATGAATTATCATGATTTACTTATTGATTGGATGCATGTGTTAGACTATCGATAAGAAATTTTGTAGATTACATGTTTAATTTGTCTATTAGGGCTTATTTGCAAAAGTTGCAAACTATGTGTTCTAGTTTATAAAGTACTTGATTGAAATGGGGATTTAAAGTAGAGGTCCTTAAATAGTAATTAGATCATTAAAGTTTGATGGAAAAAAATAGACATGGTTAGTAACTAAGGTATTTAAGGGCATTTTGGTAAAATGCCTTAATTAATGAATAAAGACAAAATAACATGAAATAAGCTATCATCTTCTTCATTTCTTTTCTCCATGGCTGACTGTAGTAAGGGAACACCATGGCTACAGTTTGTTCATCTTCCAAGCTTCGTAGTAAGTCCATTCTAGCCTCGTTTTTCATGTTCTTTACTTTTTTGGAATCTCAGTAACTTGATTAAGCTAATTCTACCATTAATTAGAGCTAGGGTTTATATTTGAAAATTACCATAGGTGAAAAGTGTGTATTTTGATGTTTTATGACAGATGAAGCTTAGAATTATGTTAAACGACTTTTGCTAAGCGATTTTCAGTGAAATGAGTAAAACGACATAATCTATAAAAATTATTATTGTTTATAAGTGCATGTTAGGGTGAGAATTTGATGTCCATAGAAGGAAAAAAATGATCAGCATGTCCTAAAACATAAGAATTAGGGATAAATTTAATTTCTGAGCTTTGGGGCAAAAGTATAAATATGCAAAAGTTTAATGGCAAAATGTAAATTTTGTAAAAATACGTTTTAGGTCCGAAATGATTAGTACATTGATTAAATAAGTGAAATATGATGTTTTAAATCCTAGAAAATGAGATTTTGACCTAGAACGGGAGAAAAACCAAAAATCAGGAAATTTTATCAAAATGTTCGTGTTGGTATCGACGTAAGTTCATGTGTTTAATAAGCATTTAATTAAGCATGTTTGAATGCTAAATTGATATATTAATTATAATTGTTTTACTATTGATTTTTGAATATAATGACGATAATTGAGAAATGATTCGACATTAAAAGTGAGAATTTGAATAAGTTTACATATAAGACCATAGTGGTAATGTGGATTTGTATAAGATCAAGAAAGTATTGAATAGCATAATTTGAGGAAAGTGACATAAATTGAGGATATGATGAGATTGAGAATGTAAGTATGTGAGTTGAGTAGCATTTTATTATTATGAAATTGTTGCTATTATTATTATTATGTGACTGACCTTGAGAATTTTGAGTAAGTATGTTTTAGCTATGAATTGCCAAGGCATTAATATTTCAAAGTCCATGTATATGACATGGAAATTAAGGAAGAATTGACAGAAAAGTCCATGTTTATAACATGGCAATTAAGGAAGAATTGACGGAAAAAGACCATGGTTGACCCATGGCAACATAAGATAAGGATACCAAGTAAGACCATGCCAAGGCATGGCATTAGTAAGTTTTACAAGGCAAGGAAATCATGTAAGACCATGTCAAGACATGGTGTTGATAAGTTACTATAAGACAAAGATTCCATGTAAGACCATGTCAAGACATGGCATTGACAAGTTACTATAAGGCAAAGATCCCATGTAAGACCATGCCAAGGCATGGCATTGGTGAATTCACAAGGCAAGGTTACCACGTAAGACCATGTCAAGACATGGCAATGGTAAATTTCAAACGGAAAGGTACTTGAGTAATCCAAAGAGTAAGTCAAAGAGATGACAAGGTAAGATCATGAGGAAAGAGCACAGGTATGTACATAAGGCTTATTAATATTGAGGCTATAAGTTGATGATATTAAAAGTATTTTAATGTGTATATTCAAGTATTAAGTAAGTGATAAGTTTTCAATTATACTTATGACGCTTTGTGACAGGGTTGGCAATATGCCTATATATTATGAAAGAGTATTAATGTGTTAAGTGAGATGTTGCAGGTACATAAGCAAGCTGTTAAGTAAGGTGTTTTTTTATTATTATTCCGAGCCTTTGGTAAGATTACCAATGAGTAAGATGGGAAAGTAAGAACTTAACATTATTTATGCAAATTATGAAAGCTTAATAATAAGCTAAATTTATTACTAATGCCTATTATTTTACATGTGAACTTACTAAGCTTTATAAACTTACCTCTTTCCTTTCCCCTGTTCCAGAGTTTTATCAAACAAGCTCGGGTTGGAGGTTGTCGGAGATCGCTTCACACTTTGGACTATCAAGTTACCAATTGGGTATTTTCATTGAAACATTTTTAGTTATGGCATGTATAGCCATTTTGTGTATGTCATTATGATATGGCTAAATAAGAACATGTGTTGATGTTATGTATGCCAAAATGACATTTAACGCAAAGAAATTATAAAAGAGTAAAAGTTGGTTATGAAATAGTTTTGGGACAGTAGCTATGATGTGATTTTGAAAAATCACTAAAAATTGTAGAAATGAAATTAAATGGTGAATGAGATATAGAATTAAAGCTTATTGAGTCTATTTTCATAGGAAAGAAATAGAGCAAGCAAAGTAAGTCTATATTCTAAGATATTTAAATTCTTTTGAGACTGCTTTAGAATGACTTCGTGATCCCCTGTTCTGAATTTAGAAATTTACTAGAAATTGCACAAGAAGAATTAAGGGTTATAATTAATATTTTTAGATTCCTTATTGAGTCTATTTTTAGAATAAACAAATGTGAACATCTTTTGAATTCTGTATAAAGAGAAATTGAAATGTTGGTGAAGAGTGGTCAAGACTGTCTAGTAGCGAAATAGGGGAGGATTTAATGAATAAACTGTATTAATTTCCCTAACCAAAAATTCTGGAAAAATTATATTAAGAATATATATGAGTCTAGTTTCAGGGAAAATTGATGGATTTATATTTTGAGTTTCATAACTTTATTTATAATTTAGTGACTACTACGCAGGTGGGCAGTTTTATTATGAATAGTGAAATAAATTGTTTTGATTTGTCTAAGTAATCAGAAAATTTTTAATGTTCCTGGTTTGGTCTCGAACCGTTTCAATTACATGTTTTAAGGCCTCGAGAGCTCTTTTTATGGATATATTGGATGAATGTGAGCAAATTAATTTTAAAAGTAAATTTTTATGCCCCGAACTAGTAAGATAAGTCTGGTAACGCCTCGTGCTCGACTCCGGCGACGGTCTTGGGTAAGGGATATTACATATGTTACGACATTAAATATCTCGTGTTGCAGCATATCAACCAGTATTGATTTAGTACGCCTTCTAATGGTCTCCTACATACTCACAAAGTGCGTTAACTCACCTTTAGGCCTCATTGGGCCCCTAGGGTCAATAAAAGACTCAATTTGCGCATTTTATTGAATATAAATAAAACTAAGAAAACTTAACTAAAACATAACAAAAATACTTGTATTCAAGCTCCTTAAATGCGAAAACTAGTTTAATCTACTACCTCGAATGATAGTAGATCAAAATTTGGAGAATACTCCTACAAAAGATATGCAATTGCAAAAGTTGATGTGGTTATGCAGTTGCATAATCCTACATGTAATTAATAGTTATGGTCTACGAAAAGAATTATTTGTGGTTAGGGTAGGCCAAAAAGGTTAATTTAGAGAGAGAGAGATAACCATGGATGAATAGAATGGCACAATGGGTGTTGGACCAATGCAGACAGAAATAATTTGTAGGGAGCGCCTAAGTGCATAGTAATTGAGCTGAAGGACATGTCCAATAAACTAACCAATTAATTGAAATATTACATGAAGATCAAAGACAAGGTTAATAGGCACTTGAAGAACTCTAAATATTGAAAAATTGGGAAACTAGAACAACGTGGCCAACAACAAATAATTACAAAAATCATATCGACAGCACGACGCGGAAGCTGTATGTCACAAAACTATGTGTAGAATACAAGAATCAGAGAAAATACCTTGATCTTGCCACATTGCATCTCCGCGGCGTGACATAAAAGACAATTTCCCCAAGTTTTCCAAACTGCAAGGTGGGTTGTGACACATCATATCAATTTTGTGACATAAGCAAACTAATAGGGATGTCGTGACATGGAACCCTTGTGTCACAACATTGCTATAATTTTCTACAAGGTTGACCTGACCCGTTCGAGCAACCTACATGCATAACCTTTATTTTAACTGGTTTTTAGCTTAAAACCCCGTAATTTTAACTTTAAAACACCTTAGCTCAAACTTTTAACCACTTCTAAACATTAAACCATTCTATAAATTCTAAAATCTCTTAAACCCTTTTTTATCCCAAACCTTAACTTCATAAATTTCCATTATTATTCCTAAGGCCTACGTGGGTACAAAATCACCAAGCATTCGGGGAAGAAGCAATGAGGTCAAGGTTTAAGTATTTCTTTCTCGTTTTACTATTCCATTTATTATTTCTTAATTATTCTTAAATAGTAGAAAATTCCTCTTAAGAAGAGTAAGAAAACTACAGTCCAAGAAACTGTGGATGTTTTAAACCTTGTAAGATTTCATCACAATGTTGAGAAATATTTTCTCAAGTCACAAGGGATACCTCTTATACAGGAATGTGGGTTTGAACCCTCTATGGTCCATTGTCAAGAAATATAGGCTTTAGTCCAATACCTTCGGTGGGAGCGATTTTGTATCACTCTCAAAGAATATGCAGTTATTCCAATAGTCCATGTAACATCCCATTTTTAATGGTGTCGAAATTAGTGGTTTTGGGACCACAAATCTGATGAGTAAGTTTTTATAATTCGTATTTGAATTATACGAGTGAATAATAATTTTTATATTAAATTTTGATTTGATGAATTTTAATTAATTGAATTAATGGTTAGTATAAGTGGTTGTCCTAGAAGTTAAGTGGTTTTTGAAAATGAGGTATTGGGACGTCATTTCTATAAATTAATGTTAGAAATATTTTTATTAAATATTTACAAAGTCGTATTATATGTGAATTGAAGTTTAGTCTGGCAATTCTGACGACTGATTGCTTAATTAAGGTAAAAGGATTAAATTATAAAAGAGGTAAAAGTTAATCGCTACAAATTTAAAATAGTAAAGGGACCAAAATGGTGATAAAACCATGGTAAAAAACTCCAAGCGTTGGTGGACATGATTGATTCAATAACTTTGGGCCACTTGTCTATTGAGTCCTTGTTAGTTTAAAGTTAAATTGAAATAAAGCTTAATTAATCAATAATAAAGATATAATTGAAGGACCAAATGTGCAATTGGACCCTCCTTAAATGTCAAATGGTGGGAATGGTATGGAAAACTCTAGAATTGTGTTTAATTTCTTTAGTTATTATTTAAAATGTTTTGATTAAATTAAAATTAAAGCAAAGGTATTATAATAAAAGAAAAAAAAAGGAATTATCATCTTCCTTAGTCATTTTTCATTGAAACTTAGAAAGGAAAAACACCATGGACAAGACCAACATTTGGCCAAGCTTGCGATTCGTTGTTGAGTGGGTAAACCTTACCCGTTTTTAGTGATTTTCTACACTTTTGAGCTTATTTTAGTTTGATCTAACTAACCCGGGGACTAATTTGTGAAATTGTCAAATTTTATGGATTATGTAATTGATGAGTTTAGTATGTTTTTGAAGTTTTATAATAAATTATTAAGCTTGATTATTAAATAAGACTATTTTGTAAAGTACTTTTTAGTAATTTGAATCTTGGAAGGATTAAAATGTTAAAGTCATAAAATTACAAGGACTTAGAGACTAAATTGCATAAAAATAAAATGTCAGGGGTAATTTTGGAAAAATGTCATAAAGAGTTAATTGCATAAAATGAGTTAATATTGTGGTTTATTTAGTTAAATTGAATGAAATTATTATTTTTTATCAAGAACATGTTGATAACTGAAGAAATGACAAAGTAGTTGAGTAGTCCCTGTACTTTGGCAATTGTTGTAAATCAGTCTTGTAAGTTCGTACTGTAACCTCCCTAACCTGGCCTAGGCATTATAGCTAGATTGAGAAGGCTACATTAGCCACCAAAATGGCTAAGCTAACTTACGTTACTTTTGAAAGGTTAAATAAACTCATTTTAGACAAAATCGTAGTTGTACTTTGTGTTAGCTTAAAAGAGTTCATTTATTAGTTAATCTATACTTAAGACTTATTTTATTATTGATAGTGTTGTTTCAGAAAAAAAATTTGCTTGTCATCTTCTTTGTAAAAGCTCGTTGTTAAACTAATGGAGCAAAAAACAAAATCATTATTCAAGCTATTTTGAAAACTTAGTTGCCTTATCGATTTGTTTTTCAAAAGTGGTTTGTTTGCAATGCAGCAAAAACTAAGGAACAATATCAAATTTTACTTAAGTCTGGTATCATGCATTATCCAATTATTATGCTCAAGTAATCCATACATGCAAAAGTCCCTGAAGAAAGTTACCAAGCCACAGACCAGAAATAATTAAAAATTACAAACCAAATCCAATAGAGACTGATTAATACTTATTTAAAAAAATAATCCGAGGTCCAAGGTAATTCTCTAAATGCTGAGTCCGGTCCGAATTTTAAGGCTTACTTATAAAGTTAAACACTATTAGGCGGTGAGCTTATGAAAAGCTCAGTGTGAGTCAAACAATTATTTAAACAAACATGAATATCGAATACAGTGAAACAGATTAACTTTAGCACATATCATTACATAACCATTATCAAACTGATGTGAAATGGTGTATGAGCATGGGTTATCATTCATTTGAGTAACAATCATCAATTTTGACACCATTCAATACAACACAACACAATACGTAGCATAAATCAACAACATTCAAATATGTCGTAAGCATGATGCAATGCAAAAAGATTCCTACCCATACCATCCGCTATACACAACCTGTTTTGCAGAACCCGTCTTTCGAACTCAAAAACATTATGGGTGTAACACCCCAAACCCGGCCTAGACGTTATGGCCAAATCTAGAAGTGTCACATGAAATGGGGTTGAAAAACGTTTTCGTTAAGTTAAAACCATATTAATGCTTTAACCATTATTGCTTTTATCAGTTTCAACAATCTTATTTAATTAGTTGTTTAGAGGTAAAACGTGTTTGTAGCGAAAGCTTATAAAACCATTGAGTTTAGGAAACCGTTTGAAACTTTTAGAATACTTTTGTTTTTGGAAAAATCTGAGCTCTTGTCGAGTTTGCAGTTTTAAAATCATAAAGCGCAGTCAAACCCAAATTTAAGAAACAGTCAAAAAGTCCACATTTTACAAAAATGCCCAGAAATGAATTGAAAATTTTAAAGTAAAGACCATAATAGACATACACACATACAAAAATACCGATCCGCCTAAGACTGTAGATTACCTGTACAGATCAAACTGAAAGGAGTGAGTTTAAGTAAACTCAGTGTGTAACCCTACAGAATTAAACATGCACACATACAGAAAATTAGAATCAGATAGATATGGATTTGGGCCTAAGCCCATTACAAATACAGATGCAGATTCGAGTCTAAGCCGATCTTAGATACAGATACAGGTGAGCAAATAAGAATCAGAAATCAAAAATCAAAATACTACCTCCATCCTTTGCATACCATCTCCAACCATCCCTATACACCATGGGGTTTAAAACAGCCATCCAACCCTACACACAATATAGTATCGATGCAGCACATAACAGATATAATGCAACCATGCTGCCAGATAATAAGCATAAATTGCCTTTCATAACACTTCCTCCAACATACATCATCCCATCCCCAATATCAGATACAGAAATATACAAATACAAATAAATAGTCTAACATGCTTACATGCTTATACATAAGCGTATATAGATAGTAGATATGCAAATAATAGTGCAAGTAGACATGCATCAGTATCCTAATCAGATCAGAATATCAAACAATCAGATTATACAGTTTAGCATTTATTTAGCAGTTACTAACCCTATAGTAGGCCCACAATCATTTGGGACGACCAGTGTAACCCTAAGGAAAATTTGAGACAAATGGGTCCACATGCCCATGTGTTTTGTCCGTGTGGGCCCACATGTCCAGATTCGCCTTGTTGGTGTCGATCACATGCCTTGGCCCAAAATCCACAAGCCTATGTGGGTCCACACACCCATGTGGCCCACACACCTAATTTGGCCTAGCCCGTGTAGATTGCATGGCCACACTTCGGTCATCACACGGTCATGTCTTGCGCACAACCTGGCCTTCGTCGATCACACGACCGTGTCATCGTACATGGCCTACCACATGGTCGTGTGGTGTCAACAGTGAGGTTTTTTAGCTTCCGCCAGTTCCTATTTTTTTGCTTTTCGGGTAGACACCTGTTACTGTTTCACTGCAAAAACACTCCCGAGATCACCCACACCTTAAGATGAGCAACGATAATTCGTACGTTTAAAATGCTGATTAGAAAACCCCAGCACCTTGATCTTCTCCAGATGAAAAAGGGCCATGAACGCAAAAGCGATGATTGACCAAGAAAAATACAACAGGAAACTATGAAGAATCAAAAAAGAAAAGCAAAAAGAAAATTGACGTTAGAATTTTGGAAAATAGAGAGGGGAATAGAGAGAGCCAAAATTTGAAAATAGAAAATCAAAATAAAATATTTTAATATCTTTACCCCACTTTCTCCTAAAATCGCTCTCCACTAACCCACTAGCAACCCACTACTTAGAAACCGATTTCCACAGGACTCTATCAGCAAATCGAGTAAAAAGATTAATACTCGCACTTGCACAAAGATTCGAACATAGTACCTCCAACACACAGGCTCCCTTACCACTTGAACCAGTAGGCTCATTTCGATATGACTTTACCAAAAAATCATTATAAGCCCACTCACTAAGGGTCAGGCTTAATTCCAAAAATAACAAAAATTTCTAAAGGTAAGGCTTGAACTTGGAACCTCACACACACATCGAGAACACTTAACCAATGAAGCAGACAGATATTTGTGTCAAATTTTACAAAAAGCAGGGATAAATTATTTGGGACGTTACAAATCTACCACCTAAAAGAAATTTTGACCTCAAAATTTACCTGATCAGAACAAATGTAGATACTGCTAACGCATCGAGTCCTCAGGTTCCCATGTGACCTCTTCAGTGCTATGATTCCGCCACAGAACCTTCACTAACAGTATGGATTTCTTCCTTAGAACTTTAAGATCTCATTCAAGAATCTTACCTGGCTCCTCCTCAAAGGTCAAATTCGGCCTAACCTCGATATCCTCAATGGAGACTTTGTGAGATGGATCAGACCGGTAACACCTCCACATCAAAACCTGGAACACATCATGAATACGATCTAGTTCAGGGGGTAACTCCAATTGATAAGCAACTGGTCCTACACGTTTCAGAACCCGATACGACCCAATAAACCTAGGGCTCAGCTTGCCCTTACGACCAAACCTCAGAATCTTCTTCCATGGAGAAACCTTAAGAAACATGAAATCCCCTATTGAGTACTTAATCTCAAACCTCTTTAGATCTACATAGGATTTCTGCCTATCAGAAGCCGCTTTCAGACGATCCTGAATTAGTCTAACCTTATCCTCGGTCTCAGAAACAAGCTGAGGACCCAAAATTTGATGCTCACCCAACTCTGTCCAACACAAGAGAGTATGACACTTACGACCATATAAAGCCTTGTAAGGTGCCATCTGAATACTAGCTTGGAAACCATTATTATAGACGAACTCGGCTAACGATAGATAATCCTCCCAACTACCATGGAAATCAATCGCACAACTCCGAACATATCCATTAGTATCTAAATCATCGTCTTAGATTAACCATCGGTCTGAGGATGGAACACAGTACTAAAGTCCAACCTTGAACCCAGAGCCTCGTGTAATTTCTTCCAGAATCGAGAAGTGAAACAAGGATCTCAATCAGAAATAATCAAGAAAGGAACCCCATGCAGTCTCACTATCTTAGAAATGTACAACTTCGCTAGCTTCTACAGAGAGTAGTTCATCCGAACTGGATTGAAGTGTACAGACTTGGTCAATCGATCCATGATGACCCCAACAGAATCCTTTTTAGTGGGTGTCAAGGCAACCTACTGACGAATCCATCGTCAGTTGTTACTATTTCCATAAAGGAATGTTAACCGGCTATGGCAAACTCGAAGGTAACTGATGCTCACCTTAACCTATTGACATGTCAAACATCGACCAACGAAATTCGTAACCTCACACTTCAACCCCGGCCACTAGTATAACTCACGCAGGTCGTGATACATCTTATTCCCACCGGGATGTATAGCATAAAAGCTACTATGCGCCTCCCTCAGAATCTCAGATCCACATCATTTGGCACACAAATCCAACCTCAAAAACAAAGTACTCCATCACTATTTAGCCTAAAATTCAAACTGTTACCACTATCCACCTGACAAAACCATAAACTCAAAGACTCATCCCCCAACAGTTTATCCCAAACCTGGCTAATCCACATCAGCTTAACATGCAACTCAGCTAGCAGACTCCATCATCAAATAGACCAAGGTAAGGAAACATTGCCCTTAGATTAGTCATTGCTCTTCGGCTTAGAGCATCGGCCACCATATTGGCCTTACCTGAATGGTATTCGATTGTGCAGTCTTAATCTTTGAGCAGCCCAATCCAATGACGCTACCTAAGGTTCAGCTTATTCTGAGTGAGGAGATACTTGAGGCTCTTATGATCCGTGTAGATAGTGCACCTCTCACCATATAAATAATGCCTGTATATTTTTAAGGCAAACACTACTGCAGCCAACTCGAAATCATGTTTCAGATAATTTGCTTCGTGTGTCTTAAGCTGATGGGATGCATAAGCCACCACTTTCCCATCTTGTAACACCCCTAACCCGTATCAATCGCCAGACTAAGGTTAATAGGCATTACTGAAAAATCGGAACATTTAACAATCATTTTACAACCATAAATCATACATCATCATATCATATTCAAACATCATCAATAAGTCCCTTTCATAGGTCCACTAAACCTTAAACATGTAATAGAAAAATGTCAAGACTAAACTGAACTCATACAAAATTTTTTGAAACTTAAACATTTTTCAAAGTTACAGAGGTCACACGCCCGTAAGGTCAGGCCGTGTGCCTCACATGGCATTAGACATGCCCATGTGTCTCGACCGTGGCAAAATAGGGCATACCTACTAACTTGTCCACACGGCCACAAGACACACCAGTGTGCTAGATTGTGTAAAAATTATGGAGGTTTCTGACTTGCTCACACGACCAGTCACATGCCCGTGTGTCCAACCTGTGTGGCTATTTGAAATGGCCTCACACACCCATGTCTGGGTCGTGTGCTCGATCGTGTCAAGCCTGTAGGGTATATTGACTTGGCCACACGGCCTGTCGCACGCTTATGTGTGAGATCGTGCGGTCTACCCAGGCTCAATTCGAATTGGCCCTCGAGCAACATGGTAGAGACACACGCCCGTGTCCCTGCTGGTGTGGGCAAAAATAGGCCATTTACATGGCCAATATGCTACCCATTGTGAGTCCTCCCTACAAGCATCAAATAAGCAACATTTATGCAACATTTTTAACCAATTTCAACTTCAAAACATGCACCATTCTAGCCATAATATGCTCAATCAATTTTGTAATCATTATTTTCATACCAAAACATACCAAATTTACTAACCAAACTCATTCCCTTACATCTAATCCACATCTCCATTTACCATATTAATCTCATGCTAAAAACATACCAAATTCCCAATCAAGAACATACCAAATTGACCATTTCATTAGGCCATAATTGAACACATCCAAAACATACCATTTCTTAACACAAAGCATATATCAAAATTAAACCAAAACCACATATATTATCAAGCCATATCATATGGCAAGCTTTGCACATCTCAAAAACATATCCAAACTTATCTAGCCTATACACGCCATACTTTAGTATTCATATTGTCAAAAGGTACCAAAATAAACTTTGATAGTGTGGTGATGATCCTCAATGATCCCCGAGCTTCTGGTAGCTTCGATAATCTATAAAAAAATTAAAAACACACAAAGTAAGCTTTTAAAAGCTTAGTAAGCCATATACAAATAAACTTATCATCAAAGCAAATATACACCATATTATACATGTAAACTATAGCCAAATACATTCACAAACCTCATAGTTCACATACATTTCACATATTCCCAATTCACTTGCACATATAACATATTTTCTCATACTTATATCACATATCTTCAATTGCACATACACTTACTTTTCATTCACATACATTATATATATTTTAAACGTACTTGAGTTGGATACACATTCACATAACCATTCATTTCTCAGAATGCCCATTGAACTATTCAAAATTAATAAGGATACTCGGGTAGCTCGAAAAGCTCGTATAATGCCAACATCCCAGACGTGGTCTTACATGTAATTAAATATCGATGCTACAGTCCCAAATAGGGTCTTACACGAAATAATATACGATGCCAATGTCCCAGACATGGTCTTACATGTATATCTCAAATTGATGCCAATGTCCCAGACATGGTCTTACACGATATCAAATATCGGAATCCTATGTCATGACATACGTATCCTAACTATTCCTATGGTTTGTATGGGGCTTTTCGGACATCGTCATAATATTGAAACCTTCTCAATTTCACATATTTGTCATCCATAGTCACTCATCACATTACAATATCATAAGCATAATTAAATCAATTCAACACGACTTACCTTGTACAGATACAAACGGACAGAATTTACTACTTGGCCACTTTCGACTTCCCTTGGTCTAATTTCGTTTTCTTTTGTTCTTGATCTATATAAATTCAAATTTAACTATTTAATAACACATTTCATTCATTTTAATCCACAAACATATAATTAGGGTATTTTGCACTTTAGCCCCTATAATTTCACATTTTTGACATTTTAGTCCTTATCACAAAATACACAAAATATAAAAAATTTCTTTATACATAAGCTTCGCCGAATATTCATATAGCCCATATAAGCCCATATCTTTCATTTATTTCACAATTTAACCCTTCAAATTTTCATTTTCACAAATTAGTCCATAATACTCAAATTCATCAAAAATCCCAATACAGAACATATTTATCTATCATTAAGCTTCCATATTTTACAATTTCTCAACACAAATCTCACATATTCTTGAACATCATTTCATGAAAACATTAACAAATCTAAAAATTATGACATGGGCGAGCTAGAACACATAGCAACAATCTTAAAAACGTAGAAGTTATCAAAAATGGATCAAAAATCATACCTCAATTAAGCCTTGTTGATGGCCGAATGAAAGAAAGCATAAAACCCTTTTTCTTTTCTTTCAATAATCGATGGAGAAAGATGAGAAAATAGCAACCATTTTGTTTCATTATAATTAATATTAACATAATAATCAAATACCATTTTTAACCTTAATACAAAACCATTTAAAACATTCATTTAATGTCCAAATTAGTCCACTAATGATTCAAATAGTTTAATTACCATTCAAGGCCATCATATTCAAAAGCCAAAATAATTTAACACATTAAACATATAGAATTCCACTTTTATCTTTTATATGATTTAGTCCTTTTTCTCTAATTGAGTACACAAACGATCAAATTTTCATACGAAAATTTCACACATATCAATTCACATATTATACGCAATGAAATTAATATTAAAATATTTTTTTGACTCAGATTTCTAGTCTTGAAACCTCTATTCTGACTAGGGTCTAAACCGGGTTGTTATACATCATGCATTAATACACATCCCAAACTAACATGCGATGCATCACTGTATACCATAAATTCTTTACAGTGTTAAGGCTATATCAGAACAGAAGCCTGACTTAGAATAAACTTGAGCTTCTTGAAGCTCAATTGCAGTGCATCAGTCCAGATAAATGAAACACCCTTATGTAGAAGCTTAGTTAGAGGCATTGTAATCAAAGAGAATCCCTCCACAAAATGCTGATAATAACATGCTAGACCTAGAAAACTACGGATTTTAGATATGTTCTTAGGTTGTTTCCAATCTAATAAAGCCTCAACCTTCCTAAGATCAACACGGATCCCCTCAATAGAATATAAAGGTCACCTCTTGCAACCAAAAGTCACACTTGCTGAATTTAGCGTAGAGTTGTTTTTCTCGCAAAGTCTAAAGTACCACCCTAAAATGTTCATCATGATCATCCTCAGTCTTAGAATACACCAATATATCATCGATGAACACCACGACGAACTAAACTAGAAATGGTTGAAGCACACGGTTCATCAGATCCATAAACACCGCTGGAGCATTTGTCAGTCCAAAAAGATAACTAGGAACTCGTAATGTCCATAACGAGTCCTAAATACAATCTTGTGTACATCAGCTTCCTTAACCCTCAATTGATGGTACCCAGAACAAATATCTATCTTTAAAAATAAAAAAGCACCTCGAAACTGATCAAATAAGTGGTCGATCCTCGGAAGTGGATACTTATTCTTAATGGTCAGTTTGCTCAACTACCAATAGTCGATACACACCCTCATGGTCCCATCCTTCTTCTTAACAAACAGTACTTGTTCTCTCCAAAGAGAAGCACTAAGACGGATGAAAGTGCAATCCAACAACTCCTGAAGTTGAGCCTTAAGTAAGCTCTTTTAGTACCCTTCAATAAGAAGTGATAGACAATAGAGTTGTACTTGGAAGAAGCTCAATCCCAAATTCAACTTTCCAATTCAGAGGTAAACCCGGTAACTCCTCAGGAAAGATGTCTGAAAAATCCTTTATAGCTCTGATATCTCCCACAAAAGAGTCCCTAGAAATAAAAACACTGACATAGGCCAGAAATGCCTCACACCCCTTTCGCACAAATTTCTTGGCCACAAGAGCAGAGATCACGTTAGACAAATAATCCTGACACTCGTCGATTATTACCACCTCCTCATTATCCTTAATCCTTAGAACGACCCCCTTAGTCACAAAATTTAGGTTGACTCGGTGCTTCACCAACCATTCCATACCCAAAATCAAATCAAATTCCCCAAATGGCAACTCCATCAAATTTGCCGAAAATTCAACCTCTTGCACCACTAGCGGAACATACCTATAGAGTTTACTAAACCGAATAGACTGCCCTAACGGACTTATCACAATAACCACGCTAGAAGTACTCTCAACCAATAACCCTTGATTTTCAGAAACAGAACATGCTATAAGGAATGAGTAGATCCTATGTCTATCAAAGCAACGTATTGTAATAGCCCGATTTTGGGCCCAATCGAAATAGTGAGTCCAAAACAACAAAACCCGAGAATAAGAAATTATTTTTAATATTATTTTATGTGTTCTCGTATAATTATATGAGTGTATGGAAATTTTGGTGAAGTAATTTTAGTGATTGATTGCTTAATTTTGAAAAAGGACAAAATCGCATAAAGGTCAAAAGTTCTATTTTGCTAACAAATTATGTTGAATAGTTAATTGACAAACATGTGGGGGTTTTAAAGAGTAAATAAGCCCTTTAAAATGAGTATAGTCAACCATAGGAGGCCATGGGGGACAAGAAATTGAAAAGTCAAAAAAAAATAGGTAGACTTTTGGTAATTTACTTGATAAATAAATAAAACAAAAAGGGGAAAGATTTCATCTTTCTTTTGCCCATCAAAAATTACAGCAAGAGAAAGGGTTTTGAAGCCCAAATTTTCAGCAACTTCCAATGTTTGCAAGTAACTGATCCTTGATAAGTTCTTTGTTGATTTTTGTGTTTTGGAACCCTTGAAGCTTAATCTAGCTAATGAGGGGACTAATTTGCATAATGGTTGAAAGTCTAGGGTTTTTCCATGAGAGGATTTATGATGTGTCTTGAGTTTTTATGGAAGAAAATGAATCTTGGTTGTTGATTAAGCAACTTTTGTGAAAGGGGTTTTCATGAAAACCCCTAAAAAGGGGCCATTTCGTAAAGTTGTAAAATCGATGGAAATTATGTGAAATAATTGAAATTGTGGTTTGACATAAAGTATATAAAAAAAAGAATTCAGGTAGGCCTAAAGTACAAGGAAATTTGATAAAAAATATTTTACGAGCCTAGCAGCAAAAGTGTCAATACGATAAAGTTTAGGGGCAAAAATGTAATTTTGCCATAATATGAATTGTGGATTAGATTGAATAGTATAATAATTTAATAAGTTAAATGTAAGATTTTAGATAAAGAAAAGATGAGGTTCCGACTCGAAACAGGAGAAAATCAAAGGAATTGACGACTTCATCTAATTGCTGTTTTCGTGACAAGGTAAGTTCGTATGTTAAACATAAATGTTCATTTGTTTAATTAACGAATAATTTGTGAATTTAATCATATTATTTATTGTATAATGAATATTTGATGTTCGAGACTAGCGAACGCAAAGTTAATACTTTCATTCGACACTAAAAGAATGCATTTGATAGAAAATATCATGAATGAGTCATGGTTGTAATGCCTTGATTTTCTGGATTTTTCAGGATTTTCGTGATTTTGGTGAAATCTTGAGATTTTGGTGTTTTGATTATTGAATTTGTGTTTAAGTGTGTTAGTAGGCCTTTAGAAGGCCCAAGTTTAAAATGAAACCCGGTAGAAATATCAAATTTTGGATTTAAGAGAAGAGGACTTTTGTAGGTGGGCCTTTAAGAAAAAGTTAGTAAAATAAGACACAGAGAGGACCTTGGTAAAGTGGCAATGTGGCACCACTTAAGTGCCTAAAAAAGTGGCGTGTGGACTGAGTTTAAGGGCCAGGGTTCAAGTCCCAAGGTAAGCAGTTGATACTTTTAATTTTGCCGATTTGGTCATATGGATAGGGGCATTCGGCTAGGGCTTTTGGGAGGTTGTGTCGTGGGCTTGTATAGCCATTAGGGTAAGTTCTAATTTCTTTTTACTGTCTTGTCAAATTAGGGTTAGCCACCTAGGGTTTTCATTTTTGTTCTATTTTCCTCTTAGTGTACCAAAAAGCCGAAAAGCAAGAAAAAGTTCTCCTTTGTGCCAAATTCTCCCTTCTCTTCTCCTCTCTTCTTCCATTCCTTTTCCTTCTTCTTTTCTTTTCAAGTCGAAACCACCTCTCGTCCTCACTTATCTTCCCTTTTCTTTGCTTCAAAAATGGAATCTGCCATTCTTTTCTTCTTAAACCCATCAACTACTAAAAGCTAAAATCCCGAAAGGCTACTTCTTGTGCCAATTTCTTCTAGCCGAACCCCTCTATTCTTCTTCATCTCTTTTAGTCAAATTTCACACTCTTTAAACCCTTAGTCTCAGTCGACAAACACCTTTCAAACCATAGTCTCAAATCATTTGTTCTTAATCTCTTCAAAAGCTAAAAACACCATAGTCACAGGGACTTGGTAGCCGAATCTTTAGATAGCTAGATCTATTTTTTGCTTGCGTTCAAGGTTAGATCTACGTCAAATCTAGATTAAAGAAGGGTTAGAAGCATTCTGGGGTAGTGGATATTTGGTAAGTACTCAAATCTTTTACGTCCATTCATTATTTGGGATTTAAGAAAAGCCGAAACCCCTTTGAATAGGGGTGGCTGTCGACTAAGGTTAAAGATTCATTGGTTATCATTCTTTTATAGTAGGGTGGACTAAGGGCTATCGATCTAGGAGCAGTGCAGCAAGGGTTTTGAAACGACTGGTAGATTTAGATCTTGTGAACTAGATCGACAAGGTAAGTGGCTAAGAACACCCTATCGTGGCCGATTGTGGTAAGGATTTTTAAGATTTGTTGGTAATGTTTTGTAATCTAAAGACTGTAGTGATGATTGTAGGTTACCGTGGGAGATCTCATTAGCAATCGTCGCAAAATAGGTGTGTATCGAACACCCTCTTGTAGTTCACATCGGCAAAAGCTAAAAAGCCGAAATGTCAAAATTCTGGTATTTCGTGGGCTTGTGAGCGTGTGAGCGCTCATAAGTCGGTAGGAAATCATTAGATCTGTAATCGCATGTGGTAAGATGGATGAGTGCATGATTTCATGCACTTCGTAAAGTTTAGGCCTCGATGGGCTGAGTGTGGGCCCAATGGGCTTACGGGCCCATATGGGTAAAATAGGCAATAAATGGGTATTGATAGACTGTAGGTCCAAAACTGATAAAACTGGTAAATCGATCGTAAAATTTTGACTAAATGGGCTTAAGTAGCTTATAGACACTGTAGGGCCCATTAGGGGTTTTAGGGCCCAGTAACTAAAGACTGCTAAAATGGGCTAAGTTAACTACTGGGATGGAAGTTAGACTATTAAGGACTAAAGTATGCGTACAACCCTAAAAACTGATAAAATTACTAAAATACCCCTTAAGGGTGAGAAATTACCATTATACCCTTAGGTGCAAAATGACCATTATACCCCTAGGGCTAAATTCGACTGAAATGCATGCTTTACTATTTCTATTCACTGTATGCCATGACATGATTACTGTTGCATGGGATTGGGATTATTTGATGGATGAAGTACTGATAAGAGGCTTTGCCTCAGTTTACTAAAAGGAAGTTTTGCCTCAGTTTACTAAAAAAGGGGCTTTGCCCTAGTTTACTGAAAGAGGCTTCGCCTCGTATTACTGTACTGGTGACTTGGCCACATTATCTAATTATGCAGCTATGCTGCCACTGTGGAGTGTAGCGATTGGGTGGGTTGAGTAGTTTACCCATATGGAGTGTCTGGTTGGTACGGGTGGAGTGTAGCGAATTGGTACGGGTGGAGTGTAGCGAATGGGTGGGTTGAGTAGTCTCCCGACATGTGATGGGCTTTGCATACATGCATTATTACTGATCTGTTACTGTAATGGGCCTATGGGCCGTATTGTTATCTGAAAAGGGCCAAGGCCTATTTGTACTGTTACTGAATGGAGCTAAGGCCCAGTTATCTGAATACTGAATAGGGCTTCGGCCCAGTTATTACTGAGACTGGATAGGGTTTGGGCCTAGTGGGCTTGAGCTGATATGGACTCTGGATGGGCTTTCTTTACACATTGAGTTTCCAAACTCACCCCTCTTTTCCATCCATGCAGGTGAGCCCTAGACTGGTGGACTTGGAGCTGGGAGGGATTCAGAGTGGCCACATCGACTGCAATTAATTAAGTTCTATTTTATTTTTATTTTATTTCTATTTATTTTTAAATTATTTTGATTATGGTTTTGGGTTTAATAAGGCCACTTTAATTATTTTGGTTTTTCAACTATTATTTATACTCTACTTTTAATGCTATGAGCAAAGCTGCGCGAGTTTTCTTAAACTTTATTCAAATATTTTCAAAGTCAATCACACGTTTCAAATGATTAACTAAGTTAAGTTTTAACATGATTCTCTTAATAACTAAAATGAATAGGACGTTCACCAATTAACCGAGAGTTTCTCTTCAAACTTTAATATCAGTTTTGCAAAGCTCACCCTAATATTAGTAACTAGGTAACATGGTTAGTTGTAGGTGATGTGACACACCAGACTTGGCCGTAACAGCTGGACCGGGTTTGGGGTGTTACAATGGTAAAGTGTGACTAAGTGAAATTGTGTAAGACCATAGTTAAGCTATGGCATCGAGATATGGTTCTATGTGAGATTGTGGAATAAACAGCTATGGTCACATGTGTAGTACTAAGTGCAGGCTACTATGTGCACTGGATAGCATTGATCATAAAGGTGGGCTGTGTGCGAAACCATTGTGAATTGTTGAAATTAGTGGGCTATGTGCGAAAGCACCGAGTTATTGTTAATATTGTTGAGCAAAGTGTGAACCACCTTCTTAAGTATTAAATTCAATGGACTAAGTGCAAACCATCATGAAATAATGATATTGGTGGGCTATGTACAAAACTACTTTACAATTTCTAATATGAGTGGCTCTGTGCGGACTATCGAGCATGCTTTATTATGCTAAATTGTATATTGAGGATATGACTAAGTGAAATTATAGTGTGGTTATGATGATTAAGTATTGGGATTGATTATGAGAATATATGGGCTTTGTTAAGTATCTGTAATGGTCCCAAGTTGTTTTCAAATCATGTTTTAGGCCTCGTAGGCCGATATGGAGGTCTGTAGGATAGAGTTTTTTTAAATTTTTAAATTGGGACACATTTCAATGAGTGTAACGTTAAAGAGTAGCATGTGATTTAGTAAGGTAATGCCTCGTACCCTATTCTGGTGTCATATACGGGTAAGGGGTGTTATATTTAGTGGTATTAGAGCTATGGTTTAGTCGATTCTCAGTCTACCGTAGCATGTGTGAGAGAGTCTCGTTATACATGACATATGTGAACCGTTATAGTGTGATATCTCCCAGCTCTAACAAAATTGTTTTGTTGAGACAGAGGTGCTTTCCAACCAAGCCAATTTTTTTTTTGAAAATGCTGAAATTGACATAAGGTAATTGAATATGTGTTGGTGGTAAGTTGAAATGCAGTAAGGAACAAATAAGAGTTCATGATATGCATATGTTGATGTATGAAATGAAATGATTATAAATTTGAGAATTTTGGGTACAATGTCATTGTCCCAGCTAAATGCCGTATTTTGACAAATTATAGTGATTCTATGCAATAAATAAAATGTACTAAATGTTGTGAAGTTATGAAAAAGAGATTAAATGAGTAAACTGAGTAGAACGCTGGAAACAGGTACTTTTGTTTAGAGATATGTGATGAATTGATGACAAAGACCATGGGTTGACCATGGCAACATGTGAAAAATGCGACTGTGTGATTTCCGTATAAGACCATAGCTGGGCTATGGCTTCGATGTGTTGTCTGCATATGTGAGAGGTCATAATTGAACTATGACATCGTACAAAATGGAGTACTCAATTTCGTAAGACGTTCTCAAAATTTGATTAAGTGTGATAAGTGAAAGTGTATGAGGATTTAAAGGATAAATTTGTAGTGAACATGAAATTGAACTCGAATGAATGATTTTATTAAAGGAATATTGTATATGACAGGATGTGATAGTGAAATGTATGTTTGTGAATTGATACTAAAAGATCAATAATTAATGTAAGAAATTAATATGGAAAAGTGAAATGAAGTGCAAGATTATGTTATGACAAACACTTATTTTCCCTTAGTATTCACATGATGTTATGTGCCTAACTTGGTTGATTAGGTGAATGCAAAAAAAAAAAAACTCAAAATATACAGATGTATGAATAAAGTGCTTGATTGATCGGTTAATTTTGTCATTGCTACATCTAAGGTATGTTTGGATATAATGCATAACGTTTTAAATAGAATTGATATGAGGTGAAAACAACTATGGATTGAGTGTATGAGGCACTGAGTGTGTGAAAGAGGGAAATAGTGTAACACCCTAATTTTTAGGGTTTTAATTTTTGCTTGAATTTAGTTTGCATGGCTTGATGTGTTGTATTAATGTGTTGGGTGTATTTAATGGACCTTTAGAAGGCCTAGGTTTAAGTCGAAAGCCTGATAGAATTTTAAATTTTAGCCGTAGGTGAGAATGGACTTTGGTAGAGTGGGCTTTTAAATTATTGTTTGGGTTTTATGGCACAAGTAAGCCTGTGGTAAAGTGGCAAGGTAGCGCCACTTATAGCTCAGGGAGGTGCCGTGTGGTTGCATGTGAGGAAGCTAAGGTTGAAATCCATTTGTGAGCAATAGATATTCATTTTATTTTGCTACATGTGCATGGTAAGAGGTGGACTCCAAGTTAAACTCTGAAGGGAGGTGTTTGAGTTGCTCATAGGATTGGATCAAAGAGTGATAAGGGGAGATTTTGAAGGAGGAAATTTAGGGATTAGAGTGTGAGGCTAGAATTGGCCAAATGGGGGACTTATGGGGTTGCATTTTTAGCAACAAGGTTTAAGAAAAAGTGTCGAATTCTTTTTGGCTCTTTTTGGGATTTTGTTTGTGTCGATTTCTTTCTGGCATTCTTTCGAGATTTGTATTTTGGCTATTCTTGAGTGCCGAATAGGTTGGGTTGAGGTGTGTCGTTCATACCTTTCTTTCTTTTCTCTCCTCTTTTCTTTCTCCAAAAGCCTAAAGTCCCTAATCTCTCAATATTCCCTTGGCTGACTGACACAAGAGCCAAACCTATCTTCTTCTTCTTCTTCTTCTTCTTCTTCTTCCACATGTTTGGTATTGATCTCCCTGAAACCTCTTCTGGCCGATTACCCCAAAAGTTGAAATCTCGAAATACTTAGCCTCTCTGTGTCGATTTCTTCTTTGGTCGAACCCTCCTCATCTCTACTCTAAAAAGCCGAAACCTTCAAGCCTCCCATCTCTCTATCACCATCTCCTCCCTTTTCATAGTTTCTTCTTCTCGTTCCACCTTTTCTTTCAAAACTGAAACCTCAAACTCTCTTTAAGGTGTTCTTCTCAAAAACTGAATCCCATCCTCTTTTCTCTGTTATTCTTCCAACCCTTTTCAGCTAATTCATCTTCTTCTCTTGTGTTTTGACTAGATCTACAATAGATCTAGGTTTAGGCTAGTGATTGGTGGTTCTCTCTTCTGCCAAGTCAAACAAGCGAACTCTTAGGTAAGTGATCTCTTTCCTTATTCTTTTCTTTCAAGTGGGTGTAAAAAGCTGAAACCCACTAACCTTCTTGGACAATTAGGATTTGATCCTGTCATTGGAGACCAACTAACGTTTGTTATGTGTTTTGGCCGTGGTAGAGGATGATCTTAAGGGAAGCAGTTGGTGTCTAGGGTTATCATAGCAATTTAGATCTATTTGTTAGATCTCGTCTAAGGTAAGTGCTTAGTAAATTATTTGATTATGGCCAAATACTTTACGGGTAAGGTGATGGTGGTTTCTAGTGGATTATAGATTAACGTAGTGATTAAAACTGTTGTAGGTTGATCATTCGAGGGATCTTGACATAGTTCACAAACTGGTGTGTAACAACACCCTCTAGTAGCTTAGATTGACAAAAGCTGAAAAGCCTAAATGCCGAAATGCCATCATTTCGAGGTCTTGCGAGCGTGCAAATGCTCGTGGGTCAGTACAAAATCATGAATCTGGAATATTAGACAGCAAAGGCTGTTATGCGCGTTTTTGTGCACTTAGGCTGTTCGGTCCACGATGGGATGAAATTGGGCCCAATGGGCTTACAGGCCCATATGGGTAAAAGTATGCAGTAAGTAATTTTTGGTAAACTAAATATTAAATCTGCAATAATATGCGTAAAATTAGACTGAATGAGCCACTACAGCAAGTGGGCTCCTTTGTGCCCATTAGGGGTTTTTCGGCTCGATTACATTATATGTATGTGTGGACTATCTGAGTCGCTCGGAGCAATGTTAGACCTACTAGAAGGTCATATTAGGCATGAAACCTAGAAATGTGCTAAATGACCAAAATACCCCTGAAGGGTAGAAATTTTCATTTTACCCTTGATGCTAAATGACTGTTTTATCCCTAAAAGTAGTTGACTGATTTGCATATATCTATATCTGATAATCTGTATGCTCATGTCATGTAGTTCTCTAGGTTGCATGGGGTTGGGTTATGGATATGGAGGAAGTGCTATAAAGTGGTATTGTCGCGTAATCTACTTAGAGTCTTCGCCTTGTATTTCTGTTCTGGTGGCTCTGCCACGATTTCTGTATTAGCAGCTCTGTTACGTCTGTGGTGCGTAGGGCTGGGTGGGTTGAGCTATTTCCCACATGGTGTGTTGGGCTAGTACGGGTGGTGTGTTGGGCTGGGCTGGGATTGGGCTTTGCATACATACATACATACATACATAAATATACTCTGATCTATATCTGTAATGGGCCTGAGGCCCCTTCTGTTTCTAAAAAGGGCCAAGGCCCAGTTTGATCTGTACCTGAATAGGGCTTCGGCCTAGATTGAGCTGTTGACTGATCTCTGATTCTGGTTGGGTTTGTTTACGCACTGAGTTTTCATAAACTCACCATATTATTTCCATCCATGCAGGTAATACCCAACCATAGAGGACTTGCAGCTATGAGAGATTCGGGGTGGCCACGTGATTCAGGCTTCCAGTTTTTAATGGTTTCTTAAATTTAATTTATTTATAGTTCATTTTTAAATTTTAGATTTAAGTTGTAGTAAGGCCGCTCGGGTATTTTGTTTTGGATTTTCTTTATTACTTGTTTTACAACGGTAGACTAGGCTATGCGGGCTTTTCCAAACTTAATTAAACGTTTTCAAAACATGCATTACGTAATGGTTGGATAACTCATCAATGATAACACATCATTGAGATCTTTTAAAAGTGAATTTTACTTGGTAATAGATAAGATTTTTAAAACTGATAATGTTTCTTAATTACAAGCTATTAAACATGGTTTTATTACGAACAACATAACGTTTTGTTAAAACAAGATCATAGATAAATCAATCATTCATGTGACACACCAGATCTGGCCATAATGTCTGGGCCGAGTTTGGGGTATTACATTTAGTGGTATCAGAGCCCGGTTACAACAACTCGGTTGTGGAACAAGTTCAAACATTTTCTTAAAATTTAAGTCCTAATATGTTTTGAATTCGGTTTTGGAAAACTTCCTTAAGGAAATTCTTTTAAAATTTATTTCCTTTCCAAAATATTATTATTGTAATTTTTCCCAAAAAGTTTAGGGTTTTTGAGAAGTTTTCAACAAAATTTATTTAAAACATTCACCAGTGATAAAAGTTAGGTTTTTTTGAATTTGGTTTCTAAAGAGTGGCACACCGAGTCTCTGGCACCAAGTCCATAAGTATCTTCTGCCTTACTATACTTAATTGTGATACTGTAATACTTAAACATTACTGCAGATAGTACTAAGACCCTACTGATATTCTGTAGTTAGGGTAACACTAAGACTGTAGAAGACTGAGACAGTAGGAAAAACTGAAAACTCTAGAAGACTGAAACTATAGCTAGGCTACGATTCTGCAAAAACAAGGCTCTGAAATACAATCTCTCATAAAACATCTATAATAAAGACTGGAATATTAAACTAATTCATAAAATTCGTAAATTAGATAATACGATATGAGTACGAGGGCAGTACGTGGAAGAGGTCGTGGACGTGGCCGAAGAAGTACTCAGGCTAGATCTTCATCTTCAGGACATATACCAGCCAGGGAGGCACGAGCGCCACCGGTAACTGAGACGAGGTCTTATGATCGAGCTGCTGGGGATGATGTTTTATCCCAAGCGATGCTCCGTGTTTTGGAAAGGGTTGTTGGAATGAGTACTGGAACGGTGAATTGGGGGTCAATTTCTGAATGACTTCGAGCTAATGGAGCGAAGATTTTCAGAGGCGTATCTGGTGTAGCCCTCAAATGTGGCCGAATATTGGTTGGAGGCAACGGAGCGGATAATAGTTGAACTGGACTGCTTGGTGGAGCAGAAGCTGAAAGGAGCAGTATCTTTGTTGCGTGACGAGGCCTACCAGTTGTGGATCACTGTGAGAGATGGTACACCAGCTGAGAGAGTGACTTGGGAGTTGTTTAATATGGCTTTCAAAGGGAAGTACTTTGAGGTGAGCTACGTGGACGCCCGAAGGAAGGAATTCTTGAATCTGACTTAGGGTAGTAGGACTGTCACGGAATATGAAGCTAAATTTTTAAGGTTAAGCCGGTATGCTAGTGGTATAGTCGCTACGAAATATGAACGCAGTGTGCGATTCGAGGATGGCCTCAAAGATGAGCTAAGAGTACTGATTGCTCCACAGAGGGAGCGTGATTTTGCCGCTTTGGTGGAAAAAGCCAAGATTGCTGAGGAGGTAAAGCGTTCGGAGCGCCAGAATCGTGGAAAAGATAGAAACTAATTTAGGAGGGATTCAGGGCCCTCAGGTGCTGCGGGTAGGACTATTAAAAGAGCTAGAGTGGATGAGCAAGTTCGAGCAGTTCCGATGAATGCGTTTAGACTGCAAGCTTGTAGGGACCGTGGAAAGGTACATCTGGGCGAATGTTGGAAACATTCTGGAGCATGTTTCTTATGTGGGGCCAAAGATCATCGAGTTAAAGATTGCCCTCAGAGGCCGGAGCAGATGCAAGCTGCTGAATCGAAGGTTGCTTAGCCAGTGAGAGGTGGTCAACAACCACCGAGAGGATATGGACAGGCTAGGGGCGACAATGGAAATGGAGGTGGAGGTGGAGCACTGGGCAAAGGTGCTGGCAATGCTGAGGCACGACAGCCGGCGTTGGTTTATGCTGCTCGTCGCCGAGAGGAGGGTGATGCACCTGACATCATAATCAGTACGTTTTTAATTTATAGCATGCCATACACTGCCCTGATTGATATTGGATCTACCAATTCGTATGTTGCTTCTGATGTGTCTGGGACGTTGGGTGTGCAATCTGAGAAAATTGTGAGTGGGGTATCTGTGATAAGTCCACTAGGTCACTGGTTAGGGTAGACAAACTTTTTAGGGAGGTACTTTTAGGGATACAAGGTAGAATTTTCTCTGTGGACTTGATGGAGTTACCATTTGGAGAGTTTGATCTTATTTTGGGTATGGATTGGCTTGTAAAGCATTGAGCGACTTTGGATTGCGCTGCCAAGAAGATGGTGTTAAAGACTATGGAGGATGATGAGGTAATTGTGATAGGAGAGCGAAGAGATTAATTGTCCAATGTTATTTTGGCTTTAAGAGCTAAAAAACTTATTCACAAAGACTTTGAGGCATTTTTGGCGTATATGAGTAAGTCAGATTCTAAGGGTTTGACCGTAGGGGAAGTTAAAACCGCCAAGGAGTTTCAGGATGTTTTTCTGGATGAGCTTCCTGGGTTACCTCTGAACCTCAAAGTCGAATTTGGAATCGACTTGTTGCCTGGAATGGCTCTGGTGTCCATCGCTCCTTATAGGATGGGATCAAAGGAATTGGTAGAGTTGAAAGGGCAAATCCAAGAGCTTCTGGTCTTGTTCGTTAAGAAAAAGGATAGGACGATGCACGTGTGCATTGGTTATCGTCAGTTGAACAAACTGACTATTAAGAACAAGTACCCTCTACTAAGGATCTACGACCTATTTGACCAACTAAGAGGAGCTTCGGTATTTTACAAGATCGATCTTCGATCTGAATATCATTAACTAAGGGTCAAAGAGGTGGATATTCATAAGACAGCGTTCAGGACTCGGTATGGTCATTGCGAGTTCCTAATAATACCGTTTGGGTTTATGAATGCACCAACGGCCTTCATGGATCTGATGAACTAGGTATTTCAACCCTATTTAGACCAATTTATGGTCGTCTTTATAGATGATATTCTGGTGTATTTGAAAACTAAGGAGAATCATGATGAGCATGTCCAAATTGTTCTACAAGTGTTGAGGGAGAAGCAGCTGTATGCAAAATTCAGCAAGTGCAAATTTTGGTTGCGAGAAGTGACATTCTTGGGTTATGTTGTTTCTGCTAAAGGGATTAGGGTGGATCCTTGAAAAATTGAGGCGTTTCTGGAGTGGAAGCCGCCGAGATCTGTGTCGAAAATTTAGAGTTTTTTGGGTTTGGCGGGGTTTTATAGAGGATTTGTAGAAGGGTTTTCCTTGATTGCGGCACTGTTGACGAAACTTTTGAGGAAAGGAGTACCATTTGTCTAGACTGAAAAACAACAAGAGAGTTTCAAGAAGTTGAAGAATGTTTTAGCTGAGGCGCCTGTGTTAATTCAGTCAGAGTCTGGTAAGGATTTTACTGTGTATAGCGATGCGTCGCACGTTAGTTTGGGTTGTGTGTTGATGCAAGAGGGAAAAGTGGTTGCATATGCATCGCAACAGCTTAAGCCTCATGAGGTGAATTACCTTATGCATGATCTAGAATTGGTGGTGGTAATCTTTGCGCTAAAGATCTAGAGGCACTACTTGTATGGAGAAAAGTGTATCATATACACAGATCATAAGAGCCTTAAGTATCTTTTAACTCAAAAGGAGTTGAACCTTAGGCCACGAAGATGGATAGCTTAAGGATTACGACTGTTCTATTGAGTATCACCTAGGGAAAGCTAATGTGGTGGCTGATGCACTGAGTCGGAGAGTTGTATCGGATCTGAGAGCAATGTTCGCTCGTCTTAGTCTGTATGATGATGGTAGCTTGTTAGCTGAATTACAAGAAAGACTGACTTGGATGAAGTAAATTAAGGAGAAGTAATTAATGGATGAGTCATTGGTTCCTCGGTTTCAACAGGTTGAAGAGGGTGGAACATTTGATTTTGGTTTGAATAGTGAAGGGATTTTGTGCTTCCGTGGGAGAGTTTGTGTTCCAAAAGACTCTGGTTTGAGGCAGTATATATTGCAAGAGGCTCATGGTGGTCTTTATGCCATGCATCCTGGAGGGAATAAGTTGTATCAGGATTATAGGAATTGTACTGGTGGCATAGACTTAAGCGGGAGGTAACAGAGTTTGTGGGTAAGTGTCTGACATGCTAGCAGGTGAAAGCTGAGCTTCAACTGCCTTCTGGACTTCTGCAACCGGTAAAGATTCCACTTTGGAAGTGGGAAAGGGTAACCATGGACTTTGTGAGTGGGCTACCCTTGACACCTACCAAGAAAGACTCGGTTTGGGTGATTATGGATAGGCTGACCAAATCTGCCATACCCGTCTGAACCGACTATTCACTTCAGAAATTGGCAAATTTGTATGTAGCGGAGATAGTGCGACTTCATGGAGTGCCAATTTCGATCATTTCTGATTGGGACCTTAGGTTTACATCTCGATTCTGGCAAAAGTTGCATGAGGCGTTGGGTACACGACTACACTTCAGCACTGCTTTTCACCCTTAGATAGATGGATAGTCAGAAAGGGTGATTCAGGTTCTGGAAGACATGTTGAGAAGGTGTATTATTTATTTCTGGGGTAGCTGGGAAGACTACTTGCGGTTAGCGGAGTTTGCATATAACAATAGTTACCAGGCGAGTATTCGAATGGCACCATATGAGGCATTGTATGGGTGTAGGTGTCGTATGCCTACTTGTTGGATGGAATTGGGAGAACATCAGGTTCTTGGGCCAGAGTTAGTAGCAAGTAAAGAAAATAACATCAAGCTGATCAAGGATCGGTTAAAGGAGGCATCTGATAGGCGAAACTCTTATGCCGACTTGAAGCATAAGGAAATTGAGTACTCTGTGGGAGATTTGGTTTTCTTGAAGGTCTTGCCTTGGAATAAAATTTTAAGATTTGGAAAAAAGGCCAAGTTGAGTCTGCGGTTATTAAGCCCTATCGAGTTCTTAAACTGGTGGGTCCGGTAGGATATCAGCTGGAATTACCTCTAGAGTTAGACCGGATTCACGACGTCTTTCATGTCTCCATGTTGAGACGATATCAGTCTGATCCTTTCCACATTGTACCAGTTGAGGAAATTAAAGTTAAATCTGATCTGTCATTCGAGGAACAACCTGTACAAATTCTAGACCGTGATGTCAAAATGTTAATAAGGAAATCCGTTCCTTTAGTAAAAGTTCTTTGGCATAATCATGGCAGAGAATAAGCTACGTGGGAGTTAGAGGAGGCGATACGTCAACAATACCCTCACTTGTTTGGACCAGGTAAAATTTTGAGGCCGAACTTTCTTTAAGGGGTAGAGTTGCAACGCCCTAATTTTTAGGGTTTTCAATTTTTGTGTGAATTTAGCTTGCATGGCTTGATGTGTTGTATTAATGTGTTGGGTGTATTTAGTGGACCTCTAGAAGGCCTAGGTTTAAGTCGAAAGACTGGAAGAATTTTAAATTTTAGCCATAAGTGAGAATGGACTTTGGTAGAGTGGGCTTTTAAATTATTATTTGGGTTTTATGGCACAAGTAAGCCTATGGTAAAGTGGCAAGGTAGCGCCATTTAAAGCTCAAGGAGGTGCCATGTGGTTGCATGTGAGGAAGCTAATGTTGGAATCCCTTTGTGAGCAAGGGATATTCATTTTATTTTGCTACATGTGCATGGTAAGAGGTAGACTCCAAGTTCAACTCTGAAGGGAGGTGTTTGAGTTGCTCATGGGATTGGATCAAGGAGTGATAAGAGGACATTTTCAAGGAGGAAATTTAGGGATTGGAGTGTGAGGCTAGAGTTGGCCGAATGGGGGACTTGTAGGGGTTGCATTTTCGGTAACAAAGTTTAAGAGAAAGTGTCGAATTCTTTTTGGCTCTGTTCAGGATTTCGTTTGTGCCAATTTCTTTTTGGCATTCTTTCGGGATTTGCATTTTGGCTATTCTTAAGTGCCGAATAGGTAGGGTTGAGGTATGTCGTTCGTACCTTTCTTTCTTTTCTCTCCTCTTTTCTTTCTCCAAAAGCCTAAAGTCCCTAAACTCTCAATCTTCCCTTGGCCGACTGGTACAAGAGCCGAACCTATCTTCTTCTTCTTCTTCTTTTCCCACTTGTTTTGTATTGATCTTCCTGAAACCTCTTCTGGCCGATTACTCCAAAAGCCGAAATCTCAAAATACTTAGCCTCTTTGTGCCAATTTCTTCTTTGGCTGAACCCTCCTCATCTCTACTCTAAAAAGCTGAAACCTTCAAGCCTCCCATCTCTCTATCGCCATCTCCTCCCTTTTCATAATTTCTTCTTCTCCTTCCACCTTTTCTTTCAAAACCAAAACCTCAAACTCTCTTTAAGGTGCTCTTCTCAAAAACTGAATCCCATCCTCTTTTCTCTGTTATTCTTCCAACCATTTTCAACCAATTTATCTTCTTCTCTTGTGCTTTGACTAGATCTACAATAGATCTGGGCTTAGGCTAGTGATTAGTGGTTCTCTCTTCTATCAAGACAAACAAGCGAACTCTTGGGTAAGTGATCTCTTTCCTTATTCTTTTCTTTCAAGTGGGTGTTAAAAGCCGAAACCCACTAACCTTTTTGGACAATCAATATTTGATCCTGTCATTAGAGACCAACTAACATTTGTTATATGTTTGGGCTGTGGTACAGGACGATCTTACATGAAGAGGTTGGTGTCTAGGGTTATCATAGCAATCTAGATCTATTTGTTAGATCTCGGCTAAGGTAAATGGTTAGTAACTTATTTGTTATGGTTGAATACTTCAGGGGTAAGGTAATGGTGGTTTCTAGTGGATTATAGATTGACGTAGTGATTAAAACTGCTATAGGTTGATCATTCGAGGGATCTCGACGTAGTTCGCAAACAGGTGTGTAACGACACCCTCCAGTAACTTAGATCAGCAAAAGCCGAAAATCCGAAATGCCAAAATGCTGGCATTTCAAGGACTTACGAGCGTGCGAACGCTTGTGGGTCAGTACAAAATCATGAATCTGGAATATTGGACAGTAAGGGCTGCTGTGCACGTTTTCGTCCACTTAGGATGTTTTGGGCCACAATGGGCCGAAATTAGGCCCAATGGGCCTACGGGCCCATATGAGTAAAAGGATACGGTAAGTAATTTCCAGTAAATTGAATATTAAATTTGCGATAATATGCGTAAAATTAGACTAAGTGTGCCACTATAGCAAGTGGGCTCCCTCGAGCCCATTAGGGGTTTTTGGGCCTGATTACACTATATGTATGTGTGGACTATCTGAGTCACTTGGAGCGATGTTAGACCTACTAGAAGGTCGTATTAGGCATGAAACCTAGAAACGTAGCTAAATGACCAAAATACCCTTGAAGGGTAAAAATTACCATTTTACCCCTAGATGCTAAATGACTGTTTGACCCCTAAAAGTAGTTGACTGATTTGCATATATCTCTATCCGATAATCTGTATGCTCATGTCATGTAGTTCTCTAGGCTGCATGGGGTTGGGTTATGGATATGGAGGAAGTGCTATAAAGTGGCATTGCCACATAATCTGTTTAGAGGATCCGCCTCGTATTTCTGTTCTGGTGGCTCTGCCACGATTTCTGTATTAGCAGCTCTACTGCGTCTTTAGTGTGTAGGGCTGGGTGGGTTGAGCTATTCGCCACATGGTGTGTTGGGCTGGTACAGGTGGTGTGTTGGGCTGGAATGGGATTGGGCTTTGCATACATACATACATACATACATACATAAATATACTCTGATCTTATCTGTAATGGGCCCAAGGACCACTCTGTTTCATTTTGATCTATATATGAATAGGGCTTCGGCCTAGATTGAGCTGTTGACCGATCTTTGATTCTGGTTCGGTTGGTTTACACACTGAGTTTTCATAAACTCACCCTATTATTTCCATCCATGCAGGTACTCCCCAACCATAGAGGACTTGCAGCTGTGAGAGATTCGGGGTGGCCACATGATTCAGGCTTCCGATTTTTAATGGTTTCTTAAATTTAATTTATTTATAGTTCATTTTTAAATTTCAGATTTAAGATGTAACAAGGCCACTCGGGTATTTTGTTTTGGATTTTCTTTATTACTTGTTTTACAATGGTAGACTAGTCTATGAGGGCTTTTCCAAACTTAATCAAACGTTTTCAAAACATGCATTATGTAATGGTTGGATAACTCATCAACGATAACACATCATTGAGATCTTTTAAAAGTGAATTTTACTTGGTAATAGATACGGTTTTTAAAACTGATAATGTTTCTTAATTACAAGCTATTAAACATGGTTTTACTACGAACAACATAACGTTTTGTTAAAACAAGATCATATTTAAATCAATCATTTATGTGACACCCAGATCTGGCCATAATGTCTAGGCCGGGTTTGGGGTGTTACAAATAGCTATGGCTATCGAAAGTGGCATAAGTGTGCGATACTGAGCCAAATTCAGTTTAATGTAAAAGCAATAAGTGTGTGATGATATTGTTTATGATATAGATGCAAGATTGTGAGAATAATTATCACGGTCAAATGAGTAGAAATAATATGCTTGTATGAGAGCTAAAAGAAATGCTATGAAAGTGAGTAATGGTTATGGATGAGATGATGTGAATCTAATGACGATAGAATTCATGTGATGATGACATTCTGTTTCTATTGGTTATTGTCTGACTAGTATACGGGGGATTATATAGGCTTGGTCACAATCGATTACAGTACAGAAGAAAAATGTTATATTTTTGGATTTTCTCTTATATATTTAATTATTCATACAGTTAAGATGTCTACCTTATTATTGCGCTATGGTTTCAATCCATATGATGGTTGTGGCTTCAGTGTGGCTCAAAGCTTCATTGATTAATAATTGAAAAGTCATAATTTGACAGTCAAGATCAATTAGATGTCTAGTTTGATTAGATTATTTACTTGAAAGATTATTCGAGTTATTTGCAGTTGTGCTGAATAGTAAGCAATATTAATTAATTGATAAGTAATATAACCTTTTGATGACCACAAAAGTTTAAAACATTTGATGTTTCTAAGAGACCTGAATTTGGGACAGCAAAGATGGCTTGAACTGTCGAAAGCTTTTGAGTCAGTGATTGATTATTATCCAGAGAAAACGATTACAGTTATGGATGTTCTGGACAGGAAATCTATGTGTGCTTTGCGAGCGATGATTATACAATTGATTTTATCAGATGATGGATGGTCGTTAGCTGAGTTAGAAGTAAATTGATGTGTATTCATCGAATTTGTGAAGCACAGAAATGCGTTAGTGAATTACAAGTTATAAAGGGGGTCAAAGTAAATTGACTCCTGATTAAGAATTTCAAATTGGAACTGATGATTATTCATTGTTTCGGGACGGAGTTCGTGTATTGTGAAATCCTGAGATTATTGAACAATTAATTGTTCATTCGGGGAGTACTAAGATGTATGATAATTCGAGACGATTGTTTAAGTGAATGAGAAAAATAATTACCATAAATTAAGTGGTGTGTAATAAAAATCTTTTAGATGCGCGTAAAGATCTTGTATGGAGTGTGTATGGTTGCAATTACCAAACTAGGTTGACAATTGATCGAGCTTTGTGAGCAAAGATCCACGGGACTGATTTCATTAGAGAATTTGAGCAGAAAGTGAAAGTAATTCATAACAGATAGAAGCAGTTTCAAATTGACAAAAAATATATACAAACTTGATACGTAAAATCGTTGAATTTTAGATAGTGAACTGAATGTTTGTGAAAGCATAGCTGCGGAAATAGAAATTCTCAATTTAGTTATAAAGAGAAGTTGGATTTTAGTTTGATTTCATGAAAAGTGAATCCGAGGTTGTGTGAGAAATTTATACGGCAATAAGGAAAACAAATCTCGAATCAATATTCCAGTAAAAATTTCGGGGGCGAAAATCCCTAAAGGGGAGAATTGTAACAACCCAGTTTTGGGCCTAATCGAAACAGCGATTCCAAAACCAAAAAACTGAGATCAAGAAATTATTTTTAATATTATTTTATGTTTTTTAGCATAATTATATGAGTGTATGGAAATTTTGGTGAAGTAATTTTAGCGATTGCATGCTTAATTTTGAAAATGGACAAAATCGCGTAAAGGTCAAAAGTTCTATTTTGCTAGCAAATTATGTTCAATAGTTACTTGAATAATATTTAGGGGTTTTAAAGAGAAAATAAGCCCTTTAAAACGAGTATAGCCGGCCATAGGAGGCCATGGGGGATAAGAAATTGAAAAGTCAAAAATAGTAGGTAGACTTTTGGTAATTTAATTGATAAATAAATAAAACAAAAAGGAGAAAGCTTTCATCTTTCTTATCCCCTTCAAAAATTACAGCAAGAGAAAGGGTTTTGAAGCTCAAATTTTTAGCAACTTCCAATGTTTGCAAGTAAGTGATCCTTGATGATTTCTTTGTTAATTTTTGTATTTTTTGGAACCCTTGAAGCTTAATCTAGCTAATGAGGGGTCTAATTTGCATAATGATTGAAAGTCTAGGGTTTTTCCATGAGAGAATTTATGATGTTTGGTGAGTTTTTATAGAAGAAAATGTAACACCCCTAACCCGCAACCGTCGCCGGAGGGGTTACGAGGTATTACCGAAGAAAAACCTAGAAGTCATACAATCACATAATTCCATAAATCATATTCATAAAATAAATATTTTAATTATTTATCACACTATATGCACGAATTATAATTCCCAAGTTCAGACGAGTTCAAATCATCATAAGTTTTTTTAAACTTCGTAATTATACATGTGTTAATTAACCAAATAAAACATTTCACATAACATTTTATTCAAATCATGGGCAACATTAAAATTTGCTATTATAATAATAAAACATACTTGGCAACTTATTTAAAGACCAAACATGCCTATTTGCTAATTACAAAGCTATGCGCATTTGACCATTTTAGTAATAATTTTTTTTTAAATATATACCAACCACTAATATATTCAATTCCTATATCATCCATCATTATTGGAGTACAACTGCATAATTAAAACACCTATTTTACTTTAATAATAATTCAATTCTATAATAGCATATTAATGCATCCAAATGTCATAATAGCTTGCTACAACTCAATCAATTCATATATCAACAATGACATATGCATATATTTAAAAGTACATTTGTTCTATTAATAAACTCCTTATAGACGAGCATATATAAATAATATCTAACATTTTATTACTAAATCCTGCTACCAAACATATATCTTATTTCAACAAATATTAATTCAATACTTTGTTACGGTTTTCTTATGGTTTTACTATTTAAACCAAAACATCACTTAAATTATACTTCAATACACCAACCAACATCTCTCACTAAGCAATCATTTAAAAATTCAAATATAAGATAACTTGCATAAATCATGAAACACACCAACATACACACTTAACTCATTCAACCTAATTTAAATCAATATTCAACATCAAATTTTAACCAAAACATATCAAATATGCAGCACACATACATTTATACATAAACCAAAATATTAACTCAAAACCATCATTCCTTCAAAATATATAACCGAAACTAACTTTATAAACAGCCATTTTCGCATGGCTTATGTTTATATACAACTTAAGTCCAACCAAAACGATACTAGACTATACATGCCATATGTTCAGTTAAAAAGTCAAAAGTACCACATATATCTATAGGAGATAGTGCGCATGATTTCCCAAATGATCCCTCAGCGCGTAACGATCTTCCAGAATCTATAATTCAAGACAAATAAACACACATCGGGTAAGCTATACTAGCTTAGTAAGTTATAAGCATCAAAATCCCTAGTTTAATTCAATAATCTAATGCCGTTTAACCAAATCATGCTAATAGATTATTTGATCAAAACTTACCACAAAAAGGCAATATGTTTTTCATATGAACAATCTCAACTAATTCCAATATGCTTCTGCTCAACCACAAAATATAACATTACCTCCAAACACAAAACCGAATGCAATTTGACAGTCCCTCATCTTATCACATTAATAGAATTAAACTCAAAGCCATTTAAAACCAATCCAATATTCCATACTCACAATTCGACCAATTGTCCCTTAGTATTTCTTATAACATATACATATATCAACGTATCATTTCAATGGTTCAATTCTTATATTTATCATGCGATCATTTTTTTTTTTGTTTACTACTAATCATCACACGAAATTTATGATCCACAATGTACTACACATAGGTTCAATAATCACTTGCACAAATTTTGAACTCACAAAACACAGTTGCTCTAAATAAAATTTGAAACTTCAATTCATTTCACTATCCCTGATTATACAAATAAATCACGCACTTAGTGCTATTTGTTATTTGAAGGTATATATATATATCAAGTTCGCACACTTAGTGCTCGATATTTAGACTCGCACACTAAGTGCCCAACACCCAAATTCGCACACTTAATGCCATTTTCACGTCCGTAAATGTTTATACTCGCACACTTAGTGCTTAACATCAATATTCGATACACTTCAATTCAATTTAATCACTTCTATTTGAATTTGGCAATATCAACTATTCATATATCTCAATTCGACAATCATATATATATACACATTGTACTTTAATTTAATCAATGACAAATATTTGCTTAATAACTTACCTCGGATATCGACAGATGAAAATTTTTAGCTATTCAACGATTTTTGTTTTTCCCTTATTGTAAACAGAAAAATATATAGGATTTTTCCTATATAATTCATCACCTTTTTACTTAATTTTATTGCTAAAACTTAGTAATTGTTTATTAAATTAATGAAATATGTGGAAACATGAAATTAGGACATGGAAATTATTAAAATGTAATTTTATGTTTTATTATATAGTTTTCATGCATAAAATGGCTTATTTTATATTAATTTGAGCATATCATATTTTTAAGTTATAAAGTGGGCCATGCATGATTTAATTTAATAATAAAATATAAAGTTATTTTTAATAAATTATTTTTATATGTTTCATTAATAAAAATTGGGTTTAATTAATTAGGTAAAATTAATTAATTAAAGTGGTTAATTTGCATTGTTTGGTCCCCTGATTTTTCTGTTATTTTCAGACAGGTGGGAGAGCTTTAATTCACTTGCAAAGCCACCCCAATCAGCCCCTAATTTCAGCTGCACATGGAGATTAATAAATTAACATTTGGGTTAATTGCATGAAGTCCCTGAAGATTTAAAGAAATCAGAGATTTACCTGAAGATTCACCGGAGACTGAGTCTTGCTCCTGCGTGATGTGGCACATGAATCAAGCTAAAAAATCAGCCACTTTCCTACATGTAATGCCGGCCACTCTTGGAAGGATTTGAAGTGGATGAACACTTCTATTTTTAGTAAACTCACACCCCAACATCACCTATAAATAAGACCCTTCACCTCACTTTTCAAATCATCCCTCATTCATCCATTCTCTTTCTTCACTCATTTTCTCTCAATTTTCTCTTCTCCCCATGCCATCCACCTTCATTCCTTAAGAGGTTTTAGCTATTTAGCCTATCAAGAAACCTTGGTTGGCCACCACAGAGAGCCATTAGCAAATGAGCAAGCAGGAATCGAAGGAGTTCTCACCATTCAAAGTCTTAGGTGACAGCCATCTGAATAGGGTTTAATCTTTCTTTTCTTGAAGTTGATTTATATGTTTGCTATGAGTTCTTTGTTCTTGTTTTCAACAATGGTAGCTTAATTTTATTTAAGCTAGGATGATTATTTTAATTAAATAATATTTATTTGATTCATGCTTAAAATGTTTTGTGCCTCAATCGATCATGTTTTCAATTGAAATCAAGTCTATATTTCGTTCATACATGATTGAAATGCACCTGAATTAGCTGAGCGATCCTAACCAGACGGCGGCTAATGGACGCATAATTGAAATGTGCATGCTCAATTTAGATCATTAAACTGATTAAATTGTAGGTTGCATAACATCCCTAGTACAGCTCTGTTATCTGCATAGTTTTTAGATTTGTATGATTAAATTGTTTCATACCTTAATCCGTCCCTGTTACTTCACATGAATAATAAGAAATCCTTAAATGGTTTTCAAACTTATGAAAGGTCGAGTTGCCATGGAATGATTTTCCAAATATTATTAAGCATGTTGAAAATAAATTAAGTTTAATTAAAGTAACTATCCTAGTTTATTTATGCTAGAATTGTTGCATATCGTGTTAAATTTGCTAAAATCTATATCATTCATATAGTTGCATACTTAGGATAATTTGCATCAAGGATCATTGTATCTAGTTATTTTAATTCTTTTTAATCATCAGTACCAATCAAATTGAGTTTTTATTCACCGAATTGTTAATATAATTTTATAAATAATTGACTTTGCACTAATACAATCCCTGTGGAGACGTTAACTCTTTATACTTACTTATTACTTAAGCGACTGTGTACACTTATCCACTTCCAATCTTTTCGGTTCTTGATCTATAAAAATTTAAAATTTGAACTCATTCAAAATGAATTTCATTCGTTTTAGTCCAAAAACATATACTTGAACAATTTACCAATTAACCACTAACATTTTGCACTTTTACAATTTTGTCAAATTTTTACAAAGCACAAAATACATAAAAATTTCCTTTACTATGCTATGGCTGAATGTTCACTAGGCTCATATAAGTCCCTATGTCTTATTAATTTCACAATCTAGCCCCTCAATTTAATATTTTTACAATTCAGACCAAGATATTCAAATTCATCAAAAATTCCTATACAAAATCTAATAATCAAACACATATCTCTTATTTTCTTCCATTAAACTCAAAACCTATCAAGCCATTAACAATAGCAACTCATGAATATCTCACCAAATTCAAAAATTATAGCATGGGTCTAAGAGTATTTGAAGCAATGATCTCAAAAATGTAAAAATTATCAAGAACCGAACAAAGTACATACCTAAATTGATGAACACAAGGGCTGAATGCTATTTCTTTCTACCTTAGCCAAATTTGGCTTTCTCAAGATAAACATGCATGCTTTTTTTTTTTCAATTTGTTTTTATTATTTTATAATATGTTTTATATTATAACATTTTATCACATAAGTTACCATTTTAACCTTAGTATAAACTATTTGTAATTCACCTACTCTTGACCGAATGTGTCCATGCAAGTTTCCAAAGGTATATTTGCATTATAAGAACCTCCCTAATAAAGACAACTACAATTAAGCACTTTCACATTTAACCATTAAATTTTTATTCTACGCGATTAAGTCCTTTTATTTAATCGGACACTCAAACGACAAAATTAAATCACGAAAATTTCACAGATATCAATTCACCAAAAATAAAAATAGAAAATAATTTTTAAGTATTTTTCTGATTTAGATTCGTGGTCCCAAAACCACCATTCCGATTAGGGCCAAAATCGAGCTGTTACAGAAAATGAATATTGGTTGTTGAATAAACAACTTTTGTGAAAGGGGTTTTCATGAAAACCCCTAAAAAGGGGCCATTTCGTAAAGTTGTAAAATAGGTGGAAATTATGTGAAATAATTGAAATTGTGGTTTGCCATAAGTATAAAAAAAAAGAATTCAGCTAGGCCTAAAGTACAAGGAAATTTGATAAAAATTGTTTTGCGAGCCTAGGGGTAAAAGTGTAAATATGATAAAGTTTAGGGGTAAAATGTAATTTTTCCATAATATGAATTGTGGATTTGATTGAATAGTATAATAATTTAATAAGTAAAATGTGATATTTTAGATAAAGAAAAAATGAGGTTCAGACTCGGAACAGGAGAAAATAAAAAGAATTGACGACTTCATCTAATCGTCGTTTTCGTGACAAGGTAAGTTCGTATGTTAAACATAAATGTTCATCTATTTAATTGATAGATAATTTGTGAATTTAATCATATTATTTGTTGTATAATGAATATTAGATGTTCGAGACTAGCAAACGCAAAGTTAATAATTTTGTTCGACACTAAAAAATGCATTTGATAGAAAACATCATGAATGAGTCATGGTAAAGTGTGACTATGTGAAATCGTGTAAGACCATAGTTAAGCTATGGCATCGAGATATGGTTCTATGTGAGATTGTGGAATAAATAGCTATGGTCACATATGTAGTACTAAGTGCAGGCTACTATGTGTACTAGATAGCATTGATCATAAAGGTGGGCTTACAAAACCACAGTGAATTGTTGAAATTGGTGGGCTATGTATGAAACCACTAGGTTATTGTTGATATTGGTGAGCTAAGTGCGAATCACCTTGTTGAATATTAAATTCAATGGGCTTAGTGCGAACCATCGTGACATAATGATATTGGTAGGCTATGTGCGAAACTACTTTACAATTTCTAATATGAGTGGCTATGTGCGGACTATCGAGCATGCTTTATTATGCTAAATTGTATATTGAGGATATGACTAAGTGAAATTGTAAGTGTGGTTGTGATGATTAAGTATTGGGATTGATTATGAGAATATATGGGCTTTGTGCGTATTATGTGTTTGAGGAATATAGTAAGGTGCTGAATGAGCAAGCTATACACATGAAAATGACTTTATGATAACCTTGAGATTATAGGTTGATACTTATGATGTATGAGAATGTGATAAAGTCGATTGGCAATAGGTATGCTTTAAAAGAAGTTAAAACAATAAAATCATGAAAGAGTGGAAATTTGCTATCAAACAGTATTGATAATAACAGTTACGTGAATTTGAAAAATCACCATAAATGGTGTCAATTAAATATGAGGCTAGATGAGATATGAAATTAAATATCATTGAGTCTATATTCACATAAAAGAAACGGTGTGAGCAAATGAATTTCATATTATGAGATATTTAAGTTGTAGTAGGACAGGGTCTGAATGGTTTCAAAAATCCCCTGTTCCAATTTTACAAAATCATTAAAAATTGTAGAAAAATAATATTAGGATATAATTTATATGCATGAATTCTTTATTGATTCTAGTTTCAAAATAAATAGACGAGAACCTTATCCAAGTTCTATAAGATGAGATAATCAATTTTTAGTGAAAAGGTGTTGTAACCATCGGATAGCAAAACAGGGGAGAATTTAACGAATAAACTGTACTAGTTGGCTAAACCAAAAATTCTGGAGATTTTATGCTATGAAGATATCTGAGTTTAGTTTCAAGGAAAATTTACAGATTTTAATTTCGAGTTCTGTAGTTCTGGATAAAAAAAATTTACTGACTGTGACGCGAGTAAATAGCTGAGATAAACCTAAGTAAACAGTGAAATTTCATGTTTTAATGGTGATATCATTTTCAGATCATGTAATGAGGTTTGCTAAAAGTACATTAATAAATTGCTTATTATGTACGTACTTACTAAGATTAATGCTTACTTCGTTATTTTCTATGTTGGTAATGCATTTAGGTTAGCTCGGGTCAGAAGCCACCGGAGAACCTATCACACTATCAATCTTACAATATTAGGTATCAATGAGTTGAATACTTAAGGTTATGGCATGTATAGGGAACTGAGTCATGTGTGCATATTAGCATGAGTTGGCCTAAAATATTGGCCTATGATATTTGAAGTTTATTGTTCTATAATACTATTCAATGGGGCCAATAAATTTGTTATGCTATAAGCTTACAAAGAAGCATTTCATGGTTAAGCAAAATGTATGCTATGACTTGCTAAGTATGTGATGGATGTTTTGATAGCCTTGTTATGTCATGAAATGTTTTATTGAAGCCATGCTCGAGTTCGGGCATGATAGGGTAAAGAATGGCTTGGAAGATAGCCATTTCTTGGTCACACGAGTAGAGACACGGCCATGTGTCTCAACCGTGTGGAGGGCACTGGCAAGCACATGGGCGTGTGCCATGACCGTGTGGTTTCTGACGTCAAAAACAGAATGTTAAGGTTTTTCCACAAGGGCGAAGGGCACGGGCGTGTTCCTTGGGCGCTTAGGCTGTCTGAGGCACACAGGCCATTAGCACGCTATGTCTTGAGGCCACACGGGCGTGTAGCCCTTCCACATGGGTGTGTGCCCTGTTTTTAATAGTTTTTGAAGAAATTTTCTTAAGTATCTGAAATGGTCCTGGTTTGTTTTCAGATCGTGTTTTAAGCCTCGTAGGCTTGAAAAAGTTTTAAATTGGGACACATTTCAATGAGTGTAAAGTTGAAGAGTAGCATGTGATTTAGTGAGGTAATGCCTCGTACCCTATTCTAGTGTCGGATACAAGTAAGGGGTGTTACACGTATGGTACATCAAATCTAAAGAATATACCGGTGATAACATCAAGAGCATCTCTATCTTTTCAGCGTCGAGCAACATCAAACAATGTAAGTTACCTTACATCAGTCTGACAATACCTTTGCCCGGTGCTCTCTGTCCATGGCCCATAATATTACCACCCCTAGCCTGTCTATGGCCCCTAGGTGGCTACTAAACTACTCTATAAGGCCTCAAAAATCCTGAATTTTCATATTTTTTTTGTATGTTGTAGCTGTGTTTGCTTGATTAGCACTATTGGGATTTGATTTTGAAGTGTTAGAGGGTTTCTATGAAGTCCTGAGTTCAAGTTTTGGAATAGGAAAAATCATGGTTTTTAGCCTTATGGGGAAACTCTGACCTCAAGTGATATACCTTTTAAATTAATGTGATTAAAATGAGGCACAAACGAAGTTGTGGTGTAGTGGCAAGAAGGCACCATATAGGGGGCATGGAGGTGGCGTCACATACGGGGCAAGGAGGTCCAGGGTTCGAGGCTTGGATAGTGTAAGGGGGAAATTATTTTGCACTTGTGCCGTGTAAGTAGTAGAGATGGATTTAAACTCAGCAAGAGGGAAGTTTGAATTGGTCTTGAGGATTGAATGGGTGTTGGGGAGGAAATTAAGGAGAGATTTGAGGAGAGATAATAGGAATGGATCAAGGATTGAGCTATTGGAAGAAGTGGAGCCGATTGGGACATTAAAGGAGCATAGTATTGGTTTTGAAGAGATTTAGGGGGTAGTGTCGAGTCTCCTTCTTCATATTTCAGTTTTTAGGTTTTTTTTTAGTGATAGCTGAAATCTTTTAGGGTTTTTGGGGTTCTTGATTTTTCCGTATTGCTACCTTTCGAACTTGTTTCGCTTCTCTTTTCTATTGCTCTTGAGACGGGTTTGGTACATTCAGGATTGAGGGGTAGTGAATATCGTTGGGGGTCATACCATTGTGGCCGATTACACTTTTTCTTTCCCTTCATCTAATTATTTCCCTTTTTTCTCTCATGAAGCAGAACCCGTTTCCCCTAGTGTAATCAATCTCTATTCTTCTCTTCTTTTACTCCTTTTTGCTTCCATGTTCTAGACTCTTGCAAAATTCACTTAAAGCCTTAGCCGAATAGGTTTTTCTTCCTTTTGACCTCTAGGCACGAAAAGTCGAATCCTTGATCTTTTCGTCTTCTTCTCGAGTAAGGAGGCTGAATCTTTTCTTTTTTCCCTTTGATTACTCTTGAGTCGAATCTTCTTCTAGCTTTCTTATTCGTAAGATCGAGAGTAAAACTTGGTAAGTAGTTGCTCTTCATTGGCGATTGGGTATAAGCCGAATTTCTTTTCTTTCCCAATGTTTTCTTTATGATCTTGTAGAGTGAGGAAAGCAATTACCTATTTCTTCTTTTGCTGTTCTCTAGCCTTTGAAGTGCCAGATTTACGATGCCATTGAGGGTGGACGAATCTCGACTTATCTATTAGCCAATTGTTGGGGTAAGTGGCTATATATTGTCTACTCTTGGTCGATTCCTAGATTTTTTTTGGCTATGCACTTTCTTAGAGTAATGTTGGCTTAATTCTAAGTTATTAGATGTTAATGATTGATGGTGGTTATGGTACAGCTAGTCACAAGGAGGAGTGATCGATTCTTAATCAAACAGCTTAGGTGGTTAAAGCCGATCCAGTCAAGATAGGTTTGGTTTTGGTATTAGAAAAACATGCTAAATCTTATTGATTAAAGGGCTAACTGGGTATATTATTCAAATATAGGTTCTACGCTAAGGGTTGCTACGTTCTCTCCATTAAGCTGTGTACACACACCACACACACGATAGGTCGACAAAAGCTGAAATCTTGAAAAGCCAAAAAGCTAAAAAGTCAAAAAGTTGGCGACGGCAACCACATGAGCATACGAACACTCGTATGGTTAGGTCGATATGATGATAGAGGCTCCATGAGTGATCTTATAGACTTGGGCCACTTTTGGCCACCTAGGCCGAAATGGGCCAAATGGGCCCAATTGGTTCGTGGGCCCGACATGTGCAAAATTGATGGATGGGTATGAAATGATGAACCAGTCATGTTGACTACATGGCTAATGGCAGATTTGGGCTTAATGGGCTACATAAGAGTGTGGGCCCCATTTGGGCCACATATTGAGTTTTAGGGCCCTAGTGTATTAATAATTGCTAAAAGAAACATAGGACGCACTGAATGATTGTGGACTTGTTAATGGACCGAGTATGTATTTAGGCCTATAATGAAAAATGACCGATCTACCCCTAAGGGCAAAATGACTAAAATACCCCTACATGTTATATGTATGATTTTGTATGCCATATATATATTTATGTTGCATTCAAGTGATATTATGCTGCATTTGGGTTGGGATTACGTTTGGAGGAAGTGATTGATATGTGAGGATCGCATGGTCACTTGACGACTGTGGATCCACCGACGGCTTATTAAGCCTAATATGTGATTGACAACTTTTTTGTAATATTGGTGGAGCTGCAACCAGTGCTATATTGGAGTGTAGAGATGGGTGGGTCGATTTAATCCCCACAGGAGTGTAGGTTTGGAAAGGGGAGCACAGGGTTGGATGGGACATTTTTGCATTGCATATATTGTTATTATATGTGATATGGGCTAAGGCCCAAGGACCACCATTAATGTGATACGGGCTCAGGCCCAATTGAGGCCACTATGGGTTAAGGCCCAAAGGCCACCGTTATTGAAATGGGCTTAGGCCCAAATTGATTGTTGCACGCCATACGATTGACGAGGGTTGTACAGACTGAGTTTCGAAAACTCACTCCCTCTTTTATTTCATTTCAGGTGATCTTTAGTAGGCTGTTTGACGTAATGGAGGACTTGGAGCTGGCCACGCTACGAGTTGATTTAGTTTAGTATTTTATTTTATTTTATTAGTATTTTTTTCTTTATTGGGTTTTTGGCTGTAATAAAGCCTTTCCTCTGGTTTTTGATTTGGTTTAGATTTTATTCTCGTGCTTGCATAACTTTTAAATCAGAACCTGTTTGTTTTCAAACCAAAGTAATGTTTCAACTCAAACTCAACCTAAGAACACGAACATTTTCAAAACAAGAGCTTCCGCTATAAATAAACAAGGGAATTTAGTAAAGAATAGAAATTAGGGTTTCAAATAGTAAACTCAAGAATTTATTTAAACTCGTAATTAAACAAGTTTCCACCTAGTTTTTTTCGAATCAAAAGAAATACAACATGAAAGCCCTGTTTTATACATTAACTACCTAATGTTTTCAAGGTTTTTCAACAAATTTAGTTTGGATGAGCTACCTTCAATGTGACACTATTAGATTCGACCATAACATCTGCACCGGGTTTGGGTTGTTACATACTTTCTACGGCTATGCAGAACCTAATCCTAGAGCTTACATCTAATCAGCCCTCAATGGACACTCTCGAATGCGGTGCTTTAATGACCCACACCTCAAACAAGCCCCAGTCCTCCTCCAGCACTCGCCCGAATAGCGTCTACCAATGTCCCCACAGGGCAGCATCCCCGTAGAAGCAACAAGGGCTCCCATTCTAATGGGTCCATCAGATCTGGCCTTTTTCTTAGGCCATTGTATAGAACTTAAGGGCTCTGAATCCATCTTGTTCTTACCTCTCTCCCTATCTCCATTCTGGTGCTCCGTGCGTTTAACATATTTGGCGATCTTCGCCTTCTCAGCCAAAATAGAAAACTCACGCTCCTTATGTAGAGCAATCAGAACCCTTAGATTATCACTTAGGCCATCCTCAAACCTGACACACCTCTCATACTCAAATGCCACCATGCCTTGAACGTAGCGGCTCAACCTCAAAAATTTGGCCTCATACTTGGCCATAGATTGGTCACCTTGCGTGAGATTCAGGAACTCACGTCTGCGAGCAGCAACGTAGCTAGCTCCTACATTCTTACTCTAAAACGTAGTCTTAAAAAACTCCGAAGTCAGACGATTAGGATGAGTGCCCTCCTTAACTGTTAACCATAACCGGTATGCTTCGCCAAGCAAGGAGACTGCACCCTTCAGTTTCTACTCAGGGGTACAATCTAGATCATCCATAGTTCTCTCACTGGCCTCCAACCAATACTCAACCGTATTAGGGGTGACTCCTGTAACACCCCTAAACAACTCATCTCCATTAGATCAGAGTCATTCAGTTACCGACCCTCGGCCCTCAGATCTAGAATTGGGTATACTGACCCTTTCCAATATCCTTAGCATGGCATGGGACAATGCGTCATCCCCAGCCGTACGATCTTAAGACCCAATCTCAGTAGCAGGCGAACCGGCATCTCACTCATATGCATATTCAACATACTGCCCAGATATGAAGACTCAACTCGAGCCCCCTACGGCCTATACCACAGTCCCGAATACCACGTCCGCAAATACCACGAGCGCTCATTGTCCAATTCAGATTTATCTACATTAAGAGTTTTATGCATCAGTTTAATATTTATTAATAGATATTTTATGAAGTAAGTATCAGAAGTTCAAAAATGTTTTCAAAAGTTTTCAATCTCTATTCGTTTCACTATAGTTTCAGAGTGTACTAAATATAGTGTTTTCAGAGTGCGCTATCTATAGTATTTCAAAATAAACTATCTAAGTTTAGAAGCACTTACAAGATCGGCGCCGAAGACTCGGTGTACCACATTCTTAATTAGAATATTTTACACCATTTAAAAACCAATTCTTTAAAACATATTTTGGAACCCAAAATTTACAGTCGAATTTTGTAACCTGGCTCTATTACCACTAAATGTAACACCCAATGTAATACCCTGATTTTCGGGATTTTTTCTGGATTTTTGTGATTTTGGTGAAATTTTGAAATTTTGTTGTTAGATTATGAAATTTATGTTTTAAGTGTGTTAGTGGGCCTTTAGAAGGCCCAAGCCTAAGATAAAACACGGCAAAAATATCAAACATTGAATTTAAAGTGAAGGGGACTTGGTTAAGTGAGCTTTTAAGAAAAAATGAGTAAAATAAGACTCAAGTAAGCCCTTGGTAAAGTGGTAATGTGGCGCCACTTAGTTCCTAAAAAAGTGGTATGTGGATGTGTGTGCAAGGGCCAGAGTTCAAGTCACAAGGTTAGCATTATGTGTGTTTTAATTTTTGTGAATGTGCCAGGCATGTGATGGAATTCAAGTGGAACTCTGTTAGGAAGAGTTTGAGTTACTCAGGAGATAGGATCAAGTTGGATAAGGGTGAGAGATTTTAGGAATTTCAATTTGAAGCAAGAAATGGCCGGCCAAGGGACTGTGAAGTAGCATAATCGGCTAAGGGTTGGCCGAATGCTTTTGGGGTCTTTTTTGAAGTCCTAATTTAGCAACTTGGGTAGGTGTGTGTGCCGATTTCTGTAGGGGGATTGAGCTCTTAGGTTTGGCACTTAGGGGTTGTCTTGTGTGGCCAAATAGGTAAGGTGCCCTTAGGTTTCTTTCCTTCCTCTTTCTTTTCTTAAAAATTGAAACCTAGACTCCTACCTTCTCCTTGTGCCGAATTGTCCTTAACAAAATCCTCTCTTCCCTTCTTTCATCTCTTTTCTTTTCTTCTTTTCTTCTCAAACCGAAACAACCTCTTCTCCCCACTCATCTCTTCTTTTCTTTTCTTAAAAACCGAATTTGCCATTCTCCTTCTCTTCTCTTTGCTTTTCTTCTACTTCTATTCTTCTTTTCAAACCAAAACTAGTGTGGCCGAATTCTTCATTGGTCCAATCTTCACTTTTCTTTTTATTCCATTTACTTCCCAAACCGAATAGACATACTCTAAGATAGATCCAAAAGCTGAAATAGTTAGATTCTTTCTCTACTCATGCTTGAGGGTTAAACCTATGTCAGATCTGGATTAGAATAGGATTAGGAGCATTCGTGACTGGTAGATCTTCGGTAAGTACTCAGATCTCTTCTTTCCATGCGTTATTTTTGGATTTAAGAAAAGCCGAAAGTCCCTAAATGCTTTAGGGAGGCTGTTGATTATAGTAAAGAGTATTAATAGTTCTTTTAATTGGTTTTATGTGTATTTGTAGCGAAAGGGACGATCTAGCAAGGAGCGTAGGAGGCTTGAACCATTGGAACAATTGGATCTAGATCTTGTCCCTATTTTCGACAAAGGTAGATGTTCTAAGGCTTAAGAATGATTGGCCGATTATGGTAAGCAAGATTGCATTAGTTATCGTTAATTTGCAAGTCTAATTTTTTAAGTGAACGATTGTAGGATACCCATGAGAGATCTCGTTAGCGTTCGTCGCAAATCAGATGTGTAAACGAACACCCTCTTGTAGTCTAAATCGGCAAAAGCCAAAAAGCTGAAATGTCAAAATTTCGGCATTTCGTGGGCTTGCCAGCGTCCGAGCGCTTGTGGGTCAGCAGGAAGTGGTAAGATTTTGTAACCGAAATAGGTAAAGATGGTGAGCGCATGATTTCTTGCACCTCAGTAATTTGGGCCTCGATGGGCTGAAATTAGGCCCAATGGGCTTACGGGCCCATATGGGTAAAAATAAGCGATAAGTATTTTTTGGTATACTGTAGGTTAAAACTGTTAAACTAGTCGTAAAATTTGGGCTAAACGGGCCAAGATAGCTAAGTGACATTGTAGGGCCCATTAGGGGTTTAGGGTCCAATAACTTTGAACTACTAAAAATGGGCGGGATAAGTTACTGAGATGAAAATAAGACTGTTAATAACTGAAATATGCATAAAACCTTAAAAACTGATACAATTACGGAAATACCCTTTATAGTTATTTTACCCCTAGGTGCAAAATGATCGTTATACCCGTATGGCTAAGTTTGACTAAAATGCATGCTTTACTATTTCTATTCACTATATGCCATGACATGTTTAAACTGTTGCATGTGACTGGGTTTATTGATGGAGGAAGTGCAAGTGGCATTGCCACGTTTATTGAAAGGGGCTTTGCCTTAGTTTACCGAAAGGGGCTTTACCTCGTATTACTAAAAAGGGCTTTGCCTCGTATTACTGAAATGGGCTTTGCCTCGTTATACTTTTAGTGGCTTGGCCACATTATCTGAGCAGCTATGCTGTGACTGTAGAGTGTAGAGGCTAGGTGGGTCAAGTTGTTTCCCCACATGGAGTGTATGCCCGGTACAAGTGGAGTGTAGCGGCTAGATTTAGGCTGGGTTTGGGCATACATGCATTAATACTGATCTATTACTCTAATGGGCCTATAGGCTGCACTTATTACTAAATAGGGCTTTGGCCCAGTTATTACTGATTACTGAATAGGGCTTTGGCCCAGTTATTACTGAGATTGGATGGGGCTTAGGCCCAGTGGGCTTGAATTGATTTGGGCTCTATATGGGCTTTCTTTACACACTGAGTTTCCAAACTCACCCCTTTTCTTCCATCTATGCAGGTGAGCCCTAGATTAGTGGACTTGGAGTTGGAGGGATTCAGAGTGGCCACGTAGACTGCATTACTGGTTTTTAATTAAGTTATTGATTTTCTTATTTATTTTTAATTACTTTTATTCTGGTTTTGGGTTTGTAATAAGGCCGCTTTAATTATTTTAATTTGGGTTTTCAATTATTTACTTATACTACACTTTAAATGATTGGAATAAAGTTGCACGAGTTTTCTTAAAATTAATCAATATTTTCAAAACAAAGTACTCTAACAAATGGATAGCAAGATCTGATAATAAGATGAACTTTAATATGGTAGTGGATAGGACGTTCACAACTGAACCTGGATTTTCCCTTTAAACTTTAATAATAGTTTTTGCAAAGCTCACCCTAATCATAGTAGCTAGAAAGCGTGATTAGTCCTTCATTGATGTGACACATCAGACTTGGCCGTAACATTTGGGCCAGGTTTGAGGTGTTACATTTAGTGGTATCAGAGCCTAGTTGCAACAACTCAGCTGTGGATCGGGTCTAAAACGTTTTCAAAAATTTTTAAACCAAGGCCTAAGAAGGGTATTTTCAAAACGGTTTTGGAAAATTCTTAAGAAAAACACTTTTCAAACTCGTTTTCCTCAAGGAATACATGTTTTAAGGTTTTATTCTAGAAAGTTTAAGTTTTTTTCTAGGCTTTCTAAAATCTGGTATTTGAAGGTGTGGCATACTAAATCCCCAACACCAAGTCTGTAAGTGTTTCTTCTTTCATACTATACTGTACTGCAATGTTACTGTAGATAGAACTGAGACCAACTATGGTACTGTAGATAGGGTAGTACTGAAAACTGTAAGACTGAGAGTGTAGGGAAACTAAATCCTAGGAGACTGAGGCTGTAGCTAGGCTACGTTTTCGCAAAAACAACTCTGATACTCTATCTATACATAAGACATTTTGTAATAAACAACTAAAATATTAAACTGATGTCATAAAATTCATAATTAGATAAGACGATATGGGTACGAGGGCTACTCGTGGACAAGGTTGTGGATGTGGCCGAGGTAGTGTGCAAGTTAGATCTTCTTCTTCAGGACATTTTCCAGCTGAGGAGGCACAAGCACCGCCAACGACTCAGACTGGATCATATGATCAGGCTGCAGCGAACGACACTTTGTCTTAGGCCATGTTAAGGGTTTTAGAGAGGGTCGCTGGGGCGAGCACTAGAACTGTGAATAGAGGATCTATTTCGAAGTGACTCCGAGCCAACGAAGCGGAGGTTTTCTATGGCATATCTAGAGTAGCCCCAAATGTGGCTGAGTATTGGCTGGAAGCTACGGAACAGATTATGGACAACCTGGATTGGTCGATGGAGCAAAAGTTGAAAAGAGCGGTGTCTCTGCTACGAGACGAGGCATACCAGTGGTGGATCACTGTGAAAGAGGGTACTCCAGCTGAGCGGGTAACCTGGGAATTATTTAAGACGGGTTTTAAGGGAAAGTACGTCGGAGCAAGCTGTGTGGATGCTTGTAAGAAAGAATTTCTGAATCTAAACCAGGGCAATAAGTCTGTAGCTGAATATGAGGTAGAATTTCTGAGGTTGGGCCGGCATGCCAGCGGTATAGTTGCTACTGAGTACGAGCATACCATTCGTTTTGAGGATGGTCTCAAGGATGAACTAAGGGTGCTGATAGCTCCGCAGAGGGAGCGTGATTTTGCTGCATTGGTGGAAATGGCTAAGATAGCTGAAGATGTTAAGCGAACTGAATGGCAAAACTGTGAGAATAACTGAAACCGATTTAGGAGGGATTTTGGACCCTCTGGTGCTACAAACCAAAATGCCAAGAGAACTAGAGTGAAGGAACCGATCCGAGCAGTTTCAGTGAATACAGTTAGACTACAGGCTTGTGAGGACTGTGGTAGAGTACATTTGTGAGAATGCTGGAAGCGTACTGGGGCATGTCTCCGATGTGGGTCTAAAGAACATAAGATCAAGAACTGTCCTCGGAGGCCAGCTCAGACTCAAGCTGCTGAACAGAGGGTTGCTCAACCAGTGTGAGGTGGACCGCTACCGCTGAGAGGCCTTGGTCAAGGTAGGGGCGGCAATAGAAATGATCGTGGACGTGGAGCACTTGGCAGGGGTACCGGTAGTGCTGAAGCTTGCCAGCCAGTATTGGTTTATGCTACTCGACAGAGAGCGGAGGGTGATGGACTGGACGTCATAACTGGTACGTGTTTGATCTCTAGCATGCCATACACTACTTTGATTGATGTGGGTTCAACCCATTCGTATGTTGCATGTGACATTTTTGGGTCGTTGGGTGTGCACTCTGAGGAAACTGTGAGTGGGGTAACTATAATAAGTCTACTGGGTCACTCGGTTATAGTAGACAAACTCTTTAGGGAGGTGCATTTAGAAACTTAAGGTAGGATTTTTGCTGAAGACTTAATGGAGTTACCATTCGGAGAGTTCGATCTTATTTTGGGGATGGGCTGGCTTACTAGGCATAAGGCAACTTTGGATCCTACGGCCAAGAGGATGGTGTTAAGGACTACCGAGGATGAGGTGGCAATGGTTTTTGGGGAGCGAAGGGACTACTTGTCCAATGTTGTTTCGACCTTAAGGGCTGAGAAGCTAATTCGTAAGGGTTGCGAGGCGTACTTGGCTTATATAAGTCAGATGGAGACTGAGAAGGTGACTGTGGAGACAGTTAGAACTGTTAAGGAATTTCAAGATGTCTTTCCTGAAGAGCTTCCTAGATTACCTCCGAACCAAGAAGTCGAATTTAGAATCGACTTGCTGCCTAGAATGGCTCCAGTATCTATCGCGCCGTATAGGACGGCACCGAAGGAGTTAGTGGAACTGAAAGCCCAAATCCAAGAGTTGTTAGATAAAGGTTTCATTAGATCGAGTTTGTCTCCATGGGGAGCACCAGTACTGTTTGTAAAGAAGAAGGATGGGACGATGCGGATGTGCATCGATTTTCGCCAGTTAAACAAACTGACAGTAAAGAATAAGTACCCCCTGCCTAGGATCGACAATCTATTTGACCAACTTAGAGGAGCTTCGGTATTTTCCAAGATTGATCTTCAGTCGGAATACCACCATTTAAGGGTCAAGGAAGTGGACATCCATAAGACAACATTCAGAACTTGGTATGGTTATTACAAGTTTCTGGTTATGCCATTTGGATTGACGAATGCACCTGCAGCTTTCATGGATCTGATGAATCGAGTATTCCAACCCTACCTTAATCGATTCATAGTCATTTTTATCGATGATATTCTGGTATATTCGGAAACTGAGGAGAGGCATGATGAGCATCTCTGTATTGTTCTGCAAGTGTTGAAAGAGAAACAACTTTATGCAAAATTCAGTAAGTGTTAATTTTGGTTGCGAGAAGTGACTTTCCTAGGTCATGTTGTCTTTGCTGAGAGGATTAGGGTAGATCCTCGGAAAATTGAGGTAGTTCTGGAATGGGAGCCACCGAGGTCAGTATCAGAAATTCAGAGTTTTCTGGGTTTGGCAGGGTATTACAGAAGATTTGTAGAAGGATTCTATCTACTTGCTGCACCGTTAACGAAATTGTTGAGGAAAGGAGTATCATTTGTATGGAGTGAGAAATAGCAATAAGCTTTTGATAAGTTGAAAAAGGTATTGACTAAGGCGCCAGTGTTGATACAGCCGGAGTCTGAGAGGGATTTCACCGTGTACGGTGATGCGTCACATTTGGGACTAGGCTGTGTACTGATGGAAGAGGGTAAGGTGGTCTCTTATGCTTCGCGACAGCTTAGCCTCACGAATCAAATTACCCTACGCATGATCTAGAGTTGGCGGCGGTGATTTTCGCGTTAAAATTTGGAGACACTATCTGTATAGAGAAATGTGTATTATATACACAGTTCATAAGAGTCTCAAGTACTTGTTGACTCAGAAGGAGTTGAATCTTAGGCAACGAAGATGGATAGAGTTGCTTAAAGACTACGACTGTTCGATTGAGTATCACCCAGGCAAGGCAAATATGGTGGCTGATCCACTGAGCCGAAGGGCTGTGGCTGAGTTGAGAGTGATGTTTCCTCGTTTGAGTCTATATGATGATGGAAGCTTGTTAGCAGAGTTGCAAGTGAGACCAACTTGGACTTAACAGATTAAAGAGAAGTAGTTAGAGGATGATTAGTTGGTTCCTCGGTTTCAGTAAGCTGCGAATAAGGAGAATTTGGATTTTGGACTTAATACTGATGGAGTTTTGTGCTTTCGTGGAAGAGTTTGTATTCCGAAGGACTCTAACTTGAGGCAGTTAATCCTGAAAGAGGCTCATGGTAGACCTTGTGCCATGCATCCTGGAAGGAATAAGTTGTATCGAGATTTGAGGGAGTTGTATTGGTGGCCTGGACTTAAGCGAGAGGTGACTGAATTTGTGGAGAAATGCTAACGTGCCAGAAAGTAAAGGCTGAGCATCAACTGCCTTCTGGACTGTTGCAGCCAGTGAAGATTCCACTCTGGAAGTGGGAGAGAGTTACCATGGATTTTGTGAGTGGGCTACCGTTGACACCCTCCAAGAAGGACTCTATATGGGTAATTGTGGATAGGTTAATGAAATCTGCTCATTTTATACCTATCCGAACTGATTACTCACTTCAAAAGTTGGCCAAACTGTATGTGGCGGAGATAGTGCGACTGCATGGGGTGCCAGTTTCGATTATTTTTTATCGAGATCCTAGGTTTACATCTTGATTCTGGCAAAAGTTGCATGAGACATTAGGTACGCGATTGGATTTCAGCACTGCTTTCCACCCTCAGACAGATGGACAGTCGGAAAGGGTTATTCAGGTTCTAGATGACATGTTAAGGGGTTGTGTTATCGACTTTCGTGGTAGTTGGGAGGACTACTTGCTATTGGCAGAATTTGTGTACAACAACAGTTATCAGGCAAGTATTCAGATGGCTCCATATGAGGCACTTTATGGGCGAAGGTGTCGCATGCCTACGTGTTGGACAGAATTGGGAGAAGACAAGTTCTTGGACCAGAGTTAGTGGCAGATACTGAGAATAAGGTTAAGTTGATCAGAGATCAGTTAAATGAGGCATCTGATAGGCAAAAGTCATATGCTAATCTAAAGCATAAGGAAATCGAGTTCTCTATAGGGGATATGGTATTTTTCAATGTCTCACCTTGGAAGAAGATCTTGAGGTTTGGTAAGAAGTGTAAGTTGAGCCCACGATTTATTGGGCCTTATCGGGTTCTTAAATGAGTAGGGCCGGTAGCTTATCAACTGGAGTTACCACCGGAGCTGGATCGTATTCATGAAGTCTTCCATGTGTCCATGCTAAGGCAGTATCGATCAGATCCTTCGCATGTCGTACCGGTGGAAGAGATTGAGGTAAAGACTAATTTGACTTTTGAAGAGGAGCCCATGGAAATACTAGATCGAGAGGTTAAAGTGTTGAGGAGGAAGTCAGTTCCGTTGGTGAAGGTGCTTTGGCCCAATCATGGTAGAGAAAAGGCTACTTGGGAGCCAAAAGAAGTAATGCATCAACAATACCGTCACCTATTTGGATCAGGTAAATTTTGAGGCCGAAATTTCTTTAAGGGGGTAGAGTTGTAACGCACTGATTTTCGAGATTTTTTCTGGATTTTTGTGATATTGATGAAATTTTAAAATTTTGTTGTTAGATGAAGAAATTTATGTTTTAAGTGTGTTAGTGGGCCTTTAGAAGGCCCAAGCCTAAGATAAAACCCGGCAAAAATATGAAATGTTGAATTTAAAGTGAAGGGGACTTGGTTAAGTGGGCTTTTAAGAAAAAGTGAGTAAAATAAGACTCAAGTAAGCCCTTGGTAAAGTTGCAATGTGGCGCCACTTAGTTCCTAAAAAAGTGGTGTGTGGTTGTGTGTGCAAGGGCCAGAGTTCAAGTCACAAGGTCAGCATTATGTGTGTTTTAATTTTTGTGCATGTGCTAGGCATGTGATGGAATTCAAGTGGAACTCTGTTGGGAAGAGTTTGAGTTGCTCAGGAGATAGGATCAAGTTGGATAAGGGTGAGAGGTTTTAGGAATTTCAATTTGAATCAAGAAGTGGCTGGCCAAGGGACTGTGAAGTAGCATAATCGGCTAAGGGTTGGCCGAATGCTTTTGGGGTCTTTCTTGAAGTCCTAATTTGGCAACTTGGGTAGGTGTGTGTGCCGATTTGTGTAGGGGGATTGAGCTCTCGAGTTTGGCACTTAGGGGCTGTCTTGTGTGGCCGAATAGGTAAGGTGCCCTTCGGTTCCTTTCCTTCCTCTTTGTTTTCCTAAAAACCAAAACCTAGACTCCTACCTTCTCCTTGTGCCGAATTGTCCTTAACAAAACCCTCTCCTCCCTTCTTTCATCTCTTTTCTTTTCTTCTTTTCTTTTCAAACTGAAACAACCTCTTCTCCCAACTCATCTCTTCTTTTCTTTTCTTAAAAACTGAATCTGCCATTCTCCTTCTCTTCTCTTTGCTTTTCTTCTACTTCTATTCTTCTTTTCAAATCGAAACTAGTGTGGCCGAATTCTTCATTGGCCGAATCTTCACTTTTCTTCTTCTTTCATTTACTTCTCAAACCGAATAGACATACTCTAAGATAGATCCAAAAGCCGAAATAGTTAGATTCTTTCTCTACTCGTGCTTAAGGGTTAAACCTACGTCAGATCTGGATTAGAATAGGATTAGGAGATTCGTAACTGGTAGATCTTCGGTAAGTACTCAGATCTCTTCTTTCCATTTGTTATTTTTGGATTTAAGAAAAGTTGAAAGTCCCTAAACACTTTAGGGAGGCTGTCGACTATAGTAAAGAGTATTGCTAGTTCTTTTAATCAGTTTTATGTGTATTTGTTGCGAAAGGGACAATCTAGCAAGGAGCATAGGAGGCTTGGACCATTGTAATGATTGGATCTAGATCTAGTCCCTATTTTCGACAAAGGTAGGTGTTCTAAGGCTTAAGGGTGATTGGCTGATTATGGTAAGCGAGATTGCATTAGTTATCATTAATTCGTAAGCCTAATTTTTTAAGTGAACGATTATAGGATACCCGTGGGAGATCTCGTTAGCGTTCGTCGCAAATCAGGTGTGTAAACGAACACCCTCTTGTAGTCTAAATCGGCAAAAGCCAAAAAGCTGAAATGCCAAAATTTCGGCATTTCATGGGCTTGCGAGCATGCTAACGTTCGTGGGTCAGCAGGAAGCGGTAAGATTCTGTAACCGAAATCAGTAAAGATGGTGAGTGCGTGATTTCGTGCACCTTAGTAATTTGGGCCTCGATGGGCTAAAATTGGGCCCAATGGGCTTACGGGCCCATATGGCTAAAAATAAGCGGTAAGCATTTTTTGGTATACTGTAGGTTAAAACTGTTAAACTAGTCGTAAAATTTGGGCTAAACGGGCCAAGATAGCTAAGTGACACTGTAGGGCCCATTACGGGTTTAGGGTCCAATAACTTTGAACTGCTAAAAATGGGCTGGATAAGTTACTGAGATGAAAATAAGACTGTTAATAACTAAAATATGCATAAAACCTTAAAAACTGATATAATTACGGAAATACCCTTTATAGGTGAAAAATTACTATTTTACCCCTAGGTACAAAATGACCGTTATACCCCTACGGCTAAGTTTGATTGAAATGCATGCTTTACTGTTTCTGCTCGCTGTATGCCATGACATGTTTAAACTGTTGCATGGGACTACGTTTATTGATGGAGGAAGTGCAAGTGGCATTGCCACGTTTACTGAAAGGGGCTTTGCCTCGGTTTGCTGAAAAGGGCTTTACCTCGTATTACTGAAAAGGGCTTTGCCTCGTATTACTGAAATGGGCTTTGCCTTGTTATACTGTTAGTGGCTTGGCCACACTATCTGAGTAGCTATGCTGCAACTGTGGAGTGTAGAGGCTAGGTGGGTCGAGTTGTTTCCCCACATGGAGTGTATGCCTAGTACGGGTGGAGTGTAGCGGCTGGATTTAGGCTGGGTTTGGGCATACATGCATTAATACTGATCTGTTACTATAATGGGCCTATGGGCTGCACTGATTACTGAATAGGGCTTTGGCCCAGTTATTAGTGAGACTGGATAGGGCTTAGGCCCAATGGGCTTGAGCTAATTTGGGCTCTGGATGGGCTTTCTTTACAAATTGAGTTTCCAAACTAACCTCTTTTCTTCCATCCATGCAGGTGAGCCCTAGACTGGTGGACTTGGAGCTGAAGGGATTCAGAGTGGCCATGTAGACTGCATTGCTGGTTTTTAATTAAGTTATTGATTTGCTTATTTATTTTTAATTACTTTTATTCTGGTTTTGGGTTTGTAATAAGGCCGCTTTAATTATTTTAATTTGGGTTTTCAACTATTTACTTATACTACACTTTAAATGATTGGAATAAGGCTGCGAGTGTTTCCTTAAAATTAATCAATGTTTTCAAAACCAAGCACTCGTAACAAATGGATAGCAAGATCTAATAATAAGATGAACTTTAATATGGTAGTGGATAGGACGTTCACAACTGAACCTGGATTTTCCCTTTAAACTTTAATAACGGTTTTTGCAAAGCTCACCCTAATCATAGTAGCCAGGAAGCGTGATTAGTCCTTCATTGATGTGACACACCAGACATGGCCGTAATGTTTGGGCCGGGTTTGGGTGTTACACCCAAAACGTGGCCTAAACATCATGGCTGAATCCGAAAGTGTCACATGAAATAGGGTTGAAAAACGTTGTCGTTCAGTTAAAACCATATTAATGCGTTAACCATTATTGCTTTTGTCAGTTTCAATAATCTTATTTAATTAGTTGTTTAGATGTAAAACGTGTTTGTAACGAAAGCTTATAAAACCAATAAGTTTAGGAAGCCATTTGAAATTTTTAGAAAACCTTTGTTTTTGGTAAAATCCGAGCTCTTGTTGAAATTGCAACTTTAAAATCATAAAGCGCGGTCAAACCCAAATTTAAGCAATACTCCAAAAAGTCCATGTTTTACAAAAATAACTAGAAATGAATCAAAAACTATTTAAAGTAAAGACCATAACCGACATTAGTCCATGACATGTGGTCACCGTCGAGTCTTCTGCTACATCGATCCGCCTAAGACTAGGGATTACCTGTACAAATCAAACAGAACGGAGTGAGTTTAAGTAAACTCAGTGTGTAACCCTATTGAATTAAGTATACACACATACAGAAAATCAAAATCAGACAAATTCAGATTTGGGCTTAGGCCCATTATAGATATAGATGCAGATTCGGGCCTAAGCCCATCTCAGATACAGATACAGATGAGCGAATAAGAATTAGAAATCAGAAATCAAAATCGTACCCACATCCTCTACAGACCATCTCCAATCATCCCTACACACCATGTGGGGTTTAAAACACCCACCCACCCTACACACTATATAATACCGATGTGACACATAACAGATATAATGCATCCATGCTGCCAAATAATAGGCGTAAATTGCCTTTCAGAACACTTCCTCCAACATACATCATCCCATCCCCAATATCAGATACAGAAATATACAAATACAGATAAACAGTCTAACATGCTCACATGCTTACACATAAGCGTATATAGGTAACATATATGTAGATAATAGTGCAAGTCGACATGCATCAGTATTCTAATCAGATCAGAATATCAAACGATCAAATCATACATTTTAGGGTTTATTTAGCCCTTACCGACCCTATAGTAGGCCCACAATCATTTTGGGATGACCCGTGTAATCCTAGGAAAAAATTCAGACAAATGGTCCCAAACACCTGTGTGTTTTGTCCGTGTGGGCCCACACGCCCGTGTGGGCCACACGTTTAGATTGGCTTTACCTGTATGGATCATACAGCCTGGCCCAAAATCTATACGCTCGTGTGGGCACATGTCCATGTGGCCCACATGCCTAATTTAGCCTAGCCCATAAGGATCTCACGGCAACACTCCGGCCATCACATGGTTATGTCTTGTGCACGACATGGCCTTCGTCAATCATATGATCGTGGCATCGCACACAGCCTACCACAAGGCTATGTGGCATTGACAGTGAAGTTTTTTGGCTTTCGTTGATTCTCATTATTCTGCATTTTGGGTACACACCTATTATTGTTTGCTGTAAAAATACTCCCGAGACCGCCCACACCTTAGGACAAACAAGGATAATTCATACGTTTAAAATGTCAATTGGGAAACCCCAACATCTTGATCTTCTCTAGATGAAAAAAGGCCAGGATCGTAAAAGCGATGATTAATCAAGAAAAATCCAAAAGGAAACCGTGAAGAATCGAAGAAGAAAAGCAAAAAGAAAATCGATGTCAGAATTTTGGAAAAGAGAGAGAGAGAAAGAGTCGAAATATGAAAATAGGAAATAAAAATAAAATATTTTGATATATTTCCCCCACATTCTCCTCAAATCTCTCTCCACTAACCCACCAGCAACCCACTACTCAAAAACTGATTGCCAGAGGACTCTATTAATAAATTGAGTAAAAGGGTTAATCCTCACGCTTGCATAGAGATTCGAACACAGGACCTCGAACACACAAGTTCCCTTACCACTTAAACCAGTAGGCTCTTTATGATATGACTTTATAAACAAATTATTATAAGCCCACTCACCAAGGGTCAGGCTTAATTCCAAAAATAACAATAATTGCTAAAGGTAAGGCTTGAACTTGGGACCTCTCACACACACCAAGAACACTTAACCACTGAAGCAGATAGATATTTGTGTCAAATTTTACAAAATTAGGGATAAATAATTTGGGCATTACAATGGGCTTAATCCCATTGTGGTTAAAACCACCGGTAACAATATGCAGAAAATTTTACCAGTAAAAATTTAGCCAAGCTGTGAGTAAAAAATGTGATAAATCACCATTTCCCTTGGTACTCTAGGTACAATGCATTAACTACGAATAAATTTGCACTTAATATGCCACCGGTACTCCATAGAACTCCTCCATCAACCATAAAATCCCAACCCAATGCATATGCAATATGTCACACAATCTCATACATAATCATATCTCACTACTATTCACATTCATTTGACATGCTTAGCTGTCCTCAATAATCACATACTTCTAGTAAATGGAAAGAGTGATCCAATCTTTCAAATTACCATTGTGTTCGTATCAATCAATATCATTCAATTTCACATACTTTACAGATTTTCGTTGCGTATAAATGGCACCCTTTTTAACACACAATATAAAAAAATATCTCCTGCATTTAAATCACACATAAGCTTAATATCTGAACACATTATATCATTCATTCAAGAATTCTCATATCTCATAACTCAAATCTGCAATTACAAACTCAATCAAACATTCAGACTATCAAACTAGCAATTTTGCCAACATGTCAATCTTTTAAGACTTGAAACATACCTGGTTTGGTCACTCACAAAATCAATACTTTGGCTATTAAGTCAATCCAATCAGCAAGCTAATTTATCAAACATAACATGATATTTAACATTTTCAAACAATTTTATAAGTTTAGGAACCACACCTTAGTTTTCGCTTCCTCGCAGTAAACTAACGAATCTTCTAATTTTCCTTAATAATTCCTTAAATGAACCTAAACCAAAATCCAGTATAAATTCAATAAATTTACTATTAAATCAGCCCATAAACACCCACTAATGAGTTTAAACCAATCGTTGAAATTATAACTATTTTATGAATCCAAACTGGTTAAATTCCTTACACTGTATCGATGCGAACCATATGTACAATCGTTCTTCGCCTGTACAGATGATTTGGGGCATTTCAATTAGCACCTAATTCAATAATATACTGGAAAATTAGTAGCTAATTAATGATTAAATCAATTCATTTAATCAATCTATAGCCTTTACCTAATAGCTATGTCAAAATAACAAACTAGTTACCCTTAATTGCATTTATGCTTCACGATTTGTGGGTTTCAAATGGCCAATCAATACCTTATTTATTTCCTAAAAATGCGTAGATAATCTAAAAAATTAAGGCATGACCACTTGCTCTCGATTAACAAACCTAATTTTACTAACCCCCAATTTTTGGGATGTTACACGTACTATTAATTTTATTTTTATAATGCTTTCTTACATATTTCATGTTTCTTTAGAATTTGATCTATTGTTGTATTTATTCATTGAATGATTAAATAATAAATAATAAATAAGTATAGTGAGTACGTAGTGTACCAAAATAGCAGGCCGTGGGCTGGTAATTTATTTAGTAGGCTTTGAGTTGGTGATCAGTTAGTAGGTACTATGAACTAGTGATACAGACCACAGCGATGGCTTGAGATCCTGCATGTGTCGTGGATTCTCCATGGCTTATGTAAGTAGCATTGTAAGACAGTTAAAGTTCTAAAGTTAACTCGAATCAGTGATACCCTTTTGATTTCCTAAAATGATATATTGTTAGAATGATGAGTTGGGTTTATGATCATATGTCAATTTGGTGATATGAAATTTCCAAGTATAAGTGTTTTCAAAAAGTTGAAATAATATTAACATGGAATACAATATGAATTATTGTACTACACAATACTCACATGTTGTGAGTTGTGATTAACAGGAACTTAGTTTCTTAAATCATATACATTGTTTTGTTATGTTTAATCCGATAAGATTATCATTTAGTTAATGAACTTACTAAGCTTCCGTAAGCCTACTCATGTCTTGTTACTTTTTCTTGTAGTTTATATTTTGTTGAGGGGAGATCGAATCAACTCGCAGAATTACACTATCCCGAGGACTCTTTTGTTAGATGTTGTAAACATTTTGGCTTATATGGAATGTAATAGGAAAAATGGTTAAGATGTTATATTTCATAGTTATGTGGGATATTTGGTACACTTGATGTTTGAATGATAGTGTTTGTGGTAAGTGTCATGTAGGTTGGTATGATGTATTTGAAATGGATTAGATTAGGTGTACATTATGGCTTTAAAATGATTGCTTTGATAATGAGTAGCATGAGCATTATAATGTGTTTTGGTATATGATACTTGGGTGGGGTTTAGATGAATGAAAATGGCATGTTTTAGTTACCTTAAAGTGTATTTATAGACTTGTGAATATGTCTTATGAATTGGTTTAGATACTTGAGCAAATGGATGAGGAAAAAGCATGAATTTGGTCACTTTTACGCACACATGGATTTGGGCTATCACACAGCCGTGTGTCACACACGGGTAGCCCATATAGATGTGTATCCTTCGTGTGTTAGGTGCAGGGATCACATGGGCTAAGACACGGGTGTGTGGCCCAAGTCACTGAGTTACACGGGTGAGTACACGGGCGTGTGGGGTAGTCACATAGGTGCGTGGGATAGCTACAGGGCCATGTTTTTGAGGCACAAGATTTGGGCTCTGTCACACAGCTTAGGCACATGCCTGTGTGACCCCTGCAGTGAATTTTTTTAAAAAATTTCCCTAAATGTTTTGATTTGTTACGATTTGGACCCTGATTGTTCCTAAGCTATTTTTAAGACCTCATAGGCTCGATTTAAGGCTTGTAAATGCATGATTTAATCCATTTTGAATTACTTATGTATTTATTAAATTAATGTGATTAATCAATGCTAATTTTGATGAAATGTTATAATTTGTTTGGTAATACTCTGTAACCCTATTATGGCGACGAAACTAGGTTATGGGTGTTACAGTCCATGAATTTTATGCTTCCTTTAAAAACAAAATAATTTGAGAAGGAATTGGGGCATATCTGAAAGATGTCACAGTACGAGGGGAAGAAGTTCTATTAACCCCCAGTGAAATATGTGAATTTTATCACACTCTATTTTATTAGAGTGATTTTCTTAATAAGACCTAAAAAGTTAACGTACGTTGACTTTGCTAATGTGGCATATGTTGGATCTGATGTCTTAAGTGTATTGTTTTCATCTATGTACACTTATATTTCTTTCTAATAGATTGGTTTAACAAACCTATCCATGGATTACATTAATACTCTTTGTATATTGTCCTTAATGATTTTTTCCATGCAGAGCAAAATGGAAGCAAATATTAGTTCACTAGTTATCTAATCTTTAACTAATACTAAGTGGTATTACATAGCTGGTTTGTAATACGGAAAGACAATTTATATTAGTAGATGAATCTAAACATATCCTTAGTCTAGTAAAAAATAAGCAAACCGATTGAAAGACTAATGTGTCTTCTTTCAAGTCTAATTGGGGAGATGTTTGGTCTTTAAGCATCGGAGTGGATGACTCCTAGAAGATAAATACATGAATGTGATTAACTAAACTGACAATACATTAGAACAAGCCTAAGTAGAATAGACCCTAAATCAATTTAAGGATTTATTCACTTATGAAATTCATAGTATGGCATACATTAATCTTGACTAGATGATAAATTATGTTTGTGTTATTCATATACTTTCATGTAAGCAAAAGTCTGAGTTAAAATAGATAAGGAATTGAAAGTTGGTGCATTGTGTATATGACTTTTGTAACGCCCTAAAAATATAGGGGTTGTAATTTTTGCATGATTTGACCTAAATGCTTGTTTGGCATGTTGGTTTGATGTTTTTGGCGTGTTTGAGGGTTTTTAGGAAGCCTGGGTTCAAGGCAGACCCTTGGCAAAATTTTTAATTTTTGCCTTAAGATCATCTAGACGTTAGCGTGTAGGCTTTATAATTAGTTGTGTTTGTTTCATAACACAAATGAGCCTCTAGTGGAATGGCTAATGACGCCACAAGCATGGAAAGGCATGTGTGTTCGAATCCCCTTGCAAGCAAAATGTATTTATTTTGCTTCATAAGGGCGGCAAGAGATGGAGTGGTTGCAAACTCTATCAAGGTTGTTGTGGACTTGGTAAAAGGTGGAAAATTTGACTTGGTCTTGAGAATTTGAATTTAATTCAAATGAGTAGTTGGCGGAGATCAAGGAGAGCTATCGGTGGAGAAAATTATGGAGCATTTCAAGGGAGTTGGGGTTGTGAGAGTTGTGGCCGAATGGTGCAATTGGTATAGGCAAATTCGGCAAAAGGGAATTCATTTGGTTCATTTTGGCAATTGGTGTGTAGAAGCTGAACCTTCTTTACTCATTTTCAGGTTTTGCTCTTTTTAACATTTTGCGCATTGTTTTTCTTGTGAGTTTCTTAAGTGACCATTTCGAGTTTTCGGGATTGGGTTAGAGTGTGCTTTTAGCGTCTAGTTACTTTAAGAAACCTTCTTTTCTTGTCTATGTTTGCTTCTCTACCGACTTGACATTTGGTGCATAATTTTCTTTCTTCATTTTCTACTATTGGTCAAATCTTGTTTGAGTCATTTCTTCATTTTCTTTTCTTTAGCTACTTTTGGAGCCAATTCTCTTGTTCTTCTTCTTGGCCGATCCTTACTATCTTCTTCTCTCAAACACTTTATTTGGCCAAATTTTGATTATTTTCACTGTCATCTTTCTTTAGCCGTAACCTACAGCTCTCCCCTCATTTTCATCTCGCACAACCGTGGTTGATTTCAAGGCTTTTTTCTCCCCTTTCATCTAGTCGCTCAACCCTTCTTTAATTTCTTTATATACTCACAACCTTTCTTTTAAGCCGAATACTATGCGGGTTATCTATTATTTTGACTTTCGTTTTCCATCAAGTGGTAAGTGGTTTGTTTATGTTTTCACTCTTAGGTGCCGAATGTTTATGTGCTCTTCGGGTACCGATTTCTGTTCTTTTTGTTGTTAAGGTTTTTCCAAGTGGTGGAGGTGAGCGAGTAGTCTCGGTAGCAACGTAATCTTCCTTCTCTAAGTGCCCAAATAAGGTAATAGGCTACCCCATTCTCTGGGGTTAAGCCGACAATCATCTGTATATTGAAAGGTCATAGTAGATTTAGTCTAACGTGACTTAACGGTGATTTAGATTCTCGTCTTAGTGGAGTTCAACTGGGAGCTAGCGATCATGAAACCTTACTCAATCAAGGTAAGATGATGTATATTGTATTAATGGATTAGCTGTGGTTAACGCATATTGCCAGTTATTTTAATCGGAGGCCTTATTGTGTAGGTTGGTGATTAGGGTCGCTCGCTTTTCCGGAAGAAGTGTGTAGCTGTCCATCATCCTGTTATCACTGTGAATCGAAAGGTGTGTAACCACAACCTACCGTAGTGTAAATCGACAAAACCTGAAAAGCTGAAATGTCAAAATGTCGGTATTCGAGGCCTCACGAGTGTACGGATGCACGTAGGTAGATCGAGCCCACAAATCATGAGTAAAAGTTTGTGGAGGCTACCATGTGCATTTCTGTGCACTTGGGCCGTTATGGGCCGCGATAGGCTAAAATGGGCCCAATGGGCTTACGGGCCCATATGAGTAAAATACTCGGTAAGTGATTGTGGTTAGATTGGATTATAAGGTTCGTGATGCTGTATGTGGAACTGGACTGAATGGGCCACACAAGCGTGTGGGCCCACTTGGGCCCAATATGGGTTTTAGGCCCATAAACTTTCTTTTGACCACATAAGCTAACCAAGTCACTCAAAGTGACGCAAGACCTTTAAGGAGGTCGTATTAGATACTGAGACTCCAAAACTTAATTAATGACCAAAATACCCCTTAGGGATAAAATTACCATTTTGCCCCTGATTGCTTAAATGGCCATTATACCCCTACGAATAGGTGGACTAATGAGTATGATCTTCTGTATGCACATTATATATGTATGACATGACATTCTCCATGGAGCTGGGTATGATTTGGAGGTAGCTCTGTTTTAGTGGCTATGCAACGTAATTCTGATTATAGTGGCTTCGCCACGTATTCTGATTCTAGTGGCTCTGTCATGTTATTTGTTATTAGTAGCATGGCTGTGTATTGGTGTGCTGGCCAGGTGGGTCGAGTTATTCCCCACATGGTGTGATGGTTGATACGGGTGGTGTGATGGTTGGGCTGGGTCAGGATTACATTCATATTCTGTTCTGATTCTGTAATGGGCTTGAGTCCACACTGTTCTGTATAGGGCTTCGGCCCAGTTTGTTCTGCATGTTTGATCACTGTTTCGGTTGGGAGGTTACAAATTGAGTTTTTGCAAACTCACCTTTTATTTTAATGTGCAGGTAATCCCCAGCCATATGCGATTTGGAGCTGCGAAGGACTCGCGGTGGCCACATGCCTTCTGTTTTTGAATTTGTTTTGTTTAAATTTTTTATTTGGGTTTCATTTATGTAATAAGGCCATTTTGGGTTTTGATTTAACTTTCTTTATTTGTGATGTTTTTATCGTTTCAAACTGTTAGAATATTTTGTCAGGTTTTCAAAACTAATAACTGTTTTCAAAAATATTCACACGATTTCACTTCAAAAATAAAGTCTTCCGTGAGTTTTAAGTAACTAAACAGATATCTTAGAATAGTTTTAAACAAATGATTTGGTTAAGTGGCACTATCACTAAAAAAGAGTTTTGAACTTTAATCGAATTTCGAATGTAACTTCTATGTGACATGCCAGATTCGACCATAACGTTTGGGCCAGGTTTGGGGTGTTACAACTTTTGTATTATGTAGCACCATTCACAATAGTGAAATTCACAGCCTAAAAATAGTTAAATAATATCCTCTCGTTGGCATTACATGATAGATGAAAACTAAGCCTGGTCATGGGTCATTTGTCTTTGTGTTAAATGACTTAATTACTATGTAATAGTAATTGACTTTTTGTGAAGGAAGATGTAATAGCTACCCTAAGATAAAATAGAATCATATATGGAGAACTAATTTATCCCAAAGAGATTAAGGATATCCTATGAGGGTAATACACTAATGACAATGTAATAGCCTGTTTTTAGCTAAATCAGAACAGTGGTTTTGGAACCACAAATCCAAGGTCAAAAATTATTTTATTATTATTTATTGTGTTTAGAGCATGAAAGCATGAATGTGTGGAAGTTTCATGAAATAATTTTATTGTTAGGATGCTTAATTCGGTAAAAAAGATTAAATCACATAAAAAGTAAAAGTGGTGTTCTAATAATTTAAAGTGCTTAATAGCTATAAAATATTAAATTAAAGGTCCTTAAATGGTAAATAGACCATTTGAAATGTGAATGGGCATTAAATGACATGTTTCAAGTAATTTTAAATGTTTATAACAAAGGTTAAAATGGCAAATTATGAAATAAGGTTAATTAAAATAAAACAAACAAAAGTTTATTGTTATTGTCGAAAATGAAGAGAAGAAGAAGCCACTAATAAAGCTTCAAGTGTTCGGCCATTGCATGTTCTAATTGTAAGTCCATTTTTTCTCCTTTTTGATGATTTTTATGGTTCTATGATCGTTGCAACTAGTTCTAGCTAGCCCAAGGACTATTTTGCAAAACTGTTAAATGTTTTAAGATTTTTTGTTGAAGAATATATGTGTCCTTTGATTTTTTATGATGGATTATGAATAATTGATGTTAGTTATACAAGTTTTGTTAAGTGATTTTGAGTAAAAATGCAAAATAGGGATATATTTGTGAAAAAGTGAAAATGTATGGTTAAATGTGTGAAACTAGATAAATATGGGCTGTTAGGGGTATAATGGTAATTTGGAAAACATGGGTATTAAAGGAATTTCATGAATTTGTGATATTGTGAAATAAGGACTAAATTGTAAAAATGTGAAAGTTTGGAGGCAACTATGTAAAATTGCTTTAATGTGAACTTAGGACTAAATTGAATAAAAATGTGATTGAATAAGCCGAATTTTATTTATATAGATCAAGAAAGGAAGAATTCAAACTTAGTCGGGGGAAAAGCAAAATAATTGAATAGCCGATCCGTTGCATCATTTCCGTATACGAGGTAAGTTCTATGCTAATAAATGTTTTTAAATTGTATTATAATTGCATTATTATTAATTAAACTGTGTAAATGATTGGAAATGAGTTTACTAGACATGATCAATGGAGATATGACAGCTGAAAGTCCTGCACAAACCTTAGGAATAATTTAGGATACAAATGTCATGACATAGGGATTTACTGAGATGATGTGATTCGGGTGCTGGTCTCGTACATCCTACCTGTGGTTAGGTTCCGGCATGTGTTGCAGTTCCTGACAGCTTGTGTGAGCAACACTGTGTAGCTACGTCTTGACCGACAGCTTGTGTGAGCAGGCCTGTTGTTAGCTCGAGAGTGAGCCTATATGTGATATGAGATAGCTTCGGCTATATATGTGGCACTTAGTATGTAATGTGTTCCCGAATATCCTTTAGTGATTTCGAATGGTTCAACAAGCATATTAGAGACGTAGATGAAAGTAAGATCAATTTAAGTGATACAAGTACGTATAGAACCTATACGAGTATCAATTGGAAGAAACTTGATGAATCATATTTGATCATGTATTAAACATGTGAAAGGTTTGTGATTCAAAATGATTAATGCTTGCTATGTTCATTTGGTAAAATTATGTTTAGTTAATATGTTAAGTTTATTATCATACGAGCTTACTAAGCTATAAAGCTTACTTTATTTTTCTTTCCATGATTTATAGTGAAATCGAAGCTAGCTCGGATCTAGAGATCGTCAGAGACTTCATTGCCTTATCGATCATCTATTTTGGTACTTTTGAAATTGTATATATAGTATTGTGGCATGTATAGGCTATGTGGTAGTTTTGGTATGTTTTGGTTATGAATGTTAGCCATAAGAATTGGCTTTTATATGTTAGGTATTTGGTTTGGTTTATACGCAAATGAGATGGCTTATTTTGGTGGTTTTGATTCGATAAAATGTTTAAGCTAATGGCATGTTGATATATGATGTATAATTGCTTTGGTAATGCTTGGTTGTGGATTAGTAAGGAGATGGTTAAATGGTGGAATTATGGGACATATTTTGTATGTGAATTATAACTAGAAAAGCATGTTAATTTGGTATGTGTTTGAATAGGTAAATGGTATTGAATTGAGTAATGAAATGGTTGGAGTGGATAAGGCTTGATTTTTGCATTGGATGATGTTGTTTAGCTGCCTAATTGTGTCTTGAAATGGTACCACTTGAATTGTTGTAGGTATGTGCTAGTTGGGTGGAAAAATGGCTTGGTAAATAGCCTATTTTTGTCCACATGAGTAAAGACAGAGGCGTGTGTCTCAGCTATGTGTGACACACGGTCATGGTACATGGTCGTGTATCCTATGAAGCATTTAATAGAAACAGGTTAGTGAGTTACATGGCCTAGACACACAAACGTGTGGTCAGTAGTGTGACACAAGTGAGAGAGTTACACGAGGTAGGACACAGTCTGGGTGTAACACCCCTAAACCCGTACCCGTCGCTGGAGGGTTAAGAGGCATTACATGACATCTATACATACCAAATCTCAAAACAATTCATTCGCTTACAACTCATTCTTCAATGCATTGCATACATTTATAAATTTGTCTTAGCCGAATGACCATGCTCAAAACAATGTGCAACATATAATGCCATCATAGCAAACCTTAAAACAAGGGGTGCCGAATGTCATCAATTGAATATCACATGCTTCCATGGGTAATGACCACTTATGCAAGTCAAAGCTCAAAATGACTCTACTCATGCTTCTAAGTTCATATTACCCATTTCCAATCTAGAAATTTCAAATAGACTCCATTCAATCCATATGTACATACCGAATGGTCACATTCAATCCCAAAATTTCCACATTCGTTTATCTTGCTCACATTCAAGCCATACATGCTTTTCAAACAATAAATCTCGAGATGCATACCACCTCAAACATTAGTTACCATTAGCATATAGTTTTCACATTCATTCACAATCACCATTACCAAACTTAATTTCACATATAGATATAAAGCATCTTGGAAAGCCATTTTCGCATGGCTATGGTTAACTACATCATCAAAACGATATTTATTTAACATCAAAGTCAAGTCTATACATGCCATTATCAAGTTTAGATACTAAGAGTATCGAAATAGGCTTAGATAGTGCGGACAACTTCGACTTGAGGTTCCCAAGATTGTAGCTAACGAACGAGATCTATAAAATAAACAAACAAAGGCCACGGAGTAAGCATTTACATGCTTAGTAAGTTTCAAATAATAAAATCTGTTGAATTCAATGCTTAGAAATCAATATGCTTAACTTCTTCTCTTGACCGAATCTAATAATTTAAGTATATGTTATTATTATTTCCCATGCATGGCATTTAAGCTTTGCTAAACCCTAGTTTCATTTCTTGTAAGTAACTTCATTTCATCCATCAAATATCAACCCTTGACCGTATGCATATATTTATGCTTATACACATACTTACATATTCATATAACTTCACATTTTTGACCCAATATGCTCATATACTCAAATAAGTCCTAACATATTTCCATGGAAATCACCATTCATACATATTAATTTGGTCATAAACCTTCACGTCACCTTAACAATTTCCCGAGCATTAATCTACATATAAATGATCTCAATTTAAAACGAATCTAATTCCCAAGCCAGCATGTGGTACATACCTGAATATCTTAGGATAGTAAGCGCATTTGTTTAGATTACTACAGCCGATCAAACTATATAATTCCCAGCATAAATGCCTGAGGGTCTTTGCCCAGTTATAATTCCAGCTTACAGCCTGCGGACCTCAGTCCGGTATGAATCCCGCATATAGCCTGCGGACCTTAGGTCCGGATACAATTCCAGCATTTAGCCTGCGGACCTTGAGTCCGGACACAACTCTCACGAAACATCAAGTATACTCATTCACAAGAAGTTTCATTCACATATCATGAGCATCATTCAACTTTCGATTTCATAGCCACATTCTAAGAACACATATCCAACTAAATTTTTCCATATCCATTCGGCTATAAAGCATAAACACATTTTTTTATTTTGTCCCCCAACTTAATTTAAATAAAATCAATAGGTCATAATTTATCAATTATACTTTTGCATCATGATTTTAGCAACTCATAAGCCAAGTTTCATTACTCAAAAACTTACCTCACTTATATTTGAACGGTTGCGAAACAGCTACTCAATCATTTTCTCCTTCCCCCTATCCGACTTCGAACCTCTTTTTTATTGAGCTTAAATAACACATTATGTTTGTTTAATTAATAACTTATATTAACCAAATTTCAAACAGCATATTGGCATATAACATATAATCACTATGTCATTCATTTAACCGAAAAGATTTCTATATACACAAGTCAACATTAAAGTTTTCATATAAATATGACTCGACTCATTTTCACACTTATTTACTCCACCTATAGTTCGCATACACAAGCAAAGATCCATATAGTTTATCAGGTTTTCTTATACATAATTTACTATGTAACCGAATGTCTCTATAGCATGAGTTACGCACATAAGGCATGTGTATATATATGCTTATACGAATAATGCATGTTTTATTATCATATACTTCCATTTATACCATAGCTTCAAGACATATATCTAAGTCCAATTGTCAAAGAATTAATCACTAATTCCACATATACAATTCCATATATCCACTTATGCCTATTCTATGAACATTCGGCTTTAACCACCCAATTATGTCTTTTTAACACCGATTCTCTCAATAAAATTTCAAGCCATTCAAAAGGAAATTTAAACTAGCTCACACTAAATCCTTAGGCTCAATTCCCTAGCTCCATTCGGCACACTAGGACTTACTCAACCAATAACTCATCTTGCCAACATAATCACGGCAAAACTAAATCCCATGAACACTCACTACCAATTCATTCTTTCCCTAAGAACATGGCCGAATATTTCAACAAGCAATCTAAGTCGCAAGGAGTACAATTTGCATTATTCAAGCATTTCACCATATAATCACATGAATTTGATTTCAATATATCCCTCAAACTCTCCATAAACATTTCTAATACTTTCAATTCAAAAATCTTCATTCTATAACCATGGCTGAATGAAATACTCACTATAATTTCAAAAACCAACACATGGGCTATGCCATAAGCCTAACCATTAACTAAGATTCACAAAACTCAAACAAAATAACATGAACACTTACCTTAATTTGGGAATACTATGGCCGAACACTCCTTAAATCTCCAACCTCTTCTTCACTTCCACATTCGGCAATGAAAGGTAAAATAAAATGAATTTTATTTCTTTTCTTTACTTTTGTTATTTTCTCTTTTATTTTATAATATCATTAATATAAAACATATATTTTTATGCCATGAAACCATCATGGCTGGCCACTAAGTCAAAAATTGGGAGAATTGACATGCAACTCCTAACTTTTAAGCCATGCACCAATTCGGTCCTCTTTTAATTTACCACACACCTTTTCACTACTTTACACATAAGTCCAAATCAATAAATTCCACATTCAATGGCACTAAATTATAAATCAATTATTCACACGATCAATTTCACATAGATTAATCATGGAATTTAGCATTTATTTAATATACTGACTCGGTTTTGTGGTTCCGAAACCATTTTCTGACTAGGGTCAAAATAGGGCTGTCACACTGGGACATAGCAATGTTCTCCCATTTCAAATGTCTGCACGGCTTGTGACACGCACGTGTCTTGTAGCCATGTGAGACACACGGCCTGTTCACACGAGCGTGTGTCCCCTGTTTTAAGAAAAAAATTTTAAGTTTCTTAATGTTTTCCTGAGTTATCGGTTTAGTCTCGAACCACCCCTATTGCATGTTTAAGGCCTCGTAGGCCCTTATAAGAGACAATGTGAATGAATGTAAATTAGATATGCTTATGTATGAAGATGTATGGTAATTGAATGTGTATTTGTACTTTAAGTTTAGTAATGCCTCTTAACACTATTCTGGCGACGGATACGGGCTAGGGGTGTTACAGACAAGGTTACTGGACAAGCACTAATCGAGTAGCTTTCGTAATGGTATGTAATTAGGGAGAGTTTGGTGACAATATTATAGTGGAATGACTTCGTGAGTAGATGAGTTTATAATCAATGGGCGAAAAAATGGAACTTAATTATAAGTCATTTGAGCCCTAATTATAGATGTTCAATTGATCCCTCTGCTAGCTCGTTAAAATCATAAATGAATTGCATAAAGAATCAAATGAACATATATAGATAGAAGTGATAAAGTTAGAGAGATGGGCTACATTCGAAAATGAATGTGTTTTCTCACTAAGTATGGAAATGACCTGAAAATTAATTTAAGATTTTCAAATTATTATTTAATTAAATAATTGAAGTTCAAAAATATAATTAAATTAATGGATTATTTTACAATAATGTTGTCATGACTTTAATAAAATTGGAAAGTTAATTTACTTAAATTGATTTAACAAATAATATTTATTTTAGAAATTAGAAAAATATTTTTTAGTTTGGATGAAATTAAAAGGAGCAAGGTTAAGTCTAGAAAGAAAATATATTGGACTTAATACAGGAGACACCTGAAACCCTCATAATACATATAAGGGCCGGCACTCCTCAATTAAATTAGAGTGTGTTGCCCCTCTCTCCTAGTAGAGCTAAGAGACTAGTTTTTTATCAGATAAGTATTATTTATATTCTACTAATTCAACTACTATTCTTATATCTCTCTTTATAAATCAATGACACTGGTAGGACTAAACACACACAATTTTGAGATATTGTTATTTTGCCTAAAAATAGTCAGAATTTATTTTGTAAATATAAATTTTATTTCTGGGAATAACAGTTCTATTGGATTTTATAGAGTGAGAATTACTTTCCTACTGAAAGTAAGAAATTGTTTCTAGTTTTGTGCTTGATTCGTTATTGTTCGAGCCAAAACTTGAAGTGATTTGTGGTACAAGAATAATGGAGAAAATCATTTGGTTGAAAGTAAATAATATTTAGGATTCATCTTGTACAAAACACAGGTACTATTCAAAAAAATTTATTATTATAAATATCACAAATTGGCTCGATTTTTAATATTTTAAATTTTCACTTTGACAAAAATCCGTTTTTAAACTAATTTTTTTTTCCTATAGCATAGACATGGACTTCCACGTTAGCAATTAATTAATTAATTGAAATAAAAATTCAAAAAGAATAAAAAATTTTAAAATTTATTTTAAAATTTAAAAAGTATTCAAAGCATGAACATTACAAAAATATATTTTTAGATTTTTTAAATTTTAATTAATTAATTAATTACTAACGTGACATATACGTAGATGCTATGCCAACAAAGTTAACAAACTTTATTTTTTCATTCATTTGAGGTGATTTGTTAAATAATACAAGTTCAAAAATTAAAAAATTAAAAAAATAAATATGATGCATCATAAATCAACTAAAAATTTAACTAAGGCAAGTGCACCTATTAATTAATAATATAGCTACGGTGAGTAAAGATATCATTCACATAAAGACTAAAGGTACTAGTAATTATTGTCTTTCTATTATTTAACCTATAAATTCGAGTGATTTATTAAAAACTAAAATTAGTTAACTAACAAATATGGCAACGAATAAAGCATGATAATAACTGATTAACAACCAAAAAGTAAAACAATACCTAGAAAAGAATTTACCTGGACTTCATCTATCACTATCAATCTAAATTACAAAATTTCTTTTCTGTGTATCTTGATCCGTAAAAATCCCTAAATTATGTTAATATCTCTTTTGATAGTAAGAGTAACCAACTCTATGTATTTATTGCATGAAACAAAAATCAAAGGAAAAATTTGATGATAGGGTCAATCTCCTTAGGTATTTAGAAAATTAGTTTATGCTTGCAAATAAAAACATCTTAGAGACAGTATAATTGTAACGCCCCAAAATTCTTATTTTTGTTTTTGATAAATTATGACACAAATATCTGTCTGTTTCAATGGTTACGTGTTCTGGGTGTGTCTGAGAGGTCCCAAGTTTAAGCCATGGCTTTGGAAAATTTTGGGTATTTTTCTGAAATGAAGCCGTAACCTTGTGCAAAGTGCTTAAGTTTAATTGTTTGTAAATATATATCAGAATAGGCCTACTAGTCTGGTGGTTAAGTGGGATGTTAGTGTGAAGGAGGTCTTGTGTTCGAATCCCCGCATAAGGGAGGGAATTATTTTTGTTGTTCGTGCCGTGTAGGAGTTCGAATTGAACTAAAATGCTGAGTAGTGGGTGTGTAGTGGGAAGTGTGGGAGTGAATTAAGGGATTGTGATAGTGTTCTAGTCTAATCATCATTCCCTTTTCAAATTAGATTTCTCCCTCTTGCTGGAAAAAAAAAATTTGGACGTTTGTTTCCTTATCCTTCCTCTGCTGAAATTCATTGATTCCTTTACTCTCTTTTCTTCAATTTCATTTTCTATTCATTTCTTTTGTGCGAAGTTGGACTACGTGCATTTGATAAGCCTTTTCTTTTGGGTAAACCTTAACTTTATTTTGGCCAAGTGATTAAAGATGGGTTTGTTGGTGTTTAAGAGTTAATCGAAGGGCTGAAGATCGCGCGTTAATGTTTTAAGGTGTAGCGTTCTTGTTATTCGATCGAAGGTAAGGAGTTAAAAAGTTATCATTTGACTGTCTCATTGTAGTTTCATTTAAGTTTCGTTAGTAACACTAAAATTGGGATTGGATTATGCATTTCTAGGTTCTAGAGTGCTTGGGGTTGTTTTAACGTCGATTTGTTAATAGGTGTGTACCCGAAAATGTAGAAAATAGGGTTTCGATGAAAGTTAAAAACCTACTGTCGACACCACATGGGCGTGTAGTCACTCTGTGGTAGGCCGTGTGCTATGGCACGGGCATGTGATCGATGAGGCCAGGTTGTGCGCACAAGACAAGGTCGTGTGATGGCCAGGTAGGCCGTGTGCGACACACTAGCTAGACTGAATTGGGCTGTGTGGGCCACACGGGCATATGATTCCACACAAGTAGTCCACACGAGCATGTGGGATTCTTGGCCAAGTCGTGTGATCCACACGGCCAAGGCCAAATTGGGCCATGTCGGCCACATGGGCAGGCCAAATGGGTGTGTAAGCCTATTTAACTAAAATGCTTTCTAAGGGTGCACAGGTCGCCCAAGTCGACTGTGAACCTACTATAGGGTTGGTAAGCACTACTTAGACCCTTAAATGTGTGATCTGATTGTATGATTTATGTACCAAGCATGTTGATATTATGCATGTATACTAATCTGAATATATGTACTGGTAACCATGTAATAGCATGTCAATTACTGTATGTCTACATTGCATTGGGTTGGGATGATGATATTGGAGGAAGTGTACTAAAAGGCTTTAAACCTATTGACTTGTAGCTCAGCTGCAATATATACTGAAAGGCTCTTAAGCCTATTTGACCGACAGCTCAACTACATTATACTGATATGTGCCGCATTCGGTACTGATAAGAGTGTAAGGCTGGGTGGGTGTTTTAAACCCCACAGGAAGTGTAGGGTTGGATGGAGATGGTGGATTAGAGGCTAGTGGGTAGGATTATATTTTCCGATCGCTACATACTTGACTGTTACTGTGATAGGCTAAGGCCCTAATGCATATTTGATACTGAAACTGAAATGGGTTAAAGCCTGAACCGTACTGAAATTAAAATGGGCTTAGGCCCAGACTGCGATTGACTGTATATTTATTTTCTATGGGGATTACACACTGAGTTTACATAAACTCACCCCTTTTGTCTTATCTATGCAAGTAATCCCCAAACTTAGGTGGATCGGTGTAGCAGAGGACTCAGCGGTAACCACGCTTATTAGCACTTTTTAGTACGACATACGATTTATGAGTATATTTTTAATATTTGTTAATTTCGTTGTAATTTGGGACTTTTCAGAAATTTTCCTTAAATTGTGGGTTTTACTGGTTTTATGGATTTTATAACTGTGCAACTTAATAATGAAACAGGTCCTAAAATAAAGGGGTTTATCTAAAATGATCGGATGTACTTAATTACATATGTTCTCTTAAAACAAATGATTTTGAAGGCTTCCACTATGAATTATGTTTTCACAAATTGACTTAACTGGCTAATGGCTTTTAGAAATATTAAGTGTTAACTAAAAATAGACAAATCGGAAATGTTTTGACACGGCAACTTAGTTTTCAAACACCTTATCATGTGACATCGCCACATTCGACCATAACGTCTAGGCCGGGTTTGAGGTGTTATAATAACCGAAAGAAAAAAAGAAACTCATGATAATAACCTAAGAAATCAACTAGGATTCTTCAATCTTGACAGAAATCTATTCAAAATCGGCTTCAATTTTATTTTTCGAGTTGTTTTCTTGAGTATTATATGACAACTCCTTCCTATCTTCTTATTTTTGTCACATATACATCTTAGAATGCCAAAAAAACCTAAAAAAAAAATTCTCATAGCTCAGAGTGTCAATTCGAGAAATCAACACGTCTTGCCACATGGTCGTGTGGCAACCTATATGGCTCACACGGCCGTGTGGAAGGGGTCAGCTTGTGTGACTCTTGTACCTTGTTCCTATTTTCTAATTTTCACTTGTTTTTTGCTCATTTTTTGCTCCTCTTTCTCCCAAATACTCTCCTAAGTATAAAAACGTGAATTTAAAGGTTTAGGAGCGTAAAAGTTATCATTAACATCGAATAATCACCCAAAAATGCGTTAATAATGAGATTAAAACATGTTACTTTTAACACCTAACAAATATCTCCGCACTTAAGCGTGTACTTGTCCTCAAGCAAAATCCTCAACCTACATTCAAGTTAACTTCCCTCAATTTATTATTTTCACCAATAATTTCTTAGGATAATTTACAAATAATCATGCATTGAAAATTCAACTAAAATGACACTAAAAAACACAAACAACCCGAGTTGAAATTTTAAGCTTTAAGAACACTCGGCATCTCCCCTATCTCGATGATTACTTGAAATTCAAACTCAATAAGAAATAACATCCTCAAAAAAGATTCACACATTCAAACTATTTAAGGTTCAAGAAATATGCACTCAACAGTTGGACAAGAAATGATATTACCATAGGCTTGCTTGGAAGTCAAATATCCTACACTATATAAATGAGATGACACAGCAATAAAGAGGTCTTTACAAGGTTGTAATGGGGTTAGGTTAAGTGTAATAGCCCATTTTTGAGTTAGATTGGAACAGTGGTTTCGGTACCATAGAACAGATTCAAAATATTTATTTTATTATTTTAATGAGTTTTACAGCACGATAGAATTACCGTGTGAAATTTTCGTAAAAAAATTTACCAATCAAATGGTTAATTCGGTAAAAAGGACTAAATCGCGTAGGGCAAAAAACATGAATTCTATTAACTGAATGACTTAAATAGCCAGAGAATAAAAAGAATGAATCCTTGCATAGTAAATATACCATTGCTAAATTGAGTGGACGGTAATAGGCTTAAAATATGTGAATTACATGTTTAATTATTAAGGTTACTTTTGGTATTTAGCAATTTAAGTTAATTTAGTAAAAAAAATGAACATTCATTATTCATTTAATCATCGTCTACTGAAATTAAAAAAAGAAAACAACCATTTTTGAGTTCGGCACACTAGTAGCTTGGTTAAGATACGATTTTTACTCGGTTTTTAATGATTTTTATGTTTTTGAGCTATTTGCAGCTCAAACTATCTAGCCCGTACCTCAATTTTTGAAATTATTAAAGATTTTGAAATATGTAATTTTTGAATACATGTATATTTTGATGTTTCTTGATAGATTATTGATGGCTGTTAATAGATATACAAGTTTTATAAAGTGGTTTTTTATAAAAATGAGTATTAGGGATTAAATTGAAAAAGATACAAATATTGTGGTTAGAAGTGTAAAATAAATGAAAATATGGGCTGATTAGAGGCTATAAGAAAATTGGCTAAGGTGGGCTTTGGCCTAATTATGCAAATTTGCCATTTTAGTTAAAATGATTAAATTATAAAGTAGTCAAATGTATTGGGGTAAATGTGTAAATTGTCATATATGTGAATTTGACTAAATTGAAATAAATAGATATTGAAAATATTGAATTTGATAACATATAGATCAAGATAAACAAATACCAGAACTTGATCGGGGAAAACGGATTGTAGACGAGTAGACGTCGAATATACGAGCTAATACGAGGTAAGTTCATATAATTAGAATCAAATTTATATTTATAATTAAAATTGTTATTTTGAATATTGTATGAATGTATAAATGAATTATTGAATTGAAATGCCTATTGGTTATATGCTCAAATTGATTACCAAGTCCCGTTTGAATCGTAGAAAGTCGTAGGATACGAATGACATGTCACTAGGGTTACCGTTTTGGTTGAGTTCTTGCATTTATTGTAGACTCACCACAGCTCGTATGAGCTTACTGTTCAACTTTTCAGAGCTTACCATTTCAGTGCTTTAGGGTTTACCGTTTCAGCTTTATGGAGCTTACCATTCAGCTCGTTAGAGCTTACCATTTACCCACTCAGGAGGAGCATACCAATGATGGCTCGAAAGAGTGAATATGAGGATGAATTGATGGATTACCGATTTATACACTTAGTGTGTATCACCCGAGTATCCCTCGATGTTTCTGAAGGTTCAACAGGCATTATACCAATATGAAACATAAAGTACATGTTACATTAACTATATACCTGACATTAATTACATGCTACATGAATTATAAGACTCACATGGATTGTATGTTACAAGATTACATGATTTATATGAATTATATGTTACATGAACTATATATATAATATATGAAGTATATGATATATGAATTACAAGATTTACACGGATTATATGTTATAAGAGTACATGAATTATATAAATGTCTTGATACAAGAGAATCATGATTATTATGGTTATAATGATACTTGAGTTACATGAATTGAGAGTTGTTTTGGATGTTACATGAATGTATATGTGTTTTGTTTCACCCTTATGGATGGATGAAAATATGGATGTGAGATGACTAACATGTGGATGGTGATGTGAATAGGCTTTATGGACAAATGAGTTGGTTTTAATTGCTTAAATGCCTAAATATTAAATTGGTAAGTTAAATTCTATATTTTACGGGCTTACTAAGCTTTTAAGCTTACTCTATTTATTTTCCCATGTTTTATAGATTTCGAAAGCTAGCTTGATACGGACGAGGTGGGAGATTGCTATCACACTATCCAGACAATCTTTTGGTACTTTTTGGAACTAATGTAAATGATGTAAATATGGCACGTATAGGCTAGTTTATAGTTTGAATCATATGGTCACTTATTGGTATGAATTTTGGTACCTAAACAAGCTATGTGATATGGCTTGAGATAGTAATAGTTTGTTTGGTATGAAAGCCTTATATGATATGCTTATAATGTGATAAATGTGAAGAATGATGCTTGAGTATTGATAGGTATTGGTATGAATAATGTTGAGTTGAATGATGGACGAAATTGATTAATGAAATGGTAGTATGGTCAGTACATGCTTTGGTAACATTTTTGGTTGAGTAAATGATAGATGAATTTGTTGGTTATGAAATGGTTTAAATGTGCATTGTATTGGCTGAATTGGTTGCTCATTTTGTATATGAATTTGGTGCAAATTGATGCTTGTAGGTACAAGAGGATTGTGTGGGAAAAATGGCTTAAACCAAGACTATTTTTGTGCCACATGGTCTGAGCACATGGGCGTGTGACTCGACTGTGTGACCCCTACACCTTAGTTAAAACAAGTCAGTAAGTTACACGGCTTAGACACACAGGCGTGTCTATTGGCCATGTTTGGCACACAGGCTAGCACACGGGCGTGTGACTGGCTGTGTAACCCAAGTCAGTAACCTCCATAATTTTTACACGACCTGGCACACAGGCTTGCCTTCTGTCGTGTGGTACAAGTCAGTAGGTATGCCTGTTTTCACATAGCCTGGATAGATGGGCATGTCTGGTGACCGTGTGAGGCACACGACCTATTTACACGGGCCTGTGACCCTCATACGAAAAATTTTATATTTTTTCCTAACTTTTTCACATGTTATCGAATCAGTCCTTAATACTTATAATGTACATTATATGCTTGAATTAAGCATGTTATGAATGTGAATGAATGATATTTACTGATTTGAGATAATATTTGTTAAATGCTTGGAGAATTACTGTTCTGGTTTGAGTTAAAGGTTCAGTAATGCCTCTTACCTATTCCGGCGACGGTTACGGGATAGGGGTGTTACATATTATTGGTATCAGAGCTATGATTTAATCTATTCTAGAACTACTGTAGTGTATACAAGTCTAGCTATACATGCCATATATCAACTGCGATAGTGTGATATCTCCTGACAGCTTCTAAATTATATTTTATATAGTAAATGGATCCAAATCGAGCAATAGCCGACGATGTAGAGAGTAACGTGCCAGCTCCCACCCAAGGGACTGTGCCTTTTGAATTGAGCCCTGCTACAGGTAGTCAAGGAGAAGCTAAACAAGCTTTCTTCCAAATAATGCATGAATGGTTTTCTAAAATTGAGCGAGCAAACCAGGCTACTCCACAACCTCCACCCCCTCCGATTCTCTAATCAATCCTTGAAAATATACGAGGTATAGATCCTTTAAGATTAAATAGACCTTCTGTTGATAAGATACGGAAATATGGGGCCAAAGAATTTAGAGCTATAGCTAATGATGATGCTGAGAGGGTCGAATTCTGGCTCGAAAATAGGATTAGGGTTTTCGATGAATTAGCCTGCACACCGAAAGAATGCTTGAAATGTGCTATTTCATTGTTGCGTGATGCAACATATTAGTGGCGGAATACTTTCATATTTGTTGTTCCGTGAGAAAGAATTACATGGGATTTCTTTCAAATTGAATTCCGAAATAAATACATCAGTCAACAGTTCGTCAATAAAAAATGAAAAGAATTTCTTGACTTGAAATAGGGTCGTATGATAGTAACCAAGTATGAAAAGGAGTTCGTACAACTTAGTAAATATGCTCGTGAATGTGTGACCACTAAAGCTATAATGTGTAAGAGGTTCGAGGACGGTTTAAATGTAGATATCCGATTGCTAGTCGGGATTCTTGAGTTGAAAGAGCTTGTTGTTCTGGTTGATAGGGCTTGTAAAGCCAAAGAAGTTGCTAAAGAGAAACGAAAAAAACTAATTTTGAATCGAGAGAGTCTAGAAAGAGATTTGCAAGTAAATCACATCAGTCTAGATCAAAGAATTCTAAAGACTTTCATTCCTGTTCCACTACTCTGCGGGTATATCAATCAGAAAAAGAGATGCTAGATCATTCAATTCGAAGCCCCAAATGACGTCCATTGCCAGTGTGGGTTGCGTGAGAAATACAGGACCTGAATGTAAGCATTGTAATAGAAAACATTATGGTGAATGATAATTGAAAAGTGGGGCATGTTTCAAATGCGAATCATTAGATCATTACCTACGAGATTATCCAGAGAGATCTACAGTTGATATAGAGCAATCAGTTAAAGTGAGCAATACTGTTACCAGAGGTAGACCTCCACGAAATGCTGGGAATCAGAATGGAAACCGCAGTGCCACAAGAGATTCGAATGTGAGGTTGGAGACATAAGCACCTGCTCAAGCTTATGCTATACGTGCACGCGAGGAAGCCTCGTCGCCTAATGTTATTACCAGTACTTTTTCTCTTTATGACACTGATATAGTTGCGTTGATAGATCCTGGATCAACCAGTTCGTATATCTATATGGAATTAGTGTTTAAAAAGAGTTTACATGTTAAGTCTACAGAATTTGTAGTTAAAGTATCGAGTCTGTTAGGTAAGTTAGTATTAGTTGATAAAATTTGTAAGAAATGTCCATTGATGACTCGGGGATACTGTTTTCTTGCTGACTTGATGCTCCTACCGTTTGACGAGTTTGATATGATACTGGGTATGGATTGGCTGAATATGCATAATGCGGTCGTAAATTGCAGACGAAAGAGTATAGAATTGAAATGTCAGAACGGTGAAATTCTTCGGATTGAATCTAATGATTCGAATGAATTACAGATTGTGATATCTGCTATGCGAGCTTAGAAATGTGTGAAAAAGGGTTGTGATGCATACTTAGCATATGTACTAGATACTAAAGTGTCGGAATTAAAGATTGAACCTGTACCAGTTGTTTGTGAATTTCTAGATGTTTTTCCAAAAAAATTGTCAGGATTACCGCCGATTAGAGAAGTTGAATTTGGCATCGAATTGTTACCGGGTATAACACCGATATCAATAGCTCCATACAAAATGGCACCAACTGAATTGAAAGAGTTAAAAGCATAGTTACAAGAGTTAACAGACAGAGGTTTTACAAGACTGAGCTTTTCACCTTGGGGTGCTCCGGTGTTATTCGTGAAAAAGAAAAACGGGTCAATGAGAATATGTATTAATTACCGACAACTAGATAAAGTAACTGTAAAGAATAAGTATCCTCTACCGCGAATCGATGACTTGTTTGATCAATTGAAAGGGGCTACAGTATTTTCAAAGATTGATATGAGATCAGGCTATTATCAGTTGCTAGCAAAGATTCAGATATACCAAAAACTACTTTCATAGCACGGTATGGTCACTATGAATTTTTAGTTATGCCTTTTGGTTTGACTAATGCCCATGTAGTGTTTATGGGTTTGATGAATCGTATACTTAGACCGTATTTGGATAGATTTGTTGTTGTGTTCATTGACGATATTCTAATCTATTCTCGTGATGAGACGGAGCATACAGAACATTTGAGAATTGTTTTACAGACTTTGAAAGATAAGCAGTTATATGCTAAATTCAATAAATGTGAATTCTAGCTTCGAAAAGCCCGATTTCTGGGTCATGTTGTTTCAGCGGAAGGCATCAGAGTTGATTCGAACAATATATTTGCAATTATAGACTGGAAACCACTGAAAAATGTATCTGAGATCAGAAGTTTCCTGGGATTAGTGATATCTTACAGGAGATTCGTGAAAAGATTCTCGATAATTGCAATACCATTAACTCGATTATTTCAAAAAGATGTAAAATTCATGGGGACTGATAAATGTCAACAGAGTTTCAAACAGCTGAAAGCATTGTTAACAGATACACCAATTTTAGTTAAACCTGAATTGGGTAAAGAGTTCGTGATTTACAGTGATGCATCGTTAAACGGACTAGGTTGTGTATTGATGCAAGATGAAAAAGTTATAGCTCATGCTTCCCGACAGTTGAAACCACACTAGAAGAACTACCTGACACATGATCTTGAATTAGCTATAATAGTATTTGTATTAAAATTTGGCGTCACTATCTATACAGTGAAAAATGCCAAGTATTTACAGATCATAAAAGTGTAAAATATTTAATGACACAAAGATATTTGAATTTACGACAATGGAGATAGCTCGAGTTACTAAAAGATTACGAGTTTGTGATTGATTATCATTTGGGAAAGGCTAATGTTGTAGCTGATGCCTTGAGCCAGAAGTCTCTATTTGCTTTGCGGGCTATGAACACTCAGATGATATTATGTGATGATGGATCTATTTTAGCTTAGTTAAAAGCTAAACCAGTATATCTACAATAAATCTGTGAGGCACAAAAAGATGATAATGAGTTGCAAGCTAAACAAATTGAATGTGACTCTAATTCTGATTCTGAACTTCATATTGGAACTGATGATTATTTAATGTTCTGTAATAGAATTTGTATACCGAAAGATACTGAACTCATTCAAAAGATCTTACATGAAGCGCATAGTAGTCATTTTTCTATTCATCCAATTAGTACTAAAATGTATAACGATTTGAAATAGTTATACTGGTGGTCGGGAATGAAATGAGATATATCAAAATTTGTATCAAAATGTTTAATCTGTTAGCAAGTAAAAGCTGAACACCAAGTACCATCAGGTTTATTATAGCCAATAATGATTCCAGAATGGAAGTGGGATAGAGTTACAATGGATTTCGTATCAGGAATGCCCCTAACTTTTAAAAGAAAGATACAATATAGGTTATCGTTGATAGACTGATGAAATCTACTCATTTCATACCGGTATGTATAGATTATTCTCTGGATAGACTAGTAGAATTATACTTGTCTAAAATTGTACGATTACATGGTGTACCACTGTCTATTATCTCTGATAGAGACTTGAGATTTACATCAAGATTTTGGACGAAATTGCAAGAAGCTCTGGAAACGAAATTGAATTTTAGTACAACTTTTCATCCCTAGACTGACGGTCAGTCCGAAAGAGTTATACAGATATTGAAAGATATGTTGCGTTGTTATATTCTTGAATTTGAAGGTAGCTGGGAAAAAAATTTGCGTCTGATTAAATTTGCATACAATAACGGCTTCCAAACGAGTTTGAAAATGGCATACGAAGCTCTATATGGTCGTAAATGTCAAACACTGTTATACTAGACAGAATTGAGTGAGAAAAACATTCACGAAGTTGAATTGATTAAAGAAACCGAAGAAAAAGTGAAAGTAATTCGTGACAGTCTTAAAACAGCTTCTGCTAGATAGAAATCATACGCGGATTTGAAACGTAAAGAAATAGAATTTCAAGCTGGAGACCAAGTATTCTTGAAAGTGACACCGTGGAAGAAAATTCTTCGTTTCGGTCGTAAAGGAAAGTTAAGTCCACGCTTCATTGGGCCGTATGGAAGCATATCGACTATCATTACCGTCTAGACTTGAAAAGATACACAATGTTTTTCATGTTTCGATGCTACGTCGATACCGATCCAATTTGTCACATGTGATATCTCCTGTTGATGTGGAAATACAGCCTAATTTATCGTACAACGAAGAACCGATCAAGATTATAGCTAGAGAAATAAAAGAATTGAGAAATAAATGTATAGCACTTGTAAAGGTTCTTTGGCATAAATACCAGATAGAGGAAGTATACGAGGGAACTCGAGGAAGCTATGCGAAAACAGTACCCAAACCTGCTTACTGGTAAGATTTTTGGGGACGAAAATCCCTAAAGGGGGGAGCGTTGTAACAACCCCTTTTTTGAGTCAGATCGGAACAGTGGTTTTGGGACCACGGAACTGATTCAAAATATTTATTTTATTATTTTTATGAGTTTTACAGCCTGATAGAATTACCGTGCGAAATTTTCGTAAAGAAATTTTACCAATTAAATGGTTAATTTGGTAAAAAGGACTAAATCGTGTAAAGCGAAAAACATGAGTTCTATCGTACGATTATTCATTTCATCATCTTCTACTAAATTTAAACAAAGAAAATAGCCATGGAAGGGTTTTTGAGTTTGGCACACTAGTAGCTTGGTTAAGGTATGGCTTTTACTTGGTTTTTAATGATTTTTACGTTTTTGAGCTCGTTGCAACTTAAACTATCTAGCCTGTACCTCAATTTTTGAAATTATTGAAGATTTTGAAATATGAAATTGTTGAATACATGTATATTTTGATGTTTCTTGATAGATTTATTGATGGATGTTAATAGATATACAAGTTTTATAAAGTGATTTTGTAACACCCCTATCCCGTATCCATCGACGGACTAGGGTTATGAGGTATTACCGACTAAAGCACAGCTTAGAACAAGTATTTAACATAGATCAAGCATGCGGTTATAGAAATTCCTTTAAAAAATTGATAAGTAAACCGAGCTTAATTCATCTCATACATGATGCATTTAAGTTCACATATCCAATTCTTTAGTGAATTATCAAGCACACATATCATATAAATACATATGCACATCAATGCACATTTGAATCTTTAGATCTAACATTACTTACCTCACGGCTTAAATCAACTGTAAACATGAAGCATTAACAAAGATATGCCTAACGGTCAAACATATTTTGTGCCCCACAATTTCGATGAAATTTACTAATATATCATTTAGCATTTCGAACACAAGAGATGTTTCATACCATACTTTTGAGATGAGTTACTTATAAGACCGAACAACATCATAAAGATCATCACATTCATAGCTTGGCATTTATTTAATAGACGAGCCAATTTCGCATGGCTTGATACAAAAGGTTTCAAAACATCAAACTATCCAAAGGTAAAATAAGTCTATACATGCCGTTAATAAAATGTAAAGTCTTTAAAGATACCAAATAAACTTAGATAGTGCAGTTGACTTCAACTAGATCCCTGAGCTCGTAGTTGGAGACAAAGATCTATAGAACAGAGAGACGAAACAAACAGAGTAAGCATTCACAGGCTTAGTAAGCTTTAAGTAATTCGAGCATATATATATATATACCACATCAAACGTATTTATTTTGTATAATAAATCGAAATTAACATCATTTGGCCAAGTAGGCCTAACATCCTTTGCTCATATGTTCATTAATTGTTTGTTGGCTTAGCTTGGAATCATATAATCACTTCACCCATATTCTAAATGCCAAACACTTATTTTACTCAACATCGAGCTAATCTAGCTCCACAACTACATACAATTTCATTGATCACATATACTTTCACATATAATTAGCTCGCAGGAACGAAGTACGCAGCTTAAAATCAATACTCATTGATAATGCATTAAAATTCTTGCGTTCCTGAGTAGTTTAATTTATTGTACAACTTTTGAATATCACATAGGATGAATTTCCAAACTTGAGTCTCTTTAATATTTCACCGGCATTTAGCCTGTTGGGTCTAACCCGATCACATCACTGGCATAGGCCTGCTGAACATTCATGTTCGAAATTCACTCACCGGCATTCATGCCTGCTGGACATTTATGTCCGATACACATTCACCAGCTTCTCACCTGCTAGGCTCAATACCCGATTTTAATCACCAGCTCTTAAGCTTGCTAGGTCAAAAACCCAAATACTATCGTACGATTATAAGTTTACAAAGCTTATCACACATTACACCCTATACCCTTAGTACTCACATAACTTAACATATTAACAAAAATGATGCTTTCATTCGAATCCATACACAAACACATCATTTACTTCCTTCTCATAATAGCCATTCGGCTATATAACATATATGCCACTTCACTTTCAATTCATAGTAACTATTTGGACATATCACAAACACATAGCTTACTTTTCAAAATAGCCATTCGGCTATATAAATACACACATACATATTCACATAATAAAAGTTCATTTCAATACTTCCATTCAGCTATATACTCAAATATCAAGGATATGATTTCTAGTACTTCATTTTGATTCATTCAAAATAAGCTAAATTCAATCACTGAAAGACTTACCTGATTATTGTCGAATAGTTACGGGTTAACTATTCCACCACCTTTGCTTTTCCCTTATCCGAATGTGCCTCTCTATGCTCTTGAGCTAGATAAACATAGTTTCACTTATCAAAATCCTATTATGTTATCTTATAGCCGAATGTCCCTTAAGGTAAACAAGGTATATATATTTAAAACATATTCATATATTATCACATTAATCATAATCACACTTTCCTTTAAACACAAGCATTACTCAATTCATTCTCAAAATACCATTCGGCCAAATCTCAATAACAACTACATTTCCCTTCAAGAATTAAGTCCACATTCGGTGGCTATAATCTTTAAACACAATTTAACTACTTTGGCCGATTGTCAATTAACAAATAGGTCACATAATTTCAATTATAAATTTTAATCAATTCTTTTCCTCAATTCACGTTTTGGTTCATATTTCGGCAAACATGTAAACATTTACTAGAAATTAAGCATGCATCTTGTCCATCACTATAATGCCAAAAACATCAAAATATCACCAAGGAAACATAACCTCATGACCGTATGCATAGTTCTCTTCATAAAGCATTCATACTACTTTATACCTTAGCATTTATCATATTTAACTAATTTTAGCTACAAAAACAAGATTTAGCTAGCTCAATTACATCAAAGATCACCATTCATTTAGCCAAAAGCAACCATTGGCCGAATACACCTTAAGCCAAAATCTCCAGAATTTACAAAATACTTCCTAAGCCGATAGCAAAAGTCCATTTAATCAATACAAGACCGAATTCCCTTACTAATTCAATGGTCAATGTTCACTTATCTTCAAAAGAACACCAAAACATCAACATTTTCATTCATAGCTTCATAGCTTCAAAGTTTTAACAATTAAACACAAATTTAGCTATTGCCGAAAGCTTAATACATGTAATCTCAAGAATTCCATATAACTACAACTCAATCCTATCGTTTAACACCTAAATCTATCAATACAAGATTTAATTCATCATTTAAACATGAAACATAAATTTTATCCAAATTTTTAAATATTTCACAAGTTGCCGAATGCAACTATGTTTATCATTTCATAAACTAAAACCATGGGTCAGCTATATCATGCACTTAGCAACCAAATTTCAAAATCAATTTAAATAAAATCACATTACATACCTTTCAAACCAAGATTTCACCATTGCCAAATGCTTTAAAGCTTCCTATGTTCTTTTCTTTTTAGTTTCGACCAAAGAAAGGATAAAAATGAAGCTTATTTTGTTTAATTTTCATGTCATGCATGTCTCATTTATTGAATTACCATTATAGCCTTATTAAAATCAATGTATCTCCGCTAAGTCATGGCCGAAATTGTCCATGCAACTTTGCATGGTTTAATTGCTCTAATAGCCCATTTAATTAGAAGAACATTTTCATTCGACACTTGTACCATATCCTATTAATTTTTCCTTTCATGCAATTTGGCCCTTTAATCTAATTTAACATTCAAATAACAAAATTAAGACACGAGACTTTCACATATTATAATTCACATAATAAAAACACAGAAACTAACACTTAAATATTTTTCTAACCAGGTTTCGTGGTTCCGAAACCACTTCCAGACTAGGGTCGAATTAGGGCTGTCACAGATTTTTTATAAAAATGAGTATTAGGGATTAAATTGAAAAAGATAGAAATATTGTGGTTAGAACTGTGAAATAAATGAAAATATGGGCTGATTAGAGGCTATATGAAATTTGGCTAAGGTGGGCTTTGGCCTAATTGTGCAAATTTACCATTTTAGTTAAAAATGATTAAATTGTAATGTAGTCAAATGTATTAGGGTAAATGTGTAAATTGCCATAAATGTGAATTTGACTAAATTGAAATAAATAAATACTAAACATATTGAACTTGATAACATATAGATCAAGATAAACAAATACCGGAACTTGATCGAGGAAAACAGAAGATAAAGGAGTAGACGTCGGATATACGAGCTAATACGAGGTAGTTCGTATAATTAAAATCAAATTTATATTTATAATTAAAATTGTTCTTTTTAATACTGTATGAATGTATAAATGGATTATTGTATTGAAATGATTATTGATTATATGCTCAAATTGATTACCCAGCCTCGTTTGACCTGTAGAAAGTCGTAGGATACGAGTGACATGTCACTAAGGTTACCGTTTTGATCGATGTAACGCCCAAAATTTTGGGCCTAGTAGAAATGGGCCTCGGGCTTGGGGAGCGTTTGGAGGTCAGCATGTGAATAATTGCTGTGCAAGAAGTGACATAAAGGAAGGCTTGCATCAATGGTTAGGTGTCCTGGAAAGTGTTGGAGAAGTCTTGGGTTCAAACCTGGGCTTTAGCAAAATTTTTGGTTTTAAGTGAATAAAACCTTGAATGCTAGTTAGTAAGCCTTTTAAATAATTAAGGTTAAAAGGTGACACAAGGAAGCATGTGGTCTAATGGCAAGGTGGTGTTAGGAGTGTACATGTGGTCAGGGGTTCGAGTGTTGCCATAGTATTATGTTGGGTATTTATTTTGCATCCTTGGATAGCTAGTGGTTGAGCTGGATTCGAACTCTGGTGTGTGAAGTTTGAACTGGTCAATGAGGGGGTTATGGAGAAAATCAAGAAGGAGATTGGGGAGGAGATCATAGAGATGTTTTTTGGAGGGATTTTAGAAGAAGAAAGGGAAGTTTGAGTTGGGCAGGGTTGTGCCGAAATTTCTTAGAGGATTAGGACTGTTGGGTTTTGGTCACTTTGGATGTGGTAGCCGAAATTATCAGTAGCTATTCAGATTTTGTTCTTTTTGGCTATTTGGTAAGTAGTGCATTTTAGGTTCTTTTCTTTAAGCTCTCCCTCTTTTGTGTTTTTTCTTCCTCTCAACTTCTATCAACTACTCCTCTCCCTTACCATTTTCTCGATTCAATTTATGCTTGTAGCCAAATCTCCTCATTTTACTTTCTTTATTTTTGGTTCTCAGTCTCTCTTTTATTTTGCTCTCCTTTATCTTGGTCTAGTATACTTCTCTATTTCGATGCTAGCCATTCGTTGTCTCCCTTTTCCCTCCTCTAAGGAACTAGCTGAACGCCATCTAGATCCTTCCTCTTTCATCATACTACTTCTCTCATTTGATTTCAATCGATTTCCCCTACTTGGTGTTGTTGACCAATTGTCTCTGTGCTTTGCTATTGGTACCGTGGGTTGATCTTGCAAGGCTGTCGTCAAATCAAAGGGTAATCCTGTGCTTCTTCTATTCATTCTCCAATTATGTCCATTCGGTTCTTAAGGTTTTTGGGAAGCCGAATATATATTTCTCTTATGACCTCTAACTACAAGTCTTTTTGTTTTTCATGATGGGTGCTAGGGTCTTTCGGTGAAGTGGAGTAATCCAGTGATTTAGAAGCGATCACAACCTCCTTCTTCCATTGTCCAATAGGTAAATATATTACCTTCAATCTTTTGGTATAGTGCAAATGTGACTTCGGGTATGTTATGTTGTAAGGGTAGATTTAAGCCACGATTATATGTAACTATTTCTAATAGGATCCGTCACGTTATAGATTTGTTATAGGGACGTGAATCGATTGGGGTCAGTGATCTTGGAGGGATCAAGATCGTTCATTCAGACAAGGTAAGGAAGGGTTGTGTTTTGACTAGATGTTGAAAAGTGAGTAATCCCTAATCAGTGTTTGGTTAATGATATATGCTCCTGGATTATAGGTTTGGTATGATTGGGTTAAACGCACGTTCCTTAAGTAAGTGTGTACTCAGGCTAATAGATCGTAGACGGCGAAATGCCGAAATGCCAAAATGCCGAAAAGCCGAAGGTTTAGTTATGTTTGCCATATGAGCATGCGAACGCACGTGTGGAGAATCTGATGCGATAGTAGAGGTCACCATGAGCAATCTCATGGGCTTTAGCCGAAGCGGGCCATGTGGGCCCAATGGGCTCGTGGCCCCACACGGGTCTTGCTCATGGATGGGTGGAAATATTGGACTTAGCTATGTCGTTTACATGGCTAAGGTTGATTTTGGGCTTAGCAGGCCAAATAAGCATGTGGGCCCCACATGGGCTATGTATTGGGCTTTGGGCCCCATTGTGCATTTTGATTAAAAAAGGTTGCACGAGTCACCCGAGACTACAGTGAACCTACTGATTGTTCGGTATGTGTATTTAGACCCCGAATTACAAAATGACCGTTATGCCCCTGAAGGGCAAAATGACTGAAATGCCCCTAGATGATATATGACTGATTTTGTATGCTATTTGATGATATGTTACATTCATGCATGTAATATTATGCTTTATGGGGATGCGATCTCATAGTTGGAGGAAGTGATTGTTCTGTTAGGGTTGCACGGGTCGCCCGAGACGACTGTGGACCCACCGATTTGATCTGTTATGGTCGCACGGGTTGCCCGAGATGACTGTGGACCTGGTCACATGGGTCGCCCGAGACGACTGTGGACCCATTCTGGTAAGGTCACACGGGTCGCCTGAGACGACTGTGGACCTACCGATGGCTTAAAGCCGTTTGTACTTTTGGCAGCCCAACTGCATTATTGGTTAGTGCCGGTACCAGTGTTTAATACCCTAAACCTGTGTCCATCACCGGAGTAGGGTTATAAGGCATTACTTATTTAACTCAACTCAAATAAACATTCATGGCATTCCACAAGAATAATTAAAAATTAACTAAGCTATATCACTCACTTAAAAGCAACTCACGTTATGTGACATTGTTATTAGTCCATATAAATAAACATGCTTTGCACAACTTATCTATTTTCTAACCACAAAACCATATGCATAATGAATTAAACAAACATATATACATAACTTACCAACTTTATATTATGGCCGCATATAACATAGTTGCTTATATTGCAAGTACATATCCAAAAGAAAAATCTATATCTAACCATAATTGTTAAATGACCATAGGTACCACTTCTATTATACCAATCACCATTTTTAAGTCATAATAAATAGAACCATATTATACCTAATTCAATGTCAAATTTATAGACTCATACACGGCATACAAGATAAATACACATATCAAAATCAAAGCATAGAACCCACTTTTATCTCAATACTAACCGAATGTTAAGACTATACATTACTTTAAGTATATCATTAAACACACCTGTTCTATTTAACTAATTTTATAGCTAACCAGTCATTTTGTCTTAATTTAACCAATGTCATTTATTAAACCAACATCACAAATATAACCACAGTTAAATTTGTCTCAAGAGTGAGTTTAAAACACATCCAAATGATCATAACATTAACCATCACATAATACCTATTCATCAACCTTGCATAATTCGCTTGAATCAAATTATATCAACCACCATGGAAACTCATATCAAATTTATCACATATAGCATACACAAAAGTAATATTTGAATTAACACATTTAATAATTCAAGATTGCCATTTTCGTATGGCAAGACATACATACATAATCCAACATTGAACAAAAATATTTAAGCCTATACATGCCATAAGTTTGACTTAAAACTTTTTAATAGTACCGAAAGTAGACGATAGTGTCGATAACTTCACCGACAATCCCCGAGCCCGTAACCACCTCCAAAATCTATAAAACAATTATAGAAACATATGCACAAGTAAGCTATTTTAGCTTAGTAAGCTTTAAGCAACTTAAATAATTCAAATAAATAATCAAACTATTTCATACAAACCAAATTGTACCTTTAAAGATATACTTAAACTCAAATAAGTTAACTTGGCCGAATACTTAAGATCAATTATAACATCACATAAATGCTTACCTATATAATCAAATATATATAATCCATTATACCCAATCACCAAGACTTACCTATTTAACCAATTACACAAAGTTCACTATATTACTTCATATGGCTGAATATATATATAAATTCTATATAGCCTCACCTGTAACTAAATATACAAGTTCCATATAAGTTCACGTATAATTAAATACGCAAGATCAATAAAACTTCAGATATACTTACCTATGTGGCCAATATAGAAATCATTTAGATTAACTTACTTGTTCCACTTTCCACATCAATATAAAGTCTTATACACATAGGCTTGATATAAATCATCAGTAATAACCCTGCTAGACATAAGCGTGAATTATTCACTGGCACAAGACCTGCTAGACTCAGAGTCTGATATTTTTCACCGGTAATTAGCCTGCTAGGCATAAAGCCTGATTTCTATACACTGGCATTGAGCTTGCTAGGCATAGAGCCTGATTTCTATACACCAGCATTGAGCCTGTTAGACATAGAGCCTGATTATTAACGATACATAATCGAATCTTAATCACATCACCCATAAAAAATTAAAATATCTCACACTATTCATATAAACCTTACAATATCACAACTTAGTCCAAATAGGTTTCAATATTCTAATTTCCACAAACATGGCGTTCGGGTTCTAAGCTAAACAATCATAAAATTCAAATTATCATAGTAAACTATTCCATATTCGAAATAAACGGTATTTAATTACTTAAAGACTTACCTCGGAAATCAACGAACTGTATCGATTGACTATTCGACTATTTTGGCTTTTCCCTGTTCCGAATCCAATTTTCTCTTTTCTTGATCTAAATTAATATAAATTAAATTTATTTCATCAAATATTCATTCTAATTTACTCAAAAACACATAAATGGGCAAATTGCACTATTGCCCAATACATTTTACACATTTAACAATTTAATCTAAAATTCACAAAACACAAAATAAATATGATTTATTTACAATAAGCTAGGGCCGAATACTCCTCAAGCCCCTACAAGTCCTTACATTTAATTTAATTTGCAATCTAGTCCCTCGTTTTACTATTTTTGCAATTAAGCCCTATTTACTTAATTTTCATGAAAATTTCCAATATAAACCTAATAATCTAACACATATCTTTAATTTATCAACATCAAACACAAAATTTACTAAAATATCAATAATGCCAATTCATGAATTCTTCATCAAAATCAAAAATTCGAACATGGGTCGAGTAGTATTCAAAGCAACGATTTCAAAAACGTAAAAATTTTCAAAAACTGAGCTAAACACATACTTGATTGAGCTTCAAAGTGCCAAACTAAGTTTTTCTTTTTCTCTTCTCTTGTTTCAGCAAGAACACCAAGAATATAACACTTAAAAATGGTTTTGTTTATAATATAATTATGTTATATAACTTATTTAATCAATTGACTATATTAACCTTAACTAAATTTATTATATTATCACATATAAATGTCCTTTGCCATCCACTAAATTTAGAAATGGCCAAATTACCTTATAAATATTTCATATTAATAAGACAAATTCAAATAAACACTTTCACATTTAACCACCCAATTTTTCATTTTATGCAATTAAGTCTTTTTATTTAATCGGGCACACAAACGACAAAATTAAATCATGAAAATTTCACGGATATAAATTCACACTTAATAAATACAGAAAATAATTTTAAAATATTTTTCTAACTCGGATTCATGGTCCTAAAACCACCGTTTCAAATAGGGTTAAAATCGGACTGTTACACAGTGCTACATTGGAAGTGTAGGGTTGGATGGGACACAGAGTGCAGGGTTGGTTGGGGCTTATATGCATTACATACATTGATTCTGATTTTGCTATGGGCTCAGGCCCAACCAAGGCTATTGTGGGCTAAGGCCCATTTGCCACTGTTACTGTAATGGGCTTAGGCACAGATTGATGTGATGTATGCTGTTTGATTATTGGGGGTAGTGCACACTGAGTTTTCGTAAACTCACCGGTCTTTTAATTTTTCAGGTATCCTCAGTGAAACGTATTAGAGAACTCGGAGGTGGCTACGATATGGAATTTTGATTATTGTAATTTTAATTACATTGCTTTAATTGTGTTTTCTTTTGGTTGGGTTGTAATAAGGCCTCTCTAAATTTTTGAATTTTAATTTGGGATTTACGGTTTAGTTTGAACTATATCTACTAGAAGTAGCACACGGGTTTCAAAAGAAATCTATTTTCAAACCACTACGTTTCTGCAACATTTTTGAAATAATTTTGTGACTCAACTTCTAAACATCGCGTTTTCGTAAATCAACTATTTTAATTAAGCTTCTGCAACAAACAATGTCTTAGAAATATAAATCACAACGTTTTAATAAGAGAATAGTTTTTCAATGAATCGTGTTTGGGAAAGAAAAAAACTAATGTAAACTCGGGTTTTACACAGGTTTTAAATGGGAGGAAGTTTTAAATTTCTTTAAGAAGGGTTTAAAATGAGAACATGGTTTTCAGAAAACACTTTTTTGACACGCTAGATTTGGCCCTAACGTCTAGACCAGGTTTGGGGGTGTTACATTTTGTGGTATCGAAGCCAGGTTGCAAAACTCGGGCTGTACAATGGGCTTTGGTTTTTGGGATTTTAAAGTTGTTTACAAATGATTTTTGGAGGAAATTTGAAGGATTTATTATATGGCACACTGAGTCTCCGGCGTCGAACCAAGTAAGTTTTCTTGATTCTAAAATTAGTTTTAAAATGCTATACTATAAGATACTACTGGGTTTACTTTAGATATCAGACTACTAAGACTCTTTAGTTAGGGTGAAACTAAAATTATAGGAAACTAAAACTGTAGTGAGCTTACGACTGCGAAAACAACTCTTAACTATTACTCTCATAAAATACCTGCTTAATCATTGAAACTATCAGCTAAATTGCATAAAATTCCTAATTCAGATAATATGTAAAGCAATAATGAGCACTGGAAGGGGTGCAAGAGGCCGCGGCAGAGCCCGCGGGAGTGCTAGAGTTGAGTCTTCATCATCGGGCCACATGCCCAATGTTGAGGCAAGGGAGGCACCAACTTCACTGATAACTGAAGCAGGATCGTATGATCGAGTAGCTGGAGATGACATGCTATCCCAGGCTATACTCCGTATTTTGGAAATAGTTGATGGGACTGTCGAAAATAATACTGTTACTGTAGGTCGTGGGTCGATTATGGAACGACTTTGGTCAAATGGAGTAGAGATTTTCAGGGGAGTTTCTAGGTGGCTTCTAGTGTGGCCGAGTACTGGTTGGAGGCCACAGAAAGGATTATGGATGACCTTGACTGCACCCCTAAATAGAAGTTGAAATGGGTCGTGTCTTTGCTGCAGATGAATCCTATTAGTGATGGCTTACTGGGAAAGAAAGAGCTTAGCCTGACCAGTTGACTTGGGAGTTCTTTAAATCTGTGTTCCAAGAGAAATATGTGGGCGCAAGTTATGTGGATGCTCGGAGGAAGGAATTTCTGAACCTGGTTCAAGGAGATAGATCGGTGGCTAAGTACGAGGCAAAATTTTTGTGACTTAGTTGATATGCTCGAGGGATAGTAGCTATGGAATATGAGCATTGTGTTTGATTAGAGGACGGCCTCAGAGAGAGCCTTCATGTTCTGATCGTTCCACAGAGGAAGCGAAATTTTGTTGCACTAGTGGATAAATGCAAGGTTGCTAACTACCAGAACCGGGAAAAAGAAAGGGGTAGACACTACATACATATAGAGCCTCTTAGATCCATTCAGAGGCCTAAGAAATAGGCCAGAGTAGATGGGCTAGTTAGAGTTGGGCCGCCTTTTGGCACTTTGGGTTGCCACCTTGTGCTGATCGTGGAAGACGCTGTAACGCCCTGATTTTCGAGATTTTTTTGAGGATTTTTGGGAGTTTGGTGAAATATTGAAATTTTGGTGTTTTGGTTATTGAAATTGTGTTTAATTATGTTAGTAGGCCTTTAGAAGACCCAAGCCTAAGATAAAACCCGGTAGAAATATCAAATTTGAATTTAAAGTGAAGGGGACTAGGTTAAGTGGGCCTTTAAGAAAAAGTTAATGAAATAGGACACAAAGAGGCCCTTGGTAAAGTGGCAATGTGGCGCCACTAAGATCCTAAAAAAGTGGCGTGTGAGCAGGTGTTCAAGGGCTAGAGTTCAAGTTGCAAGGTAAGCAGATGATACTTTTATTTTTGTGCATGTGTTGGTCAAGTGATGGCACTCAAGTGAAACACTGCTGTAAAGAGTTTGAATTGTTCATGAGGTTGGATCAGGGAGAGATTTTAGGGATTTTGAATGAGGCACTTGATGGTCGATTGAGGGACTCTTAAGAATGCATTACCAATTGGGACTTTTGGCTTAGGGTGCATTTGGCTAGTGGAGTTAGGTGGCCATTTGGCATTTGTTCTTGGTAGCTGATTGCTTTAGGGTGGCCTTCGGGATTTTGTCAATTACGCTAAGTGCCGAATAGGTTTGGTAGTGAGACCCTCTCGATTCATAGTCTTTCTTTCTACTATTCTAAAAGTCAAAACCCTAAACCTTAAGCTATCCATTGCTGACTTCTTCACCTAGCCGAATCTCTTCTCTATTTTCATTCTTCTCTTTTTACTTCTTTATCTCTTAACCGAAACTTAAGCCTCCACATTTATTTTGTGCCATTTGTCCATAACTAAACCCCCATCTTTTCTTTCATTCTCTTCTCTTCTTTTATCCCTATTCTCTTCTAATTCTCCATAGCTGAATACTCATAAAAGCCGAAATCCCCGAAAGGTTCTAGGTGTACCGATTTCTTCTTACTTGTAAACCTTTACTTTCTTTTCTCTTTAGCCAAATTGCATAGCCTTGTCGACATCCCTTTGTTTTCATTGCAAAGCTTCCACTTTTCTTTCTCTTTTATTGTGCCCAAAAACTGAAATCACCATATTTATAAGGACTTGGTAGCCGAATCCTTAGACCTCTAAGATTCATTCTCTGCTAGTGTTTAGGGGCTAGATTGGCATCAAATCTGAGTAGAAACAGAAGTGAAATTGTTTTGATTAAGAGAACCTGTGGTAAGTGCTCGAAATCTTTGATTCTATTCTTTATTTCAGGATTTAGAAAAGCTGAAACCCCTATGTGCATAGGGAGGCTATCGATTTAGGGGTTTAAGGCTCTATGGGTATTAACAATCAATTTATTTTATGTTAGTGTGATTTAGAGGCTACTGATTAAGGGCTTGGACAAGTGGAATGACTAGATCGAGATCTAGTCACTAAATTCGACAATGGTAAAATCTCAAAGGCCTTAAGTGATGATGGCCGAATGTGGTAAGAGGTGTTTAGGTTGGTTATTTTTGGGATTGTAACCTAATATTGTAGTCACTGATTGTAGGGAAATCGTATGGGAGATCTCGCTGTGGTAGTCACAAATCAAGTGTGTATCGAACACCCTCTTGTAGTTTAAATCAGCAAAAGTCGAAAGGCCAAAAAGCTGAAATTTCAACATTTCGTGGACTTGCGAGCGTGTGAGTGCTTATGGGTTGGTTAGAAGCGGTAGATCTGTAACTAAACTTGGCAAAGTTGGTGAGTGCGCGATTTCGTGCACTTTGGTAAGTTTGGGCCTCGATGGGCTAAAATTTGGGCCAATGGGCTTACGGGCCCATATGGGTAAAAATAGGCGATAAGTATGTTCTGGTAGACTGTAGGTGTAAAACTATTAAAACTGGTGAACCGATCATAAAATTTGGACTAAATGGGCTAAAGTAGCTATTAGACAATATAAGGCCCATTAGGGGTTTTAGGGCCCGATAACTAAAAACTGTTAAAATGGGCTAAATAAGCTACTGAGATAAAAGTTGGACTATTACTAATTAACATGTGCATGAAACCCTAGAAATTGGCTTAACTACTGAAGAACCCCTTATAGGTGGAAAATTAATATTTTACCCCTAGGTGCAAAATGACCATTATACCCCTAGGGTTAAATCTGACTGAAATGCATGTTTTACTATTTCTGTTCACTACATGATTATATATTACATGGGACTGGGCTATTGATGGAGGAAGTACTGATAGTGGCTTGACCACGTACTGAACGGGCTTTGCCTCGTTATACTATTATCTAAGCAGCTGTGTTGCAACTGTGGAGTGTAGGGCTGGATGGGTTGAGTTATTACCCACATGGTGTGTAGGGCTGGTACGGGTGGAGTGTAGCAGTTGGACTTAGGTTGGGTTTGGGTTTGCATTCAAAATGATATCTGTTTTGTTTCTGTAATGGGCCTATGGGCCGTATTGTTATCTGAAAAGGTGCTAAGGCCCAGTTTATTGCATCTGGATAGGGCTTCGGCCCAAATATTACTGAGACTGGATAAAGCTTAGGCCCAGTGGGCTTGAGCTGACTTGGGCTCTACATGGGCTTCTTTACACATTGAGTTTCCAAACTCACCCCTTTTCTCCCATCCATGCAGGTGAGCACTAGACTGGTGGACTTGGAGCTGGGAGGGATTCTGAGTGGCCACGTGGACTGCAGTTAATTAATTAAGTTTTATTTTAATTTATTTCCGTATTTATTTTAAATTATTTTTAGTATGGTTTTGAGTTGTAATAAGGCTGCCTTAATTATTTTAGTTTTTCAACTTTTTATTTATACTTTACTTTTAATGTTACGAACAAAGCTGAACGAGATTTCTTAAAATTTATTCCAACATTTTCAAAATCAATCATACGTTTCAGACGAGTAACTAGGTTAATTTTTATAATAAATCTCTTAATAATTGGTCGTGGATAGGATGTTCACCAATAAACCGGGAATTTCTCTTAAAACTTCAATATCAATTTTGCAAAGCTTGCCCTAATCTTAGTAACTAGGTTACACGGTTAGTTGTAGGTAATGTGACGTACAGAACTTAGACGTAACGCCTGGGCCAGGTTTGGGGTGTTACAGACGCCATGTGGGTGAATGTTTTTGAGTTGCGAATCGATGGAGCATCGCGTTAAAGAGTGTCCTCGAAGGCTAGATCAGATGCAAGCTATAGACAGAGTTAATGTACAGTTACCGAGAGGAGGGTAGCAGTAGCCAAGTGGCCGTGGGCAAGCAAGAGGTGGAAACGATTTGGGTCGTTGAGCACCAGGTGGAGGTGTTGGTTCTGCTGAGGCGAGGCAGCTAGCTTTGGCCTATGCAACATGTCGCCGAGAGGATGGAGACGCTCCAGATGCAAATACTGGTACGTACACTATCCATAGTGTGCTGTATATTTATTTTGGATTTGGAATTAGAGTTAGATTGCATAGCGGGAGCGTGGCGGTTAGTCTGTGGCGTACAACTATTCTGATAGTTGGAAATTTTGGGACAAAATTTCTTTAAGGGGGTAGAATTGTAACACCCTGAATTTTGGGCCTAGTAGAAATAGGCCTCGGTCTTGGAGAGCATTTAGAGGTCGGCACGTGAATAATTGTTGTGCAAGAACTGACATAAAGGAAGGCTTGCTTCAATGGTTTGGTGTCCTAAAAAGTGTTGGAGAAGTCCTGGGTTCAAACTAGCGCTTTAGCAAAATTTTTGGTTTTAAGTGAAGAAAACCCTGAATGCTAGGTAGTAAGCCTTTTAAGTAATTAAGGTTAAAAGGTGACACCAGGAAGCATATAGTCTAATGGCAAGATGGCGTTAGGAGTGTGCATGTGGTCAGGGGTTCGAGTGTTGCCATAGTATTATGTTGGGTATTTTTTTTGCATCCTTGGACAGCTAGTGATTGACCTAGATTCGAACTCTGATGTGTGAAGTTTGAACTGGTCAATGAGGGGGTTATGGAGAAAATCAAGGAGGAGATTGGGAAGGAGATCATGGAGACGTTTTTTGAGAAATTTTAGGAGAGGAAAGGGGAGTTTTAGTTTGGTAGGTGTGGTACTGAAATTGCTTAGAGGATTTGGAGTGCTCGATTTTGGTCACTTTGGGTGCTGTAGTTGATATTATCAGTAGCTATTCAAATTTTGTTATTTTCATCTCTTTGGTCAGTCTTGCTTTTAAGGTTCTTTTCTCTGGACTCTCTCTTTCGTGTTTTTTTTACCTATCAGCTTCTGTCGACTACTCCTCTCCCTTACCATTTTCTCCATTCAGTTTCCACTTGTAGTCGAATCTCCTCATTTTACTTTCTTTATTTTTGGTTCTCAGTCTCTCATGTATCTCGCTCTTCTCTATCTTGGTGTAGTATACTCCTCTATTTCAGTGTTAGCCATTCGTTGTCTCCATTTTCCCTCCTCTAATGAACTAGCCGAATGCCATCTAGTTCCTTCCTCTTTCATCATACTACTTCTATCATTTGATTTCAATCGATTTCCCCTACTTGGTGTTGTTGACCGATTGTCTTTGTGCTTTGCTGTTGGTACCGTGGATTGATCTTGCAAGGCTGTCGTCAAATCGAAGGGTAATCCTATGCTTCTTCTATTCATTCTCCAATTATGTCCATTTGGTCCTTAAGGTTTTTTGGAAGCCGAATATATATTTTTCTTAAGACCTCTGACTACTAGTCATTTTCTTTTTTGCGATGGGTGCTAGGGTCTTTTGGTGAAGTGGAGTAATCTAGTGATTTAGAAGTGATCACAACCTCCTTCTTCCATTGTCCAGTAGGTAAATATATTACCTTCAATCATTTGGTATAGGCCTAATGTGACTTTGGGTATGTTCTGTTGTAAGGGTGGATTTAAGCCACGATTATATGTAACTCTTTCTAATAGGATCCGTTACGTTACAGATTTGTGATAGAGGCACGAATCGATTGGGGTCAATGATCTTGGAGGGATCAAGGTCGTTCGTTCAGACATGGTAAGGAAGGGTTGTGTTTTAACTAGATGTTGAAAAGTAGTAATCCCTAATCAGTGTTTGGTTAATGACATACGCTCTTGGATTATAGGTTTGGTACAAGTGGGTTAAATGTACGTCGTAAGCAGGTGTGTACTTGCGCTAAGAGATTGTAGACGGTAAAATACTGAAATTTCAAAATGCTAAAAAGCTGAAAAGTCGAAGGTTGGGCAACGTTTGCCACACGAGCGTGTGAACGCTCGTGTGGAGAATCCGATGCGATAGTAGATGCCACCATGACCGATCTCATAGGCTTAGGCCAATTTTGGGCTGAAGCTGGCCGTGTGGGCCCAATGGGCTCATGGGCCCAACACGGTTCTTGGTCATGGATAGGTGGAAATATTGGACCTGACTATGTCGTTTACATGGCTAAGGTTGATTTTGGGCTTTGTGGGCCAAATAAGCATGTGGGCCCTGCTTAGGCTATGTATTGGGCTTTGGGCCAAATTGAGCATTTTGATTGAAGATGGTTGCACGGGTCACCCGAGACGATTGTGAAACTACTGATGGGTCAGTATCTGTATTTAGACCCCGAACTGTGAAATGACCGTTATGCCCCTAAAGAGCAAAATGACTGAAATGCCCCTAGATGATATATGACTGATTTTGTATGCCCTTTGTTGATATGATGCATTCATGCATGTAATATTATTGTAACACCCCGAACCCGGCCCAGACGTTATGGCCATGTCCGGTGGGCTACATCACCTATACTATCCTACGCCGCCTTATTTACTAAGTCCGATGGTGTGTTTTGGAAAGCAACGCTTGATTTTCTATTTTGAAAATCCCTGTTTTAATAACTACTCAACTTAATCTCTATTTCATTTGTTAAGCGGTTCACTTTAACCTTATTATCTTACTTAGTCTCTTGTAATAACAGGTTGGTTAAGAAAACATTTGTTTAATTTTCGAAAACAGTGCGTAATTATGGATGAAATAAAATAGTTGAAAGTCCCAAGTAAAAACAGATAAAGTGGCCTTATTACAACCCATAGCAAAATAAAACCAATAGAAAAAAAATAATTAAATTAATAAACCAATTAAAATACGAGTTCAGTTTTCGTGGCCACTCTGAATCCCTTCCAGCAACCAAGTCACGATCTAGGGCTCACCTGCAAGGATGGAAAGAGAGGGGTGAGTTTGGGAAAACTCAGTGTGTGCAGAACCCATCCAAAGCCCACATCGGCTCGAGCCCACTAGACCTGAGCCCTAGCCAGTTTCAGTCAAATACTGGGCCGAAGCCCTATTCAGATTACAGATACTGGGCCGAAGCCCTATTCAGATAACAGTTTGGCCCATAGGCCCATAACAGTACAGTACAGTATAACAGTATGAATGCAACCCAATTGGGGAGACTACTCAACCCACCAACCGCTACACACCACCCGTACCAACCAACACACCATGTGGGGAATAACTCGACCCACCCAGCCCACACACCACAGTTGCAGCATGGCTGCTCAGATAAACAATATACGAGGCAAAGCCCCATTCAGTAACAATACGAGGCATAGCCCCTTTCAGTAACGTGGCAGTGCCACTCACACTTCCTCCAATATCAAACCCAAACCCCATGCATCAAACATACATACATCATGATATGCAGTAACAATAATAGTCATGTCAAACAATTCAGTCGGTTTTCAGCCCTAGGGGTATAACGGTAATTTTCTACCTAAGGGCAAAACAGTAATTTCTCACCCTAAGGGTATTTCAGTAATTTTGCTCTCATATTACAGTTTTTATGCTTATTACAGTCTCTACTAATCCCATAATCGTTACAGAAATTCGGTTAACACAGTTTAATTGTTTTAGCTCTTAAGCCCTAAAACCCCTAATGAGCCCTATTTCGTCAATTAGCCCATTAGGCCCGTTTAGTCCAAATTTCATATTCAGTTACCTTGTTTTAGCTGTTCTTACGCCTACAGTTCATTTTATTACCCTTAAACCCATTTTTACCTAAATGGGCCCAAATTGCCCATTGGGCCCATACTCGGCCCACCGAGGCCCCAACTTATCGTAACGCCCAAAATTTTGTGGCTAACTCCCCCTTCAGTACCGATTTCATATCCAAAGTTTCCCTACCAACTTGTGAGTGTTCGCACTCTCACAAGCCCTCGAAATGCCCAATCTTCGGCATTTCGGCTTTTCGGCATTTGCCAACATGCACAATGAAGGGGTTCAGAATCACACACCTGTTTTGCGGTTTCACCAACGAGATCTCCTATGCGACAGTTCCTACAACCCAAAATCTAATTGATTAATCAATAGATCTACGAAAAACCAAAGCTACAATCCTTTACCATATTCGGCCATACCCCTTAATGGCCTAAAAATCTTACCTTTACCGATTTAGATCGCTTTAGATCTAGATCTGATGATTCTGATGCCTTTACTGCCTCACTTGCTCGCCTCCTTCGCAACTATCACTCAAAGAACAAAGAAAAACACCACTTGATTTACTAAAAGTCCAAATCGGCAAAGTCCCCAACTTTAGGGACTTTCGGCTTTTCCAACACATGAAATATTGAACAGATCTGAGGTATTAAACACTTACCAATGATTTCTCTTCGATTCCTACATAGATCTGATGCAAATCTGCCCCTTGAACGCTAGTAGAACCCTTAACTATGAGATCTGAAATTTTCGGCTATCTCCCTACACTAATGGTGATTTCTGCTTTTCAACTAGAGAAGAAGATGGCGATTTGAGCTGTGAGTTTGGGTGATGGTGTCGACAATGAAGTGGCTCAAGGGAATGTAGTAATCGGCCACAATAGGTGAAAGAAACAGAGGTGATTCGGCTTACAAGAAATCGGCAAGAAAGGAAGCAGTTTTCGGGATTTCTGGCACTTTGAGCAATCGGTTATGGTTGATTTTAAGAAGAATGGAAGCAAAAGAAAGAGTGGATCTATGCAAGATAGGTATTCAGCTAGGGAAGAGATCAAAGGGAAGAAGAAAAATGAAAAAAAACAATGGTGGAGATGGGGAAGGAGAAATCGGCTATGAACTTTCCAGGGAGGCAACTCTTGGCTTTTCTGACAGTAGAAGAGAGGAAAAAACCCTAAGGTGGCTAACCCTAACTCTCATGACAGAAAATAGAAAAAGACAAAACCCTAATAATTCCCCTAAAACAATCGCCCAAGTCCCTGAAGCCCCTTGCCGAAATTCACCTAAGTTAGGCTCATGCTTGAAAATTAAAAAGAACTCCACGAATACCTTGCAACTCGAACCCTTGTCCTTGATCATTCATTTAGGCGCCACTTTTTTAGGAGCTTAGTGGCACTACCTTGCCACTCAACCAAGGCTCCCTTTGTGACATCTTTTACACGGTTTTTCTTAAAAGCCCACTTAACCAAGTCCCCTTTCACTTGAAAATCCAACTTAATATTTTACCGGGTTTTGACTTAAGCTTGGACCTTCTATAGACCCATTAACACATGTACATACATTATCAACCTTTAGAACACCAAAATTTTAAAAATTTCACTAAAATTCACAAAACCCGAAAAATCCCGAAAATCAGGGCGTTACAACTCTACCCTCCTTAAAGAAATTTCGTCCACGAAATTTACCTGATCCAAATAACTGAGGGTATTGTTGACGCATAGTCTCCTCTGGCTCCCAAGTAGCTTCTTCTCTACCATGATTACGCCATAGCACCTTTACCAAAGGAACAGACTTCCTCCTTAAGACTTTGACATCACGATCTAAGATCTCCACAGGTTCCTCCTCGAAAGTCAAATCGGCATTTACTGTAATCTCCTCTACTGGTACAATATGCGAAGGGTCCGATCGATACCGTCTTAGCATAGACACGTGAAAAACGTCATGGATACGATCCAACTCTGGTGGCAACTCCAACTGATAGGCTACTGGCCCAATCCGCTTAAGAATCCGATAAGGCCCAATAAACCGCGGACTTAGCTTGCCCTTTTTACCAAATCTCAAGATCTTCTTCCACGGCGACACCTTTAGGAACGCCATATCCCCAACAGCGAACTCAATCTCCTTACGCTTAAGGTCAGCATATGACTTCTGCCGATCAGACGCCTCCTTTAACCGATCTCGAATCAGCTTAACTTTACTTTCGGTATCTGCTACCAACTCTGGTCCAAGAACTCTACGTTCTCCCAATTCTGTCCAACAAGTAGGAGTGCAACATCTCCGTCCATAAAGTGCCTCATATGGAGCCATCTGAATACTTGCTTGATAACTGTTGTTGTATGCAAATTCTGCCAACGGTAAATAATCTTCCCAACTACCACGAAAATCAATGATACATCCTCTTAACATGTCTTCCAACACTTGAATGACCCTTTCAGACTGACCATCTGTCTGAGGGTGAAATGCAGTATTGAAGTCCAATCGCGTACCTAACGCCTCATGCAACTTCTTCCAGAAACGAGATGTAAATCTAGGATCTCGATCAGAAATTATCGAAACTGGCACCCCATGCAAACGCACTATCTCTGCTACATACAGCTTGGCCAACTTCTGAAGTGAGTAATCAGTTCTAACTGGTATAAAATGAGCAGACTTCGTCAATCTATCCACAACTACCCAAACAGAGTCCTTCTTTGAAGGTGTCAAAGGCAAGCCACTCACAAAATCCATCGTTACTCTTTCCCATTTCCACTGCGGAATCTTTACTGGCTGCAACAATCCAGACGGAAGTTGGTGCTCAGCTTTAACTTGCTGGCACGTCAAACATTTCCCAACGAAATCAGTCACCTCTCGCTTAAGTCCAGGCCACCAGTACCCTTCTCGCAAATCCCTATACAACTTATTACCTCCAGGGTGCATAGCATAGGCTCCACCATGAGCCTCACTCAATATCAACTTCCTCAAGTCAGAATCCTTAGGAATACAGACTTTTCCTCGAAAGCATAGGACTCCATCAGAATTCAGTCCAAAATCCTCACTCTTACCCTCCTTGACTTGTTGAAATCGAGGAGTCAACGAATCATCCTTCCACTGCAATTCTTTAATCCTCTCGGTCCAAGTCGGTCTCACTTGCAGTTCGGCCAGCAAACTCCCATCATCATACAAACTTAAACGAGCGAACATCGCCTTTAACTCAGTAACAGTCCTTCGGCTCAGTGCATCAGCCACAACATTAGCCTTGCCAGGGTGATACTCAATCGAACAGTCATAGTCCTTAAGCAACTCTATCCATCTCCGTTGCCTAAGGTTCTGAGTTAACAGATATTTGAGACTTTTGTGGTCAGTGTATATAATACACTTTTCCCCATAAAGGTAGTGTCTCCAGATTTTCAATGCAAATACCACCACTGCCAACTCCAAATCATGCGTAGGGTAATTCACCTCGTGAGGCTTAAGCTGTCGCGAAGCATAGGCAACCACCTTACCCTCTTGCATCAGTACACAACCTAATCCCACATGCGAAGCATCGCTATAAACCGTAAAGTCCTTCCCAGATTCTGGCTGAATCAACACTGGCGCCTCGGTCAACACCTTTTTCAGGTTGTCGAAAGCTTCTTGCTGCCTCTCAGTCCAATTAAAGCGTACTCCCTTCCTTAACAATTTCGTTAATGGAGCCGCGATGATAGAGAACCCCTCAACAAACCTTCTATAATAGCCTGCCAAACGCAGAAAACTACGAATTTCTGTCACCGTCCTAGGCGGCTTCCAATCCAGAACTGCCTCAATCTTGCGAGGATCTACCCTAATTCCCTTAGCAGAAACAACATGACCCAGAAAAGTCACTTCTCGAAGCCACAATTCGCACTTACTAAATTTCGCATACAATTGCTTTTCTCTTAGAGTCCGCAGAACGATTCGAAGATGCTCATCATGCTTCTTCTCTGTTTCCGAATACACCAATATATCGTCAATAAAGACGACCACAAAACGATCCAAGTACGGCTGAAATACTCGGTTCATTAAATCCATAAAAGCTACTGGTGCATTCGTCAATCCAAAGGGCATAACCAAGAACTCGTAGTGACCATAACGAGTTCTGAATGCTGTCTTATGCACATCCACCTCTTTTACCCTTAACTGATGATACCCAGATCGAAGGTCGATCTTGGAAAACACTGAAGCTCCTTTAAGCTGGTCAAATAGATCGTCGATTCTTGGCAGAGGATACTTATTCTTTATCGTCAGTTTGTTCAACTGGCGATAATCGATACACATACGCATCGTACCGTCCTTCTTTTTCACAAACAGCACCGGTGCTCCCCACGGAGACACACTCGGTCTAATGAAGCCCCTATCTAACAACTCTTGAATCTGGGCTTTCAATTCCACTAGCTCCTTTGGTGCCATTCTGTAAGGCGCAATGGACACTGGAGCTGTTCCAGGCAACAGATCAATCCCAAATTCCACTTCTCGGTTAGGAGGTAGTCCAGGTAGCTCCTCAGGAAATACATCTTGAAATTCATTAACAGTCCTCACTGTCTCTACGGTCACCCCTTCGGGTTCAGCTTGACTTACAAACGCTAAGTATGCTTCACAACCTTTGCGCATCAACCTTTCAGCCCTTAAGGCAGAAACCACATTGGACAAATAGTCCCTTCGTTCACCAATAACCATCACCTCCTCACCTTCGGTTGTTCTTAATACCATTCTTTTGGCCGCGCAATCCAACGTTGCCTTGTGCTTGGTTAACCAGTCCATGCCCAAAATCAAGTCAAATTCTCCAAAAGGTAACTCCATCAAGTCTCCCAGAAAGATCCTACCTTGAGTCTCTAAAGGCACATCTCTAAAGAGTTTATCTACCCTAACAGAGTGACCTAAAGGACTAATCACAGTTACCCCACTCACAGTCTCCTCAGAATGCACACCCAACGACCCAGAAATTTCACAAGCAACATACGAATGAGTCGAACCCACATCAATTAAAGCAGTATATGGTGTATGATCTATTAAGAACGTACCAGTTATAACATCAGGTGCATCACCCTCCTCGCGACGGCGAGCAGCATACACTAAGGCTGGCTGACGAGCCTCAGCATTTCCAGCACCCCTGCCAGGTGCTCCACGACCACGTCTATTACCATTGCCTCCTCTACCTTGACCACGGCCCCTTGGCGGTGGTAGTCCCCCACGCGCAGGCTGAGCAACTCTCTGATCAACAGCTTGAGCCTGAGCTGGCTTCTGTGGGCAGTCCTTAACCTGATGGTCCTTAAACCCACAACGAAAACAAGCTCCACTGCGTTTCCAGCATTCTCCTCGATGAACTCTACCACAGTCGCCACAAGCCTGTGGTCTAACAACATTCACTGGCATAGCTCGCACTGGTTCTTCTACTCTAGCCCTCTTAAAATTCTGGTTTGCAGCTCCCGATACTCCAGAGTCTCTTTTAAAACGGTTGCGATCCCTATCACGATTCTGCCTTTCAGCTTGCTTCACTTCCTCGGCTGTCTTAGCCTTCTCCACCAGTGCAGCAAAGTCGCGCTCCCTCTGCGGCGCTATCAATACTCTCAGCTCATCTCTGAGGCCATCCTCGAACTGAACACTACGCTCATACTCGGTGGAAACAATGCCACTAGCATACCGGCTTAATCGCAGAAATTCTGCCTCATATTCAGCCACAGTCTTACTACCCTGGGTCAGGTTCAGAAACTCCTTCCTTCGTGCATCCACATAACTAGCCCCAACATATTTCACCTTGAAAGACTGCTTGAACAATTCCCAAGTTACCCTCTCAGCTGGGGTACCCTCTCTTACGGTGATCCACCATTGATATGCCTCGTCCCTCAGCAACGATACCGCTCCTTTCAGCTTCTGCTCCACTGAGCAGTCCAAATCGTCCATAATTCGCTCTGTGGCATCCAACCAGTACTCAGCCACATTTGGGGCCACTCCAGATATGCCCCTAAAAATTTCCGCTCCATTGGCCCGGAGTCGCTCAGAAATGGACCCCCTATTCACAGGCCCAACATTAGCTCCGGCCACCCTTTCCAGAATTCTCAGCATGGCCTGGGATAAGGCGTCGTCCCCTGCGGCCCGATCGTACGGCCCATTTTCCTCCACTGGTGGTCGTGCCTCTCCTGCTGGCCTATGCTCAGAAGACGATGATCCAGCTTGCGCACTAACTCGGCCTCGTCCACGGCCTCGTCCCCGAGTAGCTCTTGTACTCATATCGATTATCTGTTTTACAAATTTTATGCCATCAGTTAATGTTTCAGTTGTTTATTACAGAATATCTTATGAACAGATAAAATTTCAGAGTTTGTGTTCGCGCGATCGTAACCTAGCTACTGTCTCAGTTTCCTAGGGTTTAGTTTACCCTACAGTTTCAGTTTTATGGCCTTAATACTACCTCACCTATAGTATCACATCCAAGGCTCAGTACTATCTACAGCTTTATTTTCAGTACAGTATAGAAGTTAAGGCAAAAAATACTTACAACTTCGTGCCGGGGATTCAGTGTGCCACCTCTCGAAGTACCAGATTTCAATAAAATCTTAGACCCAAAAATAATTTTTTAAACATATTTTAGAAAAGACAAGTTAAAAGAAATCAATTCGAAAACAAAAATTCTTTCGGAAAATCTGGTTTTCCAAAAATACCTTTTATGAGCTTAAAAATTTTGAAAACCCCTTTTTGGACCCGATCCACAGCCGAGTTATTACAACCAGGCTCTGATACCACTAAATGTAACACCCCGAACCCAGCCCAGACGTTATGGCCATGTCCGGTGGGCTACATCACCTATACTATCCTACGCCGCCTTATTTACTAAGTCCGATGGTGTGTTTTGGAAAGCAACGCTTGATTTTCTATTTTGAAAATCCCTGTTTTAATAACTACTCAACTTAATCTCTATTTCATTTGTTAAGCGGTTCACTTTAACCTTATTATCTTACTTAGTCTCTTGTAATAACAGGTTGGTTAAGAAAACATTTGTTTAATTTTCGAAAACAGTGCGTAATTATGGATGAAATAAAATAGTTGAAAGTCCCAAGTAAAAACAGATAAAGTGGCCTTATTACAACCCATAGCAAAATGAAACCAATAGAAAAAAAAATAATTAAATTAATAAACCAATTAAAATACGAGTTCAGTTTTCGTGGCCACTCTGAATCCCTTCCAGCAACCAAGTCACGATCTAGGGCTCACCTGCAAGGATGGAAAGAGAGGGGTGAGTTTGGGAAAACTCAGTGTGTGCAGAACCCATCCAAAGCCCACATCGGCTCGAGCCCACTAGACCTGAGCCCTAGCCAGTTTCAGTCAAATACTGGGCCGAAGCCCTATTCAGATTACAGATACTGGGCCGAAGCCCTATTCAAATAACAGTTTGGCCCATAGGCCCATAACAGTACAGTACAGTATAACAGTATGAATGCAACCCAATTGGGGAGACTACTCAACCCACCAACCGCTACACACCACCCGTACCAGCCAACACACCATGTGGGGAATAACTCGACCCACCCAGCCCACACACCACAGTTGCAGCATGGCTGCTCAGATAAACAATATACGAGGCAAAGCCCCATTCAGTAACAATACGAGGCATAGCCCCTTTCAGTAACGTGGCAGTGCCACTCACACTTCCTCCAATATCAAACCCAAACCCATGCATCAAACATACATACATCATGATATGCAGTAACAATAATAGTCATGTCAAACAATTCAGTCGGTTTTTAGCCCTAGGGGTATAACGGTAATTTTCTACCTAAGGGCAAAACAGTAACTTCTCACCCTAAGGGTATTTCAGTAATTTTGCTCTCATATTACAGTTTTTATGCTTATTACAGTCTCTACTAATCCCATAGTCATTACAGAAATTCGGTTAACACAGTTTAATTGTTTTAGCTCTTAAGCCCTAAAACCCCTAATGAGCCCTATTTCGTCAATTAGCCCATTAGGCCCGTTTAGTCCAAATTTCATATTCAGTTACCTTGTTTTAGCTGTTCTTACGCCTACAGTTCATTTTATTACCCTTAAACCCATTTTTACCTAAATGGGCCCAAATTGCCCATTGGGCCCATACTCGGCCCACCGAGGCCCCAACTTACCGTAACGCCCAAAATTTCGTGGCTAACTCCCCCTTCAGTACCGATTTCATATCCAAAGTTTTCCTACCAACTTGTGAGTGTTCGCACTCTCACAAGCCCTCGAAATGCCCAATCTTCGGCATTTCGGCTTTTCGGCATTTGCCAACATGCACAATGAAGGGGTTCAGAATCACACACCTGTTTTGCGGTTTCACCAACGAGATCTCCTATGCGACAGTTCCTACAACCCAAAATCTAATTGATTAATCAATAGATCTACGAAAAACCAAAGCTACAATCCTTTACCATATTCGGCCATACCCCTTAATGGCCTAAAAATCTTACCTTTACCGATTTAGATCGCTTTAGATCTAGATCTGATGATTCCGATGCCTTTACTGCCTCACTTGCTCGCCTCCTTCGCAACTATCACTCAAAGAACAAAGAAAAACACCACTTGATTTACTAAAAGTCCAAATCGGCAAAGTCCCCAACTTTAGGGACTTTCGGCTTTTCCAACACATGAAATATTGAACAAATCTGAGGTATTAAACACTTACCAATGATTTCTCTTCAATTCCTACATAGATCTGATGCAAATCTGCCCCTTGAACGCTAGTAGAACCCTTAACTATGGGATCTGAAATTTTCGGCTATCTCCCTACACTAATGGTGATTTCTGCTTTTCAACTAGAGAAGAAGATGGCGATTTGAGCTGTGAGTTTGGGTGATGGTGTCGACAATGAAGTGGCTCAAGGGAATGTAGTAATCGGCCACAATAGGTGAAAGAAACAGAGGTGATTCGGCTTACAAGAAATCGGCAAGAAAGGAAGCAGTTTTCGGGATTTCTGGCACTTTGAGCAATCGGTTATGGTTGATTTTAAGAAGAATGGAAGCAAAAGAAAGAGTGGATCTATGCAAGATAGGTATTCAGCTAGGGAAGAGATCAAAGGGAAGAAGAAAAATGAAAAAAAACAATGGTGGAGATGGGGAAGGAGAAATCGGCTATGAACTTTCCAGGGAGGCAACTCTTGGCTTTTCTGACAGTAGAAGAGAGGAAAAAACCCTAAGGTGGCTAACCCTAACTCTCATGACAGAAAATAGAAAAAGACAAAACCCTAATAATTCCCCTAAAACAATCGGCCCAAGTCCCTAAAGCCCCTTGCCGAAATTCACCTAAGTTAGGCTCATGCTTGAAAATTAAAAAGAACTCCACGAATACCTTGCAACTCGAACCCTTGTCCTTGATCATTCATTTAGGCGCCACTTTTTTAGGAGCTTAGTGGCACTACCTTGCCACTCAACCAAGGCTCCCTTTGTGACATCTTTTACACGGTTTTTCTTAAAAGCCCACTTAACCAAGTCCCCTTTCACTTGAAAATCCAACTTAATATTTTACCGGGTTTTGACTTAAGCTTGGACCTTCTATAGACCCATTAACACATGTACATACATTATCAACCTTTAGAACACCAAAATTTTAAAAATTTCACTAAAATTCACAAAACCCGAAAAATCCCGAAAATCAGGGCGTTACAATTATGCTGCATGGGGATGGGATCTCATAGTTAGAGGAAGTGATTATTCTGTTAGGATCGCACGGGTCACCCGAGACGATTGTGGACCCACCAATTTGATCTGTTATGGTTGCACGGGTCGCCCGAAGACAACTGTGGACCTGGTCACACGGGTCTCCCGAGACGACTTTGGACCCATTCTAGTAAGGTCGCACGGGTCGCCCGAAACGACTATGGACCTACCAATGGCTTAAAGCCGCTTAAACTTTTGGCAGCCCTGCTGCGATATTGGTTAGTGCCGCAACCGGTGCTACATTAGGAGTGTAGGATTGGATGGGACACAGAGTGCAGGGTTGGTTGGGGCTTATATGCACTACAAATTGATTCTGATTTTGCTATGGGCTGAGGCTGAACTAAGGCTATTGCGGGCTAAGGCCCACTTTCCATTGTTATTGTAATGGGCTTAGGCCCAAATTGATGTGATGTATGCTATTTTATTGTTGAGGGTAGTGCATATTGAGTTTTCGTAAACTCACCCCTCTTTTAATTTTTCAGGTAATCCTCAGTGAGGGGTGGTTCGACGTATTTGAGAACTCGGAGGTGGCCATGCTATGGACTTTTGATTATCGTAATTTTAGTTACATTGCTTTAATTGTGTTTTCTTTTGGTTGGGTTGTAATAAGACCTCTTTAAATTTTTAAATTTTAATTTGGGATTTACGGTTTATTTTGAACTATCTCTGCTAGAAGTAGCACATGAGTTTCAAAAGAAATCTGTTTTCAAACCACTACGTACAACATTTTTGAAATAATTTTGCGACTCAACTTCTAAACATCGCGTTTTCGGAAATCGACTATTTTAAAATTAAGCTTCTGCAACAAACAATATTTTAGAAATATAAATAACAACATTTTAATAAGAGAATAGTTTTTCAATGAACCGTGTTTGGGAAAGAAAAAAAAACTAATGTAAACTCGGGTTTTACATAAGTTTTAAATGGCAAGAAGTTTTAAATTTCTTTAAGAAGGGTTTACAATGAGAACATCGTTTTTGAAAAACACTTTAATGTGACACGCTAGATTCAAAAGTCCAGGCTGGGTTTGGGGTTGTTACAGTCGAGTTCCTACATTTTTATGAGGACTCACCACAGCTCATATAAGCTTACCGTTTCAGCTCTTATGAGCTTACCGTTCAACGCTTTAGAGCTTACCATTTCAGTCCTTCGGGGCTTACCATTTCAGCTCTATGGAGCTTACCGTTAAGCTCGTTAGAGCTTACCATTTACCAGCTCAGGAGGAGCATACCGATGATGGCTTGAAAAAGCGTATATGATGATGAATTGATGGATTATCGATTTGTACACTTAGTGTTTATCACCCGCGTATATTTTGATGTTTCCAAAGGTTCAACAGGTATTATACCGATATGAAACATAAAGTACATGTTACATGAACTATATACCTTACATGAATTACATGCTACGTGAATTATAAGATTCACATAGATTGTATGTTACAAGATTACATGATTTATATGAATTATATGTTACATGAACTATATATATAATATATGAAGTATATGATATATGAATTACAATATTTACATGGATTATATGTTATAAGAGTACATGAATTATATAAATGACTTGATACATGAGAATCATGATTATTATGGTTACAATGACACTTGAGTTACATGAATTGAGAGTTGTTTTGGATGTTTCATGAATGTATATGTGTTTTGTTTCATCCTTATGGATGGACGAATATATGGATGTGAGATGACTAACTTGTGGATGGTGATGTGAATAGGCTTTATGGACAAATGAGTTGGTTCTAATTGCTTAAATGCTTAAATGTTAAAGTGGTAAGTTAAATTCTATATTATACAGGCTTACTAAGCTTTTAAGCTTACTCCGTTTAGTTTCCCGTGTTTTATAGATTTCGAAAGCTAACTCGATACGGACCAAGTTGGAGATTGCCATCACACTATCCAGATGATCTTTTGGTACTTTTTTGAACTAATGTAAATGATGTAAATATGTATAGGCTAGTTTATTGTTTGAATCATATGGTCACTTATGTTAATGAATTTGGTACGAATTTTGGTACCTAAACAAGCTATGCGATATGGCTTGAAATAGTAATAGTTGGTTTGGTATGAAATCCTTATATGATATGCTTATAATGTGATAAATGTGATGAATGATGCTTGAGTATTGATAGGTATTGGTATGAATGATGTTGAGTTGAATTATGGATAGAATTGATTAATGAAATGGTAGCATGATTGGTACATGCTTTGGTAACATTTTTGGTTGAAATATGAATTGGTTGGTTATGAAATGGTTTAAATGTGCAGTGTATTGGCTAAATTGGTTGCTCATTTTGTACATGAATTTGGTGCAAATTGATGCTTGTAGGTACAAGAGGATTGTGTGGGATAGATGGCTTAAACCAAGCCAATTTTCGTGCCACACGGTCTGAGCACATAGGTGTGTGACTCGACCATGTGACCCTTGCACCTTAGTTAAAACAAGTAGTGAATTACATAGCTTAGACACACGGGCGTGTCTATTGGCAGTGTATGCCACACAGGCTAGCAAACGGGCGTGTGACTGGCTATGCGACCCAAGTCAATAACCTTCATAATTTTTACACAGCCTGGCACATGGGTGTAATAGCCCAGTTTGGACCCTAGTTAGAATAGTGGTTTTGGGACCACATATCCGAATCTAAAAAATATTCTAATATTATTTTCTGTGTATGTGACATATGATTTAGCATCTATGAAATTTCTGTGAATTAATTTGTCCATTTCTGTGCTTAATTGTGAAAAAGGATTGAATTGTATATGTGATAAAATTAGTATGCTATATATTCAAGTGTTCAATTGAAATGGCTTTTAAATAATGGTGGCCTTATGTGGCAATTAAATCATTGAAAGTTTAAATGGTCATAAATGACCTTAAAACATGTGTTTTATTATGGTTTAAATGAAGGTTAAATTAGTAAACGTTGTTTAATTATATGTTTTAATAAGATATCATAAAAATGAAAGCTATTTTCACTTTGTTTTTGCTGAAAATTAAAGAAAAAAGAATGGTTTCAAGCTTTGTGTTTTTCAGCTAGCTTAATCCTTGATTAAGGTTTGAGATTTCGTCCATTTTTGATATTTTTTACGTTTCTATGATCGTTGTTAAATGTTCTTTAAAGCCCATGTCTAAATTTTTGTTTTTGTTAAAAATTTCATGAAAGGCCATTGATGATTTTTAAAGCTTTGTGATGAATTTGATTGAATTATGATGGATAGGCATTGAGTAACCATGTTTTGCCATGAAATTTTGATTATTTTGAGCTATGTGGGTAAACTTGTGAAAATGAAAAGTTTAAAGGACTAATTTGTGAAATAAATGCGAATTATGAGCTTATATGAACACTATAGTGATCCGGCTAAGTACTTGTCTAAGAGATTTTGTTAATTTCATGATTTTGTGAAGTAGGAACTACATTGTCTCAATGTGAAAATATGGGGGTTAATTTGTAAAATGCCCTAAATAAGTGTATGTGTATTGAATTGAATGGAATGAATAACTGAATGGTTGAATTTGGATTTATTTAGATCCAAAACCAAGGAAATCAGACTTAGATCGAGGAAAGTCCAAAATCGTTGAATAGTTGGCTCAAATCCGTTAAATCCGTACGAGGTAAGCCAAAATACAAATATGCGTTATATTGATGTCTGTTATAAATTCTTGATTTATAAACTGTATTTGTATGGCCATGAGAGCCTGACGTGAATTTCTAAGTCATTCTAAATGAGAAATGGTAAAATGATGTCAGGTAAGACTTTGTTTGGGACGCAGACATTGATTAAAGAATTGCGTGTAGGACAGTGTCTGGGACACTGGTATCATATATGTTTCGTGTAAGACCCTGTCTGGGACAGTGGCATTGATATTGATTTACATGTAAGACCACGTCGGGGACATCGACATTGTATAAGGCCTATATAAGCTCTGTAACATTTTTGAATGATATGAGGAGTAATTCCGAGAAATGAGTGAATGCATACCATATGTGTCTGAATCAGGTATGTCTATTTTGTATTGAATTCCCAAGAACTAAAGGTATGCTAATTGTGTAAACTAAAAGCGTGTATTCATTGAGTAAATCTGATTTGTGAATCATCTGTGGAAATGGTTATCTTATTACGCTTATGAATTGTATAATTTTTTTTTGTACTTAGCTTACTAAGCTCATTATAGCTTACTCAGTCTATTCTTTCAACTGTTTTACAGATATTGTAACACCCCAAACCCGGTCCAGACGTTATGGCCAGATCTGGTGAGTCACATGGACAGTTAATTACACCTCGTTCTTTGTTTCATAATTTTAGCTTGACTTAGCAAAACCATTTCATGCGATTTGAGAAAATAGAAGGTTATTTAATTTACAAAAATCCTATCCACTATCAGTTTGGAGTTTACTTTTTAAAAGATCTTGATAGTGATTCTTTGTCATTAAGTTATCCATTTGAAACGTAGAGAAAGTTTTGAAAACGTTTGTTAATTTAAAATAAAAATCAGCGCAGCCTTAGTCTATCATTTTTAAACAAGTAATAAATAAATAAATAAAACCAAAATAAAAATAAAATAATTAACGAGCGGCCTTATTACAGTTTAAAAACCCAAAAATTAATGAATACTAAAATAAAGAAAACTTAAAAAATTGTAAAATCGAAAAATAGTTCACATGGCCACTCTGAATCCCTCGCAGCTCTAAGTCCTCTAAGGTTGGGGTTCACCTGCATGGATGGAAAGAAAGGGGTGAGTTTGTGAAAACTCAGTGTGTAAGCTACCCCAACCAGAGTCAGAGATTAGTTCAAGCTCAAACTAGGCCTAAGCCCTATTCAGACACAGTGATAACTGGGCCTTAGCCCTATTGAGAAAGCAATGTGGGCCCTAGGCCCATTATAGTAACAGTTCAGTGTATTATGCATGAATGCAAAACCCAAGCCCAATCCAGCCCTACACACCACCCGTACTAGTCTTACACACCATGTGGGAAATAACTCAACCCACCCAGCCAAACACACCACAGTCACAGCTTAGCTGCTTAATCAGATATTGTGGCCAAGCCACTAGAACAGTAATACGAGGCAGAGCCTCTAACAGTATACGTGGCATTGCCACTTGAGCACTTCCTCCATCAAAATAACCCAATCCTATGCAACATAATATATTATGATATAGCATATAGAGTAATAGATATAATAGCATGCAAATCAGTCAACTTAACCCTAGGGGTAAAATGGTCTTTTAGCACCTAGGGGTAAAACAGTAATTTCCACCCTTAAGGGGTATTTCAGTAAATTTGCCAGAGTTTAAGGTTTCATGCTCATTACAGTCTACTAACAGACCTATTGTTGTCCAAGTAACTTATTTAGCCCTTTCTATAACTAATGAGTCATGGAGCCCTAAAACCCCTAATGGGCCTGATGGGTCCACTAGCTACTACGGCCGACTAAGTTCAAAATTTACACCCATTTTAGCAAATCTAACAATCAGGTTACCAAAATATACATACCGCTCGTTTTCCCCCCATATGGGCCCGTAAGCCCATTGGACCCAAATTCGGCCTTTCGAGGCCCAAAACCACCAACGTGCACGAAAACGCGCACACAACAGTCTTACCATTTGCGATTACCAACTTTATAGTTCTAAACCGACCCACGAGCACTCACAAGCTCGCAAGCCCTTGAAATGCTGGAATTTTGGCATTTACGCATGACAGCTTTTGCTGACTAGTTTACTAGAGGTGTCGATTACACACCTGTTTACGATTTTCATCTGACGCTCGCGTGAGTAAATATCCTAAAACAATTAATTCCACTTTAAACCATAACTCAATCGGAAATTAACCCCATATTGACTTACACATTTGGCAACTATTAGTAAAACACCACCCCTTACCTTTGCCGAAATCTAGATCACTAGATCTAGATCTAGATTGCCTTAATATTGCTAACCACCTTTAACGAGATCCGTCACTATGAATAGTTGTTCCCAAAATTGACCACAAGAAGAGAAGTTAAATCAATCCATTAGACAAAGGCCCCAAAACCGACTAGTACTAGGGGGTTAGGGGTTTTGACTTTTCTTGATTTGTAAGAAAGAATAAGTAGGAAGGAAACTACTTACCCAACAGTGTTCTTGAAGGCCTTGCCACACGAAAGAACCACCGATCATTAGCCTAGGCTAGATCTATTACAGATCTAGTCAGAACACAAGGAGAAGAGGGATCCAAAGGATTCGACTTTCGAAGACACACTGGAGGGTATGGGGGTTTCGGTTTTGAGAAACAAGGTGGAAGGAGATGAAAGCAAAAGAAAAGAGAGTGTCAAGTGATTTCGACTTTTCAAAATAAGGATGAGTAAGGTTCGATCTAAGAAGAAAATGACAAGGGAGGATTCAAGGTTTCGGGATTTTGGCTTTTATGGTATTCGGCCAAGAAGAATTCAGCTAGAAGGGATTCGGGTTTCAGCCTTCAAGCAATCGACCAGGAGGGTTTAAAGAGATCACTTCAATCAATGAAGAAAAGAAAGAGGGGAAGAACAAGAAGAATGGGTTCGGCCAAGAGAAAGAAATCAGCAGAGGACAAGATGTGCACAAGGTTTTTGGCTTTTCTGAACAGAGAGAAGAGGAGAAAGAAGATGGAATGAAGGAGCCCAAAAGAAACTATACCTATTCGGCAACCAAAAGAATGACCCAAATTGTCAAATCCCGAAGGCTAACCACCAAAAGAAATCGGCACCAACACCTCAATTGCCGAAAAATGCCAAAGCCTAAGGTCCCTAGCTGAACTTGCCTCTCCAAAGTCCTCTAGTCGACCAAGTCTTACTTCCCTTTTCAAATTACCTAAATTTTCTCCTAGATAACCTCTCCTTCTCACTTCACACCTAATTCCATGAGCACCTCAACTTCCTCACCAGAATTTCACTTGAGTTCCATCACTTACCATGCATAAGCATAAAAATAAAACACACTTGCTTATCAAGGGATTTGAACCTTAACTCCTTCACAGCTTCCACACGCCACCCCTTGTGTTTTAAGTGGCGCCACTTTGCCACTTTAACACAAGCTTTCTTGTGACTTAAATCCCCAACATTTATTTAAAGGGCCACTTATCTAACGCCCCTTCTCTTTTAAGCCCAAAGTTTAAAATTATACCAGGCTTTAACCTTAAAATTAGGCCTTCCAAAGGCCCACTAAGACACCCAACACAACAATATAACACATCTAGACAAGCAAAAATCAAATTCAAGCAAAATCTCAAAAACTCGAAAATTGGGGCATTGCAACTCTACCCCCTTAAAAAAATTTCGGCCTCGAAATTTTACCTGATTCAAACAGATGAGGGTATTGTCGACGAATCGCCTCTTTTGGCTCCCACGTAGATTCTTCTCTGCCATGATTGCGCCAAAGCACTTTCACTAAAGGAACTGACTTCTTTCTTAATACCTTGACATCATGGTCCAAAATTTGTACAGGTTCTTCTTCAAACGTCAAGTCAGCTTTCACCTCAATTTCTGCCATCGGTACGACATGAGAAGGATCAGATCGATACTGCCTTACCATAGAGACATGAAAGACATCATGAATTTGGTCTAACTTTGGAGGTAGTTCTAACTGATATGTTACAGAACCCACCCGCTTAAGAACTCGATAAGGCCTGATAAATTGCAGACTCAACTTGCCCTTCTTCCCAAATCTCAATATCTTCTTCCAGGGCGAAACCTTTAGGAAAAACCATATCTCTCACCGAGTACTGAATTTTTTTACGCTTCAAGATAGCATAAGATTTCTACCTATCAGATGCTTCCTTTAATTGATCCCTGATCAGTTTAACCTCGTCCTCTGTATCAACCAGCAACTCTGGCCCAAGAACCTGATGTTCTCCCAACTCCATCCAACAAGTAGGCGTACGACACCTTCGACCATAGAGCGCCTCATATGGATCCATTCGAATACTTGCCTGATAACTATTGTTGTAAGCAAATTCTGCTAATGGCAAGTAATCTTCCCAACTACCTCGGAAGTCAACAACACATCCTCTCAACATGTCCTCCAGAACTTGAATCACCCTTTCTGACTGTCCATCTATTTGGGGGGGAAGCAGTACTAAAATCTAACCGTGTACCCAATGCCTCATGTAACTTCTGCCAGAATCGAGATGTAAACTTGGATTCCGATCGAAAATAATTGAAAGTGGCACTCCATGAAGTTGCACTATCTCCGCCACATACAACTTCGCCAACTTTTGAAGTAAATAGTCGGTTTGGACAGGTATGAAATGAGCAAATTTAGTTAGCCTATCCACAATCACCCAAACTGAGTCTTTCTTGGTAGGCGTCAAGGGTAGCCCACTCACAAAGTCCATGGTTACCCTTTCTCACTTCCAAACTGGAATCTTCACCGGTTGCAGAAGTCCAAAAGGCAGTTGATGCTCAGCTTTCACTTGCTGGCATGTTAGACACTTACCCACGAATTCAGTTACTTCACACTTAAGTCCAGGCCACTAGTACAACTCTTGTAAATCCTGATACAACTTATTCCCTCTAGGATGCATGGCACAAGGTCCGCCATGAGCCTCTCTTAGAATTGACTGCCTCAAGTCAGAGTCCTTAGGAATACATACTCTTCCTCGGAAACACAAAACTCCTTCATTGTTCAATCGAAAATTAGAAGTCTCATCATTCTCAACTTGTTGGAACCGACGAACCAATGACTCATCATCTAACTGCTTTTCCTTAATCTGCTCTATCCAGGTTGGTGTTACCTGTAATTCTGCTAACAAGCTACCATCGTCATATAGACTCAGACAAGCAAATATTGCTCTCAACTCAATTACAGCTCTTTAACTCAGTGTATCAACCACCACATTCGCTTTGCCTGGGTGATACTCAATAGAATAGTCGTAGTCCTTAAGCAACTCTATCCATCTTCGTTGTCTAAGGTTCAACTCCTTCTAAATCAACAAATACTTGAGACTCTTATGGTCTGTATATATAATACACTTTTCTTCATACAAGTAGTGCCTCCAGATCTTTAACGCAAAAATCACCGCTGCCAACTTCAGATCATGCGTAAGGTAATTCGCTTCGTGAGGCTTAAGCTATCGCGACACATAAGCCTTCTGTAGTACCCTGTCAAACCCAGAAAAATCTAAATTTTTGACACAGATCTTAGTGGCTTCCATTCCAAAATAGCCTCAATTTTCTGAGGCTCCACCCTAATCCCCTCAGCAGAAACAACGTGACCTAGAAACATCACCTCTCACAACCAAAATTCACACTTGTTGAATTTCGCATACAGTTGATTTTCCCTCAACAATTGCAGAATGATATGGAGATGCTCATCATGCTTCTCTTCAGTCTCCGAATACACCAGAATATCATCTATGAAGACGACCACGAATCGGTCCAAGTAGGGTTAAAATACCCGATTCATCAAATCCATGAAAGTCGCTGGTGTATTCGTCAATCCAAAAGGCATCACCAAAAACTCGTAATGACCATACTGAGTTCTGAATGTTGTCTTATGAATATCCACATCTTTGACCCTTAACTGATGATATCCAGATTGAAGATCGATCTTGGAAAATACCAAAGCTCCCCTTAACTGGTCAAACAGGTCGTCGATCCTTGGCAGAGGGTACTTGTTCTTAATCGCTTGTTTGTTCAACTAACAATAATCGATGCACATACGCATCGTCCCCTCTTTTTTCTTCACGAACAGTACCGGTGCTCCCCACGGAGACACACTTGGCCTAATAAAACCTCTATCCAGAAGCTCTTGGATTTGCGCTTTCAACTCTACTAACTCCTTTGGTACCATCCTGTAAGGAGCGATGGACACTAGAGCTGTTCCAGGCAACAAGTCGATTCCAAATTCGACTTCACAATTTAGAGGCAACCTAAGAAGCTCATTAGGAAAGACATATTGAAATTCCTTGACGATTCTAACCTCTCCTACGGTCAAACCCTCAGCATCAGACTGACTCACATATGCCAAAAATACCTCGCAACCCTTGTGAATCAGCTTCTCAACTCTCAAAGCCGAAACCACATTGGACAAATAATCTCTTTGCTCTCCTATAACCATCACCTCCTCATCCTCTGTAGTCTTTAACACCATTCGGTTAGTAGCGTAATCCAAAGTTGCCCTATGCTTAGCAAGCCAGTCCATTCCCAAAATGAGATTGAACTCTCCAAATGGTAACTCCATTAAATCAGCAGAGAAAATCCTACCTTGGGTCTCTAAAGGTACATCTTTAAAGAGTTTATCTACCCTAACCGAGTTACCCAGTGGACTTATCACAGTTCCCCCACTCACAGTTTCCTCAGAGTGCACAGCTAATGCCCCAGATACATCACATGCATCGTTTGAATGGGTAGATCCAATATCAATCAATGCAGTGTATGGCATGCTAAAAATAAAAAACATACCGGTTATGACGTCAGATGAGTCACCCTCCTCTCGGCGACGAGCAGCATAAACCAATGCTGGCTGACGAGCCTCAGTATTTCCAGCACCCCTGCCCGGTGCTCCACGTCCATGACTATTTCCATTGCCACCCCTACCTTGACCACAGCCCCTCGGTGGTTGTGGTCCACCTCACACAGGTTGAGCAACCCTCTATTCAGCAGCTTACGTCTGAGTCAGCCTCTAAGGACAATCCTTGACTCTATGATCTTTGGACCCACACCGGAAACATGCCCCAGTACGCTTCCAACACTCACCCAGATACACTCTACCACAATCCCCACAAGCCTGCAGTCTAACCACGTTTATCGGAACTACTCGAACCAGCTCGTCCACTCTAGCCCGTTTGACATTCCTACCCGCAGCACCCGAAGGTCTAAAATCCCTCCTGAATCAGTTTCGGTCCTTCTCACGATTCTGCCACTCTGTGCATTTCACCTCATCGGCTATCTTAGCCTTCTCCACCAAAGCAGCAAAGTCGCGCTCCCTCTATAGAGCAATCAACACCCTTAGCTCATCTCTGAGGCTATCCTCGAACTGTACGCTACGTTCATACTCTGTAGCGACTATCCCACTAGCATACCAGCTTAACCTTAAGAACTCAACCTCATACTGTAGCGACAGTCTTATTTCCCTGAGTCAGATTCAGGAATTCCTTCCTTCGAGCATCTACATAGCTCGCCCCAACGTACTTCCCTTTGAAGGTCATCTCAAACAGCTCCCAAGTCACCTGCTCAGCTAGGGTACTATACTTTATAGTGATCCACCACTAGTAAGCCTCGTCTCGCAGTAGAGATACTGCTCCCTTCAACTTTTGCTCTACCGAGCAATCCAAGTCATCCATGATCCGTTTTGTGGCATCCAACCAATATTCGGCCATATTTGGGGCTACACCAGATACGCCCCTGAAAATCTCTGCTCCATTAGCTCGGAGTCCTCAGAAATAGATCCCCAGTTTACAGTCCCAGTACTTGCTTCTGCAACCCTTTCTAGAACCCGTAACATGGCCTGGGACAAAGTATTGTCCCTTACAGCCCAATCATACGACCCAGTCTCAGTTGCTGATGGCGCTCGTGCCTCCTTGACCGGCATATGTTCCGAAGATGAAGACCCCGTATGCACACTACCTCGGCCACATCCATGGCCTCTCGCACGAGCTACCCTCGTACTCATATCATATTATTTGATTATGAATTTTATGAATTAGTTCAACATTTTAGTGTTTACTATAGATATTTTATGCATAAATAGTATTCCAGAGTTTTGTTTTCGCAGAATCGTAGCCTAGCTACAGTCTCAGTCTTCTAGAGCTTTCAGTTTCCTTACTGTCTCAATCCCTACAGTTTCAGTGTTGCCCTAACTACAGAGTCTCAGTTAGGTCTTAGTACTATCTATAGTAGTGTAACAGTATTACAGTAAAGTACAGTAAACCAAAAGATGCTTACAGACTTGGTGCCGGAGATTCTGTGTGCCACTCTACAAAAACTAGATTTCAGTAAACCTAGTTTTTGTGATACTAAATCCTTTGAATAATCTTTGTTTCCAGGAAAACCCTAGACTCTAAGGAAAATGAAAACATCTTGAAGAAAATCAATTTAAAAAGGGTTTTCTTAAGGAGGTTCTCAAAATCGATTTTTTAAAATACCTTTTCGGGCCTTAAATTAAATTTTAAGAAAACCTTTGGACCCGATCCATAGCCAAGTTGTTGCAATCGAACTCTGATACCACTAGATGTAACACCCCAAACCCGGCCCAAACGTTATGGCCAGATCTGGTGAGTCATATAGATAGTTAATTACACCTCGTTCTTCGTTTCATAATTTTAGGTTGACTTAGCAAAACCATTTCATGGGATTTGAGAAAATAAAAGGTTATTTAATTTACAAAAATCCTATCCACTATCAGTTTGGAGTTTACTTTTTAAAAGATCTTGATAGCAAGACGTTGTCATTAAGTTATCCATTTGACACATAGAGAATGTATTGAAAACGTTTGTTAATTTAAAATAAAAATCCACGCAGCCTTAGTCTATCATTTTTAAACAACTAATAAATAAATAAATAAAACCAAAATAAAAGTAAAACAATTAACGAGCAGCCTTATTACAATTTAAAAACCCAAAAATTAATGAATACTAAAATAAAGAAAACTTTAGAAATTGTAAAACTAAAAAATAGTTCACGTGGCCACTCCGAATCCCTCACAGCTCCAAGTCCTCTAAGGTTGGGGTTCACCTGCATGGATGGAAAGAAAGGGGTGAGTTTTTCAAAACTCAGTGTGTAAGCTACCCCAACAAGAGTCGGAGATTAGTTCAAGCTTAAATTGGGCCTAAGCCCTATTCAGACACAGTGATAACTAGGCCTTAGCCCTATTTAGAAAGTAATGTGGGCCTTAGGCCCATTACAGTAACAGTTCAGTGTATTATGCATGAATGCAAAACCCAAGCCCAATCCAGCATTGCACACCACCCGTAACAGACCTACACACCATGTGGGGAATAACACAACCCACACAGCCCTACACACCACAGTCGCAGCTTAGCTGCTTAATCAGATATTGTGGCCAAGCCACCAGAACAGTAATACGAGGCAAAGCCTCTAACAGTATACGTGACATTGCCACTTTAGCACTTCCTCCATCAAAATAACCCAATCCCATGCAACAGAATATATTATGATATGGCATGGAGAGTAACAAATATAATAGCATGCAAATCAGTCAACTTAACCCTAGAGGTAAAATGGTCTTTTAGCACCTAGGGGTAAAACAGTAATTTCCACCCTTAAGGGGTATTTTAGTAAATTTGCCAGATTTTAAGGTTTCATGCTCATTACAGTCTACTAACAGACCTATTTTCGTCTAAGTAACATATTTATCCCTTTCCATAACTATCAAGTCATCGGGCCCAAAAACCCCTAATGGGCTCGACGGGTCCACTATCTACTATGGCCCACTAAGTCCAAATTTTTCACCCGTTTTAGTAGATCCAACAATCAGGTTACCAGCATATATTTACCGCTCGTTTTCCCCCATATGGGCCCGAAAGCCCATTGAGCCCAAATTGGGCCCTTCGAGGCCCAAAACCACCAACGTGCATGAAAACGCGCACACAACAGTCTTACTGTTTGTGATTACCAACTTTACCACTCCAAACTGACCCACGAGTGCTAGTATGCTCACAAGCCCTTGAAATGCTGAAATTTCAACATTTTGACTTTTCAGCTTTTGTCGATCTAGTCTACTAGAGGGTGTCAATTACACACCTGTTTGTGATTATCGTCTGACGCTCGCGCAAGTAAATATCCTAAAACAATTAATTCCACGTTAAACCATAAATCAATATGAAATTAACCCCATATTGACTTACACAATCGGTAACTATTAGTAAAACACCATCCCTTACCTTTGCCGAAATCTAGATCACTAGATCTAGATCTATATTGCCTTAATATCGCTAACCACCTTTAACGAAATCTGTCACTATGAATAGCTGTTCCCAAAATTGACCACAATAAGGGAAGTTAAATCACTCTATTAGACAAAAGCCCCAAAATCGACTAGTACTAAGGGTTAGGGGTTTCGGCTTTTCTTGATTCGTAAGAAAGAATAGAGTAGGAAGGAAACTACTTACCCAACAGTGTTCTTGACAGCCTTGCCACACGAAAGAACCACCGATCACTAGCCTAGGCTAGATCTATTACAAATCTAGTCAGAACGCAAGTAGAAGAGGGATCCAAATGATTCGGCTTTCAAAAACACACTAGAGGGTATAGGGTTTCGGTTTTGAGAAATAAGGTGAAAGGAGATGAAAGCAAAAGAAAAGAGGGTGTTAAGTGATTTTCGCTTTTCAAACTAAGGATGAGTGAGGTTCAATCTAAAAAGAAAAAGACAAGAGAGGATTCAAGGTTTCAAGATTTTGGCTTTTATGGTATTCAACCAAGAAGAATTTGGCTAGAAGGGATTCAGGTTTCAACCTTAAAGCAATCGACCAGGAGGGTTTAAAGAGATCACTTCAATCAATAAAGAAAAGAAAGAAGGGAAGAATGAGGAGAATAGGTTCGGCCAAGAGAAAGAAATCGGTAGAGGACAAGATGTACACAAGGTTTTCAGCTTTTCTGAGTAGTGAGAAGAAGAGAAAGAAGATGGAATGAAGGAGGCCAAAAGAAACTATAACTACTCGAGAACCAAAAGAATGTCCCAAATTATCAAATCTCGAAGTCTAACCACCAAAAGAAATAGGCACCAACACCTCAATTGCCGAAAAATGCCAAAGTCTAAGGTCCCTAGCGAACTTGCCTCTCCAAAGTCCTCTAGTCGGCCAACTCTTACTTCCCTTTTCAAATTACCTAAATTTTCTCCTAGATAACCTCTCATTATCACTTCACACCTAATTCCATGAGCACCTCAACTTCTTCCCTAGAATTTCACTTTAGTTCCATCACTTACCATGCATAAGCATAAAAATAAAACACACTTGCTTATCAAAGGATTTGAACCTTAGCTCCTTCACAGCTTCCATACGCCACCCTTTTTGTTTTAAGTGGCGCTACCTTGCCACTTTAACACAAGCTTTCTTGTGACTTAAATCCCTAACATTTATTTAAAAGCCCACTTATCCAACGCCCCTTCTCTTTTAAGCCCAAAGTTTAAAATTCTACCAGGCTGTAAACTTAAACTTAAGCCTTCCAAAGGCCCACTAAGAGACCAAACACAACAATATAACACATCCAGACAAGCAAAAATCAAATTCAAGCAAAATTTTAAAAAGCCAAAAATTGGGGCGTTTCAGATATCGTAGCTACTGAAGGCTTAAAGATAGTCAAGGATCATCACCATACTATCGAGCTTGATTTTGGTGCCTTTTGAATGTAGAAAGTTTAAGTATGGCATGTATAGGCTAGAATGATTATGTGTTTGGTTTGGTTATGTTATATGTAAAGGCCATGAGAATTGGCTAGTAAATGGTATGTTTGTGCTTGGTTTTGGTTTTGGTTTATGGCTTATGATGCCAAATTGTGTAAGTTTATAATAGTTATTTAGCCTTATATGATTTGGTCATCTTGAAACACCTCAATGTGATGAATGGTAAGTATTTGATATGGTATGAATGAGTTAGGTGCAATGTGTTAGTCTTGAACTTTGGTTAAGTTATGGAATTGCTTGGTGTGAGATTTGAAATTGAGTATATATGTGAATGGTTTGATCAGGTTAAGGTATGTTTTAGGTATTGAGTGTAGTTGGAATTGTGGTATCTTTGTGGCATAAATTTGGCTTGTAGGTATGACCCTTAGTGGGTAGAAAGCATGACCTGACCAAGTCTGCTTAGTGCCACACGGTTAGGCCACACGGGTGTGCCTTGTGACCGTGTTGATTTTACAATATTGGCATAAAAACTCATACGGCCAAGACCCACGGGCGTGTGTTGTGACCGTGGTAAAAAGTCAGTATGCTTGCCCTGTTTTGGCCCGTTTGGGTGTATGGGCATGCCTGAGTCTCGTGTGGGGCACACGGCCTGGTCACACGGGCGTGTGACCTCTAAAATTTGGAAATTTTTTCTTGTGTTTCGAAGTTTGTGTTTGTGTTTGGCTTAGTCCCAACCCTTTCTAAATGCATGTTTGAGGTCTTATAGATCTCCAATAGGGACTTTTGTCTGAATCTTATTAACTGTGAATGTTCTGTTCTGATCTGTTCTGATTATTCGGTAATGGCTTTTACCTGTTCTGGTGACAGTTACGGGATAGGCATATTAGATTTGCTTTGGTATCAGAGCTACAGTTTAGTCGATTCTAGGACTAAGGTAGCGTGTTTGAGTCTAGCTATACATGCCATATATCTGAACAGTGATAGTATGATGAATCTTGACAAATAAAATATTTTTTTCATATAGTAATAGATCTCGAAAGAGCCATAGTTGACGATGTTGAAAGTAACGCGCATGCTCTCGCTCAAGGTATAGCGCCATCTGATTCTAGACCGGTTACAAGTGGTAATAAGGGAGAAGCTAAACAAGCTTTCTTCCAAATGATGAATGAGTGGTTCACTCAAAATGTTCAGACAAACCCGGCTGTTTAACCCCCACCCCCGACTGTTCCTCAACAACCTTCAGTTATACCACATGTGACTAATCTGATTCGTCTGAATAAGCCTCTAGTAGACAAGATTAGAAAGTATGGGGCCGAAGAGTTTTGAGCTACTACTGATGACGATGCCGAGAGGGCTAAATTTCGGTTCGAAAACACGATTCGAGTTCTTGATGAATTGTCGTTACTCCGGAGGAAAGTGTTAAATGTACGGTTTCATTGTTACGAGACTCTGCATACCATTGGTGGAAAACACTGACATCTGTAGTTTTGAGTGAACGTATTACATGGGATTTCTTTGAAACTGAGTTTAGAAAGAAGTATATCAGTCAACGTTTCATTGATCAAAAACGTAAAGAGTTTCTTGAATTGAAACAAGGCAACAGGTCTGTTACGGAATATGAACGAGAATTCGTAAGATTAAGCCAGTATGCACAAGAGTGTGTAGCCTCAGAGGCCACTATGTGTACAAGATTCGTCTAAGGTTTGAATGAAGACATTAAACTTTTGTTCAGAATTCTCTATCTGAATGAATTTGTTGTACTAGTTCAAAGAGCTTGTAAAGCTGAAGAGTTTAGCAAAGAAAAGAAGAAAGCTGATTCTGAAGCTAGAGAGGTTCGAAAGAGATCTTTGGGTAGATCATTTTAGTCTGTGTCAAAGAAGTTTTGAGACGATTCTAACCGTTCAAAGATTATTACGGGACATTCTGGCAGAGATCGTGACAGATCGCGTTCAAGTTTTAAAATTCCTGCTACATCTATTGCTAGTGTCGAGAATATGAGATCTGAGAGACCTGAATGTGTATATTGTGGCAAGAAACGTCCGGGAAGTTATAGATTGAAAGATCAAGCCTGTTTCCAATGTGGATCCCTGGATTACTTTGTTAGAGACTGTTCTGAATCTGTTAAGCAAGAAATAGTGCAAAATCCACGATCGAGTAATACTTCTGCTAGAGGCAGAACTTCTAAAAACACAGAAAATGCTAGTGTTGGTCAAAGAATTACTAAAGATACGACTGCACAATCTGAAGCTCGAGTGCCTGTTAGAGCCTATGCTATCCGGGCACATAAAGAAGCTTCGTCTCCTGATGTGATTACTGTTATTTTTACTCTTTACAATACCTCTGTGATTGCCTTGATAGATCTTGGATCAACGCATTCTTATATCTGTATGAATTTAGCATATAGTAAGACTATGCCGGTAGAGTCTACTGAATTTGTAATTAGAGTATCAAACCCCTTAGGCAAAAGTCTCCTGGTTGATAAGGTTTGCAAGAATTATCCGTTAATGATTTGAGATATCTACTTCTCTGCTGATTTGATGCTATTGCCGTTTGATGGATTTGATATAATTCTGGGTATGGACTGGTTAACTTTGCATGATGTTGTTGTTAATTGCAAACGAAAAGCTATTGGCTTGAGATGCAAGAATGGTGAAATTATTAGAATCGAGTCTAGTGAATTGAATGGTTTACCAGCTATCATATCTGCATTAAAAGCTCAGAAATATGTGAGAAAGGGTGGTGAAGCATATCTTGCTTATGTGATTGATTCAAAAGTGTCTGATAAAAAGATTGAATCTGTGCCTGTCGTCTGTGAATTTTCTAATGTATTTCCTGATGAACTTCCGGGACTGCCTCCGATTCGAGAAGTTGAATTTGGTATTGAATTAGTTTCAGGAACTGCTCTGATTTCAATAGCTTCGTATAGAATGGCACCGACTGAACTGAAAGAATTAAAGACTCAGTTACAAGAATTAACTGATCGAAGCTTTGCTAGACCGAGTTTCTCATCATGAGGTGCTCCTGTTCTGTTCGTGAAAAAGAAAGATGGTACGATGAGAATGTGCATTGATTTCCGTCAGCTTAATAAAGTGATTGTAAAGAATAAATACCCTCTGCCCCGAATTGATGATTTGTTCGATCAACTAAAAGGTGCCTCTATATTTTCAAAGATAGATCTGAGATCAGGTTATTATCAGTTGCAAGTGAAGGATTCTGATATCCTAAAGATAGTATTCCAAACAAGGTATGGGCATTATGAATTTTAAGTTATGCCTTTCGGATTAACGAATGCCCCTGCTGTGTTTATGGATCTAATGAACAAAATTTTTAGACCGTATTTAGATCAGTTTGTTGTGGTTTTCATTGATGATATATTGATCTACTTGAGGAATGAAAGTGAACATGCGGAACATTTAAAAATCGTACTACAGACACTACGTGATAAGCAACTTTATGCAAAATTTAGCAAATGTGAATCCTGGTTACACGAAGTTGGTTTTCTGGGCTACATTGTATCTACATCAGGTATCCAGGTTGATCCAAGAAAAATCTCAGCTATTTTGGATTGGAAATCTCTGAGAAATGTTTCTGAAGTCTGTAGTTTTCTGGGACTTGTCGAGTATTACCATCGTTTTGTAAAGGGTTTCTCAGTAATTGCAACTCTGATGACAAGACTACTACAAAAAGATGTAAAGTTTGAATGGTCTGATAAATGTCAGAATAGTTTTGAACAGTTGAAAACTATGTTAACTGAAGCTCCTGTACTTGCGCAACCTAAATCGGATAAAGAATTCGTTATATACAGTGATGCTTGGTTAAATGGACTTGGTTGTATTTTAATGCAAGAAGGAAAGGTTGTCACATATGCCTCTAGACAATTAAAGCCACACGAGAAGAACTATCCAACGCATGATCTTGAATTGGCTTTGATTGTTTTTGTACTAAAAATTTGGCGTCATTATCTGTTTGGTGAGAAATGTCACGTGTTTTCAGATCATAAAAGTCTGAAATATTTGATGACTCAGAAAGATTTGAATCTGCGGCAGCGAAGATGGTTGGAACTATTAAAAAATTATGAGCTTATTATTGATTATCATCCGAGTAAAGCAAATGTAGTAGCTGATGCTTTAAGCCGAAAACCAATATATGCATTGTGTGCTTTAAGTATTGGTATTGATCCGAATGATAATGATGAATCAGTTTTAGCTGAATTAAAAATGAAACCTTTATTTTTACAACAAATCATTGATGCTCAAAAAGTAGATAATGAACTGTTAAAGAAACAAGCTCAGTGTGATTCTGATTCTAAATTCTGGATTGATGATGACGATTGTCTGAGATTCAAGAATAGAATTTGTGTTCTGAGAAATTCTGAATTGATTTAGATGATTTTGATAAAAGCACATAGTAGTAAATTCTCTATACATCTGGGAAGCACAAAAATGTATAATGATTTAAAACGGTTATACTGGTGGCCAGGAATGAAAAGAGATATCTCTGATTTTGTTCTGAAATGCTTAATATGTCAGTAAGTAAAAGTGGAACATCATGTGCCTTCAGGTTTGCTACAACTGATTATGATTCCTGAGTGGAAATAGGACTGAGTGACTATGGATTTTGTTTCTGGTTACCTCCATCTCTAAAAAAGAAAGATTCAATCTGGGTTGTTGTTGATCGATTGACGAAGTCTCTCATTTTATTCCGGTACGTTCTGACTATTCACTTGAAAAGTTAGCTGAACTTTACATTTCTGATATTGTGAGATTGCATGGGGTACCACTGTCTATTGTGTCTGATAGAGATCCAAGGTTTACTTCAAGATTCTGGAAGAAGTTGCAAGACACTTTAGGTACTAAATTACATTTCAGTACTGCTTTTCACCCGCAGACAGACAGATAGTCTGAGCGGATCATTCAGATACTCGAGTACATGCTTAGATGTTGCATTATGGAGTTTAAAGGTACGTGGGAACAATATTTACCTCTAATTGAATTTGCATACAATAATAGTTTCCAATTGAGTATTAAAATGGCCCGGTATGAAGCCCTATATGGTAGAAAATGTAGAACTCCGTTATACTGGTCTAAACTCTATGAAAATAAAATATATGGAATTGATCTGATAAAAGAAACAAAATAGAAAGTAAAAGTAATTAGAAATAGTCTGAAAGCAGCTTTTGATCGTTAGAAATCGTATGCTGATCTGAAACAAAAATATATTGAATTTGAGATTGGCGACAAAGTATTTCTGAAAGTGTCTCCGTGGAAGAAACTATTTCGGTTTGGAAAAAAGGGTAAATTGAGTCGAACATTTATTGGACCGTATGAAATCATTGAACAAATCGGGCCGGTTGCTTATAAACTGATGTTGCCACCTGAGCTAGAAAAGATACATAATGTATTTCATGTGTCGATGCTTCGACGTTATAGATCTGATCCATCTCATGTAATATCTCCTTCTAAGATTGAATTAAAGTCTGATATGTCTTACGACGAAGAATCGATCTGTATCTTGGCTCGAGAAATGAAAGAATTGAGAAACAAGAAAATTCCACTCGTAAAAGTACTGTGGCATCGCCACGGATTGAAAGAGTCTACCTGGGAGCCTGAAAGTACAATGAGACAGCAATATCCAAATCTGTTCAACGGTAAGATTTTCGAGGACAAAAATCCCTAAGGGGGGAGAATTCTAACAGCTTAGTTTGAACCCTAGTCGGAATAGTGGTTTCAGGACCACATATCCGAGTCTGAAAAATATTCTAATATTATTTTTGTGTATGTGATATATGACTTAGTATCTGTGAAATTTCTGTGAATTAATTTGTTTGTTTCTGTGCTTAATTGTGAAAAGGATTGAATTGTATATGTGATAAAATTAGTATCCTATATGTTCAAATGTGCAATTGAAATGGCTTTTAAACAATGATGGCCTTAGGTGGCAATTAAACCATTGAAGGTTTAAATGGTCATAAATGACCTTAAAACATGTGTTTCATTATGGTTTAAATAAAGGTTAAATTAGTAAATGTTGTTTAATTATATGTTTTAATAAGATATTATAAAAATGAAAGCCATTTTCACTTTGTTTTTGAAAATTAAAGAAAGAAGAAGGGTTTCAAGCTTTGTGCTTTTTGGCTAGCTTAATCCTTAAGCAAGGTATGAGATTTCGTCCATTTTTGATAATTTTTACGTTTCTGTGATCGTTGTTAAATGTTCTTCAAAGCCCATGTCTGAATTTTTGTTTCTGCTAAAGATTTCATGAAAGGCCATTGATGATCTTTAAAGCTTTGTGATGAATTTGGTTGAATTATGATGGATAGGCATTGAATAAACATGTTTTGCCATGAAATTTTGATGATTTTGAGCTATGTGGGTAAAATTGTGAAAATGAAAAGTTTGAAGGACTAATTTTTGAAATAAATGCGAATTATGAGCTTATATGAACACTATAGAGATTCGGCTAAGTACTTGTCTAAGAGATTTTGTTAATTTCATGAATTTGTGAAGTAGGAACTAAATTGTCCAAATGTGAAAATATAGGGGTTCATTTGTAAAATACCCTAAATAAGTGTTTGTGGATTGAATTGAATGGAATGAATAATTGAATGGTTGAATTTGGATTTATTTAGATCCAGAACCAAGGAAATCGGACTTAGATCGAGGAAAGTCGTTGAATAGTTGGCTCAAATCCGTTAAATCCGTATGAGGTAAGTCAAAATACAAATATGCGTTATCTTGATGTTTGTTATAAATTCTTGATTTATAAATTGTATTTGGATGGCATGAGAGCTTGACGTGTATTCTTGAGTCATTCTGAATGAGAAATGGTAAAATGATTTCATGTAAGACCTCGTCCGGGACGCAGGCATTGATTAGAGAATTGCGTGTAAGACCGTGTTTGGGACACTGGCATCGTATATGTTTCATGTAAGACCCTGTCTGGGACAGTGGCATCGATATTGATTTACATGTAAGACCACGTTAGGGACGTCAACATTGTATAAGGCCTATATGAGCTCTATAACGTTTCTAAATGATATGAGGAGTAATTCTGAGAAATGAGTGAATGCATACCATATGTGTCTGAATCAGGTATGTCTATTTTGTATTGAATTCCCAAGAATGAAAGGTATGCTAATTGTGTGAACTAAGAGCGTGTATTAATTGAGTAAATTTGATTTGTGAATCATCTGTGGAAATGGTTATCTTATTATGCTTATGAATTGTATAATTTTTTTTCTGTATTTGGCTTACTAAGCTCATTGTAGCTTACTCTGTCTATTCTTTCAATTGTTTTACAAATATCGTAGCTACTGAAGGCTCGGGAATAGTCAAGGATCATCACCACTATTGAGCTTCATTTTGGTACCTGTTGAATGTACAAAGTTTAAGTATGGCATGTATAGGCTAGAATGTTTATGTGTTAGGTTTGGTTATGCTATATGTAAAGGCCATGAGAATTGGCTAGTAAATGGTATGTTTGTGCTTGGTTTTGGTTTATGGCTTGTGATGCCAAATTGTGTAAGTTTATAATGGTTATTTAGCCTTATATGATTTGGTCATCTTGAAACACCTCAATGTGATGAATGGTAAGAATTGGATATGGTATGAATGAGTTAGGTGCAATGTGTTAGCCTTGAACTTTGGTTAAGTTATGGAATTGGTTGGTGTGAGATTTGAAATTGAGTATGTATGTGAATGGTTTCATCATGTTAAGGTATGTTTTAGGTATTGAGTGTAGTTGGAATTGTGATATCTTTGTGGCACAAATTTGGCTTGTAGGTATGACCCTTAGTGGGTAGAAAGCATGACCTGAACCAAGTCTGCTTAGTGCCACACGGTTAGGGCACACAGGCGTGCCTTATGACCGTGTTGATTTTACAGTATTGGCATAAAAACTAAGACGGCCAAGACCCATGGGCGTGTCTTCTAGCCATGGCAAAAAGTCAGCCCAAAAAAATCAACAACAAAATAATTATTTTAGCAAATAAAAAAATCAACATATGAATTAAACCACATGAGCATGAGAACCACCTCATGATGAAAGTCGGATCACAACTAGTAAAACTAAAACTACTCTTGATATGAAACTAGAGTTAATACTAATACTATTCAGGTAAAAATAAATTAATATAACTAACCAACTAGTAAATAATAATAATAAATAGATTAATAATACTAATATTAATAATAAACAACATACTAAACATAGTAGTAGTAATAATAGTGTTAAGGAATGGTAGACGGTGGTAACGATGGACAAAGGGACGATGGTGGCAGGGATGATTGATGGTGCGAAATGTAACACCCCAAACCTGACCTAAAAGTTAGACCCGAGTCTGGCGTGTCACATTGAAGGGTGAATCATAAGAACTGGTGTAGTTGACAAACTTTGAAAACATTTTATTGTTCGAGGTTTAAAACAGTATTTTCAAAGCGATTTCCATTTCCAAAACTAGTCTTGCTAAATGAGTACTTTAGTTCAGAACGAGTTTCATTGAAAACCTGTGTATTTGTAGGGTTGAAAATAAAACCTTAAATTGTTATTATAACTAAAAACCAAGTAAGTTGTGGATGCCTGTAAAAGTTTGTAGTTTGCAAAAACATATAGATTTGAAAGCAGTTAATGTTTTTGGAAAACTGAGTTCTACTTTAAATAGATATAAACCGTAATAACTAAAAATCTCAAATTTAAAATCTAGAAGTTATAGAGGCCTTATTACAACCCATTAACAAAAATTAAAAATAAAATAAAAGAAGCTACTAAATCAATAAATAACTTGCAGTGTGGCCACCTCCGAGTCCTCTCCTACTTCGAGTCGCCTACTAAGGGTCACTTGAAAAATTAAAGGAGGGAGTGAGTTTTCGAAAACTTAGTGTGTATGGCCCTCAAAAATACAAATCATGCAATAAACAGTTTGGGCCTATGCCCCATTCAATAACAGTGGCCTTTGGGCCTTAGCCCATAGCGGCCTCGGTTGGGCCTAAGCCCATATCACATAACAGTATGAACATGCAATGCATATAAACCCCCATCCAACCTGTACACCCCCTTCCATCCCTACACTCCTGTGGGGAGATACTCGACCCACTATCCTTATACACCCATTGTACCACCAGTTGTGGCACCACTAATCGTTGCAGCAGAGCTGCTAATCATAATATCTGTTGTAGCACCGGTTGCAGAGCTACTCATCATTGCAGCAGAGCTGCTAATCATAATATCCGCTGTAGCACCGGTTGTGGCACCACTTATCATTGCAGCAGAGCTGCTCATGGCTTAAAAGCCTTCGTTGGATCCACAGTCGTCAAGCGACCGTGTGATCCTCATATAACACTTCCTCCAATATAAACCCATCCCATATGCAACATAATATCGAATGACTGCAACATAACATATATATGGCATACAACTCAACCACAAATCATGCAAGGGCATTTTAGTCATTTTGCCCGTAGGGGCTTATTAGTCATTTTGCACTTAAGTCATAACGGTTATATCTTATCGTGGGCCTAGGTAGACATTATGGCCCATTAACAATCATATAAATCACAGTCACAACAGTCCAATCACAGTCATACATTCCTAGTCAAAGCATACTCAAATCAATCAAATTGTATGACCAGTGAGTCATTTACCCTCGAGGGGCAAAACGGTCTTTTTACCCGTTAGGGGTGTTTTAGTCATTTCATACTATAGGGGTATTTTAGTAATTCTACCCTATAAGGGTATTTCGATAATTTCACAAATCAGGGGTATTTTGGTAATTTTGCAAATCAAGGGTATTTTAGTAATTTTGTAAATCAGGGGTATTTCGGTAATTTTACAAATTAAGGGTATCTCGATAATTTCACAAATTAGTGGTATTTCAGTAATTTAGCAAATTAGGGGTATTTTGGTAATTTCACAAATTAGGGATATCTCAGTAATTTAGCAAATTAGGGATATTTTGGTAATTTTGCAAATCAGGAGTATTTCGGTAAGTTTACAAATCAAGGGTATTTTTGTAATTTCGCAAATCAGGGGCATTCGGTAATTTTACAAATCGGGGGTATTTCGATAATTTTGCAAATTAGGGGTATTTTGGTAATTTTACAAATCAGGGGTATTTTGCTAATTTTACAAATCAGCGGTATTTCTTTATTTTCACAAATTGGGGGTATTCGGTAATTTCACAAATCGGGGGTATTTCGATAATTTTACAAATTAGGGGGTAATTTTGTAAATCGAGGGTATTTCGATAATTTCACAAATTTGGGGTATTTCGATAATTTCGCAAATTGGGGGTATTTCGATAATTTTACAAATCAAGGGTATTTCGATAATTTTGCTAATCCCTTAGAAGGTCTACAGTCGCCTTGAGCGATTCAAGTATTCTAAACAGAGATAACACTACGAATGGCCCTTTTTGCCCAAATCTAGCCACAGATATAAGATTCACATAGTCCAGTCCAATATTTAATACACAATCATACAATTTGACCGATTGAGCCCACGGGCCCATTGGGTCCAGATGGCCCATTTTGGCCCATCATGGCCCAAAGCAGCCTAAACCCACAAGAATACTCATGATGGTCTCAACTATCACATCAAAGCTCCCACATGTGCGCTCGCACACTCGTGTGGCTACCATCGCCGTGTGACTGATATTTCGGCATTCCGACATTTGCCGTTCTACAGCTAGAGTAGTGTGAAATACACACCTAATAGGTATCTGAAGTTAATCCGCGCTCTGAACGCTGCTATGCGTAGAAGCCAACAATAATCTCACCCTTGACTCCCTAGGGGGTGTGTCGATCAACTACGGTCACACCACTGTGACCCAACAACATACAGATTAACAAATGATCCAACGCCTAACCTAAACGAACATGCCACAACGCTAAAAGGATAAGCCAAGAAAGGTATGCTTACTCTCCTCATGGTTTGCTCTATTTAAAGCCAGCTTCTCGTCTATTCTCATGTTAGCTTCCCGATGTGGGATTCTCCATCAATCCTCCAAAACCAACTCATTAGCAAAATAACCAACCTTTGCGTGCAAAGGGGATTCGAACCAAAGCCCTCTTGATAGCCATGCCACGCCACCACCACTAGGACACAAGCTCCTTTGTGTCATAGTTCCAACACATTTAACTTAAAAGCCCACCTACTCGCTTCCAAATTTATTTAAAAGAGAAACCAAAATAAATTGTAAGAGCCAAGACTTGAACCTTGGAGCCCTTGCTTCCCCTATGGCATCACTTCCTTGTCTCCTATGTGGCGCTTTGCCACAGACCACAACTCCTTTTGTGTCTTATTTTAGCCCCTTTTATTTATAAGTTGTTCCACTTGAGCTCAGGGTTCCATTAAGGCCAAAACCAAGATTTTCCCTATACCCAAGCTTGAACCCAGAACTTCATAAAAACCCTCTAACATTCCAAAATCACTAACCTAACAATTCTAACTTGCAAATTGAGCCGATGTCTTACACTCAAGAATTTTAAATGCACCCAAGCCCAAGGCCCAATTCTTCTAGGCCTAAAATTGGTGGTGTTACATGAAGTGGGTAGTTCGACCGGTAGTGGATATGTGTGATGGGTTGGGAATAATGGTTTGTTAAGAGGGTTGAGGAAGGAAACAACTATGAGGGAAGACAACTTGGGGTAGGGAAGAGGTCAGAAATGGTGGCTTCTGGGTAGTGTGACAATGATCTGATGGTGGAAAGTAATGGTGGCCGAACAACGGTAAAGGAAAAATGTGTGAGAATGATGCATGCGACAAGGATGGGGAGATAAGAGAAATGATTTATCATTGATGGTACGATCGAAGAAATGGACGAATAACGGTGGGGGAAGATCGATGACGAGGGCGTTAGCTGGAAGGTTGTAACACCCCAAACCCGGCCCAGAAGTTAGGCTCAAATTTGGCGTGTCACATTGAACTGTATTTCAAAAACCTTGTTTCCATTGAAAACTCTTCTTAAAAATTGTTTCCATTTAAACCTTGCATAAAATCTCGAATTTCGTTTACTTATTTTCAAAACGTGGTTTATTAAAAACTATTCTCCTGTAAAACGTAATTACCCTTTTAAACCCTATTTGTGGCGAAAGCTTTATTTAAAAGAAATCGATTTACGAAAACGAGATGTTTTAAGAAAAATAGTAAACATTTTAGAAAATCGTGATTAACCTCTAATAGATATAAATCAAAGTAAATAAAAAAACCAAAGTTAAAATTTAAAAATTATAAAGGCCTTATTACAACTCAAAACTAAATTAAAGTACTCAATGAATAATTTAATAGAAATATAGAAGCAGATGTGTAGCCTTCTCCGAGTCCCTCGTAGCTCCGATTCGTCTAAGGCTGGGAATTACCTAAAAGGTTAATAAACGGGGTGAGTTTGATAAAACTCAGTGTGTAATCCCCTTATTAGAGTAACAGTCAATAAACAAAAATAGAAACAGAATCAATCTGGGCTGGAGCCCTTTAGCAGAATCAGGTAGGCCTAAGCCCTATTCAATATCGGTGGCCTTTGGGCCTTAGCCCATAATGGCCTTAGTTGGGCCTAAGCCCATATCACATCAATATCATATGTATGCAATGCTCCCATCCCGATCCAACCCTGCACTCCATTTTCCCTTCCAACCCTACACTCTTGTGGGGATATAAATTTCAACCCACCCATCCCTACACTCCAATGGTAGCACCGGTTGCGGCACTAACTCAATCGTTACAGCAGAGCTGCTAGTCATATAATGGGCTTAAAAGCCACCGGTGGATCTACGGTCATCAAGCGACTATGTGATCCTCACATATCTTCCTCTGTATCAAAATCCCCGCCCAAATGCAACATAATATCTCATGAATGCATCATAATACACATATGGCATACAAATCGTACATATATCACACAAGGGCATTTTAGTCATTTTGCCCTTGGGTATATGGCCATCATCTTATCGTGGGCCCAAGTACACATTCTAGCCCATTAACAATTTCATATTTATTCGGAGCATTTAAGTTACTATTATGAAAATTACAAATTTACTGGGCCTAAAAGCCCGTTACATAGCCCAAGGTGGGCCCATACATTACTATGTATATCACATAGCATGGTTACAAAAGACAGTCATATCCATAGCTTAAAACAGTTCCAAAACAGTTACCTACCCTCGAGGACATAATCGTAATTCTAACCTACATAGGTATTTCGATAATTTTGCAATTCAGGGGTGTTTCGGTAATTTTCCACAAATCGGGGGTATTCCAGTAATTTTATGAATTAAGGGTACTTCAGTAATTTTGCAATTCGAGGGTATTTTAGTAATTTTGCAAATCAGGGGTATTTCTGTAATTTTACAATTCAAGGGTATTTTGGTAATTTCGCAAATTAAGGGCATTTCGGTAATTTTGCAAAGTAGGGATATTTTTGTAATTTTGTAAACCAGGGGTATTTTTGTAATTTTACAAACTGAGGGTATTTTGGTAATTTACAAATCAAAGGTATTTTGGTAATATTGCAAATCAAGGGTATTTTTGTAATTTTTTAACACTATGGGTCTAATTACGCACCTTGGCTCGTCAACAAGTCCTCGTTGGCTAAAGTGAACAGACACTATGCACCAGGTAGGATTCTAGAGAAGAGGAGGTGAGTCATTCAGACCGCTTCAGTACCAAGCTCTCCCTAGATCCATTCCTAGACATGCATATACCCATTACCACACTTCAACCCTATGACTTGTTCATAGTCGCACTTAATTGATTAATTAAGTTTTATGTCTCCTTAAACAATTATTAGATACTAGCCCAAAAGTCCACTACAAAACCCTAATGAGTCCACATACATTCATATAGCCCATCAGGCCCATTTACATTTATACGGCCCCTCAGGCCCAAATCTATTCCAAGCCATACAACCCACTTAATCAGCTCGTCATTTATTACCAATCTACCAATTATTGCTTATCTGGGCCCACGGGCCCATTTGGTCCATTTCGGCCTATCAAATAAGGGTTAGAAGTACACACCTGATAGGAATCTAAAGTTTATCCGCGCTCCAAACACTGCTATGCCCAGAAGCCTACATTAATCGCACCCTTGACTCCCAAGGAGTGTGTTGATTAACTTCGATCACCACCACCGTGACCCAACGGCATATAGATCAACGAATGATCTAATGCCTAACCCAACGAACATGCCACAAAGCGAAAGGGATAAGTCAAGAAAGGCATGCCTACTCTCCTCATGGTTTGTTCTATTTAAAACCAGCTCCTCACCTATTCTCATGTTAGCTTCTCGATGTGGGATTCTCCATCAATCCCCTAAAATTAAAGCATTAGCAAAATAATCAACCTTTGCGTGCAAAGGTATTCGAACCATAGTCCTCTCAATAACCATGTCACGCCACCACCACTAGGACACATGCTCTTTTGTATCATAAGTCCAACACATTTAACTTTAAAGCCTGCCTACTTGCTTCCAGATTTGTTTAAAAGGGAAACCAAAATAAATTGCAAGAACCAAGACTTGAACATTGGACCCCCTTGCTTCCTTTATGGCGTCACTTCCTTGTCCCCTAAGTGGCGCCACTTTGCCACTACACCACACTCCTTTTTGTGTTATGTTTTCACCAAAAGTATTCTTAAAGCCTGCCCACTAACGATAAGGCTCCCAAAAGAGAAAAACATAAAATTTTGCTAAGGCCCAGGTTTGAACCCAGGACTTCTCCAACACTCTCAAACCTCTTAGCCATCACACCAACACGCCATTTAGTGAATATGAGCCTGGGGCCCATTACGCAACACAAGTGGGGCCTACGTGCTCGCATGGCCCGCTAAGCCAGATTTGCCCATAGCCACGTGTACGACATAGCCGGTCCACTAATTCTCGTAAGTCCAAAGACAATGACCCGTGTGGGTCCACAAACCCATTGGGCCTACACGACCCATTCTTCAAGGCCCAATTTCGGGGTGTTACAAAGGTAGAGCAGCAACTACGGTTTTGGTGATAGGTGAAAAAGATGAGAAAACAAAAGTGAAAAGAAAAAGAAATTGTTTAGGTTAAAAATGATGACCCGGGCGTGTAAATGGGTTGTGTAAGGCCACACGGTTGTGCTTTTCAACTATGTATAGACCCTTAACCGGTGTGTAATTTGAAATCTTAAAAATAATAAGTTGTAGTATCCACATGGCCTAGGACAAGCTCCTGTGTCCCACATGGTCATGTGACAGGCCATGTGCGATGCTCATTCACTTCTCTCACACCTACTTACGAGACCGTGTGAGTCACACAGCCGGGTCTCCAGGTTGTGTAACTCATTGACGTTGTATGTATCAAAAGAAAATTCAAAAACTTAGCTCCAGTATGCATACAATCTAGGATACTCTATGTGTCCAGGTCGTGCATACTACATGGTCATCTCTCTAGGCAATGTGGATCACCCCAGACCACGTGGTTCTTTTTTTTAGTATTATTTTTTTAATTTTTTAAAGTAATAAAAATAAAAATAAATGTACTTTATTTTTTTTAATTTTTTTGAATAACATGAAAGAAAAATAAATAAAATAAAATAAACACATTTGATTTGCCTCCTGATAAGCACTTATTTAGTGATTAAGCTTGAATGTGTTGTAATCAAGGTGTGTTACCTTACTGGTTCCATATGGAAATCATTTTGTGCCACAAATGGGTTTGACCTTATTGGCTTAAGCTCTAAAGGGAACATTTGTGGATATGACTTGTCTGGAAACACTTTATCCCCAACTTTGAATTGGTTTGTTCTCTTTACATGCACACTATGGAGCTGCTTAGTTATTTCTTTGACTGTTCTTGGGTTTTCGTCAACCTTTGTTTGCCATTCATCCAATTCATTGAGTTGCACCATTCGCTTTCTACTCGTCCCTTGATTTTTATCATCCTGAGATGGATACTGTTCGAACATGTATTCAGTAGTGAATTCCTGCAATGAATGTCGAGCCGCATGATTACTAACATTAATAGAATAACGAGTATCGTCTTACTCACTAGGAACTCTTAACAAAATCATGTGCTTGAAGAGTAACCTTTTCATTATCTACACTTAGCACAAGTTCACCATTACCCACATCAATAATAGTTCTAGCAATGGCTAAAAAAGGTCAACCTAAGATAATTGGGACTTCAATGGCTTCATTCATGTCCAACATAACGAAATCAATAAAGAATATAAATTTATCTACTTTCACAAATACATCCTCAATAATACCTAGGATACCTAATTGAATACTCATCCTAATGGGTTTTGGTTCCTCGAGACTAAGTTTTTTGAACATTTTATAAGGCATAACATTTATATTAGCCCCCAAATCTACCAAATCTTTTCATTATTTAAGCTACCAATAAAACAAGAAATAATAAAACTCCATGGATCCTTAATCTTGGTAGTAGTTTGTTTTGGAGAATGGTCAAGCAATCCTTATTGAGCTCCATAATTGACAAGTCGTCTAACTTCCTTTTATTTGTTAACAACTCTTTTACAAATTTTGCATACTTTGGCATCTACGAAAGGGCTTCAACAAAAGGTACTACTGCCAAATATGGAATTCATAGTTTATATTATCTAACCACTGGCTTATGCTCTTTCTTGATTTCCTCAATGTCATCATTTTTCTCAACAACTTTTAGATTCAGCTTCTTTTTAGTCTCAACTAACCCTTCCACACTTCGAACAATGATTGCATGGACTTGCTCCTTTGGGTTGGTTTCAATGTTACTAGGTAAGCTACCTTGTTGTCTCCCTGAAACCAGTTTAGCAAGCTATCTAATCTGATTTTCAAGCCCTTGAATCGATACTTGTTGATTTTCAAAGCTGTCTTAATGTTTTGAAATCGAGTTTTGGATATCGAAATAAATTTTACTAACATCTCTTCAAGGTTCAATTTCTTTTCTTATTGATAAGGTTGCTGAAAACCTAAAGGAGGTTGTGACCTTTGATTACCTTGACCACCTTATGAAAAATTTGGATGATTCCTTTATCCTGGATTATAGTTATTGTTGTATGGGTTATTTTAAGGTCTAGAATTGTTACCCATAAAGTTGACTTGCTCATGCTCCATTTTAGAAACGAAAGGTAAATATTTTGGATTGATTATCCCCACTCCAGTTGCATCACATTGCATTACTGAATTCATTGTGTTATTGAAACTCAAACCATCAATCTTTTTACTCAATGCTTTCACCTGACATGCCAACATAGCAACTGCATTTATATGAAAAACACTGGTTACTTTAATTAGTTTTGCTCTCATGACTTACCATTAATAGTTATCCAATGATATCTCCTTAATAAACTCTTGAATTGCCTCAAGTGTATTATTATTCAATGTTCTACCAACTGTTGCATCAATTAGTTGCCTAGTCGAGAGATTCAAACTTTTGTAAAAGGTTTGAACTTCTAACCACAAAGGTAACCCATGATGAGGACACCTTCTAAAAAGATCCTTAAATCTCTCCCCATGCATGATATAATGTCTCCAACTCAATCTGTCGAAGAGATGTTGTTCCTCAATTTAGTTGTTTTGACCGATGGGAAATATTTCAGCAGGAATTTTTCAGTTATTTGATCCCAAGTCGTAATAGAACCTTGTGAAAGTAAATTCAACCACTGTTTTGCCTTGCTCCTCAAAGAAAATATGAACAACCATGGTTGTATGGCATCATCAGTAACATCATTGATCTTGAAAGTGTTGCAAATCTCTAGAAAGTTAGCCAAATGATCATTCAAATCTTCATCTTGGAACCCATCATACTGAACATATTGCTATACCATCTAAATTGTGTTTGGCTTCAGCTCAAAATTGTTTGTTGCAATAGTGAATCTAGTGATACTCAATTCAACCACAATCAAATTGGACTTAACATAGTCAAACATAGTACAAGGAGCAGTAGTCGTAGAAAGTTGCTGATTATTTTGATTATTTTCCATCTCCATAGTAGTATCCTTTTCCTCTTGATTGTCTATTAAAATATATTAACATTGTCTTGCTTCTCTAACTTCTCCCTGATTTTTGCAAGCAATTTTCTCAATCTGACTATTATAAACTAACAGTTCCAATAGATTTCCTCTAGTTATAAACCAAAAGAACTAATTAGAATCAAACAAACAAAAAATTAGAATGTAAAAATTCAATTGAAAATAGAAATATTAAAATTAAAATAAAAATGGCTAAATTAATAGAAATAAAATTTTACAAATATTTTTGTCCCCGACAATGGCGCCAAAAAAGTTTATGTCCACAAAATCAACAAAAAAAAATGACTAAGGCAAGTGCACCTATCAATTAAAAGTATAGCTACGGTGAGCAAAGATATCATTCTCACGAAGATTAAAAGTACTAGTAATTACTGTATTTGTATTATTTAACCGATAAATTTGAGTGATTGTTTAAAAACTAAAATTAACTCAATTAATTAACTAATGAACACAACAAAGAACAAAACAGGAAAATAATTGATTAACAACCAAAAAGTAAAATAATACCCATGAAAGAATTCACCTAGACTTCATTTATCACTATCGCTCCAAATTACACAATTTATTTACGTTGTATCTTGTTCCATAGAAATCCTTAAATTCTGCTAATATCTTTATCGAGAGTAAGAGCAACTGACTCTAGGTTAATTACTTGAAATTTCTTTCTAACTAAAAGGTTAATTAATTGAAATTTCTTTCTAACTAAAACCCCTATTATCGCATTAACTTGATCTACGGATTTCCCTATTAGATTTGATTCTAATTCGTTAGATTTATGTCGTTTTATTTCTAAGAGTGCATGCAACTCTACTCAATTATGCAAGATCTACTCTTAAATAAGGTCTATTCCTCTTCTGATTTAAGCACATCAAATATGGATCAATAATCTAGAAATATCAAACCAAGAATTAAGTATAGATAATTGAGAATAAGAAACTAAGTGTTTATTTCGTAAAATAAAAAATCAAACGACATAATTCATCATAAGGTTCATCTCCTTAGGTATTTAGAAAATTAGTTCATGCTTGCAAATAAAAACATCCTAGAGACAGTATAACCAAAAGAAATAAAGAAACTCATGACAATCTCTTAAGAAATCAATTGGGAGTCTTCAATCTTGACAGAAATTTACTTCAAAATCGGCTTCAATGGTGCTTTTTGGTTATTTTCTTAAGTATTCTATGACGACTCCCTCATATCTTCTTATATTTGTCATATATACATCTTAGAATGAAAAAAAAAAAACTAAAAATCGCATTTTCCTGTAGTTCAGAGTGTCAACTCACGAAATCGACACGACCTTCCACATGGTCATGTGGCAACTAGTGTCGCTCACACAGCCATGTGGAAGGGGTTAGCCTGTGTGACTCCTGTACCTTGCTCTTATTTTTCGATTTTCGCTCTTTTTTGCTCATTTTACTCACAAATGCTCTCCCAAGTATAAAAACATGAATTTAAAGGATTAGGAGTATAAAATTCATTTTTAACATTGAATAATCACCGAATATAAAATTCATTTTTAACATTGAATAATCACCTAAAAATACATTAAGAATGAAATTAAAATATATTACTTTTAATACGTGACTAATATATATATATTTTTAATTTAGAGGCAAAACAAATCATTATTCCTTTGATGATGAGTGAGGAAAAAGGCTATAGTCTCTCATCGAAAGAGTCTTCCCGAGTGATTCAAGTACAACAAAACACACGCACTTATATACATATTTATATATCCACCATTATTTCACCAAATTCCACGGAATTGCAAGCCCTCCAATCACTCCAAAAATAGGTGACGAGTACTCATCCTGTCGGCGCATTGCTATGCTCCAAAGCGCAAGTTGAAAATTGCGCCACAACCATTATAAGTTGGGACTCGAACATTAATTTGCGTGCTCTTATATATGTAGGAATTGTAATTGGTCCAAAAACAAACCTTAGCCTTCACACTCCCATCCCAATCCTCAATTTCTTCATCATTTCCATTAATTGAATGTTGAATACAGGAGTGAGTTTCATCACCATTTCCTTCCAATATTTCAATCTTCTTGACTTAAATGCATCATGTTTCTCATGAGGGTTACGTGTACAACTCCATTCTAGATTACTTTGGAAATAAAATATGCACGTGGCTCAGTCCTCAATCCTGTGTTCATGTTTTTCTTATTTATTTGTTTTTTTTTTCTTCTTCTTTAAATAGCGAGATAGAGGTGTGTATCACGTCAACGTTTTTTTAAGATTTTTTTAAATAAATATCACCTAATAATTATAAACAGTGAATTGTTAAAATAAATATTTTTTCCTTTAATTATTATTTGTAATACACTTCAAAAAAAAAAAAAAGCAATTTACATGATATCATCTAGCGATTATCAAAGTGATGATTTTTAAATAATTTTTAAATTTTAGCGTGATTGGTGTCATTTTGTATCTTTCCTCCACTAAATAATTCACGGAAAAAGTAACATTAGTGTTGTGGTTACTACTAGTTTAAATATGAATGCTATGAAATGAATAATTGTGAAAGATGATGTGTTTCAATCTTTTACTTTTTATTGTGGGCTAATTGTGATTTTTAATCTATATTTATGTATTAACAATCATTTACTATTTCTATTGACATCTTTTATCTTATAATCTTTCTATATAATTTTGTAAAAATTTGAACTAAATTATATATTTTTTATTGTATTGCTAAATTTACTATTTTAAATATGTTTTAATTATTTATAAGATATATCACATTTATAAAATAAGAATTTTAATTTTATCAATAAAATTGGTTAAATAAATTTACTTCATAAAAAATCATTACATAAGAAATTTGATTTTATTAAATAAATTTATATAATAATAAAAATAGTTAAATTTTATAATAATTATATTTAAGTTATTACGTTTACGTTAACTAAAAATAAAAAAAAAAATATATATATATATATATATATTACTTTGGTGTTAAATAGAATGTTTTAAATATTTATATGACAACGTAGAGGTGATCATGGGTCGGGCCGGGTAGGGTTTGGGCCGGGCACAAGTAAAAATTTAAGCCCATTCATTAGGCTCGGGTCGGGCCGGGCATAAAAAATGGGCCTAAAATTTTGCCCAAGCTTGACTCATATAAAAATGCTAAAACATTAATTTTTTATATTATTTTATATAATTTTTAAATATATATAATACATCAAAACTACTAAAAAATCAAAATAAATATTTCCCAACAAATTGAAAATAAATTTAAAAAAATAAGTAGACTTAATTAACACTAAGATAGATGCAATTTAACAAGCAAATACCTCTAAAATAATAACAAAATTAACAAATGCCTTTAAAATAATAACAAAATTAACAATAAAATAAGTTTTATACAATATCCAAACAATAACAACAAAATAGTAGCAACATAATAGTAATATGGTAGCAAAATAGGGAGAAAACAACAAGAAAATAACATTTAAAAACAAAAAAATAGCAGATTTTTTTGTCCTTTAGTGAATTCAGGCCAGGCCGGGCCGGGCCCAGGCCAAAAATACCTTACCCGAGGCCCGACCCATTTTTTAAATGGGCATTATTTTTTGTCCAAGCCCATTTTTCGGGCCTATATTTTTGCCCAAACCCTCCCACATTTCGGTCAAGCTTTCGGGCCGGGCCGGGCCATGCACACCTCTATTGACAAGTAACTATTATAGTCAATTTATTGACTATTAAAAAAATTGAAGGTTTAATTTATAATAATATTAATTTGTTTATAGTTTATACAAATAATTTTAATAATGCTTTTTTTTATTAGCACTATAAGTAAATGATCAAAATAATTTATATATATTAATTAAAAATTTTAACTATTATTTTAAATAATGTTATTTTATATTAATAAATAAATCATCTACACCATATGCATAATTAAAAACTAATTAAAAATTTATGACATTTACTTGGCACTGAAATCAATTCAAAAGTGGACACGTACGAGTTGAAGCACACCACGATTTTTTTTTTCCAACACACAAATTCCACAAACTATTTTACAAATTGTGGTCGACTCCCTAACATGTCTCTTAACTACCAGATATAAAACTGATGCCCTAAGAGATCACTGCATGATATGTGTCCAGTTACTTACTTTCTTTTCTTTTTTATTATTGGAAGTAGTTAATTGTAGTTTTGATAGTATGTTTATATTTGGGATTTAATTTTTATATTTTATTTTGATATATTTTAATTTTCTATTTTACAATGACATTAGGTTATTCAAATAATTATATTCTCTAGTTATCTTGGTTAAAATAATGATTTAAATTTTTTTAAAAACATTTTTTAATTACAAAATATATATCTTGAGATAATAAGTTGTAATGGGTACTTTAAAAAAAAATCAACTCAACATTTTAACTAGGATAATCAAAGGTGCCAATTGATTGCACTAACCAATAATATTATGAAAATAGTGAAAATAAATTATGTAAAATTAAAGTATAAATATTAATTCTAAATTAAAATAAGGGTAAATTATCCTAACAACCACTCAACTTTGCTGTAGCTGACAAAACAATTACTCTAATTTCAATTCAGTTACTCAACTTTAAAAAAGTAACAAATCAGTCACTAATGTTATCGAAAAGTGACAATTTCAGTCACCCATTAATATTTTCCATTACAAGCCTAGCAAGACAGGTGATGTGGCCAGGTAACTTGCCACGTTAGAACGGCAAAGTTTCAATTCAGTCATTCAACTTTCAAAACATAACAAATCAATCACTAACACTATCGAAAAGTGACAAATTAGTCACCCTTTAACATCGTTATCGAAAAGATACAAATCAATCACTCATTAACATTACTCATTAACATTTTCCTTTACAAGCCTAACGAGACAGGTGACGTGACTAGTAAACTAGCTGATGTGGCCAGTTAGACAAGACAAAGTTGAGTGATAGTTTTTTTCATCCTTCCTTTACCTTTTTCTTAATAAATGGCCCAATATTTTTACTTTTTACGTAAATGACCCAATATGTTTACATTTCTTCTCCGTCTCAACAATCTCGTCGTCGCCGCCTCTGCCACAACCATCTTTGGCATCACCATCATTGACCTCCAAACCACCACCCTATGTTTTTTTTTCTTTTTCAACCCCCAAATAGAGGAGCCACCATGGTTGGGATCCGACTGTCTTTTTCTATTGTCCAAAGGCATTAACTCAGAAAAAAACCATATTGAAATGGGATTGGAGATAGTTTTGGCTCAAACTATCAGCACCCACAACCAAACCAGTGTTGAGAAAATCCTCCAAAGTAACATTCAAGCGATTCAAGAACCAAAACAACTCGGTTTTGTCAAGATGTTCATGGGATATGATGATATAAACAAAAGGGTCGTCGATTAAGCTAACTCAATTGCCTACATTATCAAGTTACATAAAACTAAATCAGAAGCAAAACAAGGGGGACATCCAGACAAACCAAACAATCGATTAAACCCATGATTTTTAGGAACAAAGGAAGCGGTTCCTCCAAAGGGACAACCAATTGCCGACAAGTGAAATTCTAGGTTAGGTCAATGATTAGCAAGATCCTAAAGTTGAAATCGGGCTAGGTTTTGTACCAAAGTAGGATGAGAGATGGATCAGAAGAAGAGTGGCGAAGATGGTCGACAATGAAAGTTGTGGTTAAGGTGAGGCAAGCCCAGCCCTTTGAAAGGGATTTGAATCGGGTCACGGGCGTAAGGGGTAATATAGAAAGGATATCAAAAAGGGTATTTTGGGGTAATGAATATATGAAAGACATGGTTCTCAGCTTTCTTCTTGAACAAGAAGAATTTATTCAAGGGTTTTATTTGTTCTTCTTTGTGGGTGTTTAGTTTTTTTGAAATTTAGTAGGACTAATTTGTTATTTTTTTAAAGTTGAATGGCTGTTTTGTCATTGAGATTAAAGTTGAGTGATTGTTGGTGTAATTTACCCTTATATATTTTTTGGGTTTGAAATAATGTGGTGGTTGATTAAATGTCAGATCACCTTTTTGTTACATCTGTAATAGAAAATGGCTAGTAGGACTAATTTGTTATTTTTTGAAAGTTAAGTGACTAAATTAAGATCAAAGTAATTGTTTTGTCAACTGCAACAAAATTGATGTGATTATTAATGTAATTTATCCTTAAAATAATAAAGAGAACATAACCATAATTAACCTAAAACATTTGACACAATTAGTTAAACATTTGATTTTTTAATAAATTAATTAAATTTTAATTAATAAAAACAATTCCAATCATTATACTTAGTTTAATATATTAAAATTTTAGTGAAATCTAATAAATAATTGTAATTAAAAAAAATTTGAAACCTGCGACTTCACGGGCAAAACATTATAATAGTTATAATAAGGTGAAGAAGGCAATGATTACATTCATTTTTAAAATTATATATTGATAGTCAATTTGCTATTTATTTAATCTATACTTTTAATTTATTAAATATAATTTGTAGAGATCTTTTTAATTGCGTCTGATCATGTTATTTTTAGATTCCACCATCACAAACCAACACCAAGGTTAAAACATGATGTGAAACTGGTTGAAATTCTTAATTTTAACACAATTTTAGTATTAAATTTATGTTTAAATATAATAAATAATTAACCAAAATCTGTATTTATACATCTATACTATTATTTAAACCTTAAATTGAGTTAATCTTACACGTCAATTAGGTACTTAAAAAAAAATTACAAATATATCATTATTTAATATAAGTTGTATTATTTGAAGGCATTTAAATCTTTTTCTTAAAAAAATAATTTTCATATTATAAGAATTAAGCTAATTTCATTTTTATTTTATCACTCAACTAATATTTTATTTTAATACAATTTTTATATTTTACTTTTATTGTCCATACCATATCATCTCTATCAATTGTATATTTATACTATTATTTAAGCCCCTAACTGAGTTGGTATCATGAGTTAAACGTGAACCAACTCGATTAGGGAAATTACAAAAATGTACTCTCATAATTAAAATAAGTTATATTATATGAGAGTATTTTAACAAATTAGCTTAATACAAACCTAAGATTGATGACAATACCATGATAAACAATTTTATTCATTTAATACTCTTAATCTAATGTATTTATGTGTTTGAATATCATTTTACTTAAAGTCTAATATATTATTTTTCATTTAAATGTTATATATATTTCATGTTTTATTAGTAATTAGTTTCAAACCATACGTTTCATTATTTATTATTTGTTACTTTTAAACACACCTCTATGTTCTAAATACGTGATTTCCACACAAATACATGTGTGATAGAATTTCTAGTATATATACTATTATTTAAACCCCGGACTGAGTTGGTGTCACGAGTCAACCAATTCAATAGAAAAATTACTAAAAGGTAATTTCATATTTAAACTATGTTATATTTTTCAATGGTACTTTTTTCTTTTTCATTAAAAACAATAAATAATTTATGTAGGAATCCCAAATTGCCCGGGACCCTTAAAACCTTTAAATAAAAAACACAGTTACAAAAGACCCTAATTAAGACCAAACAGAAACCAAAATAAACCAAGTTTTTAAAGTCCAAATTACAAAAAAAAAAAAAAAATAAATAAATAAAACCCAATGGTTGCCCAATGGCCAAAACCCAGTTACATTAACCCAAGTCCCTTGACCCACTTAAATCCGTGACCCAACAATAGACCCACTACACCCTAACCCACTAAACAAACCCTAACCCAATCTTTGACAGCCCGATAGGCCCAAAATTTATGAGGAGACAGGAAACCCTAGGGTTTCCTTCTCCCTTGCACCGTTCGCCTCGGCCACGTAGCCCGTGCGTCGCCCCGAGGTCACTCGTCCCAAGGCCTGTCTCATCTGACATGCTAAGCACCGAAATGGTAACCTTCTCCTCCGTTGACCCCGATAGGACCTGCAAACAACAACCAAAACAGCAAACAACAAGCAGAAAAGAAGACAAAGAAACGGAAATAGCAAATAGAAAATATAGACAGGGACTAGACGAACTAAAAGGTAGCAAACAGAAGGCAGAAAGCAGAAAAATAATAAGAAACAATAGGTAAAGAGAAAGCCTTGGGTATTCGGCTATAAAGGGAGGCCAAAAACCGATTGTAATTTTTTACGCATTAAGAAATACAAGAAAAGACTAAAGGTATCATTTTTTGAGCAGATTTCTGATTTAGCATCCATTACATACATAAAATAGTAGAAAAAACAAAAAATATTTACCTTTGAAACGATTTGAGTCTCAAAGCCGAAGGGTCGGTTCGTTTACCTTTCGATCGCGGGCGCCCGGAGGGTGATTTGAGGTCAGATCCGTATCTGGGAGGACGAGGTGGTAAAAGGGGACTTTTTGGTCTTCCCCGACCACCGTGAACGGCGGCGCCGTCACCGGCGACTGACGGCCGACACGGTGGTCCGATGGCCTGAAATAGGAGACCCCGGAGACCCCTCTCTCCTTCTCTCACCCTCTCTCTAGATTTTTTTTTTAAAAAACCGTGTATCAAAATGATTTTCTTCTGATTTTTTTTTCTTTTATAGGCGTCTCAATACGACGTCGTTTAGGGCTGAGTTCAAAAGCCCTTAAACGACGTCGTTTAGAGCTAGATCAACGCGACTGACCCGACCCGGGGAAGGATCTGCTCGTTTTCGTTTATTGGGCTATTTCCAGGGTGAGTCCCTCCGCTTTTGTGGCGTGTTGTAATGGAGTCCTGTGCCCTTTTCAATTTAGCCCTGAAGTTTACCTTTTGTTTTAATTTAGCCCATGAGTGTTGAATGACGTGTACACGAACGACGTCGTTTTAAAAGGGCACGGTTATTTACCCGTTTAACCCCTGTTCCTCGCACGTGTACTCAAATAGGCCCATTTATCTTGTTTAAATTTAGCCCGAGAATTTTGTTCTGTTTATAACTTCGTCCTTTTACCTTTTATTTTCATTTTTAAACATCATCTATAGTACTGCATGTTATCACCCATTGCCATGTTGTATTTAATATTAGTTTTTACATCATGTTTTCATTATGATAGTTCTATTTTCGATATTATAGTTTATTACTTTGTTTTACGCATTATTATTATTATAGTATTATTTTTATTTCTAATAAATATATATATATATATATATATATATATTATATACATATTTTCTTTACATATACCATTAAGCGCTTTTAGATAAATTATTGTTATGTATTTTTAATATAGAAGCGTATATTTATGCAATGTATATTAATGGTTTTTCAATGTTATCCTTTTAATACTATATGAATATAATTTTTGATAACTATGTTATACGTACATATATCATGTATATGCTTGTAACCATGTCATATATTTATTTTAATATGTATGTACATACTTTTACATAGTACCGTTAGTAGTTATTTTTAGTTTTATTACTCTCTTTTCTAATATATATATTGTATATGTTTTCGTATATATTATGTATATACTCTTATATAATTTTGTTATGTATACATCGTATCTTTTATGTATTATATTTTTTAATACTATTAATTCATATTTTTATCTTATTTTGTATATATGCATTTGTATATTGTCTTATATATTTTTTAATAACTATTATGTACGCATTTTCTAATGCTATATTATGTACATATTTTTAAGGCTACTATGCATACATTTTTCATTCCTATTATTACGTGTATATTTATATATATATATATGTGTGTGTATATATATCTATAATATTATTAGTATTTTTAATATTATGTTTTCATCACCTCACTTATTATTATCATATGTTTATATATCTATATCCGTCTTTATTTCGTGTTTAGTACTATTGTTACCATGTTTAACATCGCACATGTCATTATTGTTTTTTTAAATTATTATCATCTTTATTATTCATTCAATGTGTTTACTTCATTGCGGTTTGTTTTTTTCTTTATTATCTCAAAACCTCATTCTTATTCCTTTTTTAATAAATTCCAATAAATAAGGCAACGTACCGATTTAACATTGAGTCGTCGATTTCATCGCTATGTTGAGTGAATCGCGTCGGCTCGTGTCAAAACCGGGATGTCCTTCTAAAAGATCAAAATTTTGAAAATTCGTGTCTTTAAATTGGGTCATGATTAAATCCTTACATTGAGCTCGTATTTTTGAAAATCAAGACAACACATGTTTAATAAGATACCAGCTTTGGGCGTCACGAGGGTGCTAATACCTTCCTCGTGCGTAACCGACTCCCGAACCCTATTTTTCTTTGAATTTTGACGTAGACCTAAACTCGGCCTTCTTTGGTATTCAAAAATAAATTTTCTTAAAAAAGAAGGATTTATTAGGTGTCCGATCACACCTCAAAAAAAGATCGGTGGCGACTCCCTTTTTGTTATAAAATCAAAATTCGATTTTCAAGTTTTCAATAAATCGCCATAATTAGCGACCAAAGCAAAAAAATTTTACGTCGCTACAATTTACATATGGTGGAATTGAACCCATACTAACTACAATAGGAAAACTTTAAAGTTACCAATCAACCAAAGCCTGAATTTGATAATTTTTTACACATTTCAAATTTATTATGAATGCTTTATTACTTCCATTAATTGTATATCTATATCTATATTAATAATTCTATTGATTGAGTTAATTCACAAATTAACATAATATCAACACATGATTGATGACTACACCATGATCAACAAGTGTATTCATTCAGTGCTCTTAATATGGTATATTTATGTGTTTGAATTTCATTTTACTTACATGTTAATCTATTTTTTCATTTTAATATTGTACATATTTTATGTGTCATTTTTATTAATTAGTTTCAAACAATACATTTAATTATCTATTGCATGTTATTTTCAAACACACTTCTATGTTTTAAATACCTGATTTCCACAAGCATATGCGTGTAATAGAATTTCTAGTATTGATAATATTTTCGGTTGACTTGGTGTCCCAAGTCAACTCACTTCTAACTTAAGATTGATGACAACATCATGAAAAACAATTGTAGTGAACTTAGTATTCTTAATATGATGTATTTACGTGTTTAAATTTCATTTTGCTCGCAATTTAATATATTTTTCATTTTAATATTGGACATATCTCATGTATTATTATTAATTAGTTTTAAACCATACATTTCATTATTTATTGTATGTTAGTTTTAAACTAATATATGTCTAAGTATGGAGTTTCATTGAGCTTACGCATGTAATAGAATTTTATTGATGATGTTGTTGATTGAGTTGGTGTCACAAGTCAACTCGACAGTAACTTCAGATTGATGAAAACACCATGATAAATGGGGCTGAGAAAGAAAAATCGAAAAATTGAAAATTGACCTAAATAGAGGTGTTTGGACGATTTATGGAATACAAGTTTAAAAACTGAAATTATTCAAAACCGAGCCAAATTATATTTTTATTTAATTTATAATTAGTTTATTTTTATGATAATAAAATAAATATTGTTATATTTAAAATAGTGACCATAGTTTAAAAGTTGTTAAATATTATTCTATTTCTAAAAATATTTATTAAAAAGACTTCAGAATATCATCAAATAATATTCAAAAAAAAAAACATAAAATAAAGTTCATTTTAAATAAGTGTAAAATCTAAAACTAAAAATCAATATAGAAAAATCGAGACCCAAACCAAGCTGAACCAAATTATTATGGATGGTTCAAAAGTCTCAAAACCGAATCGAACTATACCATTATCACCCCTAATGACAAACAATTATAGTGCATTTAGCATTCTATTTTATGTGTTTACCTTTTTTAATTTTATTTTACTTAGGATTTAATCTAATTTTTATTCGAGTTTCGTACATGTCTCATGCATTATTATTTTTTTAAAAATATATTTCATGTGTTATTATTATTTTATTTCAAGTCATGCATTTTATTATTTATTATAGGTTACTTTTAAATTATCATCAATATTCTAAGTATGCAGTTTCTACACGCATAATCTTATATTAAAATTTCTAGTACTTCATATGATTTTAACATGGGATTTAATTGCATTTTAAGTATTTTCCTCTTTTATTGGTTTATATTCAGATTACTTTTTTATATTTCATTTTCATTTAAATTTAAATTTAAACATTAGTTTTAATTTTAATTTGAGTTTTTAATTCAAATTTGATTTTAGTTTTGATTTTTTTTATTGGGTTTAGTTTTAATTCTAACTTTTATATATAATGTTAACTCTAATTTATATTTCTTAAATTGCAATTATATGATTTTTTTTCAATTTTTATTCAATATTATTTTTTTCCAATTTTATAAATAAAATTCAATAATTACTTTAGTTTTAAAGTTCCAAATAGTATGCTAAATAAAACTATTTATTGATTTAAGTATTTTATATATGTTTAATAATTTATTTGATTGAATATTATATTCACTGCCTTTCAAAAATAAATATTATATCCACTAATTATATATTAATTTATTCATTGTAGAAATTCTTGAAGTAGTTAACCTTGAGAAAACAAATACAAAATTAATTGTGGAGGTGGATTTTTACAGGCTTTTATATTATGATCAGTTCTTAATTATACAACCGAGGACTAAAACTTGTAATATAAGTGCTTGTATCCATCAAGTAATATAATGATAAGATGAGATAATTCTTACGAAAATCAAATTCTAATAAGTTAAATATTAACTATTTAGTTTTATCTAATTTAAATCAATAAAATGAATCCTAATTATTATTAAAATTAAACCAAACAAGTTATAAAGATTTTCCTCACTAAAGCAATGAAAACTTATAAGTTTCTTAGACAATTTTATGAACTTAGAAATCTAACTTCTCCTAATCTAGTTAATCAATTGTCCCTCATCCAACTCTTTAATCTATGTAATTACCAAAAAAAATTCAATGGCATTAACTAAATTTGTAACACCCCGTCGAATTTGAAAAACTTACATTATTTTGTTTAAAATCCCAGAAGTTTTACTCCCACTTTAGAAATCATAAGTTCTGAAAATATTAACTTTAAGCAAAACACATACATTATTTTTGGAAAATTACGCACATAACATATTTGTTTTACAAAAAACTCCTAATCTGATCTCGTTTGAAAACTTCTAGTTTCAGTGCATGTTTTGAAATGATAAATATGGCAAAGCTCTTACATATTTTAGAGGAAAAAAAACTTATACTTTTATATCACAGTAAAACCATCAAGTCATGTAATAACGGATTTTAATTTTGAAAATCGATTTTGAATATGATAAATCATACGTTATCATTGTTTTATATTAAAAATACCAAAATTTGATGGAAATGAATAAAAAACAATAAAACAAATTTACAAACCAAAAGATCAGAAATAGATTAATCTGAAATCGATTTATTTACTTAACTAGAAAATCAATCTGAGCTTACACACGCCATCTGGTCCTAACTCTGAAGAACACCTAAAACATATTAAACAAATGATTGAGCTAGAAGCCTAGTGTGTAACACATCCAAGCAACAAATAAAAAACACATACATAACCAGATACAATTTCATATATAGATTCAAACATGTTCTCATATACAGAATCAGATGTATACTCATAATCAAATGTAGATGCATACATGGATTCAGAGTCAGATGCAGGCACAGATCCTGCCCCTATCCGCTACACACCAACTCCATCCAACTAATCACACAAATTAGGACTACAAGAGTACACCCATCGCATCACACCTGGTCGTGTTGGCATGCCACTCATATAAGTGCTGCAAAACAAAAATGTTGTGGTAAACTGCCAAAATAATATATATGTGGTCGAGCCACTATAATTGTAGTTAAGCTGCCAGGATAAATATTGCGGATACACTGCCAGAATCACATTTCCTCCATCACATATCATATCACATCCCAATGCACATGCAAATACTAACAGACATCAGATGCACATATGTTATATATATTTTTCACATCAGAACATACTAATAGAATTATTAGATCACAGACCATAAACGAATTTCACATTTTAGACATTTTTGTAATTGAAACACAAATAATATCCATATCATATACAATAGCAAAATATCATATTTCAAATTCCAGAGTCATTTTTAAGCCAAATGGTCCATATGAGAGGTCTAATTATGAATTTCAAAGTCAAACGGGCCTAGGTAAAAAAATTAAGAAAGTGAGCCCACACGGCCCAAATAGCCCAGACCATGTGATTCACACGGTAAGACACATGGCTGTGTAGCACTGACAGTCCCAAATTCAGCTTTCGTCGATCACTGTTTGCTTGCGTTTTCATTACACACTTGGTCAATTTCGATGCTAACACCACAAATGTAAATCCAGCACCCTTAAAGATAGAGAATTAAACGTACTTACGAAGCCGAAGGAGCATTCATCTCATGATTCACACTTAACCAAATCCAAATTCAATTAAACAAAAATCCCTACAACGAGCCCACACTTTCTTCACATAAAACATTTAAGGAAATTAAACAGGGAATGCTTACAATTTGAGTGTTGAACTAAACTGAATTGCTTAATCACGCACAATCCACATGAAAAGAAAATGAAATGAATCATCAGCAAGAACAACCCAAAGTTAAAATGAGAGTAAAGTGACAGAAAAATGGTTGTTAGCCAAACGAGAATAACAAAGACTCACAAAAGCACAAATGATGGAAAATTGAAAAGGATACCAAGAATTTTGTCAAAAAAAGAAGATACGTGAAATCAAAAAATGGGAAAATATGGAACGTGAGAGAAAATAGAAAAAAAAGTGGACGGTTGTAAAACAGGAATTTTGTTAGGGAAAATAATTTTAATATATAGTTTTTTAAACCATCCATATCCCCACTAACTCACACTAAACCACCTATATCCCCACTAACTCCAACTAAATCTGATTAGTTATCGTTATCAGATTTTCCTCAAAGTTTAAAACAAGAATAATTTCCACCTGTGCACAACAAGATTCAAACTCAAGACCCTTGAGTAAGTTGAAACCTTATCACTGAACCAACAAGCTCATTCTTGACACTACTTGAGTAAAAATAAAATATAAGCTACAAGATCAATGTAGGGTTTTTGGCAAAAATAGCAAAAAATTAAAGAAAATGATTCAAAAGTGGAACATCTCACACATTACTCACATCTATTACCCACTAAACCAAACTAAATCACTTAATAAAATTTTCACAATCTTATGTCAAAAATCAGGGCGTGACCACTTTTGGTTTCGTGAACCCAATTTATTCTAATTGAGTTTTTGGGATGTGACAAAATTCTTCCAATATCTAGCTAAGTTAATCTCCTTTCCTGGTGATGCCCTAAATTTCTTTTTTTTTTGTGTGAATTTTTGACAAAAATATCTGTTTGCTTTAGTGGCTAAGTGTTTTGGATGTGTGTGAGAGGTCTCAAGTTCAAGCCATGCCTTTAGCAAAATTTGATATTTTTCTAAACTAAGCCTTGCACTTGTGGAGTGGGCTTATATTATATTGTTTGTAAAATCTTAATAGAATAAGCCTGCTGGTCTGGTGGTTGAGTGAAGGGCTAGTTTATTGATGGTCATGTGTTCGAATCCCTGTGCAAGCGTGTGTATTTATTTTTGTTTGGTTATCGAACAGAGTTTTAGTGGAGTTGGGTTTCTGAGTAGTGGTTGCTAGTGGATAATGGGAGTGGTTGTTGGATTTGGGGATAATTATTGGTTAATTTTTTTTGTTATTTCAAATTCTCTAAAATTTTCCTTCATCTTCTGACGTCTGTTTTACCTCCTCCTCTGCCAAAATTTTGCCTTGCTTCCTTCCTCTTTTTTGGCTTTTGTTTTGCTTCATTCCTATTCAATGATTCCTTTTGCTCGTTCGATAAGTACTCGTTTTATCTCTATCCTATTGTTTTGTAGCTAGTTTTCTAAAAGAGGGCTATTGTAGTTCTTTCGAATTAGATGAAGATTAAGCAACGATTAGTGCCTCAATGGAGTCTTGAACGTTACGGATTTCGATTCGTTGTAGGTAAGTGATTGGGTTCACTTTTTGATGTTTTACGGTTTCGATTGTGAAATATTTTTGATATAGTTTTCACTCCTGTTACTGAATTTGGACTTTGGTAACGTCAATTTTAGGTATTGTTACTCTCGGGTGTGGTTTTAGCATCAAACGATACTAGGTGTGTACCCGAAAGCGTAGAAAATAAGATTCGGCGAAAGCCAAAATTGCAAACTGTCAATGCCACATAAGTATGTGGTCACTCATGTGGTAGACCGTGTGCGAATGACACGATCATGTGATCGACAAAGGCCAGGCCATACGCTAGACACGACCATGTGATGGCCAGGTAGGCCATGTACGACACATAGGCTAGATCAATTTGGGCCTTGTGGGCCACATGGGCATGTGGGTCCACACAGGTAGTCCGCACAGGCGTGTGGACCACATGGGCGTATGGGCACATTTATCTGAATTGCTTCCTGGGGTTACACGGGTCATCCAAATCGACTGTGAATCTATTGTAGGGTCAGTAAGCGCTACTTAGACCCTAAACTGTATGATCTAAATACAAGATGTGTGTAATGTGCATGCTAGATTTACGCATGTTTACTGATCTGTACGTATGACTGTTAACTAAACATTAGCGTGTAAGCATGTATTTTGTATGTCTACATTGAGCATGTTTATTTGAATCTGCATTGCGGTGGGATGATGATTATTGGAGGAAGTGTACTGAAAGGAATTTATGCCTATTATCTGGTAGCTCAACTGTAATATACTGTTATGTGCCGCATTTGGAACAACTTGGTGTGTAGGGTTAGGTGGGTGTTTTAAACCCCACATGGTGTGTAACGATGGTTGGAGATGGTATGTAAGGATAGTTGGAGATGGTATGTAGAGGCTGGTGGGTAGGATATTGATTTCTGTTACTGTATGCATACTGTATCTGAAAGGGGCTAAGGCTCTAATTTATATCTAAAATTGTATTTGAATGGGCTAAGGCCTGAACTGTATCTGAACCTGTAATGGGCTTAGGCCTAGACTACTTTTGACTGATAACTGTAGATTTGACTGCATGCATGTTTTCTGTGGGGATTAGACACAGAGTTTGCGAAAACTCACCCTTATTTGTTTATTTTGTACAGGAAACCCCAGTTATAGACGGATCGGTATAGCAGAGGACTCGACAGTCACCACCACTATTTTAAACTATTCTATTTTAGCTTTTGATTTTATGTTATTTCTGCTCTATTATTTTTGGGGATAGTTTATGTAATTGGTACTTTTGGATGGTTTACTTTTATTTTGGACTTTTAAACTACAAAACTCAATGACAACTCAGTTTTATTAAAAACAATATTTTCTTAAACGTAAATGATTTTCGTAAAATATCACGGTTTCTGTAACACCCCTATGCCCAAAACTGTCGCCAGAATAGGGTCACGAGGCATTACAAAATCAAACTCAACTTTAGAACATCTCACATACTTATAAATTAGAAATTTAAATTATAAACGCAATTAATTCGGTCTTAATAAAATCCAATATCCAAAACGATCAACCAAAATCTAATGAACTATATACAAGTGCATGCGCATATATAGATATATATAATCTCATAGATTAGTACCATGCAAACAAAAATTTCACTATTCATTTGGTATAAACCTCACTCTAGCCGAATCCAATTGAGCAAAAAATTCCATTCTTTCAAACCATAAGTACCTCAACTAACATAACATTTATTAGTCTTTTGGTTAAAGAACTTAATTAACCGAACCCTACTGAGTATATAATCATTTCACATTTAAGCTTAAAACCCATATTCAAACCATCATACTAACATTAAGGAAGCACTTTAAATTCTAATATGATTTACTAATCACACGAAGGTACTTTGTTTATAAAAGTATGAACATATCGTCCATATCATAACCATATACGCTAGCTAACATGACTTTAGCATTTTAAGTTCACAAAACTAGGTAATGTGCCATTTTCGCATGGCTCATCATAAACATAATAACATCATTCAAAATATAAAATTACAACTTTGTCTATCCCATACATGCCATAGTTTTCAACTTAAAGCTTCTTTAAAGATACTAAAATGATGTCGGTAAGTGTGATGACTTCAGCAATGGTCCCGAGCTCACAACAGACCGATAATCTAAATAAAGATAAACAAACAACTCAAATGAGATAATACTTAGTAAGTCATAAGCAATTTGACAGAGCAATTCAAACTAGTAAGTACACGAGATGATAATGGTTAACATTGTATCTAGCATTTCATTTCGAAAACTAAATGCTCCTTATGTCACATATCACAAGAATTGTTTAGCTCAACCACAAGCTATATTATTCCACAACCAATCGAATCAAGAACTCCATAGTCAACTACCTTGTATACCTTATTTAATCTTCATCTTATAACCGTATGCTTATAATCCACTTCTCAAACTCTTATGAACTAACATCAATAAGTAGAGACACACATATACATTCCACTTACACATCCTTTGTGCCTTTCGAAATTTATATTCTCTTAACCAATTCGCACACATAGTGCCACACAACCGATCTCACACACATAGTGCTCGATTAACAAATCCGCACACATAGTGCATATACTCATTCGCACACATAGTGCCATATTCTTCCGCACACATAGTGCTATATTCTTTCGCACACATAGTGCTATATTCTTTCGCACACATAGTACCAAATTCACTCATTATATATGCATCAAAATGACATAAATAAATCCTTAAAACACCACATATCCGATCATCAATTACATATACATACAAAGATGTCTTTTCAAATTCATACGCAACATTTGCATATAAAAAAATAGCCATAGTCTAATTGCTTAAAGACTTACTTTATGTTAGATAGAGCAATTTGGATCAGCTACTCAAACTCCTTTGTTTTCCCCTTATTCGACTCCACTCCTTTAGGCTCTTGAGCTGGAATTTACAAATCGACTAGTTTAATCAATCTTATTAACTACTTTACAATCAAAATACAAATAAATTCCCATATTATGGACATACGGCACTTTCATATTCGATTACTTCATTCATGCATCAAGGTAAAACTTAACAACTAATTTAGCACTAAGGCATTAATCTTTAACAATTAGTATAGGTTCCAAAAAGTTATCAATCATATCCGAACACCATTTAACATTATTAAAGACATATCAATTAGCTCACTCGTACTTTTACATCTCAAGCATCCATTCAAGACCACATTCGGCAAACACAATCATAAGCTAAAAATCAAGCATCAAAACTCATCAATTCAAAGCGTTTACAACCACAAAACATATTCTCTACTTATAACATCCACATACGGCATTCTTGCTCCCATTACCCCACTTAACAACAATTTAATCACATAATTGATTTAAGTCTACCACCATTTCATTTTCACATTATGTATGTTGTAAGTTGCATTTGAATACTCAATTATACCTTAATTCATCCATTTTTTTTCATTTAATCCACAAGTATATACATCAACTAACTCAAACATCATCCTTCATCCATTATTAATTTAAATATTAAAACATTCAAGATCTAATACATAACAACTACAGCCGAATCTCATAGGGCCATTGAAAACACCTTTAACTAGCTTATCAAGCTCTTAACTCAACTTCTAAACCGAATTTAATCTCTTAATTTATCACCCTTCTATCCCCACGTATGCTAAATATCATTTAACATTAAAACCAATTCATTAAAGAATTTAAAACATAGCCGAATGTCCTCATAGACAATTAGGCCGTACTAAACATAATCTCACAACTTAGCTTACAAACTCAATTTCATACAAATTATAGCATCATTACAATCACCAAACCTTCATTCATTAAATTCTATCAACAATTTCCAAATTCCATAACTTTCAATCTATGACCAAGTATGTAGCCTTACTAATTCAAAGAATAAACTCATGGGCAATAGATAGAATCGGGTGAGGGACTCAAAAACATCAAAATTCACTCAAGCTAACATGAAATTTACCTTTCAATTAATCTTAACCATGGCCAAATGCTTGTTCTTCTTCTTTACTTATCTTCTTTTTGGTTTCGGCAATGAAGAAACAAAATGAGAAGCTTTATTTTTTTCGCCCCACCATCCATTATTTTATTCATATTTCATATTATAAAATAATTAATATTATTTTATTTTGTGCTTAATATTAACATATAATTCCAACAAATATATAAAATTTGAAACAAAATGATTTCATGTCTAAGTTGACCGGCCACTGATATTGAAATGGGGAATTTGACATGCAAATCCCCATATTTTAAACCATGCAATATTTAGCCACTACAATTTAACCTAACACATTTTTAAAGTTTCTCACATAAGTCCTTTTAATTAATTCCACATCCAAATGACAAAATCAAAGCATGAAATTTTCACACATGCATTTTCACAAATAATAAGCATAGAATATAACATTTAATTATTTTTATGACTTGGTTTTGTGGTCCCGAAACCACTTTTCGACTAGGGTCAAATTAGGGTTGTCACAACTCTCCCCCTTAAGGATTTTCGTCCCCGAAAATCTTACCAAAAAATAGGTTAGGGTATCTTTCTCTCATTGAGTCCTCGAGCTCCCAAGTCACTTCCTCAACTCCATGTTTGAACCATAGAACTTTGACTAACGAGATTTTCTTATTCTGCAATTCTTTCACCTTGTGAGCCAAAACACTAATCGGTTCTTCCTCATAGCCTAAATCACACTGAATTTCAACCTCTGATGGTTTTATCACATGCGAGGGATCAGATCTGTACCGACGGAGCATCGAGACATGGAAAACATCGTGAATCTTTTCAAGTTTAGGTGGCAAAATCAATCTGTAAGCAACCGGCCCAATCCGTTTTGAAACCTCATATGGTCTGATAAATCTAGGGCTCAAATTGCCTTTACGGCCAAATCGGAGTACCTTTTTCCATGGTGAGACTTTCAAAAACACTTTATCCCCAATCTGATACTCTATATTTTTACGCTTCAGATCTGCGTACGATTTCTGACGATCTGATGCTGTTTTCAAACTTTCGCGGATCACTTTTACTTTCTGTTCGGCTTCTTTAATCAGATCAACTTTGTAAGTCTTATCCTCACTGAGCTTGGCCCAAAACAACGGTGTATGGCATTTACGACAGTACAAAGCCTCGTAAGGTGACATCTTAATACTCGATTGAAAACTATTATTGTATGCAAATTCAATCAAAGGCAAATATTGCTCCCATGCTTTACCAAACTCAAGGATACAACATCTCAACATATCCTCGAGTATCTGAATAACTTGCTCGGATTGCCCGTCTGTCTGGGGGTGAAAAGCGGTGCTAAAATGTAGCTTGGTACCCAAAGCATCTTGCAATTTCTTCTAAAATCGCGACGTAAATCTGGGATCTCTATCCAAAACAATAGAAACGGGCACTCCATACAATCTTACAATTTGAGAAACATACAATTCTGCTAACTTATCGAGTGAAAAGTCTGTACGAATAGGGATAAAGTGAGCTGACTTTGTCAATCTGTCAACAATAACCCAGATTGCATCTTTCTTGCTCGATGTCAACGGTAGACCAGATACGAAATCCATCGTGACATGATCCCATTTCCACTCTGGTATCATGATCGGCTGTAGCAAACCCGAAGGCACCTGATGTTCAGCTTTCACTTGTTGACATATCAAACATAGCAAACTCGAAGGCACCTGATGTTCAGCTTTTACTCAGAAGGAGTTAAACCTTAGGCAGTGTAGATGGATCGAGCTGCTCAAGGACTATGACTGTACCATTGAGTACCATCTTGGCAAGGTCAATGTGGTGGCTGATGCATTGAGCCGTAGGGCAATTACTGATCTGAGAGTGATGTTTGCTCGTCTTAGCCTATTTGATGATGGTAGTCTATTAGCTAAGGTTCAAGTTAAACCAACTTAGATTAGGTATATTCGAGATAAACTATTAGAGGATGAGTCACTTGGGGTACGGTTTCATTAAGTTGAGAGTGGCAGCACTACAAATTTCGGACTGAATAGTGATGGGGTACTCTATTTTCGTTGGCAAATCTATGTTCTGAATGATACTGATTTGAGACAGTCTATTTTGAGAGAGGCACATAGTAGCCCTTATGCTATGCATCCCGGCAGGAATAAGATGTACTGAGACCTCTACGAGTTATATTGGTGGCCAGGGTTGAGGTGTGAGGTTATTGACTTCATTGCTCGTTGTCTGACTTGTCAGCAGGTTAAGACTGAGCATCAATTGCCTTCGGGTTTGCTGCAGCAGGTTAAGATTTCCCTATGGAAATGGGAACAAGTAACGATGGACTTTGTTAGTGGGTTACCCTTGACACCCATTAAGAAGGATTTCATCTAAGTCATCATGGGTCGATTAACCAAATCTACACACTTCATCCTGGTTAGGAAGACTATTCTTTGCAGAAGCTGGCAAAGCTTTACATTTCTGAGATAGTAAGATTACTTGGGATACTAGTCTAGACCATTTCTGATAGAGATCCTCGATTCATGTCTCAATTCTGGAAAAAGTTACATGAGGCTCTGGGTTCAAGGTTGGACTTCAGTACTACATTCCATCCTTAGACCAATGGTCAATATGAGAGGGTGATTCAGATACTGAAAGATATGTTATAGAGTTGTGTTATCGATTTCCAAGGCAGTTGGGAGGATTATCTGCTGCTAGCGAAGTTCTCCTATAATAATAGTTTCCAGTCTAGTATTCAGATGGCACCTTATGAGGCTCTGTATCGTCGTAAGTGTCGCACTCCCCTATGCTGGACTTAGTTGGGTGAACGACGGGTTCTAGGTCCTGAGTTGGTTTCTGAAACAGAGGATAAGGTCAGATTGATTTGGGATCATCTGAAGGCATCTTCTGATAGCTAGAAATCCATGTAGATCTGAAGAGATGTGAGATTAAATATTCTGTGAGGGACATTTTATTTCTGAAGGTCTCTCTATGGAAGAAGGTTTTGAGGTTCGGCCGAAAGGGCAAGCTAAGCCCTAGGTTCATTCGGCCGTACCAGATTTTGAAGCGAGTGGGACCAATCGCTTATGAGTTGGATCTACCTCTAGAATTGGATCGTATTGACGATGTGTTCTATGTCTTGATGTTGAGGTACTACCCCTCTAATCCTTCTCATATTGTCCCTATTGAGGAGATTGAGGTTAGGCCAAACTTGACTTTTAAGGAGGAGCCGGTTCAAAATTTGGATCGTGATGTAAATGTTCTGCGGAAAGAGTCTATCTCTCTAATAAAGGTTCTGTGGCAAAATCATAGCATTGAGGAAGCCACATGGGAGCCTGAGGATTCTATGCGTCAGCAATATCCTCATCTATTCTGATCAGGTAAATTTCAAGGACGAAATTTTCTTTTAAGGGTAGAGTTGTAACACCCCAAATTTCTCATTTTTGTTTTTGTGAATTTTTGACACAAATATCTGTCTGCTTTAGTGGTTAATTGTTCTAGGTATGTGTGAGAGGTTTCAAGTTCAAGCCATGCCTTTGGCAAATTTTGATATTTTTTTGAACTAAGCCTTGCACTTGTGGAGTGGGCTTATGTTATACTGTTTGTAAAATCTTAACAGAATAGGCCTGCTAGTTTGGTGGTTGAGTGAAGTGCTAGTTTGCTGATGGTTAGGTGTTCGAATCCCTACGCAAGCGTGGGTATTTATTTTTGTTCAGTTATCGGAGAGAGTTTTAGTGAGTTACGTTTCTGAGTAGTGGTTGCTAGTGGGATATTGGGAGTGATTGGTGAGATTTAGGGAGAATAGTTGGTTAATTTTTATTTTTATTTTGTTATTTCAAATTCCCCAAAAATTTCCTCCATCTTCTGATGTCTGTTTTACCTCCTCCTCTGCCAAAATTTTGCCTTGCCTCCTTCCCCCTTTTTGGTTTTTGTTTTACTCCTTTCCTGTTCAACGATTCTTTTCGCTCATTTAGTAAGTACTCATTTTATCTCTATCCTATTGTTCTATAGTTAGTTTTCTAAAAGAGGGCTATTTTGATTCTTTCGAATTAGGCAAAGATCAAGCAACGATTAGTGCCTCAGCAGAGTCTTGAACGTTAGGGATTTTAGTTCGTTGTCGGTAAGTGATCCGGTTCACTATTTGATGTTCTACGGTTTCGATTGTGAAATATTTTTAGTTTAATTTTTGCTCGTGTTACTTAATTTAGGCCTTGGTAACGTCAATTTTAGGTACTGTCTGTCTCGGGTGTTGTTTTAGCATCAAACAATACAAGGTATGTACCCAAAAACACAGAAAACGGATTTGGTGAAAGCCAAAATTGCAAACTATCGATGCCACATAGGCATGTGGTCACTCGTGTGGTAGGCCGTGTGCGAATGACACGGCTTTTTGATCAACGAAGGCCAGGTTGTGCACTGGACACTACCGTGTGATGGCGAAGTAGGCCGTGTGCGACAAACGGGCTTGACTGATTTGGGCTGTGTGGGCCATACAGGTGTGTGAGCCACACAGGTGTGTGAGTCCACATGGGCCAAGGCCAATCTGGGCGTCTGGGCCCACACAGGCAAGCTACATGAGTGTGTGAGATGATTTATCTGAACTGTTTCCTAGGGTTACATAGGTCGTCCAAATCAACTGTGAACCTACTGTAGTGTCGGTAAGTGCTACATAGACCTTAAACTGTATGATCTGAATATAATATGTGTGGAATGAGCATGTTAGATTTACGCATGCTTACTAATCTGTACGTATGACTGTTAACTGAACATTAGCATGTAAGCATGTATTTTGTATGTCTGCTTGGAGCATGTTTATTTGCATTTGCATTGGGGTAGAATGATGATTATTGGAGGAAGTGTACTAAGAGGCATTTATGTCTATTATCTAGCAGCTCAGTTGCAATATACGGTTATGTGCCGCATTCGATATAACTTGGTGTGTAGGGCTGGGTGGGTGTTTCAAACCCTACATGGTGTGTAGGGCTTGCCGGAGATAGTGTGTAGAGGCTGGTGGGTAGGATATTGATTTCTGTTATGCATACTGTATCTGAAATGGTCTAAGGACCTAATTTATATCTGAAACTTTATTTGAATGGGCCAAGGCCTGAATTCTATTTGAACCTGTAACGGGTTTAGGCCCAGACTGCTTTTGACTAATAACTGTAAATTTGACTGTATGCATGTTTTCTCTGGGGATTACACACCGAGCTTACGAAAACATACCCCTTTATGTTTATTCTGTACAGGAAATCCCCAGTCATAGACGGATTGGTGCAGCAGAGGACTCGACAGTGACCACCACTACTTTAAATTATTCTATTTCAGCTTTTTATTTTATGTTATTTCTGCTCTATTATTTTTGGGGATAGTTTATGTAACTTGAGACTTTTGGACGGTTTACTTTTATTTTGGAATTTTAAACTGTAAAACTCAACGAAAACTCGGTTTTATTAAAAACAACTTTATTTAAGCGCGAACGATTTTCCTAAAATATCACGGTTTCTAAAAGCTTCTGCTACATAATACATTTTGAAGGTATCAAAATAATGAGAAAGTGATTTTGAAATTGACAAGAGATAATTAGAAGCTAATAAATGGAAATGGTTTTAACTCGACAAATTCGTCTTCGAATCCCATTCCATGCGACATCGCCAGATTTGGGCATAACAACTAGGCCGGGTTTGGGGTGTTACATTCTTCAGTAGTTATATTCTTATGCTAGGCAAGTTGGGTTAAGTCATTAAAAATAAACCTGTTGGTTTGACTCATGCATTATGTATATTTCTATCTTAGTTGCAAATTAACTCTTTCATCAACACTACTAGTGTTAAACCTAATGTATTTAGTCTACATTTAAAATTTCCAAAAAAATTAAAGTTATCAAATTAATATAACTAGATGGTCAGACAAACAAATTAAATAAGCACATGATTGAATAAATAATGGACATAAATCAAAACAATTGAAGAGAAAAAATGGGTAAACTACTTGGGTGGTCACACAACTTTTTGGGTAGGTTCTATTTTTGTCACTCAACTTCAAAAAATTTCAATTTCATGACCAACATTTTCAAATTTAAAAATTTTAGTTACCCACCATTAAATACTTCACAGAATGTTGATGTAGACTTGTTTTATTGGTCTAATAATAAATTTAGCCCCCAATATTTACACATTTGTCAATTTGGTCCTAAATTAAAAAAAATTAGCCCTCAATGTTTACAAAATTTTTCATTTAGTTTTAATTCTAAAAAATTCAATAACTTTAGATCTAAGTGTTTACAAATTTTGTCAACATAGTTCTAATTCTAAAAGTTTTGAAAAAGGAAAAAACATTTAAAAATTTATTTTTGGATAAAAATTGGTAAAAATGATTTAAAAATCTAAAAAGAATATATAAATTATAAATAAAAAATCCAAACTATATGTATTAAAAATAGTGGATAGTGGAGATGACTAAAACCCCATCTACACTTTTGTTGAAGAAAAAGACATTATTCGTATCATGAAGAAGGTTGAATTCTGTTCTACTAATTCACCATTGATAACCAAGACAATTATATCTTATAAACCCTTGTGGGTCATGAGTTTGGGAATTATGAACATTTTTCTTAGATGAATCTGATGATTTGGAGGAGGATGATATGCCTGACTTCCCTAAGGCATCGAATAGTGTTCAGAAAAGGGAGGGAACATTCCTATTCATCTTTTGAAGGAGGAAAAATGTAAAATTAGAAGAAAATGGGAGAAAACATTCATTGTTAAGGCTTTTGGTAAAACCCTAGGGTACCAGTACCTCGTATTTAAACTAAACCAATGTTCGAAATCTTCAAGGGCACTCTAACTGATGGACTTGGGTTTTAGATTCTTTGTTGTGAAGTTTTTGTGTGTTAATGACTTTGACGTAACTCTTAAGGGTGGATCATGGTCTATCAATGGTTGTTTTCTTACCATGCATTGATGGCAACCAAATTTTCATGCTCTATAGGCGACATTTGACTTAGTAATAGATTGGGTTAGATTACTCGAGCTACCACTAGAATACTATTATAACAAAATTTTGGCTAAAATTTGGCGTAGCATGGGAATACTGTTACATGTTAATGATGCTACAAGTTCAGAATTACGAGGCAAGTATGCTTGCTTTTGGATACAAGTTACCATTGATAATCCTTTGAAGACTTACTTAATGGTTTATGGTCATAAACAATCGATCCAGTATGAAGGGTTAGAAAGTTTTTGCTTTCAGTGTGGTAAGATCAAACAATAATGAGAGATTTTCCTAGACCCTCCACAACCATCTCTGTAACACCTTCACCTGACCTGATCGTCGAATCTGGGTATGGAGTGTCACAATTGAACTGAATTGGTCCCAGCCACAAATTTTAACTTAACTATTTTAAAGACTAACTTTATTACTTATAAATAAATATTCTTACGACAAAATCCTTATATTAAAATAATAATTTTCTATCTCAAAATTCCAAACTCTAATGAAACAATTTAGTTATAATATATTTGACCTAGAGGCAAGGCATCTAAAGGTATCCCCTTCTATGTGCATGACACCAAACTAAGTATGCTCTTTGATCTACCTCTATCTGGCAGGGTCCCACCCCAAGATCGTTACTCATCTAATGAGTCCTATATCCATAAATCAAATTCTGTAAGTTCAAAATAATTTAGTGAGTTCTTTTACTATAATACACAAAATAACCCAAATTTGTCAAAGAAATAAAAAGAGAAACTAAAAACATTTAACTTTGGTGTTCAATACATACGCAAGAAATGCTTCATAATCCTTTCTCAGATACTTCTTAGCCAACATAGACGAAATCACAACAGGCAGCTCACTGGATTTATCTGTTTCAACCCGAAAAACCGCACCATATTCACATTTCAATTTAATAATTTTCTACCTACAATTCACCTTGGCATCATGTGATGTCAACCAATCCATACCCAAAATAGCATCAAACTCATCAAATGGAAACAACATTAAGTTAGCCAGGAAACAATGACCTCTAATCATCAAAGGGCAATTCTTACAAATCTTATCAACTAGCACACATTTGCCTAAAGGGTTTAACACTTTAATCACAAACTTAGTTGACTCAACAGGAAAATTCATACTAGTTACCAAATTCATGCAAATATAAGAATGCGTCGATCTAGGATCGATTAGTGCAATTATATTAGCATCATAAAGAGAAAATGTACCCGTAATCACATAAGAGGATGAGACATCTTTTCAAGCACAGATTCCATAAGTTCTTGTATGTGCTCTAACTTTCGGTCTTGTAGCTGAATCCTTGGATACCCTTTTGCTACTGGCTCCATCTCTCATATTTTTCACTAGCCTCCCTCTAGCAGCAGTGTTACTGGATCTAACATTTTGGGAATTATCTTATTCAATTATCTTAGGACAATCTTTCATAAAATGTTCTTGGGAGCCACATTTAAAACAAGCCTGGGTGGTAATCCAACATTCACTGGGTTGTCGCCTACCATAGTGTTGGCATTTAGACTTTTTAGATCTCACATTCCCAACACTCACTATGGATGTAGTTCGAGCTTTAGAACCTGAATATTGCTTCCCATGATCTCTACTACGATTCCCAGCTAAAACATTCAAACGAATATACATATCCCTCTATTTCTTTGACGAGGACTGAAAGGACTTACTGATTTGTCTCTTCCTCGAATCTCTACCATCAAGCTCACCTTTTCTCTTTTCCTTGCTCAACTCTTCGACTTTGCAAGCTCGTTCTACTAGCACAATAAATTCTTTCAGTTCCAAAATTCCAACAAACATTCTAGTATTTTCATTCAGTCCATCCTCAAACCTCTTACACATAATAGCTTCTGTAGAAACACATTCTTGAGCGTACTTACTAAGTCTGACAAACTCTTGCTCGTATTCAGATACGATCATATGACCGTACTTCAATTCCAAAAACTCCTTACATTTCTAATAGATGAACCGTTGACTTATATACTTCTTTCAAAATTCCTCTTGGAAGTAATCCCATGTGACCCTCTCTCTCTCTAAACCATAAATACTAAGATATGTCGCATCCCTCAGCAAAGATATAGCATACTTTAAACATTCTTCAGGTTTACATGAAAGCTCATTCAACACCATGATAGTGTTCTCTAGCCAAAACTCTACTCTCTCGGGGTCATTATCTACATTAGCCTTGAATTCTTCTACTCCGTACTTATGAATTTTTTCAACTGGGGGCTTATTCAATCTTACCATCTCCACACCTTAGAGAGTTACGGGAATTGGTTGAGGAATGGGAGGGGTGGAGGAGGTTGAGCATTCGGGTTCGCTCGAATAAACTCTGTATACTACTCGTTCATCATATGAAGAAAGACTTCCTTAGCATCTTCTCCCTGACTAGTTGTCACTTGTCTACTATCAAGTGGCGCGGTCCCTTGGGCGGGAGCCGATGTTTTACTTTCTGCCTCATCGGTTATAGCTCGATCAGGATCCACTTACTATATGAAAACACAATTTAAATTGTCAGGAGTTGTCACACTATCACAATTCATATATGGCATGTATAGCTAGACTCGTACACATGCTAGGTTAGTCTGAGAATTGACTAAACCATAGGTCTGATACCACTGAATGTAATACCCCTTACCCAACTCTGACGTCGGGTCAGGGTTTGAGGCATTACCGGACTAAAACACACTTACACATACAATTTCGATTCATAAAATTTGCTTCCAATCTAAAACCTTTCAAACATATTCATAACGTCCCTATTACGGGCCTACGAGACCTTAAACATACATTGGAGGTGGTTAGGGACTAAACCGAGAACTCTGGGACACTTAGAAAAATTTTCACCAAAACAGGGTCACGCGCCCGTATAATTTGGGACACGCCGTGTGGTCACACACGCCCGTGTCCTAACCCATGTGAAAAACATTGAGCATTTTGTTTATGACGTCATCAACCGTTTAGGGTCACACAGCTAGGTCACATGCACGAGTGCTAGGCCGTGTGGCAAATTTAATTTTTACATTTATGGTGAAGACTTCAGATGGCCTAGGCACATGACCATTTCCTATGTCCGTGTCCTCCATATAGTTGAGACACACGGACGTGTCTCTGCCCGTGTGTTTACTACTGGATATTCTGTTTTCAAAAAATTAGGGTGCAGGGGACACACGGCCTATTCACACGACCATAGGGCTGACCGTATGTCACATGCGGCCTAGACACACGACCGTGTGCCAACCCGTGTGGACTAAATATGGATATTTTCCAAGCCATTTGCCACCCTAAAATACAATATCACATATGCTCATTCAACACCACATATCATAACACAATTATACAACCAAACTTTCACAATCGAGGCATCCACTCATCATTCACATACCACTATCCCCATGCATGGATATTACATAATTATCAACTCATTCATGTATTCAACCACATTTATGAAAGACATCTTTAATTGATTATACCAATAACCCACCTTTGCCAATTTCAAATGGCCATAAATGGACTTTCAACTAACGTAGGCCAACATTTTTGGCCAAACTAAATATGACATAAAGTAAAATGACTAAGTCCCTATACATGCCATACTTACAAAAAGATCACTAATGTCAAATACCCAACATAGCAATTCTGATAGTGTGATGCGAGCCTCTGACAAGTCCCGATCCCAAGCTAGCTTGTTGACACTATAAAACAAAAGGAAAAGAAAGGAGGGGTAAGCTATATAGCTTAGTAAGTTTATATGCAAATAAATAGCATCTTAACCATGCAAATTCACATAAGGAGAGTTAATACATTTACCCTTGAGCTTACTTAAGCTTACTCAAGCACAACTTACCACGATATCACCACTTATAGCGTTTATACTTACGAATTTCTCGGGCACACCTGTACACACCATCATACAAACACACACATATTTTCATATCTATTGTTATTCCCGTTGAACACATCGAAATACTAATGGATACTCGGAAAAACTTGCACAATAGTGCCACATATATATAGCCAAAGCTACCACTTATCACATTTCACATATATGCTCATTCTCGAGCGAGTCACAGGTCTGCTCACACAAGCTGACGGTCGGGACATAGCTACTCAGTGCTGCTCACATAAGCTGACAGGTATCCACAACACATACAGGATTACCTAGCCACTGGTACTCATACAAGACCAGCACCCATACATCATATAATCACATAATCACACTTAAGGTCTTAGTGACATGTCACTTGTATCCTATTTTATTCTTAAGGTTCAACCGAGATATCACTTTCACACTTACTGCTTATGGAAACTTTGTCGAAAATGTCACATATCATCATTCACACATATTATACAACATTAGAATATCAAAACATAATAAAATGATGCATTATTTACATACAAACTTACCTCGATACAAAAATGGCAATTTTTGCGATTTAGTCCACAATCTTTTCTTTCCCCTGATCAAGGTCGATCCCACGTCTTTCTTATTGTGTAATAACACATTTAGCTTGTTTATTACTCCTATTATTCAATTTGACCCAAAAATCAAAGGAAAGTTACAGTTTTGCCCTTAACTTTTCACTTATTTACACTTTAGTCCTTAGGCTCGTAAAATGAAATGTATTTAGTTTTCTCAGAACCCAAGCCTAGCCGAACCTATCTCATGCTTATAACAGTCCACAATTTCTTTCAAATAATATTTTTACCACGTATTTTACAACTTTTACAAATAGGTTCTTTTGGACGTTTTCACAGAAAATCACTTAGTAAAAGTCATTTATTACACAACTAACATTCATTTTCTTCCATTAAACATAAAAATACATGCATGTCACACATGGGGAAATTTTTAAACATAAACCCTAGTTCAAACTAATGGTAGAAATAGAAATAGGTAAATTGGGTTATAACAACTTTAAAAACGTAAAGAGCATTAAAAACGAGGATAGGATGCACTTACTATCAAGCTTGGAAGTTGAAGAAACCCTAGCTATGGCTCCCTGGTGATTTTTGGCGAAGGTAGAAAAGATGGAGACAATTTATGACTTATTTTCCTTTTTATTCTTTTATTAACCAAATGACCAAAATGCCCTTCACTTAAAACTTTGATGTTTTGTCCCCTCTATGTCTATTTTTGTCTAAACTAAACTATATTGGTCTAATTACCACATAAGGACTTCTAATTTAAGAACTCATCATAATCAAATCCCTTTAGCAATTAAAACACACATTTTGCAACTTTTTCAATTTGGTTCTGAAAACAAATTGAACACTTTATGATACATGCACGAAGGGGGTGAAATTTATTAGATTCCGATCACCAAAACTGCCAATTTTTAGGCTTGAGAAATCATCAGACTTGCAACGACTTTTTGGATGGGATCCTAACATTTTTAGGTTAAGATGTCTGCATGGCGTTTGAAAATCTATCTCTTAACTTCAAAACACATTTTGAATCACTCGATTTTGAGTTTGGGAGCTCAAGTTATGACCATTTTAGTGAAGACTACATGAACAGAATTTTTGAACGGGATTATGACGGGAATTATGAATTTCAGACTTTTAATTTGAGTTTAAATCATATTGGGTTCGGGTTTTAGGCTTAATTTTTATTATATATGAGCCCAATATTTTATTTATCAGCTATTATTATTTTTTTATTATTTTATTCCGAATTTTTTTATAATTATTAAGTATTTTAAGTTATTTAGGAATTTTATGTTAACAAGAAAGTTTAGTTTAAATCTGCTTCCTGTTTAGATTAAAATTAGAGTTCTAGTATATTTAGGAGTTTTATTTAGATTTATTTAGCTAGCGTATATATAGGCCTTTGCATTGTACACAATAGAAACAATTCATTATTATTCTATTTCACTTTTGAGTTAATAAATTCTCTCTGGGTTTTTCTTTTTTTAAGAATTTCTCTTGAGTTTCTTTTAGAAGAGTTTTAACAATCTTTTTAGATTGTGGGGATCATCTTCACACTTTTTCTTGCCAAGGTTTCTATCTTGGAGGGGAAATTAGAGTCGCTTGAAGGGGGTTGTGGATTCTTCGTGTTTCTAAGGCTTCTTAGGATTTTTACACGCCACGTTTTATCTTTCCATTTGTCTTCTTTATATTCACTTCCTTAATCTTTGATTTATTATTTATTTTATTTAGTTATTTTAATCGTTTTATCTAACTTGGATTAAATTTCGTTTCAGGTTGTGTGAAAATCCAAGTTTTCTTTTCGAACGTTTAGAGCCCTAAGTTAAATCCGCGACTTTGACAAACTTTACGATCCGCTTCTGTATTCATATATCTCATCCTTTATCACTTTATCACTAAAATTTCCTAACCAAATTCTCATACATGCATTCAATTGTATAATAAACCTCAAAACTTTGCCGTAATAAAATTTTTTCTACTTCAGGTTCATGGTTTTGAAACCAATATTTCGTTTAGTCCCTAAGTCGAGCTGTTACAAAACCGCTAAGTGATCTTCCCCTGGCTGATCCTATAGCCATTTAACTAGTCTTGGTAGTTTCTCAAGTGTTTCACCATAACCACAGACTTTGTTCTTTCTTTACGTACATTCTTTTCTTCACCCATCCCTATTCCCAAACATTTTTCTGCACGTAATATTTAATCCTTAACCACATAATTGGGTGGTTCGTTACCAATATAGATTAATCCACCTTGGATTTATAAGGTAGTCAACTTGCCTATCGTCCTAATACACTGGGGAACTAGATCTCATTTCACCTTACATTTGGGTTGAAATGTAGTTTGGGTTGCTCTCTTGTAAACCGTCCTAATAATGATACCTTGCTTTTAAGGCATCTCAAATTCGTCTACATTGGACCATTTTTGGCTCATAGATTCTAACAAACTATTAACTATTGGATAGACGGTACAACTTATGGTGCAGCTGATAACTCTAGAAAAGTTTAACACCCCTTACCCGAGTTCGACGCTGGAACCGAGTATGAGACATTACCGAACGATAACGTAACCAATTATTTACAATCGAGCCATAAATTTCATTCCAATTCAAATTTTTTTCATAATATATGTAACACCCCAAACCCGGCCCAGATGTTTTGACCAGATCTAGTGCGTCACATGGACGATTTATTTGAAATCAGACACTTTGACAAACAGTTCCTTCTTATTTTCAAAGATTTGTTTAGAAAGTTGGAAGTTTTAAGCAAAATCAGATTAAAAACTATTTTTATGTTAAATTGGTATGTATAAGCAAATTTCCATTTGTTGTATCCCGTTATCATACTATCTGAAATTATCACGCGAGACTTATTTGAAAACGTTTGTTATGAATTTTGAAAACTCGAGTATCCCAATCTACTGGTTTAAAATATCAGTGTAACAAAATAAAACATCCATAATGGCCTTATTACAAAAGTAATAATGAAATTGAAATAATGATAAAAATAAAAGGAAAAACGAATTCCAGAAGCAAAAGTCATGTGGCCACCCTGAGTATCTCGCAGCTCCAAATCCTCTATGGCTGGGGGTTACCTGCATATGTAAAAGTAAAAGGGTGAGTTTGTGGAACTTAGTGTGTAATTTCCCAACCAATAATAGAGATTAGACATATAGAACAGTCAGGCCGAAGCCCTATTCAGATACAGTTCAATTTGGGTATTGGCCCTAGTTAGAAATAGAGTGGGCCTTGGGCCCACTATAGATACAGAACAGAACAGATGCATAACCCAACCCAGTCCAGCCCATCACACCACCCATACCAGTCCATCAGACCATGTGGGGAATAACTCAACCCACCCAGCCCACATACCAGTTTGCAGCCTGTAAGAGTATGCCCAAAGATCAATCACGAGATGGTTGTAACAACATACTTGATTTATCATGTTTATTAATATAAGGCTTTGCCATTATTATTTCAGTTTCATTTCTGTGTGCATAAATAAACTGTTTTATAATAATGTCCTAAGAATAATATGATTATTCTTAAAAGATCCTTAGTCAAGTATTATTGTTGGCTAGGACAATAATAATGCATTGAGACTAACATGTAGTTGATTGATGATAAAGAGTTGTCATTGATATCGAGTATCAGAATCAATGCATGAATGTGTGTGTTAGAGAACAACATATTGGACCGACCCGCTATGAGTATGTTTCTTGGATTATTATGTAATTGTCACAATATTACTCATAGTGATTAATATGTATATGATCCTCATACTTGAGATCATCATCATTCCAACATCGTGAGTTGTATATTTTGATATAGTCAAACGAACACTGTAATTGGTTGTTCTATTAAGACTAATGTTGGATATACCACAATCTATGTAGAGGGATATGGTTGATCAATATAGGATAAGTCCCTCCTACATAATAGGAGTAATATCTCAGGCCACTTGATTGAGTGAGACTAGAAATGCATGGCCATGCTCAAATAAGTTGATATGAGATGTCATACTTATTTGTATATCATAGTCTACTCAAGGTATCAAGAAACATAGGATGGACTATGCAAGTGTGACTATTCCATGACTTGTGTCTATTCTAAAGATATTGGACTTAAGGATTAATGCATGAAAAGTTAATCACAAAAGGTTATGTCGAATCATGACTTCTTGTAACTTAGGTAGCAATGATGCATTGCTAGATGCCACTCATTGTTTGTAATATTAGAATAGTTCTAATATTACTGCTAATGTTACAAGAACCTATAGGGTCACACCTTTTAATTGAAATGAACGGAGTAAAACATAGTTGGTATTGTGTCTGGTTGTCGCATGAATTAAATTAATTATAGAATTAATTAAATTCGGCAATCAAATTATTGAACATACTATATGTACAAGGATGTTGTACACATAATCAAGAACATAATTTTCTAATATATGATTTTGGTTCATATATATATAAATTTAAATAAATATAGTTTACCGAAATCTTTATTATAATTAACGTAATTATAATTTTCGGTTAAACGTTATTATATTTATTTAATAACGATTATTATGATTCGGATTATTTATGGTAATAAATATTCATTATGAATATATATCAATTAACACAAAGTTTTAAATATGGCAAGGGTAAAAACCCTAAAGGGTATATACATAGGCAATCCCGAAACCATAAAAGTGAGGCCTAGCAGCCGTCAAAAGTGATACTCTCTGAAAATAGTTTTCTGAGAGATTTCCGTCCATTGTCAATTGGGTGGACTACGTAGAGGCCGACATCGTTAAAGGTTGCGGCTTGGTTCGATAGTGCTTCAGGATTCCCGTTGCCTTGGCGTCGCTGTCTACTCAGATTGAAGTTTCGGTAATTTCGAAACCTTTATCACCCCGATTCGTTCCTTACACATGGATCCATGGTATGGATCGCCGGTAAAATTTATTATTCTAATTTTCCGCTGCGCCTTGGAGGCACCGGCGATCCTACAATCAGATATCGTGGCAAAGCCACTAGAATAGATTACGTGGCTAAGCTACTAAACAGAATAAATGGCAGTGCCACTATACAGAACCTCCTCCGATTTTAAACCCAACTCCATGCAGACTAACAGAACTACATATAACATGATACTAATTAACAGATACAGATAAAGTCATACACGTATCAAACAACTTATTTCTAGGGGTATAACATTCTTTTAGTAGCTAGGGGTAAAATGGTAATTTTACCCTTCAGGGGTATTTTGGTTATTTTACTAAGTCTCGGTGTCTCAGCACCTCATACGACCTTTTAGCCGGTATAACGTCACTTCGAGTGACTTAAGAAGTCTAAATGTTCAAACAAGGTTTACGGGCCCCAAAACCCCTAATGGGCCTGGGTGGGCCCACAAGCTCGTGTGGCCCACTCAGTCCTAACTTATGCACAATATCATAGATCTTATCATCTAACGAACCAGATATCACTTACCGTATAACTTACCCATATGTATTCGTAGGACCATTGGGCCCACTTTGGCCCATCGAGGCCTAGAACAGCCTAAGTGCATGAAAACGTGCACAATAGTCTTTATAGTCAAACGCCTGCGACTTGCTGGTTCAGATCAGCCCACAAGCATTCGCACACCCGTAAGGCCTCGAAATGCCGTCACATCGGTATTTCGGCTTTTCGACTTTTGCCGATCTATGCTATTAGGGGGTGTCGTTACACACCTGAATTATGAATGGGGTCGAGCAATCCCGCGAACAATCTACCTACAATCGTCCAGACAAATCATTAAACAACAACCCAGCTTGCTAGCCATAACTACAAAAACCCTTATTATATTCGGCCAATATCCCAAATAGCGACACTAAACTCTTACCTTGGTTGCAACCTACCCACAAGGCCTAGATTGATTCCACAATACCAGCAATCCACCAGCCCTTGCGACTTCGATCTCCTCGCACACCTAGAAAATCAGAGCGGTCACGAAAGAAGAATCCAACTTGATTCCTAATGAAAAGATTAAAGGCTGACTGCCCGATAAAAGAGTAGAGGATTCAGCTTTTATAAGACCATTCGAAAAGAGAGCAAAACGCACTTACCTTCGTTAAATCTTTGATTGCCCAATACTAGTCGCTAGGTAACAAGATGTTTAGTAATTGTTACTGGAGAACCCAATCACCACGTTATAGGGTATCGAATGAAAGATAGAGAAAGAATCTAAAAATAAGAATAACGTGTGAGAATGCCAAGGTGAGGATAAGATTCGACCAATAGTAATATGAGAAGAAGCAATAAGATTCGGCACAAGCAAAAAATTGAGAACGAAAGATAAGGATGGGAAGAGAAAGGGAGTAGTCGGCCAAGAGAGAAGAGAAAAAGAATGGGGTTTCAACTTGAAGAATAAAATAACAAGAGTAAAGAGAATGGAGAGAATAACTATGCCAATTCGGTTCTCTTGGGAGCAAATGCCTAAGTGGTCAAAATCAATACCACCTAGTTGCACAAAATGCTAAAAACTGAAACACTAAAGAAAGAATTCGACATTTTGCTCTCTATTTGCCGAAAATGCCAAAAGCAAATGTCCTAGCTAATTTTTCCAATTCAAGCTTACTTACATTCGGCCAACTCCTCCCCATCCAATCCCTTGAAAACCTCTACAATTTCCTTCATGATTTACTCTAATTTTAATTTATATATTAATTCAAACCTTCAAGATCATGTCATCCTTATCTCACCACCAACCTAAAGAGTGTACCTCCAAGACCACCACTTGCAGATTCCAGCTAACAAAATAATAGCCTTTCTACATGCAAGGAGATTTGAAGCCCGAATCCCCTTGCTAATGACACCACTTCCCTTCCCTTGACATTGGCGACACATGCCACTCCAACATAAGGCTTTTTGTGTCACAAAACCCCAACAACATTTCTTAAGCCCTAAGAACTAACATCCATACTTCCCTAAGCCCAAAAATTAAACTTTGGCTAGGGTTTAGGCTTTAGCCCAGGCCTTCAAGAGGCCCCCTAAACACACCCAAAACATCCAATTATCATACCTAATCATGCAAGTACCAATTTAAGCAAAAATTCAAATACCCCAAAATTTGGGGCGTTACAAGTCTACCCCATTAAATAAATTTTGGCCTTGAAAATTTACCTGATCAGAATAGGTGAGGGTATTGTTGATGCATCGCCTCCTTAGGCTCCCACGTAGCTTCGTCTCTGCCGTGATTACACCAAAGCACTTTAACCAATGGAATAGATTTCTTTCTTAACACCTTAACATCACGTTCCAGAATTTGTACTAGTTCTTCCTCAAAAGTTAAGTCAAGTTTAACTTCAATCTCCTCAACCGGCATGATATGTGAAGGATCAGAATGGTACCGCCTCAACATAGAGACATGGAACACGTCGTGAATCCGGTCCAACTTAGGAGGCAGTTCCAACTGATATTCTACTAGACCTACCCGTTTCAGAACTCGATAAGGCCCAATAAATCGAGGACTTAGCTTGCCCTTCTTCCCAAATCTTATGATTTTCTTCCAAGGTGACACCTTCAAAACACCCGATCCCCCACAGAGTATTCAATCTCTTTACGCTTCAAATCGACATAAGATTGCTGCCTATCAGATGCCTCTTTTAATTGATCCCTAATCAGCTTAACTTTATTCTCAGTATCCGCCACCAACTCTGGTCCCAAAACTTGACATTCACCCACTTCTATCCAGCAAGTTGGAGTATGAGACCTACGACTATACAATGCCTCATATGGTGCCATCTGGATACTCGCATGGTAACTGTTGTTGTACGCAAATTCTGCAAATGGCAAGCGATCTTCCCAGCTACCTCGGAAATCAATAATACACCCTCTTAACATATCTTCCAGAACTTGAATCACCCTCTCCAATTGTCCATCAGACTGAGGGTGGAAAGCAGTGCTGAAATCCAATCGCATACCCAAAGCCTCATGCAACTTCTTCCAAAACTGAGACGTGAACCTAGGGTCTTTGTCAGATATAATCAAAACTGACACCTCATGAAGCCGTACTATCTCAGCTACGTACAACTTTGCCAACTTCTGAAGTGAATAATCAGTTCAAACTGGTATAAAATAAGTAGACTTCATCAGCCTGTCCATAATCACCTAAACCGAGTCCTTCTTAGAAGGTGTCCAGGGTAGCCCACTCACAAATCCATGGTTACCCTTTCCCACTTCCAAAGTGTAATCTTAACCTGCTGCAGAAGTCTAGAAGGTAGTTGATGCTTCGCTGTCACTTACTGGCATGTCAGAGACTTACCAACAAATTTTGTTACCTCCCGCTTAAGTCCAGGCCACCAGTACAACTCTTGTGATCCCGATACAACTTATTCCCACCAGGATGCATGTCACAAGGGCCGTCATGCACCTCTCGTAGTATCGATTGCCTCAGGTTAGAGTCCTTTGGAACGCGAACTCTCCCATGAAAGCATAACACCCCCTCACTATTCAATCCAAAGTCAGAAGTCTCACCATTTTCCACTTGTCACAATCGAGAAACCAATGACACATCCAATAATTGCTTCTCTCTAATTTGCTCAGTCCAGGTCAGTCTTACTTACAGTTCAGCTAAAGGCTGCCATCGTCATAAAGACTAAGACGAGTGAACATTGCTCTCAGATCAGATACCATCCTACGGCTCAGAGCATCCGCTACCTCATTAGCTTTACCCGGGTTATATTCAATGGAACAATCATAATCCTTAAGCAACTCTATCCATCTTCGTTGCCTAAGGTTCAGCTCATTTTGAGTAAGAAGGTACTTGAGGCTTTTACGGTCCGTTTAAATGATACATTTCTCCCTATATAAGTAGTGCCTCCAGATCTTTAGCGTAAATACCACCGCCGCTAATTCTAGATCATGAGTAGGGTAATTCGCCTCGTGAGGCTTAAGTTGATGTTATGCGTAAGCAGCCACTTTATCCTCTTGCATCAACACACAACCCAATCCAACGTGCGACACATCACTATACAAAGTAAATTCCTTCCCAGACTCCACCTGAATTATCACAGGTGCTTCAATCAAGACTTTCTTCAACCCCTCGAAACTCTCCTATTGCTTATCAGTCCAGATAAACGGTACCCCTTTCCTTAGAAGCTTCGTCAATGGTCTCGCAATTATAGAAAACCCTTCCACAAACTTTATATAGTACCCTGCCAGTCCTAGAAAACTCTGAATTTATGACACAGTCCTTAGTGGTTTCCACTCCAGAACGGCTTTAATTTTCTAAGGATCCACTCTAATCCCCTCAGCAGAAACAACGTGACCAAAGAATACAACTTCTCGCAGCCAAAATTCACACTTGCTGAATTTTGCATACAGCTGCTTCTCTCTCAGAATTTGCAGAACAATCCAGAAATTGCCATCATGATCCTCCTAGGTTTTTAAATACACCAAGATATCGTTTATAAAAACAACCACGAACTGATCTAGGTAGGGTCGGAATACCCAGTTCATAAGACCTATAAAAGCCGTTGGTGCATTCGTAAGTCCAAATGACATTACTAGGAACTCGTAATGACCATATCAAGTCATGAATGATGTCTTGTAGATGTTTGCCTCTTTAACCCTTAGTTGATGATATCCAGATCGAAGGTCGATCTTGGAGAATACAGAAGCTCCTCTAATTTGATCAAACAGATCATTGATTCTTGGCAGAGGGTACTTGTTCTTAATAGTTAGTTTGTTCAACTAACGATAGTCAATGTACATGCGCATTGTTCCATCTTTCTTCTTGACGAATAGTACCGGTGCTCCCCACAAAGACACACTCAGTCGAATAAAACCTCGGTCCAAAAATTCTTGGATTTGTGCCTTCAACTCCACAAGCTCCTTCGATGCCATCCTATAAGGAGCGATGGACACTGGAGCTGTTTTAGGCAACAGATCAATTCCAAATTTGACTTCGCGGTTCGAAGGCAACCCCGGAAGCTCATCCAGAAAAACATCATGAAATTCCTTGACAGTTCTAACTTCATCTAAGGACAAACCTTCCGAATCAGATTTACCTACATATGCCAGAAACGCCTCGCAACCCTTACAAACTAGCTTCTCAGCTCTTAATGTCGAGATAACATTAGAAAAGTAGTCTTTTTGCTCCCCTATTATAGTTACCTCCTCATCCTCCGAAGTCTTTAATACCATTTACTTGGCAACACAATCCAAGTTCGCCCGATGCTTAACAAGCCAATCCATACCTAAGATGAGATCAAACTCTCTGAATGGTAACTCCATGAAATCTATAGAGAAAGTTCTACCTTGTACTTCTAAGGGCACATCTCTAAAAAGGTTGTCTATCCTAACCGAGTGACCCAGTGGACTAATTATAGATACCCCGCTTACAGTATTCTTAGATTGCACACCCAACGTCCCAGACACATCACACGCAACATATGATATGTAGACCCAATGTCAATCAAAGTAGTATATGGCATGCTATGAATTAGAAACGTACAAGTTACGACATCAGGTGCGTCACAATCCTCTATACAATGAGCAGTGCAGTTCAATGCTGGCTATCGTGCCTCAGCATTTTTAGCACCTCTGCCCGGTGCTCCACGTCCACGTCCATTACCGCCTTTAGCCTGACCACGGCCTCTCGGTGGTTGCTGACCACCCCTCATTGGCTAAGCAACCTTCTGTTCAGTAGCTTGCATCTATGTCGGCCTCTGAGGGCAATCTCTAACTCGATGATCTTCGGACCCACATTAGAAGCATGCTCTAGAACGCCTCCAACATTCACCCTGATGTACCTTCCCACAGTCCACACAAGCCTGCGGTCTGACCATATTCACCAGAACTGCTCGAATCGGCTCATCCACTCTAGCTCCCTTAGCAGACCTCCCTGCTACACCTGAGGGCCCTAAATCCCTCTTAAATATATTTCTATCTTTTTCACGGTTCTGGCACTCTGAGCGCTTCATGTCTTCAGTTGTTTTGGCTTTTTCCACTAGAGTGGCAAAATCACGCTCTCTCTATGGAGCAATCAGTACTCTCAGCTCATCTATGAGGTCATCCTCGAATCGCACACTGCATTTGTACTTAGTAGCAACTATCCCCCTGGTATACAGGCTTAACCTTAAGAATTCTGCCTCGTACCCTGCTACAGACTTGCTACCCTAAGTCAGATTCAAGAACTCTTTCCTTTCAGCTTCCACATAACTCACCCGACGTACTTTCCTTTAAAGGCCATCTTAAATAAGTCCCAAGTTAACCGTTCAGCTGGTGTACCATCTCTTACAGTGAGCCACCATTGATAGGCCTTATCACACAGTAGAGATACTGCCCCTTTTAGCTTTTACTCCACCGAGTAGTCCAGATCGTCCATTATCTATTCGTGGCCTCTAACCAGTACTTAGCCACATTTAGGGTTACACTAGATGCACCTCTAAAGATCTTTGCACCATTAGCCCAGAGCCGCTAAAAAATTGATCCACAATTCACCGTTCCAGTACTTGCTCTAGCAACTCTCTCTAGAACATGAAGCATGCCTGGGACAAAGCATCGTCCCCTGCAGTCCGATCGTGAGACCCCATCTCAGTTGCTGGTGGCGCTGGTGCCTCCGTAGCGGGCATATGTCCTGAGGATGAAGATCCAGCCTGAGCACTCCCTCGGCCTCTACCACAGCCCCTTCCACGTGCAGCTCTTGTACTCATATCGTATTATCTGATTTACGAATTTTATGCATTAGTTCATAATTTTAGTAATTATTAAGGATGTTTTATGGTAAGACAGTGATTTTAAAGCTTTTTTTCCACAGAATTGCAATCTAGCTATAATTTTTAGTCTTCTAGAGTTTCTAGTTTTTCCTACTGTCTAAGTTTCCTACAATCTCAGTTTACCCTAACTACAGAGTTTCAGTAGGGTCTTAGCATTATCTACAGTAGTGTCTCAGTGTCACAGTTTAATCATCTCTCAGTAAAACAAATTAGAGTACTTACAGATTTGGTGCTGGAGACTCGGTGTGCCACACATTTCACTAGCCATATTCAAAGTAATTCAAGTTTTTGTTGAAAGCAAAGATTTTAAGCCATCTTTGTTGAAAAACCCTTCAAAAACCCTAGATTTCGGAGAAACAATTTTTGGGAAGAACCCTGTTTTAAAAGAATTTTCAAAGAAAAATTTCAAGAACAATTTAAGTCTTTCAATTCAATTTTCAAGAAAACTTTCAAACCCAATCTACAGCCGAGTTATTACAATCTGGCTCTGATACCGCTAAATATAACACCCCAAACCCGGCCCCGATGTTACGACAAGATCTGGTGTGTCACATGGATGATTTATTTGAAATCAAACACTTTGGCAAATAGTTCCTTTTTATTTTCGATGACTTGTTTAGAAAGTTGGAAGTTTTGAGCAAAATGAGATTAAAAACTATTTTTATGTTAAATTGGTATGTATGAGCAAATTTCCATTTGTTGTATCCCGTTATCATATTATCTGAAATTATTTCGCGAGACTTATTTGAAAATTTTCGTTCTGAATTTTGAAAACCCGAGTATCCTAATCTACTGGTTTAAAGTAAAATATCAGTGTAACAAAATAAAACACCCATAATGGCCTTATTAAAAAAATTATACCGAAACTGACATAATGATAAAAATAAAAGTAAAGATGAATTCCAGAAGCAAAAGTCATGTGGTCACCCCAAGTCCCTCGCAGTTCCAAATCCTCTATGGCTAGGGGTTACCTGATATGTAAAAGTAAAAGGGTGAGTTTGTGAAACTCAGTGTGTAATTTTCCCAACAAATAATAGAGATCAGACAAACAGAACAGTCTGGCCGAAGTCCTATTCAGATACAGCTCAATCTGGGTCTTGACCCTATTCAGAAACAGAGTGGGCCTTGGGCCCATTACGGATACAGAATAGAACAGATGCATAACCCAACCCAGTCCAGCCCATCACACCACCCGTACCAGTCCATCAGGCCATGTGGGGAGTAACTCAGCCCACCCAACCCATACACCAGTTCGCAACCATGCTGCTACAATCAGATATCGTGGTAGAGCCACTAGAACAGATTACGTGGCTAAGCCACTAAATAGAATATGTGGCAGTGCCACTATACAAAACTTCCTCCGATTTCAAACCCAACCCCATGCAGACTAACAGAACAACATATAACATGCATACTAATTAACAGATACAGATAAAGTCATACGCGTATCAAACAACTTATTTCTAAGGGTAAAACAGTCTTTTAGCAGCTAGGGATAAAATGGTAATTTTACCCTTCAAGGGTATTTTGGTCATTTTACTAAGTCTCGGTGTCTCAGCGTCCCAGCACCTAATACAACCTTCTAGTAGGTCTAACGTCGCTTCGAGCGACTCAAGAAGTCTAAATGTTCAAACAGGGTTTACGGGCCCCAAAACCCCTAATGGGCCCAGGTGGGCCCATACGCTCGTGTGGCCCACTTAGTCCACACTTATGCACAATATCACATATCTTAACATCTAACGAACTAGATATAACTTACCGTATAACTTACCCATATGGGCCCGTAGGCCCATTGGGCCCAATATGGTCCATCGAGGCCCAGAACAGCCCAAGTGCACGAAGACGCGCACAATGGCCTTTACAGTCAAACACCCACGATTTGTGGGTTTAGATCGGCCCATAAGCGTTCACATGCTCGTAAGGCCTCGAAATGTCGGTATATCGGCATTTCAGCTTTTTGGCTTTTGCTGATCTATGCTATTAAGGGGTGTTGTTACACACCTGAATTATGAATGGGGTCGAACAATCTCGCAAACATTGTACCTATAATCATCCAGAAAAATCATTAAACAACAATCCGGCTTACTAGCCATAACTACAAAAACCCTTATTATATTCAACCAATATCCCAAATAGCGACACTAAACTTTTACCTTGGTTGCAACCTACCCACAAGGTCTAGATTGATTCCATAATACCAGCAATCCACCACCCCTTGCGACTTCGATCTCCTCGCACACCTAGAAAATCAGAGCGGTCACGAAAGAAGATTCCAACTCGATTCGTAATGAAAGGATTAAAGGTCGATTGCCCTATAAAAGAGTAGAGGATTCAGCTTTTATAGGACCCTTCAAAAAGAGAGCAAAACGTACTTACCTTGGTTAAATATTTGATCGTATGATACTAGCCACTAGGTAACAAGGTGTTTAGTGATGGTTATAAGAGAACCCAATCACGACGTTATAGGGTATCGAATGAAAGATAGAGAAAGGGTCCAAAAATAAGAATAACGTGTGAGAACGCCAAGGTGAGGATAAAATTTGGCCAATAGCAATATGAGAAGAAGCAATGAGATTCGGCACAAGCAAAGAATTGAGAACGAAAGGTAAGGGTGGGAAGGGAAAGAGAGTAGTTTAGCAAAAAGAGAAGAGAAAAAGAATAGGGTTTCAACTTGAAGAAGAAAATAGCAGAAGTAAAGAGAATGGAGAGAATAACTATGCCAATTCGGTTCTCTTGGGAACAAATGCCTAAGTGGTCAAAATCAATACCACCTAGTTGCACAAAATGCCAAAAACTAAAACACTAAAGAAGGAATTCAGCATTCTGCTATCTATTTACCGAAAATACCAAAAGTAAAGGCCCTAGCCGATTTTTCCAATTCAAGCTTATCTACGTTCGGCCAACTCCTCCCCATCCGATCCCTTGAAAACCTCTACAATTTCCTCCATGATTTACTCTAATTTCAATTTAGATATTAATTCAAACCTTCAAGATCATGTCATCCTTATCTCACCACCAACCTGAAGAGTTTACCTCCAAGGCCACCACTTGCCGATTCCAGCTAACAAAATAATAGCCTTTTTGCCTGTAAGGAGATTTGAACCCCGGATCACCTTGCTAATGTCCCCACTTCCTTTCCCTTGCCATTGGTGCCACATGCCACTCCAACACAAGGCTTTTTGTGTCACAAAACATTAGCAACATTTCTTAAGCCATAAGACCTAACATCCATACTCCCCTAAGCCCAAAAATTAAAATTTGGCCAGGGTTTAGGCTTCAGCCCAGGCCTTCTAGAGACCCCCTAAACACACCCAAAACATCCAATTATCATACCCAATCATGCAAGTACAAATTTAAGCAAAAATTTAAAAACCCTAAAATTTAGGGTGTTACAATATATCATACAATTCTTAAAATGGGCCTACGGTGCCCAAAACATAGTTTGGGAGTGATCCGGGACCAAACCGAGGACTTAGAAAATTTTTGGAAATTTTGGCTAAAAATAGGGCACACGCCCGTGTAAGATAGGGACACGCTCGTGTGGGCAAGCCGTGTGGTCACACACGCCCGTGTCCCCAACCCATGTGGAATTATTGCAAATTTATTTTTCTTTTCGAACCTATATGGGTGTTTGCACTGTCGAGCACACGCTCGTGTCATTGGCCCGTGTCCTTCACACGGCCTTGACACGCCCGTGTGGTCACCCTGTGTACAAAACTGGGGGTATTCTGTTTATGAAGTTAGCATGCAAATTTGGTCACATGGCCACGGGACATGCCCGGTGACCAAGCCATATGATGTACTTCACCTCCGAAACTTTCATGCAGGTTTCACATGCCCTACACACATGGCCCTGGTGGCCGGCCATGTGGTTAGGCTATTTTCCAAGCCATCTTTTGCCCAAAAACACATACAAACTTATGCAATTTTTATCACCACACATCATACACATTTTTAGGCATCGAGATGACCACATTTGATAGTTTAACAACATATACCAATTCATCCACACACAAGCACCTCAGGCATTTCATGAATTACCTCATATAAGGATATACAAACCAATATCATCATTGGCCATATCATATGGATTTAATTACAAAACAACTTGTCAAAAGACAACTGCCTACATGATATCCAAACCGACTTGACACTTACAACACCACTAAGTCCGTATACATGACATAGTTCAAAAGAATTAATATTACAATACCAAAAGAACATTGTGAATAGTGTGTGTGATCCTCCGATGCTCCCCAATCTCTGAGCTGGCTTGACTACTCTATAAAACAAGGAAAAAGAGAAAGAAGTAAGCTTTAAAAAGCATAGTAAGTCTATATGCAAATAATTAACATCATACCAGCTCTCTTAATGTCCAAAAATCATACCATCACATAACAACTTACCCACCTAACCTTACCAATATTACACACATACCAAGCACATTATTTACACATACTTAAATTCACATGCACCCTTGTACACATATACACTTGCCCACATATTCACTAACTTATAAATACACCTACACTTACACACCACATAACCACACAAATCTCTTTTAGTAAGTGTTCCCGTTGAACCCTTTCGAATAACATCCGATACTTGGTGGTTTCAGCACATAGCTCCACCAACACATAATCCGACTCTCGTGTACACATGGTGAACTCTCAATATCACCCATGTGATCTAGCCATTAAATCCCTGTAGCTTTCTTGTCTACATGGTGTCCAACACTTAGAATCACACATGCGACCTAGCTACATATAACATAGCTCTCGTGTTTACATGATGTACCCTTGGTACCATACATGCGACCTAGCTATTTTTAATCCGTAGCTCTCTTGTCTACATGGAATACACTCACTATTACACATGTAACCTAGCTACATATGAAATTATCGTCTCGTAGCTCTCTTGTAAACATGGTCGTAGTATTACACATGTGACCTAGCTGCCACATAATATCTTGTAGCTCTCTTGTACACATGCTGTCCTACCCTCAGAACAACACATGTGACCTAGCTACGCATTGTCCGTATCATTCGTTTTTCGAAGGTTCAATCAAGAACTCCAATTTCCATAAATTTCCAATTCATAAAGATAATCCAATAATATTTCATAACATACATCAAATTATTATTAGACAAATAAAATCGATGTATTATTTACATATAAACTTACCTTGATAACAAAATGTGATAGCTTGCAATTTAGTTCGAAACCTTTGCCTTTACCTCGGTCAAGGTTGATTCCTCATTCTTCTCAATCTATGATAACATATTTACCTTATTTAATAATCAAATTATTCAAAACAGCCCAAAATCTTCCCATAGCAAATATTACAATTTGAACCCTAACTTTCCAAATTTTACATTTTAGTCTCTAGGCTCAATAATTGATTTTCATCCCACTTTTTTGTATTCAAGCCTAGCCGAACCACTTTTCCTCTTATAACAGCTCCCAATTTCCATCATTTCACAACTTATGCACACAATATTTTACCTTTTACAATTAGGTCCTTTTTAAAAATTTCACTAAAAATCACCTAGTAAAAAATGTTCACCACACTTTAAACTTTCATATTCTGCCACTAAACATTAAAATACATCTATGTTATCCATGGGTAAAATTTTAAACATCAACTCTAGCTTGAAATAGTGGTAGAAATAGTGAAAGCAAGTTACAAGGATTTCAACAATAAGAAGAACATTAAAAACAGAGCGAGAGAACACTTACAATCAAGCGTGAAAGATGACAAAACCCTAGCTATGGGTTCCTTATAAATTTTGGCCAAGCATGGAGAAGATGGACACCAATTTTGACTTATTTTCCATTTTTCTTTCTTTTATTAACTAATGACCAAATTGCCCTTCATTAAAAACCTTTGATATTCTATCCTTCCTTGGGCATTTTTGTCCAAACTAAGTTAAAATTGTCTCATTACCATAAAAGGACCCTTAATTTAAAAACCCAATTCAATTAAGTACCTTTATGGATTAAAACCCATATTTTTCACCTATTGCAATTTAGTCTAACCTATCAAATTAGACATGCAAACAACAAAATTAATACACCAAAATTTCACATGATTATTCAAGCACCCAATAAACATCAAAACTCAATCGAAAAAAATATTTTAGACCTTAGATTCATGGTTTTGAAACCACTGTTCCATTTAGCCCCTAATTCGGGCTATTACAAAAAGTGTTATATTTCATGTCGTTTGGACCTAGCTAATTGCTTGTACTTAAGTACATTTTGTTGCATTTTAGGACATTTTAGTTAGCACCTTTAAAATTTCATTACGACTTGGACTGTGTTGGAATTAGGTTCTTTTAATCGCTTGCGGTAGAGTTTTTCTATGTGGTGGGAATAGGTTTTGGAACAAGGAAATAAATGAGTGTAGTTTTGTTAGGGCAAAGTGTAGATAGTTTGCGAGCATAGATGCCATGGCAATGTCCGGAAGACCAAGTCAACATTTTTCGTGCAACATTCCCAGTTCAAATTCAAACTTGTACCAAATAAATCCCCCTAAAAGAGGAGAAGATAGTCACGAGCTGTTAGTTGACCCTAGCCTAATCTATCTATAAAAATCGATGAAGGGGACCTCACAAACGATAACAAAAAAGTAAGAGAGATCCTTAAGAGTAAATAAGGGTTTGGCTTTGCAAAGGAAAGGAAGTCGAAGGCAGTCTTTCTGAGCCATAACATAATGCTGTGCTACCAAAGTGTATACTGGGCAAGCGAAAGCTATTTTTTGAAGATCTTTCGTTATTTCCATTAGTGTTCCTTTGAAAGTTTGAATTGAAGTTGTTGAACACCATGTCAAATAATATTTTGGTTTTGAATTTTATTTCCCAGCCCATGAGCTAAATCTCATAGGGTTGGGATTACTTTCAATGAAACCTTAAAATATTTTTATGGATGCAATATATCTTTAATTTGCTTTACTATTTCATTTGATTATTTTTATTTCTTAATTAAAATGCAACGATCTCTAGACATAGAAGACTGTTCGCATAGTCTAAATTGATTATAATTCCAAAAGGGTTGGATTGAAATTAATTGAAATCAGCAAGTATTCGAAAGACAGTTGTAGTCAGCTTTATACATAGAGCCATGATCATATAGAAGGAACCCATGCAAGATATATAAAAAGCCTATAGACACAGGCAAGGTAACTTGAGGTTTTAATCTCCTGAGAGGTAGGCCATTTTGGAACTCTTCTGTGCGGTAAAGTAGATACGATTTTGCCAAAGCATTATTGACAATAAGGGTTGATTCTGGGTAATATCGACCTTCTGAATCAACATCATTATATCTTTATTCTTTGTCATAGTAACTTTGTGACAACATATTTAGTTGTTTATGTTTTTGTTTACATTCTATTCAAATAATCACTCTTGTTATTGCCATTACATTTCTACTTTTACTTTTTTCCATAGCATTTCCAATTATTCATCAATTCCATCTATCATATACATCATCGTTCCTTTGAATTATCATTGCATACTTACCTTGGTTTACCATAGCATCTTATTCGTCGGTCTTGCCATATCATTAATTAGATTATAATAACTTGACCACTTTTGTGCCTTAATTTTATCCTCATGAGAACGATACTCACTCATCACTTTATTACTTGTTTCGACGTGTATACTTGCACAAATTCACATATCATTTCACACGTGACAGTAAGGAAAAAATATTCTGATAGTTATCACCAATGGATCCATGTATGAGGAATGAATTGACTTGAAAAAGAGTTGAAGATATACCTTTAGGATTTGATATCTTTTTGCGATGTTGATTCTAAGTCGCAACCCAAAACATGTTGATCTTTACGTAGTCCACAAGTTAAAACAAACAACAAAAACTCTCTTAAACTTTTCAGAGAGAATGTTCAAAATAGATACTAGACCCTTTCTATTTTTTTTTGTTAACCCCAACACACTAAGGGATTATATTCTTTTTATTAATTTGACCTAATAAAAATGTAATAATTCCCTTTTTTTACTTTTCTATAGAAACATATGGAAATCATATTAAAAATATTATATTCTTTCCAAAAGAATATAAAATTCCATGTCTTTTCTTCTTTGATAGAAATTATTATAACTATTTATATTAATAATTTCAGTAAACTATGTTCAATTAATATTTTCCATGAATCAAAGTGATAAATTAATTTTAATTATGTGCTCTGTGAGTGTACAACAAGTTTGAACATATAATGCGTTCAAAATTTAATTGTCAAATTAAATTAATTTAATTCATGTGATAGCTAAACACAATTCCAATTGTATTTGGATTTTGTTCGCTTCAACCATAGGGTGTGACCTTGTAGGCTTTTGTAATGTTGGTAGTAATACTAGAATATTTCTAACGTCATAAGCAATGAGTCATATCTAGCAATGCATCATTGCTACCCAAGTTACAAGAAGTCGTGATTTGACATAACCTTTCTGTGATAAATTTTTCATGTATTGTATCATTTTATCCTTTTATATCTTGACTGGAGACAAGTCATGGAATAGTCACACTTGTATAGTTCAATCTCATATTTCTTGATATTTTGAGTAGACTACAATAAAAAAATAGTGTAATACCTCAATCAAATTATTTGAGCATGGCCATGTATTTCTAGTCTCACTCTATCAAGTGGCCTAAGATATTGCTCCCATTATGGAGAAGGGACAAATCCTATCTTGATCAATCATATCCCACTATATAGATTGTGGAATATCCAACATCAGTCTTTATAGTACAACATGTTACTGTAGACATTTCAGTATATCAAAATATATGAACTCACGATGTTGAGACAATGATGATCTCAAGTTTAAGGATCGTATACACAGTTATCACTATGAGTAATGTTGTGACTATTACATAATAATCCAAGAAATATACTCACAGCGAGACAGTCCAATATGTTGTTCTGTATTGGTTTTGATATGTAAGACCCCTATCCTGTAATTGTCGCCAGATTAGGTAAGAGGCATTGCCGGACTTGTAACTCATATTAGAACAGTATATTATCAAACATATGACAATATCATATTAATCCAATAGTTTTCAAACATTCATAATCAAATCATGCTTTAATCAAACATATAAAGCTCTAATAATAAAATAGGGACTAGTTTGATAACATATAAAATATATAGGAAAACTTAGGAAAATTTTCAAAAATAAGGTCACACGGCCATATGCCCAGGCTGTGTGCCTCACATGGGCACTAGACACACCCCTGTTTCTAGGTCGTGTGAAAATAGGGCATACATTCTGACTTGATCACACGGTCACCAGACACACCCGTGTGTCTAGCCCGTGTGTCATCCTGACTTAGCCACACGGTTACCAGACACACCCGTGTGTCTAGCCCATGTGCTATACTGTCCAATTTCATCAGGGTGCAGAGATTACACAGCTGAGACTCACGCCCATGTGCTCAGGCAGTGTGACACAAAAATGGGCTTGGCTTAAGCCACATTTCCCCCTCATAATCTTTGTACCTACAAGCATCATTTTGCACCAATTCCATGTACCAAAAGAACAACAATTTCAGCCAAGACAAACACATATATATACTAATTCATAGTCAATCAAATTCATGCCAATTTGTATCATCAAAACATGCACCAATATGAACCAATTCAATACTTATTTCAAATTATCAACTTATCCACATTCACCATAATATAAGCTATATACCATTCATCAAATTTACCACAAAATGAGTATATCATAGGAAACTTTCATGCCAAAATAACCATTTTCAAACCAATCCATATCACATAGCTTGGACATATACCAAAATTCACATCATAATCACTAGCATAAGTGACTAAAAGATTCAACTTAAATACTAGCCTATACATGCCATATTTACATCATTTACAATAGTTCCAAAAGTACTAAAGGTTTGCTTGGATAGTGCGATAGCAATCTCTGACCTCGTCAAAAATCAAGCTAGCTTCCAAAATCTATAAAACACAGGAAAAAGAATGTAGTAAGCTTAAAAGCTTAGTAAGCCTGTATAATATATAAACAAACTTACCAAAGTACCAATAAGCATTTAAAGCAATAAAAACAAATTCATATGCTCTCAATGCCTATTCAAAACATCATTCACATGTTAATTACAACAACAATGTATTCATCCATTCAAGAGGATGAAAATAAACATAAAACATGTAACGCCCTTATTTTTGGGATTTTTGAGAAATTGCGTGAATTTAATTTCTACTTGTCTGGATGTGCTAATTTATGCTTTGAGTATATTAGTGGGCCTTTAGAAGGCCCAAGCCTAAGTTAAAACCCGGTAGATATTTTAAAATCTTAGACTTAAAGAGAAGTGGCCTTGATCAAGGGGGCTTTTAAACAAAAAATTGGGAATCTAAAGACACAAGATGACCAGTGGTGGAGTGGCAATGTACTGCCACTTAGGAAGCAAGGGAGGCATGTGAAAGCTGTGCAAGGGCTTGGGTTCAAGTCTCCTGGTAAGTAGGGTGCTATTTTATTTTTAGTGCAAATGCAACGCATGTGATGGACTCCAAGTGAAACTCTGCTGGGAAGAGTTTGAGGTGCTCATGGGATTAAATCAAAGAGGATAAGGAGGAAAAAATTTAGGGATTTTAAATGGAAGCAAGAGTTGGCCGGCCAAGGGACTTGGGAGTTGCATAATCGGCTAGGAGAACTTGGTGTAGCAATTTCGGCATTTTGGTTTGGGTGTGGGTATGAGCCGATTGCCTTAAGTGGCTCTTTTAGGATTTGCTTGGTCTCTTCTTTCTAGCCGAATATTTTTTGGTTCTACTTGGGGTTTTAGTTTGGCATATTGGGTAGGTGTGTGCCGATTAGATAAGTCCCTAGGGTTCTTGTTCTTTTCTTTTCTTCTTCTTTTGTTCTAAAAGCCGAAACCACAAGTACAAAGCACTTGTGCCGATTTGTTCAGAACCAAACACTCTTCTTTTCTTTTCTTTCTTTTCTCTTCTATTTTCTTTTCAAGCGGAATTCATCTTTCTTTCCATTCTCTTATTCTTCTATCTCCATCAAATAAGGCAGTCTCTCTTCTCAAAGCCTATTAGTCAACTACCTTAAAAGCCGAAACCGAAGCTATTGTTGCCGTTTTCTCCCTTGGCTAAAACTCCATTCTTTTCTTCAACCCAACTTCTTCAAAAGCCGAACCTTACAACCATTCTAACCTCTGTCGACATCACCTCTCCAACCCAGAAATTTCCAATCATCTTTTTCTACTCATATCAAAGTCGAAACGTCCATATTCATAGTGATTCAGGAATTGAGCCTTTAGATCTCTTAGATTTATTCTCTACTCGTACTTTGGGTTAGATCTACAACAGATCTGGAATAAGAAGGTACTTGGGAACATTTTTGGCAAGTAAATCTTTTGTAAGTGCTCGAAATTCCCTTTCCATCCATTAATTAGTGATTCAAGAAAAGCCGAAAACCTCTAACTACATAGCGTGGCTATTGATTGAGGCTAAAGGTTTTATTGGTTTTATCTTTCTGTTTATTATGTGGTAGTATGGACTGGAAGCTATCAATCGAGGAGTATTGGGGGCTAGGACCGTGGGAGCAACTAGATCTAGATCTAGTCATTGTTTTCGGCAAAGGTAAGTATTTAAGAGCCTAAGGTGATGGTGGCCGAATATGGTAAGTTATAGTTAGATTGGTTTTGTTGATTCATAGCTAATAGTGTAATCTAAACGACTGTAGGTTGATCGTTCAAGGGGTCCCTGCAGATCTCGCAAATCAAGTGTGTAAACGATACCCACTAGTAGACTAGATCGATAAAAGCCGAAAAGCCAAAATGCCAAAATTCCAGCATTTCGAGGGCTTGTGAGTGTGGAAATGCTCATGGGTCAGATTAAAATGGTAGATTCTATAACCACAAACTATAAGAATGATAGATGTGTGATTTCATGGACATTGGTGATTTCGGGCCTCAAAGGGCTGAATTTGGGCCCAATGGGCTTATGGGCCCATATGGGTGGAAATGAGCGCTAAGTGCATTCTGATAGGCTGAGTAACAAATCTACTAAAATAGACGTAAAATTTGCTCTTAGTGGGCCGTAATAGTTAGTGGACACCGTAGGGCCCATTAGGGGTTTTAGGACCGGATAACTTTATTTGGGCTAAAAGGGCTAAATAAGTTACTTAGATGACATTTGGACTGTTAACAACTGATATGTGCATTAAACTCTAAAACCTGTTAAATTTACTAAAATACCCCTTAAGGGTAGAAAATTACTATTTTACCCCTAGGTGCAAAAAAACCATTACACCCCTAGGGTTAAATTGACTGAAATGCATGCTAAATTTTATCTGTTCACTGTATGCCATGACATTTTATATTGTTGCATGGGATTAGGTTTTTGATGGAGTAAGTGCTAAGTGGCAATGCCACGTTTACTGTTAGGGGCTTGCCTCGTTTTACTATTAGTGGCTTGGCCACGTTATCGGATTAAGCAGCTATGCTGAGACTGTGGTGTGTAGGGCTGGGTGGGTTGAGTTATTCCGCACAAGGTATGTAGGGTTGGTATGGGTGGTGTGTAGGGCTGGATGGGGCTGGGCTTTGTATACATGCATTAATACTGTTCTGTTACTGTCATGGGCCTAAGGGCTACACTGATTTCTGAATAGGGCTAAAAGCCTAGTTAAATACTGATTACTAAATAGGGCTAAGGCCCAGTTAATACTGTATCTGGATAGGGCTTAGGCCTAGTTAAGCTTGAACTGATTTGGGCTCTGGTTGGGTTTAGCTTACACACTAAGTTTTCCAAACTCACCCTTTTTCTTTCCATCTACACAGGTGAGCCCCAACCTTAGTGGACTTGGAGCTGGAGGGATTCAGAGTGGCCACGAGGACTGCATTCTGGTTTTTTAAAACTTACTTTCACGTTACTTATTTTATTATTTCAAAATTTTTGGGTTTTCAAGTTGTAATAAGGCCGTTCATTTATTATTTTATTTTTATTTTTATTTTGGATTTAATATAATTTGCTTATAATAAATAGACTAAGGCTGCACTGATTTTTATTTCAAATTAATCAACATTTTCAAAACACATAGTATGCTTTAACGGGATCACCTAAGTAACTAGATTTGACTTTCTAATGAAATAAACACCAATTGATAGTGGATAGAATCTTCCCTAAATTAAATAACCTGCTTTTTCTCAAACCTCTTCAAATTGATTTTGCTAAGACACCCTTAACATACTAGTTAAAGAATGAGATGTAATTCATCGTCCATATGACACACCAGATTTGGCCATAACATCTGGGCCGGGTTTGAGGTGTTACATTTAGTAGTATCAGAGCCCGGTTGCAACAACTCGCCTGTGGATCAGGTCCAAAAGTTTTTATAAAAATTAAAATCAAAGCCCAAGAAGGATAATTTGAAAATCGGTTTGGAAAAATTTTCTTAAGAAAACCCTTTTCAAATTTATTTTTAAGATATACTCAAAGTTCTATTTTAAAACAAGGTTTAGTCTTACTAAAATTTTAGCTAAAATTTGGGCTTTCTAAAATTTGGTTTCTGAAGGGTGGCACACCGAATCCCCAGCACCAAGTCTGTAAGTATTTCTACTACACTGTACTATAACTGAAATATTACTATATTACTCTAGATAGTACTGAGACCCTACTAGGATTCTATAGTTAGGGTGATACTGAAATTGTAGAGACCGAGACAGTAGGGAAACTAAACCCTAGAAGACTGAGATTGTAGCTAGGCTTCGATTCCGCGAAAACAAACTCTAAAACACTATTTGTGCATAAGACATTTGTAATAAACACTGAAATACTAAACTAATGCATAAAATTCGTAATCAGATAATTCGATATAAGTACGAGGGCAGCTTGTAGATGAGGCCGGGGATGTAGTCGAGGTAGTGTATAAGTTGGGTCTTCATCTTAGGGACATATGCCAGCTGAGGAGGCACGAGAACCGCTAGTTATTGAGACTGAATTGTATGATCGGGCTGCAGGGGACGACGCTTTGTCCCAGGCGATGTTAAGGGTTCTAGAGAGGGTTGCTGGAGCTAGTACGGGGACTGTGAATAGGGAATCTATTTTTGAGCGACTCTGAGCTAACGGAGCGGAGATTTTTAGGGGCGTATCTAGAGTAGCCCCGAATATGGCTGAATACTGGTTGGAGGCCACAGAATGGATCATCGACGACCTGGATTGCTCAGTGGAGCAAAAACTGAAAGGAGCGGTGTCTCTACTGCGTGATGAGGTATACCAGTGGTGGATCACTGTGAGGGATAGTACCCCAGCTGAGCGGGTAACTTGGGAGCTGTTCAAGATGGCCTTCAAAGGGAAGTACATCGGGGCGAGCTATGTGGACGCCCGAAGGAAGGAATTTCTTAACTTGACCCAGGGTAACAAGTCTGTTGCTAAGTATGAGGCTGAGTTTTTAAGGTTGAGCCGGTATGCTAGCGGAATAGTTGCTACTGAGTATGAACGTAGCGTTCAATTTGAGGATGGCCTCAGGGATGAGCTTAGGGTGTTAATAGCTCCGCAGAGGGAGTGTGACTTTGCTACATTGGTGGAAAAGGCTAAGATAGCCGAGGAGGTGAAACGAACGGAATGATAGAACCATGAGAAGGGCCAAAATTGATTCAGGAGGGATTCTGGACCCTCGGGTGCTGCAAACAGGAATGTCAAAGGAGCTATAGTGGATGAACCGGTCTGAGTAGTTCCGGTGAATACAGTTAGACGCAGGCTTGTAGGGATTATGGTAGAGTACATCTAAGAGAGTCCTAGAAGCGTACTGAGGCTTGTTTTTGATGCGGATCCAAGGAGCATAGAGTTAAGGACTGTCCTCAGAGGCCAGCTCAGACGTAAGCTGCTAAATAGAGGGTTGCTCAACTAGTGCGAGGTGGACCATAACCGCCGAGAGGCCGTGGTCAAGGTAGGGGCGGTACCATTAGCAAAACTTCTAAGGAAAGTAGTACCGTTTGTATAGACTGAGAAACAGTAAGAGACTTTCGATAAGTTAAAGAAAGTTCTAACGGAGGAGCCAGTGTTAAATCAGTCAGAGTCTGGGAAGGACTTCACAGTGTATAGTGATGCGTCGTATGTGGTTTTAGCCTGTGTACTACTGCAATAGGATAAGGTGGTCGCTCATGCTTCACGACAGCTTAAGCCTCACGAAGCGAACTACCCGACGCATGATCTGGAACTGGCAGCAGTTATCTTTGCGTTAAAAATTTAGAGGCACTACTTGTATGGATAGAAGTGTATTATATACACGGACCATAAGAGTCTCAAGTATTTATTGAGTCAGAAGGAGTTGAACCTTACGCAACAGAGATGGATAAAGTTGCTTAAGGACTACGACTTTGCTATTGAGTATCATCCAGGCAAAGCGAATGTAGTGGCTGATGCACTGAGTAGGAGAGCTGTAACTGAGTTGAGAGCAATGTTTGCTCGTTTGAGTCTATACGACAATGGTAGCTTTTTAGTGGAGTTACAAGTGAGACCAACTTGGATTAAACAGATTAAGGAGAAGCAACTAGAGGATGAGTCACTAGTTCCTCGATTCCAACAAGTTGAGAGTGATGAGATTTCTGATTTTAGACTGAATAGTGAAAGAGTTCTGTGCTTTTGAGGAAGAGTTTATATCCCGAAGGACTCTGACTTGAGGCAGTTAATTCTAAGAGAGGCTCATGGCGGACCTTGTGCCATGCACCCTGGAGGGAATAAGTTGTATCGAGACTTACGAGAGTTGTACTGGTGGCCCGGACTTAAGCGAGAAGTGACAAAATTTGTGGGGAAGTGTCTGACATGCTAGCAGGTGAAGGCTAAGCATCAACTGCCTTCTGGACTTCTGCAGCCGGTGAAGATTCCACTTTGGAAGTAGGAGAGGGTAACCATGGATTTTGTGAGTGGACTACCCTTGACACCTACCAAGAAAGACTCAGTTTGGGTAATTATGGATAGGTTAACCAAGTCTGCTCATTTCATGACTGTTTGAACTGACTATTCACTCCCGAAATTAGCTAAGTTGTATGTGACAGAGATAGCGCGACTTCATGGAGTGCTAGTTTCGATTATTTCGGATCAGGATCCTAGGTTTACATCTCGATTCTGGCAGAAGTTGCATGAGGCGTTGGGTACGCGATTGGATTTCAGCACTACTTTTTACCCCCAAATAGATGGACAGTCGGAAAGGGTTATTCAGGTTCTGGAGAACATGCTGAGGGGTTGTGTGACAGCCCCAATTTGGCCCTAAATGGAGAAGTGGTTTCGAGACCACTAAACCGAGACAGAAAATTTATTGAATGTTATAAATTGTGTGTTTTATGTGTGAATTAGTATGTGCTAAAAATTTGATGTGGAAATTTGATCGTCTAAGTGGCTAATTAATTAAAGAGGGCTTAATTGTTAAACTTTGAAAATATAGTAGGTAAATTTCATAGTGGCCAAATAGTGAGAATTTCCATTTTAGTGGATTTGCATGTCAATTTGACCATCTTTACCTTAGTGGACGGTAATGATGAGGCATAATTGGCATTTTATGAATTGTTTTATAAAAATAATATTAAAGATATTAAATAAGAAAAACTTGAATAAAAAAAAATGAAAGAGGTGATAATACCAAAGTTATAATGCTCATTTTCCTTCCTCCATTGCCGAAACCTTAAAGAAAAGAGAAAGGAAGAGAAGTTAGGCATTCGGCTATCTTATTGCAAAAATTAAGGTATGGTTTCATGATAATTTCTTTAGAATTTGTGAAATTGAGTTGATCATTAGGCCCTTGATACAACCCGTATGTGAATTTTTGCAATTTGTGATATATAGGCATTCGGCTATGGCTAAGGAATGCTAAAAATTGTGAATAAATGTTAGATGGATTCTATGATGGTAAAATTCATGAGATTTTGAGATCTTAAGTTAAATTATGAACTAGAGCCTTGTATGACTTGATTTCTTAAAATGAATATTCGGCAATGGCATAAAATGCATAAAGGTTGAGTGTTGGATGTTCTAATTGATTTTTATGATCATGAATTGAGCTTGAAGTTAGGAAAATTTGTGTTAAGAATGAATACGAGGACTTTGTGTCATTCGGTCATTAACATGAGTGCATTTTTTAACATTTGAAGTGAATGATGCATTCGGCTAAGGCAATTGAGCATGAAAGTATGGTGTTGGATGATTTTAATGATATATAGATATAGTTGTAAACTTAGTTTGAAGCTTGATATTTTTGTTAAAGATGAAAGTTATACCTATATGACATACGGTTTTGTACTTTAGGTATAGTATCAATGATGTTTTGGTGATATTAAATGGAGCTAATAATTGAATGAGTTTAGACTTATTACATTTGATAAATTGGGGTTAAAGGAGAATTTGGGTAATCAGTAAATTGTGGTATTAAGCTAAGCTTTGAATGCTTAATGTCATAAATTGAAAATAGTGAATTATGTGATTAAAGAGGAATTTTAGTTGTATTTTAGTAATTAGATGTTTGCCGGATTTTAAAATAAAGTGGTAATTGAGGTAAAGGATAAATTGAGCTTGAAAATCTTTATATATGACTAAATTGATAAATGATTTTCAGCTTAGTGATAAATGTGTACTTAGATATGCTTGTTTAATGGCTGAATGTGGGCTAAAAAGTATGAAATGCTTTAGTGGATACTTGGCTTATTAATATATGCATAATGGATTGAAGAGTGAAATTTCCATGTGCACTAAAGGTATAGGTGTATTCAGTTTTATGGTTCATAAATGGGAGTATAGTTTACTAAAATGCGAAATGTATGTGTGAATAGATGGAAATGCATATTCGGTCAACTTGAGTTGATATGAATAGTGGTGAATTGCCGAATGTGAATGTATGTGTATGTGATTAATTGGAAATAGTTGCCGTATGCATATACTATATTTAGAGGATTGACCTTATTGCTATAATGCTTTAAGATTCACTTGAGTGCTAGATTGTCAATAAAATTATGAAATTTTGATTGTAATGAGTTGTTAAGATGATTAAACTAGTTTAAAAATTTGTTGTTTAATCTCAAGAACCAAACTCGAATAAGGGGAAAGCAAAACTTGTGGAATAAGTCGATCCGTAGTCGTTCGAAGCCAGTAGAGGTAAATTCTTAAGTAATCAAATTAAATTATACATGCTTAAAGATTAAATGAATAAAGTAAAATTGAGGTATGATTATATATGGACAAATACCGAATTTGACAAGCATAATTGAATTAAATTGAATATAGCGTGACCTTGTGCCGAATGCAAATTGGATGTGAATGATGTTAGTTATAATTTTTATCTTGAGTGCCGAATGTAAGTATGGTGGGAAATGGTCTAGTGGTAAATATGAAATTGGGGTAAGTGTTTAATATGATTTATGGCTGAATGGAATTTTGAGATGTGAATAAGGTGTTGATATGTATTATGGCCGAATGGTAGGGAGAAATGAAAGTGAATAAGATGTTATGGATAAGTATATAATGTGAATTATGAGATGTAATAAAGTGTCTGTAATATTCTATGTGAAATGTAGTAACACGTAAATAAATATACATGAAACTCGATGATGTATATCTGGGCTAAAGTCCCGCAGGCTTCGTGCTGGTACTATATCTGGGCTAAAGTCCCGCAGGCTTCGTGCTGGTACTATATCCGGGCTAAAGTCCCGCAGGCTTCGTGCTGGTACTATATTCGGGCTAAAGTTTCGCAGGCTTCATGCTAATAATATATCCGGGCTAAAAGTTCCACCGGTGTTTTGAGTAAAGTTTAGTATTATGAGACTTCGCGATAATAATTACCAATAAATATGTTCGATGCATTAAGTTGGCCAGGTATGTATCATATACTCGTTCGTAAATTTAATTTTGATTAAATTATAAGTATATAATGTGATGATGATATATCCTGCCATTGTATAAGGTGATATGAAAGTATGTGATTTATTTATGATATACGAATTCCAATTCAAGTGAAATCATATGCAAAACTTTGCCTTATGTATATGTGTATATTCGGTCAAAGGGTGGAACTACATGTAATGATTCGAATTAGATATGTAATATGAATACCGATTTAAGAAAAGTTAAAAATGCTCAATGCGTGTCAAGTGTTCATATATCTAGTCGTATATTTGTTTGGCCGAAAAGGAGATAATAGGCCCTAGGAATATTATTTTCAAATTTGATTGATATCTATTCGATTGAGTTTAAATGATTGTATTGCTTAAAACTTCCAAAGCATAGAAATGCTTAATCTGTTTATCTTTGATTCTCTGTTTTATAGATCTCGTTTGCTAGCTATGCTTTCGAGGGATTCAAAGTCGAAGTCATCCACACTATCCAAACTTGATTTTGGTATCTTTAAAGACTTTATGTTTTGTTAATGGCATGTATAGGCTTAACTCCTTATTTTGGTACAAGTGATATTTTGATGATGTATATATATATAAGAGCCGTGCGAAAATGGCTTGTTCATTTTGTTAAAATGTAGTCCATGGTTTCATTGAATGATGTGTTGGTTTAATTGTGTTTAGTATTTTTGGCTGATGCATATATACATTTTATGCTTGAAATAGTTCTCAATCAATAAGATGTACATTTGCTTTGAGTGAGTAAGCTTCTTGAATATTATTACATCAATATGTTTTAGAAGATGTTCGTTAATGATTACAAGACGATTTTAAATTTGCTTAAGCTTTATCGTATTCGGCTAATGCTTTGTAAAATATAACATGTACATGTTTGGGTTAAACTATTTGATGATGATTTGTGTTTGCATGTAGTGATTTCGGTTATGATATAAATGTTTACAATTTCTTGGTTATTCACTACCGCTTAATGAACAAAGAACTTGCGTTATTAGATTTGGGTTGTGGTTGATGAGAAATACCTTGTAATCCTATTCCGGCAACGGATGAGGGATATAGGGTGTTACATTTTATTGGTATCAAAGCTACAGTTTAGTCGATTCTAGGACTAACGTAGCACATGTGAGTCTAGCTATACATGCCAAAATGTGATTTTATGATAGTGTGATGACTTCTGACAGCTAAAATGTGTTTTTCGTATACCAATGAATCCCGATCCTGACCGAGCAGTAGCTGATGATGTCGAGAGTGTAGCGGCTACTCCCGTGCAAGGGACTACACCGAATGACTCTCAGCCAAATACCAGTCATCGAGATGATGACCTGAGACAAACATTTTATGCTATGATGAGTGACTGGTTCACTCAATTCATTCGAAATAATCTGGCTGTTCCACAGCACCCGCCCTCGAATACTCCTCTTCCGACACCTGTAGTGCCTCCTGTAACTGATCCGTTGAGATCTAGTAGGCCCCCAGTTGATAAAATTAGAAAATATGGGGCTGAAGAGTTTTGAGCTACAGTTAGCGACGATGCAGAGAGAGCTGAGTTCTGGCTCGACAATACTATTCGAGTATTTGATGAATTATCGTGTACACCCGATGAGTGTTTGAAATGCGCTGTGTCTCTGCTATGTGAGGCTACTTATCACTGGTGGAATACTTTGATTTTCGTGGTTCCGAGAGAGAGGGTTACCTAGGAATTCTTTCTGACAAAATTCCGTAAAAAGTATATCATCCAAAGATTCATCGACCAGAAACGCAAAGAGTTTCTTGAGCTTAAACGGGGCCGAATGACAGTGACAGAGTATGAGCGGGAATTTGTGAGGCTCAGCAGATATGCTCGCAAGTGTGTTTCATCTGAGGCTATTATGTGTAAACACTTTGAGGACGGGCTAAATGAAGATATTAAATTGCTGGTTGGTATTTTGGAAATCAAAGAATTTGTAGTACTTGTTGAGCGAGCTTGCAAAGCAGAAGAACTTGGGATTGAAAAGAGAAAGGCTGAGGACGGAGCCAGAGAATTCCGTAAGAGATCTTCGGGGAAATCTATTCAGCAATCATCGAAGAAATTTTGAGATGAGTCGGGTAGATCTAAAGCTACCTCGGGCTTTTCTAGACGAGATCGCGATCGACCACCTGTGAGTTCACGAGCTACTTCAGTCGCTAGTGTGGGCAATGATCGTCGGGACAGATCTGAATGTAAGCATTGTGGCAAATAGCATTCGGGGAGCTGTAGATTTCATGATCGCTTCTGTTATAAATGTGGATTTGCCGATCACTTTATCAAAGATTGTCCGAGACTAGTCGAGAAGAATACTAATCAGGCCAAAAGGCCTAGTAACACTGCAGCACGAGGTAGGCCACCTAGACACTCGGGTAATATTAGTGGTAGCCAGAGAAAGATAAAAGACACTACTGTTCGATCTGAGGCTCGTGCACCTGCCAGAGCATATGCTATCCGCGCCCGTGAGGAAGCTTCTTCTCCTGATGTTATTGCTGGTACTTTTACACTCTTTGACACTAATGTTATTGCTCTTATTGATCCCAGTTCAACTCATTCATATGTGTGTGAAACTTTAGCATCCAGTAAGGCTCTTCCTGTTGAGTCTACTGAGTTTGTAATTCGAGTGTCCAATCCTCTGGGTTGTTGTGTATTAGTTGATAAAGTGTGCAAGAAATGTCCCCTAATGATTTGAGATTTTTGCTTTCCAGCCGACTTGATGCTGTTACCATTCGATTAATTTGACATTATTCTTGGAATGGATTGGTTAACTATGCACGATGCTATAATGAATTGCAAGCGAAAGACTATTGATTTGTGATGTTCGAATAATGAGATAATCCAGGTTGAGTCTACCGATCTAAACGGGCTACCGGCAGTAATATCTTCAGTACTGGCTCAGAAATATATGAAAAAAGGCTGCGAGGCTTATCTTGCTTATGTATTAGATAGCAAAGTATCTGAATGAAGGCTTGAGACCGTACCTGTGGTTAGTGAGTATCCGGATGTGTTTCCTAAGGAATTACCGGGATTGCCACCTGTTAGAGAGGTTGAGTTCAACATAGAGCTTGTACCAAGTACGAATCTGATTTCGATTGCTCCGTATCGTATGACACTGACAGAGTTGAAAGAGTTGAAATCTCAGTTGCAAGAGTTGACAGACAAAGGTTTTGCACGACCGAGTTTCTCTCCATAGGGTGCGCCATTCCTATTTGTGAAAAAGAAAGACGGGACTATGAGAATGTGTATCAATTATAGACAGCTGAACAAGGTGACTGTAAAGAATAAATATCTGTTGCCATGAATCGATGACCTATTTGATCAGTTAAAGGGAGCTTCAGTGTTCTCAAATATCGATCTACGATCTGGCTACTACCAGTTGCGAGTCAGAGACTCAGATGTGCCCAAGACTACTTTCAGAACGAGATACGGACACTACGAGTTCCTAGTGATGCCGTTTGGGCTCACTAATGCCCCTGCGGTATTCATGGACCTGATGAATCGGGTGTTCAGATAGTATTTAGATCGATTTGTGGTCATGTTCATAGACAATATTTTGATTTATTCTCGTAACGAGATCAAGCATGCCGAGCATTTGAGACTTGTGCTTCAAATTTTGCGTGATAATCAGTTGTATGCGAAATTCAGTAAATGTGAGTTTTGGTTACGCGAAGTCAGCTTTCTAGGACATGTTGTATCCACTTCGAGTATTCGAGTTGATCCGAACAAAATTTTAGCTATTCTTAATTGGAAATCGCCGAGAAATGTTTCAGAAGTTTAGAGCTTTTTGGGACTTGTCGGGTACTATCGACAATTTGTAAAAGGTTTCTCGATGATCTCGACTTTGTTGACGAAGCTATTACAGAAGGATGTCAAATTCAAGTGGTCTGAAAAGTGTTAGAAAAGTTTAGACCAACTAAAGAATCTTTTGACGGAAGCTCTAGTGTTAGTTCAACCAGAGTCCGGTAAAGAATTCGTGGTTTATAGTGATGCCTCTTTGAACGGTTTGGGCTGTGTTTTGATGCAAGAGGGTATAGTTGTCGCGTATGCTTCGAGACAGTTAAAGCCTCACGAGAGAAACTATCTGACACATGATCTCGAGTTAGCGGCCATTGTGTTTGCTCTAAAAATTTTGTGTCACTACTTATTTGGAGAGAAATGCCATGTTTATTCAGATCATAAAAGCCTCAAGTATTTAATGACTCAGAGAGACTAGAATTTGAGACAACGACGGTGGTTGGAATTGCTGAAAGATTACGAGCTTGTCATTGATTATCATCCGAGAAAGGCTAACGTAGTTGCCGATGCTCTTAACTGAAAATCACTATTTGCATTGCGAGCGTTGAATGTGCACTTGTCTGTGTCTACTGATGAGGTGTTGATAGTAGAATTAAGAGCAAAATCGACATTGATATGACAAATCTGGAAAGCTCAGAAAGTTGATAATGATATGATAACAAAACGAGCATAGTGTAATTCTAATGAAAATTCAGAGCTTTTGATTGGCGATGATGATTGCTTGAGATTCCAAAATAGATTGTGTATTCCGAGAAATTCTAAACTTATTTCGATGATTTTGAGCGAGGCTCATAGTAGCCAAATGTCGATTCACCCGGGTAGCACGAAAATGTATAACGATCTGAAACATCAGTACTGGTGGCACGGTATGAAACGAGACATCTCTGATTTTGTTTCTAAATGTCTAATATGTCAACAAGTGAAAGCGAAGCATCAAGTGCCTTCGGGATTACTTCAACCGATTATGATACCCGAGTGGAAATGGGATCGTGTTACAATGGACTTTGTATTGGGTTTACCATTAACACCGAGCAAGAAAGATGCAATTTGGGTGATCGTTGAGAGATTGACTAAGACGGCTCATTTTATCCCTATTCGTACCGATTGTTCACTCGATAAATTAGCCGAATTGTACATTTCTCAGATTGTAAGATTGCACAGTGTACCTACTTCTATTGTGTCGGATCGAGATCCGAGATTCACCTCACGGTTTTGGAACAAATTACAAGAAGCTTTAGGTACCAAGTTGTATTTTAGCATCGTTTTTCATCCCCAAACTGATGGTCAATCCGAGTAAATTATTCAGTTACTCGAGGATATGTTGAGATGTTGCATCCTTGAGTTTAGTGGCTCATGGGTGCGATATTTTCCTTTGGTTGAATTCGCGTACAATAATAGTTTTCAATCAAGTATCAAGATGGCACCTTATGAAGCTTTATACAGTCGCAAGTGTCGTACACCATTGTTTTGGACCGAACTTAGTGAGAATAAAATTTATGGAGTTGATTTGATAAAAAAGGTTGAACAGAAAGTAAAGATAATCCGTGAAAGTTTGAAAGCGGCATCAGATCGTTAGAAATCATATGCAGATCTTAAACAGAAAGACATTGAGTATCAAGTTGGAGATAAAGTGTTTTTGAAAGTTTCACCATGGAAAAAGGTGCTCCGATTCGGTCGTAAAGGCAAATTAAGTCTGAGATTTATCGGACCATATGAGATTTCAGAAAGAATTAGGCTGGTTGCTTATAGATTAAATTTGCCACCCGAAATTGAAAAGATTCACAATGTTTTTCATGTTTCAATGCTCCGTCGGTACAAATCCAATCCCTCGCATGTGATAAATCAGTCAGAAATTGAAATTTAGTCCGATTTGAGTTACGAGGAAGAACCAGTTCGCATTTTAGCTCACGAGATAAAAGAATTGTGGAATAAGAAAATCTCGCAAGTAAAAATGTTGTGGTTCAAACACGGGGTCGAAGAAGCAACTTGGGAACTTGAAGACTTGATAAGAGATCGATATCCCAACCTATTCGTAGGTAAGATTTTCAAGGACTAAAATCCTAAAAAGGGGGGAGAGTTGTGACAGCCCCAATTTGGCCCTAAATGGAGAAGTGGTTTCGGGACCACTAAACCGAGACAAAAAATTTATTGAATGTTATAAATTGCATGTTTTATGTGTGAATTAGTATGTGATAAAAATTTGATGTGGAAATTTGATCGTCTAAGTGGCTAATTAATTAAAGAGGGCTTAATTGTTAAACTTTGAAAATGTAGTAGGTAAATTTCATAGTGGCCAAATAGTGTGAATTTCCATTTTAGTGGATTTGCATGTCAATTTGACCATCTTTACCTTAGTGGACGGTAATGATGAGGCATAATTGGCATTTTATGAATTGTTTTATAAAAATAATATTAAAGATATTAAATAAGAAAAACTTGAATAAAAAAAATGAAAGAGGTGATAATACCAAAGTTGAATGCTCATTTTCCTTCCTCCATTGCCGAAACCTTAAAGAAAAGAGAAAGGAAGAGAAGTTAGGCATTCGGCTATCTTATTGCAAAAATTAAGGTATGGTTTCATGATAATTTTTTTAGAATTTGTGAAATTGAGTTGATCATTAGGCCCTTGATACAACCCGTATGTGAATTTTTGCAATTTGTGATATATAGGCATTCGACTATGGCTAAGGAATGTTAAAAATTGTGAATAAATGTTAGATGGATTCTATGATGGTAAAATTCATGAGATTTTGAGATCTTAAGTTAAATTATGAACTAGAGCCTTGTATGACTTGATTTCTTGAAAGGAATATTCAGCAATGGCATAAAATGCATAAAGGTTGAGTGTTGCATGTTCTAATTGATTTCTATGATCATGAATTGAGCTTGAAGTTAGGAAAATTTGCGTTAAGAATGAAGACAAGGACTTTGTGTATTCGGTCATTAACATTAGTGTATTTTTTAACCTTTAAAGTGAATGATGCATTCGGCTAAGGCAATTGAGCATGAAAGTATGGTGTTGGATGATTTGAATGATATATATATATAGTTGTAAACTAAGTTCGAAGCTTGATATTTTTGTTAAACATGAAAGTTATACCTATATGACATACGGTTTTGTACCTTAGGTATAGTATCAATGATGTTTTGATGATATTAAATGGAGCTAATTATTGAATGAGTTTAGACTTATTACATTTGATAAATTGGGGTTAAAGGAGAATTTGGGTAGTCGGTAAATTGTGGTATTAAGCTAAGCTTTGAATGCTTAAGGTCATAAATTGAAAATAGTGAATTATGTGATTAAAGAGGAATTTTAGTTGTATTTTAGTAATTAGATGTTTGCCGGATTTTAAAATAAAGTGGTAATTGAGGTAAAGGATAAATTGAGCTTGAAAATCTTTATATATGACTAAATTGATAAGCGATTTTCGGCTTAGTGATAAATGTGTACTTAGATATGCTTGTTTAATGGCCGAAAGTGGGCTAAAAAGTATGAAATGCTTTAGTGGATACTTGGCTTATTAGTATATGCATAATGGATTGAAGAGTGAAATTTCCATGTGCACTAAAGGTATAGGTGTATTCAGTTTTATGGTTCATAAATGGGAGTATAATTTACTAAAATGCAAAATGTATGTCTGAATAGATGGAAATGGATATTCGGTCAGCTTGAGTTGATATGAATAGTGATGAATTGCCGAATGTGAGTGTATGTGTATGTAATTAATGGGAAATAGCTGCCGTATGCATATACTATATTTAGAGGATTGACCTTGTTGCTATAATGCTTTAAGATTGCCTTGAGTGCTAGATTGTCAATAAAATTATGAAATTTTGATTATAATGAGTTGTTAAGATGATTAAACTAGTTTAAAAATTTGTTGTTTAAGCTCAAGAACCAAACTCGGATAAGGGGAAAGCAAAACTTGTGGAATAAGTCGATCCGTAGTCGTTCGAAGCCAGTAGAGGTAAATTCTTAAGTAATCAAATTAAATTATACATGCTTAAAGATTAAATGAATAAAGTAAAATTGATGTATGATTATATATGGACAAATACCAAATGTGACAAGCATAATTAAATTAAATTGAATATAGTGTTACCTTGTGCCGAATACAAATTGGATGTGAATGATGTTAGTTATAATTTTTATCATGAGTGCCGAATGTAAGTATGGTTGGAAATGGTCTAGTGGTAAATATGAAATGGGGGTAAGTGTTTAATATGATTTATGGCTGAATGGAATTTTGAGATGTGAATAAGGTGTTGATATGTATTATGGCCGAATGGTAGGGAGAAATGAAAGTGAATAAGATGTTATGTATAAGTACATAATGTGAATTATGAGATGTAATAAAGTGTTTGTAATATGCTATGTGAAATGTAGTAACACGTAAATAATATACATGAAACTCGGTGATGTATATCCGGGCTAAAGTCCTACGGCTTCGTGCTAATAATATATCCGGGCTAAAAGTTCCACCGGTGATTTGAGTAAAGTTTAGGATTATGAGACTTCGCGGTAATAATTACCAACAAATATGTTCAATGCATTAAGTTGGCCAGGTATGTATCATATACTCGTTCGTAAATTTAATTTTGATTAAATTATAAGTACATAATGTGATGATGATATATCCGGCCATTGTATAAGGTTATATGAAATTATGTGATTTATTTATGATATACGAATTCCAATTCAAGTGAAATCATATGCAAAACTTTGCCTTTTGTATATGTGTATATTCGGTCAAAGGGTGGAACTACATGCAATGATTTGAATTAGCTATGTAATATGAATACCGATTTAAGAAAAGTTAAAAATGCTCAATGCGTGTTAAGTGTTCGTATATCTAGTCGTATATTTGTTTGGCTGAAAAGGAGATAATAGGCCCTAGGAATATTATTTTTGAGAAATTGCGTGAATTTAATTTCTACTTGTCTAGATGTGCTAATTTATGCTTTGAGTATGTTAGTGGGCCTTTAGAAGGCCCAAGCCTAAGTTAAAACCCGGTGGAATTTTTAAAATCTTAGACTTAAAGAGAAGGGGCCTTGATCAAGTGGGCTTTTAAACAAAAATTGGGAATCTAAAGACAGTAGATGACCAATGCTAGAGTGGCAATGTAACGCCACTTAGGAAGCAAGGGAGGCGTGTGAAAGCTGTGCAAGGGCTTGGGTTCAAGTCTCCTGGTAAGCAAGGTGCTATTTTATTTTTAGTGCATGTGCAAGGCATGTGATGGACTCTAAGTGAAAGTCTACTGGGAAGAGTTTGAGGTGCTCATGGGATTGAATCAAAGAGGATAAGGAGGAGAAAATTTAGGGATTTTAAATAGAACCAAGAGTTGGCCGGCCAAGGGACTTGGGAGTTGCATAATCGGCTAGGAGAACTTGGTGTAGCAATTTCGGCATTTTGATTTAGGTATGGGTATGAGCCGATTGCCTTAGGTGGTTCTTTCGGGATTTGCTTGGTCTCTTCTTTCTAGCCGAATGTTTTAAGGTTCTACTTAGGGTTTTAGTTTGGCATATTGGGTAAGTGTGTGCTGACTAAATAAGTCCCTAGGGTTCTTGTTCTTTTCTCTTCTCCTTTCTTTGTTCTAGAAGCCAAAACCACAAGCATAAAGCACTTGTGCCGATTTGTTCAGAACCAAACTCTCTTATTTTATTTTCTTTCTTTTCTCTTCTATTTTCTTTTCAAGCCGAATTCATCTTTCCTTCCATTCTCTTATTCTTCTATCTCTATCAAATAAGGTAGTCTCTCTTCTCAAAGCCTATTAGTCGACTACCTTAAAAGCCGAAACCGAAGCTATTGTTGCCGTTTTCTCTCTTGGCTAAAACTCTATTCTTTTCTTCAACCCAACTTATTCAATAGCTGAACCTCACAACCATTCTAACCTCTGTTGACATCACCTCTCCAACCCATAAATTTCCAATCATCTTCTTCTCCTCATATCAAAGTCGAAACGTCCATTCATAGTGATTCGGGAACTGAGCCTTTAGATCTCTTAGATTTATTCTCTACTCGTACTTTGGGGTAGGTCTACAACAGATCTAGAATAGGAAGGTACTTGGGAACATTTTTGGCAAGTAAATCTTTGGTAAGTGCTCGAAATTCCCTCTCCATCCATTAATTAGTGATTCAAGAAAGCCGAAAACCACTAACTACATAAGGTGGCTGTCGATTGAGGCTAAAGGTTTTATTGGTTTTATCTTTTGATTTATTATGTGCTAGTGTGGACTGGAGGCTATCAATCGAGGATTATTGGGGCTAGGACCGTGGGAGCAACTAGATCTAGCTCTAGTCATTGTTTTCGGCAAAGGTAAGTATTCAAGAGCCTAAGGTGATGTTGGTCGAATATGGTAAGCAATAGTTAGATTGGTTTCGTTGATTCGTAGTTAATAGTGTGATCTAAACGACTATAGGTTGATCGTTCGAGGGGTTCCTGTAGATCTCGCAAATCAGGAGTGTAAATGACACCCACTAGTAGACTAGATCGGCAAAAGCTGAAATGCCAAAATTCTAGCATTTTGAGGGCTTGTGAGCATGCGAATGCTCGTGGGTTAGATTAAAATGGTAGATTCTGTAATTGCAAACGATAAGAATGATAGATGTGCGATTTCGTGCACATTGGTGATTTCAGGCCTCGAAGGGCTAAATTTGGGCCCAATGGGCTTACGGGCCCATATGGGTGGAAACGAGTGGTAAGTGCATTCTGATAGACTGAGTAACAAATCTGCTAAAATGGACGTAAAATTTAGGCTTAGTGGGCCATAATAGTTAGTGGACACCGTAGGGCCCATTAGGGGTTTTAGGACCCGATAACTTTATTTAGACTAAATGGGCTAAATAAGTTACTTAGATGACATTTGGACTGTTAACAACTGAAACGTGCATTAAACCCTAAAAACTGTTAAATTTACTGAATTACCCATTAAGGTTAGAAAATTACTGTTTTACCCCTAGGTGCAAAAAACCATTACTCCCCTAGGGTTAAATTGACTGAAATGCATGCTAAATTTTATCTGTTCACTATATGCCATGACATTTTTTACTATTGCATGGGATTGGGTTTTTGATGGAGGAAGTGCTAAGTGGCAATGACACGTTTACAGTTAGGGGCTTTGCCTCGTTTTACTGTTAGTGGCTTGGCCACGTTATCTGATTAAGTAGCTATGCTACGACTGTGGTGTGTAGAGCTGGGTGGGTCGAGTTATTCCCCACATGGTGTGTAGGGTTGGTACGGGTGGTGTGTAGGGCTGGATTGGGCTGGGCTTTGCATACATGCCTTAATACTGTTCTGTTATTGTAATGGGCCTAAGGGCTACACTAATTTCTGAATAGGGCTAAAAGCCCAGTTAAACATTGATTACTGAATAAGGCTAAGGCCCAGTTAATACTGTATCTGGATAGGACTTAGGCCCAGTTAAGCTTGAACTGATTTGGGCTCTGGTTGGGTTTAGCTTACACACTGAGTTTTCCAAACTCACCCCCTTTCTTTCCATCTACGCAGGTGAGCCCAGATAAGCGATAAATTATACAAATTTTTACCCTATGTTTAGCCCAATTTCTAGATGAATTACCCTTTAATTTGTGTAAATCGATGCTCTTAAACATTTAATTTCATGTTCTATACTCAGGTGAGCATAGGGAAGTGAAAAGAACGAGAAACGGGTCAAAAATAGAGAAAATGGGCCAAAGAATGAAAATAACACGGCCTGGAAGTTTGCCACACGGCCATCCACCTTGAGCTCGAACACGGTCCAACCCCGACTCGCACGGCCATACCAGATGGCTATGCCACCTTAACAGGCCCGAGCATGGCCTGGGCCTTGATACACACCGGCGTGGCACATGGGCATGTCCCTGTCGTGAGGAAGTTCAATTTCACTCGGAAAAGGCTACGTAGGGGCTAAGAAAGGCATTTTAAAGCTCTATATAAAGACCTTAGGAGGCAACTACTAAAGTGTGCTTAATTCCCCACTAAGGGTGCTATTTTCCTACCAACACAGAAAGTAGAAGCAAGGAACTACTCCAAAGAAAGCCGATTGATCCATCTCAGAAGCCAAATTCTCCTTCAAGACTAAAGATCTCCCTTCAAATTCCTACAGGGGTTTTCGGGTTCTTTATGTTTTGTTATCATTATTCTTTGGAGAAGTTTTCTTTTACAATTACGAACTAAATCCCCCAAATACTTGAGGGGGATGAAACCTAGGACAGATCTTGTTATTATTTTCTTTTGAATTATATGATAAATATTTGATTTGTTCTTAATTGTGTTTTTAACTCTTAAATTGATATTTCCGGGATATTGATTTAACTCGATTGTGCTTATGTAGAGGAGCAAAAGTCCCTACATAGGAGTAGATCCAACACAATTAAGCGAAGTTGATCGCAATTCTAGAGACAGGATGATGAAAATCTGCTGGATTATGGTCAAACCTAATAAGGGAATCCATAGAACGAGTTAAGGCAACACTAGGGGTTTTAATTAGAAAGAGATTTCAATTAATCAACTTAGGGTTAGTTGTTTTTAGTCTTGAGAGAGATATTAACATAAGTTAAGGATTTCTACGGATCAAGTCAAGTGAATAAATCATCTAGTTCAAGAGTTGATAACAAGTGAAGTCTAGGTGGATTCTCCCTTGAGTATTGTCCAAGTCAATTAGTTTTCCTAAGAGTTTTTCCCCAATTCACTTTTTGTGCATTCTTAGCTTAGTCTAATAATTAGTTTAGTTTAATAAAATCCCTTTTTATTCTCCGGTTAAATAATAGAAAGAAAGCTAGTACTAGTACTTTTGGTTCCCTTGGGTACGATATCTCAATCTTGCCACTAAGCTATACTACTATTCGATAGGTGCGCTTGCCTTAAATCGTGATAATAGTTAGTTTTGGGTACGATCATAGTTTATAAATTTTATTACTTCATATCACGCATATCAAGTTTGTGGCGCCGTTGCTGGGGAACTAAGATATTACGAACACTCAATTTCTATTACTTTAGCCATTACTATTTTTCTTAATTTTCAACCTTTCTTTTTATTTGTTTTATTTATTTTAATTTTCTTTGCCTTTTTTCCTTTCCAGGTATCTCTATTTTATGACTAGAAGAAACCTAGGAGGACCATTGCTGTTCGACGAAGATTTAGAAGCCATAGTTCATAGAACTCGTAGAGAGATCAGACGAAGCTTACTGTATCTAGAACAGGAACAAGAACCTCAGCCTACTGAGGAGATGGAAGCAAATCAAGACCTCCCACGATAGCCGCAGAATCGGTGAACCAAAATAATGTTCCTCGTACTATGTATGTTTATGCTAAACCTAATTTGGCTGGTACTGAATCTAGTATTGTTAGGCCTACTATTACTGCAAATAATTTTGAATTAAAACCTAACACTATTTAGATGATTTAGCAATTTTTCAGTTTGATGGTTTGCAGGATGAGGATCCTAACTCACATTTAGCCAACTTTTTGGAATTATGCGATACATTCAAATAAATGGCATTTCTGATGATTCCACTCGTCTTAGGCTATTCCCGTTCTCCTTGAGAAACAAAGCTAAACGGTGGTTAAATTCTTTACCACATGGATCAATCACTACATGGGAACAGATGACTGAAAAATTCCTACTCAAATATTTTCCGACGGCTAAAACAGCAAAATTAAGGAATGATATTTCTTCTTTTGTGTAGATGGATTTAGAAACACTTTACGATGCTTGGGAGAGATACAAAGATCTCTTGAGAAGGTGCCCTCGCCATGGGTTACCTCTGTGGCTACAGCTCAAACCTTTCACAACGGTTTGAATTCCTCAACAAGGCAGATGATCAATGCAGTCGCCGGAGGAACAATCAACAGCAAAACACCTGAAGCAGCTTACGAGTTTATAGAGGAGATGTTACTGAATAACTATCAGTGGTAAGTCATGAGAACAAAGGCACAAAAAGCTGCAGGAGTTTTTAATATTGATGCCGTAACCATGCTTTCTAATCAGGTAGAACTTTTAAATAAAAAGATTGATGGTTTTATTAGTTCTACACAGGTACATCTAGTCATGCAGTATGACTCACACCTAGGAGGAGTGAGCAACCCAGAGTACCATCCCTATGGACACGGCATGGAAACCGAACAAGGCAACTATATGGGTCATAACTCTAGACCTCAAAATAACCCTTATAATAACACTTACAATGTAGGTTGGCGGAACCACCCCAATTTTTCATAGGGAGGACAAGGAAATCAAAGACAACCACCTCCTCCAGGATTTCAACAGTGACCATTCCAACAGGATAAAAAGTCGAACCTTGAGGAAATGCTCAAAAAATTTATTGCCGTATCAGAAACTCGTTTCCAAAACACTAAAACAGCATTGAAGAACCAGCAAGCACCCATTCAAGGACTCAAAACTCAAATAGGCCAGCTCACCAAGCTAACTTCTGAAAGACTGCAAGGTGGGTTACCAAGCAACATTAAGACCAATCTTAAGGAGCAACTGAATGCCGTGGATACAATAGATGAGGAAGGGATAACCAAAACCAACCTAAAGCCATGTAAGGAGACTATGGTACGTAAGGTAAGGACAAGGTAAGTTCCAAAAAAGTAACTATCAAAGAGTATAAACCTCATATCCCATACCCAAATGCGTTAAGGAAAAACCGTACAGATGAGCAATTCGGTAAGTTTCTTAAACTCTTAAAGAAATTACATATCAACTTATCATTTATTGAAGCTCTTTCGTAGATGCCAAATGCTGTTAAGTTTTTAAAAGAGCTCTTGACAAACAAGCGGAAGCTAGATGAGAAATTTAATGTGGAGTTGAATGCAGTATGCTCAGCCATCTTACAGAATATGGTACTTAACAAACTAAAAGATCTAGGGAGTTTTACTATTCCTTGTTTACTTAGTAGCTTAGACCCTAAAAATGCTTTAGCTGATTTAGGGGCTAGTATTAATGTAATGCCATATAAACTAATTAAACAACTAGGTATTGGAAAACCTAAACAAACTAATATGAGCATCCAATTAGCTTATAAGACCATTAGATTTCCAAAGGGAATAACTGAAGATGTGCTTGTCAAAATTGATAAATTTATATTCCCAGTTGACTTTGTTGTTTTAGACATAGATGAAGATAGCAATGTACCCTTAATTCTAGGGCACCCTTTTTAGCAACTACAAGAACAATAATTGATGTAGGAACAGGTGAGCTTACACTAAGTGTAGGTGATGACAAAGTTACTTTACAAGCTTGAAATTCAATTAAGACTGTTGATGATAAGAATATAGTTATGAGTCCTTGTAAAAACACTGATCTCACCACCCAACCTTCTGTGCAGGATAGACTCCATATAAAGGCGACTTAACCACAGACAAGTCCATCCAAGGGAGACGCACCTGAAAAGCGAATGCTTCAGATTGAGGAACTAGATGAGTGGTTGAACTATCACGAAAAGCCCAAAATATGCCACACCAACCCAGAACATCAACAAGACGACCCTTAGGTAAAAACTAATCAAATCAAGGTAGGGGATAAGGTAATCTTAGGAGAAGACGGTCCATGAATTTTGAATTCAAAAGAACACACAAGTGACACACCTTACTTCACGGTAATGAAAATCTTTCCCTATGGTACAGTCGAAATAAAACATGAGTCACTCGACACTTTCAAGGTAAATCACACTCAACTCAAATCTTACGTTGATAATGAAATTAAAAGTAGGATAGAAGAGTATCAACTCTTCAAGCCACCGTGACCAAACAAGCTCGAGCAGAGTCGAGCTTAGACTCTAAATAAGTGCTTCTCGGGAGCCAACCCGAGCACTGACTTAAGTTGAATTCTTTTATTCTCTAATTCATCAACTAACCCTCTGAATGCAGGATTTCCAACCCACACGGGCATCGGCACGGTCGTGCCAAAGACAGTGTGACATTATAAATAGAGACACGGACTGTGACACCATGCCACTGCTGTGCGATATGGCCGTGGCCAAGCTTGATAAATTGACACGAGCACGCAACACACCCATGTCCTACAACCATGGCCAAACCTGTTAATTCAACACAGGCATTCGACACGCTTGTGCCCCAAGGGCGTGGTCGAACCTGCCATTGAAGACACGGGCGTGTGACCATCTACATGACCATGGGAGAAGCGAAAATTGAAGGACACGGCTGTGTGCCCCAACACGCCCTAGGAACACGGGCGTGTGTCTCGAACCAGGCACCCCAAAATCCTTAAATTTCAAGCCACACAGGCAAAACCTGACTCACACGAGCATGTGACACGCCTGCGTGACCCAGAATCCTATTTAAACCCTTACTATTCATCTTCTTCTTCATTAAAAATCCTAAAAACCTCTGAACCCAACTCCCATACCCACTATTCCTAGCGCCGCCGCCGGCCTCAACAGCACCTCCAGGCTCGTGCAACCTCACCACGACCGTGTTCCGCCCCATAATCACCCATTCGGTTCCCCTTTTCTCACTTTTCTCTTTATTTTTTATATCCTTTATCTATTTATTTGTTTATTATCTCGTTTGTTTAGTTATTTGCTTTATTGTTGATAGAAATATCATTTAGCAAGATCATTCTAGAAAAATTCATTATGCCATTTAGATCTCTTCTTTGGCTACCACTTTTACCTATCTAGAGGAGTTCTCATTTAGTATGAAATGATATCTATGCATCTATCATTTGATACCATGCTTAGGATGAATTGATTATATTAGTAGGTTAGTGAAATAATATTTCAATACTATACTTAATAATGTTTTGCTTTGTTTAAATTGTTGTTTAATCTTAAGAACTTATTGATATTCATATTTTTAGTTTTAATTTATAGGACTAATGCATACCTTTTTTCGTTTTGTATTTTAGGTACAATGTCATCTTCTCGAGGAAAGAAAGCTGCCGTCCCTACCTTAAAAAAACGCAAGGGGCCCGGTGGTTCCTCTTCTAGACCCATTGCCGAAGTCCGACACCCATTCCTCTAATTCCCACAGAATCCCCAAGAGGAGTTATTTCAGATATTACAGGCACGACCTCTCAGAGTTCAAAGGTGCATTGATTGGGCCGCTTTAGAGCAAATCCACCTAGCAAATGAGGTCTGGGCCTTATCAACAATGGACCTATGGGAGCAGTTCTTTCAGATTGTAGAGCCCACCTATCTCGAACTCACCCTCGAGTTCTGCTCCGCATTCCATGTCCAGACGGTGATGAGCCGACACGACAATCCAGGGATGATACAATTCTGTCTAGGAGGCCTCGCTCGTCAGCTTAGTGTATTGGAGTTCGGTACAGCACTCGGCCTATACGTCGAGCAATTTATGGAGGAAGAAGACCTCTCTGAGCTCCACCGTCACATCCACGTCTCTCCAGTCAACTATTGGCGCGCCCTAGTCCCTAGCCAGCCCACATACGACCCTAGTTGCTCCAAAGCGACCAATCTCACCCCATCTTTGAGATACCTTCACGCCTTACTCACGTACACATTGACGAGTAGACGCGAAAGTATTGGCATCGTCAACACCCACGACGCCTACTTTCTATGGAGCATGGCGCACATACATGTGATCGATCTTGCATACTTCATTGCCCATGCTATCCAACACCAAATAGAGTGACACCGAAGGGGGGTGATCTCTATGGGCCTGTACATCACTTGACTGGCCCACTACTATGGCCTACTTAACACCATAGCCCAGACATCCTCCTACACTCTAGTCGGCCAGATGTCCCCACAAGGCATCCAAACTATGCTACACATGAGAATGATTAAACGCCAACCTGAGACCGATCCTCCATAATACCGTCTACTCAGAGATACCGAGCAGGAGGACCTTGAGGACATTACTAATGATGTCCCACCACTAGAGGAGGCACCATCTGAGCCACCACCCCCTCGCCGCCCAGTTCATGCGACAGCTTCATATGCTGACATATTCGAGTGCCTCACACGATTTGAGCAGTAGTGCTTTCAACACTTCGACCACATCGACGCTACTATTTAGCAAATATGCAAGCACCTACAAATCTCATCACTGCCCCCACCTCGCAAACCATTTGAGGATTAGGACTTCCGAATCCTCTTTTCTTCTCCTTTATTTTCATTTTTCTTTTTATTTTTCATTTTTTCTTTTTTTTTCATCTTATCTTTTTCATTATTTGAATTTTCGTATTTTGAGAACTTAGTTTACTTTTTCTTTATTTCAATTTTATAATTTTATCGGCCATTTCCTAACTAGTAATTGTTCTAATCCTCAAATATCTAAAATCCCTTAAGTGCTTTCACAATTTCAAAGGAGCTCTACAGCTCAAATCCAAAATCTAATGGGAACCTTAGCCATCTAATACCAACAAACATACCCTCTCTGCATACTAGCTGGGGACAAACAACTGCTACCACTACCGGAGTATCTACCTCCGCACCTTCCTTTGTCCCAGACACTCTATAGCCACCACCATTTCACAAAATTCATCCAATTCAGGGAGTTTCATTTCTTTCCCTATCTTATGATATTATGCTTCTATTGCTACTAATGTATCTTTGTACATTGAGGGCAATGTACATCTTAAGTGTGGGGGGGAAACTCACTTTCCTTCTTTGCATTATTTTTGAAACCCCTGAAAGTTTTTACAACTAACATTTTGCATTGTTCTCAAACTTTCGAATTCTCACTTTCACTCTCTACATTAATCTCAATCTCCTATTAGGAATTAATTCTGATTGATTCATGATTTTTATTGATATGTTGAGAATTAAGACATAGGTACTTATGCTTTGATTATTCAAACTTTAAGACATTAGGGAATCAAGCATAATAAGTTGAAATTTTTGAGAATTTAAATTTTTTTCTAGGTTATTTTCCCTAATTTTAAGTGTTGTCTTGAGATTTGAAATTCATAGGATTGATATCAAAAAGCCATAATTCTGGTGAGATTTTTTAGCCTTTTGAGCATACATTCTTTCGTGCTCACTTTTATTATTGCTTTGAGTGAGTCAATACTGATTTGTTATTCTAGAACTTGCTTCGATTATACATGCCAAGATCACATCATTGATTTTATATACTGAGATGATAAAGGCACCTAGGTATAACCTACTTACTCCATAAAAGCCTACCTTCATAAATTAACCCCTAGTGAACCCCATTGAGCCTAACAACTCATTCCTTGACATACCTCTAATATTAACCTATAACCCTTTTTTTGTTGAATTCCATTCAATTATTTTGGTCCCTATTTTTTGTCGAGATTTGAGTTAAAATTATTATCTAGCTTTGTTCTCTTGTTCAGTTTGTAAAGTTTGTAATTATATATTTGATTTGTTCTTAAAAAAAATGGTATATATAGTTAATTCAGTTGTAATTCATATTTCAGTTATAGTTTAATATTTTTTATTTATTTTGCATATTTCTACTATAAGCTACTGAATCCAGAACGATGTCATCATAAGGCTTAGCTCGAGGAATATGTTCTAGTGATAGAGATTTTTCTAGCTAAATGATTTTTCAATTCAATCTCGATTTCTAACCCTTTTTTTTAGCTTGTGACAACACCTCTAACCAAAGCCCCATTACAACCATTGAAAGACCTTTTGATCGATGTGTCATATCAATCTATAGTGGTGGAGATTTGATTTTCTTGTAAGCCTATGGTAATAACTTTTCAGGTTGACTAATGAGTGCTTAATTTTTGAACCCTAAACACTTTGAGTGGATAGAGTGAATCTTTAGTGAGGATGTCAACTCTTGTTAATTTCTATTGAAAGGTAATTACTTAGGAGAAGGGAAAAAACCTATGTTTTTGTGATAAAATTCTCAACTTAGAGTGTTTGAAATTTTAATGTTCTTCTGGTTGAATTTTCATTGTATGATTACTTGTGGATTAGTTTGAAACATTATTGATAAGGATTATAAGTTGAGAAGAATGATTCTTAATTGTGAGTTGAGATTTTGCTTGAGGACAAGCAAAGGCTTAAGTGTGGGGGTATTTGGTAAGCGATAAATTATACATATTTTTACCCCATGCTTAGCCCAATTTCTGGATAAATTACCCTTTGATTTGTGTAAATCGATGCTCTTAAACCTTTAATTTCATGTTCTATACTCAGGTGAGCATAGGGATGTGAAAAGAATGAGAAACAAGTCGAAAACGGAGAAAATGGGCCAAAGAATGAAAACAACAGGGCTTGGAAGTTTGCCACACGGTCGTGTTACACAGCCGTGCCACCTTGAGCTCGAACACGGCCCAACCCCGACCAGCACGGCCAGACCACACAGCCGTGCCACCTTGCAGGCCCGAGCACGGGCTGGGCCTTGATCCACACAGGCATGGCACACGGGCGTGTCCGTGTCGTGAGGAAGTTCAATTTCACTCGGAAAAGGCTACTTAGGGGCTAAGAAATGCATTTTAAAGCTCTATATAAAGACCCTAGGAGGCAACTACTAAAGTGTGCTTAATTCCCCACTAAGGGTGTTATTTTCCTACCAACACAGAGAGTAGAAGCAAGGAACTACTCCAAAGAAAGCCGATTGATCCATCTCAGAAGCCAACTTCTCCTTCAAGACTGAAGATCTCCCTTCAAATTCCTACAGGGGTTTTCGAGGTCTTTATGTTTTGTTATCATTATTCTTCTGAGATGTTTTCTTTTATAATTATGAACTAAATCCCCCAAATACTTGAGGGGGATGAAACCTAAGATAGATCTTGTTATTATTTTCTCTTGAATTATATGATAAATATTTGATTTGTTCTTAATTGTGTTCTTAACTCTTAAATTGATATTTTTGGGATATTGATTTAAGTCGAATGTGCTTATATAGAGGAGCAAAAGTCCCTGCATAGGAGTAGATCCAACACAATTAAGTAGAGTTGATCGCAATCCTAGGGATAAAACGAAGAAAATCTACCAGATTAGGGTCAAACCTAATAAGGGAATCCATAAAACGAGTTAAGGCAACGCTAGGGGTTTTAATTAGAAAGAGATTTCAATTAATCAACCTAGGGTTTGTTGTTTTTAGTCTCGAGAGAGATATTAACATAAGTTAGGGATTTTTACAGATCAAGTTAAGTGAATAAATCGTCTAGTTTAAGAGTTGATAACAGGTGAAGTCTAGGTGGATTCTCCCTTGAGTATTGTCCAAGTCAATCAGTTTTCCTAAGAGTTTTTTCCCAATTCACTTTTTGTGCATTCTTAGCTTAGTCTAATAATTAGTTTAGTTTAATAAAATCCCATTTTATTCTGAAGTTGAATAATAGAAAGAAAGCTAGTACTAGTACTTTTGGTTCCCTTGGGTACGATATCTCGGTCTTGCCACTAAGCTATACTACTGTTCGAAAGGTGCGCTTGCCTTAAATCATGATAATAGTTAGTTTTGGGTATGATCATAGTTTATAAATTTTATTACTTCATATCATGCATATCAAGCCCCAACCTTAGTGGACCTGGAGCTGGAGGGATTCAGAGTGGCCACGAGGACTGCATTCTGGTTTTTTAAAACTTACTTTCACATTACTTATTTTATTATTTCAAAGTTTTGGGGTTTTTAAGTTGTAATAAGGTCGCTTATTTATTATTTTATTTTATTTTTATTTTTATTTTGGATTTAATATAACTTGCTTATAATAAATAGACTAATGCTGCGCGGATTTTTATTTTAAATTAATCAACGTTTTCAAAACACATTGTACGCTTTAACGGGATCACCTAAGTAACTAGATTTACTTTCTAACGAAATAAGCACCAATTGATAGTGGATAAAATCTTCCATAAATTAAATAACCTGCTTTTTCTCAAACCTCTTCAAATTGATTTTGCTAAGACACCCTTAACATACTAGTTAAAGAATGAGATGTAATTCATCGTCCATGTGACACACCAGATTTGGCCATAACGTCTGCGCCAGGTTTGGGGTGTTACAAAACATTCATGTAACATTCCAATACAACTCTCCCAAATCATGTAACACAAGTATCATTATAACTATGCTAATCTCAATTCTCATGTATCATATCATGTATATAATTCATGTACTCTTATAATACAAAAGCCATATAAATCTTGTATTTCATATAACATATAACTTATGTAATATAAGCATAATACATATAACCCATATATCATGTAATAACATAACTCTTTTACCATGATATTCATGTAACATATATCATATAATCTTATACCTCTTGTAATATGTAATCCATGTAATCATGTAATTCATATAACATATAACTCATGTACATTTGTATTACTTGCAACATGTATTCTTATAATTCATATCGATATAATGCCCATTGAACCTTTAGAAATATCGAGGGATACTCGAGTGATACACTCGAAGTGTATATTTATTGTGGTGAGTCTGCAACGAATGCAGGAGCTTGACCAAATGGTAGCCCTAGTGACATGTCACTTGTATCCTATGACTTTCTATGGTACAAACGGACTCGGTACTTAATCAAAGCATATAACCAAAAGGCATTTCGATTCATTATTTCATATGCACATTTATACAATATGCAATTCAATCATTTCAATTATAAACTTAAATTAGATTCTAATTACACGAACTTACCTCGTAAAGCTCGTGAATTTGATATTTACTCGTCTACATTCTGTTTCCCCAGATCAAGTTTTGATATTTGTTTATCTTAATCTATATATTATCAAATTTAATACTTTCAGTAACTATTCAATTCAATTTCGTCCCTAATTCACAAATATGGAAAATTACAGATTTGCCCCATACTTTTGACTATTTTACAATATAGTCCTTTATACACAATATAACAAATTACACATTTTTAATCACAAATCACCATAGCCTAATATCAAATAGCTTCTACTAAGTCTATATTTTCTATCCTTTCACATTTCTAACCACAAAATTTCCATCGTTTTCAATTTAATCACTATTGCTAAATTTTCTCATAAATCACTTTACACAACTTGTATATCTATAAACAACTAATAATAATCTAACACAAAGCTTCAAATTACACATGTATTCAACAATAGCACATTTCAAAAACATAACCAATTTCAAAAATTAAGGTACGGGCTAGCTCTACCGAGCTGCAACGAGCTCAAAAACATAAAAATCATTAAAAACGAATCAAAAACCATACCGTAATTGAGAAATATAGCTTGGCCAAATGAAAGCTTCAAAAATGGCTAGGTTTTTTTTTTGTTATTTGGTTGAAGAAGACAAAATGAAGCCATTTTTATGATTTTATTTATTTAACAAATACTTAAAAATCAATTTCCTATTATAACCATTAATAAAACCTTATAAAACCATGTAAATTATGGACATAATTATCCACAAACACAAACAAGGGAATATTAACAACTTAAGGACTTCCATAATAAAACCAAATCCAAATAAGTCATTTAATTGATAGAACTCAAATTTAGCGCTTTACGTGATTTAGTCCTTTTTACCGAATTAATCGTTTAATCTGTAAAATTTCTTTACGAAACTTTCATACTATAATTTTATCATGCTATAAACTTTAATCAAATAATAAAATAATTATTATTTTGACTCAGTTAAGTGGTCCTAAAACCACCTGTTCTGATCAAACTGAAAAATTGGGTTGTTACATGATAACACTATGTCAATGACAACACTTTGTCATCAATCAACTACACATTAGTCTTAATGCATTATTATAGTCCAAGCCCACAATAATACTTGACTAAAGACCTCTTAAGAATAATCATATTATTCTTTGGACTTTATTATTAATCATTTTATTTACACACATAGAAAAAGAAATTGAAATAACAATAGCAATATCTTATATTAAGAAATAAGGTAAAATGAGTATGTGATTACGATAATCTTATGATTGGTTTTTGGGTATACTCTAACATTAATCATTCGTGTTCACATTCTTCTTTATATAATTGTTCTCTACGGAACTAACTCTATAATGGATACTCTAACACTAGGTTTTCCTCAAAAAGGAATAGTCTTGATAGAGATATCTGTCATTTGGACTAACCTTCTTAGTACCTCTTCCTATCAATAGGTTCTAACTAAACCCTCTTTACTGATTAGTCTATCTAGAGTACAGGCGATTAATCATCCCCTCATAAACTATGGTTTCAACTAGCCATATATTGGGGAAAGAATCTCCCAGTAACCTTCCAAGGTCTTCCTCTAACATGCAAAACCTCTTTGAGCACCTATTGGCAATTTTCAAGGGCAGAACCTTACCCACGATCTACAGATAATTCCTATTCCATTATCTATATACAAGGCATTATTGGCACATCATTCCCCCAACAAATCTTAGTTGGGTTGTTCCTATACGCCTACCAGCCTCTTTATTTACTGTTTGGCTGACTGTTTTCTATTTCTATAACTTTTGTTCCCTTTTAATAGATTCCTCAAATCCGTTGGCTGGCTATCGCTTACCAATACTTCAAAATTTCCTCTTTTACGTGATTTTCCATGTTCATAGTCCTGGCAGACTACCTCTATTGATTATCTTGGTGGACTCCATATGCTGTCATAACCGAGCTATGGTTTTTCCTATACATGTCTTGTGTTTAATGTCCTGATGAACTTTATTGGTTTCCATAGCCAAGCTATGGTCATATTTGTAATCCCCATGTTTAATTTAACGCCCTAATTTTCGGGTTTTTCTTAGATTTATCTTTATCTGATAAAATGTGTAAATGCTAGTAATTAGGTGTGTAATGCCTGTTTGGGATGTGTTAATGGGCCTATGGAAGGCCCATGAGTTGGTTGGAAGCTCGGCAAAATTTTGTATTTTTGACTTGGGAGATAGGGGATCAGTGAAAATAAGGGTCTTAAGAAATTGTGTGCAAAATGTAGCACAATTGAACCAGTGGTAAAGTGGCAAGGGAGACGCCACTAGGCTCCTTAAAAGGTGGCGCCTAAGTGAGCTTAGAGGTCAAGGGTTCAAGCGCCAGAGGTTGCAAGGTAGTGTTTTATTTTTGAGCTTGAGCAGGTAAGAGTTTGAAGCCGAATTGAACTCTGCTTGGAAGGGATTTGAATTGGTCAAGGGGAGCAAACCGAGGAGGAGGTTGAGGAGCAAATCTAGGAATTTCGAATTTTGAAAGGAGGTAGCCGATTGTGGGACTTTGCTAGTGCAATTCGGCTAGGGGGGATAGAGTGTGAACATTTCGGCAAATAGGTGTTGAGGGTGCCGAATTCTTCTTTAGTTTGTATGATTTTGGTGCCGATTTTTCTTAAGTAAGAAAAGCTTCTTTTTTTTTCTGTCAATTTTGCATAGTGTATTAGGTACCTTTCTTTTGCCATTTTGTTCTTCTCATCAACCTAATAGTCGAACCCTTAACCCACTCTTGAGCCGAATCTTCATTCGACTAAACACCTCCCTTGTTCTCTCTTCTACTCTCATCTTCTTCTCGTCTTGCTTTCTCAAAACCGAAACCTATCTTGTTACCTCCTTTCTGGCCGAAACGAATAAGCTTTCTCCTACTTCTTTTCTTCAAGCCCTAAACCGAGTGCTCATTTGATCAAAATCCCCATGGCCGAATACCTTCTATGACCGAAACCACACTTCCTTTGTTACCGATTGATCAAAATCTTCTTCTTCTTCTTCTTGATTCTTTAGCAAGCCGAACCCTATTCTTCTATCTCTTCTAGTTGCCGATTTTCCCCACCTGCTTTGTTGATTAAAATAGCTAGAGCCCCATATCACTTCCTCAAAAGCCGAAAGCACCTCTTTCTAACCCTTCTAAAGCCGAATACCCTAGAGATATTCTTGTGATGCTAGCGTTAGATCTGTGGTGGATTTAGATTAGACCAGAGATAGTAAAAGCGTGGAAGTGATACTCTGCAAGTGGTGGTATTGGTAAGTGATCTAATCACTACGTATCTTTGTCTATTAAATATCTTAAAGGGAGACCGAAACCTATAGAGGGCATGTCGGCATTTCGTGTAAGATTCTAACTCATGGGTTGTTTCTTTTGCGCATGGTATAGCAAGGAGAGGTGATCAAGCGAGGAGTTTTAGAGACTAACATCGAGATTTAGTCTCTAATCGACAAAAAGGGGTAAGACTTCGATGCTTAGGCCATGTAGGCCGATCTTGGTAAGGGGTTTATAACTCTTTGATTATCGATTATTAGGCTAATAGTTAGCGTACGATTGTAGGTTCTTCGTACGTGGATTTCGTCAACGTTTCATCAGTAACAGGTGTGTAACGTATCTCCATCATAGACTAGGAAGGCTAAAAACCGAAACAATCGAAACTGGGCTAAGTGACCGATCAAAAGTGACCGAAAAATCAGTCTTGGAAGGAAACAAGAGTAACCGAATACTCTGTTGTGGTCACATTGGGAATTGGCGATGGCGAAATTGCAGAAGGTGCAATTTCGAGCGTTTTGGTAAGTTGGGCTTCAATGGGCCAAAGCAGGCCCAATGGGCTTCCGAGCCCAAATTTGAATATGTTCATAAAAGACTTTCGGGTAACTTGAATAATAAAAACTTGGTTAAGGTGGTAAACTGGAACCTAAAATTAAGCTTAACGGACTTATCGACGATATTGGACATAGTAAGGCCCATTAGGGGATTTAGGCTAAAAAGGGCAAAATTAGAAATTTGGCTTAAGTGGACTTCCGTGGTTATTTAGGGACTGTTAATTTATCAGACGTGCATAAAGTAACTGAAAATATGAAAAAGGACTAAAATACCCTTAAATATGGAAAATTACCAAAATACCCCTAGGTGTAAAAAGACTATTATACCCTTAGGGTCAATTCTGTATGAAATGTATGATGTTATGTATCTGCATGAGTGAATTATTAATATGAATATATCTGATGCATGAGATGATATATAATGCATGCTAGTATGATTATCTGTTGCATGGGGTATGGGTTTATGATGGAGGAAGCGTTCTGGCAGCCTCGCTGCAATCTGGTGGCCTCGCCACAATATGTATATCTGGTGACCTCGTCACAATATCTGGCAGCCTCGCTGCAAATATATCTGGCAGCCTCGCTGCAAATGTTATCTGGCAGTCTCACTGCAAACTATATCTGGCAGCCTCGCTGCAAATATCTGTGGTGTGTAGCGGTTGGGTGGGTCGAGTAGTCTCCCCACATGGTGTAAGGCTGGTACGGGGGTGTTATGGATGGATCTGGGTTGGGTTTTCTGTTTGCATATTATATCTGATCTGTATCTGTTATGGGCCTATGGGCTTAACCTAATTTCTGTATGGGCCAAGGCCCAACTAATCTGATTCTGAGGCTTGATCTGTTTTGGCCTATGGTTGAGATAATGTTGCACACTGAGTTGTCAAACTCACCCCCCTTTTATTTAATCTCTGCAGGTAACCCTCAACCATAGTGGGCTTGGAGCTGCGAGAGATTCGGAGTGGCCACAGCATCTGCAATAAAACTGGTTTTCATTTTGATTAAGTATTTTATTATTATCTTATTTTTGGGTTTTATTTTGTAATAAGGCCGCTATCTAAGTTTTATTTGGTTTAATTTTCTTTGATGATTAAATTACGTTTTATGGAATCGCTAGTTTAGGCTGCGTTGGTTTCAAAATCTAAAGAACGTTTTCAAAACTCAACGAGTGTATAATATGGATAACTTAAAGGATTAATAAACCGGTTTTAGCAAACTTACTCTTTTGATCCAAAACTCACTTAAGACACAACAAGACAAAAAGGGTCGTAAACTTAGTTTTAGGATCGTGTGACACACCAGATCTGGTCGTAACGTCTAGGCTGGGTTTGGGGTGTTACATTTAGTGGTATCAGAGCCAGGTTGCAACAACTCGGCTGTGGAACGGGTCTAGAAATGAAGGTTTTCAAACAATCAAAATGAAGATTTTCAAAAGATCATGATTTTTCAAAAATTATTTGGAACTAGTTTTGATGAACTTCTTTTCAAGCATAAATGATTTATTTTCAAAGAAAACAAAAATTTATTAAGTTTTTCTATGAAATCTTTCGAAAGAGTGGCACACCGAATCTCCGGCCCAAGCCTGTAAGTTCTCTAAACTTTTCTGATTATTTCTGAAAACTCTGATTGCATGCCTGACTAAAGACTTTATTATGATACTTTAGCTAGGGTATTACTGAAACTGTAGAGACTCTGATAGGTAGACTGGGACTGTAGCTAGGCTACCGCGAAAGAAGATAAACTCTGAAACTCTACTTATTCATAAGACATCTGTAATAAACATTGAAATATTAATCTGACTCATAAAACTTCTAAAACAGAAAATACGAAATGAGTACGCGAGCAGCTCGGGGTAGGGGCCGTGGACGTGGCCGAGGTAGTGCACGAGCTGAATCTTCTTCTTCGGGTCATGCACCAGCAGCTGAGATACCAGTACCACCGGCAACAGAGGTGGAATCTCATGATAGGGGTGTAGGGGATGATGCCCTATCACAAGCGATGCTTCGAGTTTTGGAAAGGGTTGCTGGGGCGAGTACTGGTAATGGATTTCGGGGTGCGATATCGGAGCGACTCCGAGCTAATGGAGCAGAATTCTTTAGGGGTGTGTCTGGAGTAGCCCCAAATGTGGCCGAGTATTGGTTGGAGGCCACAGAGCGAATTATGGACGATCTGGACTGTTCTGTGGAGCAGAAGCTGAAGGGAGCTGTATCGTTGCTTAGAGATGAGGCTTATCAGTGGTGGCTCACAGTAAGAGATGGAACTGCAGCTGGTGAGGTAACATGGGAGCTGTTTAAGACAGCCTTTAAAGGAAAATATGTTGGAACTAGCTATGTGGACGCTCGTCGGAAGGAATTTCTGAATTTGGTTCAGGGAGGTAAGACGGTATCTGAGTACGAGGTTGAGTTCTTAAGGCTGAGTCGATATGCTTCTGGGATAGTTGCCACTGAATACGAGCGTAGCGTGCGCTTCGAGGACGGTTTGAGGGATGAGCTAAGGGTGCTGATTGCTCCGCAGAGGGAGCGTAACTTTGCTGCGTTGGTTGAGAAAGCCAAGATAGCTGAGGAAGTAAAGCGTACTGAGAGGCAGAACCGCGAGAAGGATCGGAACCGCTTCCGGAGGGATTCTGGACCATCAGGTGGGAATAATAGGAATGTTAAGAGAGCCAGAATGGCAGAACCAGTGCGAGCGGTGCCAATGAATGCTGTCAGACCGCAGAGTTGCAGGAATTGTGGAAAGGTCCATCTGGGCGAGTGTCGGAAACGTACTGGAGCCTGTTTTCGATGTGGGTCGATGGAGCATAGGGTTAAGGATTGTCCTGAGGAACCAGATCAGGATCAAGTTAGAGATCAGAGGGTTGCTCAGCCAGTGAGAGGGGGACCACCAGCTCCAAGAGGTCGTGGGCAAGGCAGAGGTGGAAATGGACGAGACGAGGAGCACCTGGCAGGGGTGCTGGTTTTGCTGAGGCTCGTCAGCCGGCATTAGTCTATGCAGCTCGTCGCCGAGAGGAGGGTGATGCTCCTGACGTTATAACCGGTACGTTCTTAATTTCTGGTATGCCATACACTGCGTTGATAGATGTTGGATCTACCCATTCTTATGTTGCATGTGCCATATCTGGGTTGCTGGGAGTGCGTTCTGAGGAGACAGTGAGTGGGGTAATTGTACTAAGTCCTTTGGGTCACTCAGTTAGGGTAGACAAACTGTATAGAAACGTGCCTATAGAAACTCAAGGGAAGATCTTTTCTGGAGATTTGATGGAGCTGCCCTTCGGAGAATTCGATCTCATCTTAGGAATGGATTGGCTTGCAAAGCATAGGGCTACTTTGGATTGTGCTGCAAAGCGGATGAGTTTAAAAACCGCAGAGGATGAGGAAGTTAGGGTGATTGGTGAACGTAGAGGTTATCTGTCTAATGTGGTATCAGCATTAAGAGCTGAGAAATGGATTCGTAAAGGATGTGAGGCTTTTATGGCATACATAAGTCAAGCTGAATCTGAGGAGCTAACTGTGGATCAAGGTAGAACCGTTAAGGACTTTCAGGATGTGTTTCCAGAAGAGCTTCCAGGGCTACCTCGGAATCGAGAAGTTTAGTTTGGGATCGACTTGTTGCCTGGTACGGCACCGGTGTCCATTGCACCATATAGGATGGCACTAAAGGAGTTGGTGGAGTTAAAAGCGCAGATTCAAGAACTGTTGGATAGAGGTTTCATTAGGCCAAGTGTGTCTCCGTGGAGAGCACCAGTGCTTTTCGTTAAAAAGAAAGAAGGGTCAATGCGGATGTGCATTGATTATCGGCAGTTGAACAAGCTGACGATCAAGAATAAGTACCCGTTGCCTAGAATCGATGATCTGTTCGACCAGCTTAGAGGGGCTTCAGTATTTTCCAAGATTGACCTTCGATCTGGGTACCATCAATTAAGGGTGAAGGAGGTGGATATTCACAAGACGGCATTCAGAACTCGTTATGGTCACTATGAGTTCTTGGTTATGCCATTTGGGCTGACCAATGCACCTGCAGCTTTTATGGATCTGATGAATCGAGTGTTCCAGCCATACTTGGATCGATTCGTGGTCGTCTTTATCGATGATATTTTGGTCTATTCGGAATCTGAGGAGAAACATGATGAGCATCTCCGTATTGTGCTGCAAGTGTTAAGGGAAAAGGAGCTTTATGCGAAATTTAGCAAGTGTGAGTTTTGGTTGAGGGAAGTAACTTTCTTGGGGCATGTTGTTTCTGCTGAGGGGATTAAGGTGGACCCTCGAAAGATCGAAGCAATTCTGGAATGGAAACCACCGAGGTCTGTGGTAGAAATTCAGAGTTTTCTGGGTTTAGCTGGATACTACAGGAGGTTTGTAGAAGGATTCTCTGTGATAGCAGTGCCGTTAACAAAGCTTATAAGGAAAGGCGTACCATTTGTCTGGACTCAGCAGTAACAAGAAGCTTTTGAGAAGCTTAAGAAGGTTCTGACCGAGGCACCTGTACTGATTCAACCAGAGTCTGGAAAAGATTTTACCGTGTACAGTGACGCATCGCATGTTGGGTTGGGCTGTGTGTTGATGCAAGAAGGTAAAGTGGTTGCTTATGCATCGCGACAGCTTAAACCTCATGAAGTGAACTATCCTACCCATGATTTGGAGTTGGCAGCGGTGATCTTCGCACTTAAGATTTGGAGACATTATTTGTATGGAGAAAGGTGTATTATATACACAGATCATAAGAGTCTTAAGTACTTGTTGACTCCGAAGGAGCTGAATCTTAGGCAACGAAGATGGATAGAGTTGCTCAAGGATTATGATTGTGCAATTGAATATCATCCAGGCAAAGCTAATGTGGTGGCTGATGCCCTAAGTCGTAGAGCTGTGTCTGATCTGAGAGCGATGTTTGCTCGTTTGAGTCTATATGACGATGGTAGTCTATTAGCGGAACTGCAAGTAAGGCCAACCTTGATGGATGAGATTAAGGAAAAGCAGTTGAGGGATGAGTCTCTGGTTTCTCGATTTCAACAGATGGAAGATGGGAGTACTTCTGAATTTGGACTGAATAGTGAGGGAGTTCTATGTTTCCGCGGTAGAATCTGTATTCCTAAGGATTTCAATTTGAGGCAAACAATTCTGAATGAAGCTCATAAAGGGTTGTGTGCTATGCATCCTGGAGGTAATAAGATGTATCATGACCTAAAGGAGTTGTATTGGTGGCCTGGATTGAAGCGTGAGGTAACAGAATTTGTAGGAAAATGTCTGACTTGTCAGCAAGTGAAAGCTGAACATCAGTTACCTTCTGGACTTCTGCAACCAGTAAAGGTACCACTTTGGAAGTGGGAGAGGGTGACCATGGATTTTGTAAGTGGATTGCCCTTGACGCCGTCAAAGAAGGACTCGATTTGGGTGGTCGTGGATAGGTTGACTAAGTCTGCTCACTTCATCCCAGTACGTACTGATTATTCGCTTCAGAAGTTAGCTAAATTGTATGTGGCAGAGATTGTACGACTGCATGGGGTGCCAGTGTCTATCATTTCTGATCGAGATCCTAGATTCACATCTCGGTTCTGGCAAAAGTTGCATGAGGCGTTGGGAATGCGACTGAACTTTAGCACGGCTTTCCATCCTCAGACTGATGGGCAGTCAGAAAGGGTTATACAGATTCTGGAAGATATGTTAAGGGGTTGTGTTATCGACTTTCGAGGTAGTTGGGAGGATTATCTACCGTTGGCAGAGTTTGCGTATAATAACAGCTATCAGGCTAGTATCCGTATGGCACCTTATGAGGCACTGTATGGGCGTAAGTGTCGTTCACCTAGTTGTTGGACTGAATTGGGCGAGCGGCAAGTTCTTGGACCTGAATTGGTAGCGGAGACTGAAGAGAAGGTCAAGGTGATAAGGGACCATTTGAAAGAGGCATCTGATCGACAAAAGTCTTATGCAGATTTGAAGCGTAAAGAGATTGAGTATTCTGTAGGTGATATGGTTTTTCTGAAAGTTTCGCCTTGGAAGAAGATACTAAGATTTGGTAAGAAAGGCAAGCTAAGTCCGCAATTTATTGGGCCTTATCGGGTTCTTAAGCGAGTGGGCTCGGTGGCGTATCAGTTAGAATTACCGCCAGAGTTAAATAGAATTCATGATGTGTTTCACGTATCCATGCTGAGACGATATCGTTCTGACCCTGCCCATATTCTACCAGTTGCAGAAGTGGAAGTTCAGCCTGACCTAACTTTCGAGGAAGAGCCTGTGCAGATTCTGGATCGAGACGTGAAGGTTTTAAGAAGAAAATCAGTCCCATTGGTGAAGGTACTATGGCATAATCATGGTAGAGAAGAAGCTACTTGGGAACCAGAGGAGGCAATGCGTCAGCAATATCCCCATTTGTTTGGATAAGGTAAATTTCGAGGACGAAATTTCTTTAAGGAGGGTAGAGTTGTAACGCCCTAATTTTCGGGTTTTTCTTAGATTTATCTTTATCTGATAAAATGTGTAAATGCTAGTAATTAGGTGTGTAATGCCTGTTTGGGATGTGTTAATGGGCCTATGGAAGGCCCATGAGTTGGTTGGAAGCTCGGCAAAATTTTGTATTTTTGACTTGGGAGATAGGGGATCAGTGAAAATAAGGGTCTTAAGAAATTGTGTGCGAAATGTAGCACAATTGAACCAGTGGTAAAGTGGCAAGGGAGACGCCACTAGGCTCCTTAAAAGGTGGCGCCTAAGTGAGCTTAGAGGTCAAGGGTTCAAGCGCCAGAGGTTGCAAGGTAGTGTTTTGTTTTTGAGCTTGAGCAGGTAAGAGTTTGAAGCCGAATTGAACTCCGCTTGGAAGGGATTTGAATCGGTCAAGGGGAGCAAACCGAGGAGGAGGTTGAGGAGCAAATCTAGGAATTTCGAATTTTGAAAGGAGGTAGCCGATTGTGGGACTTTGCTAGTGCAATTCGGCTAGGGCGGATAGAGTGTGAACATTTCGGCAAATAGGTGTTGAAGGTGCCGAATTCTTCTTTAGTTTGTATGATTTTGGTGCCGATTTTTCTTAAGTAAGAAAAGCTTCTTTTTTTTTCTGTCAATTTTGCATAGTGTATTAGGTACCTTTCTTTTGCCATTTTGTTCTTCTCATCAACCTAATAGCCGAACCCTTAACCCACTCTTGAGCCGAATCTTCATTCGACTAAACACCTCCCTTGTTCTCTCTTCTACTCTCATCTTCTTCTCGTCTTGCTTTCTCAAAACCGAAACCTATCTTGTTACCTCCTTTCTGGCCGAAACGAATAAGCTTTCTCCTACTTCTTTTCTTCAAGCCCTAAACTGAGTGCTCATTTGATCAAAATCTCTATGGTCGAATACCTTCTATGATCGAAACCACACTTCCTTTGTTACCGATTGATCAAAATCTTCTTCTTCTTCTTCTTGATTCTTTAGCAAGCCGAACCCTATTCTTCTATCTCTTCTAGTTGCCGATTTACCCCACCTGCTTTGTTGATTAAAACAGCTAGAGCCCCATATCACTTCCTCAAAAGCCGAAAGCACCTCTTTCTAACCCTTCTAAAGCTGAATACCCTAGAGATATTCTTGTGATGCTAGCGTTAGATCTGTGGTGGATTTAGATTAGACCAGAGATAGTAAAAGCGTGGAAGCGATACTCTGCAAGTGGTGGTATTGGTAAGTGATCTAATCACTACGTATCTTTGTCTATTAAATATCTTAAAGGGAGACCGAAACCTATAGAGGGCATGTCGGCATTTCGTGTAAGATTCTAACTCATGGGTTGTTTCTTTTGCGCATGGTATAGCAAGGAGAGGTGATCAAGCGAGGAGTTTTAGAGACTAACATCGAGATTTAGTCTCTAATCAACAAAAAGGGGTAAGACTTCGATGTTTAGGCCATGTAGGCCGATCTTGGTAAGGGGTTTATAACTCTTTGATTATCGATTATTAGGCTAATAGTTAGCGTACGATTGTAGGTTCTTCGTACGTGGATTTCGTCAACGTTTCATCAGTAACAGGTGTGTAACGTATCTCCATCATAGACTAGGAAGGCTAAAAGCCGAAACAATCGAAACTGGGCTATGTGACCGATCAAAAGTGACCGAAAAATCAGTATTGGAAGGAAATAAGAGTAACCGAATACTCTGTTGTGGTCACATTGGGAATTGGCGATGGCGAAATTGCAGAAGGTGCAATTTCGAGCGTTTTGGTAAGTTGGGCTTCAATGGGCCAAAGCGGGCCCAATGGGCTTCCGAGCCCAAATTTGAATATGTTCATAAAAGACTTTCGGGTAACTTGAATAATAAAAACTTGGTTAAGGTGGTAAACTGGAACCTAAAATTGGGCTTAACGGACTTATCGACGATATTGGACATAGTAAGGCCCATTAGGGGATTTAGGCTAAAAAGGGCAAAATTAGAAATTTGGCTTAAGTGGACTTCCGTGGTTATTTAGGGACTGTTAATTTATCAGACGTGCATAAAGTAACTGAAAATATGAAAAAGGACTAAAATACCCTTAAATATGGAAAATTACCAAAATACCCCTAGGTGTAAAAAGACTATTATACCCCTAGGGTCAATTCTGTATGAAATGTATGATGTTATGTATCTGCATGAGTGAATTATTAATATGAATATATCTGATGCATGAGATGATATATAATGCATGCTAGTATGATTATCTGTTGCATGGGGTATGGGTTTATGATGGAGGAAGCGTTCTGGCAGCCTCGCTGCAATCTGGTGGCCTCGCCACAATATGTATATCTGGTGACCTCGTCACAATATCTGGCAGCCTCGCTGCAAATATATCTGGCAGCCTCGCTGCAAATGTTATCTGGCAGTCTCACTGCAAACTATATTTGGCAGCCTCGCTGCAAATATCTGTGGTGTGTAGCGGTTGGGTGGGTCGAGTAGTCTCCCCACATGGTGTAAGGCTGGTACGGGGGTGTTATGGATGGATCTGGGTTGGGTTTTCTGTTTGCATATTATATCTGATCTGTATCTGTTATGGGCCTATGGGCTTAACCTAATTTCTGTATGGGCCAAGGCCCAACTAATCTGATTCTGAGGCTTGATCTGTTTTGGCCTATGGTTGAGATAATGTTGCACACTGAGTTGTCAAACTCACCCCCCTTTTATTTAATCTCTGCAGGTAACCCTCAACCATAGTGGGCTTGGAGCTGCGAGAGATTCGGAGTGGCCACAGCATCTGCAATAAAACTGGTTTTCATTTTGATTAAGTATTTTATTATTATCTTATATTTGGGTTTTATTTTGTAATAAGGCCGCTATCTAAGTTTTATTTGGTTTAATTTTCTTTGATGATTAAATTACGTTTTATGGAATCGCTAGTTTAGGCTGCGTTGGTTTCAAAATCTAAAGAACGTTTTCAAAACTCAACGAGTGTATAATATGGATAACTTAAAGGATTAATAAACCGGTTTTAGCAAACTTACTCTTTTGATCCAAAACTCACTTAAGACACAACAAGACAAAAAGGGTCGTAAACTTAGTTTTAGGATCGTGTGACACACCAGATCTGGTCGTAACGTCTAGGCTGGGTTTGGGGTGTTACATTTAATGTCTGTGTAGACTTTCCTGATTTTATTATCCCAACGGACAATATCTTCACCGACTTTATTGTTTGCCATAGTCGATATATGGTACACCTTAAACCTTTTTGAGGTGTCACCCCAAAAGGCCTTACTGTTATCGCAATGTCATCCCATAGAACTTGCTTACTGCCGTCGTATTGTTGTTCTACCGAACCTAATATGTAACAGCCCATTTTTCGGTGAAATCAAACTAGTGGCTTCAGGACCACAAATCCAATCCAAAAATAAATTTTATTTTTATTTTGTTAGATGGCCCGTATTATGACAGAGATGTCGTGTGAAAATTATGATACAAAATTTTTATTGATTATGTGTTTAACTAGGAAAAGGACTAAATCACATAAAATGAAAAAGTTGAATTCTAGTAGCTATAAGGATTAAATAGCTATGGAATTCAAAACTTGAGGTCCTCATATGGTAATTAGACCATTAAAGAAAGCATGTAGATATTTTGGTGACTTATTCATGGAAATTTAGAAAAAGGGTAAGGACTAAATTGGAAATTAAATTAAATTAATTAATTAAAAGATGATAAAAGAAGATATCATCTTATTTTCTCATCATCTTCCCTAAAATTACAAAGAAATCGTAGGAGAGAGAGAAGAAACTTTCATGGCTTAATTGGGTAAGTTTCCTTGTCCCGTTTTTAGTAATTTTGATATTTCTGAAATTGGGATAGCTTAATCTATCTACTTGGGGGATCAATTTGTAAAGTTATCAAAGTATAAAAATTAGGTCATGGATGAATATGATGAAAAGTAGAAATTTATGGTAGAAAATGAAAGGTTGGTGATAGATAAACAACTTTTACAAAGTGATTTTTGATGAAAACATGATTTAGGGACTAAAATGTAAAGTTGTGAGATTTGATGGAAAATTTTAGATTTTTTATGAAAACATGTGCTGTAAATTTTGTGACAGAATTTTGGTTAGGCTTTGCATCGAGAGTAATTTGCACAAATTTCATTTTTCGACAAAGTGCCCGGTTGAGAGATAGGACTAAATTGCAAAATTTTCAAAATATGAGTTCCAGAAGATTTAGGGTGTAATTGAATTTCATTCATAAATTTGAGGTCCTTATTTAGCAAATAGACCATTTTATAGCATGGTGGACAAAAATGTCCATGGAAGGAAAAATTTGCAAAGAAGACCATTAAGGGCATTTTGATCATTTGGTTATTAAATGAAATAAAAAGGGAAAAATAAGCCAAAAATGTGTCCATCTTCTCCTCCTAAGTGCTGAAAATCCTAAAGCCTCTATAGCTAGGGTTTTCAACTTGTTCAAGCTCCAAGTAAGTGCAATTTAGTCCCGTTTTTAATTTTCTTTTTATTTTTGAAGTCCTTGAAGCTTGGACTACCTATTTCTACCATTAATTTGCATTAGAGTTCATGTTTAAAAATTTAGCCATATGTGACATGAATGCATTTTGATGTTTAATGGTAGAAAATAAATGTTTGAGGTGTAGTAAGTAACTTTTACTAGGTGATTTTGCATGAAAACACATTTAGGGACTAAAATGTAAAAGTTGTAAAACATGTGCATAAGTTATGGAATATTGAAAATTGTGGGCTGTATAAGAGAGAAATCGGGTCGACTAGGCTTGGAATGAAGAAAAATAGGTACATTTCATTTTACGAGCCTAGGGACTAAATTGTAAAAATTGACAAGTTAGGCGTAAAATGGTAAAAAATACTGTAGGATGATTTTGTGCCCAATTGAGTAATGTGTGTAATGAATGAGTGAAATTTGGTTTTATAGATAAAGAACGATGAGGAAACGACTTTGACTAGGGAAAAGGCAAGGTCTTGGATTAAATCAATAAATGTTTGATTTTGACTCGAGGTAAGTTTATGTGTAAATATTGAGTCATATTGATATTTTGATTAATTACCTTAATTATTCTAATATTTGTATTCTTCTAATAATTTTTGAATTATATATGAGTATGTATATTGACAAAGAAATCAATAAGTGAGGAAAACCCGATTGAGCCTTAGGAATCAACTAGGATACGAGTGACATGTCACTAGGAAACTATTGTATGCGATCAATCGTTTATGTGATTCCGGGTGGTGGTCTATTTTGACTACTAATGGCTAGGGAATCCTGTATTTGTTGCGAATACCTGTCGGCTTGTGTGAGCAGCACTGAGTAGTTTTGACATACAGTCAGCTTGTGTGAGCAGACCCGTGAATAGCTTATTATTGAGCCTTTATGTGATATGTGATATGTGGTAGCTTCGGCTACATACCAGTGGTAGCTTCGACTTCATTATGTGTGACACTTCTACCTTTTTCCGTGTATCCACTAGAATTCCATATGGTTCAACGGGTATTTGAATTGAAATGATAATATGTGAATATGTATGTAAAAGATTTAACCGTGCGCTAAGTGTGCGTATCTGCAGGTTGTATGAAATATGTCATGTGTACTATTTGGTAATATATGTATTGAATTATGTGGTAAGACTATTGAGTAAGTCATAAGCTTCAACTCATTGTGGTAATAAAAGAAATTATTTTCTTTGAGATATATATTAGTGATTTAAGTACTCATTCATCTACATATAGACTTACTAAGCTATTTATCTTACCCCTTTTCTTATCTTTTCCCTTATAGGTTCGTCAAGCTAAACTGAGGTTCAGTGATCAACGGGATTCCATCAACACTATCAATAAACATTTTGGTATTTTGTTTAAACACTTGAGATTATGGCATGTACAGATGGTCTAATGTTTTGTTATGTGTCATAGTTCTTGGGGTCAAATGTTGTCATTAAAGTTATGGTATTTGGCCATTTGCTATTGGCCACATATGATTGAATATTTTCTAATTAAAGTGTTGTAATCTCTTTTAATACAAGTTGCATAGTAGGTGTATAATGTGTATGGATGAGTATGCTTGTGTATGGTTGGTAAAATGTAGTGCGTGGATGCTAAAATGTGGCTGTTTGGATGTGTTTTTGTGTGATATTATGTATTGGAAAAATTGGTTTGTGTTGGTTTGTGTTTCAGGGTGGCAATTAGCTTGGAAAATAACTTATAATTGTCCACACGGGTAATCACACGAGTGTGTGTCTAGGCCGTATGTGACACACGTCCAGCCTCATGGTCCTGTTGATAGGTTTATGTCCCCTGCAGCTAAAATTATGAAAATTAAATGTTTTGTAGTAAAAACACAGGTGGAGACACGACCGTGTGTCTCGATCGTGTGATAGACATGGCCTAGACAACGGGTGTGTGGCTTGGCCGTGTGACGAAAATTACATGCTGATGTCACAAACAGGATACCCCAAATTTTTCACACGGGCTAGGACATGGGCGTGTCCTTGGCCATGTGAAAACTCATGTAGGTTCAAAATGAAAATTAATTTTGCATGGACTGGGGACATGGTCATGTGTGACCACACGGCCTACCCACACGGACGTGTCCCTGTCCCACACGGGCGTGTGCCTTATTTTAAGTGGAATTTTTCGAAGTGATTGGAAGTTCTGGTTTGGTTCCGGATCGTACCTAACCAGTCTCTTGGGCCTCGTAAGCCCATAATAAGAGTGTTTTGAATAAGATTGAAAAAGTTTTAAATTTTTATGGAATTTGTGAGTCGGGATTGAGTGATCGTGTGATTGTAAGTCAGGTAATACCTCGTACCTGGTCCCGGCATCGGACTCAAGTGAGGGGTGTTACATTTCGTAGTATTAGAGCTATGGTTTAGTGAGTTCTCAGAGTAACATAGCAAGTCTTAGAGTCCAGCTATACATGCCATAATTGTGAATATTGTTAATGTGATGGTTTCTAATCCTTGAATTGTGTTTTCATATAGTAAATGGATCCTAACCCAGTAGTTGTTGACGATGCAGAAAGTAATGCGCCGACTCCCGCTCAAGGGACTACGTCACCCGAAAGTAGGAATGTAGAATCCAGTCGGGAAGAAGAGGACTAGGAAGCCTTTCCCTCTAGAATAAGCAAACATTATATAGATTTCTTTCGGGTGAATCCGAATGCCCAACCTCCCGCACCTCCTCTGTTCCTTAGTCGATTCTGGTAGCTCCACAAGGTGTGGAAGTGATAAGAATAAGTAAGCCTCCTGTGGACAAGATTCGTAAGTATAGAGCCGAGGAGTTTAGAGTTAATGTTGATGATGACTTCGAAAGGGCAAAATTTTGGCTCGAAAACATTATCCGGGTGTTTGATGAACTCTCTTGCACATACGAGGAGGGTTTAAAGTGTACCGTATCGCTTCTGAGAGACTCGACATATCAGTGGTGGAAAACGCTAGTGTCGGTAGTGCCTACAGAAAGAGTTACTTGGGACTTCTTCCAAGTAGAATTCTGGAAGAAGTATATTAGTCAACGCTTTATTGATCAAAAGTGAAAGAAGTTTTAGAGCTGAAGCAAGGTTGAATGACAATGTTCGAGTATGAACGAGAATTTACTGACTCAGCAAGTACGCTTGTGAATGTGTTTCTACAGAAGAAATCATGTGCAAAAGATTTGAAGATGACCTAAACAAGGATATCAAATTGTATGTGGGGATTTTGGAAGTAAAAGAATTTGTTGTGTTAGTGGACTGAGCCTGTAAAGCAGATGAATTAAGCAAGGAAAAGAGGAATGTCGAATCGGAGGGTAAAGCGATGAAGAAAAGATCAGCGAGTAAGTCTTTCCAACCATTATCAAAGAAAGTGAGAAATGTGCAAAACCGTTTGACTGTTTCCGCCTGGAATCCAAGCAGAACTCATGATAAACAAAATATGGGTTCTAAGGCTCAGACCACTTTAATAGCTAGTATGGGTAATGTTAAACCAACTAACTCTAAATGTCAACATTGTGGAAGGAGACACCCCATTGAGTGCTGGATGGCTACTGGAGCTAGTTTTAAGTGTGGTTCCCAAGATCACTTAATCAAAGATTGTCTTGAAATGGTAGTGAAAGAAACTATTCAGAGTGCTAAACCGAGTAATATGCCTACTAGAAGGAGGCCTACTAGAAATGTGAAAGATGGAGCTAGTAGCAAAGGCATAGCTAGAGATTCATCTGCAAGATTGGAGGCCAGAATGCCAGCAAGAACCTATGCCATTCGTGCCCGGGAAGAGGCGTCATCTCCAGACATAATCATTGGTACATTTTCTCTTTATGATGTTAATATTGTTGCACTGATTGTTCCTGGGTCTACATATTCTTACATTTGCTGAAATTGGTAAACAATATGAAATTATCTATCGAGTCAACCGAGTTTATGGTTAAGGTGTCAAACCCTTTAGGTAAATGTGTGCTAGTTGTTAAGATTGGCAAGAATTGTCCCTTAGTGATTCGAGGTCATTATTTTTTGACCAATCTAATGCTATTACCGTTCGATGAATTTGATGCCATTTTGGGCATGGATTGGTTATTGATGCATGATGCTTAGGTGAACTATAGACAAAAGGTTATTGAATTGAGGTGTAATAATGGTGAAATCCTTCGGATTGAAATAAATGAGTTTAGTGAATTGCCTACTCTAATTTTGTCAAGGACTGCTCAGAGGTATTTGAGAAAGGGTTATGAAGCATATTTGGGCTATGTGTTAAATATGAAGGAGTCCGAATTAAAGGTTGAATCAGTGCTGGTGGTTTTTGAGTTTCTGGATGTTTTTCCAGAGTAGCTACCGGGGATACCACCTGTTAGAGAAAAAGAGTTTGCTATTGATTTTTTACCAGGAACCTCCCTAATATCTATAACCCCCTATAGAATGACTCCGACTGAGCTAAAGGAATTGAAAGTGCAGCTGCAATAGTTGACAGACAAAGGATTTGCAAGGCCTCGTTTTTCTTCCTGGGGTGCTCCTATGTTGTTTGTGAAGAAAAATGATGGGTCAATGAAACTTTGTATCGATTATAGGCAACTCAACAAAGTAATGATAAAGAGTAAGTACCCCTTACCAAGAATTTGTGATCTATTTAATCAATTGAAAGGGCGACCATATTTTCAAAGCTAGATCTGAGGTTCGGATACTACCAACTAAGGGTGAAAGAATTTGATGTGTCAAAAATCGCATTCAGGACAAGGTATGGTCACTATGAATTTTTTGTGATGTCATTTGGCTTAACTAATGCTCCTGCCATATTTATGGATGTAATGAACCGAATCTTTCGGCCATATTTGGACAAGTTTGTAGTGGTGTTTATTGATGACATCTTGATTTATTCTCATGATGAGATTGAACATGCCAAGCATCTGAGAATGGTTTTACAAATCTTGCGAGATAAACAGTTATATGCTAAATTTAGTAAAAGTGAATTTTGGCTTAGTGAAGTTAGATTTTTGGGCCACATTGTTTCGAGAGATTGCATTCGAGTGGATCCGAGTAAGATCTCAGCAATAGTTGATTGAAAGCCGCTGAAAAATGTATCTGAAGTCAGAAGTTTTCTAAGTTTGGCTGGATACTTCAGACGCTTGGATTTTCTATGATTGCTTCTTCGTTGACCAAGTTATTACAAAAGGATGTTAAGTTTGAGTGGATTGAAAAGTGTCAGCAAAGTTTTGAAAGGTTAATGATAGTATTGACTGAGGCACCAGTGTTAGCACAGCCTGAGTCCGAAAAGGAATTTGTAATCTATAGTGATGCATTCTTAAATGGTCTCAAATGTGTATTGATGCAAGAGAGTAAAGTGGTGGCGTATGCTTCGAGACAATTGAAGCCACACAAGAGGAACTACCTGACACATGATTTGGAATTAGCCACTATTATCTTCACTTTGAAGATTTGGCGACATATTTATATGGAGAAAAGTGTCGTATTTTCATTGATCACAAGAGTTTGAAATACTTGATGTCATAAAAAGAATTGAACCTACGACAATGAAGGTGGCTTGAATTGATAAAAGATTATGAGTTAGTGATTAACTACCACCCGGGAAAGGCGAACGTGGTTGCTGATGCCTTGAGTTGAAAATCATTATTTGTATTGAAGGCTATGAATACACAGTTGGCCCTATCCGATGATGGTTCAATTTTGGCCGAGTTTAGAGCTAGGCTATTGTTTATTCAACAAATCTATAAAGCCCAAAAAAATGATAGTGAGTTGCAAGCAAAAAGGGTTCAGTGTCGAGGAGATAGTGAGATCGATTTTTGGATTGATCCGAATGACTGTTTAATGTTTTGAGATAGAGTAAGTGTACTGAAGGATGCTGAGTTGATTTGGAAAATTCTACATGAAGCACATAACGGTCGTTTATCTATCCATCCGGGTAGTGTTAAGATGTATAATGATTTGAAGAAACAGTGTTGGTGGCCTAGCATGAAAAGAGATGTTTCCGAGTTTGTATTAAAATGTTTAGTTTGTCAGCAAGTGAAGGCTGAACATCAAGTACCTTCTAGCCTATTGCAGCCTATTATGGTTCCTAAATGGAAATGGGATTGAATCACTATGGATTTTGTGACATGATTACCGATGTTGCTGAGTAGGAAATATGTCGTTTGGGTTGTGGTTGACCGACTTACAAAATCAGCCCATTTTGTACCGGTGCGGACCAACTATTCCCTTGATATGTTGGCTAAATTATGTGGTTGACCGGCTTCGATGTTGCGTATTGGAGTTCTAAGGCAGCTGGGAGAAATATCTACCTTTGGTCGAATTTTCCTACAACAACAACTATCAATCGAGTATTCAAATGGTGCCTTATGAGGCATTGTATGGAAGAAAGTGTCATACACCCTTGTATTGGACTGAATTGAGTGAGAAACAAATTCACAGAGTTGATTTGATTAGAGAGACCGAAGAGAAGGTAAAGGTAATCTATGATTGTTTGAGAGTTACTTCAGATCGGCAAAAGTCTTATGTAGATTTGAAAAGAAAAGAAATTGAGTTCCAAGTGGGTGATAAAGTGTTCTTAAAAGTATTTCCTTGGAAGGAGATTCTGAGATTTGGCTGGAAAGGCAAATTGAGCCCATGTTTCATCGTGCCATATGAGGTTGTAGAAAGAGTTAAACAAGTGGCTTATCGATTAGCTTTACTGACGGGGTTCAAAAAGATTCATGATGTGTTCCATGTATCGATGCTACGACGATACCATTTAGATTCATCACATGTGATCTCCCCGACTGAAGTGGAAATTCAGTCGGATATGACATATAGTGAGGAACCAATCAAAATTTTAGCACGGGAAGTGAAACAATTAAGGAACAAAAGTTTGGCCTTGGTAAAAGTACTATGGCAAAAGCATGGTGTAGAAAAAGCTACATAGGAATCGAAGGAGATCATGAGAAAACAATACCCACATCTCCTTATTGGTAAGATTTTTGGGGACGAAAACCCTTTAAGGGGGAGAGTTGTAATAGCCCAAATTAAGGCCTAAATGGAATGGTGGTTTTGGGACCACGAATCCTACATAGAAAAATTTATTCCAATAAGGTTTTAAGGTTTATTGTGTGATTAAATGCATAAGTGAAAATTTTAGTAAATAAATTTTATTGATAAAGTGACTGATTGAGATATAGGACTAAATTATTTTCTTTGAGATATATATTATTTATTTAAGTACTCATTCATTTGCATATAGACTTACTAAGCTATTTAGTTTACCCCATTTCTTATCCTTTCCCTTATAGGTTCGTCAAGCTAAACCGAGGTTCAGTGATCAATAGGATTCCATCAACATTATCGGCAAACATTTTGGTATTTTGTTTAAACACTTGAGATTATGGCATGTATAGATGGTCTAATGTTTTGTTATGTGTCATAGTTCTTGGGGTCAAATGTTGTCACTAAAGTTATGGTATTTGGACATTTGCTAGGGGCCACATATGATTGAATATTTTCTAATTAAAGTGTTGTAATATCTTTTAATACAAGTTGCATAATAGGTGTATAATGTGTATGGATGAGTATGCTTGTGTATGGTTGGTAAAGTATAGTGTGTGGATGCCGAAATGTGGTTGTTTGGATGTGTTTTTGTGTCATATTATGTATTGGAAAAATTTATTTGTGGTTGTTTGTGTTTCAGGGTGGTAATTGGCTTGGAAAATAGCCTATAATTGTCCATACGAGTAGACACACGGTCGTGTGTCTAGGCCGTGTGCGACACACGGCCAGCCTCATGGGTGTGTTGATAGGTCGTGTGTCCTCTGCACGTAAAATTATGAAAATTAAATGTTTTGTAGTAACAACGTAGGTGGAGGCATGGCCATGTGTCTCGACCGTGTGACAGACACGGCCTAGCCTACAGACGTGGGGCTTGGTCGTGTGATGAAAATATCATGTTGACGTCACAAACAGAATACCCTAGATTTTTTAGACGGGTTAGGACACAAGTGTGTGCTTGGCTGTGTGAAAGCTCCAGTAGGTTCAAAATCAAAATTAATTCTGCATGGATTGGGGACATGGGGTTTGTGACCACACGGGCTACCCACACGGGCGTGTCCCTGTCCCATAGGGGCGTGTGCCCTGTTTGAAGTAGAATTTTTCTAAGTGATTGAAAAGTTTCGGTTTGGTTCTGGATCATACCCAATGAGTCTCTTGGGCCTCGTAAGCCCATAATAAGAGTGTTTTGAATAAGAATGAAAAAAGTTTTAATTTTTTGTGGAATTTGAGTCGGATTGAGTGATCGTGTGATCGTAAGTCAAGTAATACCTCGTACGCGTTCCCGGCATCAGACTCGGGTGAGGTGTGTTACATGTAATACATGAGATGATAATACATGATAATTGATATATGGAAGCATGAGATGATGATATTTGTACATGGAAATTATTTGATGAGAATGTTCATCCTTGCTTATAGACTTATACTCCTTGAGCGAACTACTACTCGTGTGACCTTGATATTTCAAATGATATGTGTAAGGCTCTAACATGAAATAATCTGAACTCGAGATAAACTATTATGAAATTATACTTGTAATATAAAGAGATGATTTATACATGTTAAATGAATACATGATGTGTAAAGCATATGTTCATGGAAACTTGATTATTGTTGAGCCCGTATATGTTTTGATGTTATTATGGAATATATGACTAACAAGGGCAATTAGAATATGTTTAGGGCTTGAAGTCAAATTGATTGAATATGCCTTACATAGTTACCTCAAAACAGAATGAATGGTAAGTTAAGTACCATGTTATACGAACTTACTAAGCATTTTTTGCTTACTAAGTTTTATTACCCTGTTTTAAAGTAAATCGAAAGCTCGTTGGATTAGAAGCCTAGTGGAGATCACTCACATTATACATCGGCCCATGTCGGTACAATATGGTAAATCAATTATGGTTATAATGGCATGTATAAGCTATATTGGTCATATTGGCATGTTAATGTAAATGATTACTATAATCTAGCTATTGGAATGGCTAGTGATGATTATGTTTTGGTACATGTATATATGTATTTTAGTTTATTTTATGGAGATAACATAAGTGTTATTATTGTTGATTGAGAAAGGTTAAATGAGTATGCTTATAAAAGGTAAGATTAAAAGCATGAATGCATGTAACAATATATCATGTTAGATGCTATAAATTGCTTGAATTCAATGCTTGGATTGGTTGGTTTGTTTTTTTTTTTTTTTGGTTGTGAGTTTTAGTGCAGGTCATTGGTGTGATTTTGGGTGAGAAATGAAGCTAGAAATAGCTTTATTATGTCCACACGGGCAAACACACGGGTGTGTGTCCAGACCGTGTGTAAGACATGGCCGGGTACATGGACGTGTAGTGTAACACCCCAAACCCGGCCCAGACATTATGGCCAAATCTAGTGCATCACATCAGAGTGTTGTTCCAAAACTGGATTTGCCGATAAACGTTAATTCTATGTTTAAATTCTATTGGTTAAGCTTAAGAAAAGATCTCGTCAAAAGCTTTCCAAAAATAGGTCACATTGATAAAAAACCCGTAGACAAATTAAAACCATTTAGTTTTCATTTCATGAGATACTTTAGTAAAACTCGTTGTTACACTTTTAAACCAAATGTTAGAAAAAAATAGTTGTTATATTTATTATGGTTGATACTTAATCTGAGTAAAAATTCGTGGAAGCCTTTTTATTTGAAAATCTTACGGTTAAAAATGCGTGTTTTCTTTGAAACTGTTGATCACTTTGAAAACTCGTTTTCCCTATACTAGCAGTTTAAAATATGAAATTAAAAGTCTAAATAAAAGTTAAAACTCCCCAAATAGCCTTATTACAAAATTAAAAAACCCAATAAATAATTTTAATGAATAAAAAAATAAAAAATAGTCTAGCAGTGATTGTATGGCCACCTTGGAGTCCCTTGCAGCTCAAAATCAACTAAGACTGGGCATTACCTATGAAATTAAAAGAAAGGGTGAGTTTGCAAAAACTCAGTGTGTAATCCCCTATCAGTAAAATTGTAAATAGTTAATGCAAAACAGTATGGGCTTTAGCCCTATACAATAGCAGTCTGGGCCTAAGCCCTATTCAGTGTCAGAATAGTCTAGGCTTTAGCCCTATACAGTAACAGAATAGTATAGTGCAGATATGCAACCCATCTCAATCCAACGAACACACCACCCGTACCAACCAACACACCATGTGGGGATAAAATCGACCCACCAAGCTAGCACACCAATATCACAGTAAAGCTGCTAATAGTAATAACGCAGCAGAGCTGCTAATGATAGTCAACGTAGCGGAGCCACTAAAATCAGAATACGTGGCAGAGCCACTAGTCACAGAAAATACGTGGCAGGGCCACTAATACAGTACTTCCACTGATTCAAAATCCTGACCCCATGCAGTATGACATGTCATAAATATAACGTGTATGCAATATGTCATACTCAGTATTAGTGAAATAAATATCACACACCTCAAACAACCTACCTATTGAGGTATAGTGGTCATTTCCATCCATTAGTGGTAAAATAATAATTTTACTCCTTTAGGGGTATTTTGGTTATTTTACTAGTAATGGGGTTTTGGTACAAATAACAACCTCATGGAAGGTCTTCCTTCGCCTCGAGCGACCCAGACAACCTATCTAGCCAACCTAGTCAAAATGGGCATACGGCCCATTACTCGGTCTAATGGGGCCTACACACTCGTGTGGCCCAATTAACTCGAATTCAGTTACGACTATGCGTCGTTCATAGCCCAATCCATTATTTATCACTTACCGTACATCTTCCCTATGTGGGACCCACAAGCCCATTGTGCCCACATGCCCCGTTTCAGCCCAACGAGGCCCACAAGTCCATGAGAACACTCACAGCGGCCTCTTTAGCCTATCACCCATGTTTTGTGGGCTCAGTTTGCCCTACGCGTGTTACCACGCTCGTGAGGCCTCGAATATCGAAGTTTCGGCTTTTTTGAATTTTGGTTTTTGCCGATTTACAACAGCGAAGGGTGTGATTACACACCTTTTTGGCTTTGATAGTACAAAACGGTGTACGGTTACACACCTGTTACGGAATAGCGCAGAAACCCTCGAGCGTCAAACCTGCTATAATAGAAACTTTGATTAAAACCTTAACATGTGAGTTGATAGAATTATAATGAAGACATGATCAAATGATTACCTTCCAAAGCCTTGCTTGAACGAATGCCCCTAGTCTTCTTAGACTACTAACAAAATTGATCACGTGATTAATTGTGTATCTGCATGACTACGGATTCTATTAAATAAGATTGAACACAGCATAAGGTTTAGGAACCCAACATCAGAATGATCGGCCAACAATTTACAATATTAGCCCAAAATGTTTCATTTGATTGAGAGGTAAGGAAAGGACTTGACAACCATCGTGATCCCTGAAAACCCCTTCAGCCCTTACAATGCTTTATAAACTGAAAATGACACCACCACAATCAGGTAGGGAAAAAGGAAGTCGGCCACATGTACAACCAAAAGAAATATTCATTAAAGGAGAGAAAACGGTTTAGCTACAGTAAGACTGGGAAGAACAAGAACCTACCGAATGACTGAGAGACTTCCAAACCATAAGTGCTCACAGAATAAGAACGGGATTGGTACCCAATCAAGCATATGAGCCGAAAGAAGAAGAAAGAGGAGTGGATATTCAGCTTAACAACCTTATGACCAAAGAATTAAATATGAAGAAAAGGGGAGTTCGGTTATGAAGGAAAACCAAAAGAAAATAGTAAGAAGAAGAAGAATATTTGGCTATAGAGAAACCGATAAGAAAACGACAAACTAAGGGTGGAGAGAGGTTGAATTGGGTCAAGAGAGAATAGTAGCAGAAAGATGTTAAGTTCAACCAAAGAAGAATGAGAGAAGAATTAAGTAGGGCTCGGCCAAGGGTACAAATTAAGGAAAGGAGAAATTGCACAAGAATGCCAATTCGGCAGAGAAGAAAATATAGAGAAGAAAATGTAAAGAAGAAAAGAAGGCTTCTAAAAAGATTTCGACACTTGCTATTAGGGTTTCGGTAATGTGAACAAAAGCAAATTGAGGAATAATGTCCAAAGAGAAAAGACCCTGAATGATCAAAAGCGCACCTAAATGAGAAAATAATCCACTCAATAGAAATCCTACCGAAACAAGATGGAAAACACCCTACTATCCCTATACCAATTCGGCACTTGCACGCCCAAAAGACCCTATCCGAATTTGCACACACAAAAGTCCAAAATCGGCTACAACTCCTCCCGTCTCCCAACTCCACGATTTTCTCCCTTTATCTCTCCTCCTTTTCCTCTTCCAAATCCCCAACAACCAACATTTTATCCCTTGATCCTCTATTCTTTTACCAAGTCCACCACCATTCAGTAGAGTTTGAATCCATCACAACCACTTGCTGCCCCAAGTCATAAAATAAATATCCTTTTGAATGCAAGGGAATTCGAACCCAAGCCTTCTCTGATGCTCATCACGCCACTTGCCTTCTTTCCATCCAACTCTTTGTGACATAAAACAAACACAAATAAATATAAAGCCTACCTACTCACTTCCATATTCATTTAAGAATTAAAATTGAAAATCCTGCAAAAGTCCAAACTTGAACCCCAGCTTTTCTAACACTCCTAGATATGCCCAAACACTTAGCCATCACACCAAACATGTAATTTGTGACAGACAATCCAAAATTAAAGACCCTATATTTTTGGGGCGTTACAACTCTACCCCTTTAAAGAAAATTCGGCCTCAAAATTTACCTGGTCAGAAAAGGTGAGGGCATTGTTGTCATATCGCCTCCTCAGGCTCCCACGTGGCTTCCTCTGAACCATTATTATGCCAAAGCACCTTAACCAAAGGGATAAATTTCCTTCTGAGCATATTAACATCATGATCTATTATCTGCACTGGTTCTTCCTCAAAGGTCAAATTAGACTTAACCTCGATCTCCTCATCTGGCACTATGTGTGAGGGATCAGAGCGGTAACATCTCAGCATGGAGATGTGGAACAAATCATGAATTTGGTCTAATTCAGGATGCAGCTCAAGTTGACAGGCGACCGGTCCCATACGCTTTACTACTTGGTAAGGCCTGATGAATGTAGGGCTTAGCTCGCCCTTCCGTCCAAATCTCAGAATCCTTTTCTAAGGTGGGATTTTCAGAAATACATAATCCCCCACAGAGTACTCGATCTTCTTAGACTTTAAGTCTACATATGAATTTTTCCTATCAGATGCTTCTTTTAATTGATCTCAAATCAACTTCACTTTCTCTTTGGTATTAGAAACTAACTCTGGCCGCAAAAATTGACGCTCACCCAGCTCAGTCCAACATGTAGGCGTACGACACCTATGACCATACAACGCCTCATATGGTGCCATCTGAATACTGGCCTGATAACTGTTGTTATACATAAACTTAGCTAGTGGCAAGTAGTCTTCCCAGTTACATTAGAAATCAATTACACAACTTCTTAACATGTCTTCCAGTATCTGTATATCCTCTCTGACTAATGATCTGTTTAAGGGTGGAACGCAGTACTAAAATCCAACCTTGTACCTAGTGCCTCGTGTAACTTTTTCCAGAACTGAGATGAAAATCTAGGATCTTTGTCAGAAATAATAGAAACTGATACGCCATATAGTCTCACAATCTCGGCCACATACAACTTAGCCAGTTTCTGCAGTGAGTAATCAATATGGACCGGTATGAAATGGGTAGATTTAGTCAATCAATCAACAATAACCCATACCAAATCCTTCTTAGTAGACGTCAAGGGTAGCCTGCTCACAAAATCCATAGTTACCCTTTCCCACTTCCAGAGGGGAATCTTAACTGGCTGCAGTAACCCAGAAGGCAATTAATGCTCAGCCTTAACTTGCTGCATGTCAGACACTTACTCTCATAATCGGTAACTTCACGCTTCAATTCTAGCCACCAGTACAACTCACGAAGATCTTGGTATAACTTGTTTCCACCCAAATAAATAGCGTACGGACTACGATGCACCTCTCACAGTATAGACTACCTCAAATCAGAATCCCTCGGTATATAGACTCTCCCACGAAAACACAGTATTCCTTCGCTGTTTGGCCCAAAATTTGTAGTCTCACCATACTTAACTTGTAGAAACCAGGCAACTAGTGATTCATCCAACAACTACTTGTCCTTAAATTGATTAGTCCAAGTCATTCTCACTTAAAGCTCAGCCAACAAGCTACCATCATCAAATAGGCTGAGACGAGCAAACATCACTCTTAAATCAGTTATAGCCCTATGGGTTAATATGTCAACTACCACGTTAGCTTTACTAGGGTGGTATTCTATTGAATAGTCATAATCCTTAAGTAGCTCTATCCATCTTCACTACCTAAAATTCAACTCCTTTAGAGTAAGGAGGTACCTGAGGCTCTTATGATCCGTGTAAATAATATACTTCTCCTCGTATAAGTAGTGCCTCCAAATCTTAAGTTCAAACACCACCCCCGCTAACTCTAAATCATGAGTAGGGTAATTCACGTCGTGAGGCTAAAGCTGACGAGATGTGTATGCAACCACCTTACCATCCTGCATTAGCACACAACCCAAACCAATGTGCAACGAGTCACTATACACAGTGAAATCCTTCCTAGACTCTAGCTGTATTAAGACAAGGGCCTCAGTCAGAACCTTCTTTAGTTTCTCAAAACTCTCTTGCTACTTATCAATCGAATTAAACGGTATCCTTTTACGTAGTAACTTGGTCAGAGGTGCAGCAATCATAGAAAACCCCTCAACAAAACATCTGTAATACCCAGCCAGACCCAGAAAGCTTTAAATCTCAGATACGGTTCTAGGTGGTTTCCAATCCAGTATGGCTTCAAATTTACAAGGATCAACTCTAATCCCCTTGGCAGACACTACGTGACCTAGAAATGTCACTTCTCACAGCCAGAACTCACACTTACTGAACTTCGCGTATAGCTACTTTTCCCTCAAAATTTGTAAAACAGTTCGAAGATGTGCATTGTGATGCTCTTCAATACTCGAATAAACTAGTATATCATCTATAAACACCAACATGAACTGATCCATATAGGGTTGGAACACTCAGTTCATGAGGTCCATAAAAGCTGCGGATGCATTTGTAAGCCAAAACGGCATTACTAAGAACTCGTAGTGCCCATAGCGAGTCCTAAACGCAGTCTTATACACATCCGCCTCTTTAACCCTCAGTTGATGGTACCCAGAATGGAGGTCGATCTTGGAGAAAGCCGAAGCTTCTCTAATTTGATCAAGAAGATCATCAATCCTTGGCAGTGGGTACTTATTCTTGATAGTCAACTTGTTTAATTGTCGATAGTCGATGCACATGCGCATAGTTCCATCCTTCTTCTCCACGAACAACACTGGTGCTCCCCACGGAGACACACTCGGTCGTATAAATCCTCGGTCTAACAGCTCTTAGATTTGGGCCTTTAATTCCACTAGCTTATTTGGTGCCATCCTATAAGGGGTGATAGACACCAGAGCTATTCCTGACAGAAGCTTAATACCAAATTTGACTTCACAGTTGGAGGTAACCCAGGGAGCTCATCGGGAAATACATCAAGAAACTCCTTAATAGTTCTGATATCTCCAATAGAAGGACCTTCAGAAAAATTTTTGCTGACATAAGCTAAAAATGCCTCGCAACCTTTGCGAACCAGTTTCTCAGCCCTTAGTGCTGAGATTACGTTGGACAGATAGTCTCTTTGCTCCCCTATCATAGTCACGTCCTCATCCTTAGTAGACTTCAACACCATACGCTTAGTAGCGCAATCCAAATTCACACAGTGTTTCACTAGCCAATCCATGCCCAAAATAAGATCGAATTCACTAAACGACAATTCCATCAAATCTGCTGGAAAGACCACCCCTTAAACCTCTAAGGGCACATCTCTGAACAATTTATTTGCCTTAACCGGCTGTCCCAATAGACTTATCACAATCATTTCACTAGCAGTATTTTCAAAGTGAATGCCCAACAACCCAAATACGGTGCATGCAAATACGAGTGTGTAGACCAAATATCAATTAAAGCAGTGTATGGTACATTATAAATTAGGAACGTACCAGTTATGATGCCAGGGGTGTCACCATCCTCTTGACAATGAGCGGCATAAACCAGAGCTGGCTGCCTCGCCTCAATGTTACCAGTACTCTGCCCAGTACTCCATGACCTCGTTTAATACTGTTTCCACCTCTGGCCTGCCCACGGCCTCTCGGTGGTTGCCGACCACCTTTAACTGGCTGAACAAACCTCTGTTTTATAGCTTGCATCTGACTTGGCCTCTGAGGACAATTGGTGATCCATCGATCCATATTTGAAGCACGCCCAGTCCTTTTCCAGGACTCACTTAGGTGAGGTCTCTCTCAATCTGCGAAAGGTTGCGGTCTAACAGCAGTAACAAGGACTGCTCAAACTGGCCCATCAAATCTGGCCTTCTTTACAGGCCTTCCAAAATAACCTAAGAGCCCGAATCCCTATTAAATTTATCTCTATCTTTCTCACGATTTTGGCTCTCAGAGCACTTCATATCTTCAGCAATTTTGGCTTTTTCTATAAGAGTAGCAAAATCTCGCTCCCTCTGCGGAGCTATCAGCACACGTAACTCATCCTAAAGGCTATCCTCGAATCGCACATAGTGCTCATACTCAGTCGCCACTATCCCATAAGCATAGTGGCTCAATCGCAGAAACTCCGCCTCGTATTCTGCCACAGTCTTATTTCCCTGGGTCAGGCTCAGAAATTCCTTCCTTCGGGCATCCACATAACTTGCCCCTACATATTTTCCTTCAAAGGCTGACTTAAAAAAATCTCACGTCAAATGGTCAGCCTGTGTACCCTCTATCATAGTGAGCCACCACTGGTAGGTCTTGTCTCACAGCAAAGACACTACTCCCTTTAATTTTTGCTCCACAGTACAGTCAGGATTGTCCATTATCTGTTCAGTAGCCTCTAACCAGTAATCTGCCACATTTGGGGCTACACCAGACAGACCCCTGAAGATTTTTGCTCCATTTGACCGGAGTCGCTCAGAAATTGACCCTCGGTCCACTAATCCAGTACTCGCTCCAGCAACCCTTTCTAGAACATGAAGCATTACTTGGGATAGAGCATTATTCCCAGCTACTCGATCAAGTAACCCTGTTTCAGTCACTAGCGAAGCTAGTGCCTCCTTAGCAGGGCCCAATGCTGAAGACCCAGCCTTAGCACTTCCTCAGCCTCTATGGCGGCCTCGTGTACCCCTTCCGTGAGTACCCCTTGTGCTCATATCGATATACGCTTAATCTATTTTAGAAGTTTTATAAATCAGTTCTTTATTCCAGTAATTATTAACAAATATCTTATGAAAAGGCAGCAGTTTTCGCAGATCGAGATCCCTCTAAAGTTTTCAATTTACCCTAACTAAAAGTTTGAGTACTACTATCTATAGTAGTTTTTTAGTATAATGTCTGAGTCTATAGTAGAAAATAGTGTCAGAAAACTTATAGATTTGGTGCCAGAGACTCGGTGTGCCACACTTTCAATAATAATATTCTAAAATAACGTAAATTCTTTGAAATCATTTCTTTTAAAACCATATTTTTATAAAAATTTTCAAAAACCCATTCCACAGCCGAGTTATGATACCACTAAATTTAACACCCTAAACCTGGCCCAGACATTATGGCCGAATCCGGTGCATCACATCAAAGTGTTGTTCCAAAATTGGATTTGCCGATAAATGTTGATTCTATGTTTAAATCCTATTGGTTAAGCTTAGGAAAAGATCTCGTCAAAAGCTTTCCAAAAATAGGTCTCGTTGATAAAAACTCGTAGACAAGTTAAAACCATTTAGTTTTCATTTTATGAGATAGTTCGGTAAAATTTGTTGTTACACTTTTAAACCAAATGTTAGAAAAAATTAGTTGCCATATTTATTGTGGTTGATACTAATCTGAGTAAAAATCCGCGAAAGCCTTTTTATTTGAAAATCGTAAGGTTGAAAATGTGTGTTTTCTTTGTCTCCGTTGATTACTTTGAAAACTAGTTTTCCCTATGCTAGTAGTTTAAAATACGACATTAAAAGTTAAGTAAAAGTTAAAACTCCCTAAATGGTCTTATTACAAAAATAAAATCCCAATAAATAATTTTGATGAATAAAAAAACAAATAGCAGTCTAGCAGTGATCGTATGGCCACCTCCGAGTCCCTCGTAGCTCCAAATCGACTAAGACTAGGGATTATCTATAAAATTAAATGAAAGAGTGAGTTTGTGAAAACTCTGTGTAATCCCCTATCAGTAAAACTGTAAATAGTTAATGCAAAACAGTATGGGCTGTAGCCCTATACAGTAGCAGTCTGGACCTAAGCCCTATTCAGTGTCAGAACAGCCTGCGCTTTAGCCTATACAGTAATAGAATAGTACAGTGCATATATGCAACCCATCCCAATCCAACCAATACAGCACCCGTACCAACCAACACACCATGTGGGGATAAAATTGACCCACCCACCTAGCACACTAATATCGTAGCAAAGCTTCTAGTAGTAATAACGCAACAGAGCTGCTAATGAAAGTAAACGTGGCGGAGCCACTAGAATCAAAATACGTGGTAGAGCCACTAGTCACAGAAAATACTTGATAGAGCCACTAATACAGTACTTCCTCTGAATCAAAATACCGACCACATGCAGTATGTCATGTCACCAATATAACGTGTATGCAGTATGTCATGCTCAGTATCAGTCAAATAAATATCACACACCTTAAGCAACCTACCGCTAGCGGTATAGTGGTCATTTCCATCCATTAGGGGTAAAATAGTAATTTTACTCCTTTAGGGGTATTTTGGTTAGTTTACTAGTTAAGGGGTCTTGGTGCAAATAACGACCTCATGGAAGGTCTTTCATCACCGCGAGCGACTCAGAAAACCTATCTGAAGAACCAAGTGTAAATGGGCCTAAGGCCCATTACTCGGCACAAGAGGGCCCACATGCTCATGTGGCCCAATTAGCTCGAATTTAGTTACGGCTATGTGACCTTCATAGCCCAGTCCAATATTTATCACTTACTGTGCATCTTCTCCGTGTGGGGCCCACAAGCCCATTGTGCCCACATGGCCCGTTTCGGCCCAACGAGGCCCACAAGTCCACGAGAACACTCGCGCGGCTTCTTCTGCCTATCACCCATATTTTGTAGGCTCGATTCACTCCAGAGCATTCGCACGCTTGTGAGGCCTCGAATGCCGAAGTTTCAGCATTTCAGCTTTTGCCGATTTACAACAGCGAACGGTGTGATTAACACCCTTCTGGCTTTAACAGTACAAAACGGTGTACTGTTACGCACCTGTTACGAAATAGTGCAGAAACTCTCGAGCGTCAAACCTGCTATAACAGAAACTTCGATTAAAACCTTAACACGTGAGTTGATAGAATTCTAATGAAGACATGATCAAATGATTACCTACCAAAGCCTTGCTTGAACGAACGCCCCTAGTCTTCTTAAACTATCAAATCGATCACGTGATTAATCATGTATCTGTATGACTACTCACAGAGGAAGAATGGGATTGGTACCTAGATCCAAGCACTTAGCCATCACACCAAACATGCAATCTGTGACAGACAATGCAAAATTAAAGACCCTATATTTTTGGGGTGTTACACGTTGTTAGGCCGTGTGTCCTCTACACCTTAAATTTTGAGAAACAGAATGCTCAGAATTGAGCACATGGGCAGAGACATGGGCATGTGTCTGAATTGTGTCTGCTACATGACCTAGAACACGGGTGTGTGTTTTAGCCGTGTGAAACCTGCACCGAATTTCAAAAAAATTAAATTAACCACACGGCCTAGCACAAGGGCATATGGCATGGCCGTGTGCCCAAGTCAGAAAGTTACATGGGGTAAGACATGGCCTGAAGCATGACCATGTCTAAGGGTCACACAGGAGTGTCCCTAGACTCCACGGGCATGTGAGCACTATACTTGAGAAAAATTTTGGGAATTTCTTGAAAAATTCCATAAGTTCCTGATTTAGTCTCTATTCGATTCCAACACTTGTTTTGGGCCTCAGGGTCCATATAAGGGACCTTATGAATGATTTTGGAAAATGAGTAGTAATTTACATGAATTATCTGAAAATGTTCTGAAAGTTTCTATAATACTTTGAAACCCTATTCCAGCAATGGATACGGGTTACAGATGTTACATAATAACTGTCATTACAGTGTTCCCTTGAAAGACCCGTTGATATCATTCCATTTCTTATTTAACCTTGATGCTCAAACACCGCAGTGTCCCCTATGCAAGGCCCAAAGCTTCACTTATCACAATTTGCACCCAACAATACCGTATGACAAAATCTTAATGGAATTCCATTTCCCCATTCATTTTCCCATACCTCTAGTTCCCTATAACTACCTTGATGCTCGAACACCAAAGTGTCCCTTTCGCAAGGCCAAGAGCTTTGCATATCACGGTTTGCACTAATGAATCTTGAATGGCGGTAAACAGAAACTCTATTTTCTAACTATCCACCAAATCCTAACTTCATCTAACCTTTCAATACTTCCCATCCCTACTCCATAATTTATAAGCACATAGGCAAAAGTATATGAGTACAAAAACGTAATAACTTAGAGCTCACAAAACTTAGCTATATGTTACCAAAACCATTCTATGCATACCGACACACTTGTGAATACTCATTTATCTATTTGACCATGCGCATCCATAACACTCTATAACAACAGAGACCATACATCATTATAGAACTCATTCAGGACTCAACATAGATTCATGCTAGTCATACAACATCCCAAAAATGGAGTATAGAAACTCGCTTGTTACTTCTTTGCCTCACTAGCTTAACTTTTCTTAAACACTAGAGTTTCCATTCTTTTAGAAATTAAGCATAACCACCAAAGTTATAAATTAAACTCATCGTTCTAGTTTAAAGACTCAATTTTCCAGAAACATGCAGAACCCTTCAAAGGTTCTGAAAATTCTTAATTTTTTTCGTAAACTTACAATCATCGAAGGGCTTAGAACCTTAATAGCTCACTGGGTATTCTCTTTTTTTGATTCAAACCTTACATTCACTGCTCCATGCAGAGCTTTCTGTAACTATCTCTTCTGTGGAGCAACTATGAAAGAGAGGAAGAAGGGAGGAAAATGAAACAGAATTGACATGACTCCTAAATATCTGCAATGGTTAGAAAGAGTGGGTGAGCTTAAACAAGCTTAGTGAATGTCAGAATAACCACAAAGTATACACAACATTAAAGGCCAAACAAAAGCATACTGAAACACATTCACAACCATATTCTAACCAAGTCAAGATAACATATTCATGCTTCATTAAATCGCAAAAACTAGCATATACTCTCACATGCAATTACGCTCAACTAGTATAATATAATTTATTTAACATTAATTCATCAAGACAAAGCAACATATTCATGCTTTAATGACTCACAAGTCTAGCTTATATATTCACATGCATTTACACACAACGTTTTCATGTATTAATCAATTAATGATAATTTGGAAACTTAGAAACATGAAACGTAAAAGTGGACTCTATCACCACACATTGGATACACAAATCTTCCACACACAATGAATCAAAGAGTTTAACATACCCAATAAGTGTAGCATAAAGCTAAACACTCTCCAATACACCAACATATCTCAATGAATGGAGCTTAGATCGACATTTCCTTATACCTCTAATTTGTTTCAGGGCCTTATTGTTTAAATCACAAAACACAAGGGTGCGTACTCACAATCCTATGGCATGCTAACTATAACAAATGGTTTCAAGGGATCACAAGGCTAAAATATTTACAAATAGACACATTTATTTATTGTCTTAATGTACATAATCTCTATTCATAACTATGAATTCATATAACAAATTTCTAATCAATTCTTACTTATTGGATTCATATTTATTTGCACTTTAAGTGCCACAACTATCTCATTGAGCCATCACTATCTAACCACATATTTTTGTATTAAAATTAGTTTATCACATGCAAGTATTCACACACATTTCCTGTTACACCAATATCACATTCCATAATTTAAGACATATGTACTTACCATTTTCTACACACTTTCACTGCACATTTATATCATTAACACAACATCATCACTATCATTCAACATGTTTAATATGCCTACAACTAACACATTCACAAGAGCTATCTGAATATATATCACATGTCACATTATCACAACTTAATACCCAATCCACTTCACACAATCACATACTTTACAAATTAAATGAAGGGTATGAGAAAGCTTACACTCAAAACTTAGAGTAGGGGTTTAGGCTACTCTGAAGCTCCAATTAACACTATGAATTGTGTCTACTAGCAGTGATTCCAAACACTCACCATTTGCGCTCTCGCCTAGTTTTCAAACGCTTAAACTAGATTTTCTTTACCTTTCGCCTTACTCAAAGAAGGTCCTAACAACTCTAATGCTTTACACATAATAACCACACAATATACACAATCAATTAGTAGCCATAACGTACCTCAAGCAAACAGTAATGCAGATTTAAGGTTCCTTTCACGTGGAATTGAAAATTTTGACTAACAAACTTAAAACTCAAATATCTTAATCTATACTCATTTCCATTACCTATAATCGATTCTAATCATCTAATTATACATCTAAGAATAATTCTTAACCCTCAAACCATACAAAAGTACACAAATTCATGGTTTCAAAATTTCCACACACTATGTCAATTTCCATGAAAATTTATTAAAACCTTGGAATTTGTAACAAAACTTTAAGAAAAGCTAGAAACCTTTTAATCACTTTAAAACAAGTTGAAAAACATTTTGAAACATCGTTTTCTTTCAAAATACCGAAATCCACCATTAATAACCTAATTTTTGGCATTTATTCAAAATTATTGATTTAATATGTAAAAACTCAACTTAAAAGGCTAGATATCATAAAAAAAATAAGAAAACAAAACATTACCTTAGTTGAAAGAGAAATAAACATTTAATTAAAAATTTTGGAAACACACAAGTTGAGCAATGGTAAAATCAATGGTGTTTTTGAAGTTTTTTATGGAATTCTAAGGAAGTTTCATGCTTGTGAGATGATAGAAATCAAAGGAATTTATGTTTGAAACATAAAACAAGTGAAGGGTGCTTGAGAAAATTAAGGGACGAGAATAAAAAGGGTTAAGAAAGAAACTATCATGAGTTTAATGTAGATGGGGGGGAAAATAATGTATTTTTAAAACATTGGTATAATTGCTTTAAAACAACTCCTAATTTAAACCTGTAACACCCCAAACCCAGCCTAGACGTTATGGCTAGATATGGTGTATCACATGGACAATCGTCAAAGCTTTGATCTTCTTTTCTTAAAGTGTTGCAAAGTTTGAAATTAAACTATGTTTAAAAGATTGTAAATAAGAATCATTTTCCACTTTAAAAACCTTAGTTATTACCAAATAAAATTTCATCTTTTATTAAATCCCATTATGGTGTTATTGACATTAAGTTGTCCAATCGATACGTGTTGCATGTTTTGAAAACATTTGTTTAAGTTTGGAAAACCTGCATAGACTAGTCTACTATTGAAAAGCTAACAAGGAAGAAAACCCACAATAAATACCGAGTAACCTTATTACAACTTAAAGCCAAAATTAAAGTAGAAGAAATAAAATATAAATAAAGTAAAATTCAGAAAAACGAAAAGCCAAAAGAGTGAATCACGTGGCCACCTCGAATCCCTCGCAGCTCCAAGTCCTCTATGGTTGGGGGTTTCCTGCATGGATGGAAATAAAAGGGTGAGTTTGTGAAAACTCATTGTGTAATGAAACCCAACTAGTGTCATAGACTAGTTCAAGCTCAGTCTGGGCTGAAGCCCTATTCAGACATAGATTATGCTGGGCCTTGGCCCTATTTAGAAAATAGTGTGGGCCATGGGCCCATTTTAAAAACAGATCAGAGTAAATTTACATATGCATGTATGCAAAGCCTAAGCCCAATCCAGCCCTACACACCACCCGTATCAGCCCTACACACCATGTGGAGAATAACTCAACCCACCCAACCCTACACACCACAGTCGTAGTAGAGTTGCTTATACAGGTATCATGGCAGAGCCACTAGAACAGAAATACGAGGTAAAGCCTCTAAGCAGATTAAGTGGCATTGCCACTTTTAGCACTTCCTCTGAATCAATAACCCAACCCCATGCAAATCAGCATATATCATGGCATGGCATATAGAATATTAGATATAGTAACATGCAAATCAGTTAACTTTTTCTAGGGGTAAAATAGTCATTTAGCATCTAGGGGTAAAACGGTAATTTTCACCCTTTAGGGTATTTTGGTAATTTTGCTACGTCTCTAAGTCTCATGCATAATACAACTTTCTAATAGATCTAACGTCGCTCTGAGCGACTCAAATAGCTCATTCGTATATAAAGTGCCATCAGGCCCTAAAACCCTTAACAGGCCCGACGGAGCCCACAAGCTACTGTGGCCCACTAAGTCTCAATTTACACATATTTTTATAGAATAAATATCCAGTTTACCAAAAAAAACTTACTGCATAATTTCACCCATATGGGCCCGTAAGCCCATTGGGCTCAATTGCGGCCCCTCGAGGCCGAAAACCCCTAAATACATGAAAATGCGCACAGCAGCCTTACCGTCCATTATTTCCAATTTCATGATTTTGTACCAACCTACGAGTGCTCGCACGCTCGTAAGCCCTCAAAATGCCAGCATTTCGACATTTCGGCATTTTGGCTTTTGTTGATCTAATCTACTAGAGAGTGTCATTTACACACATGTTTGAGAAATACGGCCGAGATCCCACAAATGATTAACCTACAATAGTCTAAATGAACTATTAACCTCATGGCTTGACTCACAAACCACCTCTATTAACCCCTAATGGTATTTGGCCACCCAAAATCAACATTCACTTACCTTTACCGAATCCAACCAACAGATCTAGATCGCCTCGGTAACATTAACCACCCTAGACTAATTGACATTGGATCTACCCATTCGTATGTTGCTTATGATGTGTCTGGGACATTGGGTGTGCAATTTGAGAAAACTGTGATGGGGGAATCTGTGATAAGCCCACTTGGTCACTCGGTTAGGGTAGACAAACTCTTTAGAGATGTACCTTTAGAGACTCAAGGTAGGATTTTCTCTGCAGATTTGATGGAGCTACCCTTTGGAGAGTTCGACCTTATTCTGGGTATGGATTGGCTGACTAAGCATCGAGCAACTTTGGATTGTGCTGCCAAGTGGATGGTGTTAAAGACCGCGGAAGCTGAGTAGGTATCGATAATAGGGGAGCGAAGGGATTACTTGTCAAATGTTATCTTAGCCTTGAGAGCTGAAAAACTGATTCACAAGGGTTGTGAGGCATTTTTGATGTATGTGAGTTAGTCTGAATCTGAGAGTTTGACCGTAGGAGAAGTTAGAACTGTCAAGGAATTTTAAGATGTTTTTTCGGATGAGCTTCCTCGGTTGCCTCCGAATCGTGAAGTCAAATTTGGAATCGACTTATTGCCTGGAACGACTCCAGTGTCCATCGCTCCTTATAGGATGGCACCGAAGGAGTTAGTAGAGTTGAAATTTCAAATTCAAGAACTTCTGGATCGGGGCTTTATCAGGCCAAGTGTGTCTCCATGGGGAGCACCGGTACTGTTCGTGAAGAAGAAGGATGGGACGATGCGTATGTGCATCTACTATCGTCAGTTGAACAAACTAACGATTAAGAACAAGTACCATCTGCCAATGATCAACAACCTGTTTAACCAACTAAGAGGAGCATTGGTATTTTCCAAGATCAATCTTCGATCTAGATATCATCAATTAAGGGTCAAAGACGTAGACATTCATAAGATAGCATTTAGGACTCGGTATGCTCATTACGAGTTTCTGATAATGCCGTTTGGATTGACGAATGCACCAACAACCTTCATGGATTTGATGAATCGAGTATTCCAACCCTATTTAGACCAATTCGTGGTTTTCTTCATAGACAATATTCTGGTGTATTCAGAAACTAAGGAGAAACATGACGAGCATCTCCGGATTGTTTTGCAAGTGTTGAGGGAGAAGCAACTGTATGCGAAATTCAGCAAGTGTCAATTTTGGTTACGAAAAGTGAAGTTCTTAGGTCACGTTGTTTCTACTGAGTGGATTAGGGTAGATCCTCAAAAAATTGAGGCAGTTCTGGAATGAAAGCCACCGAGATCTGTGTCAAAAATTCGAAGCTTTCTGGGTTTGGCGGGGTACTATAGAAGATTTGTGGAAAGGTTTTCTTTGATTGCAGGACCGTTGATGAAACTTTTAAGAAAAGGAGTACTGTTTGTCAGGACTAAGAAACAGCAAGAGGCTTTTGAGAAATTGAAGAAAGTTTTAACCGAGGAGCCTGTATTGATTCAGTCGGAGTCTGGGAAGGATTTCACTATACAGTGACGTGTCGTATGTTGGTTTGGGCTGTGTGCTGATGCAAGAGGGTAAAGTGGTTGCTTATGCATCGCCACAGCTTAAGCCTCACAAAGCGAACTATCCTACGCATGACCTGGAGTTGGCGGCAGTGATTTTTGCGTTAAAAATCTGGAGACACTATTTATATGGAGAAAAGTGTATTATATACACGGATCATATGAGTCTCAAGTATTTGTTGACTCAAAAGGAGTTGTACCTTAGGCAATGAAGATGGATGGAGTTGCTTAAGGACTACGACTATTCGATTGAGTATCACCCAGGCAAAGTTAATGTTGTAGCTGATGCACTGAGTCGAAGAGCTGTAACTGAGTTGAGAGCGATGTTTGCTTGTTTGAGTCTGTATGACGACAGTAGCTTGTTAGTGGAATTACAAGTAAGACCAACCTGGATAGAGCAAATTAAAGAAAAGCAATTGGAGGATGAGTCACTGGTTCCTCAATTTCAACAAGTTAAGAGTGGTGAGACCGCTTATTTCAGATTGAACAGTGAAGGAGTTCTGTGTTTTCAAGGAAGAGTTTGTGTTCCGAGGGGCTCTGACTTGAGGCAAGCACTTCTGAGAGAGGCTCATGGCAGTCCTTGTGCCATGCATCCTGGAGGGAACAAGTTGTATCGGGATATATGAGAATTGTATTGGTGGCCGAGGCTTAAGCGTGAAGTAACAAAATTTGGGGGTAAGTGTCTGACATGCCAGCAGGTGAAAGCTGAGCATCAACTGCCCTCTGGACTTCTGCAACTGGTAAAGATTCCACTTTGGAAGTGGGAAAGGGTAACCATGGACTTTGTGAGTGGGCTACCCTTGACGCTTACCTAGAAAGACTCAGTTTGGGTGATTGTGGATAGGCAAACTAAATCTGCTCATTTCATACCTGTCCAAACCGACTACTCACTTCAAAAGTTAACCAAGTTGTATGTGGCAGAGATAATGCGACTTCATGGAGTGCCAATTTCAATTATTTCTGATCGGAATCCTAGGTTTACATCTCGATTCTCGCAGAAGTTGAATGAGGCATTGGGAACATGGTTGGATTTCAGCATAGCTTTTCACCCTCAGACGATGGACAATCGGAAATGATGATCCAAGTTTTGGAGGACATGCTGAGAGGATGTGTTATGAATTTTTGAGGTAGTTAGCAAGATTACTTGCCGTTAGCAGAGTTTGCGTACAATAATAGTTATCAGGCAAGTATTCAGATGGCATCATATGAGGCACTGTATGGTCGAAGGTGTCGTACGCCTACTTGTTGGACAGAGTTGGGAGAACGTCAGGTTGTTGTGCCAGAGTTGATAATGGATACTGAAGATTAGGTTAAGTTGATTAGGGATCGGTTAAAAGAGGCAACTGATAGGTAAAAATCTTATGCTGACTTGAAGCGTAATGAAATTGAATACTCGGTGGGAGATATGGTTTTCTTAAAGGTCTCAACTTGGAAGAAGATCTTAAGGTTTAGAAAGAAGGGCAAATTGAATCCGCGATTTATCGGGCCTTATCTGGTTCTAAAACGGGGGGGTCCTATAGCATATCAGCTGGAATTACCTCTGGAGTTGGATCGAATTCATGACGTCTTTCATGTCTCTATGTTAAGGTGATATCGGTCTGATCCTACCCACATTGTACCAGTGGAAGAAATTGAGGTTAAAGCTTATTTGACTTTTGAAGAAGAACCTGTGCAAATTCTGGACCATGATGTGAAGGTGTTAAGGAAGAAGTCAGTTCCTTTGGTGAAAGTGCTTTGGCGCAATCATGGCAGAGAAGAAGCTACGTGGGAGCCAGAAGAGGCGGTTCGCCAATGGTACCCTGTAACACCCCTATCCCGTAACTGTCGTCGGAATAGGTAAGGAGCATTACCGGACTTGTAACCTATACCGAAGCAGTAAAATTTTAAACTTTTTAATTAAGAACCATCGCGTATCATCTATCATTAGAGCATGCTTCAATTGACCATAAAAGGATGCAAATAACTATTGGAAATCTAATTGGAAACATGCTAAAAGAAAGGAGATCATTTGCAAAATTTCAAAGTTAGGGACACACGGCCGTGCCCCTTGCCCGTGTTCTACACACAAGGCCGTGTCCCTCCAGACACGCCCAAACCTTTTAGCCCGTGGTCGAATCTGACTTATTCCACATGGCTGTCCAACACGCCCATGGGGTTAGGCCGTGTGTCGCCCACGGCCTAGGCACGCCCGTGCCCTTACCCCGTGGTCAAAACTGTCAAATATCACATGGCTGCCAGACACGCTCGTGTACAAAATAGAGCAGACCGTGTGACTATACTGCCAAATTTCACACGGCCACAAGTTACCAGACACGCCCGTGTGTCTAGGCCGTGTACCAAAACTGACCAAAACATCAAGGGGCAGGGGACACACGGTCAAAGCGCACGCCCGTGTTCCCTGGCCGTGTGGCACGTTATAGGCTCGGTTTAAGCCAAATTTGCCACCCAATATGGGCCATTTCTACTGGCCATTAACCAACAACATTTCGTGCCATTCTACCAACCTAAAACATACCAATTCAAGCACAAAAAGGACCCAAAATTATCTCAATTCATTCACAAATCAAGCACACCAACTCAAAGGCCTCAATGACCATTTCCATGCACTCATCCACACATATATACATATCAATTATGCAAGCTTATAGTCTCATCAAAATCACATATCTTTCCATAAGCACATATATTCAAAGAATAACTCTAATACTTGATTATAAACACATATGACCCAAGCCACATCTCATAGCTTGATCATTTCCCAAAACATATCATGTTCACAAAAGTACTAGCCTATACATGCCATGACCATTTCATTTGCAAAAGGTTTAAAAGTACCAAAGTTTGATAGATAGTGTGATGGCGATCTCCGACTCGTCTGATTATCGAGCTAGCTTCTGAATCTATAAGACAGTGAAAGAAATGAATAGAGTAAGCTTCTAAAGCTTAGTAAGTTCGTATAATATAGAAATTAAACCTTACCGAATCAATGCGATAATTACAACAACAATGCCAATTCAATTCATATACTCAAATTGCCTATTTCACAAGCATACACTTGTTAGTTCATGTAACATATAAATTCATTCATGTACCAACCACAACATTCATGTATCATATCATTGCTCAAATACTTGTACATGTATTTCATATAACTTATACCATATAATCCATGAAATTCTCATGTCTCATATAACATGTAATACATATATCATTCAATCTTCATGTAACATGTATCGGTAATTGCCCGTTGAACCTATAAGAACATCGAAAGATACTCGGGTGATACACACATAGTGTATATACATATAACCTATAATCCGTCAATGCGTCATATATGCTCTTTCGAGCCTGTACGGTAAGCCCGGAGGCTGAACATATAATCTCGAAGGATAATCGGTAAGCCCGTAGGCTGAACATGTAATCCCGAAGGATAAACCTGTAGCTCATGAGCACGTGGTGAGTCCGCAACGAATGCAAGAGCTCAAACCACCTTGTAGCCCTAGTGACATGTCACTCGTATCCTATCGACTTCTACGGTTCTAACGGGGCTCGGTATTCAATTCTCACTTGTAACAATTTCATTTCAATTTCATATGTATACACCCAAATAGGCTATTCAATCAACTAATATGTCATATATTCCATTAACAACAATTATAAACATAAACACATTAAATTTCATTATACGAACTTACCTCGAAATCCCGTATTTACTCTTCTATTTTCTGTTTTCCCCGATCAAGTTTCGGGATTCGATTGTCTTTATCTAAATTAATGCAAAATTCAGCTATTTACTAACTCACATATTCAATTCAATCCAAAAACATATATTTTGACATATTTGCAATTTAGCCCCATACTTTCAACACTTTGCAATTTAGCCCTTTTAACATAAAATAGCAAATTACACAATTAATCCCTAAATTTCCCTTGGCCGAATATTCAAGGGACTTATACAAGCGTATATCTTTTAATTAATCCCAAATTTAACCTCAAAAATTCTATCTTTTTGCAAATAAATCCTTAAACTCATTTTCATCAAAAATCACTTCAAAATTCTTGTATTTTTCCACATAATATTCTATAAATCATCAAAATCCATCAAAATAACATGAATTTATCAATGGCATTTTTCAAAGACATGTTCAAAATTAGAAATTGAGGCATGGGTCGACTAGTATACAAAGCAACGATCTCAAAAACGTAAAAATTATCGAAAACAGAACAAAAACGAACCTCAATTTGAAGCTTGAAGGAGCCGAATGTTAAAAGCTTGAAAACCCTTAGTTTTTGTTTGTATAATCGGTGGAGAAGAAGCAATTATGAAAGAATTTTATGATATTTTTAAACATATAACATATTATTAACCAAATGACAAATATAACCTTAAAAAAATAAACCATTTAAAAACAATTCATTAAGGACATAATTGTCCACTAGCATAGGAAATGGTAAAATAACCATTCAAGGCCTTCCACTTATAAAGCCATCATCAAATAAGCCATTTATAAAATAGATAATCCTTTTTCTCAAATCAACCGGTCAAACGATAAAATTTCTAAACGAAACTTTCACACGGTAATTCTATCATGCTGTAAAACATATTGAAGCAATAAAAATAATATTTTAACTCGGTTAAGTGGTCCCGAAACCACTCGTTTCGACTAGGGTATAAAGTGGGATGTTACATACCCTCACCTTTGGACCAGGTAAATTTTGAGGCTGAAATTTCTTTAAGGGGGTAGAGTTGTAACGCCCCAATTTTTTGAGTTTTTAAATTTCTGCATAGATTATTTTTGCATGGCTTGTTGTGTTATATTATGGTGATTGGATGTGTTTAATGGACCTCTAGAAGGCTTAGGTTTAAGTCTAAGGCCTGGCAAAATTTTAATTTTGGCCTTTGGTGAGAGTGGGTTTGAGCTTAGTGGGCTTATAAATTAAAGTTGGGTTTTAACAGCACAAGAAAGCCTATGTTAAAGTGGCAAGATGGCGCCACTTAAAACATAAGGGGTGGCGTGTCATGGTTGGTGTAGGAGCTGAGGTTCGAATCCCTTAATTAGCAAAGAGGTTGTTTTATTTTGTTACAAGTGCAAGGTAAGAGATGGAACTCAAGTTGAACACTGAATGAAGGTGTTTGAATTACTCATGGGATTGGATCAAGGAGTTATAAGGGGAGAAAAGTTAGGAGTTGTTTAGGGAAACAAGAGTTGGTTGAATATGGGTCTCTTGGAGAGCAAGTTCGGCTAAGGTCTGTGGTGGTTGCATAATCGGCAAGTAGGGAAAAAGGTGTGTGTCGAATGCTTCTTGGGTTCTTTTGGGGTTTTAGTTTTCAGCATTTTTGGTAGGCAAGTGCCGATTAGGTAAGTCTCTAGGGTGCTTACAATCTTTTCTTCTTTTCTCTCATTTTTCCTTTATTCTAAAAGCCGAAAACGCAGTACACAACCCTCTTGTGCCGATTTGTTCAAGAACCAAACCCTTGTCTTCTCTTTTTCTTCTCCTCTTTCTTCTTTGTTACATTGTCTAAATCGGCTCACTTGGAACCTCACTTGGCCAACTTCTCAAAAGCTGAAATCCCGAAATATACAGTTCTTGTGCCAATTTCTTCTTGGCTGAACCTCTCCTTTCTTTTTCTTCTCCTCTAGCCGAACCCCTTGTTCTTCTCTTCTCTATTTCTTTATTGTTTATCTCTTGCACTCCCTAATAACCAAACCTTCTTATCTATTTGCAACCAATTACCTATTGGCCGAATACCTTAGGCACGGTCTCCACTTTCGAGTTTTTGGTAATTCCATTAGAGATCGGGATTTGGTCTAGTGAAAGACAATTTCGGTGGTACCTATTGGATCGAGTGACTTTCTGGATAAGAACTTCAATCTTCTTTTGTTTTTAGTTAAGGGGAAAGCCGAAACCCCCTAACCCTTTTGTGCTAATCGGTCTAGATTCTTTCTAAGAGTTTAGATATTTGGATCTTTTGATGCTAATAGAGTTTTATGGCTAGTCGTAAAGTGGATCTCGTGGAGGCTAGAGTGGTTGACTATATCAAGACGATCTAGATCTAGATCTAGTGGTTAGATTTGGTAAAGGTAAGTGTTGATGATGCTCTATTGTGGCCGAATAGGTATGTTAAGTTGGTATCGATTATTCAATTGGATTCTAGTTGATGTATGGTTAAAATGGTTGTAGGTTAATCGTTCGATGGATTCCAGCATATTTTGCAAACAGGTGTGTAATTGACACCCTCTAGTAGACTAGATCGGTAAAAGCTGAAAAGCCAAAATGCTAAAATGTCGGGATTTTAAGGGTTTGTGAGCCTGCAAGCGCTTGTGGGTCGGTTTGAAATGGTAAAGTTGGTTTTCATGAATGGTGAGACTGTTGTGCACGTTTTCGTGCATTTGGGAGGTTTTGGGCCTCGATGGGCCAAATTTAGGCCCAATGGGCTTACGGCCCATATGGGTGAAATCATGCGGTAAGTATATTCTGGTAATTTGGATATTAAATCTGCTAAGATATGTATAAAATCTAGACTTAGTGGGCCACAATAGCTTGTGGGCTCCGTCGGGCCCATTAGGAGTTTTAGGACCCGATGACTCTGTATTAATGTAATGGACTAATTAAGACACTCGGACAATGTTAGATCTGTTAGTAGACTGTAATAAGCATAAAACCCTAAAATCGAGCGAAGTTACTGAAATATCCCTAAAGGGTGGAAAATTATTATTTTACCCCTAGGAGCCAAAATACCATTACATTCTGTATGCGATGACACGTATATTCTGATTTGCATGGGTTGGGATATTATTACGGAGGAAGTGCTAAAAGTGGCAATGCCACGTATTCTGCTTAGAGGCTCTACCTCGTATTACTGTTCTGGTGGCTTGGCCACGATATCTGTTTAAGTAGCTCTATTGCAACTGTGGTGTGTAGGGCTAGGTGGGTTGAGTTATTCCCCACATGGTGTGTAGGGCTGGATTGGGCTTGGGTTTTGCATTCATGCATATAATACTGTAATCTAATCTGTTACTGTAATGGGCCCAAGGCCACACTGTTTTCTGAATAGGGTCAAGGCCCAGTTTAAACTATATCTGAATAGGACTTTGGCCCAGTCTATGCTTGAACTGATCTCTGATATTGGTTGGGTTAGCTTACACACTGAGTTTTCACAAACTCACCCCTTTCTCTTTCATCCATGCAGGTGACCCCCAACCATAGAGGACTTGGAGCTACGAGGGATTCGGAGTGGCCACGTGAACTATTTTTCAGTTTTATATTTTTCTAAATTTACTTTATTTTAGTATTCTTTAATTTTTGAGTTTCAAGTTGTAATAAGGCCGCTCATATTTTATTTTAGTTTTTCTTTTATTTTTAGTTATCACTTGTTTAAAACAATAGACTAGTCTGCATGGGTTTTTATGTCAAACTTAACAAACGTTTTTAAAACATACAATACGTAACAAATGGGTAACTTAATAATGATGACTCAACTACAAAATCTTTTAAAAGTTAACCTCAATTGGTAGTGGATAGGGCTTTTATAAACTAAGATAGTTTTTATTTTGAAAAGGTATAATGTGGTTTTGCTTAAGTCACCATAATAGTTATTAAAAAAAATCAAAGCGTAATTAACTGACCATGTGACACACCAGATTGGGCCATATCGTCTGGGTCGAGTTTGGGGTGTTAATTTAGTGGTATCTGAGCCCATTTGCAACAACTCGACTGTGGAATGGGTCCAAATGTTTTTCTTAAAATTTAAATTAATGCCCAAAGTTGTATTTTGAAAATTCAGTTTTGGAAATTTCCTTAAGAAACTTTTTTAAAATTGAATTTTCTCAAATGTTTTCACACTACTAAAAGTCTAGGGTTTTGGAAACAAAGATTAATCAAAGAATTTAGCATCAACGTTTTTCTGAATCTGGTTTCTGAAGATTAGCACACCGAATCTCCAGCACCAAGTCTGTAAGTACCCTCTACTTTACTGTATTTCATTAAGATACTATGATAGTACTAAGACCCTACTGAGATTCTGTAGTTAGGGTAACACTGAGACTGTAGAGGACTGAGATAGTAGGAAATTGAAAGCTCTAGAAGACTGAGACTGTAGCTAAGCTACGATTCTGCGAAAACAAACTCTGAAATACTATTTATACATAAGACATCTGTAATAAATACTAGAATATTGAACTAATTCATAAAATTCGTAATCAGATAATTCGATATGAGTACGAGGCCGGCACGTGGAAGAGACCGTGGACGTGGCCACTAAGGAGGCGCGAGCGCCACTGACAATTGAGACTAGGTCTTATGATCAGGCTGTAGGGGCGATGCTTTGTCCCAGGCAATGTTGTGGGTTCTAGAAAGGGTTGCTAGAGCGAGCACTAGGACTATAAATCAAGGATATATTTCTAAGCGATTCTGAGCTAACGGAGTGGAGATTTTCAGGGGCGTATATAGTGTAGCCCCAAATGTGGCCAAATATTGGTTGGAGGCCACGAAGTGGATCATGGACAATCTGGATTGCTCAGTGGAGTAGAAGCTAAAAGGAGCGGTATCTTTGCTGCGTGACTAAGCCTACCAGTGGTGGATCACTGTGAGGGATGGTACCCCAGCTGAGCGGGTGACTTGGGAGCTGTTTAAGACGGCCTTCAAAGGGAAGTACGTCGGGGCAAGTTATGTGGACACTCGAAGGAAGGAATTCCTAAACTGATTGAGGGAAATAAGACTGTCATGGGGTGTGAGGCTGAGTTTTCACAAACTCACCCCTTTTCTCTTCCATCCATGCAGGTGACCCCCAACAAAACTCACCCCCTTTCTCTTCCATCCATGCAGGTGACCCCCAACCATAAAGGACTTGGAGCTGCGAGGGATTCGGAGTGACCACGTGAACTATTTTTCAATTTTATATTTTTTCTAAATTTACTTAATTTTAGTATTCTTTAATTTTTAAGTTTCAAGTTGTAATAAGGCTGCTCATATTTTATTTTGGCTTTTCTTTTATTTGTAGTTCTCACTTGTTTAAAACAATGAACTAGTCTGCGCGGGTTTTTATTTCAAACTTAACAAACATTTTTAAAACATACAATACGTAACAAATGGGTAACTTAATAATGACGACTCAAATACAAGATCTTTTAAAAGTTAACCTCAACTGGTAGTGGATAGGGCTTTTATAAACTAAGATAGTTTTTATTTTCAAAAGGTACAATGTGGTTTTGCTTAAGTCACCATATTAGTTATTAAAAAAAACAAAGCGTAATTAACTGACCATGTGACACACCAAATCGGGCCATAATGTCTGGGCCTGGTTTGGGGTGTTACAAGACTATGAACTTGTTATTGATTATCATCCGGGTAAAGCAAATATGGTAGCTGATGCTTTAAGCCAAAAATCACTATCTGCATTATGTGCCTTAAATAATAGTACTGATCCATTTGTTGATGTTTCAGTGTTGGTTGAATTAAAAGGATAACCTTTGTTTTTGCAACAAATCCTCGATGCCCAGAAAGTAGATAATGAACTATTAAAGAAATGAGCTCAGTGTGATTCTGATTTTGAATTCTGGATTGATGATGATGATTTTCTATGATTCAGAAATAAAATTTGCGTTCCGAGAAATTCTGAATTGATTCAGATAAATTTGATTAAAGCTCATAATAACAAATTTTCTGTACATCCGGGTAGCACAAAAATGTATAATGATTTAAAACGGTTATACTGGTGGCCAGGAATGAAAAGAGATATCTCTAATTTTGTTCTGATATGCTTAATATGTCAGCAAGTAAAAGCGGAACATCAGGTACCTTCAGGTTTGCTATAATCGATTATAATTCCTGAATGAAAATGAGACCGAATGACTATGGATTTTGTTTCTAGTATACCTCTATCTCCAAAAAAGAAAGATTCAATCTGGGTGGTTCTTGATCGGTAGACGAAGTCTACTTATTTTATTCCAGTACGATCTGACTATTCACTAGATAAATTAGCTGAACTTTACATTTTTGATATTGTGAGATTACACAGAGTACCGCTGTCAATTGTGTCTGATAGAGATCCAAGGTTTACTTCACGATTCTGAAAGAAGTTGCAAGAGGCTTTAGGTACGAAATTGCATTTCAGTACAGCATTTCATCCGCAGACGGATGGTCAATCTGAGTGGATCATTCAGATACTTGAGGACATGCTTAGATGTTGTATTCTGGAGTTTAAAGGTACGTGGGAACAATATCTACCTCTGATTGAATTTTCGTATAATAATAGTTTTCAATCAAGCATTAAAATGGCCCCGTATGAAGCTTTATATGGTAGAAAATGTAGAACTCCGTTATACTGGTCTGAACTTTGTGAAAATAAAATATATGGAATTGATCTGATAAAAGAAACAGAACAGAAGGTGAAAGTGATCAAAGATAGTCTGAAAGTAGCTTCTGATCATCAGAAATCATACGCAGATCTGAAACGAAACGATATTGAATTTGAAATTAGTGACAAAGTATTTCTGAAAGTGTCTTCGTGGAAGAAACTATTTCGATTTGGCAAAAAGGGCAAACTGAGTCTGAGGTTTATCGGGCCGTATGAGATTATTGAACGAGTTGGTCCGGTTACTTATAGACTGATATTGCCACCTGAGTTAGACAAGATACATAATGAATTTCACGTGTCAATGCTTCAACGTTATAGATCTGATCTGTCTCATGTGATATCTCCTTCTGAAATTGAATTAGAGTCTGATATGTCTTACGATGAAGAACCGATTCATATCTTAACTCAAGAAATAAAGGAAATGAGAAACAAGAAAATTCCACTGGTAAAAGTACTATGGCATCGTCACGGACTAGAAGAGGCTACCTGGGAGCCTGAAAGTGCAATGAAACAGAAATATCCAAATCTGTTTAAAGGTAACATTTTTTAGGACAAAAATCCCTAAGGGGGAGAATTGTAATAGCCCGGTTTGGACCTTAGTCAGAAAAGTGGTTTCAGAACCACATATCCGACTCTGACAAATGTTCTGATATTATTTTCTCTGTGTGTGGTATATGAATTTGCATCTATGAAATTTTTGTGATTTAATTTGTCTGTCACTATGCTTAATTGTGAAAAAATGACTGAATTGTATATGTGATAAAATTAGTATGCTAAATGTTCAAATGTTCTATTGAAATGGATTTTTAATAATAGTGGCCTTATGAGGTAATTAGGCCTTATTAAATGGTAGTGGACATTTATTGCCTTATAAAATATGTTTTATGTGTTTATGAATAAAGGGTAAAATGGGAATTAGATTATTAATAATGTTTTAATGAATTAAAAGCATGAAATTTAGCATTTCATGCATGTTCTTCAATCGAAATAAAAGAAAAAGAGAAGGAAATAAGCTTTCTAGGTTTCGGCAAGTTAAATCCTTGGTTAAGGTATGAGTTTTCATCTGTTTTTGATAATTTCTACGTTTTTGTAATCGTTGCTTCGAATCTTCCATGCCCATGTCTCAATTTCTAGTTTTGATAAAGTTTATGAAAGATGCCATTGATGATATTTGAAGCTTTGCGATGAAATTGAGTGAATAATGATGGATAGGTGTTAAATAAACATGTTTTACCATGAATTTTTGATGAAATTGAACTATGTGGGCTAATTTGTGAAAATGAGACTTTGGGAGGACTAATTTGTGAAATAAATATGTATATGGGCATATATGAGAGCCATGAAGGTTCGGCTAGGCCATTTTGTAATTAAATTGTGCATACTTGATGTTTTGGTGAATTAGGGACCAAAGTGTCAAAATGTGAAAATGTGAGGGCTAAAATGTAATATGCCTTAAATGAGTGTTTATGGATTGAATTGAATGAAATGGAATATTGAATGGCTGAATTTTGATTTATTTAGATCAAGAACAAAGAAAAACAGACTTAGATTAAGGGAAGTCCAAAGTCGTTGAATAGTCAACTCGACTCTGTTTAAATCCATACGAGGTAAGTCAATATACAAATATGCATTATATTAATGTTCAATATAAATGGTTGAATTATAAACTGTATTGGTTGGCCCTAAGAGCTTGATATAGTACTTCTGAATCGCCTTTGATTGAGTAATGGTAAAACGATATCATGTAAGACCTCGTCCGAGACGTAGGCATTGATTTGAGAATTATTTGTAAAATCGTGTCTGGGATACTGACATCATATATGTTTCATGTAAGACCCTGTCCGGGACAGTGGCATCGATATTGAATAGCATGTAAGACCATGTCAGGGACGTTGGCATTATTTAAGGCCTATCTGAATTCTGTAATGTTTCTGAATGATTTGAGGAGAAATTCTGATATATTAATAAATGCATACCTCATGTGTCTGACTCAGGTACGTCTGTTTTGCACTGGATTTTCGAGTATGAAAGCTATGCAAATTGTGTGAATTAGAAGTCTGAGTAAAATGAATGAATCTGAATGGTGAAATATCTGTGGGAAATGGTTATCGTATTATGATTATGGATTGCATAATTTTGTATTTGACTTACTAAGCTCATTGTAGCTTACTCTGTTATTCTTTCAACTGTTTTACAAATATCGTAGCTACTATAGGCTCGGGAATAGTCAAGGATCATCACCACACTATCGAGCTAGATTTTGGTACCTTTTGTATGTATAAAGTTTAAGTATGGCATGTATAGGCTAGAGTATCTATGTATTAAGCTTGGATATGTTTAGTTGTAAGGCCATGAGAGTTGGCTAACAAATGATTTTGTGTTTGTTTTTAGTATATGACTTGTGATGCCAATTTAAGTAACTTATAATGGCTATATGAATTTGTATGTTTTGATCTTCATGAATCTTATCAATGTGATGAATGGTAAGAATTGGATATGGTATGAATGAGCTCGGTGCATCATGCTTAGTCTTGACTTTGGTTAAGTCATGGAATTGCTCGGTGTGAGATTTGAAATTAAGTATGTATGTGAAGGGTTTGACCCTGTTGAAGTATGTTTTAGGCATTGAATGTGGTTGTAATTATGGTATCTTTGTGGTATGAATTTGGCTTGTAGGTATGACCCTTAGTGGGTGGAAAGCATGACTTGAACCAAGTCTGCTTAGTGCCACACGGCTAGGGCACACGAGCGTGCTTTATGGCTGTGTTGATTTTCCAGTATTGAGCATAAAACCTGAACAGCCAAGACACACGGGCGTGTCTCGTGGCCGTGGCAAAAAGTCAGTATGCCTACTCTGTTTTGGCACGGCTTGGGTGCACAGCCGTGCCTGAGTCTCGTGTGAGGCACACGACCTGGTCACATGAGCATGTAACTTCCTTAAGTTAGAAAATTTTATATGTGTTTTGAAGTTTACGATTGCATTCAGTTTAGTCCCGACCCTATCTCAATGCATGTTTGAGGTCTAGTGGACTTTCAAAAAGGGGCTTTAGGTTTGAATTTTGTTATGTTCTTTGAATATTCTGTTCTAATATGTTCTGAATATCCGGTAACGTCCCTACCTATTTCGGCGACGGTAATAGGATAGGGGTGTTACATAGCCTATGCTCGAGACAATTAAAGCCGCATGAAAAGAACCTTAAGTTAGGTACGATTGTATTTGCTTTGAAGATTTTGTGTCACAATTTGTTTGATGAGAAATGTCATGTATATTTAGATCATAAAAGTTTGAAATATCTGATGACTTAGAAAGATTTGAATCTGCGAAAGAGAAGACGGTTAGAATTGTTAAAAGATTATGAGCTTGTAATCGATTATCATCCGAGAAAAGTAAATGTTGTTGCTGATGCTTTGAGTAGGAAATTTGTTTGCTCTACGTACGATGCGTGTTCATTTAGTTTTGTCCGATGATGGTTCATTTTTAGCCGAATTAAAAGCAAGACCATTGTTTTTACAGCAAATTTGTGATGCTCAAAAAGTTGATAATAAGGTAATAGTGAAACGAGCTCAGTGTGAATTGAATCCTGATTCAAAGTTTCAAGTTGATAATGATTGTCTGAGATTTCGTGATTGGATTTATGTTCCGAGAAATCCAGAGTTGATTCGGATGATTCTGAAAGAAGCTCATAGTAGTTGTTTTTTTGTTCACCCAGGAAGTACGAAAATGTATGATGATTTGAAACAACTATACTGGTGGCCTGGCATGAAAATAGATATTTCTGACTTTGTTTTGAAATGCTTAATCTGTCAGTAGTTAAAGTTAAACATTAGGTGCCATCTGGTTTAGTACATCCCATTATGATTCCTGAGTGGAAATGGGATAGAGTGACAATGGATTTTGTTTCGGGTTTGCCCCTATCTCCGAGAAAGAAAGATGTAATATGGGTTGTGGTTGATAGATTGACAAAATGAGCTCATCTTATTCTGGTACGATTAGATTACTCGCTTGATAAGTTAGCTGAGTTATACAACTCTGATATTGTGAGATTGCACTAAGTGCCACTATCTATTGTTTCGGACAGAGATTTGAGGTTCACTTCACGGTTTTGGAAGAAACTGTAAGATGCATTAGGTACAAAGCTACACTTCAGTACTACTTTTCATTTGTAAATAGATGGTCAATCCGAGCGGATAATTTAGATACTTGAGGATATGTTGAGATGTTGCATTCTTAAGTTTAAAGGTACGTGGAAACGATACTTGCCATTGATTGAATTTGCGTATAATAATAGCTTTCAATCAAGTATAAAAATGGCACCTTAAGAAGCTTGGTACAGTCACAAATGCTGAACACCTCAAAGGGTCAGTTTGATGAAAGAGACTAAACAAAAAGTGAAAGTGATTCGTGATAGTCTAAAAGTAGCATTAGATTGATAGAAATCATATGTAGACTTGAAACGAAAAGATATTGAATTTGAGATCGGTGTCAAAGTGTTTTTGAAAGTGTCTCCATGGAAGAAAACACTCCAATTCGATAGAAAAGGCAAACTGAGTTTGTGATTCATTGGGTCGTATGAGATTATAGAACATATCGGGCTGGTTGCCTATAAGTTAATTTTGCCACTTGAGTTAGAAAAGATTCATATTGTGTTTCATGTATCAATGCTTCAATGATATAGATCCAACCCCTCGCATGTGATTTTTCCATCTGGGATCGAGATTCAGTCTGATATGACCTATGAAGAAGAACCAATCTGTATCTTAGCTCGTAAGATTAAGAATTGCGAAATAAGAAAATTTCATTAGTAAAAGTGTTATGGCATCGACACAGGGTCGAAGAGGCTACGTGGGAGCTCGAGGATACTATGAGAGAACAATATCCAAACTTATTCAACAATAAGATTTTCGAGGACGAAAATCCCTAAGGGAGAGAGTTGTAACAACCCGATTTTGACCCTAGTCAGAATAGTGGTTTCGGGACCATAAATCTAAGTCAAAAAAATATTTTAATATTATTCTCTGTGTTTACTGTATGTTATATGATATGTGTGAAAATTCCGTGAATTAATTTTATCGTTTGAGTGTCTAATTAAATGAAAGGACTAACTCGTAGAAAATGCAAAAGTTGTGTGCTACATGAATAAGTGTCAAATTGCTTTGATATATTAGATGTGAGGTCCTTATGTTGATATTAGAGCACTGAAAGTATAAGTGGACATTTATAGACAACCATGATGTGTTTTATATGTTAATTAGTTAAGGTTAAATTGGTAGTTTATGTATTAATATGAATTAAAATTAAAAAAACATAAAATTTGGCCATTATCATCTATGTTGGCCGATTATATCAAAGAAAAAGAAAGGAAAAGAGTTCCTAGGGTTTCGACTATAGTTTTAGCTTGATTAAGGTATGTTTTACTTTTGTTTTTGATAATTTCTACGTTTTTATGATTGCTGCTTTGTGTTCTATCAAGCCCATGCTTAAATTCATGAAATTGATGATGATTTTGAGTTATGCCATTGTTGATAATGTGAGCTTTGTGAGGCTTGACGATAGAAAATAAGTGTTGGATGATAGATAAATATGTTTTGTATTAGGATTTTTGATGAATTTGATAATTATAGGCTAATTTGTGAAAATGAGAATTTGAAAGGTTAAATTGTAAAATAAATGAAAGATATGGGCTTATATGAATTAATTAAATATTCGGCCAAGCCTTTGTAAATGGATATTATGTATATTTTGTGTTTTGATGGAATAGAGACTTAAATGCAAAAGTATGAAAATATGAGCGCTATTTTGTATAAAGGCCAAAATATATGTTTATGGATTGAATTGAATGATTTGGTGAATAAATGGGTTAAATTTGAATTTATATAGATCAAGAACAAAAGAAAATGAAATTAGATAGGGGGAAGTCGAAAGTGGTTGAGTAGTCGATTCAATTCGTTCGTTTCCGTATGAGGTAAGTTCAAATGCAAATAAATGTATTTCAATTGAATTATATATGTTGAATGATGTGGAAATGTATGAAATTACTATTGGAGGTGAATTCTTGAATCCGAGAAAGTATAGACAAAGTTATGACATCCGAAAGCCCCGTACGAACCATAGGAATAATATAGGATACGTATGTCATGACATAGGATTTCAAGATGTGTTATCGTGTAAGACCACGTCTGGGAAATTCGCATCGATTAGAGATTACATGTAAGACCATGTTTGGGACATCGGCATCATATATGATTTTGTGTAAGACCCTGTCTGGGACAGTGGCATCAATATTTGATAACATGTAAGACCATGTCTGGGACATGGCATTGTATATTGATTCCAAATAGTTCAATGGGCATTCCGAGAAATGAATGATTATGTGAAAGTGTATTTGATTCAGGTACGTTTGAAATGTCTACGATATTGAGAATGAAAGGTAAGTATATTTGAAATTGAGGATATGTGGTATATGTATGAGAAATATGCTTTATGTGCAAGTGAATTGACAATATGTGAAATATATGTGAACTAAGAGGTTTGAGTAGGTATTTGGCTATGTATTACATGTATAATATGATGTATAATTGCCTTGATGTTAAGTTTAGTTGTATATGGCTTACTAAGCTTTTAAAAGATTACTTTGTGTGTGTTTTCATTTGTTTCATAGATTATTGAAGCCACTGAAAGCTCGGGGATCGTCACCATAGTATCAAACTACATTTTGGTACCTTTTGAAAATGTATATATTTAAGTATGGCATGTATAGGCTAGAAATGTTAAGATATGTTTTGAGATGTATGGATCTTGCATGTGGTATGGCTTGATTATGGTTATAGATAAGAATTGATTTTGGTATATATTTTCTTAAAGAAATGGTATATTTGATGTGTTCATTTACGACCTAGTGAAATGGTCAAATTGGTATGTTCATAATTGTGGATTTGGCATGAGTTTTTGATATGGAAATTGGGATGTTGATAATTTTTGAATGAATGGAATTGGCATGTGAATTTGGTATGTTTTGGTATGAAAACTGAGTATGAAATTGGTTGGTTATAATGTAGCATAATATGTGCATGTTTTAGCAATGAATTGGTTGCCATTTGAGTATGAAATGTGCTTGGTTTTGTGCTTCTTAGGATGACCCAAAATAGGTGGCATTATGGCCTTGCAAATTTCCTATTTTTGCCCACACAGGCAAGGACACGGGCGTGTGTATCTACCGTGTTGCTTGAAGGCCAATTCAAATTGAGCCAGGGCAGACCACACGATCTCACACACGAGCATGTGGCAGGTCATGTGGCCAAGTCAGTATACCCTACAGGTTTGACACAACCGAGCACACAGCCCAGAAACGGGTGTGTGAGTCCATTTCGAATAGCCACATGGGCTTGACACACAGACGTGTTACTGGCCGTGTGAGCAAGTTATTAACCTCCATAATTATCACATGGCCTACACACGGGCGTTTCTTATGGTCGTGTGGATAAGTCAGTATGTATGCCCTGTTTTGCCATGGCCTAGACATAGGGGCATGTCTAATGCGGTGTGAGGCACACTGCTTGTTCACACAGGCGTGTGACCTCTGTAACTTTGAAAATTTGTTAAGTTTCAAAAAACTTTTGTATGTGTTCGGTTTAGTTCCAACCACTTCCTAAAGCATGTTTAAGATCTCGTAGTCCTTCTAAAGGGACAATGTGATTGTGAATGATGATGATTTGTTGATGCAAGATTTATGTTTGTGAAATAATTGTGAGATGTTTCAATATGTCCGGTAATGCCTCTTAACCCTAGTCCGGAGACATATAAGGGTTATGGGTGTTACATTGTAGGCCAGGAATGAAACGTGAGATTTATGACTTTTTATCGAGATGTTTGATATGTCAGCAAGTAAATGCTAAACATCAGGTACCTTCAGGACTATTACAGCTAAGGATGATATCGGAGTGGAAATGGGATAGAGTTACTATGGATTTTGTATTAGGGTTACCACTGTCACTAAGAAGGAAAGTTGCCATCTGGGTTATTGTTGACCATTTGACGAAGACCACACATTTTATTCAAGTACATACAGATTTCTCCTTTGACAGATTAGCTGAGTTATATGTTTTTAAGATTTTCAAATAACACGGAGTGCCAATATCCATTATTTCGGATAGAGATCTGCAGTTTACATTATGATTTTGGAGAAAATGACAGGAAGCTCTTGGTACATAGTTTCACCCTTAGACTGATGGTCAGCCTAAGAGAGTGATTTAGATTCTCGAAGATATGCTTCATTGCTGTATATTAGAGTTCGAAGGTGTAATAGCCCGATTTTGGGCTTGGTCGAAACAGTGGTTTCTAGACCATAAATTCGACGAGGAAAATTTTATTTTTATTATATTTTTATGGTCTACAATTTCACAAAATGATTTGACAAAAATCTTGTTTCAAAATTTTGACGTTTGGGCACTAAATTTAGTCAAAAGGACTAAATTGTAAAAAGTGCAAAACTTGAGTTCTAGAAGCTAGAGGTTTCAAATTGCTATGAAATTTTAAATTGGAGGTCATTAAATGATAATTAGACCATTGGTTAATTTGTTGGAAAAAAATGGAGATGATATAGGTGAAATAGAATTTTTTAAGTTAGGGGCATTTTGGTCATTTAGTGATTAAAATGAATTAAAAACAAAATCAAAAGCCAATCTTCGTCCATCTTCAACCCCGTGGCGAATATAGTAAGGGGAAACCATGGCCCGGGTTTTTCAAGCTACCAAGCTCGATTGTAAGTCTGTTCTAGCCTCGTTTTTAATGATTTTTACGTTTTTGAAATCCTTATAACAATATAGGGTCTTGACCCATGATGAATATGTGTGTATTTTGATGTTTAATGGTAGAAAATGCATGTTTATGGTTAGAGAAATGACTTTTACTAAGTGATTTTCAATGAAAAAGCGTGAAAGGACTAATTTGTAAAAGTTATAAAATATGTCATAAAAGTGTGATTTAATGAAAAGTGTGAGCTATTATAAGTGTAAAAGAGGTATGGTTAGGCTTGGAAATAGAATAAATTGAATAAATTTCATTTTACGAGCTTAGTGGAAAAATGTAAATATGTGAAAGTTTAGGGGCAAAATGTAATTTTGTCATATATGATTTTTGGGTCACATTGAATAATGTGACTAATAAGTGAGCTAAATTTGATATTATAGATCACGGAAAACAAGATTCGGGCCTAGAACGGGGGAAAAACAAGTATTTGACGGTTAAGTGCTTTTTCACCATTTTTGGTATCAAGGTAAGTTTGTATGTAAATAATGCATCATTTTTACTTACGTTATCATATTTTATTATATTTTATGAAATGTGGCTGAATATTGAAAGAAATTGACAAGTATCGAAAAGTGAGAAATTTCCTAGTTAAACATTAGGAATAGAATAGGATGCAAGTGACATGTCACTAGTGACTTAAGTGTAGTTCTATGTGAAAGCCACTTTGAGAAGAGAGAGCTTGATCACAAGTGTGGTACTATGTGGAGGCCACTTTGTGAAGAAGGTAGCTTTGGCTACAACGGTGGTACTATGTGCAGGCCACTGGGTATCCATTAATATTCCGATGTGTTTAACAGGAAATGACTAAGTATAAACAATTATGATTGTGTGATGAATAAGTACAGGTATGTGTGTGTAAACTTATGAGCAATGTGCATGATATGTGATCAAACTTTGTTAAGGTTATTATGGTGTAAGTGTTACTATGAAAGTTAATACAAAGAAAACATAAAAGAGTAAAACTAGCAAGAAAACTATTTTGGACAGAGTAGTTATGGTGACTTTGAAAAATCCCCAAAAATGGTGGAAATCGAATTGGAGGTTGAATAAGAATTAAATTAAATCTTATTGAGTCTATTTTTACATAAAAGAAACAGTGTAAGCAAAAGAATTCCATATTATGAGATATTTGTATTTTTGTGAGACAGGGTCAGAATGATATTTGAATCCCCTATTCTGACTTTGGAAAATCATTAAATATTGTATAAAAATAATTATGGGTTATAATTTATATGTTTAAAACCCTAAATGAGTATATTTTCAAGACAAACAAACGGGAACATCATCCGAATCCTGTTCGAGGATGACTTTAAAGAATAAACTGTACTTATTGGCTAAACCAAAAGTCATGGAAATTTTATGGTAAGGATATATGTGAGTCTAGTTTCAGGGAAAATTAGCAAATCTTAATTTGGAGTTCCGTAGCTCAAGATATAAATAATTTAGTGACTATGACTTGAGTAGACAGCTTGAGATGAACATGAGTAAATAGTGGAACTATGTGCAATTATGATTGTATTATCTTGAGAACATATTATGAGGATTGGTAAAAGCATGTTAATATGAACTTATTAAGCTTTGTAGCTTACTCCCTTTCCTTTCCCATATCTTATAGGATGGCATGCTAGCTCGGGCTGGAGATCGTCGGAGATGCTATCACATTCTCAAGCTATCATGTTGGGTAAATGAATGTAAATCTTTGAGTCTATAGCATGTATAGGGACTTAGTCATTTTGTGCATGTGTTATTCATATGGCCAAATGTATTGCCTTGTAATGATTAAGGATTTGATTTGGTTTATAGCCACATAAATTGGCTCACATTGGCTAATTGGGTTGTAAACCTATTTATATGTGCATGCATAAGTTATTGCCTTTGTTGATGAGTGAATGCCATGTTTGAGCCATGTTTATGGATGTTGATTGACAATTAATGTCATGTGAAGTGCTATTGAGATGTATAAGTATGTGAATGAGGTTGAGTGTGGCAAATTGCTTGGAAAATAGCCTTAAAGTTGTCCACATGGGTAGACACACAAGCATGTGTCTAGGTTGTGTGTGACACACGGTCAGTCCTATGGGCATGTGAATAGGTCGTGTGTCCCCTGTAGCCTAATTTTGCAAAATAGAAAGTCTAGTAGTAAACACACGGGCAGAGACACGGCCATGTGTCTTAGCTGTGTGAAGGAAACGACCTTAGGACATGGGCGTGTGCCCAGGCTGTGTGAAGTTTGCACCTTAAATGCCAATATTAAATTCGCTACAAGGCTTAGCACACGAGCGTGTGACTTGGCTGTGTGCCTCTAAATGGTTGATGGTGTCATAAACAGAGAGTTACACAGGTTGAGGAATGGGCGTGTCCTGATCACACGGCCAGCCCACATGGGCGTGTGACTCTCCAAAACATAAAATCTTTCTAAGTGTTGTAAAAGTTTTGAAAGTTCTCAGTTTAGTCCCTAATTGTAACGCCCCAATTTTTTAGTTTTTCGGGATTTAGAGATTTTGCTTGAATTTAATTTAGCTTGTCTGGATGTGTTAAATTATGCTTTGAGTGTGTTTAGTGGGCCTTTAGAAGGCCTAAGCTTAAGTTAAAACCTAGTAGAAATTTTAAAATTTTAGACTTAAGCGAAAAAGGGCTTTGGCTAAGTGGGCTTTTAAAAAATGTTGGTAATTTGAGACACAAGATGACCTGTGGTAAGGTGGCAATGTAGCACCACTTAGGGCCTAAGGAGGAGGCATGTAGAGGCTATGTATGAGCTAAAGTTCAAATCTCGTGGTAAGCAAGGTGTTGTTTTATTTTTTTTTTAATGCGTGTGCAAGGCATGTGGTGGACTCCAAGTGAAACTCTATAGGAGAGTGTTTGACTACCTCATGGGATTGAATCAAGGATGGATAAGGGGGAGAAAATTCAGGAAATTTGAATGGGAAGCAAGTGGTGGCCGAATATGGGGATCTTAGGGGAGCATTTTCGGTTTTTGTCTTTTGGTTTTGGCATAATCGGCAAGGGGAGTTGAGGGGTGTTAGCCATATACTGCTTGGGGTTCTTTTGGGGTTTTAGTTTCAGCATTTTGGTAGTTAAGTGCTGATTAGGTAAGTCCTTACGGTCTTTTCTTCTTTTCTCTTCTCCTCCCATTGTTCTAAAAGCCGAAACTGCTGACATAAACCACTTGTGCCGATTTGCCCAGAACAAAACCCTTTCTTTTTCTTTTCTTCTCTTTTTTCTTCTCAAGCCGAATCCATCCCTTCTTTCTTCTCTTTCTTCTTCACTTCATAACCTGTCTAAACTCATTTAGAACCTTACCTAGCCGTTTTCTCAAAAGCCAAAATCCCAGAACGTTTAGGTTGGTGTCAATTTCTCCTTGGCTGAATATGTTTATTCTTTTCTTCTCTTTTAGCCGAATCACCTATACTTCTCTTTTCTATTTCTCTGTTGAGTTCTCTTGCACTCCTTGAAAGCTGAATCTTGTCATCTTTTCGCAGATATCCATCCTTTAGCTGAAAACGTTAAACCTCTTTTGTAGCTTCAGGTTTTGGACTAGATCCTCTAGAGGTTGAGATCTGGTTTAGGGGAAAACGACTGCTGTGCTATCTATCAGATCGAATAATTTTTTGGGTAAGTAGCCTTCCTACTCCATTCTTTCTTCGAGTTAAGAAAAGCCGAAAGCCCCATTGCCAAGGTAGTTATCAATTTTGACTTTTTTTTCGGGATTAAAGACTTAATTGAGCCTTTTCTTTTGGATCTCGTATGTTGGTGTGGAAGAAGGGCGATCTAGTGAGGAACAGTTTGAGACTTAGGGCACTGAAGCAATCTCGATCTAGATCTAGTGGTAGATTTCAGCAAGGGTAAGTGATTAAGAGCTTTGGATGGTGTTGGCCAAATATGGTAGGATGTTGATTTCGTTGTTTTTTTTTTTTGTTTATAGTTTAACAGTGTGGTTAAAACGATTGTAGGTTAATTCAATGCAGATCTCGACATAGTATGCAACAGGTGTGTACTCGACACCCTCTAGTAGACTAGATCGCCAAAAGCTGAAAAGCCGAAATGCCGAAATTCTGATAATTTGATGGCTTGCAAGTGTGCGAGCACTCGTGGGTCAGTTACAACAATAAAGTTGGTAATCGCGAATGGTAAGACGATTGTGTGCGCGATTTCGTGCACGTTGGTCGTTTTCAGCCTCGGAGGGTCGAATCTGGGCTCAATGGGCTTACGGGCCCATATGGGTGAAAATGGGTGGTAAGCATATTCTGGTAGTCTGAATGTTAAATCTGCTAAAACGAGTGTAAAATTTGGGCTTTGTGGGCCGTGGTAGCTAGTAGACCTTGTTGGGCCCATTAGGGGTTTTAGGGCCCGATGACTCTGTAGTAATGTTATAGACTGAATAAGTTATTTGGACGACAATAGGTCTGTTAGTATACTGTAATGGGCATGAAACCCTAAAATCTGGTTAATTTACTGAAATACCCCTTAAGGGTGGAAATTACTAGTTTACCCCTAGGTGCTAAAAGACCATTATACCCCTAGGGTTAAGTTGACTGATTTGCATGCTATATTATACCTGTTCTCTATATGCCATGTCATAATATACTCTGTTGAATGGGATTAGGTTTTGATGGAGGAAGTGCTAAGTGGCAATGCCACGTATACTACTAGAGGCTCTGCCTCATATTACTGTTTTAATGGCTGGGCCATGTTATCTGATTAAGCAGTTAAGCTGTGACTATGGTGTGTAGGGTTGGGTGGGTTGAGTTATTCCCCACATGGTGTGTAGGGTTGGTAAGGGTGGTGTGTAGGGCTGGATTGGGCTTGGGTTTTGCATTCATGCATAATATACTGAATTGTTACTGTCATGGGCCTAAGGCCCACCCTATTTTCAGAATAGGGCTAAGGCCCTGTAATCACTGTTTTCTGAATAAGGCTAAGGCCCAGTTAACACTGTACCTGAATAAGGCTTCGGCCCAGCTTAAGCTTGAACAGATATGCACTCTGGTAGGGTGAGCTTACACACTAAGTTTTCACAAACTCACCCCCTTTTCTTTTCATCCATGCAAGTGAACCTCAACCTTAGAGGACTTGGAGCTGGAGGGATTCGGAGTGGCCACATGGACTGCTTTCTGGTTTTATTATTATTTCTAAAGCTACTTATTTCAGTATTCAATTGTTTTTGGGTTTTTAAATTGTAATAAGGCCGCTTGATAATTATTTTATTTTCAAGTCAGTTTTACTTATTTATTTGATTATTACTTTTTTAAAATGGATAGACTAAGGCTGCGCGGATTTTTATTTCAAATTAACAAATGTTTTCAAAACATTCTTTACGTGACAAATAGACAACTTATTAATAATGACCCACTAACAAGATCTTTTAAAAGTAAACCCCAACTGATAATGGATAGGATTTTTTTTAACATAACCTTCTATTTTCTCAAAACACATAAAATGGTTTTACTAAGTCAACCTAAATATACAAAACAAGGAACGAGGGGTAATTAACCGTCCATATGACTCACCAGATCTGGCCATGACGTCTCGGTCGGGTTTGGGGTGTTACACTAACCACCTCCAATGTATGTTTAGTGCCTCGTAGGCCGTAATAGGGACATTATGAATATGTTTGACAAGTTTTAATTTGGACACAAATTTTTTGACTTGAAATTGTATGTGTAAGTGTGTTTAAGTTCAGTAATGCATCAAACCCTATCCCGGCGTAGCTATAGGTAAGGGGTGTTACAAAAGGCAACTAGGAGACATATTTATCGTTAGTTGAATTCGTGTATAACAGCTTTCAGTCGAGTATAAAAATGGCACCGTATGAAGCTCTAAATGGTCGTTAAGGTCAAAGTCCATTATACTGGACCGAGCTCAGTGTGAAAAAGATACACGGGGTTGATTTGATTCGTGAGACTAAGGAAAAAGTGAAAGTAATCCGAGATAGCTTGGAAGCAGCATTAGATCATCAAAAATCATATGCAGATCTTAAACTTAAAGATATGGAGTTCCAAGTCAGTGACAGAGTATTCCTAAAAGTGTCGCCTTGGAAAAAAGTTCTTCGGTTTGGTTGCAAAGGAAAGCTAAGTCCGTGATTTATTGGGCCATATGAGATTATTAAAAGAATCAAACTTGTTGCATACCAATTAGATTTACTGTGTAACACCCCAAACCTAGCCTAGAAGTTTGGCTCGAATCTGGCGTGTCACATGGAAGTGATTTTCGATACCATAATTCTTGTTGTTAAAAACTTGTTTGAAAGTTAAAACCTATTTGTTGAAACTCAAAACAACTAAGCGATTTGTTATCCATTTGAAAACGTAATTACTTTGAAAGCCTTATCTGTTGCGGAAGCATATTTAAAATAAACAATTTACAAAAACATGTTGTTTAAAAGTTCAATTGCAGTAACATTTCGGAAACATTATATAATCGTAGTGTTTTAAAAATAGTTATCGCGTTCCACTTTCAGCAGTTATAAAACATCCTAAATAAACATCCCAAATTAAACCTTAAAAAATTTAAAAGAGGCCTTAATACAACCCAAATCAAAATATTTAAAAACAAATAATCAGAACAGAAAACGTAAGCAATGTGTGGTCTTCTTCGAGTCTCTCGCAACACCTATCCTCCTGACGCTGAGGATTACCTAAAAAGTTAATAAACTATGTGAGTTTATGAAAACTTAGTGTGTAATCCCCTTTACCAGAATAATAGTCAGAATACAGAAACAGAAACAGAAACAGTCAGGGCCAGAGCCCTTTAACAATAACGATACAGTCTAATTCAGAGCATACGTAGGCCAAAACCCACTACAAAATCATTTGGGTCACAGCCCATAACAGAATCAATTGGGCCTAGCCCAAACCAATAACAGAATAAGTGGGCCTAAGCCCACAACAAAGTTAGAACAGAGCACATATGCAACCATACGAGTATGCATCCCAACCCAATCTATCCAACACACCACCCGTACTAGCCAACACACCATGTGTGGAATAACTCGACCCACCCAGCCAACACACCAATTACACAGCCGTACTGCTAATAACAGAAAATGTGGCAGAGCCACCAGAATCAGAATACGTGGCGGAGCCACTATTAAAAGAAATACGTGGCATAGCCCCAAGTACAGAGCTACCTCTAGATCATACCCATCCCCATGTAGAATATCGTGTATGTCATGCTCAATTATCACACATGTATGCAAAATGGCCATGCTCAATAACAGTCATTTAGAAACACGTTAAAATACATTCATACAATCATAGTCGAATCAATTAAAACACAATCATACCATCACAGTCAAATCAGTCGCATTCATAGTCCAAGTTAATCACTTGCCCACAAGGGCAAAACAGTCATTTTACACTCTAGGGCCAAAAAGGTCATTTTACCCTACAGGGGTATTTTGGTAAGTCTACCCTACAAGAGTATTTCGGTAATTCTACCCTACAAGGGTATTTTAGTAATTTTGCAAATCGAGGCATTTTGGTAATTTTACAAATCAAGGGTATTTCGGTAATTTTTCAAATCGAGCGTCTTTATGACCCAACGGAAGCCCACAAGCCCATATATCATACATTTCGTCCTTGTGGAGCCCACAAGCCCAATGGGTCTACATGGCCCATTTAACCCAAAAATGATTCTAGCCACGTGTACTACACGTTATGGTCTAATATCCACCACAATATGCAAATTTAATCCATGTGGGCCTAAAAAATCCATTAGGCCCACACGACCCATTCCAACCCATTGAGGCCCAAAACAGCCTATGCTATGTACACGACGTGACAAGCTACACTATTTTCCACCTAATAGTCAGATTTACGCCAACGGGCCTACGGGCCCATTCGGCCAATTCTGGCCCAAATTAACCATGGCCATTTAATTTACAAGGCCCAGTTTAATATTTGCCACTTATTAAGAATTTCGTCCGTGTGGGGCCCACGAGCCCATTGGGCCCATAAGGCTCATTTTGCTCTAAGACCTCGAGGACACCCCATGGTGGCCTCTACAGCCTATCGCCCATTCTTGTAGGCTTGGTCCGCCTTACGAGCACTCGCACGCTCATGGGGCCTCGAATGTCAAAGTTTTAGCATTCGACTTTTTGGCATTTGCCGATACACGGTCAAAGCAGAGTAAACAACACATACATTTTTGGCTTTTCAGTTGATTATCAACAAAAGGCATACGATTACACACCTGTTACGATGTCAAAACCGAACCACTTCCGAGATCGAGGACCAACAAACAATCACAGAATGCCTCATGTTCCAACGCCACGTAGTCTTTCCAAAACTTGATCTTCACAAGAACAGTTAACCAAACTCATAAACATCTATAACCCCACAACGATACACAAAAGTTTGAACTCTTACCAAAAGGGGAGTGTTCGCTTGAAAAGGAATCAACAATTAGCCCAACACCCTACTTAAAGAAAATGAATCCCTAACCGTATTTGGTAAAAACATAGTGTTATAAGAAAATCATTAAGGCGAAACAAAATTGAGAGAAAAGGATACCTTCGGCCCCCCAGAAAGAGAAATCGACACTCTTGAGAAGAAGACTTACCAAAATATCTTGTCCAGACTCAAACTAGCATTTGCCCAAATTGAAAAAGGAGGTAATCAGCCAAGAACTAATCGACCAAAAAAAGGAAGCACTTAAGTGAAACCAGGAATTCTTCTTTGAACAATAAAAGGCCCTAGGTTTGGGCCAACACAACAGAAAAGCAAAAGAAGTCGAAGAGAATAAGATAAACAATCAGTTCAAATTTCTAGAACCAAAGATAGAAACCTGAAAGACGAGAAAAAGAGAAAAGAGGAATTGACTAGACAAAGGTTCGATAATAATCGAAGGAAGATTGAGAAGTGAATTGAAGGAGCAGGAATAATCGGCTAGAAGGAGGGAGAGAGAGGTAAAAGAATTAGAAAAGAAAACAAAGAGTCTAACAGAGGAAATATGATGGAGGAATTTGGCCACTGGATAAAAGTAAGTTTGGTACAAGAAAGCCTAAATGGTCATTCCATTTCGGCAAAAGAAATGAAACTGAAAATAAGAAGTCTCAAAATAAAAAGATGAAAGAACAAACAAGCGCAGAATAACATAATCCTCTAGCAATATTCAACTAACACAAAAACAAATAAATGCCCACAAAACCTTAACTAGAATAGAAATGAAGGAAACGACACCACTCTTCACTACACAAAATCAAACTCCCCACACCTAGGATCCCATTCGGCAACCACTTCTCACTAACCCCAAATCCCTTGTTTTTCTCCCCAACCTCACTCCATGAAAATCTCCTTAACTTACTTCGATCACACATTCAAATTCCAAGACCAATTCAAACCTCCATATCTATAACCACCCTTTTCAAATCCCCAGATTTCCTCCTTATGACCAAGTCCACAACCACCTTAGGAGAATTCCACTACAACACAACCACTAGGTGACCATGTAGCAAAATAATAATCCCATGAGCATGCCAAGATTCAAACTCAGATCTCCTAGCAAAAGTACCATGCCACTTGCCACCTTGCCACAAGCTTTCTTGTGTCACAAAATATCCTCAATTAATTAAAAGGTCTATAGGCCAAAGTCCAGGTTCCATTAAAAGAAAAAACCACAATAAATTGCAAGAGCCAAGACTTGAACCCAGGCTCCCTTGCAACCCTAATGACGCCACAACCACTAGACCACATGCCTCCTTGTGTCATTTTCTTAACACAATAATTTAAAAGACCTACTTCCAAGCATCCAAGGCTTTACTTACTTAAAACCAGAAGTTTTACTAAAGCCCAGGTTAGAACCCAAGACTTTTCCAACACTTCTCAGCACCCTTAACCACTGAAACAAGCCTTCATATTATGCCACCTCTTGTACAATAATTATTCATGTGCTGACTTCCTAACGCTCCCCAAGTCCAAGGCCCATTTCTTCTAGGCCCAAAATCAGGCAATTACATACTGTTAGAGCTTGAATGCATTCATAATGTCTTTTATGTGTCTATCTAAAGACAATACTGATCTGACCCTTCACATGTTATGTCCCCGACGAATGTTGAGATTCAGCCTAATATGTCATACAGTGAGGAACTGATAAGAATTCTAGCACGACGTGAAAGAATTGAGAAATAAAAATGTAGCTTTAGTAAAAGTTCTCTGCCAGCGACATAGAATAAAATAAGCTACCTGAGAATCTAAGGAAGCTATGAGAAAGTAATATCTGAACCACTTCTCTGGTAAGATTTTCGGGGACAAAAATCCCTTTAGGAGAGGAGAGTTGTAATAACCGTTTTTAGTGAAATTAGAATAGTGGTTTCAAGACCACAAATTCAAAGTGGGAAAAATAATCTTATTATTATTTTATTGCCTACATCATGATAAAAATATCATAAAAAATTGTTAAGAAATTTTACCATTTGCATGCTCAATTTGATAAAAAAGACTAAATCGAGTAAAGTGCAAAAGTTGAATTATAATAGCTAAAGGTGTTAAATGCTATAGAACTTTAAAGTGGAAGTCCTTATATGGTAATTAGCCTAATAATAGTGATAGTGGATGTACATGGCTTGGTATAAGTGTAATTATTAATGTTTTAAAAGGTTAAATAACTAATTAAGTAATTAAAGTTAATAATAAATAAAACTAAATTAAAACACCGTTTGTATAACCTTTCTTCATTCGGTTGTGAAGATTAGGAATCCATTTCTTATGCTTAAACATTTGACCATCACTATTGCTCAATTGGTGAGTGATTTTTGTCCAATTTTTAATGATTTTTATGTTTTCAGAAATGTTGTAGCTTAATCTAGCGAGCCCAGGGACTAATTTGTCAAATTGTTAAACTATTAGGGCTTTACCATTGATGAGCATACTTGAGTTTTGTAGTTTGATGATAGAAAATGAATGGTTGTTGTTAGATAAACAACTTTTGAAAATGAATTTTTGGTGAAATTGTCGAATAGGGACTAAATTGAAAAATAGAAAATATTATGTGATGAAATTGTGAACTTATAAAATATATAGGCTGCTATTAATAAGTGAAAAAATTGTCTAGACTTGGGTAAGGGTTAAATTGCATGAATTTAATTTTTTGAGCCTAGGGACTAAATTGCAAAAACTGAAAAGTATAGGGCAAAATGATAATTTTGCCCAAAATGTATTGGACTAAATTGAATGTGAAATATATTGAATTGGGTTAAATTTATTCGTATAGATCCAGTTAGACCTCGTATGGAGTTAGATCGGGGCAAAGAAAAAATCTTGAATTAATCGCCTCCGTATCTACGTATACTCGTCGAGGTAAGTTCGTCCAATTAAATTGTGTATTTATATGCTTTAATTGAATTGTATGTATGTGAATTGAATAATTGCCATGTATTAATATCGAATGCATATCTGGTGACGTATGATGATTACCGAGTCCCGCTTGAACCTTAGGAGTTCGTATGATACAAATGACATGTCATTAGGGTTACCGATTCCCAGCTCGAAAGAGCTTACCAATATTCAGCTCGTATGAGCTTACCGTTACTCAGCTCGTATGAGCTTACCATTATTCATCTTGTATGAGCTTACTATTACTCATCTCTTATGAGCTTACCAATTACAGCTCGTAAGAGTAGACCGATCATAGCTCATATGAGCATACATGTACATGAATTGTCGGTTTACAGTTTAGCACACCATGTGTGAGCTACTAGAGTATCCAATAATTTTCTAAATGGTTCAACGGGCACTATTTTGTTATGAGATTATATGAGTTTGATATGAACTACTATAGGTATTTACATGAAATACATGGAAATGATTTTTACAAGATATATATATAGATACATGATATGGAAACTTGGTTCATTATTGAGTTTATCCATGATTATTTATTCCTATATGAATTTACATGACTAACATGGTTGGTGTATATGTGCTTAGGCTTTTGGCTAATTTGTGTTGGGATATACTTTGTTTGCTCACCTTAAATGTGATTAAATGGTAAGTTAAATTCTATGTTATATGAACTTACTAAGGTTAAATGTTTACTTTGTGTTATTTTTTGTGTTTTATGGTGATTCAGAAGCTCGTTTGGGTTTGATGCTTGTCGGAGCTATATCACACTATCCATATACTCTTTTGGTACTTTCTATTATTTAATTTTGGGTTATAATGGCATGTATAGGTTATTTTGGCTAATGTTGGCTTATATGTGTTTTGTTGAGATTAGCCACTTATTTGGCTTATGTTTTGGAAGATTTTGGTATGTGTATAATTTACCTTACATGGTTGATGTATGGATTGATTTATGGTTGAATGATGAAAGTTTAAATGGTAATTAAATATGCATATGGGATATGTTTTATAACTTGGTGTGATTTGGTGTTTTGTTATGCAAAACATATATGTATATTGATGCTAGTTTAGAATGGCATATTTGGTACCATTTGGGATATTTTGGTATGTTTTGGTAAGTAAGCTAAAGTGACATGAAATGATGCAAGATGGCTTGGTAGATTGTTGGCTTATTTGGTCAAACTGTGTACATGATTATACATGTTTGCATATTGTCATTTCAGGTGCCTAAGGGCATATTGGTTGCATGTAATTGTACCAATTGAATAAGGCTTGTAAATGCATGATTTTGGTGCCTTATTATAGCTTGTGTATATATGCATTTCTGGGGTGAGAAATATGGCTTGTAAAATGGCTTATTTTCATCCACATGGCTAAAGAAATGGACGTGTGTCTTGACCATGTGTAATACAGAACCAGGTGATACGGTCGTGTGTTAGATCTGTTAGTAGACTGTAATAAGCATAAAACCCTAAAATCGAGCGAAGTTACTGAAATATCCCTAAAGGGTGGAAAATTATTATTTTACCCCTAGGAGCCAAAATACCATTACATTCTGTATGCGATGACACGTATATTCTGATTTGCATGGGTTGGGATATTATTACGGAGGAAGTGCTAAAAGTGGCAATGCCACGTATTCTGCTTAGAGGCTCTGCCTCGTATTACTGTTCTGGTGGCTTGGCCACGATATCTGTTTAAGCAGCTCTATTGCGACTGTGGTGTGTAGGGCTAGGTGGGTTGAGTTATTCCCCACATGGTGTGTAGGGTTGGATTGGGCTTGGGCTTTGCATACATGCATATGTAAATTTACTCTGATCTATTTTTGAAATGGGCCCATGGCCCACACTATTTTCTAAATAGGGCCAAGGCCCAGCATAATCTATATATGAATAGGGCTTCAGCCTAGATTGAGCTTGAACTAGTCTATGACACTAGTTGGGTTTCTTTACACACTGAGTTTTCACAAACTCACCCTTTTATTTCCATCCATGCAGGAAACCCCCAACCATAGAGGACTTGGAGCTGCGAGGGATTCGAGGTGGCCACGTGATTCACTCTTTTGGCTTTTCGTTTTTCTAAATTTTACTTTATTTATATTTTATTTCTTCTACTTTAATTTTGGTTTTAAGTTGTAATAAGGTTGCTCGGTATTTATTGTGGGTTTTCTTCCTTGTTAGCTTTTCAGTAGTAGACTAGTCTATGCAGGTTTTCCAAACTTAAACAAATGTTTTCAAAACATGCAACACGTATCGATTGGACAACTTAACGTCAATAACACCATAATGGGATTTAATAAAAGATGAAATTTTATTTGGTAACAACTAAGGTTTTTAAAATGGAAAATGATTCTTATTTACAATCTTTTAAACATAGTTTAATTTCAAACTTCGCAACACTTTAAGAAAAGAAGATCAAAGCTTAGACGATTATCCATGTGATACACCATATCTGGCCATAACGTCTAGGCTGGGTTTGGGGTGTTACAGGTTTAAATTAGGAGTTGTTTAAATTGGGGTGTTACAGGTTCACATACAGATCTAACAGTCCGAGTGTCTTAATTAGTCCATCACAATCGGCACATGGACATGTTCTAGCACATTAATCGATTCCCCAATTATCAATTAATCCACCTATTTGCACATTTAACTAACATAAACCTCATCCATCCTCCATTATCTACTTAAGCATGAAAACCACATCCATTCCATAATTCTTATTCATGACCGAAAACATATAATAATACCAACTTAAAAATCCATACATAGGCTATGGTAAGAACTTAAAGATCAACCAAATATCACAAAATTATAAGAAACCGCATCCAAAACATACCTTAATTTGAGCATTTGCTAGCCGAATGCTTTTGTTCTTTATTTCCTTTTCTTTCCTTTGGTGAAGTCTGCAAAACAAGAGAATGATGCCTTGTTCTTTTCATCAAATTTTATTATTATTATATCTATTTTATGAAATCATTTTATTTAACAAAATACCTTTGTTATTTTTTATTTAAAGTATGCATAATTAGACAAAATACATGTATAATATACACTTTCTAATCATCACATCACATGGCCGACCACTTCATGGAGAAAACGGCAAATTGACATGCAAGTCCCCATGTTTAAAGTCTTTCAAAATTTTAATCACCTTAATTTGTCTAACAAGGTTTCTAAATTTCTCACTTAAATCCTTATCCCTAAATTCACATTTAATTTAACAATTCAAACATTCAAAATTCACCCAAATATTTATCACATAAATTAGACATAGAATATTATATTAAATTATTTCTATGACTCGGTTTAGTGGTCCTGAAACCACTTCCCGACTAGGGTCAAAATGGGGCTGTCACATGTGCAACCTAAATCAGGTAAGGAATTTGTTGTGTATAGTGATACTTCGTTGAATGGATTAGGCTGTGTTTTAATGCAAGAAGGCAAGGTTATAGCATATGCCTCTAGACAGTTAAAGTCACACGAGAAGAACTATTCGACACATGATCTTGAGTTAGCTGCCATTATTTTTGCATTGAAAATTTGGCGTCACTACCTGTTTGGCGAGAAATGTCACATGTTTTCAGATCATAAAAGTTTAAAATATTTGATGACTCAGAAAGATTTGAATCTCCAACAGTGAAGATGGTTGGAATTGTTAAAAGACTATGAACTTGTTATTGATTATCATCTGCGTAAAGCAAATGTGGTAGCTGATGCTTTAAGCCGAAAATCACTATCTACATTATGTGCTTTAAATGCTAATGTTGATCCTTTTTTTGATGATTCAGTGTTGGCTGAACTAAAAGCAAAACCTTTGTTTTTGCAACAAATCATTGATACTCACAAAGTAGATAATGAATTGCTAGTGAAACGAGCTCAATGTGATTCTAATTCTAATTTTAGGATTGATATAGATGATTGTTTGAGATTTAGAAATAGAATTTGTGTTCCGACAAATTCTGATTTGATTCAGACGATTTTAAGTGAAGCACATAGTAGTAAATTCTCTATACATATGGGTAGCACAAAAATGTATAATGATTTAAAACGGTTATACTGGTGGCCAAGAATGAAAAGAGATATCTCTGATTTTGTTTTGAAATGCTTAATATGTCAGCAAGTAAAAGCGGTTATATGTTTATAAATCAGGGTTAAATTTGTAAATGATGTATAAAAAATACGTTATAATAAAATATCATGAAAACATGGCCATTATATGTTTCTCTCCACCGATTAACAAATGAAAAAGAAAGGGTTTTATACATTTGTTCATTTGGCACATTTTAAGCTCAATTGAGGTATGTTTTGACTTTGAATTTTGATAATTTTTACGTTTCTATGATCGTTGCTTCGTATTCTTGCATGCCCATGTCTTAATTTCTATTTTTGATAAAGTTTATAAATAGTGCCATTGTTGATATTTGAAGCTTTGTAGTGAAATTAAATGAATTATGATGAATAGGTGTTGAATAAACATGTTTTGGCATGAGACTTTGATGAATTTGAGCCATATGGGCTAATTTGTGAAAATGACATTTTTGGGAGGATCAAATTGTGAAATAAATGGGTATATGGGCATATATGAGAGCCACGAATGTAACACCCTACACCCCCGTCCGTCGCCGGAATAGGGAATTAAGGCATTACCTAACTAGATACAGCCTACCGAGGTTCTTAGTTACGCACTAGACATAGATTCATTTAGTTCTTTAACCGAATGTAACACTGCCAAAAAGTTCGGTCAGTACGTCATATCTCCTAAAGAAAACGTTTCATAAGCATAGCACGTTAGTATACTTCTACTATGTGGCTACTAACAACTAGGCCGAATCAAACCTTTCAAAGACAGAACATCATATTAGAAATTCATCACATATTGGTTACTGACTAAATAACATACCACAACCTTAAACCATACAAATATCATCCACACATATATTCAACCCGAAGACTAAGCAAGCCATTTTCGCATGGCTAAAATAATTACAGCTTAAAATGTAGTTTGAATCGACAAAAGGAGATTAGCCTATACATGCCATTGACCCAAAAATAACCATCAAATGTACCAAAATAACAGCGATAGTGTAGGTGATTAAGGCTTCAATCCCCGAGTCCGTAACTTCCAAAATGAGATCTATAAAACAGAGGAAACAAGGGAAACAGAGTAAGCATTACAATGCTTAGTAAGTTTTAAGCAATGTCACAGATAAGCATTAAATTCTAACATGGTTGATCATATATTTGTTTCCCTCTCCTATTTGGGTAAGTCACCCTTTAACTGAACATACACATTCTCATCATATACGAAAGTAGATAACTTTCCCTTATAGTAAGCTCATGTAAACATAGACATGTCACATAATTTCACATAACATTTCGCATTGACCAATTGTATTTTGACCATATTAATAATCTCGTTTCATGAACACATATGAAATCACATAATGACCTTAGTATTCGGTCCAAAATCCAGCTTGCATATAAGCCAAGGGTATATACCTGTATAGCTTAGCACTTTCAGCGCAATTCATTAGCGATCGTTACCTTGAAGACAATTAGTCTTAGGCTTTATTCTCATCATCATCGAGATCTTTAGCTCGGATAAACTCTATACATAGCCATCGGGTCTCTACCCCGGACGCAATCTCCGCATATAGCCTTCGGGTTTTTAACCTGGACATCATCTCTTCCTATAGCCTTCGGGTCTTAACCCGGACATAGTCTCCACATATAGTCAGCGGGAATTAATCCCGGATTCACATTATAAATTCTCATACACAGACATATTTGCATGTAGCCAAATTTCACATAGCAAGATTTCACTTGCAATTCAATCAATTCATGTGCATACCAACATGTAACATGCTTCTCGACTTTATATCATAAATATACATATAATTCAAACTTATACACATATACACTTCTTTTCTAACTTTTGGCCCAAAGATCAAACATACATAAGCAAATGCATTCAAAGCTCCATTTCGGCCCTTTTCTCTATGAGCCATTCGGTCATATAACAAACATGACTAAGGTTTCTTTCTCAATGGGACATCATTTAATATCAGCATGTATATCATGGCATTTTAACTTAAATATCAAATTCGATTACTCAAAACTTACCTTGAACTTTCCCGATAATTTACGAGTTGGCTATTCGACCACTTTGGCCTTCCCTTTATCCGAACTCGTCCCTCTATGCTCTTGAGCTAAATAAAACATTTAATTTTTTTATTAATCCTTATTCAAGCATCTCAATGGATCATTTTCACTTATAGTCAAATAATACATGCATATTCTTCTCATTGCAAACACATACACACATTCGATCATTTCACATACATATCATAAGTCTCAACAAGCTGATTTTCTGAGCAGCATTCAATAATTTACTCATAACTGGAGCTACGAAACTCCAAATGTAGTACCGTAAATTTTTCATGAAAATAGACTCATTTATCTTTATTCCATAAAATTTTTATAATTTTTGGTTTGGTCAATCAATACCAGAATTTTCTTAAAGTTCCCCTAATTCACTGTTTGATTAAACTGACCACCCTATACTACGAACTGAATTTCTCCTTGTACAGAATTCCAAATATGGCCTTACCTATTCCATTCGAAACTAGACTCATTAAGGAGTCTAATCATCTAAATTTTGTCTCATAACAATTTTTATACAATTTATAGTGATTTTCCAAAAACAGAGCAGGGGACTTCGAAGTCAATCTGACACTGTCTCACTCTACTCCAAAAATCTTTTTATCGGGAATTCCTTTGCTTGCAAGGTTTCTTTTATAAGAAACTAGACTCATTAAGCTTCAATTACACAATGTATTCAGCCTCTAATTCAACTCGCACAATTTATGGTGATTTTTCCAAAACACGTTACTGCTGCTGTACCAAGCAGATTTTTATACAAAATCCACTCTTTAATGTTCTTATGCACATACTTAAAACATAGCATTTCCTAAGGCACCATTTAGAGTAGTCATTGCTCTTAACACAATGTACATATTTCATATTCATTTTAATCATTATACCACTCTTAAGACACCAATTATCAACACAAACATCAAAGATTTTATGCACATGGCCGAATAGGTCATTTCTTTAACCAAGAAGCTCCCACAAGCATAAATTGATCAATTGGTTTAATTACCATTTCTAATGCATACTCACTAAGGCCATTCGGCCATATGTCCAGCATGGACTTTATTCAAATCCATATCATACATAACACCCCATATAACTTACCCTACTAAACAACTAACATTTTATAGCATTTCAATTTTTATACGTAACACATAATTCCATCATATAACACCATAAGGTTCATTGGCAAGCTTTAGTAAGTTCATGACTTCAATTTAACAATTCCTTAGCCTAATTTGACATAGACGAATGCCTACATTCTTCAAGCTCAAAGAATTCCATAATGGGCAAGGGGGAGGACCCCTAAACTAGCTCAAACAACACCCAAATTTCATTATTTAACACAAGCATTAAAGAAAGCACAATTTACCCATCCTAGCTCATATGGCCGAATACTCCACTAAGCCCCAAACACAAAATTTCATTTACTCAAAGTTCAATTCACCAATTAAGCACATGCTACTAATGCTAAGAAAATTTCTACAATTTATCCTAGTTGGCCGAAAGCACTTATGCCCTAGTTCATGACTTTAAACAACATTGGCCAACTTTTCAAGCTCATATGAGCCATCAACCACACCTACTTTGTTCATACTCAAATAGAATCAATTATCCAACCGAATCAACATCTCTATACACCACTCTTTACTCACAATTCAAATTAAAAGCAACATTTAGAAATCATACAACCCAAGCATGCAAGCCGAATCCTCTCTAGCAAATTACTCCACATATAAGTGCATTTGTTTAGTTCCATTTCACTTAACCACCATTACTTCTAAATGCATGAAACAACAACCATTTCTCACCAATTTGAACAAGACCGTATGCTCATATCTCTACCAAAAATCAAAATTTAACTTGGGTTTAAGGGAAAACAAGACAAGGAGCTCACATTTCCAAATTCAACACAAAATATCAAAGATTTACCTTGAATTTTTGCCTCTCAAGTGACCGATTGCCCAAAGCTCACCTTCTCAAAGTTTTCTTTAGTTTCGGCTATGAACAAAGAGATATGAAGCCTTTTTTTTTGTTTTTCACACCCGTTTCTAATTTTGTTTATTCTTTATTATTTCTATTTTATGACAACAAATTAATTTAAATCTAATTCATTATTATTTCCCTTTTATTTTAACACATATAATATATATATATCACTAAGTTACAAAGCAAAAACAAACAAAATTTCATCATGTTAGTAGGTTGGCCGGCCATCATGAGAAAAAAGAGGGAATTTGACATGCAAGGACATTAATTCTATTGTATGCACTTACTAGTCATCACATAATTACCTAGCTCATTTCAAAGTTCACAATTAAGCCCTTTTAGGTGCAATTCACAATTATAAAACTAAATTAAAGCACCCAAAATATCACACATGAATTTACACATACAATAGGCATCAAAATGAATATTAAAAATATTTTATGCCTCGGTTTTGTGGTCCCGAAACCATATTCCGTCTAGGGTCATTTTAAGGCTGTCACAACTCTCCCCCACTTAAGAAATTTTCGTCCCCGAAAATTCTTACCGGAAAATAAGTTTGGGTAACGTTCTCTTATCGAATCCTCAAGCTCCCAAGTAGCTTCTTCAACCCCGTGCTTGACCCACAACACCTTCACTAACGGAATCCTCTTATTCCGCAACTCTTTAATCTCGTGTGCCAAAATACGAATTGGTTCCTCCTCATAACTCATATCAGATCGAATCTCAATGTCAGATGGGTTAATTACATGCGATGGGTCGGATCTATATCTTCGGAGCATTGAAACATGAAAAACGTTGTGGATCTTTTCAAGTTCGGGAGGCAAAATCAATCGATATGCTACCGGTCCAATCCGTTCAGATATTTCGTATGGTCCGATGAACCTCGGACTCAATTTGCCCTTACGGCCGAATCTGAGCACCTTTTTCCAAGGCGACACTTTAAGAAATACTTTGTCTCCGACCTGATACTCGATATCTTTCCGCTTTAAATCCGCATAAGACTTTTGACGATCTGAAGCTGCCTTAAGGCTATCACGAATCACTTTTACTTTCTGCTCGGCATCTCTAATCAAATCAACTCCAAAGATCTTACTTTCACTGAGTTCGGTCCAAAACAACGGTGTACGGCATTTGCGACCGTACAAAGCCTCGTACGGTGCCATCTTAATGCTCGATTGGAAACTGTTGTTGTAAGCGAATTCAATCAAAGGCAAATACTGTTCCCACGAACCACTAAACTCAAGAACACAACATCTCAACATATCCTCGAGTATCTGAATTACTCGTTTTGATTGACCATCCGTCTGAGGATGGAACGCGGTACTAAAATGTAGCTTAGTACCCAATGAATCTTGTAGTTTATTCCAAAACCGCAATGTAAATCTCGGGTCTCTATCCGACACGATAGAGATAGGGACCCCGTGCAATCTGACGATCTGAGAAACATACAACTCCGCTAGCTTATCAAGTGAGTAATCCGTACGCACAGGTATAAAGTGAGCGGATTTAGTTAATCGGTCTACGACCACCCAAATCGCATCCTTCTTGCTCAGTGTCAACGGTAGCCCAGATACGAAATCCATCGTAACTCTATCCCATTTCCATTCGGGAATCAAAATCGGTTGCAACAAACCCGATGGCACCTGATGTTCCGCTTTTACTTGTTGGCATATCAGACACTTCGACACAAAATTTGAGATGTCTCGTTTCATACCATGCCACCAATATTGACGTTTCAAATCATTGTACATTTTAGTGCTTCCCGGATGAACCGACATTCGACTATTATGAGCTTCATTTAAAATCACCGAAACCAACCCTAAACTTCTCGGTATACATACTCGGCCTCGAAACCTCAAACAATTATTGTCGTCAACTTGAAACTCAGGATCCGCATTCACATCGCATTGAGCTCGCTTGGCAATTAAGTCATCATCCGCTTTCTGAGCTTCACAAACTTGTCGGAGAAATACCGGCTTGGCTTTTAATTCTGCTATCATCACCCCATCATCAGATACCGATAATTGCGCATTCATGGCTCGTAAAGCAAACAATGATTTTCGGCTAAGAGCATCAGCAACTACATTCGCTTTCCCTGGATGATAGTCAATGACAAGTTCGTAATCCTTTAGCAATTCAAGCCACCGTCTTTGTCTCAGATTCAAATCTCTTTGCGTCATCAAATATTTGAGGCTTTTGTGGTCGGAAAAGACATGACATTTCTCACCAAAAAGGTAGTGACGCCAAATCTTCAAAGCAAAAACAATAGCAGCTAATTCGAGATCGTGAGTCGGATAGTTTTTCTCATGAGGCTTTAACTGCCTCGAAGCATACGCAACGACTCTGCCCTCTTGCATCAAAACACACCCCAAGCCATTCAAGGACGCATCACTATATACTACAAATTCTTTACCGGATTCAGGCTGAACTAAGACTGGAGCTTCCGTCAATAGGGCTTTCAATTGGTCGAAACTCTTTTGGCACATCTCGGACCATTCGAATTTAACATCCTTCTGCAATAGCTTCGTCAACGGGGTTGAGATCATCGAAAAGTCCTTCACAAACCGTCGGTAGTACCTGGCAAGTCCTAAAAAGCTTCGGACTTCCGGGACATTTTTAGAAGGCTTCCAATCAAGGATAGCGGATATTTTATTCGGATCAACTCGAATACCTGCAGCAGATACAATGTGTCCCAAAAAGCCAACCTCGCACAACCAGAACTCACACTTGCTGAATTTCGCGTACAACTGGTTATCACGCAAAACCCGTAGCACAAGTCTTAAATGCTCGGCATGCTCGATCTCATCGCTAGAGTAAACCAAAATGTCATCGATAAATACGACTACAAATCGATCTAGGTACTACTTAAACACTCAATTCATCAAATCCATGAAAACAGCAGGGGCATTAGTCAGCCCAAACGGCATCACTAAAAATTCATAGTGTCCGTATCTCGTTCTGAAAGCAGTCTTGGGCACGTCTGAGTCTCGAACTCGCAACTGATAGTAGCCGGATCGCAAATCAATTTTTGAAAACACTGAGGCTCCCTTTAACTGATCGAATAAGTCATCGATACGAGGCAATGGATACTTATTCTTTATAGTCACCTTGTTCAGCTGCCGATAGTCAATACACATTCTCAAAGTCCCGTCCTTCTTTTTCACGAACAAGACGGGTGCACCCCAGGGAGAAAAGCTCGGCCTTGCAAAACCTCTATCGGTCAACTCTTGCAACTGGGATTTCAACTCTTTCAACTCTGTCGGAGCCATACGATATGGAGCAATTGAAATCGGAGTTGTACCCGAAACTAGCTCAATGCCGAACTCAACCTATCTAACAGGCGGTAATCCCGGTAATTCTTCAGAAAACACGTCCGGATACTCACAAACCACAGGAACAGTCTCAAGTTTTAGTTCGGATATTTTGCTATCTAAAACATAAGCAAGATAAGCCTCGCAACCCTTTTTCATAAATTTCTGAGCCAACATAGAAGATATTACCGCCGGAAGCCCGTTTAAATCCGTTGACTCAATCCGAATGATCTCATTAGTCGAACATCATAAATCAATAGTCTTTCGTTTGCAATTTACTACCGCATCGTGCACAGTCAACCAATCCATTCCGAGTATAACGTCAAATTCATCGAATGGCAAAAGCATCAAATCGGCCGGAAAACAGGAATTTCGAATCATAAGGGGACATTTCTTATACACTCGATCCACTAAAACACAACGACCCAAGGGATTGGACATTCGAACCACAAACTCCGTAGACTCAATAGGAAGAGTCTTATTGGATGCCAAAGTTTCACATACATATGAATGAGTTGAACCGGGGTCAATCAAAGCAATTACATCAATATCAAAGAGAGTGAAAGTACCGGTGATAACATCGGGCAAAGAGGCATCCTCTCGTGCGCGAATTGCATAAGCTCTAGCAGGAGCATGAACCTCAGATCTTGTCGTAGCATCTTTAAACCTTCTCTGACCACCGCTAGCATTCCCCGGATTTCTAGGTGGCCTCCCTCGAGCTGAAGTAGTATTCGATTTTCCACTCGGGTTCACATTTTGTTCGGACCATCTAGGGCAATCTCTTATAAAGTGATTAGCCGACCCGCATTTATAACAAGAGTGATCATGAAATCTGTAGCTCCCCGAATGCCATTTTCCACAATACTTACACTCGACTCTGTCTCGACGGTCGTTCCCAACACTAGCAGCAGAAGTAGCACGTGAACTCATAGGGGGTCGATCACGGTCTCGCCTAGAAAAACCCGAATTAGCAGATGGTCTGTTCGACTCACTTCGGAACTTCTTTGAGGATTTCTGAATAGACCTCCCAGAAGACCTCTTACGGAACTCTCTGGCTCCGCTATCAGCTTTTCTCTTCTCATTTCGAAGTTCTTCGGCCTTGCAGGCTCTCTCGACAAGAACAACGAACTCTTGAATTTCTAGAATGCCAACTAGTAGTTTGATGTCTTCATTTAACCCGTCCTCGAAGCGTTTACACATAATAGCTTCGGATGATATACACTCGCGAGCATATCGGCTGAGTCTTACGAATTCCCTTTCATATTTGGTCACCGACATTCTGCCTTGTTTAAGCTCGAGGAATTCCTTCCGTTTCTGATCGATAAATCTTTGGCTGATATACTTCTTTCGGAACTCAACTTGGAAGAACTCCCAACTAACTCGCTCTCTCGGCACCACCGAAACCAATGTGTTCCACCAATAGTAGGCAGAATCACGCAGCAGGGATACGGTACACTTCAAGCATTCTTCGAGTGTGCACGACAGCTCATCAAACACACGGATTACATTATCGAGCCAAAACTCGGCCCGCTCAGCATCGTCATCAACTGTAGCCCGAAACTCTTCAGCCCCATATTTTCTAATTTTATCAATCGGGGGTTTACTCGACCTCACAGGGTCGGCCTCAGGAGGAGCCACAGGGGTCGGAAGTGGGTTATTCGGGGGAGGAGGTTGTGGAACAGCCGGATTATTTCGTAGGAATTGAGCAAACCAATCACTCATCATTGCATACAAATTCTGCCTCATGTCATCATCTCGACGACTGGCATTCGGCTGAGAGTCGGTCGGCGCGGTCCCTTGCACGGGAGCAGCCGCTACACTCTCAATATCTTCCGCTACGGCTCGATCGGGATCGGAATCCATTACTATAGGAAAAACACATTTCAAATGTCAGAAATCACCACACTATCGCATTATCACAAAATGGCATGTATAGCTATACTCACACACGCTACGTTAGTCCGAGAATCGACTAAACCGTAGCTCTGATACCAATAAAAATGTAACACCCTACACCCCTGTCCGTCGCCGGAGTAGGGTATTAAGGCATTACCTAACTAGATACAGCCTACCGAGGTTCTTAGTTACGCACTAGACATAGATTCATTTAGTTCTTTAACCGAATGTAACACTGCCAAAAAGTTCGGTCAGTACGTCATATCTCCTAAAGAAAACGTTTCATAAGCATAGCACGCTAGTATACTTCTACTATGTGGCTACTAACAACTAGGCCGAATCAAACCTTTCAAAGACAGAACATCATATTAGAAATTCATCACATATTGGTTACTGACTAAATAACATACCACAACCTTAAACCATACAAATATCATCCACACATATATTCAACCCGAAGACTAAGCAAGCCATTTTCGCATGGCTAAAATAATTACAGCTCAAAATGTAGTTTGAATCGACAAAAGGAGATTAGCCTATACATGCCATTGACCCAAAAATAACCATCAAATGTACCAAAATAACAGCGATAGTGTAGGTGATTAAGGCTTTAATCCCCGAGTCCGTAACTTCCAAAATGAGATCTATAAAACAAAGGAAACAAGGGAAACAGAGTAAGCATTACAATGCTTAGTAAGTTTTAAGCAATGTCATAGATAAGCATTAAATTCTAACATGGTTGATCATATATTTGTTTCCCTCTCCTATTTGGGTAAGTCACCCTTTAACCGAACATACACATTCTCATCATATACGAAAGTAGATAACTTTCCCTTATAGTAAGCTCATGTAAACATAGACATGTCGCATAATTTCACATAACATTTCGCATTGACCAATTGTATTTTGACCATATTAATAATCTCGTTTCATGAACACATATGAAATCACATAATGACCTTAGTATTCGGTCCAAAATCCAGCTTGCATATAAGCCAAGGGTACATACCTGTATAGCTTAGCACTTTCAGTGCAATTCATTAGCGATCGTTACCTTGAAGACAATTAGTCTTAGGCTTTATTCTCATCATCATCGAGATCTTTAGCTCGGATAAACTCTATACATAGCCATCAGGTCTCTACCCCGGACGCAATCTCCGCATATAGCCTTCGGGTTTTTAACCTGGACATCATCTCTGCCTATAGCCTTCGGGTCTTAACCCGGACATAGTCTCCACATATAGTCAGCGGGAATTAATCCCGGATTCACATTATAAATTCTCATACACAGACATATTTGCATGTAGCCAAATTTCACATAGCAAGATTTCACTTGCAATTCAATCAATTCATGTGCATACCAACATGTAACATGCTTCTCGACTTTATATCATAAATATACATATAATTCAAACTTATACACATATACACTTCTTTTCTAACTTTCGGCCCAAAGATCAAACATACATAAGCAAATGCATTTCAAAGCTCCATTTCGGCCCTTTTCTCTATGAGCCATTCGGTCATATAACAAACATGACTAAGGTTTCTTTCTCAATGGGACATCATTTAATATCAGCATGTATATCATGGCATTTTAACTTAAATATCAAATTCGATTACTCAAAACTTACCTTGAACTTTCCCGATAATTTACGAGTTGGCTATTTGACCACTTTGGCCTTCCCTTTATCCGAACTCGTCCCTCTATGCTCTTGAGCTTAATAAAATATTTAATTTTTTTATTAATCCTTATTCAAGCATCTCAATGGATCATTTTCACTTATAGTCAAATAATACATGCATATTCTTCTCATTGCAAACACATACACACATTCGATCATTTCACATACATATCATAAGTCTCAACAAGCTGATTTTCTGAGCAGCATTCAATAATTTACTCATAACTGGAGCTACGAAACTCCAAATGTAGTGCCGTAAATTTTGCATGAAAATAGACTCATTTATCTTTATTCCATAAAATTTTCATAATTTTTGGTTTGGTCAATCAATACCAGAATTTTCTTAAAGTTCCCCTAATTCACTGTTTGATTAAACTGACCACCCTGTACTACGAACCGAATTTCTCCTTGTACAGAATTTCAAATATGGCCTCACCTATTCCATTCAAAACTAGACTCATTAAAGAGTCTAAGCATAAAAATTTTGTCTCATAACAATTTTTATACAATTTATAGTGATTTTCCAAAAACAGAGCAGGGGACTTCGAAGTCAATCTGACACTGTCTCACTCTACTCCAAGAAATCTTGTTATCAGGAATTCCTTTGCTTGCAAGGTTTCTTTTATAAGAAACTAGACTCATTAAGCTTCAATTACACAATTTATTCAGCCTCTAATTCAACTCGCACAATTTATGGTGATTTTTCCAAAACACGTTACTGCTGCTGTACCAAGCAGATTTTTATACAAAATCCACTCTTTAATGTTCTTATGCACATACTTAAAACATAGCATTTCCTAAGGCACCATTTAGAGTAGTCATTGCTCTTAACACAATGTACATATTTCATATTCATTTTAATCATTATACCACTCTTAAGACACCAATTATCAACACAAACATCAAAGATTTTATGCACATGGCCGAATAGGTCATTTCTTTAACCAAGAAGCTCCCACAAGCATAAATTGATCAATTGGTTTAATTACCATTTCTAATGCATACTCACTAAGGCCATTCGGCCATATGTCCAGCATGGACTTTATTCAAATCCATATCATACATAACACCCCATATAACTTACCCTACTAAACAACTAACATTTTATAGCATTTCAATTTTTATACGTAACACATAATTCCATCATATAACACCATAAGGTTCATTGGCAAGCTTTAGTAAGTTCATGACTTCAATTTAGCAATTCCTTAGCCTAATTTGACATAGCCGAATGCCTACATTCTTCAAGCTCAAAGAATTCCATAATGGGCAAGGGGGAGGACCCCTAAACTAGCTCAAACAACACCCAAATTTCATTATTTAACACAAGCATTAAAGAAAGCACAATTTACCCATCCTAGCTCATATGGCCGAATACTCCACTAAGCCCCAAACACAAAATTTCATTTACTCAAAGTTCAATTCACCAATTAAGCACATGCTACTAATGCTAAGAAAATTTCTACAATTTATCCTAGTTGGCCGAAAACACTAATGCCCTAGTTCATGACTTTAAACAACATTGGCCAACTTTTCAAGCTCATATGAGCCATCAACCACACCTACTTTGTTCATACTCAAATAGAATCAATTATCCAACCAAATCAACATCTCTATACACCACTCTTTACTCACAATTCAAATTAAAAGCAACATTTAGAAATCATACAACCCAAGCATGCAAGCCGAATCCTCTCTAGCAAATTACTCTACATATAAGTGCATTTGTTTAGTTCCATTTCACTTAACCACCATTACTTCTAAATGCATGAAACAACAACCATTTCTCACCAATTTGAACAAGACCGTATGCTCATATCTCTACCAAAAATCAAAATTTAACTTGGGTTTAAGGGAAAACAAGACAAGGAGCTCACATTTCCAAATTCAACACAAAATATCAAAGATTTACCTTGAATTTTTGCCTCTCAAGTGACCGATTGCCCAAAGCTCACCTTCTCAAAGTTTTCTTTAGTTTCGGCTATGAACAAAGAGATATGAAGCCTTTTTTTTTTGTTTTTCACACCCGTTTCTAATTTTGTTTATTCTTTATTATTTCTATTTTATGACAACAAATTAATTTAAATCTAATTCATTATTATTTCCCTTTTATTTTAACACATATAATATATATATATCACTAAGTTACAAAGCAAAAACAAACAAAATTTCATCATGTTAGTAGGTTGGCCGGCCATCATGAGAAAAAAGAGGGAATTTGACATGCAAGGACATTAATTCTATTGTATGCACTTACTAGTCATCACATAATTACCTAGCTCATTTTCAAAGTTCACAATTAAGCCCTTTTAGGTGCAATTCACAATTATAAAACTAAATTAAAGCACCCAAAATATCACACATGGATTTACACATACAATAGGCATCAAAATGAATATTAAAAATATTTTATGCCTCAGTTTTGTGGTCCCGAAACCACATTCCGTCTAGGGTCATTTTAAGGCTGTCACAACGAAGATTCAGCTGGGCCATTTTGTAATTAAATTATGCGTACTTGATGTTTTTGTGAATTCGGGACCAAAGTGTCAAAAATGTGAAAATCTGAGGGCTAAAATGTAAAATGCCCTAAATAAGTCTTTATGGATTGAATTGAATGAAATGGAATATTGAATGGCTGAATTTTGATTTATTTAGATCCAGAACCAAGGAAATAGGACTTAGATCGAGGAAAGTCCAAAATCGTTGAATAGTCGGCTCAAATCTGTCTAAACTAGTAGAGGTAAGCCAACATGGAAATATGCGTTATAATAATGTTAGATATAAATGCTTGAATTATAAATTGTATTGGACGACAATGAGAGCCTCATTAGAAATTCTGAATAGCTTTTGATTGAGTAACGGTAAAACGATATCATGTAAGACCTCATCCGAGACGTAGGCATTGATTTGAGAATTATATGTAAGACCGTGTCTGGGACACTGGCATCATATATGTTTCGTGTAAGACCCTGTCCGGGACAGTGGCATCGATATTGAATAACATGTAAGACCATGTCAAGGACATCGACATTGTATAAGGCCTATCTGAATTTTGTAACGTTTCTGAATAATTTGAGGAGAAATTCTGATATATGAATAAATGCATACCTCATGTGCCTAACTCAGGTACGTCTGTGTTGTACTGAATTTCCGAGTATGAAAGGTATGCAAATTGTGTGAACTAGAAATCTGAGTAAATGAATGAATCTGAATGGTGAAATATCTTTAGGAAATGGTTATTGTATTATGATTATGGATTGCATAATTTTGTATTTGACTTACTAAGCTCTTTGTATCTTACTATGTTTATTCTTTTAACTGTTTTGCAAATGTCGTAGCTACTGAAGGCTCGGGCATAGTCAAGGACCTTCACCACACTATCGAGCTAGATTTTGGTACCTTTTGTATGTATAAAGTTTAAGTATGGCATGTATAGGCTAGAGTGTTTATGTATTAAGCTTGGATATGTTTAGTTGTAAGGCCATGAGAGTTGGCTAACAAATGATTTTGTTTTTGTTTTTGGTATATGACTTGTGATGCCAATTTAAGTAACTTATAATGGCTATATGAATTTGTATGTTTTGATCTTTATGAATCACGTCAATGTGATGAATGGTATGAATTGGATATGGTATGAACGAGCTAGGTGCATCATGTTTAGTCTTAACTTTGGTTAAGTCATGGAATTGCTTAGTGTGAGATTTGAAATTAAGTATGTATGTGAATGGTTTGATCATGTTGAGGTCGGTTTTAGGCATTGAATATAGTTGAAATTGTGATGTTGATGGGGCATGAATTGGTTTGTAGAGAATGACACTTAATAGGTGGATAGCATAACTTAAACCAAGTCTACTTAGTACCATACGGCTAGGGCACATGGGGGTGCCTCAAGGCCGTGTTGATTTTCCAGTATTGGGCATAAAACCCACACGGTCAAGACACATGGGTGTGTCTAGTGGCCTTGGCAAAAAGTCAGTATGCCTACTCTATTTTGGCACGGCATAGGTGCACAGGCGTGCTAAGTCTCGTGTGAGGCACACTGCCTGGTCACACGAGCGTGTGACTTCTTTAAGTTGGAAAAATTTTATATGTGTTCTGAAGTTTATGATGTCATTTGGTTTAGTCCCGACCTTGTCTCAATGCATGTTTGAGGTCTAGTGGACTTTCAAAAAGGGACTTTATGTTTGGATTTTGTTATGATCTCTGAATATTCTGTTCTGATCCGTTCTAATTATCTAGTAATGCCCCTACCTATTTCAGTGACGGTAACGGGATAGATGTGTTACAGTAGTCACTGACACATTGAGTAGAAAGTCGTTATTTGCCTCGAGGGCTATGAACACTCAGTTGACCATAAACGATGATGGTTCGATTCTAGTTGAGGTGAGAGCTAGACCGATGTTCCATCAAAAAATTTGCCAAGCTTAGAAAGGTGACAAATATTTGCAAGCCAAGTTGACTCAGTGCAAGACGGATGATGAATCAGGCTTTCAGATTGGTACCGACGGATGTTTAATGTTTTGAGATAGGGTCTGTGTGCCCAAAAATGATGAATTTATTCAGAGGATTTTGCGAGAAGCACATAGTGGTCACTTGTCTATACATCTGGGTAGCGTAAAAATGTCTCAATTTTATTTCGGAGTGCCCTTATCGATTATTTCGGATAGAGATCCAAGATTTAGGTCTCAATTTTGGAAAAAGTTACAAGAGGCTTTGGGTACCAAACTAAATTTTAGTACTGCTTTTCACCCATAAATGGACAGTCAGTTAGAAAGAGTGATTTAGATTCTTGAAGACATGTTGCAGTGTTCTGTTCTCGAGTTTCAGGGAAGTTGGAAAAAGTACTTACCGCTGGAAGAGTTCGCCTACAACAATAGTTATCAGTAAAGTCTAAAAATGGTGCCTTATGAGGCTTTGTATGGGCACAATTACCGAATACCTTTGTATTGATCCGAACTTAGAGAGCATCAAATACATGGGGTCGATTTAGTCAAGAAGACTGAAGAGAAAGTAAAAGGGATTCGTAACTGCTTGAAGGTTGTCTCGAATAAACAAAAATCCCATACGGATTTGAAACAAAAAAGATTGAGTTTCAAGTTGGTGATAAGGTGTTTTTGAAAGTGTCCACATGGAAGAACGTCATTCGATTTAGTAGGAAAGGCAAGTTAAGTCCACGGTTTATTAGACCTTATGAGGTGATCAAGAGAATTGGACTAGTAGCATACCGATTGGCCTTGCCATTTGAGTTGGAAAAGATTCACAATGTCTTCCATATGTCTATCTTGCATCGTTACCGTTCCGACCCTTCACACGTGATTACACCAGTAGAGGTTGAGATTCAACCGGATATGACTTATGGTGAAGAGCTTATTAAGATTTTGGCTTGGGAGGTCAAGAAATTGAGGAATAAAAGTATAACACTTGTAAAAATATTATGGCATAGACATGGAGTTGAAGAAGCCACATAGGAACTCGAGGAGGCTTTGAGAAATCAATACCCAAACTTGTTCACCAGTAAGATTTTCGTGGACAAAAATCCCTACGGGGAAGAGAATTGCAACATCCTAAATTTAGGCCTAGTTGGAACAGTGGTTTTGAAACCACAAGTCTAAGGTCAGGGAAATTATTTTCCAATATTATTTTCTATGTTATAGCATGATTTTATGAGTGCATGAAATTTTTGGTGAATTAATTTATGCGATTGAGAGCTTAATTGTGAAAAAAGACTATATTGCATAAAGGGAAAAAGTTTTGTTTTATTAGTAAATGTTGTTAAATAGCTATGTAACATAATGTAGAGGTCTTTAATAGGCAAATAAGCCTATTTTAAAGAGGGTTGCCGACCATGGAGAGACAAGAAATAGAGAAAGTCAAAATTAGGTGGTATTTGGTGGTTTATTTGACTAGAATAATAAAATAAAACAAAAAGGGCTTAATCTTTTTCTTTTCTCTTTTCCTCCACTAAAAATATCAGGAAACTAAGGGTTTTAGAAGCTTGAAAACTCAGCCATTCTCCACCCTTGACAAGTAAACGATTTTAGTAGCCTTTTTTTTATAATTTTTGTATTTTTGGGACCCTTGTAGCATGAGCTAGCTATTGAGGGGACTATTTTGCAAAATGGTTGAGAGTTTAGAGTTTTTCCATGAAAGAATTTGTGTTGTTAGCTGAAACTTTATGGAAGAAAAAGTCTTGGCTGTAGCTAAACAACTTTCATAAAGGGGAGTTCATGAAAACACCTAAAATAGACCTTTTTGTAAAGGTTGTAAATTGTGTAGTAAATGTAGGAAATAATTGAAACTGTGGGCTACCATAAGAGTGAAAAGAATTTGGCTAGGCTTGGTTAATGAGAAAATTTGATAAAAATCGTTTTACAAGCCTAGGGGTAAAATTGGAATTTTGTGAAGTTTAGGGGCAAAATGGTCATTTTGCCAAAGTCTGAATTGTAGAATGTTTAAATTAATATGGTGATTAAAATTAGTGAATTTTTATTATTATAGATCAAGAAATACAAAATCCAGACCTAGACCGGTGGAAGGCTAAACAAGTGAACTAAATCGAATAGTCGCTCACATTTTATATACCAAGGTAAGTTGTGTGTAAATATTGGAATTATATTGTTAATTGGTATTCGTTACTTGATATAGTACATAATGTTCAAAATGTGGATTATGAATATACATGATGTGAATTTATGTGATAGAACTCGATTGAACTGTAAGAATAGATAGGATATTCATGCCATGATATTAGGGTCATATGAGTGCTAGTGTGAGACCATGTCTGGGACATGGCATCGGCCTCGTTATGTGTCAAGGTAAGACCATGTATGGGTTCGACACCGATATGTGCCAGCCAGTGTAAGACCATGTTTGGGACATGGCGAATGTGTTAGTGTAAGACCATGTCTGGGACATGGCATCAACATGGATAGAGGAGAGCCGGTGTAAGACCATGTCTGGGACATGGCATCGACTTGACCTGTAAGCCAATGTAAGACCATGTCTGGGACATGGCATCGACATCATACTCTATGTTTGAGGCTTATCGAATATCCTTTAGTATTCCTAAGAGTTCAAAAGGAAATTTTATAGTTTATGTTAAAACGAGAGAGGTTATGACCATGTCGTGAGTGGTATAGGTACCCACATGAAAAGCATGAGATGTGAGCTCAATTTGTGCGTATGATTAGTAAATGATGAAATGAGTAAGTTTTGTTTATAGCCAGTTATGTGTTACTTGCAAATGATGATATGTTGTGAGTATGATATTGCATGGAAAATTAGTTTTTAATTATTTACATGCAACTTTCTAAGCTTTATGCTTACCCCCTCTTCTTTCCATTTTCTTATAATGCCACCTAATTAGCTCGTGATCAGAGAACGTCAGAGGCATCGCTCACACTACGAATCGAAGCACTTGGTATAGTTAGTTTTATTATTTTAAGTAATGGCATGTATAGGGACTTAGTCTTTTGTTAAGTGTCAATTTATTTTGGGCCAAGTGTGTTGGCTTGATTTTTGGAATACTCTATTTTGTATAAGGCCATGGATATTGGTTAATATTGTTTTTATATTTATAAATAATGATGTTTTCAAGAATGAGCAAATGACAGGGATGAATAAGTACACAGTTGAGTCACTTAAGTTGTGATGTGAATGCATGAGTAGTGCAAAGTGTTTGAGATGAGAATGACTTGGTTGTAGTCATATAGAGGTGTATTTATGCCATAAGATGTGTTGCTTGAAATTGGTATGTGTTTGATCTTGTTTCAGGGAGGCAAAAGGCTTGGTAGATAGCCTTATATTTGTCCACACGGACACACGGGCGTGTGTCTAGGCTGTGTGTGACACACGGTCCGCCCTATGGGCATGTGGCCAGGTCGTGTGTACCCTACACCTTAGGTTACGAAATTTAAATGCCCAGTAGTAATCATACAGGCTGAGACACGATCATGTGTCTCAATCGCGCTAAAGATACAGCATAGCACATGGGTATGTGCCACGCCCGTGTGACCTTAAATTATTGCTGACATTAGAAACTGAATGTCAAGGTTTTCACGCATGGGAAAGGACATGGGCGTGTCATGGCCGTGTGAGAGACACAGGCCAGGGACACGAGCATGTGTCAGGCCATGTGAAAACCCCTGTAGGTTTGATGCTAGAAAATAAATCCACACGGATGAGGGGCACGGGTGTGTCCCGATACGCTTAGGCCATGTGAACTACATGGGCCTTCAAGACGACCATGTTCAGAGGCAACACGGGTGTGTGCCCTGTTTTTTAGTGGTTTGTCTTGAAAGTTTTCTAAGTACTCGGAATAGTCCTGGATTATTTCTAAACCATGTTTTGGGCCTCGTATGTCTATATTAAGGACTATAAGACAAATTTTGAATAGTTTTAAATTTGAACGACGTTTTATGAACCAGAAATGTATGTTTGTATGTGCCGTAGTTAGATAATGCCTTATTCCTTGTCCCGGCATCGAGTACGGGTAAGGGGTGTTACAAGTATGCTCCACACGGCCTTACACACGAGCATGTGACTAGTTGGGTGGAATAAATCAGTATACCCCATAAGATTGGCACGACCTAGCACATGGCCTAGTAGACAGGCTTGTGTGGCTTTTTTGAGTAGGCACACGGGCAAGACCCAGGTGCATGTGGTCGGCCATGTGACCCAGGTTAGTATACCCTCTAGTTTTCAAACAGTCTAGCACACGGGCGAGTGGTTAGCCTTGTGGTGCAAGTCAGTATGTACCCCTTGTTTTCATATGGCCTGTGACATGGGTGTGTCTGGTGGCTGTGTGAAACACACGGCCTATTCACATAGGTGTGTGTGTCCCCTTTTTTGAAAAATTTCTTAAGTATTCAAAAAGTTTCCAAATTTATCAGTTTAGTCCCGAACCATTCCCAATGCACGTTTAAGGCCTCGTAGGCTCGTATTAGGGATGAACTGATTCCTTGTGATTGAATTGTATTTGAATTGATTTAATTGGATGTGAAATGTATGTTTTATTATGTTATAAGTCTGGTGATGCTCCGTAAGCCTATTCTGACACTGAATATAAGTGAGGGGTGTTACATTTGTTGGTATTAGAGCTATGTTTAGTTGATTCTAGGACTAACGTATCATATACAAGTCTAGCTATTCATGCCATATATATAAACTGTGATAGTGTGATGACTCCTGACATTTTAAAATGTGTTTTCATATAGTAATGGATCCCAATCGAGCTATGGCTGATGAGGTTCAAAGTAGTGTGCCAGCTCCCGCTCAAGGGATAGTGCCGTTTGAATCTAAACTCGTATCGAGTAGCTAGGCCGGAGAGGCTAGAGAAGCCTTTTCTCCAAATGATAAATGAGTGGTTCCATGCAATAAGTTCAAACGAACCCCGCTGTTCAACAACCTCTACCCCCTTCTAATCCCCAACCTATTCCCGTAGCTACTCAAGGTGTAGAACTTCTACGAGTAAATAAGCCTCTAGTTGATAAGATCCGAAAGTACAGGACTGAAGAGATCAAAACTACTGTTGATGATGATCCTGAGAGAGCTAAGTTCTTGCTTGGAAATATGATTCGAGTGCTTGATGAGCTTACTTGCACAGTGACTGAGTGTTTAATATATGTTGTATCACTTCTGAGGGACACTACATACCAGCGGTGGAATACTTTAATATCTATGGTACCTAGAGAATGAGTCACTTGGGAATTCTTTTAATTGAGTTCAGGAAGAAATACATAAGCCAACGGTTTCTAGATCAAAAGCATAAAGAGTTTTTAGAATTGAAACAAAGCTGTATGATCGTAACCGAATACGAGAGAGAATTTGTGTGATTGAGTAAATATGCTCAAGAGTATGTTTCTACTGAAGAAATCATGTTCAAACGATTTGTTGATGTGTTGAATGAGGACATTAAACTTCTGGACAGGATTCTAAACTTGAAAAAGTTTGTTATTCTGGTTGATAGAGCTTGCAAAGCTAAAGAATTGATGTAACACCCCAAACCCGGCCTAGACGTTACGGCCAAGTCTGGTGTGTAACATCAATGACGAACCAACCATGTTTTCTAATTACTACGATTAAGGTGTAACGCCCTAATTTTTGGGTTTCTCTTAGATTATTGTTCATTTGATAAAATGGTTGAACTCTGGTATTTAGGTGAGTAATGCATGTTTGGGGAGTGTTAATGGGCTTATGGAGGCCCAGGTGTTAGTTAAAACTTGGGAAAAATTTTAGATTTTCACTTAGGAGATGGGGGACCCTTGGAAGTAGGGCTCTTAAGAAAAACTAAGTAAAATATGTCACAAAGGGAGACTTGGTAGAGTGGCAAGGAGGTGCCACTAAGCTCCTAAAAAAGTGGCGCCTAAGTGAAGTGAGAGGTCCAGGGTACGAGCTGTGAGGTAAGCATTAAGTTCTTTTATTTTTATGTGCATGTGTGGTAAGTGTTGGTGCTCAAGTAGAATTCTGTCATGAAGAGTTTGAATTGTCCATGAGAGTAAATCAAGGAGCAAATTAAGGATATTGAAATTTGAATGGAAGTGGCCGGCCAAAGGACTCTCTATGGTGCAAATCGGCAAGCAAGTCAAGGTATAGAACTTTCGGCAATTCAAGGTTAGTGTGCCGATTTCTTTAGGGGGGATTTGGGAGTTCTTATGCTGTTTGGGGTATAGCATTTTTAGTTTTTCTTTTGTGTACCTCAAGGTCATTCTTTTCTCCTCTTCTAACCAAAAGCCGAAACCTATCATCTCCCTAAAGTCTCGTTGCCGATTTCTTTTCTTGACCGAATCTACTCCTCTATTTTCCCTTCCTTCATTCTACTTCTTTTCTTCTTCCATCTCAAACCGATTGCACAATCATTATCCCCTTCTTTAACTGAATCTATTGTCCCTTGTTTCTCTTCTTTAAACCTCTGTCGACAACTTCAAAAAGAAGCCGAAACTCACTGTGGCCGATTACCCCTTTTGCCAAAACCGATTGCCTCTTTTCTTACAAATCCTTCAATTAGCTGAACCCCTATCCCTTCATCCCTTCTATTTTTTGAATCACTCTTCTCTCCCTCTCTTCTTCTTTCACTTCATAAACTGAATATCTAGTGGATTGTGATTAGATCGGTAAGTACCTTGAGTCGTTATTTCGTTATTTTTTAGGATTTAAGTCAAGAAGCCGAACCCCTTGGGGGTATTGTCATTTTGAAATTAAAAAGGCTCTTTGGCCTATTTCTTTTGTTGGAAGGTGAGATAGTGTAGTCAAGGAGAGGATCATGCATCGAAGGATCTTGAAGGCTAGCAATTGGACATCTAATCCATAATCGACAGAAAGGTAAAGGCTTTTAGGGACTTAGGCCATGTTGGCCGATTTGGATAAAGGACTTATGGCTTAATGATTATCGATTATTAGACTAACACTATAGTGATTAACTGTAGGGCTTTCGTACGTGGATCTCGTCGACACTTTATCTGTTAACAGGTGTGTAACGTATCTCCATCATAGACTAAGACGACAAAGGCCGTAATGACCGAAAACTGTTCTAAAGTGACCGATCAAAAGTGATCGAAAATCGGTCTTGGAAGGATCTAAGAGTAGCCGAATACTCTATTATGGTCAAACTAGGAATTGATGAGGGCGAAATTGCAGAAGGTGCAATTTCAAGCATTTCGGTAAGATGGGCCTCGATGGGCCAAAAATGGGCTTAATGGGCTTCTGAGCCCATATTAGTAAAATTGTCATTAAAAGCATTCTGGCAATGTGTTGAGAATAAACCGGTTAAAATTAACAATCTGAACATTAAAATTTGGATTTAACGGGCTTAAGACGATAATGGATTTAGTAAGGCCCATTAGGGGTTTTTGGGGCTAAAAAGGGCAAAAAAATTAGAAACTAAGGTTAGAAGGACTTCTGTAAACACTAATGGACTAGTAATTACTTGGACTTCCATAAAAACCCTAAAAATCGGTAAAAAGACTAAAATACCCCTAAGTATGGAAAATTACCATTTTACCCCTAGGTGCAAAATGACCTTTATACCCCTAGGGTAAAATCTATATGAAACGTATGATTTTCTATTTCTGTATGTCATATCCCATAATACATGTGTATATCTGATGCATGAGATTCTGTATGTTATATGTCATAACATGTATGTCTGTTGTATGGGGTTTGGGTTTATGATGGAGGAAGCGTTCTGGCAGCCTCGCTGCAAACTGGTGGCCTCGCCACATATATATCTGTTCTGGTGGCTTCGCCACATATATATCTGTTCTGGTGGCCTCGCCACATATATATCTGTTCTGGTGGCTTTGCCACAATATCTGTATCTGGTGACCTCGTCACAATATCTGGCAGCCTCGCTGCAAATTTCTGTGGTGTGTAGCGGTTGGGTGGGTCGAGTAGTCTCCCCACATGGTGTAAGGCTGGTACGGGGGTGTTATGGATGGATCTGGGTTGGGCTTTCTGTTTGCATATTATATATGATCTGTATCTGTTATGGGCCTATGGGCTTAACCTGATTTCTGTAATGGGCCAAGGCCCAATTAAATATGAATCTGAGGCTTGATCTGTTTTGGCCTATGGTTGATATTATGTTACACACTGAGTTGTCAAACTCACCCCTTAATTTCACCTCTGCAGGTAACCCTCAACCATAGTGGGCTTGGAGCTGTGAGAGATTCGGAGTGGCCACAGCATCTACAAATTCAATTTTCTTTTCATTTTAAGTATTTTATTATGCTATTTTTGGGGTTTAAATTGTAATAAGGCCGCTATTTAAATTTCTTTATTGGTTTTGTTTTTAATAATGGTTTAATTCATACTTTATTGAAACTGCCAGTTATAGGCTGTGCGGGTTTTCAAAATCTTAAGAACGGTTTCAAAACTCAACAAGATCACGATACGGATAATATAAAGGCTTATCAAAATGACTTTTCACAAACTTGTTATTTTAATGTCACCTAAGTCACAACAAGCAAAAGGTCGTAAACTTAGTTATAGGTTCATGTGACACACCAGATCTGGTCATAACGTCCAGGCCGGGTTTAGGGTGTTACATAAGGTGAGTTTTGCAAACCATTATTAAAGTTTAAAGACAAAATCCCAATTAAGTTGTGAACGACCTATCCACTACCAAATTTTAGGGGTATTTCTTATTATAAGATCTTGGATTAACTTTTGTTACCCGTTTGAAATGTGTGGTGGATGTTGAAAACGTTTGATTAATTTTAAGAAAACTCGTGCAGCCTTAGCCTATTCATTTAAAACAAATTATAAATAAAGAATTAAAAACCCAAGATTAAAACATTTAAAGTGGCCTTATTACAAACCCAAAACCATAATGAAAATAATTTAAAATAAATACGAAAATGAAATGACTTAATTAAACCATTAATTGCAGTCCATGTGGCCACTCTAAATCCCTCCTAGCTCCAAGTCCACCAGTCTAGGGCTCACTTGCATGGATGGAAGAAGAGGGGTGAGTTTGAAAACTCAGTGTGTAACGAAAGCCCATCCAGAGCCCAAGTCAGCTCAAGCCCACTAGGCCTAAGCCCTATCCAGAACAGTAAATACTGGGTCGAAGCCCTATTCAGTGAACAGTACAACTAGGCCTTAGCCCTTTTCAGATAACAGTACGGCTCATAGGCCCATTTCAGTAACAGAACAGATATCATACATGTATGCAAAGCCCAAAGCCCATCCTAAGTCCAGCCGCTACACTCCACCCGTACCAGCCCTACACACCATGTGAGGAAACAACTCGACCCACCCAGTCGCTGCACTCCACAGTTGCAGCATAGCTGCTCAAATAATGTGGCCAAGCCACTAACAGTATAATGAGGCAAAGCCCCTTTCAGTAAACAATACAAGGCAAAGCCTCTTTCAGTAATCAGTACGAGGCAAAGCTTCTTTCAGTAATCGTGGCAATGCCACTTGCACTTCCTCCATCAATGAACCCAGTCCCATGCAACAGATAATCATGTCATGGCATGCAGTGAATACAAACAGTAAAACATGCATTTCAGTCAAATTTAGCCCTAGGGGTATAACGGTCACTTTGCACCTAGGGGTAAAATAGTAATTTCTCACCCTTAAGGGGTATTTTAGTAAATATTCCAGTTTTTAGGGTTTTATTCATATTTTAGTCCCTAATAGTCCAACTTTCATCTCAGTAGTTAATTTAGCCCATTTTAGCAGTTTTTCAGTTATTGGGCCCTAAAACCCCTAATGGGCCCTACAGTGTCTAATAGCTACTTTAGCCCATTTAGTCCAAATTTTATGATCAGTTCACCAGTTTTAACAGTTTTAGACCTACAGTTTACCAGCACACACTTATCGCCTATTTTTACCCATATGGGCCCGTAAGCCCATTGGGCCCACATTCAGCCCATCAAGGCCCAAATTTACCGAAGTGTACGAAATTGTGCACTCACCAAATTTACTGATTTTGATTATAGATCTTACCACTTCTATCCAAGTCACGAGCATTTGCACGCTCGCAAGCCCACGAAATGCAAGAATTTTAGCATTTCGACTTTTCAGTTTTTACCGATTTGAACTATAATAGGGTGTTCGATACACACCTAATTTGCGATTTTACCGATGAGATCTCCTATACAATTTCTCCTACAATCGATCACTTAATAAATTAGATCAAGATCTAAACAATAACTAATCGAAATAACCACTACCACATTTGGCCAACCGCTCCAAGGCCCTTGAATGCTTACCTCTTTGCCGAAACTATGACTAGATCTAGATCTACTCACCCAAATGGTCCTAGCCTTCCAAAGCCCCTTGATCGTCAGTCTTTAATCTACACCAACACATAACAATATGAATCATAAGATTTGTAGAGCCTTTAGCCCCAATCGACAATCACCTTATGCACATAGGGGTTTCTGCTTTTCTTAAATCCTGAAATAAAGTATAGAATAAAGAATCCGAGCACTTACCCAAAGGTTCTCCTAACCAGACGATTCCAATCCCGTTTCTAACTCAGATCTGACGCAGATCTAGCCTCTAAATGCTAGTAAGGAATGAATCTAGAGATTTTTTGGCTTTTGGTATAACAAAGGTGAAAGACAGATGAAAGCTTTGTGATGAGAAGAAAAAGATGTCGACAAGGCTATTTGAGTAGGGAGATTCGGCTTTAAAGAAAAGGGAAAGTGATGGTGTTCACTCAAGAAGAAATCGACACAACCAAGAACCTTTCAAGATTTCAGCTTTTAGTGTAGTTTCGACTTTTTGTGTAGTCAATTGGTAATCTTGAGAAGAAAGTAGGGCAGAAGAAGATAGGTTCGGCTTTGTGAGAATGGAAGAGATTAGAGATGAGAGGAAAGAAGAGAGGAGATGAGAAAGGAATATAACTTTCGATTGAAGAGAAAAGAAGAAGAGAAGAAAAAGAAGGATGGTTCGGCTCTTTGAACAAATTGGTACCAAGAGGTTCACAACTCCCGTTTTTGGCTTTTTGGAATAAAGGAGGAGGAAAGAAAAGAACCTAACACTACACCTAATCGGCAACCAAGGATAGAATAACAAAAAAAAAACCTAAAAGGCCCCAAAAGCATTTGGCTAGCACCCTAAACAATCCTTGGCCGATTACCCCTAAAGCCAATAAACCAAATTGGCAATGCTCCCCTAAGAGTCCGTTGACCGGCCATCACTTACTCCCTATTCAAAATTCCTAGATAATCTCTCCTGATCACTCCTCATCCAGTACCATGAGCAACTCAAACTTCTCTCCTCAGTAGTTCACTTAAGTTCCATCACATGACTAGCACATGCACAAAAATAATTAAAACACACAATGCTTACCTTGCGACTTGAACACTGGCCCTTGAACACCTGTCGACACGCCACTTTTTTAGGCACCTAAGTGCCACCACATTGCCACTTTACCAAGGGCTTATTTGAGTCTTATTTTCTCCACTTTTTCGTAATATCCCACTTAACCAAGACCCCTTCACTTAAAATCCAAAGTTGATATTTTTGCCGGGTTTTATGTTAGGCTTGGGCCTTCTAAAGGCCCATTAACACACTTAAACACAAATTTAAAAACCAAATCACCAAAATTTCAAGATTCCACCAAAATCACAAAAATCCCAAAAAATCCCAAAATTCAAGACGTTACAACTGAACAAGGAAAAGAGAAATTCTGATTTTCAAGCTAAAGAGTCGAGAAAGATATCGATAAATAAATCTTATCATTCATCATCAAAGAAATCTTGAGATTCATATAGTCGACCAAATGCATCAATGGGATATCAGAATAGAGATCAATGAAATCAACACGTGAGTCCTAAAGCTCAAGCTACTTCCATTTCGAGTGTTGGTAGTGTGAGAAACAACAAACCAGAGTGTCAATAGTGCGAGAGAAGACATTTTGGAGAGTACTAGAATAAGAGTAATAAATCTTGTTTCAAATGTGGTTCGCCATATCACTTTATTCTAGATTGCCCATAGTTGTCTAAGAAAGATAAATTTTAGAATGCAAGACCGAGTAACATGACTACGAAAGGGAGACCATTGAGGAATGTGGGAAATATGTCTAGTGGAAAAGGAGTGACAAAGGACTCAGCTGTGAGATAAGACACCAGAGCACCTACTAGGGCCTACGCTATTCGCACTCGCAAAGAGGCGTCGTCCCCTAATGTTATTACTAGTACATTCTCTCTTTACGACTCTAATGTGATTACTTTAATTGATCCTGGATTGACACATTCGTATGTTTGTGAAAATTTAGTGTCTAGTAAGAAGTTGTCTGTTGAAATTATTGAGTTTATTATTAAAGTACCGAACCCCTTAGGCAAGTTTGTTCTAGCTGACAAAGTTTGTAAAGATTGCCCTTTAATGACTCGGGGCTATTGTTTTCTAGCTGACTTGATGCTTTTACCATTTGATGAGTTTGATGTAATTCTAAGTATGGATTGGTTGATTCTGCGTGATGTTGCTGTAAATTGTAAAAGAAAGACTGTTGAATTGAAATGTCAGAATAATGAAGCACTTCGAATTGAATTAAATGAGTCGAATGGATTGCCTATAGTGATTTTGTCGATGTCGGCTCAGAAGTATGTAAGAAAAGGTTGTGAAGCTTATCTTGCCTATGTTTTAGATACAAAAGTATCTGAATCGAAGATTGAATCAGTACCTATAGTTTGTGAGTATCCAGATGTGTTTCCTGAAGAGTTACCGGGCTTGCCACCAATTAGAGAGGTGATTTAGTACCAGGAACTTCACCGATATCGATAGCTCCGTACAGAATGGCTCCAACAGAGTTGACAAAATTAAAAGCTTAGTTGCAAGAGTTAATCGATAGAGGATTTTCTAGATCGAGTTTTTTGCCTTGGGGTGCACCAGTATTGTTTGTAAAGAAGAAAGACAAGTCAATAAGAATGTGTATTGACTATCGATAACTCAATAAGGTTACGATAAAGAACAAATATCCCTTGCCAAGAATAGATGATTTATTGGATCAGTTGAAAGGGGCAACAGTGATTTCGAAGATTGATTTGAGACCTGGTTATTATCAATTGTGACTGAAAGATTCAGATGTGCCAAAAACTGCCTTTAGAATAAGGTACGGACATTATGAATTCCTTGTTATGCCTTTCGAATTGACTAATGCTCCTATAGTTTTTATGGATTTGATGACTAGGATTTTTAGACCGTACTTAGACATATTTGTTGTTGTGTTCATTGACAACATTCTGATCTATTCACGATGTAACACCCCTAACCCCTATCCATTGCCGGACTAGGGTTAAGAGGCATCACCGGACTGTTGGAACGCCGGTGCTTCCAAGGCATAGCGAAAAAATAAAATAAACAAAATGTTGTGGCGATCCAAACCATGGATCCATGTGTAAGGAACGAATCGGGGTCATCAAAGGTTTTGAAATTACTAAAACTTCAATCTGAGAAGACAGTGACGCCTAGGAAACAGGAATCCTGAATCACTATCGAACCAAGCCGCAACCTTTTCCGATGTCGGCCTCTACGTAGTCCACCCAATTGACAATGAACGGTATAAAATCCCAGAAAACTATTTTCAGTGATTATGATGCTTGACAGCTGCTAGTCCCTTTAGCATAGTTTCGGGCTTATTTATATATACTATCTTTAGGGTTTTTACCCTTGCCATATATAACACCCTTTTAATTGGTATATCTTTATAACGAATTTTAATTCATTATAAATTAAACCGAACATAATAATCATTATTAAAATAAATATAATATTGTTTAACCGAAAATTATAATTACAATAACCATAATAAAGATTTCAGTAAACTATATTTATTTAAACTTATATACGAACCAAATTCATATACTAATGAAATTATGTTCTGATTATGTGTACAACATCCTTGTATGTATAGTATGTTCAACAATTTGATTGCCCAATTAAATTAATTCTATAATTAATTTAATTCATGTGACAATCAAAATACAATACCAACTATGTTTTACTCCGTTCATTTCAACCATAGGGTGTGACCCTATAGGTTCTTGTAACATTAGCAGTAATATTAGAACGATTCTAATGTTACAAACAATGAGTGGCATCTAGCAATGCATCATTGCTACCTAAGTTACAAGAAGTCATGATTCGACATAACCTTTTGTGATTAACCTTTCATGCATTAATCTTTAAGTCCTATATCTTTGGAATGGACACAAGTCATGGAATAGTCACACTTACATAGTCCATCCCATGTTTCTTGATACCTTGAGTAGACTATGATACACAAATAAGTATGACATCTCATATGAACTTATTTGAGCATGGCCATGCATTTCTAGTCTCATTCAATCAAGTGGCCTGAGATATTACTCCCATTATGTAGGAGGGACTTATCCTATATTGATCAAACATATCCCTCTACATAGATTGTGGTATATCCAACATCAGTCTTTATAGAACAACCAATTACGGTGTTTGTTTGACTATATCAAAATATAAAACTCAAGATGTTGGGATGATGATGATCTCAAGTATGAGGATCATATACATATTAATCACTATGAGTAATATTGTGACAATTACATAATAATCCAAGAAACATACTCATAGCGGGTCAGTCCAATATGTTGTTCTCTAACAAACATATTCATGCATTGATTCTGACACTCCATATCAATGACAACTCTTTATCATCAATCAACTACATGTTAGTCTTAATGCATTATTATTGTCCCAGCCAACAATAATACTTGACTAAGGATCTTTTAAGAATAATCATATTATTCTCAGGACATTATTGTAAAACAGTTTATTTATGTACACAGAAAAGAAGCTGAAATAATAATGGTAAAGCCTTATATTAATAAACATGATAAATCAAGTATGTTATTACAACCATCTCGTGATTGATCTTTGGGCATACTCTTACATGGACATTTCGGAACATTTTATAAACATTTTACAAACATCATTCCATAGCAAATCATACACATAGAGTCCCTTTAGAAGGTCTACGAGACCTTAAACATGCTTTAGATAAGGTTCGGGACTAAATCGATAACTTACAAAATTTTTCCAAAGCTTAATTTTTTTTTAAAGCTCCAGAGGTCACATGCCCGTGTGAACAGGCCGTGTGTCTTACACGGCATTATACACACTCGTGTGTCTAGGCCGTGGCAAAACAGAGCATACATACTAATATGTTCAAACGGCTACTAGACATGCCCGTGTGTCTAGCTCGTGTAACTCTTTGACTTAGCCACACAACCTACCACACACCCGTGTATGAGACCGTGTGGTCTGTTCTGGCTCAATTCAAATTGGCCATTGAGCAACACGGAAGAGACACACACTCGTGTCCATATCTGTGTGGGCAAAAATAGGTCATTTGAAAAACCAATTTGCCACCCATTTTGGGTCATGTAACACCCCGAATTTTGGGCCTAAAAGTTTTGGGCCTTGAGTTTTGGATCGGTTAAAAGGTGGCTTAAATAATTCAAATGTGTAATTTTGAAGTGTTTGGAGGGTACTATGAAGTCCCCGGTTCAGGTTAGGCCATAGGAAAAATTTTGATTTTTAGCCTTAGTGGAACCCTGATCTCATGTGGTATGACTCATTAATAAATCAGGGTAAAATAAGGCACAAAAAAGAGTATGGTGTAGTGACAAAGTAGCGCTACTTAGGGGACAAGGAAGTGACGCCATAAAAGAAGCAAGAGGTCTAAGGTTCAAGTCTTGGCTCTTGCAATTTATTTTGGTTTTTCTTTTAAATAAATCTGGAAGCAAGTAGGTGGGCTTTGCAGTTAAATGTGTTGGACTTATGACACAAAGGAGCTTGTGTCCTAGTGGTGGTGGCGTGGCATGGTTATTGAGATGACTATGGTTCGAATCCCTTTGCACGCAAAGGTTGGTTTTTTTGCTAATCAATTTATTTTGGAGGATTGATGGAGGGATCCCACATCGGGAAGCTAGCATGAGAGTAGGCGAGAAGCTAGCTTTAAATAGAGCGATCTATGAGGAGAGTAAGCATACCTTGGTTGGCGTTTGGGCATAGGAGTGTTCGGAGTGTGGATTAACTCTAGATTCCTATCAGGTGTGTATTTGTCACTACTCTAACTGTAGGACGGCTACTTCGGGCCGCGATAGGCCGAAAGGGGCCATGTGGGCCCAATGGGCGTACGGAACCAATTGGATAAGTTGTTTGATTGTGTAGTAAATATTGGACTAGCCTAGGTGAATCTCATATATGTGGCTATATTTGGGCTAAAAGGGCCACACGAGCGTGTGGGTCCATTTGGGCTGAGAATGGGCCCTAGGCCTATTCGCATTGTTATCTCTGTTTAGAATATTTTAGTTTACCAAATTACTGAAATACCCTCGACTTGTAAAATTACCAAAGTAACCCTGATTTACGAAATTACTGTTTTAACCCCAATTTACAAAATTATTGAAATACCCTTGATTTACAAAATTACAGAAATACCCCTGATTTACAAAATTACCAAAATACCTCTAGTTTGTGAAATTACCGAAACACCTCTGGTTTGTGAAATTACCGAAATACCCCTGGTTTATGAAATTACTAAAATACCCTTGGGTTGCAAAATTGCTGAAATACCCCTGTAGGGTAGAATTACCGAAATACCCTTGTAGGGTAGAATTACTGAAATACCACTGTAGGGTAGAATTACCGAAATACCCCTGTAGGGTAGAATTATCGAAATACCCCTGTAGGGTAGAATTACCAAAATACCCATGTAGGGTAGAATTACCGAAATACCCCTGTAGGGTAGAATTACTGAAATACCCCTATAGGGCAGAATTACTGAAATACCCCTGTAGGGTGGAATTACCGAAATACCCCTGTAGGGTGGAATTACCGAAATACCCCTGTAGGGTAAAATGACCGTTTTGCCCCTAGGGTGTACAATGACTGCTTAGCCCTTGTGGGCAAGTGACTAACTTGGTTGGTGTATTTGATTGAATTGACTATGTTCGTGTGAGCATATTTTGACTGACGTGACTATGGTTGTGTGACTGGTAAGTTTTAATATATGCTTAAATGACTGATATTGAGCATGGCCATTCTGCATACACGTTTGATGACTGAGCATAGCATACACGACATATTACATGGGGTTAGGTTTGATATAGAGGAAGTGCTATAAAGTGGCTCTGCCACATAATCTATTTAGAGGCTCTGCCTCGTATTTCTGCTCTGGTGGCTCTGCCACAATTTCTGTATTAGCAGCTCTACTGCATCTGTGGTATGTAGGGCTGGATGGGTTGAGTTATTCCCCACATGGTGTGTAGGACTAGTACGGGTGGTGTGTAGGGCTGGACTGGGCTTGGGCATTGCATTCACATTTTGATTCTGATTCTGATTCTGATACTGATACTGATTCTGATTTTGATTCCGATTCTGATTTTGATTCTGATTCTGATTCTGATTCTGATACTGACCCTGATTTTGATTCTGATACTGATTCTGGTTCAGATAATTTCTCTGATTTTGTAATGGGCTAAGGCCCATCTGGTACTACCTTTTATAATGGGCTAAGGCCCATCTGGTACTGCCTTTTATAATGGGCTAAGGCCCAATTGATACTGGAACTGTGGTAGGGTAAACTTTTTAATTCTTTTACATGACTAACTGTTCGTATTTGTAGTAGGGGATTACACACTGAAAACTCACCCCGTTTACTAACTGTGTAGGTAATCCCCAGCCTTAGACAGATCGGAGCTGTGAGGGACTCGGAGAAGGCCACACACTGCCTATGCTTTTTGTTTTGATTATTTACTCTCAAGTACTTTATTTTGGGTTTGGTTTGTAATAAGGCCTTTCATAATTTATGGATTTATATTTTAAGGTTTTTATTTATTTTGAATTATATTTGCTAGAGATGAATCGCGGTTTTCTAAAATGTTAACTGTTTTCGAACACTATGTCTTCCGCAACTAATTAAATTAAGCTTCCGTAACAAAGAAGGTTTTAATGGTGATAATGTTTATGTTAAAAAAGGATTATCTTTTAGTTGACCATGTTTTGAAAATAAACAAACACAAGTTTTAGTTGGCAACAAGTTTTAAAAAAAGAAGGGTTTCATTGAAAACATGGTTTTTAAAAAACACTTCAATGTGACACGCTGGACTCGGGTCTAACTTCTACACCGGGTATGGGGTGTTACAGGTCATACCTACAAGCATCAAATAAGTCTCAATTGGCATATAATTCACAACCAAAATGCAGCAACATTAATACCAAATCAAGCATCATTCATGCTACAGCATCATCATTCATTTCCTTACACAATTCCAACACAAACATACATATTCCATGTACCAAGTTCATACCAAATACATATGATTCATATCACATTTCAATCCATTTCAAAACATTCCATTTATTCAACATTTTAACTACCATACCCACAACTCAAGCTCATATCAAACTTACCAAAAATGACCATTTCATTAGGTCATAAATAAACACATTATAACACCATAATTCATCACATAACTTATGCCAAAATCAATTCATAGTCTAAACCATAATCAAGCCATATCACATGGCAAGATTTTCACATCTCTAAACATCCCACAACATCACTAACCTATACATGCCTTACATTATTATTTACAACGTTAAAGTACCAAAATATCGGTTGATAGTGTGATGACGATCGTTGACTATCCTCGAGCTCTCAATGGCTTCATTAATCTATAAAACAAGGGAAAATGCACAGAAGTAAGCTTTTAAAGCTTAGTAAGCCATATACAAATAAACTTCACACCAAAGTAATTATGAACCATATTAACCATAGCATCTATAGCCAAAAAGATACACAAGCTTTATAATTCACAGCTATATCAATTGTTCTCAATTCATTTTCATATAATCATCATACCTTCTCATATAATTCACATATCAACATTCACATTCATACTCACCTTTCATTCTTGCATTTCATATACATTTCATACATAGCTAAATCAGATACTCATTCACATACTCATTCATTTCTCGATAATTCCTTTTGAACCATTTGGAATAGATAAGGATACTCAGATACCTCGTAAAGATCATACAATGCCATATCCCAAATATGGTCTTACATGCTATCAAATTTCAATACCACTATCCCAAACAGGGTCTTACACAATATCATATACGATGCCGATGTCCCAGACATGGTCTTACATGTAAATCTCAAATCGATGTCAATGTCCAAGACATTGTCTTACACAATATCACATCTCAGAATCTTATGTCATGACATATGTATCCTATACTATTCCTATGGTTCGTACAGGGCTTTCGAATATCTCAACTTTATCGATACTTTCACATTTCCAAACATGCAACATTTATAGCATTTCAATATCAAATAAACATATATAATTCACGTAAAACATGTTTATTTGCATATGAACTTAACTCGTACGAAAACGAATAGATTGAACTGACTATTCGACCACTTTCGACTTCCCGCGATCTAATTTTGTTTTCTTTCATTCTTGATCTAAATAAATTCAGATTTTACCAATTTAATCATACATTATTCAATTCAATCCACAAATACATAATTAGGGCGTTTTCACATAATAGCCCTTACATTTTCATACTTTTGCATTTTAGTCCTAATTTCACAAATGCACAAAATATACATAATTTCTCTATACTATGCTTGGTCGAATATCCATATAGCCACTAGTAGCCCATAATTTTCATTTATTTCACATTTTAACCCCACATTTTGTAAATTTCACAATTTAGCACCTTAATAGCATTTTCTTCCAAAATCACTTAACAAAACATATAAATCAAACATATATCTTTCATTTTTCATCAACTATCAACATAAAGCTTCAATATTTATCAATGGCACTTTTCAAAATCACTAACAATTTAAAAAATCATGATATGGGCTAGTTAGAACACATAGCAATGATCTAAAAAATGTAGAAATTATCAAACACCGAACAAACTCATACCTTAATCAAGATAGATGATGGTCGAATGATACAAAGCTTCCAAGCCCTAGCTATTTCTCTTATTTCGATCAAGAAAGAATGAATAATGACCATCTTTTGTTTCATTCTAATTTAATTCAGCTTATAACACAAATTACTAAATTAACCAACATTTAAACATTAAAATCCCACTAATATAAACCAATTCTTGTCCATCCATTAACCGCATGGTTGAATAACAACATAAGGACCTCACATTTAATAAGACATAACATTTAAGCACTTTTAACACATCGAAGGCCACTTTTACATTTTCTGCGATTAGGTCCTTTTATCAAATCGAGCACACAAACGGTAATATTTTCATACGAAACTTTCACACATATCATATATCATATTGTAAACACGAAAAATAATTTAAAATATTTTTCTGACCTCAGATTTGTGGTTTCAAAACCACTATTCTGACTAGGGTCTAAACCGACCTGTTACAACTCTCCCACTTAGGGATTTTAGTCCCCGAAAATCTTACCAGTGATTAGGTTCAGATATTGCTCTCTCATAGCATCCTCAGGCTCCCACATAGCTCTTCGACCCCGTGTCGATGCCATAACACTTTCACTAACAAAATTTTCTTATTTCGCAATTCTTTAACCTTGCGAGCTAAGATACGGATCGGTTCTTCTTCATAGGTCATATCAGACTGAATTTCTATCTCAGACGTAGAAATGACATGTGAGGGATTGGATCTGTATCGTCAAAGCATCGATACGTGAAATAATTTATGAATCTTTTTTAGTTCAGGTGGTAATAACAATCTATATGCAACCGTACTGATACGCTCAATAATCTCATATGGCCCGATGAACCTCGGACTCAATTTGTTTTTTCTGTCGAATCTGATTATTTTCTTCCACAAAGACACTTTCAAAAATACTTTATCAATGACCTCAAATTCAATATCTTTTCGTTTCAAGTCTGCGTATGATTTCAAACGATCTGACAGTGCTTTTAGACTATCACGAATTACTTTCACTTTCTGCTCAGTCTCTTTTATCAAATCAACCCTGTGAATCTTATTCTCACTAAGCTCAGTCCAATATAATGGTGTTTGGCATTTACGACCATATAAGGCTTCGTACCGTGCCATTTTGATGCTCGATTGAAAACTATTGTTGTATGCAAATTTAATCTATGGCAAGTACTGCTCCCATGTACCTTCAAACTCAAGAATGCAACATCTTAACATATCCTCAAGTATCTGAATAATCCGATCAGATTTGCCATCCGTCTGCGGGTGAAAAGCATTATTGAAGTGTTATTTTGTACCTAAAGCTTCTTGTAGTTTTTCCAAAATAGCAAAGTGAACCTCGGATCTCTGTTCGGAATAATTGACAGTGGCACTCTGTGCAATCTTACAATCTCTAAAACATATAATTTAGCTAATTTATCAAGTGAAAAATCAATTCCCACAGGAATAAAATGAGCTGAATTCGTCAATCTATCAATTATAACCCAAATTGCATTTTTCTTTCTCGAAGATAGGGGAAAACCCGAAACGAAATCCACCGTCACTCTATCCCATCTCCACTCAGGAATCATAATAGGCTTAATAAACTGGATGGCACTTGATGCTCAACTTTAACTTACAGACAAATCAAATATTTCGAAATGAAATTGGGGATATCTCTTTTCATTCTTGACCACCAATAAAGTTGTTTCAGATCATTATACATGTAACGCCCTAATTTTCGGGTTTCTCTTAGATTGTTCTTTATCTGATAAAATGTTTAAACTTTGGTATATGGGTGTGTAATGCATGTTTGGGGAGTGTTAATGGGCCTATGGAAGGCCTAGGTGCTGGTTAAAAACTCGGTAAAATTTTGTATTTTTGACTTAGGAGATAGGGGGCCTTGGGAAGTAGGTGTTATAAGAATTTATGGGTGAAATGGGACACAAGCTGACTAGTGGTGGAGTGGCAATGTGATGCCACTTAGGAGCTACAAAGGTGGCGCCTAAAAGAGTGTGGAGGTCAAGGGTTCAAGTCACAGGCATGTATTAAGATGTTTTATTTTTATGAATAGAAGGGGTAAGTGGTAGACTTCGAGTAAAACTCTAGTTGAAGGAGTTTGAAATGGTCATATGAGTAAATCAAGGAGGAGGTTGAGGAGCATTCAAATTTTTAAAGAAGGAGGCCGGTCAAGGGACTCTTGGTAGTGTAATTTTGGTTATGTGCATAGGAGAGCATTTTCGGCAATAGGGGTTGTAAGTGCCAAAATTTCCTTTGGGTTTCATTTTGGGAGTTTCATTGCTTAGCCGAATAAGGTAGAGTGCCTGAGAGGTTCATTTTCTTTACTCTTTCTTGGCTAAAACCGAACACAAGCCTCCAAACTCTCTCTCTTGGTGCCGATTTCTTTACAAGGCCGAATACTCTTCTGCTCTCCCTTTCTTTTTCCCACCTTCTCCTTCATTGGTTTTTAAAAGTCGAAATCACCATTGCCGAATCCTTCTCCTCACCACTACCTTTTTATTTTCTTCCTCTTCTTTTCCATCTTATTTCCATTGCCGATTTCTCTTGAGATTAAAAACCTTTGAAACTGATTGTTCTTGCTTGACCAAAACTCTTATTGCACTTGGCCGAACTCTTTCTAGTCTCATATTCTTTTCTTTCTTTTGCTTGGATTGAGATTAAGAAGGCAGTTAAAGACACTTCTTGAATCGATTAGAATATTGGTAAGTACTCAGGTAAATTTTGTTAGTTTGAGGTATTTAAAGTGTAGCCGAAACCCTTTAGGGGAGGCCAACGTTTTGGGATTAAGGGTCTTGTGGCCTTTTCTTTTTGTTTTGTTTTTGCTAGTGTGGTCAAGGGTCGTGTAGCAAGGGGCTTGAAGGACTAATGTAGTTGGACATCTAGATCTGGTCCACTTCCGGCAAGAAGGTAAGATTTTAAGGACTTAGGCCATGTTGGCCGATTGTGGTTTGTAGGTGAAGGCTTTATGTGTTGCCGATTGTTAGACTAACACTTTAGTGATTAACTGTAGGCTTTCGTACGTGGATCTCGTCGTCATTTCATCCGTTAACAGGTGTGTATCATACCCTCGATATAGGCTAGAATGGCTAAGGCTGAAATGACCGAAACCTGACCGAAAGTGACCGAAAACTCAGTCTTGTGAAATCTCTGTGTAATCATTTACACTGTTAAGGTCAACTTTAGATTCGATGGTGACACAATTGTAGAAGGTGCGATTCTGAGCATTTCGATAAGTTGGGCTTGAATGGGCCAAAGGTGGGCCCAATGGGCTTCCGAGCCCTTATCAGTAAGATTGTCATTAAAAGCATTCTGGCGGTATGTTGAGAATAAATCGGTTAAAATTAACAGTCTGAACATTAAAATTTGGATTTAACGGGCTTAAGACGATAATGGATTTAGTAAGGCCCATTAGGGGTTTTTGGGGCTAAAAAGGGCAAAATTGAAAACTAAGGTTAAAAGGACTTCTGTAAACACTAATGGACTAGTAATTATTTGGACTTGCATAAAAACCCTGAAAATCGGTAAAAAGACTAAAACACCCCTAAGCATGGAAAATTACCATTCTACCCCTAGGTGCAAAATGACCTTTATACCCCTAGGGTAAAATCTGTATGAAATGTATGATTTTCTATTTCTGTATGTCATATCCCATAATACATGTGTATATCTGATGCATGAGATTCTGTATGTTATATGTCATAACATGTATGTCTGTTGCATGGGGTTTGGGTTTATGATGGAGGAAGCGTTCTGGCAGCCTCGCTGCAATCTGGTGGCCTCGCCACATATATATATCTGTTCTAGTGGCCTCACCACATATATATCTGTTCTGGTGGCTTCGCCGCAATATCTATATCTGTGACCTCGTCACAATATCTGGCAGCCTCGCTGCAAATTTCTGTGGTGTGTAGCGGCTGGGTGGGTCGAGTAGTCTCCCCACATGGTGTAAGGCTGGTACGGGGGTGTTATGGATGGATTTGGGTTGGGCTTTCTATTTGCATATTATATCTGATCTGTATCTATTATGGGCTTATGGGCTTAACCTGATTTCTGTAATGGGCTAAGGCCCAATTAACTCTGATTCTGAGGCTTGATCTGTTTTAGCCTATGGTTGAGATTATGTTACACACTGAGTTCTCAAACTCACTCCTTCATTTCATCTCTGCAGGTAACCCTCAACCATAGTGGGCTTGGAGTTGTGAGAGATTCGGAGTGGCCACAGCATCTGCAAATTCAGTTTTCTTTTCATCTTAAGTATTTTATTATGCTATTTTTAGGGTTTAATTGTAATAAGGCCGCTATTTAAATTTCTTTATTTATTTTGTTTTTAATAATGGTTTAATCCATACTTTATCGAAATTGCTAGTTATAGGCTACGCGGGTTTTCAAAATCTTAAGAACGGTTTTGAACCTCAACAAGATCACGATACGGATAATCTAAAGGCTTATCAAAATGACTTTTCACAAACTTGCTATTTTAATGTCACCTAAGTCATAACAAGCAAAAGGTCATAAACTTAGTTATAGGTTCATGTGACACACCAGATCTGGTCATAATGTCTAGGCCAGGTTTGGGGTGTTACATTTAGTGGTATCAGAGCCAGATTGCAACAACTCGGCTGTGGATCGGGTCTAAAAATGGATGTTTTCAAATAATAAGAACAAAGATTTTTTGAAAGATCATGTTTTTAACAAGTGTTTTCAAAATTAATTGGAACTTGTTTTGATGAACTTCTTTCGTGCATAAATGATTTATTTTCAAACAATAAATTAAGTTTTCCTTTGTAATCTTTTGAAAGAGTGGCACACCGAATCTCTAGCCCAAGCCTGTAAGTTTTCTGAACCTTTCTGAATAATTCTGCAATTCTGATTATATGCTTGACTAAGACTCTGTTATGATGCTTTAGTTAGGATATTACTGAAACTATAGAAACTTTGATAAGTAGACTGAGATTGTAGCTAGGCGTCCGCGAAAGAAAACAAACTCTGAAATTCTACTTATTCATTAGACATCTGTAATAAACACTGGAATATTAACCTGACTCATAAAATTTCTAAAACAGATAATACAAAATGAGTACGCGAGCAGCTCGTGGTAAGGGCCGTGGACGTGGCCGAGGTAGTGTACGAGCTGAATCTTCATCTTCGGGTCATGCGCCAGTAGCTGATGTACCGATACCACCAGCAACCGAGGTGGCGTCTCATGATCGGGGTGTAGGGGATGACGCCCTATCACAATCAATGCTGTGAGTTCTAGAAAGGGTTGCTGGGGCAAGTACCGGTAATGGATTTCGGGGATCTATCTCTGAACGCCTCTGGGCTAATGGAGTAGAGTTCTTTAGGGGCGTATCTGGTGTAGCCCCAAATGTGGCCGAGTATTGGTTGGAGGCCACAGAGCGAATCATAGATGATCTGGACTGCTCCGTGGAGCAGAAGCTGAAGGGAGCTGTATCGTTGCTTAGAGATAAAGCCTATCAGTGGTGGCTCACAGTGAGAGATGGAACTTCAGCTGGTGAGGTAACTTGGGAGCTGTTTAAGACAGCCTTTAAAGGGAAATATGTTGGGGCTAGCTATGTGGACGCCCGCCGGAAGGAATTCTTGAATTTGGTTCAGGGAGGTAGGACAGTATCTGAGTACGAGGCTGAATTTCTGAGGCTGAGCCGATATGCTTCTGGGATAGTTGCTACTAAATATGAGCATAACGTGCGCTTCGAGGATGGTCTGAGGGATGAATTGAGGGTGCTCATTGCTCCGCAGAGGGAGCGTAACTTTGCTGCTTTCGTTGAGAAAGCGAAGATAGCTGAAGAAGTAAAACGAACAGAAAGACAGAATCGTGAAAAGGATAGGAACCACTTCCGGAGGGATTCTGGACCATCAGGTGGGGCCAACAGGAATGTTAAGAGAGCAAGAGTGCCAGAACCAGTGCGAGCAGTGCCAATGAATGTTGTTAGACCGTAGGGTTGCAAGAGTTGTGGTAAGATACATATGGGCGAGTGTCGGAAACGTTCTGGAGCATACTTCCGATGTGGATCTATGGAGCACAATGTTAAGGATTGTCCCCAAGAACCTAATCAGGCTCAAGTTATGGATCAGAGGGTTGCTCAACCAGTAAGGGGTGGACCACCAGCTCCGAGGGGTCGTGGACAAGGCAGAGGTGGAAATGGTAATGGTCGAGGATGAAGAGCACCTGGTAGGGGTGCTGGTTTTGCTAAGGCTCGTCAGCCAGTGTTGATGTATGCAGCTCGTCGCCGAGAGGAGGGTGATGCTCCTGACGTCATAATCGGTACATTTTTGATTTCTAGTATGCCATACACTGCGTTGATAGATGTTGGATCTACTCATTTTTATGTTGCATGTGCTATATCTGGGTCACTGGGTGTGCGTTCTGAGGAGACAATGAGTGGGGTATCTGTACTAAGTCCATTGGGTCATTCAGTTAGGGTAGACAAACTGTATAGAGACGTGCCTATAGAAACTCAAGGAAAAATCTTTTCTGGAGACTTGATGGAGCTACCTTTCGAAGAATTTGATCTTATCTTGGGAATAGATTGGCTTGTTAAGCATAGGGCTACTTTGGATTGTGCTGCGAAGCGAATGAGGTTAAGGACTGCAGAGGATGAGGAAATTATGGTGATAGGTGAACGTAGAGATTATCTATCCAATGTGGTGTCGGCATTAAGAGCCGAGAAATGGATTTGAAGAGGGTGTGAGGCTTATTTGGCATTCATAAGTCAAGCAGAAACAGAGAAACTGACTGTGGACAAAGTTAGAACCGTTAAGGATTTTTAAGATGTTTTTCCAGAAGAGCTTCCGGGTTTGCCTCCGAATCGAGAGGTTGAGTTTGGGATCGATTTGACGCCTGGTACGGTACCAGTGTCCATTGCACCTTATAGGATGGCACCGAAGGAGTTAGTGGAGCTGAAAGCTCAAACTCAAGAACTATTGGATAGAGGCTTTATTAGGCTAAGTGTGTCTCCGTGAGGAGCACCAGTGTTGTTCATCAAGAAGAAAGATGGGTCTATGCGAATGTGCATCGACTACCGGCAGTTGAATAAACTGACGATTAAGAATAAGTACCCGTTGCCAAGAATCGATGATTTATTTGACCAGCTTAGAGGAGCTTCAGTATTTTCAAAAATCGACCTTCGATCGGGATATCATCAGTTAAGGGTGAAAGAGGTGGATATTCACAAGACAGCATTCAGAACTCGATATGGGCACTATGAGTTCTTGGTTATGCCATTTGGGCTGACCAATGCACCTGCAGCATTTATGGGTATGATGAATCGAGTGTTTCAGCCATACTTGGATCGTTTTTTAGTCGTATTTATCGACGATATTTTGGTCTATTCTGAATCTGAGGAGAAGCATGATGAGCATCTCCATGTGGTGCTGCAAGTGTTAAGGGAAAAGGAGCTTTATGCAAAATTCAGTAAGTGTGAGTTCTGGTTGAGGGAGGTAACTTTCTTGGGGCATGTTGTTTCTGTAGAGGGGATTAAGGTGGACCCTAGAAAGATTGAAGCAATCTTGGAATGGAAGCCACCGAGGTCAGTGGCAGAAATATGAAGTTTTCTAGGTCTAGCTGGGTATTATAGAAGATTTGTGGAAGGATTTTCTGTGATTGCAGCACCGTTGACAAAACTCATAAGGAAAGGAGTACCATTTATTTGGACCGAGCAGCAGCAAGAAGCTTTTGAGAAACTAAAGAAGGTTCTAACCGAGGCACCTATACTGATTCAACCAGAGTCTGGAAAAGATTTTACCGTGTACAGTGACACATCACATGTTGGGTTGGGCTGTGTGTTGATGCAAGAGGGTAAAATGGTTGCTTATGCATCGCGACAGCTTAAACCTCATGAAGTGAACTACCCTACCCATGATCTGGAACTGGCAGCAGTAATCTTTGCACTTAAGATTTAGAGACATTATCTGTACGGAGAAAGGTGTATTATATACATAGATCATAAAAGCCTTAAGTATTTGCTGACTCAAAAGGAGCTGAATCTTAGGCAACGGAGATGGGTAGAGTTGCTTAAGGATTATGATTGTGCGATCGAGTATCATCCAGGTAAAGCTAATGTGGTGGCTAATGCCCTAAGTCGTAGAATTGTATCTGATCTGAGAGCGATGTTTGCCTGATTGAGTCTGTATGATGACGGTAGTCTGTTAGCAGAACTGCAAGTAAGGCCAACCTGGATGGATGAGATTAAGGAAAAACAGTCGAGGGATGAGTCTCTGGTTTCTCGATTTTAGCAGATTAAGGATGGGAATACTTTTGAGTTTGGACTTAACAGTGAAGGAGTTTTATGTTTCCGAGGTAGAGTTTGCATTCCGAAGGATTCTAATTTGAGGCAAGCAATTCTGAATGAAGCTCATAAAGGACTGTGTGCTATGCATCCTGGAGGTAATAAGATGTATCATGACTTAAAGGAGTTGTATTGGTGGCCTGGGTTGAAGCGTGAGGTAACGGAATTTGTCGGGAAATGTCTGACTTGTCAGCAAGTGAAAGCTGAATACCAGTTACCTTCTGGACTATTGCAACCAGTGAAAGTACCACTTTGGAAGTGGGAGATGGTGACCATGGATTTTGTAAGTGGGTTGCCCTTGACGCCGTCGACGAAGGACTCGATTTGGGTGATTGTAGATCGATTGACTAAAACTGCTCATTTCATCCCTGTACGTACTGATTATCCACTTCAGAAGTTAGCTAAATTATATGTCGCGGAGATTGTGCGACTGCATGTGGTGCTAGTGTCTATTATTTCTGATTGAGATCCTAGATTCACATCTCGGTTCTGGCAAAAGTTGCATGAGGCGCTGGGAACACGACTGAACTTTAGCTCAGCTTTCCATCCTCAGACCGATGGTCAATCTGAAAGGGTTATTCAGATTCTGGAAGATATGTTAAGGGGGTGTGTTATCGACTTTCGAGGCAGTTGGGAGGATTATCTTCCGTTAGCAGAGTTTGCGTATAATAACAGTTATCAGGCTAGCATCCGTATGGCACCTTATGAGGCACTGTATGGGCATAAGTGTCGTTCACCTAGTTGTTGGACTGAGCTGGGCAAGCGGCAAGTTCTTGGACCTGAATTGGTAGCAGAGACTGAAGAGAAGGTCAAGGTGATTAGGGATCGGTTAAAAGAGGCATCTGATCGGCAGAAGTCTTACGCAGATTTGAAGCGTAAGGAGATTGAGTACTCAGTGGGTGACATGGTCTTTCTGAAGGTTTCGCCTTGGAAGAAGATATTAAGATTTGGTAAGAAAGGCAAGCTAAGTCCACGGTTTATTGGGCCTTATCGGGTTCTTAAGCGAGTAGGTCCGGTGGCTTATCAGTTGGAATTACCTCTGGAGCTGGATAGGATTCATGATGTGTTTCACGTATCCATGTTAAGACGATATCGTTCTGACCCTACTCATATCCTACCAGTTGCAGAAGTGGAAGTACAGCCTGATTTGACTTTCCAGGAGGAGCCTGTACAGATTCTGGATCGAGATGTGAAAGTTCTAAGGAGAAAGTCGGTTCCATTAGTAAAGGTACTTTGGTGTAATCATGGCAGAGAGGAAGCTACTTGGGAACTAGAGGAGGCAATGCGGCAACAATATCCCCATTTGTTTGGATCAGGTAAATTTCGAGGACGAAATTTCTTTAAGGAGGGTAGAGTTGTAACGCCCTAATTTTTGGGTTTCTCTTAGATTGTTCTTTATCTGATAAAATGTTTAAACTCTGGTATGTGGGTGTGTAATGCATGTTTAGGGAGTGTTAATGGGCCTATGGAAGGCCCAGGTGCTGGTTAAAAACTCGGTAAAATTTTGTATTTTTGACTCAGGAGATAGGGGGCCTTGGGAAGTAGGTGTTATAAGAATTTATGGGTGAAATGGGACACAAGCTGACCAGTGGTGTAGTGGCAATGTGACGCCACTTAGGAGCTACAAAGGTGGCGCCTAAAAGAGTGTGGAGGTCAGGGGTTCAAGTCACAGGCATGTATTAAGGTGTTTTATTTTTATGAATAGAAGGGGTAAGTGGTAGACTTCGAGTAAAACTCTAGTTGAAGGAGTTTGAAATGGTCATATGAGTAAATCAAGGAGGAGGTTGAGGAGCATTCAAATTTTGAAAGAAGGTGGCCGGTCAAGGGACTATTGGTAGTGTAATTTTGGTTTTGTGCATATGAGAGCATTTTCGGCAATAGGGGTTGTAAGTGCCGAAATTTCCTTTGGGTTTCATTTTGGGAGTTTCATTGCTTTGCCGAATAGGGTAGAGTGCCTGAGAGGTTCATTTTCTTTACTCTTTCTCAGCTAAAACCGAACACAAGCCTCCAAACTCTCTCTCTTGGTGCCGATTTCTTTGCAAGGCTAAATACTCTTCTTCTCTCCCTTTCTTTTTCCCACCTTCTCCTTCATTGGTTTTTCAAAGTCGAAATCACCATTGCCGAATTCTTCTCCTCACCACTACATTTTTATTTTCTTCCTCTTCTTTTCCATCTTGTTTCCATTGCCGATTTCTCTTGAGATTAAAAGACTTTGAAACTTACTGTTCTTACTTGACCAAAACTCTCATTGCACTTGGCCGAACTCTTTCTAGTCTCAAATTCTTTTCTTTCTTTTGCTTGGATTGAGATTAAGAGGGCAGTTAAAGACACTTCTTGAATCAATTAGAATATTGGTAAGTACTCAGGTAAATTTTGTTAGTTTCAAGTATTTAAAGTGATAGTCGAAACCCTTTAGGGGAGGCCAACATTTTGGGATTAAGGGTCTTGTGGCCTTTTCTTTTTATATTGTTTTCGTCAGTGTGGTCAAGGGTCGTGTAGCAAGGGGGCTTGAAGGACTAACGCAGTTGGGCATCTAGATCTGGTCCACTTCCGGTAAGAAGGTAAGATTTTAAGGACTTAGGCCATGTTGGCCGATTGTGGTTAGTAGGTGAAGGCTTTATGTGTTGCCGATTGTTAGACTAACACTTTAGTGATTAACTGTAGGCTTTCATACGTGGATCTCGTCGTCATTTCATCCGTTAACAGGTGTGTATTATACCCTCGATATAGGCTAGAATGGCTAAGGCTGAAATGACTGAGACCTGACCGAAAGTGACTGAAAACTCGGTCTTGTGAAATCTCTGTGTAATCGTTTACGCTGTTAGGGTCAACTTTAGATTCGATGGTGACAGAATTGTAGAAGGTGCGATTCTGAGCATTTAAGTAAGTTGGGCTTGAATGGGCCAAAGGTGGGCCCAATGGACTTCCGAGCCCTTATCAGTAAAATTGTCATTAAAAGCATTCTGGCGGTATATTGAGAATAAACCGATTAAAATTAACAATCTAAACATTAAAATTTGGATTTAACGGGCTTAAGATGATAATGGATTTAATAAGGCCCATTAGGGGTTTTTGGGGCTAAAAAGGGCAAAATTGGAAACTAAGGTTAAAAGGACTTCTGTAAACACTAATGGACTAGTAATTATTTGGACTTGCATAAAAACCCTGAAAATCGGTAAAAAGACTAAAATACCCCTAAGCATGGAAAATTACCATTCTACACCTAGGTGCAAAATGACCTTTATACCCCTAGGGTAAAATCTGCATGAAATGTATGATTTTCTATATCTGTATGTCATATCCCATAATACATGTGTATATCTGATGCATGAGATTCTGTATGTTATATGTCATAACATGTATGTCTGTTGCATAGGGTTTGGGTTTACGATGGAGGAAGCGTTCTGGCAGCCTCGCTGCAATCTGGTGGCCTCGCCACATATATATATCTGTTCTGGTGACCTTGCCACATATATATCTATTCTAGTGGCTTCGCCACAATATCTGTATCTGGTGACCTCGTCACAATATCTGGTAGCCTCGCTGCAAATTTCTGTGGTGTGTAGCGGCTGGGTGGGTCGAGTAGTCTCCCCACATGGTGTAAGGCTGGTACGGGGGTGTTATGGATGGATTTGGGTTGGGCTTTCTGTTTGCATATTATATCTGATTTGTATCTGTTATGGGCCTATGGGCTTAACCTGATTTCTATAATGGGCCAAGGCCCAATTAACTCTGATTCTGAGGCTTGATCTGTTTTAGCCTATGGTTGAGATTATGTTACACACTGAGTTCTCAAACTCACTCCTTCATTTCATCTCTGCAGGTAACCCTCAACCATAGTGGGCTTGGAGCTGTGAGAGATTCGGAGTGGCCACAGCATCTGAAAATTCGGTTTTCTTTTCATTTTAAGTATTTTATTATGCTATTTTTGGGGTTTAAATTGTAATAAGGCCGCTATTTAAATTTCTTTATTGGTTTTGTTTTTAATAATGGTTTAATCCATACTTTATCGAAACTGCTAGTTATAGGCTGCGCGGGTTTTCAAAATCTTAAGAACGGTTTCGAAACTCAACAAGATCACGATGCGGATAATCTAAAGGCTTATCAAAATGACTTTTCACAAACTTGCTATTTTAATGTCACCTAAGTCACAACAAGCAAAAGGTCGTAAACTTAGTTATAGGTTCATGTGACACACCAAATCTGGTCATAACGTCCAGGTAGGGTTTGGGGTGTTACAATACATCTTCGTGCTTCCCAGATGAACAGATAAACGGCTGTTATGAGCTTCATTCAAAATCATCTGAATCAATTTGAATTTCTCAGAACACAAATTCTGTCTCAGAATCTCAAACAATAATCATCAATAACTCGAAATTCAGAATCAGGGTTTGAATCACACTAAGCTCGTTTTACTAACATTTCATTGTCAACTTTCTGAGCATCACATATCTGCTGCAAAAACAATGGTCTTGCTTTCAACTCAGCTAAAATTAAAACATCATCAACTAAAGTCAATTGAACATTCATTGCATGTAGAGCAAACAATGATTTTTGGCTCAAAGCGTCAGCAGCAACGTTTACTTTTCCCGAATGATAATCAATCACAAGCTCATAATCTTTTAACAATTCTAGCCATCTTCTCTATCACAGATTCAAATCTTTTGAGTCATCAGATATTTCAAACTTTTATGATCTGAATACACATGACATTTCTCACCGAATAAATAGTGACGCCAAATTTTCAACGCGAACACAATCGCAGCTAACTCAAGGTCGTGTTTCAGATAATTCTTTACATGCGGCTTCAATTGTCTCAAGGCATAGGCTATAGCCTTGCCTTCCTGCATAAAAACACAACCCAGGCCATTCAACGATGCATCACTATATATCACAAATTCTTTACCCGATTCTGGTTGTACTAACATTAGAGCTTCAGTCAATAAGGTTTTTAACTGATCAAAGCTTTTCTAACACTTCCCAGACCATCCGAACTTAATATCTTTCTGAAGCAATATTGTAAACGGAGTTTCAATCATCGAAAAGCCTTTTACAAACCATCTGTAATAACCAGCAAGTCCTAGAAAACTGCAGACTTCAAACACATTTCTTAAAGGCTTCCAATCTAAAATTGCTAAAATCTTGCTTGAATCAACCCGAATACCGGATGCTGACACAATATGCCCTAAAAATCCAACTTTGCGTAACCAGAATTCACATTTACTGAACTTAGCAAAAGTTACTTATCACGCAGAGTTTGTAACACAATTCTCAAATGTTCGACATAGATTGGCTAACCGTAGGAGCATTCGTTAGTTCGAAAAGCATAAATAAAAACTCATAGTGCCTGTACCTAGTTCGGAAAGCAGTTTTCGGTATGTCTAAATCTTTTACTCACAACTGATGATATCCTGATCTTAATTCTATCTTTGAAAACATAGTAGTCCCTTTCAGCTGATCGAACATATAGTCAATTCTAGGCAAAGGATACTTGTTCTTGATAGTCACTTTATTTAGCTGTCGATAATCAATGCACATTCTCATCGTGCCATCTTTCTTTTTCACAAATAGTATAGGAGCACCTCAAGATGAGAAACTCAGTCATGCAAACCCTCTGTCTACCAATTCTTGCAATTGAGATTTCCATTCTTTTAATCTTGTCGAAGACATTCTATACGGAGCTATTGATATCGGAGTTGTTCCCATCACTAATTTAATGCCAAATTCAACCTCTCAAATCGGTGGTAATCCCAGTAGTTCTTCAAGAAACACATCTAGATACTCACAAACAACATGTATTGATTCTATTTTCTTTTCTGTCTCTTTTGTGTCAATCACATATATAGAATAAGCTTCACATCCCTTTTTCACATAATTCAGAGTTTTCATCGAAGATATCACAACTGGTAACCTATTTAAATCGTTGGACTCAACTCAGATTATCTTGTCATTTTGACCTCTCAAATTAATATTTTTCCATTAACAATTCACAATAGTATCATGCAATGTTAGCCAATCCATAGCCAGAATTATATCAAATTCATCAAAGGATAATAACATCAGATCAGCCAAAAAAAGATATCTCGAAACATCAGTGCACAATTCTTGCATACTTTGTCAACTATAACACATTTGCCTTCTAACAACCTGATTTTCACCTTATTCGGAACGATGGTTTCGGGACCCTGAATCCAAGTCAAAAGATATTTTAATATTATTTTATGTGTTTAATTTATGTGAATTTGCATGTGTGAAATTTTTGTGACTTAATTTTGTCGTTTGGATGCCCGAATAAGAAAAATGGCTTAATCGCGTAAAATGAAAATATGGTAGTTAATTGTGTAAAGGGTCGAATTGAATGTGTCTTTATATTATGAAGTGTTTATTATTCAATTATTCCATTGAGTTAGGTAGTGGATGGTATTAAGCATAGCATAAAATGGTTGTATATATTATAATAAAGGTTATTTTGGTAAAGTTTTAATTAATGTAGTTATAATAAAACATAAAACATAAAAAAATACCTTGCATGTTCATCATTTTGTGACCGAAACAAAAAGAAAGGAAGAACATAAGAGGGTTTTCATATTCGGCCTTGTACAAGATCAATTTAGGTATGTTTTCATTTTGATTTTTGATCATTTTTATGTTTTTGAGATCGTTGCTTAGAATACTACCCGACCCATGCTTGAATTTCTAATTTTGATGTGTATTTTGAGTTTTACCATTTTTGATAGGTTGGTGAATTTTCTATTTGATGATGTTAAATAAAAGTTATGTGATGGATTAACATGTTTGTATTGGAATTTTTGATGAAATTGAGTAAATAGGGTTAAATTGCAAAGTGTTTAATTGAGGGACTAAATTGTGAAATAAACAAAATGTCGGGACTTGTATGTGTATGGGGAGAATTCAGCCTAAGCATGGCATGGGAAAATTATGCTTGTTTTTTGTTTTGTGAATTTTGGATTAAATTGCTAAAAATGTAAAATGTCTCGGGCAAAAGTGCAACTAACCATTTATGTGTTTTTGAATGAATTTGATTGAATATTTGATTAAATAAGTTTAATTTATATCAATTTAGATCAAGAAAAGAGAAGATCGGATTTCGATCAGGGGAAGACCAAAATAGTCAAATAATCGATTAATACCGTTCGTTGATATCCGAGATAAGTCTATAACCAATTAAATATCATTAATTTTGAATGTAAATTAGTTTAAAATGCTATTTTAAAATCTATAGATTTATATTTGAAATAGCCGAATATGATTATGCATGGAAAGGATGTATTTGAGTTTAATTCGACTGAGTTATGATATTTGGAAGTCCGTATGAACTTTATGGAACAGTTGGAATTTTCTATATATGAATATGACTTATGTATAAAATGATTTTGTAATAGTGATATTCGGGCTTTAAGCCTAGCAAGCCTTGTGCTGGTGTATTAAATCAGGCTTTTAGCCTAGCAAGCCTTGTGCCGGTGTGTGATAATGGCTTGTGCCTAGCAGGCTTTATGCCAGTGAATTATTATAAACTTATGCCTAAAAGACTTTTTGCCAATGTGGTAATTGAATTTGTCAAACGAGTTAAAATGTTCAGGTACGTGATAGTTGGTTACCTATTTGAAAATAAGGTAAGTTTTGATAGTTGAAATGAAACTATGTATTATATATGCTATAATGTGAATTACATGTGCATAAAATGCAAGATTACATTCGGCCAAGTGATATATGCATATAAAACTAAAATGTTATTTATGTGAATACTTGTATAAACATGAATATACATATTGGTTTTGATATGAGAACATGATTTTGGATTTAAAAGATGAATTTATTATTGAATTTATGTGTATTCGGCCTTGCTAGTTTAATAGTATTATGCGTAGGCTGTTATGTATTTGCTTTAGACTTACTAAGCTAAGTTAGCTTACTTTGTGTATATACATTTGCCTCTATTTTATAGATTTTGGAGATTTGCTACGAGCTCGAGATCATGAATGAAGTCAATCACACTATCATTTGTTTATCGGTACCTTTAAAAGCTAAACTCAAAACATATGGCTTGTTTAGGCTATATTATCCTTTGGGACATGTTTGATTTTAGTGCGTATATAACTAAAAGCCATGCGAAAATGGCTTATTCAATTTGGCTAAGTATGGTTTCATGGTTAATCTAATGATGTGGTGGATGTATTAATTTTGGTTGGTATATTCAGTTATGTTATATATATATATATTTAGACGTATATTTCATTTATTATAAATGGCTAAAGATGAATGAGGTTGAGACTTTATCTAAAAGACATAGATTAATTATTGTTATGTTGAGTGATGTTTGAGAATTTGGATAATTATATACGTTTGATCATAGTATGGTGTTAAAAGATGCTATATGATTAATTGAGTTTGGTTATTAATAATTTTTGAACATGAATATTGCTTATGTATATTTGGTGTTGGAGATTGTAGTTGAATTGTTATGTGATATATATATATATGTTTTGGAAATGAATTTATTTGACGGTGATTCAGGTAAGTAATGTTATGTATTTTTAGACATTGTAAAAATTCATTTGATATATTTGAGTTGTATTTGAAGTTAAGGTGGTTATATTTAGTAAATGAATAAAAGTTTGAATTCATTATATGACAGGATGTAAGCGATATTTAATTTATTTTACATATGTGTTTACCGAATTAGGTAAATACCAAATGATTTAGTGGCTTGCTTATTATACTAGGAATCGTTATATGTGTGAAATATAGGTTGGTAAAGATATGGTTATTAATTGGATCAAATGTATTAAGCACATTTATATTTGGTCAAAGCCTTAAAATTTACCCAATGAATAGTGTATTTGGTTTTGCAAAAGCATATTTGTTTTCCTTTATAGTTAGTTTATGTGCATGAAAATATGTACTTTGGAATTGTACCATTTCATGTTTCTTTGAATTTGGTTAAAGTGGTTTATATGATTACATATTTTATTTATGTGCCGAATGTATACGTTAATTTGATAATTATTTAAAACATGTGTTCTTTATATTTTATACTTGTAATAATTGGTTTGGATGTTTTGTAATGATTTTGATATGCACAAACACTATGTGTCAAAATGATATACATGATATTATTGCTTATAATTATATATTAGACATATTTTGATTAAATGGTCATGATATAATCTGTAAAAGTTGTTAAATTAATTACTTATGTCTATAATTGCATGACATCTGAGTTGTGTTCATAATTATGTTTTTGTTTACCTGAAAGTTGTGTTCCGTCTGGTAATACCTCCTAACCCTATTCTGGTGATGGATACGGGTTAGGGGTGTTACATGCCTAAAGGGTTCGATACTCTAATTACAAATTCAGTAGACTCTACAAGCAAAGTCTTACTGGATTCTAAGTTCATGCATATATACGAATGTGTCAATCTTGGATCTATCAATGTAATCACAAAAGTATCATAAAGAGTAAAAGTACCAGTAATGACATCTGGAGACGAAGCTTTCTTGTGAGCGCGAATAGCGTAGGCTTTGACAGGTGCTCTTGCCTCAAATCTCATAGCTGTATCTTTAGTTGCTCTTTGGCTATCACTCATATTTCTCGTGTTTCTAGGAGGTCTACCTATAGATGTAATGTTATTTTGCTTTAGATTCTGCAGAATCTCTTGCTCAACTGATTCAAGATAGTCACGAATAAAATGATCTAAAGATCCACATTTGAAACAAGTCGATCACTCAATCTCCAATTGCCAGGATGTCTTTTACCACAATGTCTACACTCAGGTCGATCAAATCTGACATTTCCAACAATAGCAATCGAAGTAGCTGGAGCTCCAAAGCTCGAATGTGACCTTACACGATCTCTACTTGAATGTCCCATATTAGCCTTTGAATCGCTATAATCATCTTGGAATTTCTTTTATGCTGACTGAAATGATTTACTCGATGATCGTTTCTGTACATCTCTAGCTTCCAAATCAACTTTTCGTTTCTCTTTCCCAAGTTCTTCAGCTTTACACACTCGGTCAACAAGCACAACAAATTCTTTGATTTCTAGAATCCCATCTAACAAGCAAATATTTTCGTTCAAGCCATCTTCAAATCTTTTACACATCATTTCTTCAGTCGAGACACATTCTCGTGCATAACGACTCAATCATATAAATACATGTTCGTATTTTGTAACAGACATACGACCCTATTTCAGCTCAAGAAACTCTTTTCATTTTTGACTATGAATCTCTAACTGATTTATTTCTTTCGAAACTCGGTTTGGAAGAAATCCCAAGTGACTCTCTCTCTCGGAACTACAGAGGTCAAAGTTTTCCACCACTAGTATGCTGCGTCTCTCAATAGTGAAATAGCACATTTAACACATTCTTTCAAAGTACAAGATAATTCCTCAAACACATTGATTGTATTCTCGAGCCAATACTCAGCTCTCTTAGCATCATCATATGCTGTAACTCTAAATTCATCAGCCCCATATTTTCTGATTTTATCGACCGGAAGCTTACTTAACTAAATTGAATTTACCATTTAAGGTGCAACAGGGATTTGGGGAGGATTAGGCGGGGATGGAGGTTGTTGAGCAGCAGGATTTGTTCGAACGAATTCCGTGAACCACTCATTCATCATTTGAAAAAAGGCTTGCTTTGCCTCTCCCTCATGGTCACTAGAAATCAGTCGAGAATCAACTGGCACTACCCCTTGAGAGGGAGTGGGTGCATTGCTTTCAACATCATCAGCTACGACTCGTTAAAGATCCATTTACTGTATGAAAAACACATTTTATTTGTCAGGATTCATCACACTAGCACAATTCTTATATTTGGCATGTATAGCTAGGTTGTCACACACTATGTTAGTCCTAAAACTAACTAAACTGTAGCTCTAATACCAATAAAATTGTAACACCCCTAACCCATATTTATCGTCAGACTAGGGTTAAGAGGCATTACCAGACATTTCGAAACATTTTATAAACATTTTACAAACATCAGTCATACACCATCATTCCATAGTAAATCATACGCATAGAGTCTCTTTAGAAGGTCTACGAGACCACAAACATGCTTTAGATAAGGTTCGGGACTAAATCTATCACTAATAAAACTTTTCCAAAACTTAATCTTTTTCAAAGCTACAGAGGTCACACACCCATGTGAATAGGTTGTGTGTTTCATATGGCATTAGACATGCTTGTGTGTCTAGACCGTGTGTGAGACGGTGTGGTCTACCTTGGCTCAATTCAAATTGGCCATCGACCAACACGGTAGAGACACACGCCTGTGTGGACAAAAATAGGTCATTTGAAAAACCAATTTGCCACCCATTTTGGGTCATACCTACAAGCATCAAATAAGTCTCAATTGGCATATAATTCACAACCAAAATGCAGCCAAATTAATACCAAATCAAGCATCATTCATGCTACAACATCATCATTCATTTCCTTACACAATTCCAACTCAAACATACCTATTCCACGTACCAAATTCATACCAAATACATATGATTCATATATCATTTCAATCCATTTCAAAACATGCCATTTATTCAACATTTTAACTACCATATCCATAACTCAAGCTCACATTAAACTTACCAAAAATGACCATTTCACTAGGCCATAAATAAACACATTATAACACCATAATTCATCACATAACTTATGCCAAAATCAATTCATAGTCTAAACCATAATCAAGCCATATCACATGGCAAGATTTTCACATCTCAAAACATCTGACAACATCACTAAGCTATACATGCCATACATTATTATTTACAATGTCAAAGTACCAAAATATCGATTGATAGTGTGATGATGATCCTCGATGACCCCTGAGCTCTCAGTAGCTTCATTAATCTATAAAATAAGGGAAAATGCACACAAGTAAGCTTTCAAAACTTAGTAAGCCATGTACAAATAAACTTTACACCAAAGTAATTATGAACCATATTAACCATAGTATCTATAGCCAAACACATACACAAGCTTTATAATTCACAACTATATCAATTGTTCTCAATTCATTTGCATATAATCATCATACCTTCTAATATAATTCACATATCAACAATCACATTCATACTTACCTTTCCTTCTTGCATTTCATATACATTTCATACATAGCTGAATCGAATACTCATTCACATACTCATTCATTTCTTGATATTGCCCGTTGAACCATTCAGAATCAATAAGGATACTCAGATAGCTTGTAAAAATCATACAATACCATATTCCAGATATGGTCTTACATGTTATCAAATATCAATGCCACTATCCCAGATAAGGTCTTACACGAAATCATATACAATGTTGATGTTGTAGACATGGTCTTTCACGTAAATCTCAAATCGATGTCAATGTCTAAGACATGATCTTACACGATATCACATCTCGAAATCCTATGTCATGACATATGTATCCTATACTATTCCTATGGTTCGTACGAGGCTTTCAGATATCTCAACTCTATTGATACTTTCACATTTCCAAAAATTCAGCTTTCATAGCATTTTAATATCAAATAAACATATATAATTCACATAAAACACGTTTATTTGCATATGAACTTACCTCGTACGAAAACAAACAGATTGAACCGACTATTCCACCACTTTCGACTCCCCCCGATCTAATTCCGTATTCTTTCGTTCCTGATCTAAATAAATTCAAATTTCACCAAATTTATCACACATTATTCAATTCAATCCATAAAATACATAATTAGGGCATTTTCACACAATTGCCCTTATATTTTCATACTTTTGCATTTTAGTCCTAATCTCACAAATACACAAAATATACATAATATCTCTATACTCATGCTTGGCCGAATATTCATATAGCCTCTAGGAGTCCATAACTTTCATTTATTTCACATTTTAAGCCCACATTTTGCAAATTTCACCATTTAGTACCTTAATAGCATTTTATTCCAAAATCACTTCACAAAACATATAAATCAAACATATATCTTTCAGTTTTCATCAACAATCAACAGAAAGCTTGAATATTCATTAATGGCACTTTTCAAAATCACTAACAATTTAAAAAATCATGACATGGGCTAGCTAGAACACATAGCAATGATCTAAAAAACGTAGAAATTATCAAACACCGAACAAACTCATACCTTAATCAAGATAGATGATGGTCGAATGATACAAAGCTTCCAAACCCTAGCTATTTCTCTTATTTCGGTCAAGAATGAATGAATAATGACCATCTTTTGTTTCATTCTAATTTAATTAAGCTTATAACACAAATAACTAAATTAACCAACATTTAAACATTAAAATCCCACTAATATAAACCAATTCTTGTCCATCCATTAACCGCATGGTTGAATAACAACATAAGGACCTCACATTTAATAAGACATAACATTTAAGCACTTTTAACACATCGAAGGCCACTTTTACATTTTCTGCGATTAGGTCCTTTTATCAAATCGAGCACACAAACGGTAATATTTTCATACGAAACTTTCACACATATCATATATCATACTGTAAACATAAAAAATAATATTAAAATATTTTTCTGACCACAGATTTGTGGTTTCAAAACCATTGTTTCGACTAAGGTTTAAACCGAGCTGTTACACACGAGATGAGTCTGAACATGCTGAACATTTACAAATTGTGCTTCAAACTTTCAAAGATAAGCAATTGTTTGCTAAACTCAGCAAATGTTAAATTTGGCTCTTAAAAGGTAGATTTTTGGGGCACATTGTTTCAGTGAAAGGTATTAGAGTTGACCCGAGCAAAATTTTAGCAGTTGTTGACTGGAAACCACCAAAAAATGCATCTGAAGTTAAAAGTTTCTTGGGATTAGCTACTTATTATCGATGTTTAGTTAAAGGGTTCTCAATGATTGTTACACTAATGACCAGACTGCTAAAGAAAGATGTTAAGTTTAAATGGTCTGAGAAATGTCAACAGAGTTTCGATTAATTGAAAGCATTTTTGACTGAGGCACCAGTGTTGGTTAAACCTAAGTCGAGTAAAGAATTTTTTATTTGCAGTGACGCGTCATTAAACAGTTTGGGTTGTATGTCGATGCAAGAGGGAAAAGTGATAGCTTATGCCTCCAGACAATTGAAGCTGCACGAAAAGAACTATTCGACGCATGATTTAGAATTAGCTGCTATTATTTTTGCACTAAAAATTTGGTGACATCATTTGTACGGTGAAAGCTTACAGTATATTATGACTCAGAAAGATCTGAACTAACAGAGATGGCTTGAATGAGTTAGTAACTGATTATCATCCGGGGAAAGCAAATGTAGTTGCAGATGCTTTGAGTAGAAAATCTCTATTTGCTTTGAGAGTGATGAATACGAGATTAACTATGTTTGATGATGGTTCGATATTAGTCGAGTTGAAAGCTAAACTGGGTTTTTCTTCAGCAAATTTGTGAAGCTAAAAAATGCGATACCGAGTTACAAGCTAAAAGAATACAGTGTGAGTCGGAGAGTGATTCAGATTATTAGATTGGAGTCAATGATTGTTTAATATTCTAAAACAGAATCTGTGTACCAATGAATTTCAAACTCATTCAGAAAATTTTACACGAAACTCATAGTGTTGCTTCTCTATTCATCCGGGGAGTAAAAAAATGTATAACAATTTGAAATAGTTTTATTGGTGATCAGGCATGAAATGAGATATTTCAGAGTTTGTATCGAGATGTTTAGTTTGTTAGCAAGTTAAAGTGAACATCAAGTGCCTTCGAGTTTACTTCAGCCTGTGATGATACTAGAGTGGAAGTGAGATAGAGTTACGATGGATTTTGTATTGAGATTACCCTATCTCTGAAGAAAAAAAGATACTATTTGGGTTATTGTTGATCAATTGACAAAACTGACACATTTCATTCCGATACGTATTGATCATTCACTTGATAAATTGGCTAAGTTGTACATCTCTAAGATTGTTAGATTGCAAGGGGTGCCATTTTTGACTATTTTGGATAGATATTCGAGGTTCAGATCGAGATTTTGGAAGAAATTGCAAGAAGCCCTAGTTGCAAGGTTGAACTTTAGTACTATTTTTCATTTGCAAACTGACAGTCAGTCTGAGAGAATAATTTAGATTCTCAAGGATATGCTTCGATGTTGTGTTTTAGAGTTCGAAGGCAATTTGGAGAAATATTTTCTGCTGGTTGAATTTTCATATAATAATAGTTTTCAATCGAGTATAAAGATGGCACTGTACGAAGCCTTATATGGCTGTAAATGTCAAACTGCGTTGTATTGGACTGAGTTTAGTGAGAAAAAGATTCACAGGGTTGATTTGATCTGAAAGAGAGAAGAGAAAGTGAGAGTAATTCGTGACTTTTTGAAAGCAACTTCATATAGGCAAAAATCGTACGCCGATTTGAAACGGAAAGACATTGAATTTCAGATTGGTGATAAAGTATTTCTGAAAGTGTCTCTGTGGAAGAAAATCATTTGATTTGGTCATAAAGGTAAATTGAGTTCGCAATTTATCGGGCCATATGAGATCATTGAAAGAATAGGTCCAGTGGCATACTGATTAGCATTACCGACTAAGTTAGAAAAGATTAATAATGTATTTCATGTGTCGAAGTTGCATCGATATAGATCAGATCCTTCACATGTAATTTCTCCAACAAAGATTGAAATCCAACCTAATTTAACGTATAACAAAGAATTGATCAAACTTTTAGCTCGTGAGGTTAAACAATTGAGAAATAAAAGCATAGCTTTAGTGAAAATACTTTGGCAAAAACACGATGTCGAAGTGGCCACGTGGGAGCTCGAGGAAGCTATAAGAAAGCACTACCCTAACCTATTCACTGGTAAGATTTTCGGGGATGAAAATCCCAAAGGGGGAGAGTTGTAACATCCTGTTTTTAGTCAAATTAGAACAGTGGTTTCAGGACAACAAATCTGAAGTCAAAATAATTATTTTATTATTATTTTAGTGTCTATAGCATAATAATATGTTTGTGTGAAATTTTTTGTAACACTCCAAACCCGGTCTAGACGTTATGGCTGAATCTGGCGGTGTCACATTGTAGTGTGAAAAGAAAAACCTCGATGACGTTGGAAACCTCAAAATTATTTAGTCAAACAGTGATTTCAAAACGGGTTGTTCATTTCCAAAATGCACGTCATTGAAGAGTTATTTAATTTTAAAACGCGATATCGGTTAAAAAGCCAAATCTTTATTTAGCCTTTTTGTGTGATTTAAAAGAACAATTAAAAACCTTGCGTTATTGTCAAAAGTACCTTTTTTAAACGTTATCAATTTCAAAACTCATTTATAGTGGAAGCTTATCTTTTGAAAATAGTTGCGTAAACGTGGTGTCTTTGAAACCATTTATCTTTTGAAAAACTCATCTTTTTCCTACATCTAGAAGTTTATAAAAATAGAGTAATAACACCAAATTAAAGATAAAATCCAAAAGAGGCCTTATTAGATATCATAAACCCAAACAAAATACTTATAAAATCCAAAACTAATAGGAAACCAGTACGAATGTGTGGCCACCATCGAGCTCCTCGTAGCACCGAATCACCTAATGCTGGGGATTACCTATACAGTTAAACAGAAGGGTGAGTTTATGACAACTCAATGTGTAATCCCTTAATACACCCAGTCAATTCAGTATGCAGTAACAGACTGGGCCTAAGCCCATTACAGTAACAGTATCAGGTGGGCCTTAGCCCAATACAGATTCAGAACCAGAATACATATGGGCCAAAGCCCAATACAATATCAATAACTGATAAACGATAAATTATATATATTTTAACCTCATGTTTAGCCTAATTTCTGGATGAATTATTATTAATTTTGTGAGAATTAATGCTCTTGACCCTTCTATTTCATGTTATATACTCAGGAGAGCATAAGGAAGAGAAAAGAACGAAAAACAGACCAGAAATGAAGAAAATGGGCCAAAGCGTGAAAACGACACAGCCCAAGGAGTCACCACACAGCCGTGGCACACGGCCGTGCCACACAAGGTCCAACACGGCCCAGCCTCGACAAGCACGGCCAGGGTACACGGCAGTGCCACCCTCAATAGGCCCACATGGCCTCTTGTCGAAACCACACTGGCGTGGCACACAGGCATGTCCCTGTCATGAGGAAGTTCAATTCTACTCGAAAAAGGATACTTAGGGGCTAAGAAAGCCATTCTAAACTCTATATAAAGACCTTAGAAGGAAACTTTAAGGGTGTGCTTATTTCCCGTTAAGGGAATACTCTTTTTTCTCTGAAGAAGGAGCGCCATATTTCTGCCAACACAAGGAGTGAAAGCAAGGGATTACTCGAAGGGAAGCCAATTGATTCATCCCAGAAGCCAGAATTCTACATCAAGACAGAAGATCCCCCTAAATTCCTTCAAGGGTTTTAGGTTCTTTATGTTTTGTTATCTTATTTCTTCTGAGATGTTTTTTTTATTAGTTATGAACTAAACCTCTCAAATACTTGAGGGGGATGAAACCTAAGATAGATCTTGTTATTATTTATTCTTGAATTATATGATAAATACTTGAATTGTTCTTAATTATGTGTTCTTCATTCTTGATTTAATAATCCTAGGTATTACTTCAAGAAACTGATGTGCTTAGGCAGAGGAGCAAAAGTCCCTGTTTTAAGAGTAGATCTACCAAAATTAAGCGGAGTTGAATGCAACCCTAGACATAGGGCGACATAAATCTGCCGGTTTAGGGTCAAACCTAATAAGGGGATCCATAGATCAAATTAATGCAACCTAGGGGTGTTAATTAATAAAGGAACTTTAATTAACCACCTAGGATTAGTTGTTCTTATCCTCAACGGAGGTATTAACATAGATTAGGGATCTCTACGGATCAAGTCAAGTGAAGAAATTGTCTAGTTCAAGAAGTTAATAACAAGTGAAGTCTAGGTGGATTCTCCCTTAAGTATTGCTCATATCAATTAATTTTTTCCCGAAAGTTTTCCCCATTTTACTTTTTGTGCACTTTTAGTTAGTTTTAGAATTAGTTTCAAACAACCCTCTTTTATTTTTAGGCTAGATAATAGTAAGTATTAGTACTTTTGGTTCCCTTGGGTACGATAACTCAGTCTTGCCGCTAAACTATACTACTGTTCGATAGGTGCGCTTTCCTTTAAAATTGTGATATTAGTTAGTTTTTGGTGTGATCAAGTTTTATAAACTTTAGTACTTAATATCGCGAGTATCAAGTTTCTGGTGCCGTTGCCAAGGAAATAAAATATTAAGAAAACTCGATTTCTATTACTTTAGCCATTACTATATTAATTTATTTTCAGTTTTTATTTATTTTATTTTATTTTATTTTTTATTTTTATTATTTATTTTTATTTTATTCTATTTTTCTTTGCTTTTTCCTTTCTAGGTATCTCTAGTTTATGGCAAGAAGAAACCCAGGAGGACCATTACTTTTCGACGACGATTTAGAAGCGACAGTTTGTCGAACTCACTAAGAGATAAGAAGAAGTTTGCAATATTCAAAAGAAGGACAAGAAGAAGAACCTGAATCTACAGAAGAGATGGAAGCAAATCAGGATAATCAGCTACTTCCTGTAGGGGCCACAAATCCTATTGAGCAAAATCCTGCTCCGCGTACTATCTATGATTATGCTAGACCTAATTTAGCAGGCACTGAATCTAGCATTGTTAGGCCTACTATTGCTGCAAATAATTTTGAACTGAAACCTAGCAATATTCAAATGATACAGCAATTTGTTCAGTTTGATGGTTTGCAGGATGAGGATCCTAACTCGCATCTAGCCAATTTCTTGGAAATATGCAATACATTCAAAATAAATGGCATTTCTGATGATGCCATTCGTCTTAGGCTATTCCCATTCTCTTTGAGAAACAAGGCTAAACAGTGGTTAAATTCTCTACCATGAGGCTCAATCACTACATGGGAACAAACGACCGAAAATTTTTTACTTAAATATTTTCCTCCAGCTAAAATAGCTAAATTGCGAAACGATATCTCTTCTTTTGTGCAGATAGATCTAGAGACACTTTACGATGCCTGGGAGAGATACAAAGATCTTTTGAGAAGGTGCCCTCACCATGGGTTGCCTTTGTGGTTACAAGTTCAAACCTTTCACAGCGGTTTGAATCCATCAACAAGGCAGATGATCGATGCGGCCGCCAGAGGAACAATCAACAATAAAACACCAGAAGCAGCTTATGAGTTTATAGAACAGATGTCACTGAATAACTATCAGTGGCAAGTCATGAGGACAAAGCTGACAAAAGATGCAGGAGTTTATAATATTGATAATGTCACCATGATTACTAACCAGGTAGAACTTTTAAATAAAAAGTTTGATAATTTTGTTGGTTCTACGTAGGCACATCTAATGATGCAGTGTGACACAATCCAGGGAAATATGTTCAATCCAGATTACTCCTCTTATGGACATGGCATGGAAACTGAGCATACCAGCTATATGGGTAACAATTCTAAACATCAAAATAACCCTTATAGTAATACTTATAATGCAGGTTGGCGGAGTCACCCCAATTTTTCATGGGAAGGACAAGGAAATCAAAGACAACCGCCTCCTCCAGGATTTCAACAGCCACCACCACAACAGGAGAAAAATCTGAACTTGGAAGAGATGTTCACCAAATTTATGGCCATGTCAGAAACTCGTTTCCAAAATACCGAAACGGCAATAAGGAACCAGCAAGCATCTATCCGAGGACTTGAAACTCAAATAGGCCATCTTACCAAGCTAATCTCTGAAAGACCACAAGGTGGGTTATCAAGCAATACTGAGACTAACCCCAAAGAGCAACTTAATGCCGTCGATACGATAGATAATGAGGGGTTAACCAAAACCAAACCAGAGCCATGCAAGGAGCCTATGGTAAGTAAAGGAAAGAATGAGGTAAGTTACAAAGATGAAATTACCAAAGAATTTAAACCTCGTATCCCATACCCAACCGTGCTAAAGGAGGACCATGCAGATGAGCAATTCGGTAAGTTTCTTAAACTCTTAAAGAAATTACATATCAACTTACCATTTGTTGAAGCAATTTTACAGATGCCGAAGTACGCAAAATTTTTAGAGGAACTTCTCACAAATAAAAGGAAGTTGGAAGAACTGTCCACAGTGGAACTCAACGAGGAATGCTCAGCTATTCTCCAAAATAAACTGCCAACCAAACTAAAAGATCCAGGGAGTTTCACTATTCCTTGTTTATTTGGTAGCCTAGACACCAAAAATGCTTTAGCTGATTTAGGGGCTAGTATAAATGTCATGCCTTATAAACTGTTTAAACAACTAGGTCTTGGAAAACCTAAGCAAACTAAGATGAGCATTCAACTGGCTGATAAAACTATTAGGTCTCCTAAGGGAATAATTAAAGATGTGCTTGTCAAAATTGATAAATTTATATTCCCAGTTGACTTTGTTGTTTTAGACATTGATGAGGATAGCAATGTACCCTTAATTCTAGGGCGACCCTTTTTAGCAACTGCTAGAATAATAATTGATTTAGGAACAGGTAAACTTACACTACGTGTAGGTGATGACAAAGTTACTTTACAAGCTTGAAACTTGATTAAGACTGTTGATAATAATATAGTCACGAGTCCTTGTAAAAACACTAAACTCACCACCCAACCTTCTGTGCAGGATACACTCTACATAAAGGCAACCCAATCACAGACAAGTCTATCCAAAGGAGATGCACCTGAAAAGCGAATGCTTAAGATCGAGGAACTGGAGAGTGGCTGAACTATCATGAAAACCCCAAAATATACCACACCAACCCAGAGCATCACCAAGACGACCCTCAGGTACAAACGAATCAAATCAAGGTAGGAGATAAGGTAATATTAGGGGAAGATTGTCCTCGAATCCTAAATTCAAAAGAACATACAAGTGACATACCCTACTTTACGGTAATGAAAATTTTTCCATACGGTACAGTAGAGATAAAACATGAGTCACTCGGCACTTTCAAGGTAAACCACACTCGACTCAAATTTTATGTTGATAATAAAATTTTAAACAAGATAGAAGAGTATCAACTCTTCAAGCCACCGTGACCGAACAAACTTGAGAAAATTCGAGCTTAGACTATAAACAAGCACTTCTCGGGAGGCAACCCGAGCACTGACTTAGTAAATTATTTTATTTTAGCTTTCTAAATACATCAACTGACCCTTTGAATGCAGGATTTTTCGAGCCACACGATTATGCCCACGGGCGTGCCTCTGGCCATGTGTACACTTTGAGCAGAGACACGGTCGTGCAACTTGGCCGTGTACAAGCAGGGTAAAATTTTCCCTAAGGCACGGGCTACGATAAATAGCCATGGCCGTGCGATATAGCCGTGGCCAACACTGTCAATTCCAACATGGGCGTGTGACCCCATACACGACTGTGGGAGAAGCGAACATCGAATGACACGGCCGTGTGACACGGCCGTGTGCCTCAACATGCCCTCGCAACAGGGACATCTGTCTCGAGCCAGGCGCGCCAAAATCCATGAAATTTTTGTTTTTTCTGTTTTATTTTATTTTTTCTTTTTCTTTATTTGAATTTTAGTATTCTCAAAACTAGTTTATGTTATTTCAATTATTTTATATCGGTTATTTCCTAACGAGTAATTGTTCTAATCCTGAAATACCTAAAATCCCTTAGGTGCTATCGCAGTTTCAAAACCATGAACTTCAAGTATTCCTTTTTCCAAGACAACTTTCACAATTCAAAAGTTCCATCCAATATTCAGGGAGTTTTACTTCTCTCCCTAACTTATGATCTTGTGCTTTTATTCCTATTAATGTTATCTTTGTACATTGAGGGCAGTGTACATCTTAAGTGTGAGGGGAAACTCACTTTTATTCTTTATATTATCTTTGAAATCCCTGAAAATTGCTCTCAAATTTTGAATTCTCTGCATTATCTTCAAATCTCTTGTTAGGAATTAATTCTGATTGATTTATGATTTTTATTGATGTGTTGAAAATTAAGACATAGGTGTTTATGCTTTGATTATTCAAACTTTAAAACATTAGGGAATCAAGCATGATAAGTTGAAATTTTTTAGAACCCAATTTTTTTCATAAGTTATTTTCCTAAATTTTAAGTGTTATCTTGAGATTTGAAATTCGTAGGATTGACTTCAAAAGCCATAATTCTAGTGAGATTTTTGAGCCTTTTGAGCATACATTCTTTCATGCTCACTTTTATTATTACTTTGAGTGAGTCAATATTGATTTGTTATTCTAGAACTTGCTTCGATTATACATGTCAAAACCACATCATTGATTTAATACATTGAGATGATAAAGGGACTTAGGATTTAACCCACTTACTCCATAAAAAGCCTACCTCCATAAATTAACTCCTAGTAAACCCCATTGAGCCTAACACCCCATTCTTTGACTTACCTCTAATATTAACCCATAACCCATTTTTGTTGAATTCCATTCAATTATTTTGATCCCTATTTTTGTCGAGATTTGAGTTAAAATTATTATCTAGCTTTGTTCTCTTTTTCAGTTGTAAAGTTTGTCAATATTCAAAGTATTGTACTTGAATTGCTCTAAAAAAGTGTATATACAGTTAATTCAGTTATAATCTGTAATAGTTCAATAGTTTTTGCATATTTCTACAAGCTTCCAAATCCAGAACGATGTCATCATAAGGCTTAGCTCTAGGAATATGTTTCAGTGATAGAGATTTCTCTAGCTAGATGATTTTTCAATTCAATCTCGATTCTAAACCTCTTTTTCAGCTTGTGACAACACCCCTAACCAAAGCCCCACTACAACCATTGAAAGACCTTTTAATCGATGTGTCGTATCAATCTATAGTGGTGGAGATTTGATTTTCTTGCAAGCCTATGGTAATAACTTTTCAGATTGACTAGAGAGTGCTTAATTTTTGAACCCTAAACACTTTGAGTGGATAGAGTGAACCCTTACTGAGGATGTCAAAACCTGTTGATTTCAATTGAGAGATGATTACTTAGAAGAACGGAAGAAACTTATGTTTCAATGATAAAATTCTCAACTTAGAGTGATTGAATCGTTAATGTTCTTCTGATTGAATTTTCATTGTATGACTACTTATGAATTAGTTTGAAACATTATTGATAAAGATTGTAAGTTGAGAGGAATGATTATTAATTAGGGATTGAGATTTTGCTTGAGGACAAGCAAAGGCTTAAGTGTGGGGGTATTTGATAAACGATAAATTATACATATTTTTACCTCATGTTTAGCCTAATTTCTGGATGAATTATTATTAATTTTGCGAGAATTGGTGCTCTTAACCCTTCTATTTCATGTTATATACTCAGGAGAGCATAGGGAATAGAAAAGAACGAAAAACGGACCAGAAACAAAGAAAATGGGCCAAAGTATGAAAACGACACGGCCCAAGGAGTCACCACACGGCTGTGGCACACGACCGTACCACACAAGGCCCAACACGGCCCAGCCCCGACAAGCACAGCTAGGCTACACAGCTGTGCCACCCTTAACAGGCCCACACGGCCTCTTGTCAAAACCATACGAGTGTGGCACACGGGCGCGTCCCTGTCATGAGGAAGTTCAATTCTACTCGAAAAAGGATACTTAGGGGCTAAGAAAGCCATTTTAAACTCTATATAAAGACCTTAGGAGGCAACTTCAAGGGTGTGCTTATTTCCCGCTAAGGGAATACTCTTTTTTCTCTAAAGAAAGAGCGTCGCATTTCTGCCAACACAAGTAGTGAAAGCAAGGGATTACTCGAAGGGAAGCCGATTGATTCATCCCAGAAGCCAGAATTCTACATCAAGACAGAAGATCTCCCTAAATTCCTTCAGGGGTTTTGGGTTCTTTATGTTTTGTTATCTTATTTCTTCTGAGATGTTTTCTTTATTAATTATGAACTAAACCTCTCAAATACTTGAAGGGGATGAAACCTAAGACAGATCTTGTTATTATTTATTCTTGAATTATATGATAAATACTTGAATTATTCTTAATTATGTGTTCTTCATTCTTGATTTAATAATCCTAGGTATTACTTTAAGAAACTGATGTGCTTAGGTAGATGAGCAAAAGTCCCTGTTTTAAGAGTAGATCTACCATAATTAAGCGGAGTTGCATGCAACCCTAGACATAGGGCGACATAAATCTACCGGATTAAGGTCAAACCTAATAAGGGGATCCATAGATCGAATTAATGCAACCTAGGGGTGTTAATTAATAAAGGAACTTTAATTAACCATCTAGGATTAGTTGTTCTTATCCTCGATGGAGGTATTAACATAGATTAGGGATCTCTACGGATCAAGTCAAGTGAAGAAATCATCTAGTTCAAGAAGTTAATAAAAAGTGAAGTCTAGGTGGATTCTCCCTTAAGTATTGCTCATATCAATCAGTTTCTTCTCGAAAGTTTTCCCCAATTTACTATTTGTGCACTTTTAGTTAGTTTTAGAATTAGTTTCAAACAACCCTCTTCTATTTTTAGGCTAGATAATAGAAAGGAAGTAAGTATTAGTACTTTTGGTTCCCTTGGGTACGATAACTCGGTCTTGCTGCTAAACTATACTACTGTTCGATAGGTGCGCTTGCCTTTAAAATCGTGATATTAGTTAGTTTTTGGTGTGATCAGTTTTTATAAATTTTATTACTTAATATCATGACTATCAATAACACAGCAGATATGCAAACAGAAATCCTACCCCAATCTATCCAAACACACCACTCCATCCCACTAGTCACACCATGTGGGGATAAAATCAACCCACCCAACCAAACACACCAATATTAGCACTAATTGATATCGCAACAAAGCTGCCAGTAAATAGGATGGCTACAAGCCATAAATAGGATGGGTACAAGCCATAAACAGGATGGCTAAAAGCCATAGATAGGATGGCTACAAGCCATAATCAGGATGGCTAAAAGCCATAACTGTAACGCCCTAAATTTTGGGCCTAGAAGTATTAGGCCTTGAGTTTTGGATCGGTTAAAAGGCGGCTTAAATAATTCAAATGTGTGATTTTGGAGTGTTTGGAGGGTACTATGAAGTCCCGGGTTCAAGTTAGGCCATAGGAAAAATTTTGATTTTTAGCCTTAGTGGAACCCTGATCTCAAGTGGTATGACTCTTAAATAAATCAAGGTAATATAAGGCACAAAAAGGAGTGTGGTGTAGTGGCAAAGTGGTGCCACTTAGGTGACAAAGAAGTGACGCCATAAATGAAGCAAGGGGGTCCAAGGTTCAAGTCTTGGCTCTTGCAATTTATTTTGGTTTTTCTTTTAAATAAATTTGGAAGTGAGTAGGCGAGCTTTAATGTTAATGTTGGACTTAAGACACAAAGGAGCTTGTGTCCTAGTGGTGGTGCCGTGACATGGTTATTGAGAGGATTATGGTTCGAATCCCTGTACACGCAAAGGTTGATTATTTTGCTAATGCTTTAGTTTTGGGGGATTGATGGAGAATCCCACATCGGGAAGCTAACATGAGAATAGGTAAGGAGCTGGCTTTAAATAGAGCAAACCATAAGGAGAGTAGGCATACCCTTCTTGGCTAATCCCTTTCACGTTGTGGCGTGTTTGTTTGGGTTAGACGTTGAATCATTCGTTGATCTGTATGCCGTTGGGTCACAGTGGTGGTGACCATAGTTGATCGACACACCTCTCGGGGAGTCAAGGGTGCGGTTATTGTTGGCTTCTGGGCATAGCAGTGTTTAGAGCGTGGATTAACTTCAGATACATATCAGGTGTGTACCTCACCCTACTCTAGTTGTAGAACGGCAAATGTCGGAATGCTGAAATGGGCCATGTGGGCCCAATGGGCCTGTGGGCCCAATCGTGCAAATTGTATGATTGTGTAGTAAATATTAGACTAGACTAAGTGAATCTTACATCTGTGGCTAGTTTTGGGCTAAAGGGCCACACGAGCGTGTGGGCCCACCTGGGCTGAGAACGGGCCTTAGGCCCATTCGCAACGTTATCTCTGTTTAGAATACTTGAGTCACTCGAGACAATTGTAGACTTTCTGAGGGATTGATAAAATTATTGAAATACCCTTATAGCGTTGAATTACCGTAATACCCTCGATTTGTAAAATTACAGAAATACTCCCGATTTGAAAAATTACCAAATTACCCTTGATTTGTAAAATTATAGAAATACCCCCGATTTAAAAATTATAGAAATACCCCCGATTTGTAAAAGTACTATTTTACCCCTAATTTGTAAAATTACTGTTTTACCCCTAATTTGTAAAATTACCATTTTACCCTTGATTTGTAAAATTATCATTTTACCCCTGATTTCTAAAGTTATCGTCTTACCCCTGATTTGTAAAGTTATCGTTTTACCCCTGATTTGTAGAGTTATCATTTTACCCCTGATTTGTAAAGTTACCGTTTTACCCCTGATTTTTTAGAATTATCGTTTTACCCTCAGTTTACAAAATTACAGGAATACCCCTTTGCAAATTACGAAAATACCCCAAATTTTAAAATTATTGAAATACCCCTAATTTACAAAATTACCAAAATGCCCCTTATTTGTGAAATTTATCGAAATACCCCTGGGTTACAAAATTATTGAAATAGCCATGTAAGGTAGAATTACCGAAATACCCCTTTAGGGTAAAATTACCGAAATATCCTTGTAGGGTAGAATTACTGAAATACCCTTGTAGGGTAAAATTACCGAAATACCCCCTGTAGGGTAGAATTACTGAAATACCCCTGTAGGGTAGAATTACCGATATACCCCTGTGGGGTAAAATTACCATTTTGCCCCTAGGGTGTTAAATGACTGTTTTGCCCTTGTGGGCAAGTGATTGACTTGGACTGTGTGTTTGACGGATTTGATTGTGTTTTTATGACAGTGATTTGATTGACGTGATCGTGGTTGTGTGATTGATATGTTTTAATATGTATTTAAATGACTGATATTGAACATGGCCATTCTGCATACATGTGTGATGATTGAGCATAGCATACACGACATATTAGGTTGGGACATTGGTATGGAGGAAGTTCTATTCTGATAGGATCGCACGGGTTGCACAAGTCGACTGTGGATCCAGTAATAATCTGATAAGGTCGCACGGGTCACACGAGACGACTGTGGACTGACTGAGGGTTTAATGCCAGTTATTCTGAGTATGGCTCTGTGCCAACCAACATATGGCTCTGTGCTATTGGGATCATGGCTTTTCGCCGATTATATTTGCCTAAGGCTATGTGCCTATCTTATTTATTGATGACTGTGTGTCGATCACATTTACCCATGGCTGTGTGCCAGTTATATTACCCTAATTGATGGCTATGTGCCAATCCTATTATAGTTATTGATGGCTTTGTGCCAATTATGATACTGCTACTAAAGGCTTAAAACCGTATTTAAATTAGCAGCATGGCTGCGTCATTGGTGTGTAGGGCTGGGTGGGTTGAGTTATTCCCTACATGGTGTGTTGGGTTGGTACGGGTGGTGTAATGGCTGGACTGGGTTGGGATTGCATTCGCATATTGTTCTGATTCTGCTATGGGCTTGGCCCATACTGTCCTGTATAGGGCTAAGGCCCAGACTGATCTGTTCTGTATAGGGCTTCGGCCCAGTCTATTTTGCATATATGTATTATACTGTTACTAATTCTATTTTGGGCTTAGGCTCACCTGATTTTGATCCTAATTTTGATTCTGATTTTGATTCTAATCATGATAATGTTTCTGATTCTGTAATGGGCTAAAGCCCATCAGGTACTATTTATTATAGTGGCTAAGGCCTAATTGGTACTGGAAGTGTAGCAGGGCTAGGGCCCAGACTTTTAATTCTTTTGTATGACTAACCGTTCGTTTTATATGGTAGGGGATTACACACTGAGTTTTCATAAAACTCACCCCGTTTAATAATTGTGTAGGTAATCCCTAGCTTTAGGAGGATCGATGCTACGAGGGACTTGGAGAAAGCCACACATTGCTTATGTCCTGTCTTAATTTACTTTTAAGTACTTTATTCTGGTTTGGGTTGTAAGAAGGCCTGTTAAACTTTCTGGTTTGTACATTTGTGATTTTATTTATTGTTTTATAATTGCTAGAAGTCAGACACGGTTTTTCCAAAACAATGACTATTTTTGAAAATATCACGTTTCTGCAACTGTTTTAAATTAAGCTTCCATAACAATTAAGGTTTTAAAGGTAATAACATTTTACAAGAGAACGTCTTTCAATAAACCACATTTTAAAAATATGCATACGAAATTTGAGATTTTACACAAGTTTTAAATGGTAACAAGTTTTAATAAGAAGGGTTTTTAATGGAAACAAGGCGTTTGAAAAACAACTCAATGTGATATGGCAGATTTGGGCCTAACTTCTTGGCTGGGTTTAGGGTGTTACATTTACTGGTATCATAGCCTGGTTTGCAAAACTCGGCTGTGGATTGGGCTTTTAAAATTGAATTTCTGAAAGAACTGTTTCAAAAGATTTGAAGTATTTAAAATGTTTTACTGACTATTTTCCTAAAAATATGGTTCACCGAGTCTCCAGCGCCGAATCCGTAAGTTTTCTAAATACTTTTGTCTGTTTGGAATTTAAATACGGTGGATTTTTTAGATATTGGACTGTATTGAGATTTGGTATTTATTCTACGTGTTTGGAATTGTTTAGATGTAATGTTTTGAACATGGAAATTGTAATTTATCTGCTTTGATAGGCGGATATTTTGGATGTGAGACTAAGTTATTTGAATTAGAGTGCGCAGCAGAAGTGTAGTAGTGTGACTTGGGTAGTACAACTAATGGATAGTGGGAAATTTCGAGGACAAAATTTCTTTAAGGGGTGTAGAATTGTAATGCCCCAAATTTTGGGCCTTGAGTTTTGAGATTATAGAAACACCAATTGTTTACTACGAGCTACTCATCAACAATATTGTCATTTCCATTCTTTCTCGTGGATTCCGAGTCAACATCAGTTATAGATTAAAACAAATAAAATAAATTACCAATAAACAACCTAATTTGCATTAAATTGCTAAATTATACAACTTTTGCATATTTTTCAATTTAGTCACCAACATCATAACTAACATAATTTTCACATTTAACCCCCAAACTTTGTGCCAAATTCATTAGAGTCCCTATAGGATTCTTGTTACTCAATTATAGCCTAAATTTCAAATTTTGCACAATTTAGTATCAAAATAACATTTCAAACATTTATTATTCACTAATGGTAAAATTCACAGTCTTTTAACTAGACTAAAAATTATAACAAGAGTTAATTAGCTTTAAATACCGGGATTCCAAAAAACATAAATATTTCAAGAAAATGACTAAATAACATTAACCAATTTAAGCTTTACTTCGAAGTGCCTAGCATGAAAAGAGTATTGTCTTTCTCTTTCAATCCACTTTCTTTTGTTTTAATATGGTTTTATTTTATCTTTTATCTTAATTTATTTTCATTATTAAGTTTTACATATAAAATATATACACTATAGTTTAAAAACCGGACATAGGTTTCTAATTTAATGAATATTTTTTTATTTTAACCCCTTTATTTAACTCCCAATTATAACTTCAGCAAAATGTACTTTTATCACTTTTTTAATTTTGTCCCTCTACTTAAATTAAGTACCGAATCAATGAAATTGCCTAACCAAAACTGAATTTGCCTCTAAAATAATTTTGTAAATTTATAATAAAATATTTACAGGTCTGGTTTATAGAAACAGAGTCCCGAAACTACACTTTTTGACACCATTAAATTACGAGTCGTTACAATTCTCCCTCCAAAAGAAAATTCATCTCTAAAATTTACTTCAAAAGATGTGGGGATATTGAGATCTCATCGTCTCCTCCGACTCCCAAGTTGCTTCCTCAATACTATGATTATGCCAGAGTGCTTTCATGATTGGAACATGTTTGTTATGCAATTCTTTCACCTCACGAGCTAAAATTTTAATTGGTTCCTCATTGTAAGATAGATTAGGCTAAATTTCAATTTCTTACGTCAAATTAACGTGAGACGAATTTGAATGATATCTCCGAAGCATTGTAACATGAAAAACATCATGCATTTTTTGCAATTCAACCGGCAATGCCAAATGATAAGCAACTGGTCCAATCCTTTTTTTGACATCATAGGGTTAGATAAAATGAGGACTTAGCTTCCTTTTTCGACCAAAACGAAGGACTTTTTTCTACAGTGAAACCTTTAGAAACACTTTTTCACCTACAACAAACTTGATATCTTGACATTTTAAATTCGCGTACAATTTATGTCTCTCAAAATATGTTTTTAATCTGTCCCAAATTAACTTAACTATATCCTCCATTTCTTGAATCAATTCTGGGGAAACTATATTTGTTTCACACAATTCTAACTAGCAAATAGGTGTTTGACACCTACAACTATATAAAGCTTCATACAAAGCCATTTGGATGCTCAATTGGATACTATTATTGAACAAAAATTGGGCCGAAGTTAAATATCATTCCTAACCTGATTCAAAATCAATTACCTAGGCTCGAAGCATATCTTCCAAAATCTAAATAACTCGCTCTAATTGCCCATCTGTTTGCGGATGAAAAACTATGCTAAAGTTGAGACTCGTACCAAGAGATTCATGCAACTATTTCCAAAACCTCGAAGTGAATTGAGGGTCCCGATCAGAGATAACCAATATAGGTACATCGTGCAATATGAAAATTTCTCGAATGTAAATCTTGTCAAGTTTTGAAAGTGACCAATCAGTTTTAACAGTAATAAAATGGGCCAATTTTACAAGTCTATGGATTACCTAAACAGAACAGACAAACAGAAGTGTGTGTTCGTAAAGTCAGTGTGTAACCCAATAGGAATAGACATGCAATTTATACAGAAATCACATATACATTTAGGATCGGACTTAAGTCCATTAAAGAAATAGATAACAAAATCAGATATGCAAAATCCTACCCCCATCCTCTACACACCATCTATAGCCATCCCAACACACCATGTGGGATTAAAAACAGCCACCCATCCTTACACACCGTATTGTGTTGTTACGACAAGTATTAGATAATATGCATCCAAGTTGCTAGAATATAGGTGAGGGTTGCCCTTCAAAACAGTTCCTCCATATATACAATCCCATCCAAAAACAGATGCAGAATATAGATACAAATATAGATAAACATGCTTATCATGCTTGTGTAAAGATATCGGATATACATATAGTAGAATAATCAGGCATGCATAAAAGTGTCTTACTTAGAGCATACTACCAGAATATCAAATCACATAATCAAGGGTTTAGTTAGCTCTTACCGAACCTACGGTAGGCCCACGGTCGATGGGAATGACCCGTATGACCCGAGGGAAAATTTTAGATATTTGGGCCTACATGCCCTTATAGATTGCCCGTGTAGGCCCATAGGCCAAGATTGGCCTTGCCCGTGTGGCCTACACGGCCTGGCCCAAACCCATACGCTCTCATGGCATGCCCATCACACGCTTAACTTGACCTAGCCCGTGTGGCCAACACGGCCACACTCACACCATGACACGGCCTTGTGTAGCACACGACCAAGCCTTCATCGATCACACGGCCATGTCTCGCACACGTCCAACCACATGGGCGACCACACGCCCGCATAGTGTCAACATAATAGTTTTTTGGCTTTTATCGAAGCTCAATTTTTTACATTTCGAGTACACACCTAGTTTGGTTTTGATGCTACAACAAATGAAAGCCCTCCAGAACTTAAAATTAGACAAACCAACGCTCAAAATCAGTATTAATTTATGATTAAACGGAAAGTACAAAACTGACAATAGTTCCAAAGAAACGTCCATCACTTACCCCAACACCTCAAATGATTCCAACGAAGATTTCGTAAGGGGGGAGCCTCGTCCTTCATAATTTACTACTGTCCAAAACAGAAAGTAAGGTTCCAACCCGAATTTGGAAAAACAAACCCTTCAAAACAAATACTAGAATCCCACTTACCAAAAAACCAAGGAAAACAGAAGAGCAAAAATACAAAGATTGACAATAAATCAGAATAGAATAGAAAGAAGAATCAATATAGAAGAAAAACAGCAGAGCAGTAGAAGACAAAACGAAATTGGCGTCAGTTTTTTCTCTAGAAAGAGAGAATTTTTTTTAAAAAATAAAACTAAAACATCCTAAATCCCCTATTTTTCTCCCACTAACCCACTAACTCACAACCTCCTTAGACTTTTAGCTCAACCGAAACTCTATCAGTCAATAGAGCAAAAATTAATACCAATGCTAACACAAAGTTTTGAACACAGGACCTTCAACACACTAACTCCCTTACCACTTGAACCAACTGGTGCATTCTGATATGGATTAATAGACAATTTAATATAAGCACACTCAACAAGGGTAAGGCTTGGATCTAAAATAACAAAGTTTGGCAAAGGTGAAACTTGAACCCAATACCTCTCAAACACACCCAGAACACTTAGCCACTGAAGTAGACACATATTTATGTCAGATATTTACATAACCCAAAATAAAATATTCAAGGCATTACAACTCTACCCACTTCAAAGAAATTTTAACTTCAAAATTTACCTAATCAGAACAGATGAGGATATTGTAAATGCTTCGAGTCCTTAGGTTCCCACGTGGCTTCCTCAGTGCCATTATTCAGCCACTAAACCTTTACTAATGGAATAGACTTCTTCTTTCGAACCTTTTACATCACATCTAGAATCTGAACTGGCTTCTCCTCAAAGGTCAAATTTGGTCTAATCTTGATCTCCTGAATAGAGACAACGTGGGATGGAATAGACTGATACCGCCTCAACATCAAAACATAGAACACATCGTGGATATGATTTAACTTTAGAGGTAGCTCCAACTAATAAGGGACCGCTCCCACACGCTTCAAAATTCAATACGACCTAATGAACCTAGGGTTCAACTTGCCCTTACTATCGAATCTCTAAACTTTCTTCCATTGGAAACCTTAAGAAAGATGAAGTCCCCCATAGAGTACTCAATATCCTTCCGCTTAAGATCTATATAAGACTTCTATCTATCAGAAGACACCTTTAGACGATGCCAAATCAGTCTAACCTTATCTTCTATCCAAAAACCAACTCAGAACCCAAAACCCAACACTCACCCAACTCAGTTCAACATAGCAGAGTACGACACTTATGACCATATAAAGCCTTGTAAGGTGCCATCTGTGTAACAACCCTAATTAGAGCCTAGTCAGAATAGTGGTGGTGAGACCATAAATCCAAAGTAGAAATACATGTTTCTTGATTATTTTAAGGTCTATGGTATGATTGTATGATTGTGTGAAAATTTCATGAACAAATTTTATGAATTGGTGATCAATTTTCCTTTAGGACTAAACTATAAAAATTGCAAAATATGAGTTTCTAGAAGTTTTAAGGATGAAATAGCATTAGAAAATTTATTAGAGGTCTTTATTTAGTAATTAGACCATTTTATTTCATGATAGATAAAAATGCCAAAGCAAGGGTAAAATTTTAAAGAAAGGCCGTAAGGGCATTTTCGTCATTTGGTAAATTAATGAAATAAAAGGGAAAAAGAACCAAAAATATTGTCCATCCTTTTCCAAAGGGTGCCAAAAATCCCTAAGTCTCCATAGCTAGGGTTTTTGACATTTTAAAGCTTCAAGTAAGTGACTCATAGCCCCGTTTTTAATATTCTTCGTATTTTTGAAATCCTCGTAGCTTCATTTAGCTATTTCTACCACTAATTTGAGCTAGGGTTTATGTTTAAAATTTTACACATGAATGACATACATGTATTTTGATGTCTAGTGGTAGAATATGAAATGACATACATCTATTTTGATGTCTAGTGGTAGAATATGAAAGTCTAAAGTGTAGCGAACATCTTTTTCTAGATGATTTTTCATGAAAAACCCTAAAAGGGACCAAATTGTAAAGGTTGTAAAGGTAGTAGTAAAAGTTTGAATTGATGAGAAATATGGGCTGTTATAAGTGCATAATAGGTTTGGCTAGGCTTGAGTAACTAAGGAATTTAGTAGATTTCATTATACGAGCCTAGAGACCATTTTGCGAATATGTGAAAGTTTAGGGAAAATTATAATTTTGCCAAAGCGTGAGTTATGGATTGTTTTAGTCAATGTACTAATTAAATACGCTTAATTTGTCATTATAGATCACGAAAGACGAAGCCTAGACCGAAATCGGGGAAAGAACACGGTGGCGGATTAAATTGCATATTCACCCGTATTTTGTATCAGAGGTAAGTTTGTGTGTAATAAATTAACATTATGATATTATATATTTAATGTTTTGGATATTACTTGAAAAGTATGTTGATTCCATGAAAGATGTTATTGTGATGTCGATAAAGAAACAATAAAGTTATAATATGTAGAAATCCCGGTTAGACTTTAAGGATACAAAGGATACCATTATCATGACATGAGATTGAGAAGGTCCCGTATAAGACCATGTCTAGGACATGGCATTGGCACCGAATTGAGATCCCCTGTAAGATCATGTCTGGAACATGAAGTTGGCATCTAAGAACGATCCCGTATAATGCCATGTCTAGGACATGGCATCAGTATCGATATGTGATTTCGTGTAAGACCATGTCTAGGAAATAGAATCAACATCATTATACGACCTCGTATAAGACAATATATAGGATTTGGCATCGACATCAAGAGGAGATTCCGTATAAGACCATGTTTGGGACATGGCATCGGCATCGACATGTGATCCCATGTAAGATCATACCCAAGATATGGCATTGGCATCCCATCTTAAGAATGATATTTTGAGCATCTTTCTGTATTCCAAGTGGTTTAACGGGAAAGTAAAGAAAGTTGATGTTCAAGATGAGAAATACTAAATTCATGAGATGAGTGTTACAGGTACACATGAGAAAGTTACGAGAATTAAGCCCAGTATAGTATCTAATGCCAGTAAGAAAGAGCATCAGTAAGCTATGTCAAAAATCCATGGTAAGTATGAAATGATTTATGATGTATTATTTGGATGCTATTCCATGTTCTATGTTGTTATTTATTACATGCAACCTACGAAGCATTTATGCTTACTCCCCCTCTTTTCCCTTTCATTGTAGTATCGCCAAGTTAGCTCAGGGATTGTCGAACGTCGAAGCTCGGCTCACACTATCAAGCATTTCCTTTTGGTATAGTAAAGTTTTATCATTTTGAGTATGGCATGTATAGGTATTTGGTCCTTTTTGTTATTTGTCATATTGGTTATCCAAATGTGTTGGCTAATAATATTACTTGATTCATTTTGTAATGGCCATTGAAATTGGCTAATATTGGCTAAGTTAAATTCAAGCAATATGGTGTAGCTCTTTTAAATGCAAGCCTGCATGCGTGAAATGAGAAGTGAATGATGAGAATGCATGATGAATGTAGTGTGTTTTGGGAAGTGAATGCTTAAATTGTGGGCACTTAGATGTTTATTAATGCCATGATATTTGATGTTGAAATTGGTATAAGTTTGGTTGGTGGCAAAGGGGCTTGGAAAATAGCCTATTTTTGTCCACATGGGTAGGCACACGGGTGTGTGTTTAGGCCGTGTGTGACACATGGTCAACCCCTTGGGTGTGTTGATCGGTTGTGTGTCCCTTGCACCTAAATTATGCAAAACAGAATGCCATGTAATAAACAAATGGGCAGAGACATGACCGCGTTTCTTAACCGTGTGAAGGACAAGACCTAGCACACAGGCATGTGACTTGGTCGTGTGCCTCTAAATAATTGCTGACTTCATAAATAGAATGTCAAGGTTTTCACACACAGGCTAAGACACTGGCGTGTCATGGCCGTGTAAGGGACACATGCTATGGACACGGGCATGTGCCAGGCCATGTGAAAGCCCCTGTAGGTTCAAAGTGAAATATAAATTTGACATCGAGTAGGGACACAGGCGTGTGTGACCACACAACATGCCCACACGGGCGTGTCCCATTCCATATTAGCGTGTGGCCCTGTTTTGATGCAAAAATTTTCCAAGTGTTTAAAAGTTTTCGGTTTCATCCTGAACCATTCTTAAAGCGTGTTTTGGGCTTCGTAGGCCCGTAATATGAACAAAATGAGTTTAAAAGAAAAGTTTTATATTTGAACTGAAATTCTTGGTTCAGTTTTGTATGAAAGTTATCGTTTAAGTCCAATAACCCCTCGAACCCTGTCCCAGCGTCAGATATGGGTAAAGGGTGTTACATTTAGTGGTATTAAAGCCATGGTTTAGTCATTTCACAAACTACCATAGCAAGTGTGAGAGTCTATCTATACATGCCATACTAGTGTATATATACATAATGATAGTGTAACGACTTCTAACAATTGAAAATGTGTGTTCATATAGTTAATGGATCCTAACAGAGCAGTGGCGGATGATGTAGAAAGTAATGCACTGGCTTCTGCTCAAAGAACGGCGCCAGTTGAAAATGAGAATAGACCAGTGACTGTGAGTTAGGGAGGAAAGGCTCGGGAAGCCTTCTTCCAAATAATGAATGAGTGGTTCATAGAGTCCGTTTGCACGAACCTGGCCACTCAACAACAAGCTCCACCCCCTCCAAACTCTTAGCATACCCCTGTAGCTCCCCAAATTGTAGAAGTGGTAAGAAGAGAAAAACCTTTAGTAGGTAGAATCCGGAAATAAGGAGCTGAGGAGTTCCGAGCTAACAAGGATGATGATCCGGAAAGGGCAGAGTTTTGGTTGGAAAATACCATTATGGTATTTGATGAATTGTCTTGCACACTTGAGGAGTGCATGAAGTTTGTTGTATCGCTCCTACGAGACTCAACTTAATAGTGGTCGAACATCCTTTTGTCGGTTGTACCAAGGCAGAGAGTCAATTGGGAATTTCTCCAAGAGGAGTTCCGTAAGAAATACATTAGTCCAAGGTTTATTGATCAGAAACACAAGGAATTTCTCGAATTGAAGCAAGGTCGAACGACTGTAACTAAGTATGAGTGTGAGTTTGTGAGACTCAATAAATATGCTCGGTGCGTATCCACTGAGGCCATTATGTGCAAGAGGTTTGAGGATGGATTAATTGAGGATATCAAAATGTTTGTCCGTATTCTAGAATTGAAGGAGTTTGTGGTACTCGTGGATAGAGCTTGCAAGGCTGAAGAATTGGCCAAAGAGAAAAGGAAAGTTGAAATGGAGTCCCGTGACTCGAAAACAGACAGCTAGGCAAGTTATGCCTGGAACACCCCAAACCCGGCCTAGAAGTTAGGCCCGAACCTGGCGTGTCAGATTGAATTGTTTTCTGAAAACCTTGTTTTTATTGAAAACCCTTCTTATTAAAACTTGTTGCCATTTAAAGCTTGTGTAAAATCTCAAATTTTGTATGCATATTTTTAAAACATGGTTTATTAAAAGACGTTCTACGGTAAAACGTTATTACCTTTAAAACCTTAATTGTTACGGAAGCCTAATTTAGAACAGTTGCAGAAACGTGATATTTTGAAAAATAGTTGTTGTTTGGGAAAAACCATGTTCGACTTCTAGCAATTATAAAGTAATAAATAAAATCCAAATTGTAAAAGCCAGAAAGTTTAAAAGGCCTTATTACAAACCAAACCGGAATAAAGTTCTTAAAAGTAAATCAAGACAGAGCATAAGCAATGTGTGGCCTTCTCCGAGTCCCTCGTAGCACCGATCCTCCTAAAGCTAGGGATTACCTACACAGTTATTAAACGGGGTGAGTTTTATGAAAACTCAGTGTGTAATCCCCTATTATATAAAATGAACAATCAGTTATACAAAAGAATTAAAAGTCTAGGCCCCAGCCCTACTATAGTTCCAGTATCAATCGGGCCTTAGCCCACTATAATAGACAGTTCTAGATGGGCCTTAGCCCATTATAGAATTAGAAACATTATCTGAATTAGAATCAAAATTAGAATCAGAATTAGGTGGGCCTAAGCCCAAAACAGAATCAGTAACATTATAATACAGATATGCAGAACAGATTAGGCCGAAGCTGTATACAGAATAGATAAGTCTGGTCCTTAGCCCTATACAGAACAGTGTGGGCCAAGCCTATAGCAGAATCAGAAGAATATGTGAATGCAATCCCAACCCAGTCCAGCCATCACACCACCCGTACCAACCCAACACACCATGTGGAGAATAACTTGACCCACCCAGCCCTACACACCAATGACGCAGCCATGCTACTAATAACAGATAACGTGGCGAAGCCACCAGAATTAGAATATGTGGCAAAGCCACTAGCACAGAACTTTCTGCAAATCGATGTCCCAACCCAATATGTCGTGTATGCTAGGCTTAATCATCACACATGTATGCAGAATGGCCATGTTTAGTATCAGTCATTTAAACACATATTAAAACAGATCAATCACACAACCACGGTCACGTCAATCAAATCACTGTCATACGAACACAGTCAAATCCGTCAAACACACAGTCCAAGTTAGTCACTTGCCCACAAGGGCAAAACAGTCATTTAACACTCTAGGGGCAAAATGGTAATTTTACCCCATAGGGGTATCTCAGTAATCCTACCCTACAGGGGTATTTCGGTAATTCTACCCTATAAGGGTATTTCGGTAATTTTGCAACCCAGAGGTATTTCGGTAATTTCACAAACCAGGGGTATTTTGGTAATTTTAAAATTTAGGGTATTTCCGTAATTTGCAAACTGGGGTGTTTCTGTAATTTTTTAAACTGAGGGTAAAACGGTAATTTTACAATTTAGGGGTAAATGGTAATTTTACAAATTAGGGGTAAAATAGTAACTTTACAAATCAAGGGTAAAATGGTAAATTTACAAATCAGGGGTAAATAATACTTTTACAAATCAGGGTTATTTTTGTAATTTTGCAAATCGAGGGTATTTTTGTAATTTTACAAATCGAGGGTAATTCGGTAATTTTACAAATCGGGGGTATTACAGTAATTCTACCCTATAAGGGTATTTCAATAATTTTATCAATCCCTCAGAAAGTCTGCAGTTGCCTCGGGCGACTCTAGTATTCTAAACAGAGATAACGTTGCGAATGGGCCTAAGGCCCGTTCTCGGCCTAGGTGGGCCCACACACTCGTGTGGCCCTTTAGCCCAAAACTAGCAACAGATATGAGATTCAACTAGTCTAGTCCAATATTTACTACATAATCATAAAATTGTCCCGTTGGGCCCACGTGCCCATTGGGCCCACATGGCCCATTTCGGCATTCCGGCATTTGCCGTTCTACAACTAGAGTAGGGTGAAGTACACACCTGATAGGCATCTGAAGTTAATCCACGCTCTAAACGCTGCTATGCCCAGAAGCCAACAATAATCGCACCTTTGACTTCCCAGGGGGTGTGTCGATCAACTATGGTCACCACCATCGTGACCCAACGACATACAGATCAATGAAAGATCCAACGCCTAACCCAAACGAACACGCCACAACATGAAAGGGATAAGCCAATAAAGGTATGCTTACTTTCCTTGTGGTTTGCTCTATTTAAAGCCAGCTTCTTGCCTATTCTCATGTTAGCTTCCTGATGTGGGATTCTCCATCAATCATCCAAAACCAACTTATTAATTTAATAACCAACCTTTGCATGCAAAGCGATTCGAACCAAAGTCCTCTCGATAGCCCTGTCAAGCCACCACCACTCGGACACAAGCTCCTTTGTGTCATAAGTCCAACACATTTAACTTCAAAGCCCACCTACTCACTTCTAGATTTATTTAAAAGAAAAACCAAAAGAAATTGTAAGAGCCAAGATGTGAACCTTAGAGCCCTTGCTTCCCTTATGGTGTCACTTCCTTGCCACTAGACCACATCTCCTTTTGTGTCATGCTTTCACCAAAAATATTCTTAAAGTCTACCCACTAACGTCAAGGCTCCTATAAGAGAAAAACATAATTTTTTTTTCTAAGGTCTAGGTTCGAACCTAGGACTTCTCCAACACTCCCAAATACTCCTAAACCTCTTAGCCAACATACCAACATGCCATTCAGCATACATGGGCCCAGGGCCCATTAAGCAACCCAAGTGGGGCCCACAAGTCTATTGGGCCCACGTGGCCCACTCTTCCAGGCCTAATTTCAGGGCGTTACAATGCCAATCTTCATCAAAAAAATCTAGAGAGTTTACTACTCAGTCAGCTACTTCAGCTGGGTTCTCCAACAAAAGTAGAGGGAAATAGTACTCAGTTTCTAAAGCTCAGACCACCTTAATTGCTAGTGTGGGTAATGCTCGACCAAGTAGACCAGAATGTCCTTAATGTGGTAGACGCCACCCCTGTTAGTGCTAGGCAAATGAGAGAGCTTGTTACAAATGTGGCTCCCAAGACCACTTTATAAGAGAATGCCCTGAAATGATTGACAAAGACAGAGGTCAGAGTGCAAGATCGGGCACTACTCCTGCTAGAGGCAGACTCTAGAGAAACCTGGGAGCTAGAGCTAGTAGTAAAGGTGCACCTAGGGAATTATCTGCAAGACCTGAGGGTAGAGCACCTGCAAGGACTTACGCCATTCGCCCTCACGAAGAGGCATCATCCCCTGATGTGATTATGAGTACATTCTCCCTTTATGATACTCATGTTGTTGCTTTAATTGATTCAGGATCTACCCACTCATATGTTTTGATGAAATTAGTGTCTGGTATGAGCATGCCCGTAGAGTCCATAGAATTTGTGATAAAGGTATCAAATCTCTTAGGCAAATGTGTGCTAGTTGACAAAGTATGCAAAAATTGCCCATTATGATTAAGAGTCATTGTTTTCTAGCTAACCTTATGCTTTTACCATTTGATGAATTTGATGTAATCCTTGGTATGGATTGGTTAACTACTCATGATGTGATAGTGAATTGTGGAAGAAAGTTTATTAAACTGAAGTGTGACAACAATGATATTATTCGAGTCGAATCAGTTGAATTAGATAGCCTGCCTACGATAATATCTTCTATAATGACACAGAGATGTATAAGAAAAGGGTATGAAGCTTATCTTGCTTTTGTGATGAATGCCAAAGAGTCGAAGTTGAGAATTGAATCAGTGCCGGTAATGTGAGAGTATACAGATGTGTTTTCAAAAGAATTCCTCGGATTGCCTCCAGTTAGAGAAGTTGAATTTGGTATTAAGTTAGTGCCTAGTACTGTGCCTATCTCGATTGCCCCGTACAGGATGGCTCCAACCGAGTTGAAAGAATTGAAGGCTCAGCTACAAGAATTAATGGACCAGGGCTTCGCAAGACCAAGTTATTCTTTGTGGGGTGCTCCCATACTTTTTGTGGAAAAGAAAGATGGTTTGATGAGGTTGTGTATAGAGTATCGACAACTTAATAAGGTAACCGTAATGAACAAGTATCCTTTGCCAAGGATTCATGACTTGTTCGACCAATCGAAAGGAGCCATAGTGTTTTCCAAGATAGACATGAGATCTGGATATTATCAGTTGAGAGTTAAGGAATCTGATGAGCCAAAAATAACATTTCAGACTAGTATGGCCATTATGAATTCCTCATCATGCTTTTCAGTTTAACCAATGCCTCTGTCGTGTTTATGGATTGAATGAACTGAATCTTTCGGCCATACTTGGATAAATTTGTGGTAGTATTTATTGATGACATATTGATTTACTCTCGTGATGAGAATGGGCATGCCGAGCACTTGAGGATTGTTCTGCAAACTTTACGAGATAAACAACTGTATGCCAAATTTAGCAAGAGTGAGTTTAGCTTAGAGAAGTTGGATTTTTGGGCCACATTGTCTCGGGTGATGGCATTAGAGTTGACACGGGAAAGATTTCGGCAATTGTTGAATGGAAGCCACTGAAGAACGTATTAGAGGTTAGGAGTTTTCTAGGCCTAGCTAGCTACTACAGATGGTTTGTTAAAGGATTTTCTATGATTGCCACTCCAATGACGAGGTTGCTACAAAAAGATGTTAAGTTTGAGTGGACGAAAAAATGTCAGCAGAGTTATGAAATACTAAAGATATTGTTAACTGAAGCTCCTATTTTTGTGTAACTTGAATTGGGAAAGGAATTTGTGGTTTACAGTGATGTGTCCTTAAATGGATTGGGCTGCGTACTTATACAAGAAGGTAAGGTGATCGCATATGCCTCAAGACAGTTAAAACCTCATGAAAGGAATTATCCAACGCATGACTTAGAGTTGGCCACCGTTGTGTTCGCACTGAAGATATGGAGACACCATTTATATGGCGAGAAATGTTGGGTGTTCATCAACCACAAAAGTCTGAAATATTTGATGACACAAAAGTACTTGAATCTACGACAACGAAGATGGCTAGAGTTGATAAAAGATTATGAATTGGTGATTGACTATCACCCTGGTAAGGCGAATATAGTCACCGATGCTTTGAGTCGGAGGTCATTGTTCACATTGAGGGCTATGAATACATAGTTGGCCTTATCTGATGATGGTTCAGTTTTGGCAGAATTGAGAGCTAGACCAATGTTCCTGCAAGGGATTTTTGAAGCCAAGAAAAGTGATAAAAATTTGCAAGTCAAGATTGCTCGATGCGAAACGGGTAATGAAACAAACTTTTGGATTGGTACTAACGATTATTTGATATTTCGAGATTAAATTTGTGTACCTAAAGACAACAAACTTATCAAAAGGTTTTGCAAGAGGCACAGAGTAGTTGTTTGTCTATTCATCTCGATAGCACTAAGATGTATAATGATTTGAAGAAATGGTATTGGTGGTCAAATATGAAAAGAGATATATCCGAGTTTGTATTGAGATGCCTAGTTTGTTAGCAAGTGAAAGCACAACACCAAGTACCTTTCGGTTTATTACAGCCTACCATGGTTCCCGAGTGGAAATGGGACCGTATTACCACAGACTTCGTGACGGGTTTGCCACTGACACCAAAAAACAAAGATGTCGTTTGGGTTGTGGTGGATCAGCTGACGAAGTCAGCTTATTTTATACCAGTGCATGCTGACTATTCACTTGATAAGTTGACTGACTTATATGTTTTTGAGATTGTGCGATTGCATAGAGTACCATTATCGATTATTTTAGATAGGGATCCGAGGTTCACATCACTGTTTTGGAACAAGTTACAAGAAGCCTTGGGCACAAAATTAAATTTTAGAACGGCATTCCATCCATAGACTGACAGTCAGTCTGAGAGAATAATATAGATACTTGAAGATATGCTTAGATGTTGCGCATTGGAATTCCAAGGTAATTGGGAAAAGTACTTACCTTTGGTTGAATTTTCCTACAACAACAGTTTTCATTCGAGTTTGAAAATGGCGCCTTATGTGGAATTATATGGGCGTAAGTGCCTAACGCCTTTCTACTGGACTGAACTCAAGAAAAATCAGATTCATGGAGTTGATTTAGTCAAAGAAATCGAAGAGAAGGTAAAGGTGATTAGAGATTCTTTAAAGGTCATTTTGGACGGACAAAATTCATGTGCGGATTTGAAATGGAAAGAGATATAGTTCCAAGTTAGAAATAAGGTATTCTTGAAAGTGTCTCCATGGAAGAAAGTTCTCAGATTTGGCTGAAAAGGGAAATTGAGTTTGCGTTTCATTAGACCTTATGAAGTTACTGAAAGAATAGGACCGCTAGCTTATCGGCTAAATTTACCATCTGAATTGGAAAAGATTCATGATGTGTTTCACGTTTCGATGTTACGACACTACCAATCAGACCCTTCACATGTGATTGTACCGGCAGAGGTTGAGGTTCAACTGGACATGACTTATGGTGAAGAGCCAGTTTGGATTTTGGCTCGGGAATAGTTAAGAAATAAAATTATAGCCCTTGTGAAGTACTATGGCAAAGACATGGGGTAGAAGAGGTCACATGGGAGCTTGAGGAGGTAATGAGAAGTCAATTCCCGAAGTTATTTACCAGTAAGATTTTCAGGGACAAAAATCCCTGAGGAGGGAGAATTGTAACAGCCCGAATTAGGGCCTAGTCAAAATAGTGGTTGCGAGACCACAAATCCAAAGTAGAAATACATGTTTCTTGATTATTTTAAGGTCTATGGTATGATTGTATGATTGTGTGAAAATTTCATAAAGAAATTTTGTGAATAGGTGATCAATTTGTCCCTTAGGACTAATTGCAAAAATTGCAAAATATGAGTTTCTAAAAGTTTTAAGGATGGAAAATCATTAGAAAATTTATTAGATGTCCTTATTTAGCAATTAGACCATTTTATGTCATGATGGACAAAAAAGCCGAATGAAGGGTCAAATTTTAGAGAAAGGCCATAAGGGCATTTTGGTCATTAGGTAAATTAATGAAATAAAAAGGGAAAAAGAACCAAAAATCTTGTCCGTCTTCTTCCCAAGGGTTCCAAAAATTCCTAAGCCTCTATAGCTAGGGTTTTTCACATTTTCAAGCTCCAAGTAAGTGACTCCTAGCCTCGTTTTTAATGTTCTTCATATTTTTGAAATCCTCGTAGCTTAATTTAGCTATTTCTACCACTAAATTGAGCTAAGGTGTAACACCCTGAATTTTGGGCCTAGAAGTATTGGGCCTTGAGTCTGGGTTCAGGTAGAAGACGGCTTGAATAATTTAAATGTTTTAAATAAAAAAAGAGAAAAATATTATTAATTTCATGTTTAGTTTAATATCTAAGTGAATTAGGAAGGATTGGTAGTGTGGGAAAAGTCCTGGGCTCGACCCAGGGCTCTAGGAAAAATTTTAAGTTTTGCTTCCTTAGGGAGATTCTGGCATTAGGCCTTATAAATAAGTTGGGTTAAAATTGGGCACAAAGGAAGTGCCTGGCCCAGTGGCTAGAGGCGTAGGCAGTAGGAAGTGAAGCGGGGGTTCAATTCCCAGCGTGCGCAAATGTTGGTTGTTTTTGTTAGAACAACCTGGGTTGTCGCAAGGAGGCCTTATAATTACCTGGGGAGGAAAGATGACACAATCAAGCAAGTGGCATGGTGGTAAGGTACGGGTAGTGTAGCTGAAGGGTAGGGGTTCGAATTTGGTCGGCGACAATGTTTTTAGATTTATTTTTAAGTAAACCGGGGCTATAACAGATAAGCCTTATACTTAATTGTGAGTAAGTTATAACATGAGAGGAGCTTCAGTGTAGTGGCAAGCAGCGTGTGTTGGGTGCCTGGAGGTCTTGGTTTCGAGCTGCTGTGCACAGAATGGACTGCCTCTTTACTGCACGCGTGGGGAGAGTAATTGAATTGGACCGAAATCTTCCTAGTAGTAATTGGAGTCGGTCAAGTGGTGGATTAAGTGCTGCTAATGGGTGCAAGAAGTTTGAATGAAATTCAAACTGTGCTATTGGCTAAAAACAAGGAGATAAGCATGGGATTTAAGTTGGGATAGCGATTGGCTAGATGTTCTTAGCCTATTAGCCGACTTTGGTTAGGGCTATCCACATATATTGTTTTTTGAATCGACTTTTATTCTTCTTTTTTTTTTGATCAACTTCTATTCGCCAATCTTCTACTCCTATTCTTAAATTTTTCCTTTTGATTTTCTTTCCATTGTAGCCAAATATAGGGTCTTTTCTCCTTGCCAAAAAGCTGAAACTTACATCTCTTTTACCCGTTCGTATACTTCTTCTTCTTTATTCTTGTTTTTCTCTCTTTCCCTCTTTGCTTCAAAACCGTGAACTATAAAGTCCCTAGGCACCTATTGCCGATTTCTTTTTGATTGAACCCTCCCCCTCTTTTCTCTAAAGACCGAAACTTCCAAGTCTCTCGTCTCTTTTTCGACCATCTCCTCAGTTTTCACAACTTCTTCTTCTTCTGTTATTTTTCTTCAAAATTGAATCTCAATCCTATCTCAAGTGATCACTTTTCAAACCCGAAACCCACAACACTCTAAGTCTCTGTCGACATCTTCTCCTCTCCAGTATGTAAACCTTTGATGTTTTTCTTCTACTTCATATCAAAGCCGAAATCCCGAAGCACATAGTATCTCCTTCTGTTGTTTTTTGTAAAGAGTCGAAACCTCCATATCCGTAGTAATTCAGGAAGTGAGCCTTTAGATCTTGTGGATCTATCCTCTTGGTAAGTAATCGAAACCCCTTTCCATTCTTTATCTTGGGATTCAAGAAAAGTCGAATTCCCCTAAACTCCTTAGGGTGGTGTCGACTTTGGCTAAGTTAATATTAGTTTTGTATTCGGTTCTTATGTGTATTAGTTCGTGAAAGGGGTGATCGAGCAAGGAGCAGTAAAGGCTAGGGACATGGAAGCGAGCTAGATCTAGATCTAGTGGTAAATCTCGGTAAGGGTAAGTGGATATTGGTTTTGAGTAAGAATGGTCGTATATAGTGGTATTCTTATGGTATCAATTTCGGTTAATAACGTTGGATTATAGGCTAATATCATAATGAATTGCTGTAGGTTGATTGTTCGAGGGATTCTTGCAAATCTCACAAATTAGGTGTGTAAACGACACCCACTAGTAGACTAGATTGGTAAAAGCCAAAAAGCTGAAATGCCAAAATTCTGGCATTTTGAGGGCTTACGAGTGTGTGAATGCTTGTGGGTCGGTTAAAATGGTAAAATTGGTAATCGCAAGTGGTAAGAGTGTTATGTGTGTGTTTTCGGGCACGTTGATGGATTTGAGCCTCGAGGGGCTGAATTTGGGCCCAATGGGCTTAGGGGCCCATATGGGTAAAAATGGGTGGTAAGGTTAATCTGCATGTTGGGCTGCTAATCTTGCTGAAACGGGCATAAAATATGGACTTGGAGGGCCGTAACAGCTAGTGGACACTGTAAGGCACATTAGGGGTTTTAGGGCCCGATAACTTTAAGTTATTAAAACGGGCTAAATAAATTATCTGGATGTCATTAAGATTGTTAACAAACTGTAATGTGCATAAAACCCTAAAAACTGGTAAATTTACTGAAATACCCCTTAAGGGTGGAGAATTACTATTTTACCCCTAGGTGCTAAAAGACCATTGTACCCCTAGGGCTAAACTTGACTGAAATACATGCTAAGTTAAATCTATTTTCTGTATGCCATGACATATTATACTGTTGCATGGGATTGGGTTTATGATGAAGGAAGTGCTAAGTAGCAATGTCATGTTTACTGTTAGGGGCTTTGCCTCGTTTTACTGTTAGTGGCTTGGCCACGTTATCTGATTAAGTAGCTATGCTGCGACTGTGGTGTGTAGCGCTGGGTGGGTCGAGTTATTCCCCACATGGTGTGTAGGGCTGGTACGGGCGGTGTGTAGGGCTGGATTTGGGCTGGGCTTTGCATACATGCATAATTTCTGTTCTGTTACTGTAATGGGCCTAAGGGCCGCACTGAATTTTGGATAGGGCTAAGGCCCTGTTAATACTGTTTACTGAATAGGGCTAAGGCCCATATAATACTGAATCTGGATAAGGCTTAGGCCTAGTAAAGCTTGAATTAATTTGGGCTCTGGTTGGGTTTACTTTACACACTGAGTTTTACAAACTCACCCCCTTCCATTTCATCTATACAGGTGAGCCCTAAACTAGTGGACTTAGAGCTGGAGGGATTCGGAGTGGCCATGGGGACTGTATTTGGTTAATTTTACTTAAGTTATTTTATTTTTAGTATTTTATTTAAATTATTTCCTTTTTGGTTTTGATTTGTAATAAGGCTGCTTCTAAGTATTTTTATTTTTATTTCATTATTTATAACATGCTTAAAATGGATGGATTAAGGCTGCGTGGGTTTTATTTAAAATTAATCAACGATTTCAAAGTATAACATATGTAGAAAAAAAAGTAACTTAACAACAAATAAAGACCTTAACAGGAAATAAACTATAAATTGGTAGTAGATAGGACTTTCACCAATTTAAAAACCTGGTTTTCTTTCCAAACTTTCAACAATGATTTCGCAAACTCACCCTAATCTAACTATTAAGGAATGTGTTTCAACTCATCGTTGATGTGACACGCCAGATTTGGCCATAACGTCTGGGCCGGGTTTGGGGTGTTACATAGGGTTTATGTTTAAAATTTTACACATGAATGACATACATGTATTTTGATGTCTAATGGTAGAATATGAATGTCTAAAGTGTAGTGAACATCTTTTTCTAGATGATTATTCATGAAAGACCCTAAAAGGGACCAGATTGTAAAGATTGTAAAATTAGTAGTAGTAAAAGTTTCAATTGATGAGAAATGTGGGCTGTTATGCGTGCATAATAGGTTCAGCTAGACTTGGGTAACCAAGGAATTTAGTACTTTTTTTTTGAAAGAAAAAGACCCGAGGGTCAACATCAATTTATTGCATCATTTAAAATAATATCATGGATTTCCACTGGGTAATCCATATCAAAATCCTTATTACAATTATTAACCAGAGCCCATTTACAAAGGCCATTCGCAGCCTTATTACAACTATGCGGGGCCCAAAAAATACTAATGCTGCAATCTTTAGTACATTTCATTATACGAGCTTGGGGACCATTTTGCAAATATGTAAAAGTTTAGGGGTAAAATTATAATTTTACCCAGGTGTGAGTTATGGACTACTTTAGTCAATGTAGTAATTAAATAAGCTTAATTTGTTATTATAGATCATGAAACATGAAGCCCGGACTGAAATCGGGGAAAGAACAATGTGGTAGTTTAAATTGCATATTCACCCGTATTTTGTATCAGAGGTAAGTTTGTGTGTAATAATTAACATTATGATATTATGTATTTATTGTTTTTGATATTACTTGAAATGTGTGTTGATTCCATGAAAGATGTTATTGTGCTGTCGATAAAGAAACAATGAAGTTATAATATGTAGAAATCTCAGTTAGACTTTAAGGATAGGAAGAATGCCATTATCATGACATGAGATTGAGAATGTCTAGTATAAGACCATGCTTAGGACATGACATTGGCACTGAATTGAGATCCCCTGTAAGACCATGTTTGGGACATGGTGTTGGCATCTAAGAGCGATCCTGTATAAGACCATGTCTGGGACATGGCATCGGCATCGATATGTGATCTCGTCTAAGACCATGTCTAGGACATGGCGTCGACATCATTATACGATCTCGTATAAGACCATATTTGGGATATGGCATCAACATCGAGAGGAGATCCTATATAAGACCATGTCTGGGACATGGCATCGACATCGACGAGTGATCCCATGTAAGACCATATCCGAGATATGGCATTGGCATCCTATCATGAGAATGATATTTTGAGTATCCTTCGGTATTCCAGGTGGTTTAACGGGAAAGGAAATAAAGTTGATGTTTCAAGATGAGAAATACTAAAGTCATGAGATAAGTGTTACAGATACACATGAGAAACTTACGAGAATTAAGCCCAGTATAGTTTGTAATGCCAGTAAGAAAGAGCATGAGTAAGCTATGTCAAAAATCCATGATAAGTATGAAATGATTTATGATGTATTATTTGGATGCTATTCCATGCTCTATGTTGTTATTTATTACATGCAACTTACTAAGCATTTATGCTTACTCCCTCTCTTTTCCCTTTCCTTGTAGTATCGCCATGTTAGCTCGAGGATTGTCGAACGTCGAAGCTCAGTTCACACCATCAAGGGTTTCCTTTTGGTATAGTAAACTTTTATCATTTTGAGTATGGCATGTATAGGTATTTGGTCCCTTTTGTTATATGTCATATTGGTTAGCCAAATGTGTTGGGTAATAATATTGCTTGATTCATTTTGTAATGGTCATTGAAATTGGCTAATATTGGCTAAGTTAAATTCAAGCAATATGGTGTAGCTCTTTTAAATGCAAGCCTGCATGCATGAAATGAGAAGTGAATGATGAGAATGCATGATGAATGTAGTGTGTTTTGGGAATTGAATACTTAAATTATGGGTACTTAGATGTTTATTAATGTCATGATAATTGATGTTGAAATTGGTATAAGTTTGGTTATGTTTCAGAGTGGCGAAGGGGCTTGGAAAATAGCCTATATTTGTCCACACGGGTAGGCACACGGTCATGTGTCTAGGCCGTGTGTGACACATGATTAGCCTCATGGGCGTGTTGACAGGCTGTGTGTCCCTTGCACCTAAATTATTGAAAACAGAATGCCGAATAGTAAACACACAGGCAGAGACATGGCCGTATGTCTCAATCGTGTGAAGGACACAGCCTAGAACACAGACGTGTGACTTGGCCGTGTGCCACTAAATAATTGCTGACATTATAAACAAAATGTCAAGGTTTTCACACATGGGCTACAACACAGGCATGTCATGGCCGTGTGAGGGACATGGGCTATGGACATGGGTGTGTGCCAGGCCGTGTGAAAACCCTTGTAGGTTCGAAATGAAAAATAAATTCGACATGGAGTAGGGACACGGGCATGTGTCACCACACGGGCATGTGTCACCACACGGGCGTGTCGCATTCCACAAGGGCATGTGGCCATGTTTTGATGCAAAAAATTTCCAAGTGTTTAAAAGTTTCTGGTTTCGTCCCGAACCATTCTTAAAGCGTGTTTTGGGCTTCGTAGGCCCTTAATATGAACAAAATGAGTTTAAAAGAAAACTTTTACATTTAGACTGAAATTCATGGTTCGGTAAAATTTTTAAATTTAGACTAAAATTCATGGTTCGGTTTTGCATGAAAGTTATCGTTTAAGTCCAGTAACGCCTCAGTCCCTGTCCCAGCATCAGATACGGGTAGGGGGTGTTACAATCTGTATGTTATACTAGAAACTGCTATTGTAGGGGAACTCAGCTAGCGGCAAATAATCCTCCGAACTACCTTGGAAATCAATCACACAACTTCGAAGCATATCCTCCAGTATCTAAATCACCCTTTTAGTTTGACCATCGGTCTAAGGATGGAACGCAGTATTGTAGTCCAATCTCGAACACAGAGTCTCGTGCAAATTCTTCAAAAATTGAGAAGTGAAGCGAGGATCTCTATCAAAAATTATCGAGACAGGAACCCCATGAATTCTTACAATCTCAAAAGTACCTTCATTGCCATTCGGTAGGGAGCGATGGACACTAGAGCTGTACCCGGTAGAAGCTGAATGTCGAACTCAACTTCCCAATTAAAAGGTACACTGGGTAACGCCTCAGAAAAGACATCCAAAAAATCCCCCATTGTTCTTATATCCCCGATAGAAGAGTCCCCAGAATCAGAAACACTGACGTAAGCCAAATATGCTGCACAACCTTTCCGAACCAGTTTCTCATCCACAAGAGTGGAGATCACATTGGACAAATAATCTCAACATTTACCAATCACAACCACCTCATCATCATTTGTCCTCAGAATGACCTTCTTAGTTGGCGCAATCCAAACTAACTCGATACTCGACCTACTAGTCCATACCCAAAATTAAGTTAAACTCTCTAAATGGAAGCTCCAAAAAATTTGCTAGAAATATATCCCCTTATACCTCCAACGGGACATCTCTATAAAGTTTACCAACCTGAGCTGATTGCCCCAACGAACTCAGTACAGTAACCTCACTAGTAGTGCTCTCAACAGAAATTCCTAGGTTTTCAAAAACGTTACTAGCTACATAGGAGTGTGTAGAACATATCTCTATCAGAGCAGTGTAAGGTACATCAAAAATAAAGAACGTACCAGTGATAACGTTAGGAGCATCCCTATCCTCTCAGCCTCGAGCAGTATAAACCAGTGCAGGCTGCCTCGCCTCTATCTGACTAGCACCTTTGCCCGGTGCTCTTTATCCACGGCCCATACCATTACCACCCCTAGCCGATCCCTGGCCCCTAGGTGGCTATTGAACTGCCCTCTGAGGCTATATGGGTCCTAAAGCTTGCATCTAAGCTGCCTGCCATGGACATTCTCTAATACGGTGCTCTAAAGACCCATACCTCAAACAAGCCCCTATTCTCTTCCAACATTCACCCAGATGGCGCCTACCACAATGTCCACATGGCTGAATCTCATAGAAGCTACAGGAAACCCCATTCTAACTAGCCATCAAGTCTAGCCTTTTTCTTAAGCCTCGGAACAGAACTTGAGGGCTCCAACTCCCTTTTATTCTTACCTCTATCACGATCCCTATTCTGGTGCTCCACAGGCTTAACCTTTTCAATGATCTTCTCCTTATCAACCAAAATCGTGAATTCTTGTTCCCTCTGCGAAGCAATCATTACCCTTAAACTGTCCCTCAAACCGTCCTCAAAATAATCACACGTCTCATACTTAGAGGCCATCATGCCTCAAGTGTAGTGGCTTAACCTCAGAAACCTGGCCTCATACTCGGCCACTGATCTTTCACCTTGTGTGAGATTCATGAACTCACGCCTACAAGCATCAATATAGCTTGCACTCATATACTTTCCCTTAAAAGCAGTCTTGAAGAAATCCCAATTAAGACGATCAGGCTGAGCACCCTCCTTAACTGATAACCACTACTGATATGCCTTGTCGCGAAGCAAAGAGACTGTACCCTTAAGTTTCTGCTTAGGTGTACAGTCTATATCATTCATGATCCTCTCGGTGGCTTCCAACCAATACTCAACCATAGTAGTGGCAACTTTAGTGGCACCCTTAAACAGCTCAGCACCATTGGACCGGAGTCATTTAATTACCAACCCTCTCCAATATCCTTAACATGGCTTAGGACAATGCATCGTCCCTGGCTAAAAGACTTTGAGACCCAGTCATAATAGCAGACGAAACCGGTGTCTCACACATGTCTAAGTTTGGCATACTGCCAAAAGAAAAAGACTCTGCTCGAGCCCCCTACAACCTCTACCACGACCACGAATACCACGTCCTTGAGTTCCACGAGCAATCATTCTAAAATTTAAAATTTTATTTACATTATAACATTTTATGTATCAGTTCCAGTATTTATTAGCAGATATTTTATGCAAAAGTTATCATAAATTCATAAATGTTTTTAAAAGTTTCAGTCTCTAACTAGCTCTGGATAGTTTTTAGAAAGTACTAACTATAGTGTTTAAGAACATTCTATCTAAGTTTAGAAGTACTTACAGGATTGACATCGGAGACTCGGTGTGCCACATACTTACTCAGAGTGATCTAAACCATTTGAAAACCAATTCTCTGTAAAATACAATTTTTGGAACCCAAAATTCATAGCCTAAGTTTTGCAACCTAGGCACACGCTCGTGTCTATGACCCATGTCCTTCACACGGCCTAGACACACCCGTGTCAACATCCCGTGGAGCATTCTGACTCAAACACTATAATCATCAAGGGTGCACACGGTCAAGGCACACGCCCGTGTGCTCAGCCCATGTTCTATACTGACTTAACTAAATTGGATGCAGGGGACACACGGCCTATTAACATGCCCATAGGGGCTGACCGTGTGTCACACACGGTCTAGACACATGCTCGTGTGCCCAACCGTGTGGGCAACTATAGGCTATTTTCCAAGCCTTTTTGCCACTCTGAAATTGAACTAGAATAATGTCAACTATAAACTTACAAATCAATATATCAAATCTTTGTTGCACTCACATACCAACATGCATAATATGAATTTCATCTTCATTTCATGATTATCACTAAGGCAATATTAACTAATTTATATGGCTATTACCAAATGACACTTAACAACACAATTCATCATTCTATACATGCCGTATGACAAAAGACTAATTTCAATATACCAAAATGAATTCTTTAATAATGTGACTTCGAGCTTCGACTTTGAGTAATTCTCGAGCTAATTCTGGCAAATCTACATGGAGAGGGAAAATGAGAGAGAGTAAACACATAAAATGCTTAGTAAGTTGCATGATTAAAATAGCAATAAATCATGAAACATCACTCAAGCAAATATAATAAATTTCATGTATAATAAATTTCATGTAGTTTCTTACTCATCCTCATGGCTTACTCAATCATATACTTACTCATTCTTCTCATGCTATAACTACCATATCTATGTACTTTCGATTACCCGTACTTACTCGAATATAAACCTACAACACTTAACATGAAATTTAGCCTTTCTCTTGAAACTTATCATCTTGAATACTTTTCTCATCTAAGTTTCATTTAGAAATACTGAAGGATACGTGTATGTCAATCTCATGAGATGATGCCAATGCCATGTCCCAGACATGGTCTTACATGGGATCACACATCGATGTTAACGCCATATCCCAGACATGGTGTTACACGAGATCATGCTTTAATGCCGATGCCATGTCCCAGACATGGTCTTACACAGAATCTCATATCGAATGCCCAAGCCATGTCCCAACGTGGTCTTACAGGGGATCCTTATCTCCTCTCGGTGCCGAAGCCATGTCCCAAACATGGTCTTATACGGAACCTCACTTCAGATGCCTATGCCATGCCCCAGACATGGTCTTATAGGGGATCACATCTCGATGCCAATGCCATGTCCCAGACATGGTCTTATGTGGGATCTCAGTTTGGTGCCAATGCCATGTCCCAGACATGGTCTTATATGGGACCTACAATACTCATGATATGATTACGGTATCCTTCGTATCTATTAAACTTGAACTTAATTTCTCTTTTCATGATTTCACCATTTCTTGGTAGAATTTCACATCATTAATTTCATGAATCTCATGCATTTTCTCAACAATCAATATCATGGAAATTTAACATAACTCATACAAGAGCATTTACATGTCTTCATGGGATACTACAATTTCATAAAAGTCATAATAATGAATTTGCTTAACATATAAGCTAAATTCTTACATAAAACTTACCTCGGGTCCAAAATGTGGGTGGATGCTCGGTTTAGTCGACAACTTTACTTTTTCCCCAGTTTCAGTCTGGGCTTAGTGTCTCTTGATCTAAAATGATAAACTTAACCTACGTAGCACCCAAATTGACCAAATAGCTCATAATTGACACTTGGGAAAATTTACAAATTTTGCCCCTAAACTTTTACATATTTGCAAAATAGTCCCTAGGTTCGTATAATGAAATGTATTTATTCTTTTGGCTACCCAAGCCTAGCCAACACTTACTAGCATCTACAAAAGCCCAGATTGCTCATAATTTCATATTTTTACTACACATTTTCATACTTTACAATTTGGTCCCTATTAGGGACTTCTATGCAAAATCACTAAGAAAAAGGTGTTTACTACACTTTAACCCTTCATTTTCTACTACTAGACATCAAATTACTTGCATGTCATGCATGGGTATATTTTTGAATATGAACCCTAGCTTAAATTAGTGGTAGAAATAGCTAGATTAAGCTACGAGGATTTTAAAAATACGAAGAGCTTGAAAAATGGGTCTTGGAGTCACTTACTTGGAGCTTGAAATTGAAGGAAACCCTAGCTATGGAGTCCCTTAAATTTTCGGCACAACTAGGAGGAAGATGATACCATTTTTGCTTCCTCCTTCCTTTTTATTACTTAACTTTACTAAATGACCAAAATGCCCTTAGGTCATTTATTTGATATTTTTCCCTTCTATGGGTATTTTTGTCCATCATGCCTAAAATGGGTCTAATTGCCAAATAAGGACTCCTAATAATTTTCCTCTTGCTACAACATCCTTAAAGCTTCTAGAAATTCAATTTTGCAATTTTTGCAATTTAGACCAAAAGGACAAATTAGTCACTTTTTCGTAAAATTTCCTTCATGAAATTTTCTCAATATCATGTAACCAGACCATAAACTCAAAAATAATCATGAAATAAAATTTTCTACCTCAGATTCGTGGTCTCGAAACCACCATTCTGACTAGGCCCTAATTCGAACTGTTACAGTAAGACCCCAAACCCAACCTAGATGTTATGGCCAAAGTCGAAGGCGTTACAAAGAATGGGTTTTGAAAACTGAATCATTTCGATAAACCATTTAACTTTTATAATTGTATTCATTTATAATTATTACTGAAAACGTCATTTAATTAGTTCATTTGTCAAAACCTACTTTACAATGGAAGTTTAATAAAACCAATACATTTTGGAAATCTTGTTTGTATTTTTAGAAAAACTTTATTTACATAAAACTATTGTTTTCATAAAACGTTTTGTCGAAGCATGTAAATTATCAAACAGTCAAAACCAAAATTATCAGTTAAAAACCATACAGTCCCGAGAGTCCCAGAATTTACAAACTCTCAATTAAATCTGGAATTGAAATAAAAACCATAATTTGTAAGTATAACTACTTCTCAGACGAGTGGTCACCATTGAGTCCCCGCCGTTCCTATCCGTCTAAGTCTGTGAATTACCTGAACAGAACAGACAAACAGATGTGAGTTTTCGTAAACTTAGTGTGTAACCCAACAGGATTAGACATACAATTTATACAGAAATCACATGTACATCCAGATTCAGATCGGACTTAAGTCCTTTATCAGATATGCAGAATCCTGCCCCCATCTTCTATACACCATCTCTGGTCATTCCAACACACCATGTGGGGTTAAAAATACCCACTCGTCCGTACAAACTATATTGTGTCGTTACATTACGTATCAGATAATATACAGCCAAAATGCCAGAATATAGGCGAAGGTTGCCCTTTAGAACACTTCCTCCATATATACAATCCCACCCAAAAAATAGGTACAGAATACAAATACAAATACTAATACTGATATAACATGCTTATCATGCTTTTGTATAGATATCAGATATACATGTAGTAGAATAATCAGACATGAATTAAAGTGTCCTACTTAGAGCATACTATCAAAATATCAAATGACATAATCAAGGGTTTGGTTAGCCCTTACCGACCCTGTGATAAGCCCACGGTCATTCGGAATGACCTGTGTGATCTTAGGGAAAATTTCAAAAATTTAGGCCCACATGCTGGTGTGGATTGCTCATGTGGGCCTACACGGCCGTGTAGCCCACACGCTTAGATTGGCCTTGCTCGTATGGCCTACACGCCTAGCTTGACCTAGCTCGTGTGATCCACACAACCACACTCACACCATAACACGGTTGTGTCTAGCGTACAGTTAAGACTTCATCTATCACACGACCATGTCTCACACACGGCCAACAACACGAATGACACACCCATGTGCCGTCGATAAAATAATTTTTTGTCTTTTGTCGATCAGCGTTTTGTGTACACACGTAGTCCAGTTTTGATGCTACAACAAACACAAGCCCTCTAGAACCTAAAAATCGACAGACCAATGCTCAAAATCAGCCTTAATTTACAATTAAATAGAAACCAAAAAATTGACAACTATTCCAAACAAACGTCCATCACTGACCCCAACACCTCGAATGATTCCAACAAAGATTCTACAATAGGGAGCCTTGTTCTTCACGATTTACTGCTGCCCAAAACAAAAAGTAAGGTTCTAACCCAAAATTTGGAAAAACAAACCCTTCAACACAAATACTAGAATCCCACTTACCAAACAACTAGGGAAAACGACAAATCAGAACATAATAGAAAGAAGAATCAACTGAGAAGAAAAGCGATAGAGCAGAGAAAGACAAAACAAAATTAACATCAGGTTTTTCTCTAGAAAGAGAGAATTTTTGAAAAAATAAAACAAAAACATCCTAAATCCCCTACTTTTTCTCCCACTAACTCATAACCTCTTAAGACTTTTAGCTCAACTGAAACTCTGTCAGTCAACAGAGTAAAAATTAATACCCATGTTAATGCAAGGATTCAAACACAGGACCTCCAACACGCTAACTGCCTTACCACTCGAACTAGCAAGCTCATTCTGATATGGATTAACAGATAAGTTAATATAAGCCCATTCAACAACAGTAAGGGTTGGGTCTAAAATAACAAAGTTTAGCAAAGGTGAAACTTAAACCCAAGACCTCTCAAACACACCGAGAACACTTAGCCACTAAAGTAGATACATATTTATGTCAAATATTTACAGAACCCAAAATAAAATATTCAGGGCGTTACAAGGTTAGCTAATGTCTTAGAGCTTTAAGTTTGATTGTCCAGACCAAAACACCCATACTTAGTATTTAATTTCCATCAGAAAGTCATTGCTGCGACATACCAAGACCTGTGTCATGAAAGTGGTGGCAATATACTCCTCATTGAACCATCTTCAAGGGTATATCGTAACACCCTCAGTTTGTGTCACGACATCAATGGATGACTTGAGTTTTCTCCATTATAGTTCCTTATGTTGCGATATCGAGTCATCCGTGTTGTAACATAATGAGCAATATTTGTTTGATATGCCTTCTAATGGTCTCTTACACACTCACAAAGTGTATTAGCTCACCTTTGGGCCTCATTCAGGCCCTTCAGGTCAGTAAAAGACTCAATTTACACATTTTATTGTATGTAAATAAAACTAAGAAAACTTAACTAAAACATAAAGAAAATACTTGTATTCAAGCTCTTTAAATTAGAAAACTAGTTTAATCTGCTACACCAAATTATGGCAGATCACCCTGATTCAGGGAAGATTAGAACTGGCGCCACAATCAACATCTATTTCAATTTATCGAAACTTTCTTGGATTTGATAATTTATACAAAGTCGTATTGAAACATCTTTCTTTTTAACAAACAATATTGGAGCTGCCCAATTCAATAAACTAGGGCCCATAAAGTCGTTGGTGCCATATGATAAGGGGATATTGAGGCCAGAGTCATACCAGGAAACACTTCAATTGAGAACTCAACCTCCCAATCTGGTGGTAACCTTGGTAATTTCTTGGGAAACACATTAGGGAAATTGTAAACTGTTCAAATATTGATGATCTAACTATCACCAGCGTTAGAGTTAAAATCACTGACCCGTATCCATTGCCAGGATAGGGTTATAAGGTATTACTTATCAAATTAAATCAATTAACATTCATTTTGTAACACCCCAAACCTAGCCAGGACGTTATGGCCAGGTCTGGTGTGTCACATCACCTACAACTAACCATGTTACCTAGTTACTATTATTAGGGTGAGCTTTACAAAACTAATTTTAAAGAGAAATTCCCAGTTAATTGGTGAACATCCTATTCATTTTAGTTATTAAGTGAATCATGTTAAAACTTAACTTTGTTACTCGTTTGAAACATGTGATTGATTTTGAAAAGTTTGAATACATTTTTTAAAAAACTCGGGCAGCTTTGTTCATAACATTAGAGGTAAAGTATGAATAAAAAGTTGAAAACCCAAAATAATTAAAGTGGCCTTATTACATCCCAAAACCATAATGAAAATGATTTAAAATAAATGCAGAAATAAAATAAAAGAAAATAAAACTTATTTAATTAATTGCAGTCCATGTGGCCACTCTAAATCCCTCCCAGCTCCAAGTCCACCAGTCTATGGCTCACCTGCACGGATGGAAAAGAAGGGTGAGTTTGGAAACTCAGTGTGTAAAGAAAGCCCATCCAGAGCCCAAATTAGCTCAAGCCCATTGGGCCTAAGCCCTTTCCAGTCTCAGTATATACTGGGCCGAAGCCCTATTCAGATACAGTAAACTACGCCTTAGCCTATTTCATATAACAGTAGGGCCCGTAGGCCCATTTCAGTAACAGAACAGATATCATGCATGTATACAAAACTGAAAGCCCATCTTAAGTCCAACCGCTACACTCCACCCGTACCAGCCCTACACTCTATGTGGGGAAACAACTCGACCCACCAAGCCGCTACACTCCACAGTTGCAGCATAGCTGCTCAGATACCATGGCCAAGCCACTAACAGTATAACGAGGCAAAGCCCCTTTTCAGTACAGGGCAAGCCCCTTTCAGTAATCAGTACGAGGCAAAGCCTGTTTCAGTAATCAGTACGAGGTAAAGCCTCTTTCAGTAATCGTGGTAATGCCACTTGCACTTCCTCCATCAATAATCCCAGTCCCATGCAACAGATAATCATGATATGGCATACAATGAACAGAAATAGTAAAACATGCATTTCAGTCAAATTTAGCCCTAGGGGTATAACGGTCATTTTGCACCTATGGGTAAAATAGTAATTTCTCACCCTTAAGGGGTATTTCAGTAATTATACCAATTTTTAGGGTTTAATGCATATTTCAGTCGCTAATAATCTAATTTTCATCTCAGTAGTCTATTTAACTCGTTTTAACAGTTTTTAGTTACTGGGCCCTAAAACCCATAATGGGCCCTACAATGTCATAGAACTATCTTGGCCCGTTTAGCCCAAATTCTACATCTAGTTTAGTAGATTTATCCTACAGTATATCAGAATGCACTTACCACTTACTTTTACCTATATGGGCCCATAAGCCCATTGGGTCGAATTTCAGCCTATCGAGGCCCAAATTTATCGAAGTGCACGAAATCGTGCACTCACCAATTTTACCAATTTGATTACAAATCTATCGCTTCTAATTGACCCACGAGCGTTCGCACGCTCGCAAGCCCACGAATTATCGAAATTTCGGCATTTCAGTTTTTCAACTTTTGCCGATTTAGACTACAGAAGGGTGTTCAATACACACATGTTTTGCGATGAACGCTACCACGATCTCCCACAGAGTGCCCTTGTCGATCTTAACTACTAGATCTAGATCTAGTTCGCTTCCACGTCTCCCACTTTATTCTTCCTTGCTTAAATCACCTTTCATTGCAAACTAGAATGCATAAACTGATTAGAACGACTAGCCCTACCTATCACCACAGCCGACAGCCTCCCTAAAGAGTTTATGGGTTTCGGCTCTTCTTAAATCCCAAAATAAAGAATAGAATAGAGATCTCAGCACTTACCGAAGTTTCAATTAATCAGAATGCTTCTAATCCTTTTTTCTAATCCCGATCCAACATAGATCAATCCTCAACCACAAGCAAAGAGTGAACCCAAACGATTGCGGCTTTTGGATCTATCCTAGAGTGTCTATTTCGGTTTTTAAGAAGAATAGTTAAAAAGGAGTTCACATGTGCAAAAACTAATCGACAAAGAATGAAATAGGAGATTCGAGGTTCGACTTTGAAATAAGAGATGAAAGAAGAAGAATAAATTGTGTAAAGAAAAGTGAAGGTGGTCGGCACACAATCTTGAGAAGAAAAAGTTGTTCCAATAGAATTTGGCTTTGAGAAAAAAAATAGAAAAGAGAGAGTTGATTCGGCTTTGGGTAAAAAATAGAAAAGAAGATGACCAAAAGAAAATAGATAAAATAAAATAAAAAAACCCGATTGAAAGGAAAAGCACAATCGGCTAAGAACCATCCAAATTTAATCTCGTGCTTATCCCTTTTTTTTTTAACCAATAGCATAGTTTGAATTTCATTCAAACTCCTGCACCATCAGCAGCAATCCACCGCCTGGCCGACTCCACCTGCTTCTACGGAGAGTTTCGGTCCATTTAAAACACTCTCCCCTCGCGTGCAACAAAAACACAGCTCTTCGTGCACACAGCAGCTCGATCCCGAGGCCATCAGGCACCCACACACGCTGCTGGACACTGCGACGCGAACTTGCTTTCAATATATTATGGTCGTATTTAATTTTAAGGCTTATCTGCCGAAGCCTCTGCTGTTTAAAAAATTAAAACTAAAAGTTCGCCTGTGCCTGGACTCAAACTCGTGTCCCCTCAGCGTTCCTAGCGCGCTGTTGCCACTGCGCCACAGGCGCTCTTATGGCATATTCCGTTAACAACTTCTTTTAAGGCCTATTTAGTCGCACTCCTGATTACTAAAAACAAAACTACTTGTGCGAGTGAGGCCTCGAACCCAGGCTCTCTTCCATGCTCCTAGCGCCTTTGCCACTGGGCCAAGCTTTCTTTTGTGTCCCCTTTTTAATCCAACTAATTATAAGGCCTCCTTGCGTCAGTCCTTGGGTTTTAAAAAAACACACATTTGCGCACACTAGGAGTCGAACCTGGTTGCCCTTCCTGCTTTCTAGCATGCTTTGCCACTGGGCCAGGTACTTGCTTGTGCCTAAACCTAGCCCAACTTAAATATAAGCCATATTGCCCAGATTCTCCTAAAGAAGAAAAAATCAATTTTTTTTTTGCTAGAGCCCTGGGCCAAGCCTAGGACTTTTCCCACACTATAAATTCCTCTTAACTTATTTAATTACTAAACTAAACACCAATTTTAATTACAATAATATTTTTTAATAATAATATTTAAAACATCTAAATTATTCAGGCCGTCTTCTATCTGAACCCAGACTCAAGGCCCAATACTTCTAGGCCCAATTTCAGGGTGTTACAATTCACCCCTCCTAAAAAAATTTCGTCCTCAAGATTTCTAAATAGTATGATAGTCGTGCCTCAACTACTCTACTACGCTACCACTTTGCACCCTGATCTAAATAATCATTTTTTAGTACAACCCAGAACATCTAATTACCGAAGTAAATAAACATTTATCACTTACGCATATAATTCGTATCCAAACATCACACACCTCACTAGAAAAAGCTTGGCAATCCTAAGTTCGATACTCCCTAGACCCGTATCTAGGGCATGCTCCTTACCTCCTATGGCATTTACCCAGATGACGCCCGTTGTAGTTCTTGCAGGTCAGAAAATTTGGTTGTGTCTTAACATGTTTCACAGAACGAGGCTTTGCCCCTCTGAAAACTAGGATCCTTCCTCTTCTTACACTCCAAGCACCCCGCTTGAAGCATTTCCCTAATCTCCTTAATTTTGGTCTTTAATACTTCTTCTACCACTTTCCTTACTAACTCGACCAGTGCCTCAGTACCAAACTTCGAGTTATCGCTACCCTAAGTTGGCAAACTTTACTTACCCTCAAAACCCATATCAATACTCTACATTACCAGCATACATATTAAATAACCACAAAGACCTCGATTCAAAAATTTTAGTATTTATTCATATATTTTATACTGAGATAGAATTTTAAAGTTTCTATTTTTATAGAATCATAGCCTAGCTACAGTCTTAATCTTTTAGGGTTTTTAGTTCCCCTACAGTCTCAGTCTTCAAGTTTTCAGTACTACCCTATCTACAGTATCATAGTAGAGTCTCAGTTCTATCTATAGTAATGTCTCAATACAATATAGTATAAGAAAACAACACTTATAGACTTGGTGTTGGGAATTCAGTGTGCCACTTCTTCAAATACCCAATTCCAGAAGGCCCAATTTTAACAGAACTTTTAAAGTAAAACCTTTAGTGAGTGTATTCGAAAATAGAATAAGTTTAAATGGGGTTTTCCAAATTTTTTAGCAACCGATTTCCTAAAATACCCTTCTTGGGCCTAATTTTTAAAATTTTTCAAAAACTTTTTTGAACCCGATCCACAGCCTAGTTGTTGCAACTTGGCTCTGATACCACTAAATGTAACACCCTAAACCCAGCCTAGATGATACGGCCAAGTCTGGTGTGTCACATCACCTACAACTAACCATGTTACCTAGTTACTATTATTAGGGTGAGCTTTGCAAAACTAATTTTGAAGAGAAATTCTCGGTTAATTGGTGAACGTCCTATTCATTTTAGTTATTAAGAGAATCATGTTAAAACTTAACTTTGTTCCTCGTTTGAAACGTGTGATTGATTTTGAAAACGTTTGAATACATATTTTTAAAAAACTCAAGCAGCTTGCACTTCCTCCATCAATAATCCTAGTCTCATGCAACAGATAATCATGATATGGCATACAATGAACAGAAAAAGTAACACATGCATTTCAGTCAAATTTAGCCCTAGGGGTATAACGATCATTTTGCACCTAGGGGTAAAATAGTAATTTCTCACCCTTAAGCGGTATTTCAGTAATTATACTAGTTTTTAAGGTTTTATGCATATTTTAGTCACTAATAATCTAATTTTCGTCTTAGTAGTCTATTTAACTCGTTTTAACAGTTTTTAGTTACTCGACCCTAAAACCCCTAATGGGCCCTATAGTGTCATAATACTATCTTGGCCCGTTTAGCCCAAATTCTACATCTAGTTTAGCAGATTTATCCTAAAGTATACCAGAATACACTTACCGCTTACTTTTACCCACATGGGCCCATAAGCCCATTGGGCCCAATTTCAGCCCATCGAGGCCCAAATTCACTGAAGTGCACGAAATCGCGTACTCACCAACTTTACCAATTTTGATTACAAATCTACCGCTTCTAACCGACCCACGAGCGTTCGCACGCTCGCAAGCCCACGAAATGCTGGAATTTTAGCATTTCGGCTTTTCAGCTTTTGCCGATTTAGACTACAGAAGGTTGTTCTATACACACTTATTTTGCGACGAGCGCTACCATGATCTCCCACAGAGTGTCCCTTGTCGATCTTAACTACTAGATCTAGATCTAGTTTGCTTCCACGTCTCCCATTTTATTCCTCCTTGCTTAAATAACCTTTCATTGCAAACTAGAATGCATAAACTAATTAGAACGACTAGCCCTACCTATCACCACAGTCGATAGCCTCCCTAAAGAATTTAAGGATTTCGGCTTTTCTTAAATCCCAAAATAAAGAATGGAATAGAGATCTCAGTACTTACTGAAGTTTCCCTTAATCAGAATGCTTCTAATCCTTTTTTCTAATCCCGATCCAACATAAATCAATCCTCAACCACGAGCAAAGAGTGAATCCAAATGATTTCGACTTTTGGATCTATCCTAGAGTGTCTATTTCAGTTTTTAAGAAGAATAGTTAAAAAGGAGTTCTCATGTGCAAAAACTAATCGAAAAAGAATGAAATCGGAGATTAGAGGTTCGACTTTGAAATAAGAGATGAAAGAAGAAGAATAAATTGTGTAAAGAAAAGTGAATGTGGTCGGCAAACAATCTTAAGAAGAAAAGGTTGTTTCAATAGAATTTGGCTTTGAGAAAAAAAATAGAAAAGAGAGAGTTGATTCGACTTTGGGTGAAAAATAGAAAAGAAGATGAGCAAAATAAAATAGATAAAATAAAATAAAAACAAAAACCCGATTGAAAGGAAAAACACAATCGGCTAAGAACCATCCCAATTTAATCCCGTGCTTATCCCTTTTTTTTTTAACCAATAGCATAGTTTGAATTTCATTCAAACTCCTGCATCATCAGCAGCAGTCCACCGCCTGGCCGACTCCACCTACTGCTAGGGAGAGTTTTGGTCCACTTGAAACACTCTCCCCTCGCGTGCAACAAAAACACAGTTCTTCGTGTGCACAGCAGCTCGAACCCGGGACTTTCAGGCACCCACACACGTTGCTGGCCACTGCGACGCGACCTTGCTTTCAATATATTACGGTCGCATTTAATTTTAAGGCTTATCCGCTGATGCCTCTAGTGTTTAAAAAAATAAAACTAAAATTTTGCCTGTGCCTGAACATGAACTCCCATCCCCTCAGTGTTCCTAGCGTGCTGCTGCCACTGCGCCACAAGCGCTCTTGTGACATATTCCGTTAACAATTTCTTTTAAGGCCTATTTAGTCGCACTCCTGATTACTAAAAACAAAACTACTTGCGCGAGTGAGGCCTCGAACCCAGGCTCTCTTCAACGCTCCCAGTGCCTTTGCCACTGGGCCTGGCTTTCCTTTGTGTCCCCTTTTTAATCCAACTAATTATAAGGCCTCCTTGCGTCGGTCCTTGGGTTTAAAAAAAACCCACATTTGCGCACGCTGGGAGTCGAACCTGGTTCCTCTTCCTGCTTCTTAGCGTGCTTAGCCACTGGGCCAGGTACTTACTTGTGCTTAAACCTAGCCCAACTTAAATATAAGCCCTATTGCCCAGATTCCCCTAAGGAAGCAAAAATTAATTTTTTTTGCTAGAGACCTGGGCCGAGCCCAGGACTTTTCCCACACTATAAATCCCTCTTAACTTATTTAATTACTAAACTAAACACCAATTTTAATTATAAAAATAATTTTTTAATAATAATATTTAAAACATCTAAATTATTCAGGCCGTCTTCTATCCGAACCCAGACTCAAGGCCCAATACTTCTAGGCCCAAATTTAGGGTGTTACACATTTCTCAATCATTATCATTCATACACATATCGCATTCAATCACAATCACATTGTCCCTTATAAAAGCCTACGAGGCCTTAAATCATGCTTAGAAATGGTTTGTGACTAAACCGAAAACATACAAGAACTTTGGGAAATGTATAAATTTTTCATGCAAACAGGGGTCACACACCCATGTAACCAGGCCTGTGGCTCACATGGCTCCAGACACACCTATGTCTTAGGCCGTGTGCAAACAATGCATACATACTGACGTGTGTCACATAGCCAAGGACACACCCATGTGCAATGCCATGTGAAAACTAGAAGGTATACTGACTTGGTCACACAGCCGACCACACACCCGTGTATCTAGGCTATGTAACTCACTGACTTGATTTCTAAAGCATCATCAGATGACATACGACCATGTACCAAGGCCATGTGTCACACACGGTCGAGCCACACGCTCGTGTGCTAAACTATGTGGACGAAAATAGGCTAGTTACAAGCCACATTTCTCACCCAAAATGCATCCACCTATAAAAGCATACATGGTACTAATTTCTTACACAAAATGGGCCGCTAAATTAGCCATATTTCTTGCACAAATCATGCTATACAATTCAACCATTTCAATACACATTTCAATACTATTTGCTTAACTAAACTATACCAAAATCACATGCTTCATTAGCAATACTATACATACTTCATCTACCTCATACTCAAGCTATAATAAACTAATTCACATGCCAAAATATCAAGTTACTAAATGCCATTTCTCAAGCATAAATATACCACTTGCCAACTAGCCAATTTAAGCATTCATTTAACCAACACAAGCCACATACCCAACATAACATAAGTACTTATACGTCACTTATCATTAACCATTTGGACATTCGTGACAAATTAACCACAATAACACCAAAACATTCCATTTCTAACACATGATATACATTAAACCAAATTCATTAACAGCCATTTCAAATGACTAATGCACACCAACATTAACATCAATTACAAGCCAAATCTTATGGCTATATTCACAACCAAAATAACACATATATCATATACAGGCCATACACCATTATATACAATTTCAAAAGGTACCAAGTAGTTGCACAATAGTGTGATAGAGTCGCTGACGATCCCTTGATCTGAGCTAGCTTTAAATCATTATAAAGTAAGGAAATTTTCACACAATAAGATTTAAAGCTTAGTAAGTCTGTACGATAATAAATTAACTCAACGATTAATTATCATTCAATCAATTAATCAATATCACAAAACATAACTCAAATCTTTCTCCTACACATTTTCATCAAGTTTCATCCACGTAATAACCACTTAGGTTTCGTACGTACCTGAACTTTCTCGTAACTATTTATTACTTATTCACTCCATTGCCAATATGCTCAACCTTTGTAAAACTTTATATATTTAGAAAACTTGCACACTCAGTGCCCAATAAATAGCTGAAGCTACACAAATATCACACACTTAGTACCATTACATTTAACCAAATCTATCTCAACCTCATACACTTAGTGCTAATAAATTTAGTCGAAGCTATTTCGATCTCACACACTTAGTGCTAATATATAACTAAATCTTCGTCAAACACATTTATAATCTCACATTCACATTTTAATTAATATCAATTGAGAGTCAAAGAATCAGATGTGAGGAAAACTACTTTTCGAACAAGGTACGAACACTATGAATTTTTAGTTATGCCTTTCTGACTAACGAATGCCCCTATAGTATTTTTGGACTTGATGAACTGGATATTTAGACCGTCTTTGGATCGATTTGTTGTTGTGTTTATTGACGATATTTTGATTTATTCTCGTGACGAGACAGAGCATGCCGAACACTAGAGAATTATGTTACAGACTCTACCTGATAAGGAATTGTATGCAAAGTTCAGTAAATGCAAATTTTAGTTGCGCGAGGTTGGTTTTCTAGGGCATATTGTGTCAGCATCAGGTATACGAGTTGGTCCGAGCAAAATTTCAGCGATTTTAGATTGGAAGCCTCCGAGAAATGTGTTTGAAGTCCATAGTTTCCTAGGACTTGCGAGATATTATAGAAGATTTGTGAAAGGCTTCTCAATGATTGCAACTCCGTTGACGAGATTGCTGCAGAAAGTTGTTAAATTTGAGTGGTCAGAAAAGTGCCAACAGAGTTTTGAGTAGTTGAAAGCATTATTGATAGAGGCACTAGTGTTAGCTCAACCTGAATTAGGTAAAGAATTCATAGCTTACAGTGATGCATTGTTGAACAGTTTAGGCTGTGTGTTGATGCAAGAAGGCAAAGTGATAGCCTATGCTTCGAGACAGTTAAAATCCCATGAAAAGAATTACCCGATGCACGATCTTGAGTTAGCAGCTATAGTATTTGCGTTGAGGATATGGCGGCACTATCTATTTGGTAAGAAATGTTAGATTTATACTGATCAAAAAGCTTGAAATATCTGATGACTCAGAAAGATTTAAACTTGCGATAGTGGAGATGGTTAGAGTTGATAAAAGGCTATGAGTTAGTGATTCACTACCATCTAGGAAAAGCTAATGTGGTTGCTGATGCTTTGAGCTGAAAGTCTCTATTTGCTTTGAGAATGATGAATACTCATATAGCTTTGTGTAATGATGGTACGATTGTAGCTGAGATGAAATGAATGATGTTATTTTTATAGCAGATTATCAAGGCTCAAAAAGTTGATAATGAGATGTTAGCAAAACGAGCTCAGTGTGAATTGAATCTTGAATCAGAATTTTGAGTTAATAATGATGATTGCTTGAGATTTCGAGAACAAATTTGTATTCTGAGAAATTCAGAGTTGATTCAAATGATTTTGAATCAAGCACACAGTGGTCGATTATCGGTTCATCTAAGTAGTACAGAAATGTATAATTATCTGAAACAGTTTTACTAGTGGCATGGTATGAAACGAGATATTTTAGAGTTTGTTTCGAGATGTTTAATTTGTCAGCAGGTTAAAGCTGAACATCAAGTACCTTCTGGCTTGTTATAGCCAATTATGATTCCTGAGTAGAAATGGGAGAGAATCACGATGGACTTTGTGTCAGGATTACTTCTATCTCTGAGAAAGAAAGATGCAATCTGGGTGGTAGTTGACTGATTGATGAAATCAACTCATTTTATTTCAATGAGAACTGAGCATTCTCTTGATAAATTAGCTAAATTATACATTTCAAAGATTGTGAGGTTACACGGGATACCTATTTCTATTGTGTCGAATAGAGATCCGAGATTCACAATACAATTTTAGAATAAATTGCAAGATGCATTGGGTACAAGATTACATTTCAGTACGGCATTTCATCCACAAACAGATGGTCAATCTGAGCAGATCATTCAAATACTCGAGGATATGTTACGGTGCTACATTCTTGAGTTTGAAGGTATGTGGGATTAATATTTGCCATTGGTTGAATTTGCGTATAATAATAGCTTTCAACTGAGCTTAAAAATGGCATTGTACGAGGCTCTTTATGGTCACAAGTGCTGAACACCGCTATACTGGACCGAGCTTAGTGAGAAAGGATTCACGGGATAGATTTGATCAGAGAGACTGAGCAGAAAGTGAAAGTGATTTGTGATAGTCAGAAAGCAGTGTTTGATCGTCAGAAATCTTATGCAGACTTGAAATGTAAAGATATCGAATTTCAGATCGGGGATAAAGTGTTTTTGAAAGTGTCTCCATGGAAGAAAATACTCAAATTCGGCAGAAAAAGGCAAATTAAGTTAGAGGTTCATCGGGCCATATGATATTATCGAGCATGTTGGGCTAGTTCCATATAGAGTGTTATTGCCACTTGAGCTAGAAAAGATTCATAATGTCTTTCATGTATCGATGCTTTAGCGATACCGATCTGATCCATCACATGTGATTGCCCCTACTGAAGTTGAGATTCAGCCTGATTTATTATATAGTGAAGAACCGATTCAAATCTTAGCACGTGAGATCAAAGAGTTGAAAAATAAGAAAATTTCCTTAGTGAAAGTGTTATGCCACAAACACGGGGTTGAAGAGGCTACGTGGGAGCCCGAGGATACTATGAGAGAGCAATATCTGAACCTATTCAACGGTAAGATTTTCGTGATGAAAATCCTTAAGGGGGAGAGTTGTAACAACCCAGTTTAAATCCTAGTCAGAACAGTGGTTTTGGGACCACAAATCTGAGGTCAAAAAAATATTTTAATATTATTTTTAATGTTCATGGCATGTGATAAAGTATGTGTGAAAGTTTTGTGTGATGATTTTATCGTTTGAGTGTCGAATTGAGAAGAAAGACTAAATCGCAAAAAATGTAAAAGCTGTGTGCTGTTTATTAACATGCTTAATTGATGTACCTTATTGAATGTGATGGCCTTAAATGGTTAATAGACCATTAAACTAGTTAGTGGACATTAATGGCCTTGATAAATATGTTTTATATGTTAATTAAACTAAGGTTAAAATGGTAACCAAATTAATATTATGAGTTTGATAAAACAAAGTTTGAAGTTAAGGCATTATATGTTCATGTTTGCTGAAAATAAAGAAAAGAAATAGGGTTTTCAAGCTTAGCTCATTCGGCCATTGTTCTAGCTCAATTAAGGTATATTTTAGCTTTGGTTTTTGATGATTTTTATGTTTTTGATATTCTTGCTTAGTCTATTACAAAGCCCATCCTTAATTTCTAATTTTGATGAAGATTTTGAAATGTGGCATTGATGAAATTAGAAGCTTTGTGATGATTTTTGATGAAAAATGAAAGATATGTGATAGATTGATATGTTTTGTCTTTGAATTTTTAATGAAATTGAATATTTGGGCTAAATTGTGAAAATTAGAAATTTATGGGTTAAAAATGTGAATAAATATGAAATATGGGCTGTTAGGGACTAGTATAATGTTCGACCAAGCTTTTGTGTAATGGGATTTTGTGAATTTGATGTATTTGTGAATTAGGGACTAAAGTGTCGAAATGTAAAAAAATGAGGGCTAATTTGTAAAATGCCCTAAATATATGTCTTTGCAATGAATTGTATGAGATGTGAGATTGAATGGTTGAATTTAATTGTATATAGATCAAAAGAGGAGAAATTCAGCTTTAGGTCGAAGCAAGGACAAAGTACTTGATTGATCGACTAGTTTCGTCGTAACATCGTCAAGGTAAGTTCGAATATAATGCATATTATTTTAAACAAAGTTTATATGAGAGGAAATGAATAGAAATGTGATTGTGTAATTAAATGTGTGAAAAGAGGATTGAATGTATGAGGCACTAAGTGTGCGAAAGATTGAAATAGCAACGGCTATCAGAAATGGCACTGACTGTGCGAAATCGAAACAACTTTGGTTCAATTATGAGCACTAAGTGTGTGATATCTTATTACATTGGCCAAATTGATGGCACTAAGTGTACGATGTCATTGAATGTTAAAAGATGATGATCGAATGAGTCAGTGCATCAAACATTGAAGTGGTAAATGTAATAGCTAAGTATAAGATGGTATAGGTATGTATGGAACCTATGCGGTTGATGAAATTGAGTATGATATAGATGAGCCTATGTGGTTGATTATATTGTGTGTGAGATAGATAGACCTATGTGGTCGATGATGTTGAGTGTGAGATAGATGCAAGATTATATGAAGGAATAATCATAGTTGAATGAGTTGGAATGAGTGGAAATAAATATGCTTGTTTTTGAATTAAAAGAAATGGTATGAAAGTGAGTGATGTTCAAGGATGAGGTTGAGTAATGAATTAAAGTGAACTATGGGTTAGTTAAATTGCTTGATTTCATTTAATTGTTAAGTTAAATGTATTATATTATGAAATTACTAAGCTTTAAGCTTATTGTGTGAAGTGCTTTCTATTTTATAGTGTTATAAAGCTAGCTCAGAATCCGGGGATTGTCAGCAACTCAATCACACTATTAGACATCTATTTTGGTACCTTTTTGGAAATGTATATATTATAGTATGGCATGTATAGGCTAGAGAACTTTGGATATATTTTGAGATGTGTAAATCTTGCAATGTGATATGGCATGATATTAGATGTGTTTTGGTTTGATTTTGTTACATACTTGGTGTTGAGAATTGGTATGTTTTAATGTGTATATATGGCCTAACGAGAAATGGTCAATTGGGTATATGCTTGGATGGGAAATTGGTAAGGTTTTGGCACAAGAATGAATGTGATAAGTTGGAGTAATGATCATGTATGATTTAGTGAATTGGGTATGTGAATTTGGTAAGTTTTGGTATGAGAAATGAGTATGAATTTGGTTGATCATATTATGCTATAAATAGTGTATGAATTGAGGTTGAAATTAGATGAATTTGTGGCTTATTTGGTGCATAAATGATGCTTGTAGGTACAAGAGAATTGGGTGTGAAATATGGCTTAAACCAAGCCTAGTTTCGTGCCACACGGCTTGAGCACATTGACGTATGTCTCGACCGTGTGACCCCTGCATCCTGAGTAATTTGGATAGTATGACATAGGGGTTAGACACATGGGCTTGTCTGGTGACCGTGTGACCAAGTCAAGATAACACACGGGCTGGACACACAAGTGTGTCTGGTGACCGTGTGACCAAGTCAAGATAACACACGGGCTGGACACACGGGTGTGTCTGGTGACCGTGTGATCAAGTCACTGTTGTACAGGGGCTAAGGATGGTCTGAGGCACGATTGTGTGAGGAACACGGTCTAGCCATACGGGCATGTGCCCTGTTTTTAGGGAAATTTTTTCTAAGTCTCGTAAAGGTTTCAAAGGTTATCGGTTTAGTCCCGACCCCTTCCCAAAGCATGTTTAAGGTCTGGTAGGCTTTCTAAAAGGACCATATGGTTGTGAATGACTATGATGTGATGATGAATGATGTATGTATGTGAAATGATTGTATAGTGATATGTGTTGATCGGTAATGCCTCGTAATCCTAATCCGGCGACAGACACGGGTTAGGGGTGTTACAGATAGTCCTTGGGCTAGCAAGTACTAGTTGCAACGATTATAAAAACATAAAAATCATCAAAAACCGAGCTAAAATTGTACCTCAATCAAGCTTCAAAGTTGCCGAAATGTTTAAAGGCTCCAACCCTAATTTTCTTTCTCACTTTCAGTTGATGAACAAGAAGATGGACATGATTTTAAGTTTTATGATTTTAAGTTTTGTTTTATTTATTATACATTAATTCATGTTTTACCATTTCCCCTTAATGAATAAATATTAAAAATCACTAATTGTAATATCCCGAATTAGGGTCTAATCGGAATAGTGGTTTCGTGACCACAAATTCGAGGTAGAAATAATTATATTATAATTATTTTGATGTTTATGATATGATTTTATGATGGTGTGAAAATTTCGTGAAGAAATTCTAAGCGTAAAGTGCTTAATTTGGAGTTAGGGATTAAATCGAATAAGTTGCAAAACTTGCATTCTAGAAGTTTTCAGTATGAAATTGCTTTGAAATATTAATTAGGAGGTCTTAATTGGTAATTAGACCAATTTATGTTCATGGACAAACTAGGACATGGAAGGAATTTTTGAAAGTTTAGTATGGAGGGGCATTTTGGTCATTTGGTTATTAACATGAATTAAAAGGGAAAAATAACACAAAATTTGGTTATCTTCTTCATTACCACGAAATTTCAAGGGTTCTCCATAGCTAGGGTTTGTTTCAAGCTTCCAAGCTCCATAGTAAGTGATTCCAAGCCCCGTTTTTAATGTTCTTTACGTTTTCGTAGTCCCGGTAACTCGATAAAGCTTATGTTAGCATTATTTTAAGTTAGGGTTCACATTTGGAAAAATACCCATAGGTGAAATTTGTGTATTTTGATGTTTTATGATAGAATATGAGGTTTTAAATTATGTTAGACAACTTGTGCTACTCGGTTTTGAGCAAAAACGAGTAAAACGGCTTAATCGGTAAAAATACATATTGTTCATAAGTATGTGTTTTAGTGGGAATTTGAGAATTCTAATGGTAAATAAATGATCAGCATGTCTTAAAACATAAAAATTTGTGATAAAGTAAATTTCCGAGCTTTGGGGCAAAAGTGTAAATATGCAAAAGTTTAGGGGCAAAATTGTAATTTTTCCAAAATTTGAATTTAGGACTATTTTGATAATGTGAGTATTAAACAAGCTAAATGTGTTATTTTAGATCAAGAAAGACGTGGAATCGACCTCAATCGGGGAAAAGAAAAGATTACGGACTAAATTGCAAAATCGTTGTATTTTGGTACTAAGGTAAGTTCATGTGCAAATAATGTAACATAACTGTTATTTTTAAGTTAATCGATGTTATTTATATGATATGCTGATTTTTATCATGAAATATATGCTTTGTGGTTATTTTTGAACAATATGCAAATTATGTGTGCTACTTGTTAAATATAAATTGCTACCGAGTATTGGTTCCGGTATTCTGTGGAAGACGGCAAGGATAAGTGATCGAGGAAAATCCCGTTTGAACCTTGGGAATAGATTAGGATACAAGTGACATGTCACTAGGATGGTTTGGCACTCGAGCTCGTTGAGTTGAGTCCGAGTTCACTTATGGGTGCGAATGTCCGAACTCGTTGAGTTGAGTCCGAGTTCGTGAGATGTAACTAGGCATCCGAGCTCGTTGAGTTGAGTCCGAGTTCACTTATGGATGCGAACGCCCGAGCTCGTTGAGTTGAGTCCGAGTTCGTTTATGGGCGGGTTACATGATTGATTGATTACATATTCAGCACTTATGTGCAAATGATCCGTGTATCCGAGTTGTATTCCAATGTGTTCAACGGGTAAAATTCAAGTGAAATGGAAAGGCACTCAAGATGTAAGTGACAATTCGGTAATGTTGAGAAATGGCCATATTGGACAGGTATGTACTTAACACTGGGGTTGAAACCCGAGATAACAGCAAAAATGTGGTGAGATGAAGTATGATGACTAGAATTGCGATATATGTTTTGGTGATGCTATGTTAATGTTGTTTGGCATAATGACTTTGTCATGTTACTTGTTATTTGCATGTGAACTTACTAAGCATTTATGCTTACTCCCTCCTTTTCATTCATTGTAGTTTTGGACAAGCCGGCTCGAGAATCGGGATAGGTCGAAGACTCGATCACACTATCCGAAGGACTTTTTGGTAAATGGCTTGTAAAACTTAGTATGGCATGTATAGCAATATACTTACTTTGTGTAAACAATCTTGTAATATGGTGATGTTTTGGGTGAGGAAATGCTTGAAAATGATGGGACATGGAAATGGCTAAGATAGATTATGTTTGATGTCATGAAAGGATAATAGGTTATCTAGTATATGAAAGCTTTTATGAAAATGGAATTAACCATAAAACAGAACATTGCAGCCACACTGACGTGAGTTTGAAAATTCACTAAAAATCATAGAAAGCGAATTTGGTGATGTATTAGTTATGGAATTGAAGCTTATTGTGTGTACTTTCATATGGAAGAAACAAAATAGGTAAAGGAGTTATATGCTATGAGATATTTGAGTTTTAGTGACACAGGGCCAGAGCGATTTCTAGATCCCCTGTTCTAATTTTGAAAATTCACCATAAATTGTAAAAAAATAATTAGGAGGTGTATTTTATATGCTTAGAATCCTTATTGAATCTAGTTTTAAGAGAGATAAACGGCACAATTATATGAGTTTTTTACAGAGAGAAAAGTGGTCCGTAGTAAACAGAGGTCAGTACAGTCAAGTTCTGAAACAGGGGAAACTTTAACTAATAAACTGTACTAATCGGCCCAGCCAAAAATTCTAGAAAAAAATTAGTGAATAGATATATGAGTCTAAATTCAGGGAAAATTTACGGATCTTGATTTCGAGTTTCGTAACTCGAGATATGATTTTTCGAGCGACCATGACGCAGGAGATAGTTTATTCCGAAAATGAAAATAGATTTTGTAAAGTTGTTTAAAATGGTAAATTGTGTTTAGTAACACCTCAAGCTCGACTCCGGTGACAGTTTCGGGCGTGGGGACGTTACATTTGGTGGTATCAGAGCAGGTTTAGTCGGTTCTCGGACTAACGTGTTTTATGTACGGATTTTGCTATACATGCCATATGTGTATATTGTGATAGTGTGACGACTTCTGACCTTTTAAATGATTTTTTTTATAGTAAATGGATCCCGATCCAGCTGTGGCTGATGAAGTAGAGAGTAATGCGCCAGCTCCGGCTGAAGGGGCAGCGCCGACTGAAAACCCACCACCTACTGTTGGTCAGGGAGGAGAAAGGGATCGAGAAGCCTTTCTCCAAATGATGAGTGCATGGTACACGGAGTTCGTTCGTACGAACCCGAATGTACGACCTCCCCCACCTCCCCCAATTCCTCAACCTGTGCCCCAGATGTCTCTAGATGTGGGTATGATGAAACTTCAAAGAACTCCAGTTGATAAAATCCGTAAGCTCGGGGCCGAAGGATTCAGAGCTAATGTAGATGATGATGCGGAAAAAGCAGAGTTCTGGCTTGAGAATTCTATTCGGGTATTTGATGAGCTGTCTTGCACACCTGAAGAATGCTTGAAATGTGCTATATCCTTGTTGAGGGATTCAGCCTACAATTGGTGGAAGACATTGATTTCGGTGGTACCGAAAGAGAGAGTAACTTGGGAATTCTTTCAAGAGGAGTTCCGGAAGAAATACATCAGTGAAAGATTCATTGACCAGAAGCGTAAAGAGTTTCTTGAGCTAAAGCAAGGTAGGATGACAGTCACTGAATATGAAAGAGAGTTCGTCAGACTGAGTAAGTATGCTAGAGAATATGTTCCTACCGAGGCCAAGATGTGTAGGCGCTTTGAAGACGGGCTCAATGAAGAAATTAAAGTATTTGTTGGGATTCTTGAATTAAAGGAAATGGTGGTACTTGTCGATCGAGCTTGCAAGGCTGAAGAATTACTTAAAGAGAAGAAAAAGGCAGAATTTGAAACACGAAATTGGAAGAAAAGACCAATGACAAATGCACCCTCACAGCAATCCGGAAAGTCAAGAAATATGAATTCTCGTTCCCAAGTTTCAGCTGGACAATCCTATGGGAATTTTAAGAAGCAAAATGTGGGTCCAAAGTCCCAAACTACTTCAGCAGCCAGTGTAGGGAACACGAGATTTGTTAAACCTGAGTGTCAGCGGTGTGGTAGAAATCATTTTGGTCCGTGCAGAGTAAACGAATGTTTCCGATGTGGTTTTCCGGATCATTATATTAGAGACTGCCCAGAGAGAATTGAAAAAGAAAAATTTTCGAGTGCAAAAGCTAGTGGTGCAGATTCGCGAGGAAGGTATCCAAGAAAAGTTGGAAGTGAAGCGAGCAGTAAGAATGCAGCCAGAGATGCAGCAGTTAGATCTGAAGGAAGGGCTCCGGCTAGAACTTATGCTATTAAAGCTCGTGAAGATGCTTCCTCACCCGATGTGATTACCGGTATATTTTCTCTTTACGATGTTAATGTTACTGCTCTAATTGATCCTGGTTCTACTCATTCATATGTATGCATGAAATTGGTGTCTAGCATGAATATACCTGTTGAGAATACAGAATTTATGATTAAAGTGTCAAACCCGTTAGGCAAATGTGTTATAGTGGATAAAGTATGCAAGAAATGTCCTTTAATGATTCGGGGTTATTACTTTCCGGCCGACTTGATGTTGTTGCCGTTTGATGAGTTTGATGTTATTTTGGGTATGGACTGGTTGACATTGCATGATGCCATAGTAAATTGTAAACAGAAAGTTATTGAACTAAAGTGTGAAAATGGCAAAACTTTGCGGGTTGAATCAGATAAATCAGAGGCATTGTCTAGTGTGATTTCTTCAATGTCGGCTCAGAGATATTTAAGAAAGGGTTATGAAGCTTATTTAGCGTATGTGTTAAATACAAAAGAAATAGAGAAGAAAGTAGAATCAGTGCCGATTGTATGTGAATTTCCGGATGTATTTCCCGAAGAATTGCCGGGTTTGCCTCCAGTTAGAGAAGTAGAGTTTGGTATTGATTTGATGCCGGGAACAGCTCCAATCTCGATTGCTCCGTATAGAATGGCACCAACAGAGTTGAAAGAATTAAAGTCGCAGTTGCAAGAGTTGACAGACAAAGGCTTTGTGAGACCGAGTTTTTCACCTTGGGGTGCTCCGGTATTGTTTGTGAAAAAGAAGGATGGTTCGATGAGATTGTGTGTAGACTATCGGCAATTAAACAAAGTGACAATTAAGAACAAGTATCCGTTGCCAAGAATTGATGATTTGTTTGATCAGCTGAAAGGAGCAACATGGTTTTCAAAAATTGATTTGAGATCTGGGTATTATCAGCTGCGGGTAAAAGAGTCGGATGTGCCTAAAACTGCTTTTAGAACAAGGTACGGTCATTATGAATTTTTAGTTATGCCGTTTGGATTAACAAATGCTCCTGCCGTGTTTATGGATTTGATGAATCGAATATTTCGGCCATACTTGGATAAGTTTGTTGTGGTATTTATAGATGATATCTTGATTTATTCGAAAGATGAGACAGAGCATGCTGAGCACTTGAGGATAGTTTTGCAAACTTTGCGAGACAAGCAGTTATATGCCAAGTTTAGTAAAAGTGAATTTTGGCTTCGGGAAGTAGGATTTTTGGGTCATATTGTTTCGGGTGATGGTATACGGGTTGATCCCAGTAAAATTTCAGCTATTGTTGATTGGAAGCCACCAAAGAATATAACCGAAGTTAGAAGTTTCTTGGGGCTAGCCGGATATTATCGACGGTTTGTGAATGGATTTTCTATAATTGCCGCTCCTATGACTAGATTACTTCGAAAAGATGTTAAATTTGAGTGGACGGAAGAATGTCAACAAAGTTTCGAAGAATTGAAAAAGTTATTAACAGAGGCACCAGTGTTAGTACAGCCCGAGTCAGGTAAAGAATTTGTGGTATATAGCGATGCTTCTCTAAATGGTTTGGGATGTGTATTGATGCAAGAAGGAAAGGTTGTGGCTTATGCTTCGAGGCAGTTAAAACCTCACGAGAGGAATTATCCTACTCATGATTTAGAGTTGGCTGCAGTGGTGTTTGCTTTGAAGATTTGGCGACATTACTTGTATGGTGAGAAATGTCGGGTATATACCGATCACAAAAGTCTTAAATACTTGATGTCACAAAAGGACTTGAATTTGAGACAGCGAAGATGGTTGGAGTTATTAAAAGATTACGAGCTTGTGATTGATTACCATCCAGGAAAAGCAAATGTAGTTGCTGATGCTTTAAGTAGAAAACTGTTGTTTGCTTTAAAGGTTATGAACGCTCAATTAGAAATGTCAGATGATGGTTCCATTCTGGCCGAACTAAAAGTAAGACCGATGTTTTTACAAGAGATTTGTGAAGCTCAGAAAAGTGATGAAGACTTACAAGCCAAAAGAAAGCAATGTGAGGTTGATACAGAGTCAGACTTCAGAATCGGTCCTGATGGTTGCTTGATGTTTAAAGATCGGATTTGTGTACCGAGGAACGGAGAATTAATTCAAAAGATTTTGCAGGAAGCACATGGTAGTTATTTGACAGTTCATCCAGGTAGTACGAAAATGTATAATGATTTGAAGAAAATGTATTGGTGGAATGGAATGAAAAGAGATATATCAGAATTTGTGTCCAAATGCTTAATTTGTCAACAGGTGAAAGCTGAACACCAAGTGCCTTCAGGATTACTTCAGCCTATTATGGTTCCTGAATGGAAATGGGATCGGATTACTATGGATTTTGTTTCAGGGTTGCCGTTGACTCCAGGAAAGAAGGATGCCATTTGGGTAATAGTTGACAGATTAACTAAATCGGCTCATTTCATTCCGGTACGTACGGATTATTCTCTTAACAAGTTAGCTGAATTGTATGTTAGAGAAATTGTTAGACTACATGGAATACCATTGTCAATCATTTCAGATAGAGACCCGAAATTTACTTCGCGGTTTTGGCAAAAGTTACAAGAGGCGTTAGGTACAAGGTTAAATTTCAGTACTGCTTTTCATCCACAAACTGATGGGCAATCAGAAAGAGTAATTCAGATTCTTGAAGACATGCTTCGATGTTGTGTATTAGAATTCCAAGGAAGTTGGGAGAGATATTTACCGTTGGTGGAATTTGCTTACAATAACAGTTATCAGACGAGTTTGAAAATGGCACCTTATGAAGCATTGTATGGTCGTAAGTGTCGGACGCCTTTGTATTGGACCGAACTCAAGGAAAATCAGATCTATGGGGTTGATTTAATAAAAGAAACCGAAGAAAAAGTGAAGGTAATTCGAGATTGTTTGAAAGCTGCTTCGAATAGACAGAAATCTTATGCAGATTTGAAACGAAAAGAAATCGAGTTTCAAGTTGGTGATAAGGTATTTTTAAAGGTGTCTCCGTGGAAGAAAGTCCTCAGATTTGGACAGAAGGGTAAGTTAAGTCCGCGTTTTATCGGGCCGTATGAAATAACTGAAAGAGTTGGACCGGTAGCTTATCGGTTAGCATTACCATCTGAGTTAGAGAAAATTCATGACGTGTTCCATGTATCTATGTTACGTCGGTATCGCTCGGATCCTTCGCATATAATTTCACCGACAGAAATTGAATTACGACCAGATATGACCTATGAAGAAGAACCGATAAAAGTTTTAGCTCGAGAGGTCAAACAACTAAGAAACAAAAGTATTGCTCTTGTGAAAGTGTTGTGGCAAAAGCATGGTATAGAAGAGGCTACATGGGAACCCGAGGAAACTATGAGAAAACAATACCCACATCTGTTTACCGGTAAGATTTTCGAGGACGAAAATCCTTAAAAGGGGGGAGAGTTGTAATATCCCGAATTAGGGTCTAATCGGAATAGTGGTTTCGTGACCACAAATTCGAGGTAGAAATAATTATATTATAATTATTTTGATGTTTATGATATGATTTTATGATGGTGTGAAAATTTCGTGAAGAAATTCTAAGCGTAAAGTGCTTAATTTGGAGTTAGGGATTAAATCGAATAAGTTGCAAAACTTGCATTCTAGAAGTTTTCAGTATGAAATTGCTTTGAAATATTAATTAGGAGGTCTTAATTGGTAATTAGACCAATTTATGTTCATGGACAAACTAGGACATGGAAGGAATTTTTGAAAGTTTAGTATGGAGGGGCATTTTGGTCATTTGGTTATTAACATGAATTAAAAGGGAAAAATAACACAAAATTTGGTTATCTTCTTCATTACCACGAAATTTCAAGGGTTCTCCATAGCTAGGGTTTGTTTCAAGCTTCCAAGCTCCATAGTAAGTGATTCCAAGCCCCGTTTTTAATGTTCTTTACGTTTTCGTAGTCCCGGTAACTCGATAAAGCTTATGTTAGCATTATTTTAAGTTAGGGTTCACATTTGGAAAAATACCCATAGGTGAAATTTGTGTATTTTGATGTTTTATGATAGAATATGAGGTTTTAAATTATGTTAGACAACTTGTGCTACTCGGTTTTGAGCAAAAACGAGTAAAACGGCTTAATCGGTAAAAATACATATTGTTCATAAGTATGTGTTTTAGTGGGAATTTGAGAATTCTAATGGTAAATAAATGATCAGCATGTCTTAAAACATAAAAATTTGTGATAAAGTAAATTTCCGAGCTTTGGGGCAAAAGTGTAAATATGCAAAAGTTTAGGGGCAAAATTGTAATTTTTCCAAAATTTGAATTTAGGACTATTTTGATAATGTGAGTATTAAACAAGCTAAATGTGTTATTTTAGATCAAGAAAGACGTGGAATCGACCTCAATCGGGGAAAAGAAAAGATTACGGACTAAATTGCAAATAATGTAACATAACTGTTATTTTTAAGTTAATCGATGTTATTTATATGATATGCTGATTTTTATCATGAAATATATGCTTTGTGGTTATTTTTGAACAATATGCAAATTATGTGTGCTACTTGTTAAATATAAATTGCTACCGAGTATTGGTTCCGGTATTCTGTGGAAGACGGCAAGGATAAGTGATCGAGGAAAATCCCGTTTGAACCTTGGGAATAGATTAGGATACAAGTGACATGTCACTAGGATGGTTTGGCACTCGAGCTCGTTGAGTTGAGTCCGAGTTCACTTATGGGTGCGAATGTCCGAACTCGTTGAGTTGAGTCCGAGTTCGTGAGATGTAACTAGGCATCCGAGCTCGTTGAGTTGAGTCCGAGTTCACTTATGGATGCGAACGCCCGAGCTCGTTGAGTTGAGTCCGAGTTCGTTTATGGGCGGGTTACATGATTGATTGATTACATATTCAGCACTTATGTGCAAATGATCCGTGTATCCGAGTTGTATTCCAATGTGTTCAACGGGTAAAATTCAAGTGAAATGGAAAGGCACTCAAGATGTAAGTGACAATTCGGTAATGTTGAGAAATGGCCATATTGGACAGGTATGTACTTAACACTGGGGTTGAAACCCGAGATAACAGCAAAAATGTGGTGAGATGAAGTATGATGACTAGAATTGCGATATATGTTTTGGTGATGCTATGTTAATGTTGTTTGGCATAATGACTTTGTCATGTTACTTGTTATTTGCATGTGAACTTACTAAGCATTTATGCTTACTCCCTCCTTTTCATTCATTGTAGTTTTGGACAAGCCGGCTCGAGAATCGGGGATAGGTCGAAGACTCGATCACACTATCCGAAGGACTTTTTGGTAAATGGCTTGTAAAACTTAGTATGGCATGTATAGCAATATACTTACTTTGTGTAAACAATCTTGTAATATGGTGATGTTTTGGGTGAGGAAATGCTTGAAAATGATGGGACATGGAAATGGCTAAGATAGATTATGTTTGATGTCATGAAAGGATAATAGGTTATCTAGTATATGAAAGCTTTTATGAAAATGGAATTAACCATAAAACAGAACATTGCAGCAACACTGACGTGAGTTTGAAAATTCACTAAAAATCATAGAAAGCGAATTTGGTGATGTATTAGTTATGGAATTGAAGCTTATTGTGTCTACTTTCATATGGAAGAAACAAAATAGGTAAAGGAGTTATATGCTATGAGATATTTGAGTTTTAGTGACACAGGGCCAGAGCGATTTCTAGATCCCCTGTTCTAATTTTGAAAATTCACCATAAATTGTACAAAAATAATTAGGAGGTGTATTTTATATGCTTAGAATCCTTATTGAATCTAGTTTTAAGAGAGATAAACGGCACAATTATATGAGTTTTTTACAGAGAGAAAAGTGGTCCGTAGTAAACAGAGGTCAGTACAGTCAAGTTCTGAAACAGGGGAAACTTTAACTAATAAACTGTACTAATCGGCCCAGCCAAAAATTCTAGAAAAAAATTAGTGAATAGATATATGAGTCTAAATTCAGGGAAAATTTACGGATCTTGATTTTGAGTTTCGTAACTCGAGATATGATTTTTCGAGCGACCATGACGCAGGAGATAGTTTATTCCGAAAATGAAAATAGATTTTGTAAAGTTGTTTAAAATGGTAAATTGTGTTTAGTAACACCTCAAGCTCGACTCCGGTGACGGTTTCGGGCGTGGGGACGTTACACTAATACATGCCCATTTATGTCCATCTCCACAAACCATGGTCTAATTACATCATAAGGACTCTCACATTAATAAATCATAACAATTTAACACATTTAACAATTAGAATGCAACTTTTGCATTTTACACGATTTAGCTCTTTTACTAAATTAAACACACAAACGATAAAATTACTCCACAAAATTTTGACATATATATTTTCACATGCTGTAAACACATAAAATAATATTAAAATAATTTTTTGACATCAAATTTGTGGTTTTGAAACCACTGTTCTGATTTAACTAAAACCAGGCTGTTACAACTCTACCCCCTAAGGGATTTTCGTCCCCGAAAATCTTACCAGTGAATAGGCTTAGATACTACTTTCTCATAACATCCATGGGTTCCACGTAGCTTCTTTGACTCCATGTCGATGCCATAATGCCTTCACTAATGCAATTCTCTTATTTCTCAGCTCTTTGATCTAACGAGCTAAAATTCTAATCGGTTATTCAACTTATGACATATCAGGCTGAATTTCAACCACGGTCGGGTAAATGACGTGTGGAGGAACAGATTGGTATCACCTAAGCATCGATACGTGAAACACATTATGTATTTTCTCTAACTCAGACTGTAAGGATAGTCGATAAGCAACTGGCCTGATTCACTCGATAATCTCGTATAGTCCGATGAATCTCAGACTTAGCTTTCCTTTTCTGCCAAAGCTGAGTATTTTCTTCCATGGTGAGACTTTTAGAAAAACTTTATCCCCAATTTGAAACTCAATGTCTTTCTGTTTCAAATCTACATATGATTTTTGTCGATTTGACATTGCTTTCAGACTATTATGAATTACTTTCACTTTCTCTTTTATTTCTCTGATCAGATCAATCCTGGGAATCTTATTCTTGCTAAGCTCGGTCTAGTATAGCAGTGTTCAACATTTACGACCGTATAGAGCTTCATACGGTGCCATATTAATACTCAATTGAAAGCTATTATTATAAGCAAATTCAATCAACGGTAGTGAAATGGCGGAAATCTGCAAGTGTACACAGTCGTAACAAGTAATAAAGTGACAAGTAAATGTCAAGTTATCGTACCCACAGGGACTATAAAAAGAATTATTTATGAATGTAATTAAAACACTTTGGTGAGGTAAAAATAATTTGGTTTTGAAGATGAATTAAAACTATTAAAAACTAAGTAAAATAATAAAAGAAAATAAAATTCTAATGCACGATTTCAAATAAGATTTAATCAAGATGATATAATTGTGTTGGATAAATTACATCTTTTTAACTTAGAATTATTAAAACCATGCTTATGCTGTTACGAATAAATTCATGGCAACTCGGAAAATTGCTAACTATTGCTCATACATACTTATTAAATTAAACTAATCTCTTGCATGTTCCCATGTCAATTGAAACAATTAACTCAATTTAATAAACATATAAAATATTATGTGAAGTAACATGGTAGCCATACCTTGAAACAATTTAATCACAACAATCCTGCAAGTTATGCAAGGCATATGTATTGCCAAATACAATGCTAATTTAATTTTCAGCTACCTTAGAATAAGTAAACATGCACTGATTAAGGACTGTGTCAATTAACTGCAATTTCAATCCGTTTAAACAATTAATCCATTAGTTATCTAACCAATTTAATGCAAGAATAACTTAGGCATGATTTTACTCAATCAAGCATTTTTATCGAGGCCTATAACAACATAAACACTATTTTAATAATTCAAGTAGGCAAAATATAATCAACCTAACACAAATTAAATTCAAGCTAAATTGATTAAAATAACCATCTCAACAACAATAATATTCATAGATATGTTCATCATAAAAACAACAGAAATTAAAAAGATAGGGAAGAAGAAGGCAAATCTGGTGTTTCTTCGTGGCTTAACTGATTGATCTGTTCTTTGTCTCCGTTGTCTTTGCTAGTCAAGGCTTCTACAAACACTTTCTTGCTGCCCAAAATGGCTGGGAAAATACCTCTTTTCCAAGAGGAGAAATCAGCAAAAGGACTATAGGAAATTAGAGTGGAAAATGGAGAGAAAAGAGAGTGGAGAGGAGAGGAATGAATGAGAGAATGAGAGTGAATGAGGGATGAGTGAAATGATCAGCAAGGGGTGACTTTTATAGCTGATTGTGGCTACTAAAAATAGAAAATTCCAGCAGCCAAAGAGCCCCCCTATGGCCGGCCACACACATGGCAAGGTTGAAGCTTTCAACCTTGCTAAAAATAGGCTGGGGCAAATCTACAAAGCCTAAAATAAAGGTGGGGTTTGAATGCAAATTGGAGGTTCTTCAAGGGACTTTTTGCAAGCATATTTAATCAGCTAAATTGCTTATTTGGGTCAGCCTATGGATGGTTCTGGTCAGCCGAATTAGTGGCTGGTTTGGCTCACTCCATTCGGTTCGACCAGTGCAGTTCAATTGGGCCCTTTCTCCATAATTAATTTAAATTAATTTATTTAACCCAAATTAAATAGGAAATAAATTAAAATTAATTTACTTATGAATTAATACACATTTCTAGACCATCTTGGGCTAGAAATTAGTTTGCCTCGATACTCCAAATTGCTTCTCGGTTTTGTTCTTCTCGCAGTGTTTACCGGGCCATTTTTCGCCCTTTTGTGCAATTCTGTCAAAAATAACCAAATTTAATCAAAATTAACTATAAAAATAATTAAAATTCACAATGTTCATATTTTTAACACAATTTAATTATTTTATAATATTTAATTATTTTTCGACAAAAATTTAACCGGCATAGCATGATTTTAAGTCAAAACGGGCATGAAAAAGTATATAAATTTTTGTGTTTCCATACCCCCAAACTTAATTCATTGCTCGTCCCAAGTAATGCAGAAATTTCAAAAAGAATTTCTCGGAAACACTTTTGAAAACCTTCTTCAGAACAACATTTTTCTCAAAATTATGAATTTCATATACTCATGCTCAAAAATAAGAAATTTGATCATTATGCTACTCAAGTGTTCATATTATTCAAATTAATCTCAACAATTATTACAATAGCAAAATTAGACTAAATGTTTCTTAATAAAGACATGCTAATTCCTACCACTTTAATTTTTAATCCTTTATTCAAGACTAAGCTGCAATCATTAAGCTTAACTTATGTCTTCATATGTTGAACAAAGCAATTTCTCTCCACTAATGTAGGTAACATTGGAACTTTGAATCAATATGTCTTTAACAAGGTTGTAACGTGGCTGGGCTTAGGGGTAGGTAAAAAGATAGATAGATTTCGACTAGAAACCCTAGACTCAGTGTAAGTCGAACCTTCGAAAATTTTTACCTTCAACCACCAACTTTCACATGCTTTTTTTCAACTACATGTGCTCTTTTTTTTCTACCTTTTTTAAGCACTTGCTTTCTGCATAAAATTTTTTTTTGAGCTTTGATATTTCTTTTCAACTCCCCCAAACTTATTTTCAAATGATATTTTTGAATAGTACTGAGTCTAGTGTTTGGGACAATTTAAAGATAATTAAAAGAAACATGATGGGCTAAATTTGTATAGGTTCCAAAATAAAATTAGGCCATATAGTCTCAAAGTTCAGTGTCAAAGGATAAAATTTACCATGGTAGGCTTGAAAGGCTCAAACGGTCCACACAATAGTTGCCTCAATCATTTTCGATGTTCCATGCTTCCTAGGATTTCGCCTCAAGAAACTACTGAGTCAATTCTAAAGACTTAAACTTTCATGCATACCTAACTTTCCTAAAGAGATAAAAATTTTGTGGTATGAAGTTGCATGCTTTATTAAAAATACATTCATGTCATCATTAAGCTACATAATAATTTATTTAAAAAAATTAGAAATTTATTCATACTCAAGTTAGAACTTTATTCATACTCAAGTTTAGCATACTTAACAAAATTCAAATGTATTGAACAGAAATATATCCTAATTATAATTAAAAGAAAAATTTTATTCTGGATGGAAATAATTTCAAATTTCAGTACCCCCAAGTTAAAGTGAACAATGTCCTCATTGTTTAAAGTGAATAGAAACTATACACTAGGTAGGATTCTAGAAAAGAGGAGGTGAGCCAATTGGACTGCTTAAGTACCAAGCTCTTTCTAAATCCAATCCTAGACATGTAAATATCTATTGCCACACTTTACAATTTATGACTTGTTCAAATTTTATTCATGATTCCTATCTCTTGTTTTATTATGCGAGGATAGAAATATCCTAAGAGATAAAATAAAATCAAGTAGAGACAAGATCCCCCCTTTTTATTTGCAAAACCCTTAGAATCCAATCGCCTCGGTCCTTCCTCAACATTAAAGTCCATGGTTTGAGAATTAAGCCTAGAAATTCAGACACAAAAACAAATGGGTTATGAAAGATATTTTTTTTAAATACATCCCTGGTTGAGTCATCCCAAATTTTTGAGTATCTCTAGTAAGCTTGTTCCTGCAACTGCATGTGTTGTAGCATAGCCATTATTCCATACTGTTCACTTCGTGGAGTGGTACTAGATAAATGGACTCTCAACGTTGAACTTAGGAAATTTGTTAAGGGTGGTTCCAGTTTTGGGCAGGTGGGTGAGTAGCCGAGGCTAAGGTTTAGAGTTGAAGGGGGTGGCGGTTTTAAGGATAGTTTAGGTGCGGTAGTTGGTGACTTCGAATCAAGGTGTTTGGGCTGGTGATTCAGAGAGTTAAGTGTTGCAACATTAAGGGGTTAAGTGAGATACACTATTAGGCTATTTGGGAGTGGTGGTGGAGCAAGGTAAGGGCTATAGGTTTGTGCGAAAAAAAGGTTGAATGTTTCCTGTTTTAGTAGCATCTTAAGCCTAATGGCAGCTCACTTTGGATCTTAAGCTCATTAAATTAAACTCCCAGGAAAGACTAGAGGGGTCACAGATGGTCCAGCTTAAGTCCCAATCTCCTAGACAAAGTTTTAAGTAATGTACTGCACCAAAGAAAATTTTATCCAAGTCTACCATTTTATTCAAATGAAAAAGAAAAGGAAAAAAAACTAAAAATATAAAAAAATGATAGAGAAAGTGAAGAGAACTCCCTCTATTTTATTCAGGATCGTTATTGACCATGGTGGTGTCAAATGGCCATTTATCATGCCAACTATAACCATCTAAGAAGTAATCATATTCATTCCCATCAAATCTGTCCAACATCTTATTAGGAAAAAGAAGACCCGTAATGATCTTTCCTAGTGGCCTTATTTAACTTGCTGAAATTCCTACAAATCCTCCGACCTGTGACTCGAATATCTGTAATAATCCATCCGACAACCTTCTTATGCCTTTCCAAAATCACAAGTGCCCCTTCTTCTTGATTTTAGTGAACTCAATTGAAATAATGATAGGTAAAGTCGAAGACAAACCTAGATAGTCATATTTCAAATAAGGAGACAAAATCTTAAGTTCCACTTTAGCGGGCTCTTCCATCAACGACTTTGGTTGCGTGTACTCCTAAGATGATAACTCTAATGATTCGAGTGGATGATAACGGCTCGCGATATTAAGTAATAAAATTTATAAAACTGATCACACCTAAACTAACTAATATCATGACCTTAAAGGCAAGCGCACCTGTCGAACAATAGTATAGTTTAGTGGCAAGACCGAGTTATCGTACCCAAGGGAACCAAAAGTACTAGTACTTACTTCCTTTCTATTATCTAGCCTAAGAATAAAGAGAGTTGATTTAAACTAATTCTAAAACTAACTAAAAGTGCACAAAAAGTAAATTAAGGAAAAACTTTAGGGAAAATTGATTGATATAAGCAATACTTAAGGGAGAATCCACCTAGACTTCACTTGTTATTGGTTCTTGAGCTAGACAATTTATTCACTTGACTTGATCCGTAGAGATCCCTAATTTATGCTAAACCCTCTGTCGAGGCGAAGAGCAACTATGCCTAGGTTGTTAACTAAAGTTCCTTCATTAATTAACAACCTAGGTTGCATTAATTCGATTTATAATTCCCCATATTAGGTTTGACCCTAATCCGACAGATTTATGTCGCCCTATGTCTAAGGTTGCATGTAACTCTGCTTAATTATGGTAGATCTACTCTTATCACAGGGACTTTTGCTCCTCTGTTTTAAGCACATCTGTTTCTTGAATTAATACCTAGGCTTATTAACACAAGAATTAAGCACACATAAATAAGAACAACTCAAGTATTTATCATATAACTCAAGAATAAATAATAACAAGATTCATCTTAGGTTTCATCCCCCTCAAGTATTTGAGGGGTTTAGTTTATAATAAAGAAAGAAAACATCTCAGAAGAATTAAGATAACAAAACATAAAGAACCCGAAAACCCCTGAAGGAATTTAGGGAGATCCTCTGTCTTGATGTAGAATTCTGGCTTCTGGGATGAATCAATCGACTTTCCTTGGAGTAATCCCTTGCTTTCACTTTTTGTGTTGGCAGAAATATGGTGCTCTTTCCTGAGAGAAAAGAGTATTCCCTTAGCGGGAAATAAGCACACCTTTGAAGTTGCCTCCTAGGGTCTTTATATAGAGTTTAGAATGGCTTTCTTAGCCCCTAAGTATCCAAATCCAAGTGAAATTCCTCTTCCTCATGACTAGAACACACCCGTGTGCCACGCCTGTGTGATTTCGATAAGAGACCGTGTTCGAGATTGTTGAGGTCGCACGGCCTTATGCCCTGGCCGTGCTTGTCGAGGGCTAGACCGTGTGATCTTCATGTGGCACGGCCGTGGCACACGGCCGTGCGATGACTCCTTGGGCTGTGTCATTTTCTCATTTTGGCCAATTTTCTCCGTTTTTGTCCCGTTTCTCATTCTTTTCTCTTTCCTATGCTCTCCTGAGTATAAAACATGAAATAGAAGGATTAAAAGCACCAATTCTCACAAATCTAATGATAATTTATCCAAAATATAGGCTAAACATGAGGTAAAAATATGTATAATTTATTGTTTATCAAACTTCTTGAGTGAATTCCTTGGAATTAGCTTCTAACCAAGCCAAACATTCCTTGTCTTCATCATCACTTGGTGAATCCTCTAGTAGAATATGTTCTAATGAAATTTCTAAAGAGTTGAGCTCCAATTCTGTAGAAGCCAGTGATTCCATCTTGGAAATAGAAAAGCAATCTTCAACTATATCTAGGGATTTAGCAACATCGGAGTCATTAAAGGTCACCTTATCATCAAAGATTTCTTTTAACTGAATATCATTTTGCTGCTTCTGGAATTGTTAAGGATATGGCAGTGGTGGAACCTTAGCTTTAACTGGACAACTCTTCTGTGGAAATTTTTCTATATCTGACAAGGGTGTTAGGTAATCAAAACGAACTAGTTTAGAGTTTACCTCATCAAGGATAATCGTATCTGACTTTTGTGGAATAGGATTTTCAACACTCAATTGAACTTCCTCTCTCCCCTGAGCTAAAATAAGCTTATCTTCAACCTCGATAGCTTTGGGTTCCTATGTATCCCCAATTTGTAAAGTGACGATGTTGCAATGCTCTTCGCTCGTGCTCCTCTGATTTTCTGTATCACTCGACCAAATAGCTTGGGGTCTACTTCTAAGCTTATTGGCTAGCTGTCCCACTTGGTTTCCTAAATTCTTCAATGTTGCTGCTTGGCTTTGGATTAGTTCATCATTCTTCGCTATGTACGCCTTCAGCAAATTCTCAAGATTACTTGAAGATTCAATTGGTGTGGGTTGTTGCACTTGTTGAGAATATTCTAATGGATAATTTGGTCGAAATGGCATAACAGATTCTCTATGGTCCACCCATTAATTACTCCATGGAGAAATTGGATGATTCTGCCATGAAGAGTTGTCAAAATGTGATTGCGGACCATTCCAATTCTGATTCCCCATGTAATAATTTGACTCTTGATTCAACGGGCAATTTTTAAAGAAATGGCCATCTCCACAGTATTCACAAGAAATATTCTCAAACTAGTTCTGCTGCTGACCTAACAGATTACCATTGAAACCATTAACAATTATGTTCTTAAGCATAAAGGATATAGAGGATACCTGGGCTACCAAAGAAGTAAGTGTGTCCACTTCATGTACTCCTGCTACTTGTCTTTCTGAGGTTGCTTGGTTGGTTAACCACTGATAGTTATTGTTGGTAATTCTTTCAATAATCACGTAGGCATCATTATAAGACTTAGAAAGAAGGGCTCCATTTGTCGAAGCATGCACCATCATTCTAGTATGAATATTGAGACCAATATAGAAAGTCTCCATTTAAACGCAACAAGGAATGCCATGATGAGGGCACTTTCACAATAACTCCTTGAACCGCTCCAATGCCTCATATAAAGATTCTTCATCAAGTTGTTGAAATGAAGTGATTTCATTTCGGATCTTAACAGTTAAAGATGGAGGGAAATATTTCATTAAGAAACGTTCAACCAACTCTTGCCATGTAGTTATAGAACCAGACAGTAAGGAGTTCAACCAGGCTCGAGCTCTGTCCCTCAGCGAATACGGGAATAGCTTTAATTGTAGTGCATCTTCGGGTACTCCGGCTAGTTTGAAAGAATCGCTCACCTCCATAAACAATCTTAAGTGAAGATGAGGATCTTCATTAGGCATTTCACTGAATTGGCCTACTGCCTAAAGCATCTGAAACATGACTAGCTTCAGCTCAAATTGTTGTGCCTCGATCTCGGGTCTTCTAATACCCGAATTAAGGTCATTAAACACTGGCATGACATATTTTCATAAAGCTCTATCCCTATCATCAGCAATAAGGATAGGATTCTGAGCAAGGTTTGCTCCGTTCCCTTGATTGATATTCTAAAAATTCATCTCTTCGGTCCTTCTCTGGTTCGCTTGTCTTCTTCATTGTCGAAAGGTTCGTTCTATCTCAGAGTCCACAGGGAGTAAGTCGATAATTCAGTCAATACTCATAAACACTTGAAATAATCAAACAAAAATTGAGTAAGTAGAATTGAACAGGAAAATAAATGAACCAAAATGTAAAAATAACTTCACAAATAATGGCTTTTTAAAACAGTCCCTGGCAACGGCGCCAAAAACTTGGAACGGCGAAAATGTGCAAGTGTACACAGTCGTAACAAGTAATAAAGTGACAAGTAAATGTCGAGTTATCGTACCCACAGGGACTGTAAAAAGAATTATTTATGAATGTAATTAAAACACTTTGGTGAGGTAAAAATAATTTGGTTTTGAAGGTGAACGAAAACTATTAAAAACTAAGTAAAATAATAAAAGAAAATAAAATTCTAATGCACTATTTCAAATAAGATTTAATCAAGATGATATAATTGTGTTGGATTAATTACATCTTTTTAACTTAGAATTATTAAAACCATGCTTATGTTGTTACGAATAAATTCATGGCAACTCGGAAAATTGCTAACTATTGCTCATACATACTTATTAAATTAAACTAATCTCTTGCATGTTCCCATGTCAATTGAAACAATTAACTCAATTTAATAAACATATAAAATATTATGTGAAGTAACATGGTAGCCATACCTTGAAACAATTTAATCACAACAATCCTGCAAGTTATGCAAGGCATATGTATTGCCAAATACAATGCTAATTTAATTTTCAGCTACCTTAGAATAAGTAAACATGCACTGATTAAGGACTGTGTCAATTAACTGCAATTTCAATCCGTTTAAACAATTAATCCATTAGTTATCTAACCAATTTAATGCAAGAATAACTTAGGCATGATTTTACTCAATCAAGCATTTTTATCGAGGCCTATAACAACATAAACACTATTTTAATAATTCAAGTAGGCAAAATATAATCAACCTAACACAAATTAAATTCAAGCTAAATTGATTAAAATAACCATCTCAACAACAATAATATTCATAGATATGTTCATCATAAAAACAACAGAAATTAAAAAGATAGGGAAGAAGAAGGCAAATCTGGTGTTTCTTCGTGGCTTAACTGATTGATCTGTTCTTTGTCTCCGTTGTCTTTGCTAGTCAAGGCTTCTACAAACACTTTCTTGCTGCCCAAAATGGCTGGGAAAATACCTCTTTTCCAAGAGGAGAAATCAGCAAAAGGACTATAGGAAATTAGAGTGGAAAATGGAGAGAAAAGAGAGTGGAGAGGAGAGGAATGAATGAGAGAATGAGAGTGAATGAGGGATGAGTGAAATGATCAGCAAGGGGTGACTTTTATAGCTGATTGTGGCTGCTAAAAATAGAAAATTCCAGCAGCCAAAGAGCCCCCCTATGGCCGGCCACACACATGGCAAGGTTGAAGCTTTCAACCTTGCTAAAAATAGGCTGCGGCAAATCTACAAAGCCTAAAATAAAGGTGGGGTTTGAATGCAAATTGGAGGTTCTTCAAGGGCCTTTTTGCAAGAATATTTAATCAGCTAAAATGCTGATTTGTTTCAGCCTATGGACGGTTCTGGTCAGCCCAATTAGTGGCTGGTTCGGCTCACTCCATTCGGTTCAACCAGTGCAGTTCAACTTGGCCCTTTCTCCATAATTAATTAAAATTAATTTATTTAACCCAAATTAAATAGGGAATAAATTAAAATTAATTTAATTATGAATTAATACACATTTCTAGACCGTCTTGGGCTGGAAATTAGTTCGCCTCGATACTCCAAATTGCTTCTCGATTTTGTTCTTCTCACAGTGTTCGCCGGGCCATTTTTCGCCCTTTTGTGCAATTCTGTCAAAAATAACCAAATTTAATCAAAATTAACTATAAAAATAATTAAAATTCTTAATGCTCATATTTTTAACACAATTTAATTATTTTATAATATTTAATTATTTTTCAACAAGAATTTAACCGGCATAGCATGATTTTAAATCAAAAAGGGCATGAAAAAGTATATAAAATTTTGTATTTCCAGATAGATACTTTTCCCAAGTATCTTCGAATTCAAGAATGCAACAACGTAACATATCCTCGAGTATCTGTATAACTCGCTTGGATTGACCATTCGTCTGTGAGTGAAATGCAATATTGAAATCCAACTTTTTACCTAGCGCATCTTGTGGTTTCTTCCAAAATCGTGATGTGAACCTCGGATCTTTATCCGAAACAATAAAAATAGGCACTCTGTACAATCTCACAACCTGAGAGATATATAACTCAGCTAATTTCTCAAACGAATAATCTGTACGTATAGGAATGAAGGAGCCAATTTAGTCAATCTATCAACAACAACCCAGATCACATCTTTCTTTCTCAAAGATAGGGGTAAACCTAATACAAAATCCATATTACTCTATCCTATTTCCATTAAGGAATCATCACTGGCTATAATAAACTTGACGGTACTTGATGCTCATGTTTGACTTGCTGACAAAACAAACATTTTGAAACAATTTTAGAAATATCTCTTTTCATGCCATGCCACTAATACAACTGTTTTAGGTCATTATAAATTTTTGTGCTTCCCAGATGTATAGATAAATAACCACTATGTGCTTCGTTCAAAATCATCTAAATGAGCTTGGGGTTTTTTGGTACGTATATTCTATCTCTGATTCTCAAACAGTCGTCAGAATCAATTTGAAACTCTAAATCAGGGTTCAACTTGCACTGAGCTCGTTTTGCTAATAATTCATTATCGACTTTCCGAGCTTCATAAATCTGTTGAATAAATAATGGTCTCGCTCTCATCTTAGGTATAACTGAACTGTCTTCAGACAAAACTAACTGTGTATTCATCGTACACAGGGCAAATAGAGACTTTCGGCTCAAAGCATCTACAACAACATTTGCTTTTCCAAGATTATAGTCAATCACTAACTCATAGTCTTTTAACAATTCTAACCATCTCTGCTATCGTAAATTCAGATCTTTCTGAGTCATCAGATATTTCAAGCTCTTACAATCGATATAAATTGGCATTTCTCACTGAACAAGTAATGATGCCAGATTTTCAAAGTAAACACAATCACAGCTAACTCTAAATCATTCGACGGGTAATTCTTTTCATGTGGCTTCAACTGTCTCGAGGCATAAGCAACAACATTGCTTCCTACATTAGAACACAGCCCAGACCATTCAATGATGCATTACTAAAAATTATGAATTCCTTACCCGATTTAGGCTAAACTAACACTGGAGCTTCAATCAATAAAGCTTTCAACTGCTTAAAACTTTGCTGACATTTATCGGACCACTCGAAGTTAACATCTTTTTGGAGCAATTTCCTCATTAGCGTTACAATCATAGAGAAGCCTTTCACAAATCGTCGATAATAACCCGCTAGTCCTAGAAAACTATGGACTTCAAACACATTTCTCGGAGGCTTCCAATCTATAATCATAGAGATCTTGCTCGGCTCGACTCAGATACCCGCGGCTGACACTATATGCCCTAAAAATTCAACCTCTCGTAACCAAAACTGGCATTTACTAAACTTAGCAAACAACTGCTTATCTCGTAGAGTCTGTAGTACAATTCTAAAATGCTCAGCATGTTCAGATTCATCATGAGAATAAATCAAAATGTCATCAGTAAACACGACTATGAACTGATCTAAATATGGCCTAAAAATTTGGTTCATCAAATCCATAAAGATTGTGGGAGCATTTGTTAATTCGAAAGGCATAACCAAAAATTCATAGTGTCCGTACCTCATTCTGAAAGTAGTCTTTGGCACATTTGATTTTTTTACCCGTAACTGGTAAGAACCCAATCTCAAATCTATCTTTGAAAACACTGTTGCTCCTTTCAACTGATCAAACAAATCATCTGTACGTGGCACAGGGTATTTATTCTTGATTGTCACTTTGTTGAGCTGTCAGTAATCTATACACATTTTTATAGTGCCATCTATCTTTTTCACAAATAACACGGGAGCAGCCTAGGGTGAAAAACTTGGTCTTGTGAATCCTCTATTCGTCAACTCTTGTAACTGAGCTTTCAACTCTTTTAACTCAGTCGGGCCTATTCTGTACAGAGCTAACAATATAGGTGTTGTTCCCGGTACTAACTCAATACCAAACTCAACTTTTCTGATTAGTGGTAAACTCAGTAACTCTTCAAGAAATACATCTGGATACTCACATACAACTAGAACTGATTCAATCTTTGATTTTGTCACCTTCTTATCAAGTACATGTGCAAGATAAGCTTCACACCCCTTTCTCACATATCTCTGAGCTAGCATAGACGAGATCACAATTGGCAAACTACTCAAGTCATCGGATTCAATTCAAATAATCTCATTATTCAGACATTTCAATTCAATCATCTTTCACTTGCAATTCACAACGGCATCACACAGGCAAACTACCTAGAATTACGTCAAACTTATCAAACGGCAACAACAATAAATCAGTTGGAAAACAATGACCTCTAATCATCAACGGATAGTTCTTGCAAACTTTGTCAACCAGTACATATCTGCCTAAGGGGTTTGAGACTTTTACAACTAACCCAGTAGACTTAACAGGTAAAGTCATACTAGACACTAAATTAATACATATATACGAATGAATTGATCCTGGATCTATCAATGCAATCACATTAGTATCATAAAGAGAAAAGGTACTAGTAATAACATCTTGAGATGATGCTTCTTTGTGAGCGCGAATAACATAGGCTCTAGTAAGTGCTCTGGCCTCAGATCTCACAGCCGTGTCTTTTGTCACCCCTCGACTACCACTCATATTTCCAGCACTTCTAGGTGGTCTCCCTCTGGTGGTAGCTATATTACTCGATCTTGCATTTTGATAATTATCTTTCTCAGCCAATTCAGGACAATCTCGAATAAAGGGATATCATAAACCGCTTGTAACAAACTCTATTATTCTATTTTCCCCAACATTCACCAAAATGCTGTCTTCTACACTGTTGACACTCAGGTTTATTATTTCTAACATTGCCAACACTTGATTCCAATGCATCTTGAGCCTTAAGATTTGTGTATTGTTTCATACGAACTCTATTCGAATATTTAGCTGAAACATTTGAACGACTACATGCATCTCTAGATTTCTTTGACGAAGATTGATATGGCTTATTCATTGATCTTTTTTCTCGAGTCTCTTAAATCTGAATCAACTTTTCTCTTTTCTTTGCTAAGCTCTACAACTTTGCAGGTTCTTTCAACTAAAACAACAAACTCTGCTAAATCTAAAATTTCGACTAGAAGTTTAATATCTTCATTCAACCCCTCAACAAATCATTTACACATAATAACTTCTGTTGAAACACATTCTCATGCGTATTTGTTCAACCTCACGAACTCACATTCATATTCTATTACAGTCATACAACCCTACTTCAACTAAAGACTCTTTTCGTTTCTGATCAATGAACCTCTGGCTAATATATTTATTTCTAAATTCAGTTTGAAAGAACTCCCAGGTAACCTATTCTCTCAGAACCATAGATATTAACATGTTCCACCACTGATACGCAGTATCTCTCAATAGTGAAAATGCACATTTAATGCATTCCTTGGGTGCAAATGATAATTCATCCAATACTCTAATGGTATCCTCAAGCCAGTATTTAGCTTGTTCAGCATCGTCATCAATGGTAGCCCTGAACTCTTCAGCCCCGTATTTACAAATTTTATCAGACGTATTGGATCAATGACTTGAGGAGCTACGAGAATTTGTTGAGGAATTGATAGGGGTGGAGGTTGTTGAGCAGCCCGATTCATTCGAACGAACTTCGTGAACCATTAGTTCATTATTTGGAAACAGGCTTGCATAGCCTCTTTGGTGTGGCTACTCGTTATAGGTCTAGAGTTAGTTGGCGCTGCCCCTTGAACAGGAGCGGGCGCATTACTCTCAACATTATCTGCTACAACTCGTTTGGGATCCATTACTATGTGAAAACACAATTTAAATTATTAAGAATCATCACTCTCTCGTAGAGTATATATATGGCATGTTTAGCTAGACTCTCACACATTACGCTAGTCCCAAAAATGACTAAATCGTAGCTCTGATACCATAAAATGTAACACCCCTAACCCTATTCGTCGCTAGAATAGGGTTACAAGGTATTATCAATCAAATTACATCAATTAACATTCATTTCTCAATCATTATCATTCATACACATATCACATTCAATCACAATCACATTATCCCTTACAAAAGTCTACGAGGCCTTAAAATCGAAAACATACGAGAACTTTAGGAAATTTAGAAATTTTTCATGCCAACAAGGATCACACGCCCATGTGACCAGGCCGTATGCCTCACATGGCTCCAGACACGCCTGTGTCTTTGGCCATGTGGAAACAGGGCATACATACTGACTTACGTCACATGGCCAAGCACGCACCCGTGTCCAGGCTACGTGAAAACTAGAGGGTATACTGACTTGGTGATAAACCGTAAATTATACATATTTTTACCTCATGTTTAGCACATTTATGGATGAATTATTCCTTAATTTATGGAATTTAATGCTCCTAAACCTTTAATTTCATGTTTTATACTCAGGTAAGCTTTGGGGAGTGAAAAGAACGAGAAACGGGCTGAAAACGGAGAAAATGGGCCAAAGTAAGGAATCAACACGGCCTGGAAGTTTACCACACGGCGTGTCACATGGCCGTGCCACATAAGCAGGCTCGAGCACGGCCTAGACTTGATTCACACAGGCAACCCACACGGCCGTGCCACTTTAACAGGCTTGAACATGGCCTAGCATCGACTCACACGGGCGTGTCCTTGTCGTGAGAAAGTTTAATTTCACGAGGAAAAAGCTGCTTAGGGGCTAAGAAATACTCTCCAAACTCTATATAAAGACCCTAGGTGGCAAATACAAAGCTGTGCATTATTCCCGCCAAGAGGGAGAGCTAAAGGCAGGGAATTACTTGAAGGAAAGCCAATTGATTCATCTCAAAGGCCAAGATCTACCTCAAGACAGAGGTTCTCCCTTTAATCCCTTCAGGAGTTTTGGGTTTTCTTATGTTTTGTTATTTTATTTATTCTGAGATGTTTCTTTTTGCAATTATGAACTAAAACCCCAAATATCTAAGGGGGATGAAACCTAAGACAGATCTTGTTATTGTTATCTGAACTATATGATAAATATTTGACTTGTTCTTAATTGTGTTTTTAATTCTTGAATTGATATTTTTGGGATATTGATTTAAGTCGAATGTGCTTAGGCAGAGGAGCAAAAGTCCCTGTTTAAGAGTAGATCCAACACAATTAGCAGAGTTGATTGCAATCCTAGACATAGGACGACGAAAATCTACCGGATTAGAGTCAAATCTAATATGGGGATCTATAGAACGAGTTAATGCAAGACTAGGGGTTTTAATTAGAAAGAGATTTCAATTAATCAACCTAGGATTAGTTGCTATTGTCCTCTACGGAGGTATTAACATAATTTAGGGATCTCTACGAATCAAGTTGAATGAAGAAATCGTCTGGTTCAGAGTTAGATAACAAGTGAAGTCTAGGTGGATTCTTCCTTAGGTATTGTTTTTATCAATCAGTTTTCCCAAAGTAATTTTCCCCATTTACTCTTTGTCGTTTCTTTAGTTTAGTTTAGAATAGTTTACAACCAAACCCCTTTTTATTCTTAGGCTAGATAATAGGAGGGAAGTAATTACTAGTACTTTTTGTTCCTTGGATTCGATATTTTGGTCTTGCCACTAACTATACTACTATTCGATAGGTGTGCTTGCCTTTTATCATGATAATGGTTTGTTTATAGGTACGATCGATTTTATTACTTCATCACATCACGAGAGATGAAGTTTTTGGCGCCTTTGCCGGGGAACTAAGATATTAGGAACACTCGATTCCTATTCCTTTAGCCATCTTTTACTTTTATTGCAATTTATTTTTCTATTTTTATTTTAGGTTTTTGTTTATTAAAATTTTGTTTTTACTTTTCTCTTCCAGGTATCTCTAGTTTATGACTAGAAGAAACCCAGGAGGACCATTATTGTTTGACGATGATCTAAAAGCCACAGTTCGTAGAACTCGCAGAGAGATAAGAAGAAGCTTGCGATACCCAGAACAAGGACAAGAAGAAGAACTTGAACCTACTGAAGAGCTGGAGGCAAATCAAGATAATCAGCTACCTCCTGTAGTAGCCGCAAATCTTGTCGAGCAAAATCCTATTCCTCATACTATGTATGATTATGCTAAACCTAATTTGGCTAGTACCAAATCTAGCATTGTTAGGCCTACTATTGCTGCAAATAATTTTGAACTCTAACACTATTCAGATGATACAACAGTTTGTTCAGTTTGATAGTTTGCAGGATGAAGATCCTAACACTCATTTAGCCAACTTTTTGGAGTTATGCGACACATTTAAAATAAATAGTGTTTCTGATGATGCCATTCGTCTTCAGCTATTCCCATTCTCCTTAAGGAATAAAGCTAAACAGTGGTTAAATTCTTTACCACGAGGGTCTATCACTACATGGGAACAAATGACCAAAAAATATTTACTCAAATATTTTCTGCCGACTAAAACAACTAAATTAAGGAATGATATCTCTTCTTTTGTGCAGATGGATTTAGAAACACTTTATGATGCTTGGGAGAGATACAAGGATTTATTGAGAAGGTGCCCTCACCATGGGTTACCCCTTTGGTTAGAAGTTCAAACCTTCCACAATGGTTTGAACCCTTCAACGAGACAGATGATCGATGCAGCCGCCGGTGGAACAATCAATAATAAAACGCCAGAAGTAGCTTATGAGTTTATAGGGGAAATGTCACTGAACAATTATTAGTGGCAAGTTATGAGAACAAAGCCACAAAAAGCTGTAGGGGTTTTTAATGTTGATGTAGTCACCATGCTTTCTAATTAGGTAGAACTTTTAAAAAAAAAGATTAATGGTTTAGTTGGTTCTACACAGGTACACCTAGTGATGCAATGTGACTCAATCTAAGGAAACATGAGCAATTCTGAGTACCTTACTTATGGATATAGCATGAAAAATGAACAAGCCAACTATATGGGTAATAATGCTAGATCTCAAAATAATCCTTATAGTAATACTTACAATGCAAGTTGGAGGAATCATCCCAATTTTCATGGGGAGGACAAGGCAATCACGGAAATCAGAGACCACTACCTCCTCCGGGATTTTAGCAACCACCATACCAGCAAGAGAAAAAGCCGAACCTTGAGGAGATGCTCACAAAATTTATCTCCGTGTCAGAAACCCACTTCCAGAACATCAAGATGGCACTTAAGAACTAGAAAGTATCCATTCAAGGACACAAGACTCAAATAGGCCAGCTTGCTAAGCTAATTTCTGAAAGACCACAATATGGGTTACCAAGCAACACCGAGACCAACCCTAAGGAGCAACTCCATGCCATCGACACAGTTCATGAAGAAAGATTAGCCAAAACCAAACCAGAGCCAAGTAAGGAGACTGTGGTAAGTAACGGTAAGGATGAGGTAAGTCACAAAGAACCGATTGTTAAAGAATATAAGCCTCGTGTCCCATATCCTAATGCATTAAGGAAAGACCGCACAGATGAGCAATTCAGTAAATTCCTTAAACTCTTAAAGAAATTAGATATTAACTTACCATTTATTGAAGCTCTGTCGTAGATGCCAAAGGCTGTTAAGTTTTTAAGAGAGCTTTTGATGAACAAACGAAAGCTAGATGAGTCATCTCATGTGGAATTGAATGCAGTGTGCTCAGCTATTTTCCAGAATAAGCTACCCGACAAACTAAAAGATCCAGGGAGTTTTACAATTCCTTGTTTACTTGGTAGTTTAGATGTCAAAAATGCTTTAGCTGATTTATGAGCAAGTATTAACGTAATGCCTTATAAATTGTTTAAGCAACTAGGTCTTGGGAAACCTAAGCAAACTAAGTTGAGCATCCAATTAGCTGATAAAACCATTAGATTTCCTTGGGGCATAATCAAAGATGTGCTTGTCAAATTTGATAAATTTATATTCCCAGTCAACTTTGATGTTTTAGACATAGATGAAGATAGCAATGTACCCCTAATCCTAGGGCGACCCTTTTTAGTAACTGCAAAAACCATAATTGATGTAGGCACAGGCGAGCTCACACTTCGCGTAGGTGATGACAAAATTACTTTGCAGGCTCATAACTCTAATAAGACTGTTGACGATAAAGATATTCTTACAAGTCCTGATAATAAAAGCAATCTCACCACCTAACCTTCTTTGTAGGATACTCTTCACATAGATAAGGTCAAACAACAGACGAACCCATCCAAGGGGACCACGCATGAAAAACGAACGCTACAGCTTGAAGAATTAGACGAGTGGCTGAACTATCAACAAGAGAAACCCAAAGTATGCCACATCACACCAGAGCATCACCATGACGACCCTAAGGTAAAAACGAATCAATTTATGGTAGGGGATAAGGTATACTTAGAGGAGGAAGATCCTCAATTTTCAAATTCAAAAGTTCATACAGGTGATATTCCTCCTTTCACAATAATCAAAATTTTCCCTTATGGTACAGTCGAGATAACACATAAGACATTTGGCACTTTCAAGGTAAATCATACTCGACTCAAACCTTATTTTGATAAAGAAACTAAGAGAGAGGAGTTCAAACTCCTCAAACCACCATGACCATGCAAGCTTGAACGAAGTCGAGCTTAGACTATAAACAAGCACTTCTCGGGAGGCAACCCGAGCACTAACATAGTTAAGTACTTTTGTTTAAGCTCTCTAATTCATCAATTAACCTTCTGAATGCAGGTTTTTCATGCCACATGACCATGCCCACGGGCGTGCCTAAGGCCGTGTGGACACCATGGGTATAGAAACAGTAGTGTGATACTACCGTGCGAAAACAAGACAAAAATTTTCCCAACACGGGCTTCGACAATTCGCCACGACCGTGCGAGGTGGCCGTGGCCAATCCTGATAAATCAACACGGGCATGCGACACGCCCGTGTCCCAAGGCCGTGGTTGATCCTGAGAAATCAACACGGGTGTTCGACACACCCGTGTCCCAACCCCGTGGTCGAGCGTGCCAATTTAACATGGGCGTGTGAGCCCAGACACGGCCGTAGGAGAAGCGAACACTATAAGACACGATCATGTTATCTGACCGTGTGTCCCAACACGCCCGCGCTAATAAGCCGTGGACGAAACTAAGAAAATAACACGGGCATAGGACACGCCCGTGCTGACCAACTGTGGCCACACCAAAATGTCCATGAAACACATGGGTCAACCCAAGGGCACACGGGCGTACGCCACAACCGTGGGGCCAAATCCCTATTATTTAATTTCAATTTTCATTTCTATTTTCTTTACTTTATATTACTCCATTTTTCCTTTTATTTTTGCACTTTAATTTTCATCGAGTAATACCTGAATTTTACACACAGTTGTGCTTATTCTCTTCAGTCACCCAGAATCATGAACTTCAAGTAGCCATTTCTCCAATTCAGCTTTAACTACTCAAGGAATTCATCCAATATTCAGGGAGTTTCACTTCTCTCCCTATCTTATGATTTTATGCTTCTATTGCTACTAATGTATCTTTGTACATTGAGGTCAATGTACATCTTAAGTGTGGGGGGGGGAGTTCACTTTCATTCTTTATATTATCATTAAACCCCTAAAAATTGTTGCCACTAACTTGTTGCATTGTTCTCAAATTTCGAATTCTCACTTTCACTATCTGCATTATTCTCAATCCCCTATTAAAATGACTTCTGATTGATTTATGATTTTTATTGATATGTTGAGAATTAAGACATAGGTACTTATGCTTTGATTATTCAAACTTTAAGACATTAGAGAATCAAGCATGATAAGTTAGAATTTTTAAGAATTTAAATTTTTCTAGATTGTTTTCCCCAATTTTAAGTGCTATCTTGAAATTTGAAATTCGCAGTATTGACACCAAAAGCCATAATTCTGGTGAGATTTTTGAGCCTTTTGAGCATACATCCTTTCGTGCTCACTTTTATTGTCGCTTTGAGTGAGTCAATACTGATTTGTTATTCTAGAACTTGCTTCGATTATACATGTCGAGACCACATCATTGATTTGATATACCGAAATGATAAAGGCACTTAGGATTTAACCCACTGACTCCATAAAAGCCTGCCTTCATAAATTAACCTTAGTGAACCCATTGAGCCTGACAAACCATTCATTGACTTACCTTCAATATTAACCTATAACCTATTTTTGTTGAATTACCTTTAATTATTTTAATCCCTATTTTTGTCAAGATTTGAGTTGAATAATTATCTAGCTTTGTTCCTCTTTTCAATTTGTAAAGTTATAAATATTTGACTTGTTCTTAAAAAAAATATTTATATTTCAGTTGTAATTCAATATTTTGCATATTTCCATGTAATTTTTGAGCTCTTGTTCTTAAACAATGTCATCCAAAAGGCTTTATTCTATGAATATGTTTCAGTGATAGAGATTTTTCTAGTTAGATGATCTTTCAATTCAACCTTGATTCTAACCCTCTTTTTTAGCTTGTGACCACACCCCTAACCAAGGCCACGTTACAACCCTTGAAAGACCTTTTGATCGATGTATCATGTCAATACATAGTGGTGGAGATTTGATTTTCCTACAAGTTTATGGTAATAACTTTTAGGTTGACTAATGAGTGCTTAATCTTTGAACCCTAAACACTTCGAGTGGATAGAGTGAATCTTTAGCGAGGATGTCAAATCTTGTTGATTTTGAGTTCAAGGTAATTACCTTGAAGAGGGGAGAAGACCTATGTTTCAATGATAAGATTCTCAACTTAGACTGTTTGAGACTTTAATTTTCTTTTGGTTGAATTTTCAATGTATGATTACTTATGGATTAGTTTGAAACTTGATTGATAGGGATTACAAGTTGAGAGGAATGAGTTTTAATTGTGCATTGAGATTTTTCTTGAGGACAAGCAAAGGCTTAAGTGTGGGGGTATTTAATAAACCGTAAATTATACATATTTTTACCTCATGCTTAGCACATTTATGGATGAATTATTCCTTAATTTGTGGAATTTGATGCTCCTAAATGTTTAATTTCATGTTTTATACTCAAGTAAGCTTAGGGGAGTGAAAAGAACAAGAAACGGGCCGAAACCAGAGAAAATAGGCCAAAACAAGGAATTAACACGGCCTAGAAGTTCACCATACGGGCGTGTCACACGGCCGTGCCACATAAATAGGCTCGAGCATGGCCTAGACTCGATTCACACGGGCAACCCACACAGTCGTGCCACTTTAACAGGCTTGAACATGACCTAGCATCAACTCACATGGGCATGGGACACGGGCGTGTCCATGTCGTGAGGAAGTTCAATTTCATGAGGAAAAAGCTACTTAGGGGCTGGGAAAGACTCTCCAAACTCTATATAAAGACCCTAGGTGGCAACTACAAATGTGTGCATTATTCTCGCCAAGGGTACAGCCTTCCTGCCAAGATGGAGAGCTAAAGGTAGGGAATTACTCGAAGGAAAGCTGATTGATCCATCTCAGAAGCCAAGATCTACATCAAGACAGAGGATCTCCCTTTAATCCTTTCAGGAGTTTTGGGTTTTCTTATGTTTTGTTATTTTATTTATTCTAAGATGTTTCTTTTTATAATTATGAACTAAAACCCCAAATATCTAAGGGGGATGAAACCTAAGACAGATCTTGTTATTGTTATCTAAACTATATGATAAATATTTGACTTGTTCTTAATTGTGTTTTTAATTCTGGAATTGATATTTTTGGGATATTGATATAAGTCAAATGTACTTAGGCAGAGGAGCAAATGTCCCTATTTAAGAGTAGATCCAATACAATTAAGCAGAGTTGATCGCAATCCTAGACATAGGACGACGAAAATCTGCTTGATTAGTGTCAAATCTAATATGGGGATCTATAGAACGAGTTAATGCAAGACTAGGGGTTTTAATTAGAAAGATATTTCAATTAATCAACCAAGGATTAGTTGTTCTTATCCTCTATGGAGGTATAAACATAATTTAGGGATCTCTACGGATCAACTCGAATGAAGAAATCGTCTAGTTCAGAGTTAGATAACAAGTGAAGTCTAGGTGGATTCTTCCTTAGGTATTGTCTTTATCAATCAGTTTTCCCAAAGTAATTTTCCCAATTTACTCTTTATCATTTCTTTAGTTTAGTTTAGAATAGTTTACAACCAAACCCCTTTTTATTCTTAGGCTAGATAATAGGAAGGAAGTCATTACTAGTACTTTTACTTCCTTGGATTCGATATTCCGGTCTTGCCACTAACTATACTACTATTCGATAGGTGCGCTTGCCTTTTATCATGATAATACTTAGTTTATAGGTACGATCAATTTTATTACTTCATCACATCACGAGAGATCACTTGGTCACACAGCCGGCCACACGCCCATGTGTCTAGGCCGTGTAAGTCACTAACTTGATTTCTAGAGCATCATCAAGGGACACACAACTATATACCAAGGCCATGTGTCACATACGGTCGAGCCACACACCCGTGTGCTCAGTCGTCTGGATGAAAATAGGCTAGTTACAAGCCACATTTCTCACCCAAAATGCATCCACCTATAAAAGCATACATGGTGCTAATTTCTTACACAAAATGGGCAGCCAACTTAGCCATAATTCTTGTATAAATCATGCCATTCTATTCAACCATTTCAATACACATTTCAATAGCATTTGGTTAACTAAACTATACCAAAATCACATGCTTTATTAGCAATATTATACATACTTCATCTACCTCATACTTAAGCTATAATCAACCAATTCACATGCCAAAATATCAAGTTACTATATGCCATTTCTTAAGCATAAATATACCACTTGCTGACTAGCCAATTTAAGCATTCATTTAACCATCACAAGCCACATACCTAACATAACATAAGTACTTATACATCACTTATCATTAACCATTTGGACATCCATGACAAATCAACCACAACAACACCAAAACATTCCATTTCCATCACATGATATACATCAAACTAAATTCATTAACAACCATTTCAAATAACTAACAAACACCAACATTGACATCATTTACAATCCAAATCTCATGGCTATGTTCACAACTAAAATATCACATATTGTAACACCTCTTACTCATATTCAATGTCGGAATAAGGTACGAGGCATTACCGAAACACATACACTTGTAAACGTATTAAACCGAGTCATAAAATTTCATCCAAATTAAAACTTTTTAAATTTTTATCTGAGTCCCTAAATAGGTCCTACGAGGCCCAATACATACTTTGGAAGTGGTCCGGGACTAAACCGAGAACTTCTGAAAGCACTGAAAATTTTCTTAAAAAGTAAAAATAAAACAAGGGCACACTCCCTGGGCACTTGGCCGTGTGGCTGCCCGTGTGGCCACAAGTAAGGCTATTTACCAAGCCCTTTTCCACCTCAAAACACTTATACACTTATACAAATTTATCATTATACAACATGGTATTATTAAGCATTCAGACATCCACATACCATTTACAAACCACATTCATCATGCATAATCACACACACACTTAACCATTCACATCATGCAACTTACACAACCAATCACATTTACCATTCATACTTATCACACATTTACTCACCCAACACATGCAGGCATACAAATCCTTGAAATGCATCATCATAGACTTATAACATAACAATTATTAGCCATATTAAACGGCCCTATACAACAATAACCTTCAAATAGCATAAGCCAACATTCTAGGCCAACTCATAATAACATATACACACATAATCAAGTCCCTATACATGCCATGGACTTAAAAATACTTGAAAATCATTCATACAATACCAATCAATAACTTGTTAGTGTGATAGAATCTCCAACGACCTCTAACTCGAGCTAGCATCTATGACGCCATAGGAAAAAGGAAAGGAAGGGGGTAAGCATTATAGCTTAGTAAATAGGTATGTAAATATTATACCATTAGACACAAAAAGGAAAGGAAAAAATTGTTTATTACACACAGAACATTCATATTCTACCATTAGACATCAAAACACAAACATTCACATATGGATAAATTTTTAAATCTCAACCCTAACTCAAATAAATGGTAGAAATAAAGAGTTCATGTTACGAGGATTTCAAAAACGTAAAGAGCATTAAAAAACGGGACAAAGGTAGACCTACTATGAAGTTAGGAAGCTTGAAAACCCTAGCCATGGCTTCCCCCTTGCTACATGCAGCCATGAAGAAGATGGACAAGGTCTTTTTGGCTTTTATTTTGTCTTTTAGTCCATTTAATTACCAAATTAACAAAATGCCATTTTTACTCTTCTTTAAAATTTTACCCTTCCATGTCCATTTTTGTCCATTTATGTCTAATTGCTATATAAGGACCTCTAATCTCAAAACCCATTCCAATCAAGTACCTTTATGAACTAGAACACACATTTTTCATTTATTTCAATTTAGTCCTAAATATTAAATTGGATACCCAAACAATAAAATTTTGAAACGAAAATTTCCCACAATTGTTAAATCACACAATAAACATTAAAACTTAATCCGAATAAATTTTTCCTATTGCAAATTTATGGTTTCGAAACCACTATTTCGTTTAGGCCCTAAATGTAACACCCTGAATTTGGGCCTAGAAAAATTGGGCCTTAAGTCTAGGTTTGGATAGAAGATGACTTGAATAATTTATAAGTTTTAAATATTATTGTTATAAAAAAATTATTGTTATTAATTTGGTGTTTATTTAGTAATTAAACAAGTTAATAGGGATTTATAATGTGGGAAAAGTCCTGGGCTCGGCACAGGGCTCTAGCAAAAAAAATTAATTTTTGCTTCTTTAGGGGAATCTGGGCAATAGGGCTTATATTTAAGATGGGCTAAGATTAAGCACAAGGAAGTGCCTGGCCCAGTGGCTAAGCTCGCTAGGTAGCAGGAAGGGGAGTTGGGGGTCAACTCCTAGCGTGCGCAAATGTGGTTTTTTTTAAACCCAAGGACCGATGCAAGGAGGCCTTATGATTAGTTGGATTAAAAGGGGACACAAAGGAAAGCCTAGCCCAGTGGCAAAGGCACTGGGGGCACGGAAGAGAGCCTAGGTTCAAGGCCTCGCTCGCGCAAGTAGTTTTCTTTTTAGTAATTAGGAGTGCGACTAAATAGGCCTTAAAAGAAGTTGTTAACGGATTATGCCACAAGAACGCCTGTGGCATAGTGGCAGCAACGCGCTATGAACGCTGAGGGGACGCGAGTTCGAGTCCAAGCGCAGGCAAAATTTTAGTTTTATTTTAAAACAGCAGAGGCTTTAGTGGATAAGCCATAAAATTAAATGCGACCGTAATATATTGAAAGCAAGGTCGCATCACATTGGCCAGCAGCGTGTGTGGGTGCCTGGAGGTCCTGGGTTTGAGCTGCTCTACACGCGAAGAGCTTTGCTTTTGCTACATGCGTGGGAAAGAGTAAGTAGGGTGGATCAAAACTCTCCTAGTAGCATTGTGAAGCGGTGCAAGCGGCGCATAAAGGGCTGCTAGTCGGTGGGGAGGTGTTTGGATGGAATTTAAAATCAGTAGTAGCAAAATTTAAGTAGCAAAACATGGTATTTGATTTTGGGAAGAATTTTTGTGCCAGAATAAGAGTGTTGGTGGCATCTATTCAGCTATAGGCAATTAAATGCCGAAATAGCTTTCAAATTTTGGTGGGATGAATTGTTTTCTTTTGCTTAAATTCCCTTATCATATTTTTTATCAACTTTTATTCTTTTGTTCATCCCTTTGCTAAATCTTCTAATCTTCTACTCCTATTCTTAATTTTTCCCTTTGAATTTCTTTCCATAATAGCCAAATATAGAGCCTTTTCTACTTGCCAAAAAGTTAAAAATTTACGTCTCTTTCATCCATTCGTATACTTCTTCCTCTTTGTTCTTGTTGTTCTCGAAGTGGGTACTCTCTTTCAAGGCACGGTGATTTTGGGATAACCAAGATTAAACCTTAATAAGTATTCTATTCTTTTTGCATCTTTTAAGTATTTGAGAAAAGTTAAAATCTCCATATTCTTAGTGATTAGGGAATTAGTTTCTAGATCTATTCTCTACTCGTGTTCAAGTTAGATTCACAGTGGATCTGAGATTGGGAAAGTGTTGAAAACGCTTTTGACAAGTACATCTTTTGTGGTAAGTACTCGGATCTTATCTTCTATTATTTAGTGATTCAAGAAAAGCTGAAAACCCTTATGTGCATAGGGTGGCTGTCGACTAAAGGGTTTATTGGTTTCACTTATTGATTTGTTATGTGTTAGTGTGGATTAATGGTGATCAAATGAGGAGTATTGGAGGCTTGGATCATAGGAACGACTAGATCTAGATCTAGTCACTGTTCTCGGCAAAAGGTAAGTATTCAAGTGATTTATGGGTGATTGCCAATAGTATATGGATTAAGGTAATGATAATTTTGGTTAGATGACAGATTAACAATATGGTTTCAAACGGTTGTAGGAAAAATCGCGTGGAATATCTCGCGGTAGTAATCGCTAATCAGGTGTGTACAAACGCTACACACACGATGGAACGGCAAAAGCCAAAATCCCGAAATCCCGTATGGGCCTGCCGAATTTGTGGGCCCAAAATTGATAAAATTGTGATATGAAATTCTATGATGAAATGATATGCATGAATTGTATGATTGGATTATGTTTGGGACTTAATGGGCTTTATGAACATGATTGGGCTTAGTGGCTCTATGGGATTGTGGAAATACATGCTAGGGTTTTAATGGACTTTAGGCCTAGTTGATGAACTCTCAAATTGCATAAGACTTAATTGGGTAATAAACATGTCTGTGGACAAGTTGATAGGCTAAGGTGTGGCAATAGATGTGTGTATGTCTAGGATTGGATCTAAGAAGAGCTTGGTACTTAAGCGGTCCGAGTGACCCACCTCCTCTTCTCTTGAATCCTACCTGGTGCATAGTGTCCATTCACTTTAGTCGCGAGGACTTGTTGATGGGCAAAAATCTATAACTAAAATCCGTACCATTACGAAATTATGAAAATACCCTTCTAGGATAGAGTTACAAAAATATCCTTCAAAGGTAGAGTTACGAAAATGCCCTGTAGGGTAGAACTTCTAACACATCCTCGTAGGATAGGAGTATTGGAATACCCTTGTAAGGTAGAAATTACTAAAATACCCCTGGGCAGTGAAATGACTAAAATACCTCTATGTGTTATGAGTATGCTTGATGTATGTGTATGTAACGATGATGCATTCATGAGATATTATGTTGCCTGTGGGCTGGGTTTTGATTGGAGCAAGTGTATATGAGGGTCGTACGGTCGCTTAACGACCATGGATGCAACGAAGGCTTTTGAGCCACGAGCATTTCTGTTGCAACGATAAGTAGTGCCGCAACGAGTGCTACAATAAAGGCTTTTGAGCCACGAGCAGCTCTGCTGCAACGATGAGTGGCGCCGCAACTAGTGTCACAATGGGTGTATAAGGATGGGTGGGTCGAGTATCTCCCCACAGGAGTGTAGGGTTGGAAGGGGCTGTACAGGGTTGGTTATGGGTAATTGCATATGGCATGAACATCTTGATATTTGATTATGGGCTCGGGCCAAATCGAGGCTATCATGGGCTAAGGCCTAGAGGCCACCGATATTGACTAGGGCTCAAGCCCAGTATGTTAAGGTGCATGTTGATTTGATTGCCAAGGGTCGTACACACTGAGTTTCAAAACACACACCCTTTAATTTAATGGTTCGGGTGATCCTCAATAGAAGGCTCGACGTGAGAGAGGACTCAGAGGTGGCCACACTGCAAGCTACTTAGGAATTTTGAATAATTTTCAAATTACTTCACTTTACTTATCGTTTTTGTTTGAATGGGTTGTAATAAGGCCTTGTATCTCTGATAAGACTGTAATTAGGGTCTATTTCTATTTTGACTGCCTAGTTTTATCTTTACTTAGACAACTTTCTCAAATTTAATGTGGATTTAAAATGACATTGCTTTTTGGGTTTTTTCCTTTAAACGTAGGCTTCCAATTTAGGCTTAACTAGAACTTGAATTTTTAAATTTCGACTTAAATTTTAACCAAGTAAACTTTCTATTAAATATGTTCTCAGTTTCATAAAATTATTTTGGAAATAATCATTCTCTTCAATGTGACATCGCCAGGTTCGGCCATAACATTTGGGCTGGGTTTGGGGTGTTACACTAAATTAGGTTGTTACAACTCTCACCCTTTAAGGATTTTCATCCTCAAAAATCTTACCAGAGTAAGGTTTAGCATATTTTTTCAAAGTTTCCAACACGTTACTGAATAATCCTCTTCGAGGGCGATCCTTTTAGAAACACTTTATCATCAATATGGAATCTAATATATTTAGGTTTCGCTTCTAAATAGCTTTTTACGTCAATCTGAAACTGTTTTTAACTTTTACAAATTCCTTCTACCTTTTTTATCAGAATCACCATTCAATTCAACCTCATGCTCAGAATTTCCCATAGCTTTTTCCATAGCCGATGATATAACCCTTGGATTTATGAATAGTTTTACAGATTTTTATCATTCTTCAATCATAATTCAAGTAGCATCTCTCTTTTTCCGGGTATAAGAGACATCCTGATACAAAATCCATGGTATCTTTTTCCCAACATTACACCAGTATCCTTGTGGACCATGGTAGTCTTGATTGCATTTGATATTCGGCCTTACTTTGAAGACAAAAGTGACATTTGAACATAGAAATCAGAAATGTCAATTTCATATTCGTATACCAGAACATTTATGTAACACCCCACACCCGGCCCTGACGTTATGGCCGAATCTGGCGATGTCACATTGAAGGGTTGCTTAAAAAAATGGTTTAGTTAAAAACTTAGTTTGAAACGAAATATGCTTGATAGGAATTTACTTAGTTAAGAATTCAAAGAATTAAATTAAATGAAATAAAAAAACATGTTTATTAATTATAGTGGTAACTAAATAAAATCCCAAGTAAACAATGAAACCGAAGATACATAGCCTTATTACATCCCAGCAGAGATTTAAAAGTAATTATCATAAAATACTTAATAAATCTATATTGAAAATTTGTAAGTAACTTGTAATGTGGCTATCTCCGAGCCCTCTCTCGTGTCGAGCCGTCTATTGTAGATCACCTGAAATATAATAATAAGGGTGTGAGTTTCGAAACTCAGTGTGTACGACCCTTGGCAATCAAATCACTTCAGTATACACATATCACATTGGGCCTAAGCCCTAACAATATTGAAGGTCTGGGCCTTAGCCCATATTGACCTCATATCATACCAGAATTGTAAGAGTATGCCCAAAGATCAATCACGAGATGGTTGTAACAACATACTTGATTTATCATGTTTATTAATATAAGGCTTTGCCATTATTATTTCAGTTTCATTTCTGTGTGCATAAATAAACTGTTTTATAATAATGTCCTAAGAATAATATGATTATTCTTAAAAGATCCTTAGTCAAGTATTATTGTTGGCTAGGACAATAATAATGCATTGAGACTAACATGTAGTTGATTGATGATAAAGAGTTGTCATTGATATCGAGTATCAGAATCAATGCATGAATGTGTGTGTTAGAGAACAACATATTGGACCGACCCGCTATGAGTATGTTTCTTGGATTATTATGTAATTGTCACAATATTACTCATAGTGATTAATATGTATATGATCCTCATACTTGAGATCATCATCATTCCAACATCGTGAGTTGTATATTTTGATATAGTCAAACGAACACTGTAATTGGTTGTTCTATTAAGACTAATGTTGGATATACCACAATCTATGTAGAGGGATATGGTTGATCAATATAGGATAAGTCCCTCCTACATAATAGGAGTAATATCTCAGGCCACTTGATTGAGTGAGACTAGAAATGCATGGCCATGCTCAAATAAGTTGATATGAGATGTCATACTTATTTGTATATCATAGTCTACTCAAGGTATCAAGAAACATAGGATGGACTATGCAAGTGTGACTATTCCATGACTTGTGTCTATTCTAAAGATATTGGACTTAAGGATTAATGCATGAAAAGTTAATCACAAAAGGTTATGTCGAATCATGACTTCTTGTAACTTAGGTAGCAATGATGCATTGCTAGATGCCACTCATTGTTTGTAATATTAGAATAGTTCTAATATTACTGCTAATGTTACAAGAACCTATAGGGTCACACCTTTTAATTGAAATGAACGGAGTAAAACATAGTTGGTATTGTGTCTGGTTGTCGCATGAATTAAATTAATTATAGAATTAATTAAATTCGGCAATCAAATTATTGAACATACTATATGTACAAGGATGTTGTACACATAATCAAGAACATAATTTTCTAATATATGATTTTGGTTCATATATATATAAATTTAAATAAATATAGTTTACCGAAATCTTTATTATAATTAACGTAATTATAATTTTCGGTTAAACGTTATTATATTTATTTAATAACGATTATTATGATTCGGATTATTTATGGTAATAAATATTCATTATGAATATATACCAATTAACACAAAGTTTTAAATATGGCAAGGGTAAAAACCCTAAAGGGGATATACATAGGCAATCCCGAAACCATAAAAGTGAGGCCTAGCAGCCGTCAAAAGTGATACTCTCTGAAAATAGTTTCTGAGAGATTTCCGTTCATTGTCAATTGGGTGGACTACGTAGAGGCCGACATCGTTAAAGGTTGCGGCTTGGTTCGATAGTGCTTCAGGATTCCCGTTGCCTTGGCGTCGCTGTCTACTCAGATTGAAGTTTCGGTAATTTCGAAACCTTTATCACCCCGATTCGTTCCTTACACATGGATCCATGGTATGGATCGCCGGTAAAATTTATTATTCTAATTTTCCGCTGCGCCTTGGAGGCACCGGGCGATCCTACAAGAATTACATGTATGCAAATGTTCCCATCCCAAATCCAACCGATACACACCATCCGTACCAGCCCAACACATCTGTGGGGATGTCTACATCAACCCACCCATCCTCTACACACCAATGGTAGCACACACAGTGGCACTACTCGGTAGCTTGAAAGCCTACGGTGGTTCCATGGTCGTCAAGCGACTATGCGATCCTCAAAATAGTTCCTCCGTATCATCAAAACCCACCCAAGTGCAATATACAATTCATGAATGCATCATACACATTTTCACACATTTTCACATATTGAGCACTTAGGGGTATTTTGGTCATTTCACTACCCAAGGGTATTTCCGTAAATCTACCCTACAGGGGTATTTCGGTTCTCCTACCCTACGAGGGTGTTTTAGTAGTTCTACCTTATAGGGCATCTTCAAAATTCTACCTTAGAAGGGTATTTTTTGTAATTTTATCCTAGAAGGGTGTTTTCGTAATTTTAACTTAGAAGGGTATTTTCGTAATTTCCTACTGATACATATTTTAGTTATGGATTTTGGCCCATCAACAAGTCCTCGCGGCTTAGATGAACAGACACTATGCATCGGGTAGGATCCAAGAGAAGAGGAGGTGGGTCACTTGGACCGCTTAAGTACCAGGCTCTTCCATGATCCAGTCCTAGACATGCATATGTCGGTTGCCACACCTTAGTCTATTGACTTGCAACAAGTCCTTGCGGCTAAGATGAGTGGACACTATGCGCCAAGTAGGATTCAAGAGAAGAGGAGGTGGGTCACTCGGACTGCTCAAGTACCAAGCTCTTCCATGATCCAATCCTAGACATACATATGTCGGTTGCCACACCTTAGTCTATTGACTTGTTCACAGACATGTTTATTACTTAGTTAAGTTTTATGAAAATTTGAGAGTCCATCTAACTAGGCCTAAAGTCCATTAAACCCTAGTATGCATTCCTACAACCCCACAAAGCCCAAACATGCTTATTAAGCCCATTAAGCCCAATCATGCTTATAAAGCCCATTAAGCCCAGTCATAATCCAATATACAATTCATGCATATCATTTCATCATAGAATTTCATATCACAATTTTACCAATTTGGGCCCACAAATTCGTCAGGCCCATACGGGGTTTTGGGATTTTGGCTTTTGCCGTTTTGCCGTGTGTGTAGTGTTTGTACACACCTGGTTGACGACTCGCACCTACACTATCCTCATCCTTGACCTACAATCAAAACCACTTCCAAATCAACTCCAAACCTTACTAAAACTTTATCAGACCCTGAAGCCTTACCGTAACCTTACCATGAACCTTTGGCTTTTTTAGCTTTTCCTTAACAAATTGTCTCGAATATTCCTAGATCTGCATCAACACACATATTCTATCAACATTAGGTGACTCATCTTCCACATGAGTCACCCTTATAGGCTATACATATATTCGGCCACCCTCTTAAAAAATCAAAATTGAGAATGAGACACTTACCAAAAGTCGCCTTCAAACTAACGGCCTAGATATCTACTGTTTAAGCAGTCGGCTTTCCAACACTAGCTTAAGGATGGTAATCAATGACGAATAGTGATGAAGGAAACGAAATCGACAAGGGACCATAGGTATTCAACTTTTAAGAAAAAGAAGGGAACTACTAAGGGTTTTGGCAAACAATAAATGGCTATTTGGTAAATGAAAAATTCGACAATGGTGTAGGCATCAGAGGGTATTCATCTTTTTAGCAGAAGAAGAGTCACTAGGGGTTTCGAATTTTAAAAGATGAGAAACAAGAAGTCGGCAAAGGGAGAAAACTATAAGTATTCGACAAAACAATAAATGACTAAAAGGCAAAGGGAGAATTCGGCAAAGATGGAACCAAAGGGAGAAGGAGAATTCGGCAAGAGGAGGGAAGAAAAAAGAACTATAGCAAATTAAAGAAAACCCTACTATGAAATTCGGCACTCCTTAAATAGGCAATAGCCGAACCTAGCCCTCCTTAGAGTCCAATTCTACACCATCACTTCTTTTTAATCTCCTAATATCTCTCTTTTATCATTACCTTAAAATTCTCTCATGATCACTCCCTAACAGAGTCCATACCAACGCTGCTACCTTGCCTCCTAAAGAAAAAAATAAAGTCTTTTAAAAACAACCTCTCCAAGCCTCGAACCTTGGACCTCTCCCACTGCTTGTGACGCCACCCTTGCTCCCCAAGTGGCGCCTTCTTGCCACTGAGCCACAGGCCCAACTGTGATCCATTTCCCTCCTTTTTGACTTAAAAGGCCTATCTCCCACCTCTAGGGTTTTCTTCAAGAAAAAATTAAAATTTTCCCCAAAGTCCTCCCTAAACCTAGGGCTTCACACATCTTTTATTACTCTCTAAAATTAATGTTCTAACACTGCTAACCACATACGTCGACATCAAAGCACAAAAGATAGGGTTTTGGGATTTGGGGCGTTACAATTTACTTCAAATCACTATACTTTCTATTTCTTTTTGGATGAACAGACAAGATATTATCGTGAGCTCTGAATAGAAACTCTCTGCATAAGCCCTGGGTTCCCCAATACATAAATTCTATCTTAAGATAATAATAACAATAATCAGATCTTATTTAAACTTCAGAATCAAAAGTCAGTTCATACTGTATTCGTTTAATTTACCACTTACCATTCCATTTCTGAGCTCTTCTGATTTATAATGGCAACATCATTTTAGCTTTCAGTTTAGCTACAATTCAGACACCATCAATAAGGCAAATCTTGAAACCACACTTATAAAATAAGCAAAGAATTTTCATTCAAGTATCTACAAGTATTTCTGTTTTACTCAAAGGTAAGTCAATATTCACACAAAATCTTTCAACATGCTAGTCACAGATATTTACTAACTGTATTAACTCAGACGAAACATGAAATCTTGTTTGAACTCACTGATAATAATCAGAACTACCCGAAGAAAGAAACTCAATATACCCTTTAAACTTGAATTGTCATAATCCACACTTTTGTCGATATCAACTTTAAAGATAAGCCATAACGGATCAATTAAACAATAGGGATGATAAGAAAACCAAGATAATGAAAGCTGAGATACAAGACCATATTGAATGTCTGAGAATACTACTCATATGAAATAATAGAGATCCCGATGATTCCTCAAAGAAAACTAGAAAGAAAAGAAACACCGTTCATGTAATAGCCCAATTTAGTGCCTAGTCAAAATAATGGTTACAAGACCACAAATTCAGAGTAAAAATATATGTTTTATGATTATTTTAAGGTCTATGACATGATTGAATTCTTGTGTGAAAAATTTAGTTAAGAAATTTTGTTGATAAAATGTCTAACTTGAATTTTAGGACTAAATTGCAAAAGTTGCAAATTGTGTGTTTTAAGTGATAAAAGGATTTAATTCTGATGAGTTATTAAATTAGAGGTCCTTATTTATTAATTAAACCATTATATTTCATGATGGACAAAAATGGACATGGAAGAGAAAAATCTCAAGGAATAACATTAAGGGCATTTTGGTCATTTGGTTATTTAATGAATAAAAAGGGGAAAATAAGTCAAAAATGTGTCCATCTTCTTCCTAGCTTGGCTGAAACTCCTAAGGGACACCATAGCTAGGGTTTTTCAACTTCCAAGCCACATAGTAAGTTCTTCCAAGCCCCGTTTTTAATGTTCTTTACATTTTTAAAGTCATTGTAGCTTGATTTACCTATTTCTACCATTATTTTGAGCTAGGGTTCATGTTCAAAAATTTACCCATGTGTGACATGCATGTGTTTTGATGTTTTATGGTAGAAAATGAATGTTTGAAGTGTGATAAATAACTTTTACTAGGTGATTTTTGATGAAATCTTATAAAAGGACCTATTTGTAAAAGTTGTAAAATATGTGTAGAAAATCTGATTTGGTGAAAAATGTGGGCTGCTATAAGAGGGAATGTGAATCGACTAGGCTTGGGTAACAAAGAAAATGAATACATTTGATCATACGAGCCTAGGGACAATTTTGCAAATATGTAAAAGTTTAGGGGTAAAATTATAATTTTGCCAAAGTATGATTCATGGTCTGTTTTAGTCAATGGGGTAATTAAATAAGTGAAATTTGTCATTATAGATCAAGAAACATGAAGTCCAGACCTAAACTGAGGAAAGAACAAGGTGGTGGACTAAATCGAACAATTATCAATATTTTGTTACCGAGGTAAGTTTGTGTGTAATTAATTAACACTTTGTGATTATGTATTTACATGCTTAATATTGCATGAAATGTATATGCTTTTTATGAATGTGGTTAATGAGGTTTTGATAAAGAAATGATAAAGTTAAGCTATATTGAAATCCCAGTTGAACCTTAGGAATAGAAAGGATACCATTGTCATGACATCAGATTAATAAGGTCTCGTATAAGACCATATCTGGGATATGGCATCGGCATTGAATAGGGATCCCGTGTAAGACCATATATGGGATATGGAATTGACATCGAATAGTGATTCCATATAAGACCACATCTGGGACTTGGCTTCAGTATGAAATCATGTAAGACCATGTCTGGGACATCATATCGATATACGATCTCATGTAAGACCATATTTGGATATGCCGTCGACATCGATACGAGATCTTGTATAATACCATATCTGGGATACGGCATCAGCATCGACATGTGATCCCATGTAAGACCATATTTGGGATATGGCATTGGTATCTTACCAAGTGAATGACATTTCCAAGTATCCTTCAATATTCCAAGTGGTTTAACGGGAAAAAGAATTTAAGTTTATGTTAATGATGAAAATGGCTAAAGTTATGTGATGGAGTGATATAGGTACATATACGAAACTCACGAGAAATAAGTTCGGTATGTGATATGTGTTTGGTAAGATGAGCATGAGTAAGCCATGTTAATGATCACTTAATAGTTATCTGTTAATTCATAATGTGATATGTGGATATTGTTACAAGATTTTATGTTGTTATTTATTACATGCAACTTATAAAGCTTTATACTTACTCCCTCTCTTTTCCCCTTTCCTATAGTATCGCCAAGCTAACTCGAGGATCAAAGGACGTCGGAGCTCGATTCACACTACCAAGTTATTCTTTTGGGTAAAGTAAAGTTTAAGTATTTTGGGTATGGCATGTATAGGAACCTGGTCATTTTTGTTATATGTCATATTGGTTAGCCAATGTGTTGGCTAGTGATGTTACTTATTCATTTTGTAAATGGCCATTGGAATTGGTCAATGCTAGTTAAGTTGTGTTTATTCAATGATGATGAAATTCATGAAAGTGCAAGCTTGCATAATTAAACGGGTAATGTGTGAAGTATATGCATGATGAATGTAGCATAAAATTGTGGTGTGTATGTCTTAATTGTGGATATTTGGATGTGTATTATTCTCATGCTATATGTTGTTGGAAATGGTATAAATGTGGTTGCTTTTCAGGGTGGCAAGTGGCTTGGTAAATACCCTTATAATTGTCTACACAGGTAGGCACACGGGCATGTGTCTAGGTCGTGTGTGACACACGGTCAGCCTCATGGGTGTGTTGATAGGTCGTGTGTCCCCGCCATCCAAAATTTAGCAAAACAGAATGTCCAATAGTAAACACGCAGGTAGAGACACAGCCGTTTTTCTTAGCCATGTGAAGGACACGGCTTCAGAACATGGGCGTGTGCCCAGGCTATGTGAAGTCTACACATTAATTGCTAGAATTAAAATCGTCACACGGCCTAGCACATAGGCTTCTGACTTGGCCATGTGCCCCTAAATGTTTGCTAACTTCATAAACAAAATGTCAAGGTTTTCGTACACTGGCTAAGACACGTGCGTCTCATGGCCGTGTGAGGGACACGGGCCATGGACACGAGCGTACGTCAGGCCGTGTGAAAACTCTTGTAGGTTTGAAATGAAAAATAAATTCCACACGGACTAGGGACATAGGCGTGTGTGACCACACGGCCTGCCCACACGGGCATGTCCCATCCCACACGGGCGTGTGGCCTTGTTTGAGCAAAAATTTTCTAAGTGTTCGAAAGTTTCCAGTTCAATCCTGAACCACTCTATATGTATGTTTTGGGTCTCGTAGTCTCGTAATTGGGACGTTAAGAATTTGAATGAGAAATTTTGAGTTGAAATGAAAATTTATGGCCCAATTTTGTATGATTAAGCATGTTTAAGTTTGGTAATGCCTTGTACCCAGTTTCGGTGCAAACATGGGTAAGGGGTGTTACATTTAGTGGTATCAAAGCTATGGTTTAGTCATTTCTCGGGCTACCGTAGCATGGGTGAGAGTCTAGCTATACATCGCATACTTATGTGTATATACATAATGATAGTGTGATGACTTTTGACGATTTAAAATGTGTTTTCATATAGTAAATGGATTGTAACAACCCAAATTAGGGGCTAAACAGGAAAGTGGTTTCGAAACCATGAATCTGAGGTTTAAAATATTATTCTGATTTAGTTTTGATGTTTATTGGGTGTTTGAATCAAGTTGTGAAATTTTGGTGTGTGAATTTTATTGGTTACGTGTCCAATTTGGTATGTTGGACTAAAATGCAATAGGTAAAAAAAATATGGGTTTTATTTCATAAGGTACTTGATTGAATTAGGTTTTGAAATTAGAGGTCCTTATATGGTAATTAGACCCTTTTTAACTTAGTTGGACAAAAATGCCCAAGGAATGGTGGAATACTAAAGGTTTTTAACGAAGGGCATTTTGGTCATTTGGTTAATAAAAAATAAAAAGGGAAAAATAAGGCAAAATCTTGTCCATGAAATCTCTCCTTGGCCGAATATAGAGAGGAAGCCATAGCTAGGGTTTGTTCAACTTCCAAGCTTGATTGTAAGTGATTTCTAGCCCCGTTTTCAATTCTCTTTGTATTTTTAAAGTCCTTGTAGCTTGCTCTAACTAATTTTACCATTATTTTAAGCTAGGGTTGATGTTTAAAATTTTACCTATCTATGACACGCAAGTATTTTGATGTTTAACGATGGAATACAAGGGTTTAAGGTGTGGTAAACTATGATTACTAGGTGATTTTTCATGAAAGTCCCTAAAAAGGACCAAATTGAAAAGTTAATAAATTGAGTGGTAAAAGTATAAATTGATGAGAAATATGGGCTATTTTGGGTGCCATTGATATTCGGCTAGGCTTGGGTAACCAAGAAAATTGATACATTTCAATTTACGAGCTAAGGACTTGTTGTAAAAATTTACAAAGTTAGGGGTAAAATGGTAAAAATTATCATAAGATGATTTTGGACTAAATTGAACAATGTGTGCATTAAATAGGTTAAATGTGTCATTATAGATCAAGAAGATTGAGGAATCAACCTTGACTGGGGCAAGGGCAAGGTCTCGGATTAACTTGCAAAATACCGCTTTTTGTTGTCGAGGTAAGTTTATATGTAAGTAATGTGTCTATTTTATTTGTACATTAATGATTTTAATGAATGTTATGAAATGTTGCTTTTGAAAATCTTCTATGGTGTTAAATGTATGGAAATAAGAGTTCTCGTTTGAACCTTTGGAAATAACGGGTGATACGGATAAATATGGCTAGGTTAGATGTGTGATAAAATGAACTTCACCATGTAGACTCGAGGACTATGGAACTTAATGTCTAAGTCACATGTGTCATAAAGTGAACTTCACCATGTGAACACGACAGTTACGAGGTTAAATGGCTATGTCACATGAGTGACAAAGTGAACTTCACCATGTGTACTTGAGAGTAATATCATATGTAGCTAATTCACATGGGTGATAAAGTGAACTCCACCATGTGCACACGAAGGCTGTGAGACTAAATGGCTAGGTCACACGGGTGATAGAGTGAACTTTACTTGTGTACCCGAGAGTCGATCTTATGTGTTGGTGGAATTAGGAGCGAAAAGTCCACCGAGTATCGAATGTTAATCCGAAGAGTTCAACGGGAATACTTACTAAAGAGATTTGGTGTGGTAGTATGATATGTGTGTGCTGGTGTGTTCTTTTGGGCAAGTGTAATTGTGGGAAAATGCATGTGGATGCAAGGGTGCTTGTGGACTTAAGTAGGTGAAAATAATGTGCATGATCTGTATGGAAATGTTGGTAAGTTTAGGTGGTAAGTTAGTGTGTGTGAGATAAACCTTGGTATGGCTAAATGTTGTTATGATGGTAATTATTTACATATAGACTTACTAAGATTTTAAAGCTTAATCTTTTCTCTTTTCCCTTGTCTTATAGATTCAATCAAGCCAGCTCGGGATCAAATCGAGTCAGAGGATCACCCACACTATCAATGTTGTCCTTTGGTATAATAAAATGAACTCTTTAAACTATGGCATGTATAGGGACTTAATGGTGTTGTAGGTGTTAAGTTGGTTTGATTATGTTATGGTAATTGTCATAGGATAAGTCATTTTGCATTCAAGGCTAACTGATATAGCCATTGATGATGATATTTTGGTTATCAATCCTTATGAGGGAAATTCATGGAATACTTAGTGTGTTTGTGTGTGTGTAATTTGAAATGGGTACTGGATGGGTAAATGGAGTCATCTAGATGTCTAAAGATGTGTTTGTTGTGTGGTGTTAAAAGTAGTAGAGATAGTATGTGTTTTGGGGCAAAGTATGGCTTAGAAAATAGCCTAACTTAGGGCCACACAGCCAGCCCCCATGGCCCTGTGTGTAGGGCGTGTGAATTTTGCATGGGATTTTTAGAGATGAAGGAAGTCACACCGCTTGGTCACACGGGCATGTCCCGTGGCCATGTGACCAAAATTGCATGCTGACGTCATAAACAGAATGTCTCAGTTTTTCACACGGGGAGGCCACACAGGCCTGTCTAGGCCATGTGATGGACACAGGCAAAGGACACAAGCGTGTGCTTGGCCGTGTGAAAACCACTGTAGGTTCGAAATGAAAGATAATTTCTAATAATTCAACACGGGTATGGGACACGGGCGTGTGTGACCACACGGCCTAGCCACACGGGCGTGCCCCTGTCTCACATGGGCGTGTACCCTATATTAGGTCAAATTTTCCAAAATTTTTCTAAGTTCTCAGTTTGGTCGTAGACCATTCCCAAACCATGTTTTGGGCCTCGTAAGTCCACTTTAAGGGTCGCCTAGTATTTTTATGAATAAGTTTTAAATTGGATTGAAAATTTGTTGTTCAATTGTGCATGAATGATGGTGATATTGTCCGGTAATGCCTCATGCTCGGGTAAGGGGTGTTACATGGATCTCGACGGATCTGTAGCAGATGATGTTGAAAGTAACATGTCGGCCCACGCCAAAGCGATGGTGCTAACTGAAAATGAAAATTGACTGGTGACTGTGAGTCAGGGCGGAGACGCTCGGGAAGCCTTCTTCCAAATTATGAACGAGTGGTTCTCAGAGTTCGTTCGAATGAACTCGGTCACTCAACAACAAGCTCCACCGCCTCCAAACCCTCAGCCTACCCTTGTAGCTCCCCAACTTGTAGAAATGGTAGGAAGGGAAAAGCCTCCAATTGATAGAATCTGGAAATAAGGAGTTGAGGAGTTCCGAGCTAACAAAGATGATGATCCGAAAAGAGTAGAATTCTGGCTGGAAAATACCATTAGGGCATTTGATGAATTGTCTTGCACACTTGAGGAGTGCATGAAGTGTGTTGTGTCACTCCTACGAGACTCAACTTACCAATGGTGGAACATCCTTGTGTTGGTTGTACCAAGGGAGAGAGTTAATTGGGAATTTTTCCAAGAAGAGTTTCACAAGAAGTACATTAGTCAGAGATTTATTGATTAGAAAAGAAAGGAATTCCTTAAGCTAAAACAAGGCTGAATGACCGTAACTGAGTACGAGCGTGAGTTTGTGAGGCTCAGCAAATACGCTCGAGAGTGCGTATCCACCGAAGCTATCATGTGTAAGAGGTTTGATGATGGATTAAATGAGGACATCCGAATGTTTTTCGGTATTCTAGAACTGAAGGAATTTGTTTTGCTCGTAGAGAGAGCTTGTAAGGTCGAGGAATTGGCCAAAGAGAAAAGAAAAGCTGAAATCAAGTCTTGTGACTCAAGGAAGAGACAATTGGGTAAATCGTTTCAATCCTCATCCAAGAAATCGTGAGAGTTCACTACTCGATCAGCTGCTTTAGTTGGGTTCTCAAACTGAAGTAAAGGTAAACAGTACTTGGTTTCTAAATCTCAGACCACTTCGATGGCTAGTATTGGTAATGCTCGATCAATTAGACCAGAGTGTCCATAGTGTGGTAGATGTCACCCTGGTAAGTGTCGAGCAAATGAGAGAGCTTGTTTCAAGTGTGTTCTCAAGATCACTTCATTAGAGACTGTGATGAGATGGATGAAAAAGATAGAAATCAGAGTGTGAGATTAGGCAACACTGCTAGTGAAGGGAGACCACAGAGAAATCTGGGAAACAGTGTGAGTAGTAAGAATAGACCTAGAGAGCAGACTGCAAGATCTGAGGGTAGAGCGCCTGCGAGGACTTATGCCATTCACGCTCACGGAGAGACATCATCCCCTGATGTGATTATAGGTACATTTTCTCTTTATGATACTCATGTTGTTGCTTTAATTGATCTGGGATCTACCCACTCATATGTTTGTATGAAATTAGTATCTAGTATGAACATGCCCATAGAGTCTACAGAATTTGTGATAAAAGTGTCCAATCCCCTAGGCAAATGTGTGTTAGTTGACAAGGTATGTAGAGATTGTCTTTTGATGAGTAAAGGTAATTATTTTTTGGTAAATCTTATGCTATTTCCGATTGATGAATTCGATGGAATTCTTGGTATAGATTGGTTAACTGCTCATCATGTGATAGTGAATTATAACACCTCTTACCCGTGTTCAACGCTGGAACAGGGTACGAGGCGTTACCAGACAATAACACTTAAAACCGATTAAATTCAAGACATAAATTTTTGTTTAAAATTTAAAACTTTTATCTTATATGAGAAAGTCCCTAAATTGGGCCTACGAGGCCCAAAACGTACTTTTGAAAATGGACCGGGACTAAATCGAGAACTTTTAAAACTTTTGGTGAACTTAGAAAATTTTCTGGTTTTAGAGGGTTACACGCCCATGTAGGCCGGCCGTGTGGTGACACACGTTTAGGAGACGCCCATGTTCTCCACCTGTGTAACTCTGTTTATGATGTCATTTTCTTTTAGAGTCACACAGTCAAATCACACGCCTGTGTGCTAGGCCGTGTGGCCATTCGTGTGTATGAATTAGGCTATTTACCAAGCCCTTTTTCAACCAAAAACACTTACACACTTATACCAAATTTATCAACACATAACATGGCACTATTAAGCGTCCAAATATTCACACATCATTTACCCAATTCATGTAAGCTTGCATATCCACAAAATGCATCATCGTAAACCTATAGCGTGGCAAATATTAGCCAACATCATTGGTCTTACACAAATGAACTATCAAATATTTTAGGCCAACATTTTAAACCAAACCTAGATATAACGCATACAAATGACCAAGTTCCCTATACATGCCATAATCCTAAGTGTAAAAATCATCGATACCTAAATTGTAAGCTTGATAGTGTGATAGGTTCTCCGGCGACTTCCAACCCCGAGCTAACCTGAGTACATTATAAACACGAAAAATAAAGGAGGAAGCTATAAAGCTTAGTAAGTACGTATGAAATAATAAAAAATTGATTAATATGCTTTTAACAATCCTCATTATATGCTCCCGAGATAATACCATCATTATTGCATAAATTTCACTATTCACGTATGTTCATCTCAAGCTATTTGCTTGAGTCACTGTCACTAAATCAATTATATCTTGAGCTCCGGAACTCCAAATTAAGATCCACAAATTTTCCCTAAAACTAGAATCATATATATTCCTACTATAAAATTTTCAGAATTTTTTGTTTAGTCGATAAGTACATTTTGTTTTATAAAGTCTCCCCTGTTTCACTATTCGACAGTTCCGACCCCTCTTCACTAAAATTTAATTATCTCATTGTACAAAATTTAGATGATGTTCTGGTTTGTTTCTCTTGAAAGTAGACTCATTAAGAAGTTTAAACATATAAATTATACCCTATAATTTTTTTTTTACAATTTGTAATGATTTTTCAAATTCAAAATAGGGGATTCCGAAATCATTCTGACCCTATCTCACTAAAACCTCATAATATAAAATTCTTTTGCTTACTCTATTTCTTTTATGTGAAAATAGATTCAATAAGATTTAACTTCATATCTCATTCAACCTCTAACTCAATTTCCACTATTTTTGGTGATTTTTCAAAGTCACACAACCGCTGTTGTCCAGACTATTTTATTGGAAATTTCACTCTTTCATAAAACATCATAACAATATACCCAACATTCATGACCATATCTCAATAAACATAATGGTTCAAGACTTTGTAGTTGCACTTATTCACTACAACACCACATGTAACCTCACTTAGTCACTTTCTCGATAAACACTTCGGAATAATAATCGATACACGGTGGTTCACACATAGCCCACCATTATTATCAATTACACGGTGGTATCGCACATAGCCCACCAATATGATCAATTACACGGTGGTATCGCACATAGCCCACCAATAACAACAGATACCCGGTGGTTCGCACTTAGCCCACCAATAATAATAACAATTACACGGTGGTTCTGGACATAGCACCACCCTTATGATTAATGCTATCCGGTACACATAGTAGCATGTACTTAGTAATACACATGTAACCATAACTATTTTATTCCACAATCTCAGATAGAACCATATCTCGATGCCATAGCCTAACTATGGTCTTACACGATGTCACTTAGTCACACTTTGCCATGACTCATTCATGGTCCTTTCCATCAATGCTTCTTTTAGTACTGAACGAAAGAATTCAACTTTGTGTTCTCTAGTCTCTAACATTGAAATTTCATTATACATCAATAATATAATTAAATTCCCAAATTACCCATCAATTCAACAAACGAACTTTTATGTCTAACATACGAACTTACCTTGACACAAAAATAGCAAATAGACGTAGTTGTCGATTTCTTTGATTTTCTCCCGCTTTAAGTCCGAACCTCACTTTTCTTTATCTAAAATATCACATTTGATTTATTAACTTCAGTCCAAAAATCAAATTTTGGCAGCCCCTAAACTTTGTCATATTTACACTTTTACCCCTAAGCTCGTAAAATGATTTTTATTCAATTTCCTAGTATTTTAGGCCTAGCCGAACCATTTTAATAACTATGGCAATCTACAATTTGCACTTATTTACACATTTACACATATTTTGCAACTTTTTTACAAACTAGTCCTTTCATGAAGTTTCCTTGAAAATCACTTAGTAAAAGTCATTTATTACACACCGAACATTCATATTCTACCATTACACATCAAAACACATGCATATCATCCATGTGTAAATTTTTAAACACAAACCCTAGCTCAAAATAATGGTAGAAATAGCTAAACCGAGTTACGAAGATCTTAAAAATATAAAGAACATTAAAAACGAAGCTAGGATGCACTTACTATTAAGCTTGAAAGCTTGAAAACCCTAGCCATGGTGTTCATAGCAACATTCGGCCAACATATGAAGAAGATGGACATGTTTTTGGCCTATTTTTCCCTTTTTATTTCTTTTAATTACCAAATGACCAAAATGCCCTTCATTAAAGCCTTTAGTATTTTATCCATCCATGTCCATTTTTGTCCAAAAGAGATATAATGGTCTAATTTCCATTTAAGGACCCCCACTTTAAAAACCCATTTCAAATAAGTACCTTAGCTTCTAGAACTCACATTTTTCACACATTGCAATTTAGTCCTAATAATCAAATTGGACACCTAATCGATAAAATTTCTTAAAAAAAATTTCACATAGGCATTTTATCACATAGTAAACATTAAAACTTAATCGCAATAAATTTTTCAACTTTGGATTTGTGGTTTTCGAAACCACTATTCTGTTTAGGCCCTAATTCGGGCTGTTACATGAATTGTGGAAGAAAATTCATTGAGCTGAAATGTGAAAATGGGGATATTCTTCAGGTTGAATTAGATGAGTCGAATAGATTGCCTAGAGTAATTTTGTTTATGTCTGCCCAGAAATACATAAGAAAGGGATATGAAGCTTATCTTGCCTTTCTGATGAATGTAAAAGAATCTGAGTTGAGAATTGAGTCAGTGTCGGTAGTATGTGAGTATCCAGATGTCGAGTTGCTTGAATTGCCTCCAACTAGGGAAGTTGAGTTTGGTATTGAGTTAATTCTTGGTACGACACCTATTTTGGTTGCCCTGTAGAGGATAGCTCTGACAGAGTTAAAGGAGTTGAAAGCTCAGTTGCAAGAGTTAACAGATAAAGGGTTCGTGAGGCCAAGTTATTCTCCGTAGGGTGCTCTAGTACTTTTTGTGAAAAAGAAAGATGGCTTGATGAGATTGTGTATAGACTACCGATAGCTCAATAAAGTAACAGTAAATAACAAGTGTCCCTTGCCTAGAATTGATGATTTGTTTGATCAATTGAAGGGAGCCACCATATTTTTGAAAATAGACCTCAAGTCCAATTACTGCCAGTTTAGAGTGAAGGAGTAAGATGTACTGCAGACTGCATTTTGGATGAGGTATGGCCATTATGAGTTCCTTGTCATGCCCTTTGGCTTAACGAATGCTTCTGTAGTATTTATGGATTTAATAAACCTCATCTTTCGACCATATTTGGATAAATTTCTTGTAGTCTTTATTGATGATATATTGATTTACTCTCGTAATGAGATTGAGCATGAGGAGCACGTAAAAATTATTTTGCAAACTTTGAAAGATAAGCAGTTGTATGCTAAGTTTAGTGAAAGTGAATTTTGGCTTCGAGAAGTCGGATTCTTGGGGCACATTTTTTGGGTGATGGTATTAGAGTTGACCCGAGCAAGATTTTAGAAATTGTCGAATGGAAACCGCTGAGGAATGTATCAAAAGTTAGAAGCTTTCTAGGCTTAACTGGCTACTACAGATGGTTTGTTAAAAGATTTTCTATGATTGCCACTCCGATGATGAGGTTGTTATAGAAAGATGTTAAATTCGAGTGGACAGAAAAGTGCCAATGGAGTTTTGAGAAACTAAAGGCGTTGTTGACTGAAGCTCCAGTTTTATTGCAACTCTAATCGGGAAAAGAATTTGTGATTTATAGCGATGCATCCTTAAATGGATTGGGGTGTGTACTTATGCAAGAAGGCCAGATGATTGGTTATGCCTCAAGATAGCTGAAACCATATGAGAAAAGCTATCCAACACATGATTTAGAGTTGGCGGCCATGGTGTTCGCATTGAAGATATGGAGACACCACTTGTATAGCGAGACATGTCGAGTATTCACTGATCACAAAAGTCTAAAATATTTGATGACTCAAAAAGAATTGAACCTACAGCAACGGAGATGGCTAGAGTTGATAAAAGATTATAAGTTGGAAATTGACTATCACCTTAGAAAGGCGAACATAGTCGTTGATGCATTGAGTAGGAAGTCATTGTTCGCCTAGAGGGATATGAATTCTCAGTTGTTTGTAGCTGATGATGGTTCAGTTCTAGCAGAGTTGAGAGCTAACCGGTGTTTCTACAAGAGGTTGGTGGAGCTTAGAAAAGTGATAAAGATTTTCAAGCCAAGATGGCTCAATGCGAAACGGGTAATGAATCAGACTTTTGGATTGGTACCGACAGCTGTTTAATGTTCTGAGATAGGATTTGTGTACCTAAAGAAGATAAGCTTATTCGAAATATTTTGCAAGAGGCACATGGTGGTTATTTGTCTATACATTCGGGTAGTACAAAGATATATAATGACTTGAAGAAATGGTATTAGTGGCTGAGTATGAAGAGAGATATTTTTCAATTTTTATCGAGATGCTTGATTTGTCTATAACATCCGAAATAGGGCCTAAACAAAATGGTGGTTGCGAAACCACGAATTCGAGATAGAAAAATTTATTCCGATTAATTTTTTTAATTTACTGAGTGATTAGATGCATGTGTTAGAGTGTCGATAGAAAATTTTATGAATTACATGCCTAATTTGCCTATTTGGGCTTGTTTGAAAAAGTTGATAAATATGAGTTCTAGATAGGAAAGGATTAAATTGAAGAGCATAATTGAAGTAGAGGTCCTTAAATGGTAATTAGACCATTAAGTTTTCATGGACAAAATGGACATACATAGATAAAAATAACTAAAGTTTTAATGAAAGGCATTTTGGTCATTTGGTAATTAAAAGATTAAAAAGGGAAAAAGATGACAAAATGTTGTCCATCTTCTTCAAGTTGGCCAAAACTTCATGTGTCTCCATAGCTAGGGTTTCTTCAACTTCTCAAGCTCATAATCAAGAAGAACAAAATTCAGGGTTAGACAGGGGAAAGAAAAAGGTTGAGGACTAGATCAAAATATTTGATCATATTTTGTATCGAGGTAAGTTTGCAGTATATAAATGAAATGTTTTGTTATTTATATTTAATACTGTTTTTTTAGCATCCATATGTTTATTTTGTGAATTTACTCATTGATGACTCAAGTAAGAATTGATGGCGAAATGATACTTAAGAGTCCCGGTTGAACCTTAGGAATATATAGGATACAAATGTCATGACATTAGGGTTTAAGGATACCAAGTAAGACCATGCCAAGGCATGGCATTGGTAAGTTTTACAAGGCAAGGAAATCATGTAAGACCATGTAAAGACATGGCATTGATAAGCTACTATAAGGCAAAGATCCCATGTAAGACCATGTCAAGGCATGGCAATGGCGAGTTCATATGGCAAGGATACCATGTAAGACCATGTCAAGATATGGCAATGGTAAGTTTAAAAAGGAAAGCTACCCATGTATCCTTAGTATTCCAAGTGGTTCAACGGGAAATTCAATGAGTATACTCAAGGAAAGGTAAGATAAGTCCATGTTCGAAAGGTTCAGGTAAGAAAATTCAAGACTAATGCATATTGAGTTTAAGGGTTATAGTGGTTTTGATAAGATAAGAATGAGATAATTCATTTAGAATGTTGTTATTTATTTACATGCAAACTTACTAAGTTTTATGCTTACTCCCTTTCTTTTCTCTCTTTTTATAGTATCGCCAAGCCAACTCGGGGATCTTAAGGACGTCGGAGATCATTTCACACTATCAAAGGGCTATCTTGGTATTTTGTGATTCGAAACGTTTTATGTTATGGCATATATAGAGACTTAGCCATTTTGTCTGTGTATGTCCTTATGATATGACTAAAGAATGGCATGTGAATACTAGATAATGATTAGCTCTTGAAATGGCTAGTTAAGAACATGTTTTGGTGTTATGTATGCTTAAATGAAGTTTAATGTAAATAAATTTTGAAAGAGTAAAAGTTGGTTATGAAACAGTTTTGGGACAGTAACGGTGATGTGATTTTGAAAAATCACTAAAACTTGTAAAAATGGATTAAAATGGTCAATGAGATATAGAATTAAAATTGTTAAGTCTATTTTCATAGGAAAGAAACAGAGCAAGCAAAGGAAGTCTGTAGACTGAGTTATTTAAATTTTTGTGAGACTGGTTCAAGGTGAATTCGTGATCCCCTGTTCTGATTTTAGAATTTCACTAAAACTTGTACAGAAATAATTAAGAGTCATAATTTATATGTATAAGTTCCTTAGTGAGTCTATTTTATTATATACAAACAAAAATGTTATCTGAATTCTATATAATGAGATAATTGATTTTTAGTAAAGAGAGGTCAGGTCTGCTAGACTACAAAATAGGGGAGATTTTAATGAATAAACAATATTAATTGGCCAAACCAAAAATTCTGAAAAAGCTTATGGTAAGAAGATACGTAAGTCTAGTTTTTAGGAAAATTTACGAATTTAAATTTGGAGTTTTGTAACTCAAGTTATAATTAATTTAGTGATTGTTACACAGGTGGACAATTTTATTATGAATAGTGAAATAAATTGTTTTGATTTGTGTAAGTGATCGAAAAAATTTTAATGTTCTCGATTCGGTCCTGAATCGTTTAAATTGCATGTTTTAGGGCGTCGAGGGTTTTGTCTTGAGTTATAATTAAATAGCATGATTTTTAATCTTTAAATTGTAGTTAGTTAGGGAGAAGGGGCTTAAGAAGCCTTCTTCCAAGCTATGAATGAATGGTTTGTCGAGTTCGTTCGTACGGCCTGTAACAGTTCAGTTTGGACCCTAGTCGGAATAGTGGTTTTGGGACCACATATCCGAGTCTAAAAATATTTTAATATTATTTTCTATGTCTGTGTTATGTGAATTAACTTCTGTGAAATTTCTGTGAATTAATTTGTCTGTTTTTGTGTCGAATTATGAAAATGGATTAAATCTCATAAAAGGGAAAATTAACATGCTATATGTTCAATGTGTTTAATTGAGATGGCTTTTAACGATTATGGCCTTAAATGGTAATTAAACCATTTAATTCATGAGTGGTCATAAATGACCTTATTATATGTGATTTATATGTTTCTTTAATAAGGTTAATTTGGTAAAATGTGAATAAAAGTAATTAAAATTAAAACAAAACATAAAATAAGTGATATATTCATTCATCTTGCCAATTATACAAAGAAAAAGAAAGGTTTTGGAGCTTACATGTATTCGGCTAGCTTCTAGCTTGATTAAAGGTTCGTTTTTAATCCGTTTTTGATGATTTTTATGTTTTTGTGATCGTTGCTTAGTATATTATCAAGCCCATGTTTCAATTTAAGAATTTGAAGATGATTTTTAGTTACGTCATTGTTGATTTTGTGAGCTTTGAAGTGTTAATTGATGAAATATGAAAGATATATGTTGGGTTAATATATTTTGTCTATGAATTTTTGATGAATTTGAGTAATTGGGGCTAAATAGTGGAAATAATATTTTGGAGGACTAATTTGTGAAATAAATGTGTTGTATGGGCTTAATTGAATACCATTAAAATTTGGCTATGCCTAAATGTGGTGAAATTTGGTGAATTTGATGATTTTATGAATTAGGGACTAAATTGTTAAAATGTGCAAATATGAGGGATAATTTGTAAAATGCCCTAATTATATGTTTTTGGACTAAATTGAATGTGTTAGTAAAAAAAAGAGCTTATTTTGAATTTATATAGATTAAGAACTAAAGAAAACGGAATTAGATCGGGGAAAGTCGAAAGTCGTTGATTAGTCGTTCGTAATCGTCTGAATCTGTACGAGGTAAGTTGATATACAAATAAAAGCATTAAATTGAATTATAATTGCTATTATGTTGATTGAAATGTATTATATGGCTATGAGAGTTGAATATGTGAAATCTGAATTAAATTATGAGCATCTAATCAAGTCCGAAAAGCCCCGTCCGAACCTTAGGAATAGTTAGGATACATATGTCATGACATAGGATCCGATATGTGTTTTCATGTAAGACCACGTCTAGGATGTTGGCATCGATATGAGATTAACGTGTAAGACCATGTCTGGGACATTGGCATCGTATTGATTCGAGTAAGACCCTGTCTGGGACAGTGGCATCGATATCCGATTACATGTAAGACCACGTATGGGACGTCGGTATTGTATGACTTTTCTAAGCTATCCACATATCCTAGTTAATTCTGATTGGTTCAACGGGCACTCTGAGAAAGTGAAGGAGAATACAAATGCACATCTGAACTCCAGTACGTATGAATGTATAAGAAATTGGAGAATAAGAGGTATGTATGTATATGATCATTTGATGTGTGAGTTATATGAATATGATATGTGAATTTAAGTAAATGAGCATGACTAATTGAGATCAAGGTGAATTATATTTTGTGCTTATGTTATGCCATAGATCATATGGCTCTAATGGTTTAAAACTATTCTTTGTTATGGATGTATTTGTATATGGCTTACTAAGCTCTCTGTAGCTTACATTGTGTTTATTTACTCTGTTTTATAGTTATCGAAGCTACGGAAAGCTCAAGAATCGTCAAGGATTATCACCACACTATCAGTCTTCATTTGGTATATTTTGTAAGTGAATATATTGAATTATGGCATGTATAGGCTAGATGTCGTTGGGATATGTTTTGAAATGTTTATAAGTTAGGCCATGAGATGTTACTATCAAATAGTTATGAATATGCTTGTTTTGGTAAGTTTATGTGATGCAAGTATGGCCTTGGGTAATGGTCATTTTGGTATGAAAAAATGTTTTGATTTTAGCAAGTTTAATAAGTGACTGAATATGATGCTAATAGGTAAAGGTAAGTGTACATTGGTATGCTATTGTGTTTGAGATTTTGGTATGCCTTGGTTTGGATGATGAGTATAAACTGGATGATAATGAATTGAGCTATGTTTTGGTTTGGTAATTGGCTGAAACGGTTGATTATTGTTGCATCTTGGATGGTATATAAGCTGTATTTTAGGTATTTGGAAACTGAATGGGAAAATGTGGCTTAAACCAAGCCTATTTTGTGCCACATGGCCAAAGCACACGGGCATGTGTCTCAACTGTGTGATCCCTGTACCTTGGTCGAATTGTTCAGGATGTCACATGGGCTAGGCACATGGGCGAGCCTTGTGGCCGTGTGTGCAAGCCAGTAGCCTTCTTAATTTTCACACGGCCGAGCATGCAGACATGTCTTGTGGCCGTGTGAACAGGTCAATATGCATGCTCTGCTTTGCCACGGCCTAGACACATGAGTGTGTCTAGTAGCCGTGTGAGGAACATGGCCTGGTCACACAAGCGTGTAACCTCTACAGTATAGAAAAATGTTAAAGTTTTAAAAAATTTTCTAAGTGTTTGGTTTAGGCCCGACCTACTTTTAATGTATGCTAAAGGTCTTGAGGACCTTCATAAGGGACTATGTGACGACTTTTGATTATGTTTTGAGATGAATGATTGTTTAATGTCTGTAAAAGTTCTAAACTGTATGGTAATCCCTTTAACCCTAGTCCAACGACAGATACGGGTTAGGGGTGTGATATTTGGTTGGTATCAAAGCTATGGTTTAGTCGATTCTAGGACTACCATAGCGTAGGTGAGTCTAGCTATACATGCCATATATCTGAAAATATGATAGTGTGATGAATCCTGACATCTAAAATGTATTTTTCATATAGTAATGGATCCCGAACGAGTGGTAGCAGATGATGTTGAAAGTAATGCACCAGCTCCTGCACAAGGGGTAGTGCCTTTTGATTCACGAAATATATCTAGTAGTCACGGGGGAGAGGCAAAATAAGTCTTCTTTCAGATGATGAGTGAGTGGTTTATAGAATTCGTTCATATTAATCAGGCTGCTCAACAACCTCTGCCCCCACCTATTCCCCCTCAAATATCTACTGTACCTCGGTAATGAATCTGATTTTGTTGAATAATCCTTCTATGGATAAAATTAGAAAATATGGAGCCAAAGAGTTTAGGGCTACAAGTGATGATGATGCTGAGAGAGCCGAGTTTTGGCTTGAGATTACCATTCGAATTTTTGATGAAATGTCGTGTACTCTTGATGAGTGTGTGAAATGTGCAGTTTCTTTACTTAGAGACTCAGCTTGTTAGTGGTGGAAAACTCTGACTTCCATTGTTCCGAAAGAACAGATAATGTGGGATTTCTTTCAATCTAAATTTAGTAAGAACTACATCAGTCAGAGATTCATCGATCAGAAAAGGAAAGAGTTTCTAGAACTCAGACAAGGCCGTATGTCTGTTACAGAATACGAGAGAGAATTTGTTCGATTGAGTCGATACACTCAAGAGTGTGTCTCAACTAAAGCAACATTAAGAGATTTGAAGATGGTTTAAATGAAGATATTCGATTGTTAGTTGGTATTCTCGAGATTAAAGAGTTTGTTGTACTTGTTGATCGAGCATGTAAAGCTGAAGAACTCAGTGAGAAGAAAAGAAAAGCTGATTCTGAAGCCAGAGAAGTGGGAAAAAGATCTGCAAGCAAATTATTTCAGTCTACGTCAAGAAATTCCAAGATGATTGTAGCTGTTCAAAGTCTAACGTAGGACATTCGAGTAGGGATAGAGTTAGATTGCACTCAAGTTTCAAAACTCCTACTACTTCTATTGCTAGTGCTGGAAATGTTCGATCCGAACGGCCTGAATGCAAGCATTGTGGTAAAAGACATCTGAGAAGTTGTAGATTAAATGATCGAGCTTGTTTCAGATGTGGATCTATAGAATATTTTATTCGAGATTGTCCTTAGTCTGCAGAACCAGAGATTGTGCAGAATCTGAAATTGAGTAATACTTCAGCAAGAGGAAGACCCCCCAGGAATATGGGAAATGTGAGTGGTAGTCAGTGAGCTACGAGAGACATTGCTATTCGATCTAAGGCCAAAGCACCAGCCAAGGCCTATGCTATCCGAGTTGGGGTGGAAGCTTCGTCTCTAGATTTGATAACGGGTACTTTTACTCTATACGATACTTCTGTGATTGCATTAATAGATCCAGGATCTACTTATCCGTATATATGTAACGCCCTGATGACTTCAATTTCTGAGTGTGCATAAATAGAAAAATTGCATGTTTGCCATTGTAGTTAGCGTGTTTGGGCATGTCTAGGGGCCTCAGAAGGCCTAGGTTCGAGCCTGAGCCTAAGGAAAATTTTTCATTTTAGGGCTTAAGGGGATCATGGCGTTGGGGCAGAAGCCTTTTAATTTATTATGTCCGTTGCAAGACATGGAAGGCACGTTGGTAAGGTGGAAAGTAGCGTGTGGTGTACGACTAAGGGTCTTGGGTTCGAGCTACCCCGTACGCCAATGGGTGCTAATTTGTTGCTCATGTGGAAGAGGAATTAGAGGTTGACCGAAACTCTTGTTGGATGAGTGTAGAATCAGTCATGGAGATTTTTGAGGGTATAGATTGGGTTGGAAAAGTTTGAATGTGATTTAAACTAGATTGTTACGGCTTGGAGGAGAAAAATGAGCAGAGAATCAAGGTACTTCAAATTTGAAGGGGTGGTGTGTTGAAATGTGTATGCTTAGGTTGTGGTTTTTCGGCTTAAGGTAGGTGTAACAACCCGGTTTGGACCATAGTCAGAATAGTGGTTTCGGGACCACATATCCTAGTCTGAAAAATATTATTTTCTATGTCTGTGATATATGATTTAGCATCTGTGAAATTTATGTGAATTTATTTGTCTGTTTCTATGCTTAATTGTGAAAAAGGATTGAATTGTATATGTGATAAAATTAGTATGCTATGTGTCCAAGTGTTCAATTGAAATGGCTTTTAAATAATGATGGCCTTATGTCGCAATTAAACCATTGAAGGTTTAAATGGTCATAAATGACCTTAAAACATGTGTTTCATTATGGTTGAAATGAAGGTTAAATTAGTAAATGTTGTTTAATTATATGTTTTAATAAGATATCATAAAAATAAAAGCCATTTTCACATTGTTTTTTCCGAAAATTAAAGAAAGAAGAAGGGTTTCAAGCTTTGTGTTTTTCAGCTAGCTTAATCCTTGATTAAGGTATGAGATTTCGTCCTTTTTTGATCATTTTTACGTTTCTGTGATCATTGTTAAATGTTCTTCAAAGCCCATGTCTAAATTTTTGTTTGTGTTAAAGATTTCATGAAAGGCCATTGATGATTTTTAAAACTTTGTGATGAATTTGATTGAATTATGATGGATAGGTATTGAATAAACATGTTTTGCCATGAAATTTTGATGATTTTGAGCTATGTGCGTAAAATTCTGAAAATGAAAAGTTTGAAGGACTAATTTGTGAAATAAATGCAAATTATGAGTTTATATGAACACTATAGAGATTCAACTAAGTACTTGTTTAAGAGATTTTGTTAATTTCATGATTTTGTGAACTAGGGACTAAATTGTCCAAATGTGAAAATATGGGGGTTAATTTGTAAAATGCCCTAAATAAGTGTTTGTGGATTGAATTGAATGGAATGAATAATTGAATGGTTGAATTTGGATTTATTTAGATCCAGAACCAAAGAAATCGGACTTAGATCGAGGAAAGTCCAAAAATCATTGAATAGTTCGCTCAAATCTGTTAAATCCGTACGAGGTAAGTCAAAATACAAATACGCGTTATATTGATGTCTGTTATAAATTCTTGATTTATAAACTGTATTTGGATGGCCATGAGAGCCTGACGTGTATTTTTGAGTCATTTTGAATGAGAAATGATAAAATGATGTCATGTAAGACCTCGTCTTGGAGAATTGCGGTAAGATCGTGTCTAGGACATTGGCATCGTATATGTTTTGTGTAAGACCCTGTCCGTGATAGTGGCATCGATATTGATTTACTTGTAAGACCACGTCGGGGACGTCGGCATTGTATGAGTCCTATATGAGCTTTTTAACGTTTCTGAATGATATAAGGAGAAATTCTGAGAAATGAGTGAATGCATACTATATGTGTTTGAATTAGGTATGTCTGTTTTGTATTGAATTCGCAAGAATGAAAGGTATGCTAATTGTGTGAACTAAAAGCATGTATTAATTGAGTAAATCTGATTTGTGAATCATATATGGAAATGGTTATTTTATTACGCTTATAAATTGTATAATTTTTTTTTTGTATTTGGCTTAGTAAGCTCATTGTAGCTTACTCTGCCTATTCTTTCAATTGTTTTATAGATATCATAGCTATTGAGGGCTCGAGGATAGTCGAGGATCATCACCACACTATCGAGCTTGATTTTGGTACCTTTTGAATGTACAAAGTTTAAGTATGGCATGTATAGGCCAGAATGTTTATGTGTTAGGTTGGTTATGCTATATGTAAAAGCTATGAGAATTGGCTAGTAAATGGTATGTTTGTGCTTGGTTTTGGTTTATGGCTTGTGACGCTAAATTGTGTAAGTTTATAATGGTTATTTAGCCTTATATGATTTGGTCATCTTGAAACACCTCAATGTGATGAATGGTAAGAATCGGATATGGTATGAATGAGTTAGGTGCAATGTGTTAGTCTTGAACTTTGGTTAAGTTATGGAATTGCTTGGTGTGAGATTTGAAATTGAGTATGTATGTGAATGGTTTGATCATGTTAAGGTATGTTTTAGGCATTGAGTGTAGTTGGAATTGTGGTATTTTTGTGGCACAAATTTAGCTTGTAGGTATGACCCTTAGTGGGTAAAAAGCATGACCTAAACCAAGTCTGCTTAGTGCCACATGGTTAGGGCACACGGGCGTGCCTTACAATCGTGTTGATTTTATAGTATTGGCATAAAAACTCACACGGCCAAGACCCACGGGCGTGTCTTGTGGCCGTGGCAAAAAGTCAGTGTGCTTGCCTTGTTTTGGCACGGTCTGGGTGCATGGGCGTGCCTGAGTCTCGTGTGGGGCACACGGCCTGGTCACACGGGCGTGTGACCTCCAAATTTTGGAAAATTTTTCTTGTTTTCTGAAGTTTGTGTTTGTGTTCGGTTTAGTCCCAACCCTTTTTAAATGCATGTTTGAGGTCTTATAGATCTCTAATAGGGACTTTTGTCTGAATCTTATTAACTGTGAATGTTCTGTTCTGATCTGTTCTGATTATCCGGTAACGCCTTTTACCTGTTTTGGCAACTGTTACGGGATAGGGTGTTACATTTGGTTAGTATTAGAGCTACGGTTTAGTCAATTCTAGGACTAACGTAGCGTGTTTGAGTCTAGCTATACATGCCATATATCTAAACAGTGATAGTGTGATGAATCTTGACAAATGAAATATGTTTTTCATATAGTAATGGATCCCGAAAGAGCCGTAGCTGACGATATTGAAAGTAATGCTCCTGCTCCCACTCAAGGGATAGCGCCATCTGATTCTAGACCTATTACAAGTGGTAATGAGGGAGAAGCTAAACAAACTTTCTTCCAAATGATAAATGAGTGGTTCACTCAATATGTTTAGACAAACCTGGTTGTTCAACCCCCACCCCCGACTGTTCCTCAACAACCTTCGATTATACCATTTGTGACTAATTCGATTCGTCTGAATAAGCCTCCGGTAGACAAGATTAGAAAGTATGGGGCCAAAGAGTTTCGAGCTATTACTGATGGTGATACCGAGAGGGCTAAATTTTGGTTGGAAAACACAATTCGAGTTCTTGATGAATTTTCGTGTACTCCGGAGGAAAGTGTTAAATGTACGGTTTCATTGTTACGAGACTTTGCATACCATTGGTGGAAAACACTGACATCTGTAGTTCCGAGTGAACATGTTACATGGGATTTCCTTTAAACTGAGTTTAGAAAGAAGTATATCAGTCAATGTTTCATTGATTAGAAACATAAAGAGTTTCTTGAATTGAAACAAGACAACAGGTCTGTCACGGAATATGAACGAGAATTCGTAAGATTGAGCCAGTATGCACGAGAGTGTGTAGCCTCAGAGGCCACTATGTGTAAAAGATTCGTCGAAGGTTTGAATGAAGACATTAAAATTTTGGTCGAAATTCTCGATCTGAATGAATTTGTTGTGCTAGTTGAAAGAGCTTGTAAAATTGAAGAGCTTAGCAAAGAAAAGAAGAAAGCTGATTTTGAAGCTAGAGAGGTTCAAAAGAGATCTTCAGGTAGATCATTTTAGTCTGTGTCAAAGAAGTTTCGAGACAATTCTAACTGTTCAAAGATTATTACGGGACATTCTGGCAGAGATCGTGACAAATCGCGTTCAAGTTTTAAAACTCCTGCTACATCTGTTGCTAGTATCGAGAAATGAGATCTGAGAGACCTGAATGTGAACATTATTGCAAGAAACATCCGGAAAGTTGTAGATTGAAAGATTGAGCCTCTTTCCACATGGATCCTAGGATCACTTTGTTAGAGACTATCCTGAATCTGTTGAGCAAGAGATAGTTCAAAATCCACGATCGAGTAATACTTCTACTAGAGGCAAAACTTCTACAAACACGGGAAATGCTAATGTTGGTCAAAGAATTACTAAAGATACGACTGCACGATCTGAAGCTCGAGCGCCTGCTAGAGCCTATACTATTCGGGCACGTGAAGAAGCTTCGTCTCCTAATGTGATTACTGGTATTTTTACTCTTTACCTTTGTGATTGCCTTGATAGATCCTAGATCAATGCATTCTTATATTTGTATGAATTTAGCATATAGTAAGACTTTACCTATAGAGTCTAATGAATTTGTAATTAGAGTATCAAACCCCTTAGGCAAATGTGTCCTGGTTGATAAGGTTTGCAAGAACTGTCCATTAATGATTCGAGATATCTGCTTCTCTGTTGATTTAATGCTATTGTCGTTTGATGAATTTGATATAATTCTGGGTATGGACTGGTTAACTTTGCATGATGCTATTGTTAATTGCAAACAAAAAGTTATTGACTTGAGATGCAAGAATGGTGAAATTATTAGAATCGAGTCTACTGAATTGAATGGTTTACCAGCTGTGATATCTGCATTGAAAGCTCAGAAATATGTGAGAAAGGGTGGTGAAGCATATCTTGCTTATGTGATTGATTTAAAAGTGTCTGATAAAAAGATTGAATCTGTACCTGTCATCTGTGAATTTTCTAATGTATTTCCTGATAAACTTCCGGGACTGCCTCCGATTCGAGAAGTTGAATTTGGTATTGAATTAGTTCCGGGAATTGCTCTAATTTCAATAGCTCCATATAGAATGGCACCGACAGAACTGAAAGAATTAAAGACTCAGTTACAAGAATTAACTGATTGAGGCTTTGCTAGACCGAGTTTCTCACCATGGGGTGCTCCTGTTCTGTTTGTGAAAAAAGAAAGAGGGTATGATGAGAATGTGCATTGATTACTATCAGCTTAATAAAGTGACTGTAAAGAATAAATGCCCTCTGCCCCGAATTGATGATTTGTTCGATCAACTAAAAAGCACCTCTATATTTTCAAAGATAGATCTGAGATCAGGTTATTATCATTTGCGAGTGAAAGATTTTGATATTCCAAAGACAGCCTTCTGAACAAGGTACTGGTATTATGAATTTTTAGTTATGCCTTTCGGATTAACAAATGCCCCTGCTGTGTTTATGGATCTGATGAATAAACCGTATTTAGATCAGTTTGTTGTGGTTTTCATTGATGATATATTAATCTACTCGAGGAATGAAAGTGAACATGTGGAACATTTAAAAATCGTACTACAGACACTGCGTAATAAGCAACTTTATGCAAAATTCAGCAAATGCAAATTCTGGTTATACGAAGTTGGTTTTCTAGGCCACATTGTATCTGCATTAGGTATCCGGGTCGATCGGAGCAAAATCTCAGCTATTTTGGATTGGAAATCTCCGAGAAATGTTTTTGAAGTCCGTAGTTTTTTGGGACTTGTAAGTATTACCGTCATTTTGTAAAGGGTTTCTCAGTAATTGCAACTCTGATGACAAGACTGCTACAAAAAGATGTAAAGTTTGAATGGTCTGATAAATGTCAGAATAGTTTTGCACAGTTGAAAAATATGTTAACTGAAGCTCATGTACTTGCGCAACCTGAATCGGGTAAAGAATTCATTACATACAGTGATGCTTCCACTACAACAAAACTAACTTTTAGCGGCTTTTTTGGCCTTTAGCGGCATTTATAAGCGCTGCTAATAGTATTCACGGTGCTTTCACAAGCGCCGCAAAAAATGCATCTAAAAGTAATGCCGTAAAATTTTGTAGCGTTTATGTGAAAAAACGCCGCTAAAAGTCATGACTTTTAGCGGCGTTTCTCCCACAAACGCTGTGAAAAGTATTGACTTTTAGCGGCATTTCTCCCGCAAACACCGTGAAAAGTATTGACTTTTAGCGGCGTTTCTCCCGCAAATGCCATGAAAAGTATTGACTTTTAGCTGCATTTCTCCTGCAAACGCCGCGAAAAGTATTAACTTTTAGGGCGTTTGTCCCACAAATGCCGCTAAAAGTATTGACTTTTAGTAGTGGTTTTCCCGCAAACGCCGCTAAAAGTATTGACACTTAACGGCGTTTTTCCCACAAACGCCGCTAAAAGTATTAAGTTTTAGCGGCGTTTTTCCCACAAACGCCACTAATTGTTACAGATTTAACATACTGCTTTTTCACCGATATCCAACCCCTCCTGCATTAAAACTCCAACCAATAATAGCAAATATAGCATACAAATCCAACCAATAACATTAAACCTAATTAATACTTCAAATTCAATGAAAGATATATGATGTAAATTAATAAATAAAGTATAACTGAAAATATTCTTACAATAATATTAAATGTGAAAATGTTAAAAATATCCTTACAACGAGAAAACAAATATCTAAAATGGTGGCTTCTGTGAGTGCTGAAACATCTTCATCATTTGCTGAAGTTGTAGCTGCAGCTCATCATACTTTCTACTCTGCTCTGCCTCCCTCACTACTGCCGCTGCCTCCCTCTCTGCTGCATCCGCTATAAGTTGTTGCTGGAGTTCTTCATATTTTCTTTGAACCTCAGCAATTTGCTCAACTGTGCTCGCTTGCATCTAAGCTATCTGATCTTTTAACCTCTAAACTTCAGCTTGAGCTTGACTTCCGGAAGGCATGTATTGCTGGGAGCTGGATCCAAAATTTTGGGTCGGGGTAACACAGATCCTTGAAATTAAACCTAACCATACCTTTCAGGACCCAAAACATCAGTAATAATTCTGTTATTAATGTCCTCATGATTAACAGAACTATTAGTCGAAGCAACCGCTTCATACTCTGCCTTCTTCTCCTTTAGTTTCTCCTAATAAACCAATGAAAGAGTTAGAAATGAAATATATAATAAAAAATAATGCAACATAACTTAACATTATTTAAAACTACTAACGACGAATTAAACCATTATGATTAAACATTATAAATATTTTTAATAAATCAAATTGTATTAACTAAATATACCATAATTTCTCCAGCTTCGGATGTCATTGGAGATCCATCTTTCTTCCTATGAGTAATGTTAAAAAGCTGAAGGCGTCCAACTTTTTGACTAGGCAAGACTTCCTACAATATAGTAATAAAAATATTAGTTAATAGTAAAAAATCATTAATATTTGATAGAATTAATAAATTCATAACACCTCGGCCTCAGCTACGCAAGCAAAACTTCTAGACCCTGCCGTGTGCGTGAATTTCTGTTTCTATCTGCTACTTGTTCCAACTCGCTCACGGTCCTACATAATGAAATTATTATTACATATAAAGTAAATACTATAAACCAAAAAATTTATAAGAGTTTGAAAGTATGTAATACCTCTTCTTTTTTTGAATTCCAAAATCTAACTGTATCTTCCCACTGGTACCTCAGCATTCCCGGCTGGACATTTTGCAATTTTTCTTCGAGGCTTATGTCTTTCTTAAATTTTTTTTTTCAAATTGATTTTATGGTCTCTCCATTTTTTACCCAATGTCTTCTTAATATAGTCATCCGAGACCTCTAAAGCAAATCTCTCTTAAAAAAACACAAGTTTAGAAAGTAAATATAAATGAAACTTAAACCAAAGTATTATAAATTATATTCATGTTTTGTTACCTTAATATTATCGAGAGCTTGATTTTTGTTGCTATCAGACATGTGTTGCCATGATAATAGTTGATGGGCAACATGTTGGCATTTCGTGCTAGAATGCCCAAATAGCCTGCTAAAACTCGAGTTTCAGATCCAACAGGCTAACCATGACTATTTCTATGTACTTTGACACGCTCGGCTGGATTTAACTCGTATAAATCTGTAAGCAGTGTATGACCTCGGCCTCTACGCGTCCCACCACTTTCAGCTGAAAAATGATATATTATTATAGTAAATTTGAAAAAATAAATTTATAATAAAAGTGAACACGCATGTAAAACAAACTAAACATTACTCTGAAATCCTGCATGGTCGTCAACTGTCTCCGGCAAACTTGAAGATCCAACAACTGTCTGCTGTTCACTATTTGCTTCTTCTGCATTTGAATTATTCTAGACAATAGTTAAATCTCGTAATCTTCATCTACGCATTTTTCCTGCAATACACGTAAAATGTTAGAAATTTTAGTAACAAATTCGAACAATAATAGTACATATAAAATTTAGAAAAGTTTGTACTCCATTTCTATACCCGTCACTTACCCTTGACAAATTCATCCAAGTCCTATCCATTTCGTAGTTCTTGAAGTCTAAAGTTGACAATAAATTATTTAAATTATGTAAGTTATGTAAATTATGTAAGTTATGTATTATGGAAGTGATGTAAATTATGTAAGTTATGTAAATTTGATTCATCATACATGGCATTGTTATACCTAGGGAGGATCCATTATATCTTACAGTGAGATATAAGGCAACCCATTAGGTTTCCAGCCTATATGCTTTGAATCTTTTTTTTTATATACAAAAACCTTTAATACAAAATGCTGTTGTGCACAAATAATTATGTATTATGTAAGTGATGTAAATTATGTAAGTTATGTAAATTATATAAGTTATGGAATTCGACCTTTAAATTATGTAAGTTATGTATTATGGAAGTGATGTAAATTATGTAAGTTATGTAAATTTGATTCATCATACATGGCATTGTTATACCTAGGGAGGATCCATTATATCTTATAGTGAGATATAAGGCAACCCATTAGGTTTCCAGCTTATATACTTTGAATCTTTTTTTTATGTACAAAAACCTTTAATACAAAATGCTGTTGTGCAAAAATAATTATGTATTATGGAAGTGATGTAAATTATGTAAGTTATGTAAATTATATAAGTTATAGAATTTGATCTTTAAATTATGTAAGTTATGTATTATGGAAGTGATGTAAATTATGTAAGTTATGTAAATTTGATTCATCATACATGGCATTGTTATACCTAGGGAGGATCCATTATATCTTACAGTGAGATATAAGGCAACCCATTAGGTTTCCAGCCTATATACTTTGAATCTTTTTTTTTATATACAAAAACCTTTAATACAAAATGCTGTTGTGCACAAATAATTATGTATTATGTAAGTGATGTAATTTATGTAAGTTATGTAAATTATATAAGTTATGGAATTTGATCTTTAAATTATGTAAGCTATGTATTATGCAAGTGATGTAAATTATGTAAGTTATGTAAATTTGAACTTTAAATCAACAATGTTAAAATATTGATGTAAGTTATGAAATTTAATTAACTAATGTTAAAATAAAATAAAAATGTTGAAAATATTTTTATTGATTCAAATAGAATAAAATATTTAAATTGAAACTTCAAAAATAATTTTATTTAATTAGGTATTTTAAAAATAAAATAATTTAATTTAATTTAATTTAATACAATTTAATATAATTTAATTTAATTTAGAAAATGAGATAGATTGTTAAAGCACTGTTAAAATACAATTTAATTTAATTTAGATTGTTAAAGCACTGTTAAAATACAACTTAAATTAATTTAGTAATGTTAAAATAAAATAATAGATTAAAAATATTTTTTCGTAATTAAAATAATATAAAATATTTAAAATAATACTTTAAATACAATTTATTTAAATACAATTTAATTAAAAAAGAACATGGCAAATTGGCAAACATGGCAAGTTTAAAGGAAAATTAGCAACTCAATCTATACAAAATCGGACCCCCAAAAGATTAATTTTTCCAAAACCATCATGATAAAACTATTATTGATTAGAATTTTTAACTAAAACGTACCTTAATGATTTCAACAAGCTGGTCTACTCCACTCTCACCAAGAAACAGAGGCTGCAGTCAGAAAAATAGTATTTGTTAAGTAATTTAAAGGGAAAATTAATATAAATAAGCAAAAAAACAAAAGGCAATTAAACATGTACCTACCCCATCAATAGCTCAGCCAAAACAGGAGGTAACAGAAAACTTATAGGCAGAAAATTGGAAAAGCAGCGAGGGTTGCCGACGGAGATGCAACAGAGGGCTACCGAAAACTTCACAGCAAGAAGCATGCATGTCAAAGACAAAAGGCAGCTTCAGTTGAAGCAAATATAAAAACATTTAATTCAGTTGAAGCAAATATAAGAGTAGCACCAAATATTAATTCAGTTGAAGCAAATATAAAAAACTTTATCAATATCAGTACCAAATTTTAATTCGAAGATTAAATGGCAGCTTCAGCTGACCCAATAGTTGCAGGAGGAGCAGGAAGAAGTAACTGATTAAATGGCAAACTTGTAACAGTGCTTCAAGTGGATCTGTGAAAAACAGTTGTTAGTTAAAGCTCAAGCTACTAGAAATATAAGATGAACTTAGGTCAATTGTTAATTTCTGTTAAGAAACTAAGGTTGCACCTTAAGTCAAATGTTTAATAGGTCAATTGTTAATTTCAGTTAAAAAACAAGAATCTAGTAAAAAAAAAAAGCCTTGTCTTACTGCAGAACAAGTTTATTTAGGATAATTAAAAGATGCAATTATACGGCTGTAATTTGTACAAAAATCGACAGCATTTAAGCACCAATTTGGACAGCAATTATACGGCAATAACAACAATTTGGACAGCACTGATTTGAATATTCATACATCATTAATTCACAAATATTTGGACAGCAATAACAACATTCGAACAGCATTAATTTGTACAAAAATCGATAGCATTCACAAATTTTTACATTTTAGAAAAACAACTTAGTAATAAAATGAATAATTTGTACAAAATTAATAGAAAAAAGGACCATCAATGGTTATGACTCAATTGTTAACACTGTAATTGAGCTCTCGAAAGCCTTTAATGCTGAATTGCCTAGTCTCAGTTATTATTGATTTACACTATAGCATGCACTTAAGTCAATTGACCTTTTTTTACAAACATCCACTCTTGGGGAAATGTTATTTTCAAAGGTAATCAACATTCTACATTGATGTCAGATATTAGTTTTTATTCGACTTGGGTATGCCTGGTTTACTTTTTCGTATATTTAAAATCATTAGGATCATATTCTTATACTCATCTTAAAATATGTTCAACACGAATGCTTCAGAATACGAAGCTTTAACCATCATACAAAGTATTGCCAAATAAAAGAGGTGAATCTACAATGTAGTAAAAGCAGCTTGGACCACAATGCATAAGAACTTGAATACTCAAATGCAATTAGTTTAGATACATAAATTCAAATTACCCTTAACATCAATGGCTTCTGGCTACACAATCAACAATAGACATGGCAACCTGGGATGACCAATAAAAAGGCAAGATATTACAGTTGTGTTGCTCGTCTTTCTCTCTTTTTATGCATGTAAAACTATGTTATGTGAACTTGGGTGCAAGTGTCATACATGAGAATGCCTCCCATACAGGTATATTTCAATTTTTTCCATGATATCAATGTATAGGGTTCTTGGAAGACCATACCACTCTACTCATGTCTGAGTATTTGTCGTACATGGATTTCAAACATGAATACCAAAAATGGAGAGTCGAGTAACATAGATGTAAGATGAAACCAATAAATCTTCTCTTCATAAACATAGTAATCATTAACCAAGGATGAACAGCATCAATTCAAATGAGTGAACAAACCTTCTTAAATGATCTAATGATAACTTAGGTCTACAACATATTAAGAAAGAGACGTAAATTAAGTTATGGGAGTACCATTTTCATACGAATGTACCAAGCATTGCCAGCATCCAATACCCTCATTGAGTACTTAATTCAAGATCATGCCAGGTATTGTCATCTGCTTGCTAAGTCTCGTGATCTGAAAATTTAGCAAATTCAAGAAGAAAAAGACAGACTAGATAAATTAAATCTGTTCGATGACACTACAAGAATTCACAAAAGAAACTTGCTATATTTTTCTACAAGCTCAACTTATATTGACAAAAAGATTCCTTGTATCCGAGATATATAGTATCTCATTTCGATAAGATTGACCTATCGATTGGTTTTGAAATTGCGGATAAACTTGTATAAGGATTCGATCATTCTCTTATTTCTAAACATAAAAGAGCATTATTAAATTTATTTTGAGACATTTGGAAAGAAAAATTAACCTTTTTTTTGTTTTGAAAATCGAACAATAAAAAAATTAATTAAAATTAACCTTTTTTTTAGAAAGCAAAATTGGCAGGTTTTAAAGAAATTAGCCATTGATTGAAATTAAAAGAAATCAGCCGTTTTACAAGACACCAATAATAGTCGTTTTGGACAAGTTTCAGTGACACAACACAATTACTGCTATGTATAAAAGATGTTCAGTACAATGTTTTCAACTATTAATTTACCATAATGCTTAATACATTCAATATTTAAAAATGTGAAATAGAAAACAATGAGGGGCAAAAAGGGAATATACCTAGAAACTGTGACACTTAAGCTGTTTAATGGCGACGTCCAACTTTGAATAACGACCATCGTTAACTTCACGAACAGATCTTGTTCAGAAACCATAACATAGACATCTCAAGAGTTAATGAACAATCAAGTACTTGAGAAATAAAAAAAATGAAAAACTAATATACTCACTTTCTTCAGCTGAAAGAAAAAGGAACAACAATGGTTAAAACCAAAATCGTGGAGAAGCAGTAGAGGATTTAGGGATTTCATGAAAATAAAATGTGGAGGCTTTAGGGATTTCGATAATGGGAATTTGGTGAAAATAAAATGGGAAGGATTTAAGTTCAAGGATTTCCAAAAAATTGATTTGGGGAGTTTTGTGTTTTAGGGATTTAAGAGAAGAGATAAACTGATTTGGGGGATTTAGGCTTAGGGGGAAAAGTTGGGGATTTCATGTATATGGGAGGGATACAGCTGAGGGGAGCAAAACGACATAGTTTGAATTAAACACAAATGAAAATTTGTGGCGTTTTTACATAGCGCCGTTAAGGGATACCATTAGTGGCGTTTCTAACATAGCGCCACTAATGCCGATAAAATCATCTGATGAAACGGCGTCGTTCAAGTTTAAAAATAAATGACAATTTGCGGCATTTTTTTCTAGTGCCGGTAAAGGTGACCTTTAGTGGCGTTTTTAGCATAGCGCCGCTAATGGAAGTAAAATCATCAGACAAAACGGTACTGTTTTGATTCAAACAAAATGATTTCTTTGCGGCGTTTCTAAATAAAATGCCACTATTTGTGATCTTTAATGGCATTTTTAGCTTAGCGCCGCTAATCCAAATAACCCTAAATTTTAAATCTTAAAGCACAAAACCTTAAACTATAAACTTTAAAGCAATAAACCCTAAACTCTAAACCTTAAATTCTAAACTTTAAAGTACAAGATTCGAAACCCTAAACTATAACCCCTAAAGCACTAAATCATAACCCATAAAAATCATAAACATTAAACCCTAAAATACTAAACTATAAGCCCTAATTCGTAAAACCCTAAACTCTAAATCATAGATCCTAAGCTAAAATGATAATTAATTTCAGTATTTTAAAATTAATATAATTACCACTTTTACAATTATAGAAGAACTTATTTAATATATAAATTAAAAAAATCAGTCATATACCAAAAAACTTTAAAACTATTTTAATAAGTATTAAAGCACTAAACCTTAAACCATAAATCTTAAGTCTAACAGCACTAAATCCTAAACCATAGACCTAATTTAAATTAAGCAATAAACCCTAAACCATAAACCTTAACAAATTAAACCCTAAACCATAAACTTTAATGCAATACTAAACCCAAAACCCTAAACTATAACCCCTAAAACACTAAATCATAACCCATAAATCATAAACACTAAACCCTAAAATACAACACCATAAGCCTTAAATCGTAAAAGTGCCCTAGACTCTAAATTATAAACCCTAAATAATTATATAATGATAAATTTCAGTATTTTAAAATTAAAATTATCACTTTTACAATTATATAATAAATTATTTAATATATAAATTAAAAAACAATCACTCATATACCTAAAAAACTTTAAAATTATTTTAAATAATAGTATTTTACTTTTTTTATTTTTAACATAAAATTTTCTATGTTTTTACTTTAAAAATTTTTCTAGGTGCCATTAATTTATCTTGAACCCTAAAACCTCAAAATCTTAAACCCTAAAGCTATAAACCTTAGACATTAAAACCTTAAACCCTTGTCATAACTATATATAGAAGCTAACACTGAAACCTTAATTAATTATAGTTAAACTTACATCGCATTTTAGCCTTAAAGTTTAAAATAATAGTAGTATTTTAACCTTAATTAAGGTAAAAACTATTAAAAATAATATTCTTATTGCTTGCTTAAACCCTAAAATAAATTGATTTTTCTATCATTATTATCAAAATCCCTAACCCTTAAACCCTAATTAAATCTTAACCCTTAATACCATAATTAAACACTAAGTCGACCCTGACTATAAAACAGTAAACCCAAATAACAAACTTTAAAGTAGTAAACCCCTAACCTAATTAATATAACTAACCCTAAATTAAATCGAGTCAAATCGAAACAAGTGTCGGTTAGCTAGACAAAAATGGAACTACTAGTCAACTTTTTGCGGTGTTTCCATTAAAAAACACCGCTATTTCTCTATTTTAGCGACGTTTGGAATAAAAACGCTGCTATTGCTTGTTTTTTAGTGACGTTTAGACAAAAAACAACACTATTATTTTTAGTGGCATTTTTTTCCATTTTAGCAAAAAATGCCGCTATTATTTGTTTTTAGCGGCGTTTGGAGAAAAATGCCACAATTGCTCTATTTTAGCGGTGTTTGTACAAAAAACGTCGCTATTGCAACGCTGCTATTTCTCCACTTTTTGCGGCATTTTCTTTTAAACGCTGCTAACGTATAATCTTTGTGGCGTTTTTCAGCCAAACGCTGCTAAAAATGCCGCTAAAACTCTATTTTCCTTTAGTGTTCGTTAAATGGACTTGATTGCTTTTTAATGCAAGAAGGAAAGGTTATCACATATGCCTCTAGACATTTAAAGCCACACGAGAAGAACTATCCAACGCATGATCTTAAATTGGCTACGATTATTTTTGCGCTGAAAATTTGATGTCATTATCTGTTTGGTGAGAAATGTCATGTGTTTTCAGGTCATAAAAGTATGAAATATCTAATGACTCAGAAAGATTTGAATCTGCGACAACAAAGATGGTTGGAACTGTTAAAAGATTATGAGCTTATTGTTGATTATCATCCGGGTAAAGCAAATGTAGTAGTTGATGCTTTAAGCCAAAAATCAATATCTGCATTGTGTGCTTTAAGTATCGGTATTGATCCGAATGATGATGATGATTCAGTTTTAGCTAAATTAAAAATGAAACCTTTGTTTTTGCAACAAATCATTGATGCTCAGAAAGTAGATAATGAATTGTTAAAGAAATGAGCTCAGTATGATTCTAATTCTGAATTCTGGATTGATGATGACGATTGTCTGAGATTCAGGAATAGAATTTGTGTTTCGAGAATGTAACGCCCCAAATTTTGGGCCTAGAAGAATTGGGCCTCGGGCGTGGGTGTGTTTAAATTTTAGAGAGTAAGATAGCAGCTCAGATTACATGTTTGGCACTATTAGAGTATCAATTTTAAGGTATTACAAGGGTTCTTTAAAGTCTCAAGGTTAAGGCGGACCATAGGGAAAAATTTAATTTTTGCCTTAATGGAACCCTAGTCTCAAGTAATAGGCCTCTTAAACAAATTAAGGGAAAAATAAGACGCAAATGGGCCTGTGGCTCAGTGGCAATGTGAAGCTACTTAGGGAGCTATAATGTGGCGTCACTATCAAGTAATGAGGTCCAAGGTTCGAGGCTTAGAGTGGTGAATTTTGGGACTTTATTTTTGCACCATGGAAGGAAGGTAGTGGCGCTGGAGTGGACTCCGGAAGGGAGTGTTTAGAAGAGAAATTTAAGGTAAAGATAATAGAGAAAAGAAAGGAGATTGAGGTGTGGATGTGTTGGCGCCGATTGGGACTATAAGAGAAGGTAGTTTCGTCTTTTGGTTATTTAAGGGGGTGTCGAAATCTCTTGAGGGGTTTTTTTGCTTTGCCATTATTTTCTCTCCTCCCTGTTGCTGAATTCTCTTCTCCCTTTTATTCTTTTATCGAAATTTCATTAAGTTTCTTTTTCCTTCAAAAGTCGAATATCATCCTTAATCTCTTAAAAGTCAAATACCCATATCCCCTTTGCTAATTTCTTTTTCTTTTCTCCATCACAATTTGCTTTTTTCATTTACAACTCTTAGTCAAGATTTTAAAAGCTGATCACACACTCAGTAGCTATCTAGGCCACAAGATCAGAGACTAGTTTCGGTAATTACTTAGTAACCATCTTTTAGTGTGTTTTGGTAAAAGCCGAAGGGCTATCTAATCTTGTTCTTGTCATTAACCCTGTATTAACAAGGGGTAGGGTTCAAAGATTTCAAGCGTGGTAAGGATCTCTAGCAAGTGGTAAGTGTACTTGTTCCCAATTTCGAATTTGTAAGTGGCCAATTATAAGCGTGGTTTATAGGGGTGACTCGTGTGGAATATGAGTCACTTGATGTTGATAGTATGTGTGTTGATGCAGATCTAAGGATATTCGGGAATAATAGCTAAGGAAAGGCTATTACAACTGGTGGCACACGGTAAGCTTACCGTATGGCTTCGGGATTTAGTAAAGTTGTAGTTAAGTATCGATTTGATTTGAGGTTGGTATTGATTGTAGGTTGAGGTTGAGGATAGTGTAGTGCAGATCACCAATTAGGTGTGTGCATACACTACACACACGACAAATTGACAAAAGTCGAAATCTTGAATCCTGAATGGGCCTGCCGAATTTATGTGCCCAAATTGGCAAAGTTGTGATGTGAAATTGTATGATGGATTGATATGATTGATTGTATGATTTGATTTTGAACGGGCCTAATGGGCTACATAAGTATGATTGGGCTTAATGGGCTTTATGAACATAACTGGGCTTAGTGGGCCTTCTGGAAATTTTAGAAATGCATGCTAAGTATTTAATGGACTTTAGGCCTAGTTCTGATGAATTCTAAAATTGCATAAAACTTAATTAAATAATCAAACATGTCTATGGACAAGTCACTAGGCTAGGGTGTGGCAATGGATGTATGCATGTCTAGGATTGGATCTAGGAAGAGCTTGGTACTTAAGCGGTCCAAGTGACCCACCTCCTCTTCTCTGGAATCCTACCTGGTGCATAGTGTCCATTCACTTTGGCCACGAGGACTTGTTGATGGGCCAAAATCCATAATTAAAACCCGTACCATTAGGAAATTACGAAAATACCCATCCAGGATAGAATTACTAAAATGCCCCTCTAGGGTAGAATTACTAAAATGCCCCTATAGGGTAGAATTACTAAAATGCCCCTGTAGGGTAGAACTACTAAAATGCCATTGTAGAGTAGAATTACCGAAACACCCTTGTAGGGTAGAAATTACTAAAATACCCTTGGGTAGTGAAATGACTAAAATACCCCTAAATGCTTAATGTGTGGAAAAACTTGTATGTTGCATTCATGAAAAGTATGTTGCATTTGGGTGGGTTTAATTGAATGGAGGAAGATTTGAGGATCGCATAGTCGCTTGACGACCGTGGATCCACCGGTGGCTTTAAACCCAATATATGAATAGCAGCCTTGTTGCAGCATTTGAGTAGTGCCACTGTTGGTGCTACCTTTGGAGTGTAGGGATGGGTGGGTCGATATTTATATCCCCACAAGAGTGTAATATTGGAAGGGAAATGGAGTGCAGGGTTAGATTTGGGATGGGTGCATTGCATTCATGTAGAATTGATATGATTTGAGGTCAATGTGGGCTAAGGCCCAAGACCACTGATATTGTTAGGGCTTAGGCACAATGTGATATTTTTATATTGAATTGATTTGATTGTCAAGGGTCATACACACTGAGTTACAAAACTCACACCTTTTAATTTAATGTTTCAGGTGACCCTCAGTAGACGGCTCGACGTGAGAGAGGACTCGGAGATGGCCACACTACAAGCTACTTAGAAGTTTTAAATAGTTTTCGAATTACTTTATTTTAATTATATGTTTTTTCAATGGGTTGTAATAAGACTTTGTATCTTCGATTTGACTTTTCATTTGGGTTTATTATTGTTACAACTATTGGATCATCAAACTTAAATAAATTTTGAAAAGTTAATCGTAGTTTTCTAAGTAACCTTAATATGTGAACATTTTCTTAAAACATGGGCTTTCATCATAACTTAATAAGTTACAAGGATTTCGATTTTCTAAGTCACAAGTTTAAGTTTTTAACCAAACAACTTTTCCACTGAACATAATTTTAACTCAACAAAGTCATTTTGAAATAACCCCTTTGATGTGACATCGCCGGATTCGGCCATAATGTCTAAGTAGGGTCTGGGGTGTTACAGAGAAATTCTGAATTGATTCAGATGATTTTGATTGAAGCACATAGTAGTAAATTCTCTGTACATCCGGGTAGTACAAAAATGTATAATGATTTAAAACAGCTATACTAGTGGCCACGAATGAAAAGAGATATCTCTAATTTTTTTCTGAAATGCTTAATATGTCAGTAAGTAAAGCGGGACATCAGGTGCCTTCAGGTTTGCTACAACCGATTATGATTCCTTAATGGAAATGGGACCAAGTGACTACGGATTTTGCTCCTGGTTTACCTCCATCTCCAAAAAAGAAAATTCAATCTAGGTTGTTGTTGATCAATTGATGAAGTCTGCTCATTTTATTCTGGTACGTTCTTACTATTCACTTGAAAAGTTAGCTGAACTTTACATTTCTAATATTGTGAGATTGCATGGGGTACCACTGTCTATTGTGTCTAATAAAGATCCAAGGTTTACTTCAAGATTCTGGAAGAAGTTGCAAGACACTTTAGTTACTAAATTATATTTCAGTACTGCTTTTCACTCGCAGACAGACGGCCAGTCTGAGCGGATCATTCAGATACTTGAGGACATGCTTAGATATTGCATTCTGGAGTTTAAAGGTACGAGGGAACAATATTTACCTCTAATTGAATTTGCATACAATAATAGTTTGCAATCGAGTATTAAAATGGCCCCGTATGAAGCCCTATATAGTAGAAAATGTAAAACTCCGTTATACTGGTTTGAACTCTGTGAAAATAAAATATATGGAATTGATCTGATAAAAGAAAAAGAACAGAAAGTAAAAGTAAATAGAAATAGTATGAAAGCAGTTTCTGATCGTCAAAAATCGTATGCTGATCTGAAACGGAAAGATATTGAATTTGAGATTGGCGACAAAGTATCTCTGAAAGTGTCTCCGTGGAAGAAACTATTTCAGTTTGGCAAAAAAGGTAAATTGAGTCTGAGATTTATTAGACCATATGAAATCATTGAACGAGTCGGGCTGGTTGCTTATAAACTAATGTTGCCACTTGAGCTAGAAAAGTTACATAATGTATTTCATGTGTCAATGCTTCGATGTTATAGATCTAATTCTTCTCATGTAATATCTCCTTTGAGATTGAATTAAAGTCTGATATGTCTTACGATGAAGAGCCAATCCGTATCTTGGCTCGAGAAATGAAGGAATTAAGAAACAATAAAATTCCATTGGTAAAATTATTGTGGCATCGTCACGGATTGGAAGAGTCTACTAAGGAGCCTAAAAGTATAATGAGATAGCAATATCCGAATCTATTCAACGGTTAGATTTTCAGGAATAAAAATCCCTAATGGGGGAGAATTGTAACAACCCGGTTTGGACCCTAGACGGAATAGTGGTTTCGGGACCACATATCCGAGTCTGAAAAATATTCTAATATTATTTTCTATGTCTGTGATATATGATTTAGCATCTGTGAAATTTCTGTGAATTAATTTGTCTGTTTCTGTGCTTAATTGTGAAAAAGGATTGAATTGTATATGTAATAAAATTAGTATGCTATATGTTCAAGTGTTCAATTGAAATGGCTTTTAAATAATGATGGCCTTATGAGGCAATTAACCTATTGAAGGTTTAAATGGTCATAAATGACATTAAAACATGCGTTTCATTATAGTTTAAATGAAGGTTAAATTAGTAAATGTTGTTTAATTATATGTTTTAATAAGATATCATAAAAATGAAAGCCATTTTCACTTTGTTTTTGCCAAAAATTAAAGAAAGAAGAAGGGTTTCAAGCTTTGTCTTTTTCGGCTAGCTTAATCCTTGATTAAGGTATGAGATTTCGTCATTTTTTTTATAATTTTTATGTTTCTGTGATCGTTGTTAAATGTTCTTCAAAGCCCATGTTTGAATTTTTGTTTCTTTTAAATATTTCATGAAAGGCCATTGATGATTTTTAAAGCTTTGTGATGAATTTGATTGAATTATGATGGATAGGCATTGAATAAACATGTTTTGCCATGAAATTTTGATGATTTTAAGCTATGTGGGTAAAATTGTGAAAATGAAAAGTTTAAAGGACTAAGTTGTGAAATAACTGCGAATTATGAGCTTATATGAACACTATAGAGATTCGGCTAAGTACTTGTTGAAGAGATTTTGTTAATTTCATGATTTTGTGAAATAGCGACTAAATTGTCCAAATGTGAAAATATGGGGGTTAATTTGTAAAATGCCCTAAATAAGTGTTTGTGGATTGAATTAAATGGAATGAATAATTGAATGGTTGAATTTGGATTTATTTAGATCCAGAACCAAGGAAATCAGACTTAGATCGAGGAAAGTCCAAAATCGTTGAATAGTTGGCTCAAATCTATTAAATCCATACGAGGTAAGTCAAAATACAAATATGCATTATATTAATGTCTGTTATAAATTCTTGATTTATAAACTATATTTGGATGACCATGAGAGCCTGATGTGTATTTCTGAGTCATTCTGAATGAGAAATGGTAAAATGATGTCATGTAAGACCTCATCTGGGACGCAGGCATTGATTAGAGAATTGCGTGTAAGACTATGTCTGGGACACTGGCATCATATATGTTTCGTGTAAAACCCTGTCCGGGACAATGGCATCGATATTGATTTACATGTAAGACCACGTCGGGGACGTCGGCATTGTATAAGGCCTATTTGTGCTCTATAACGTTTCTAAATGATATAAGGAGAAATTCTGAGAAATGAGTGAATGCATACCACATGTGTCTAAATCAGGTATGTCTGTTTTGTATTGAATTCCCAAGAATGAAAGGTATGCTAATTGTGTGAACTAAAAGCGTGTATTAATTGAGTAAATTTGATTTGTGAATTATCTGTGGAAATGGTTATCTTATTACGCTTACGAATTGTATAATTTTTTTTTTTGTATTTGGCTTACTAAGCTCATTTTAGCTTACTCTGCCTATTCTTTCAACTGTTTTACAGATATCGTAGCTACTGAAGGCTCGAGGATAGTCAAGGATCATCACCACACTATCGAGCTTGATTTTGGTACCTTTTGAATGTACAAAGTTTAAATATGGCATGTATAGGCAAGAATGTTTATGTTTTAGGTTTAGTTATGCTATATGTAAAGGCCATGAGAATTTGCTAGTAAATGGTATGTTTGTGCTTGGTTTTGGTTTATGGCTTGTGATGCCAAATTGTGTAAGTTTATAATGGTTATTTAGCCTTAAATGATTTGGTCATCTTGAAACACCTCAATGTGATGAATGGTAAGAATTGGATATGGTATGAATGAGTTAGGTGCAATGTGTTAGTCTTGAACTTTGGTTAAGTTATGGAATTGCTTGGTGTGAGATTTGAAATTGAGTATGTATGTGAATGGTTTGATCATGTTAAGGTATGTTTTAGGTATTGAGTGTAGTTGGAATTGTGGTATCTTTGCGGCACAAATTTGGATTGTAGGTATGACACTTATTGGGTAGAAAGCATGCCCTGAACCAAGTCTACTTAGTGCCACATGGTTAGGGCACACGGGTGTGCCTTATGACCGTGTTGATTTTACAGTATTGGTATAAAAACTCACACGGCCAAGACCCAAGGGCGTGTCTTGTGGCCGTGGCAAAAAAGTCAGTATGCTTGCCCTATTTTGGCATGGTATGGGTGCATGGGCGTGCCTGAGTCTCGTTTAGGGCACACGGCCTAATCACAAGGGCATGTGACCTCCAAAATTTGGAAAATATTTCTTGTGTTCTGAAGTTTGTGTTTGTGTTCAGTTTAGTCCCAACCCTTTCTAAATGCATGTTTGAAGTCTTATAGATCTCCAATAGGTACTTTTGTCTGAATCTTATTAACTATGAATGTTCTGTTCTGATCTGTTCTAATTATCCGATAACGCCTTTTACCTGTTCCAGCGACAGTTACGGGATAGGGGTGTTATAGTAGGAATTAGTGCCGATTCGTTTTTTTCATTTTTCTTTGGGTTTGGGGAGTCTTCTTGTGCTAGCCGAGTTTTACTAAATTTTTTGGGGTTTTTGGTTCCTTATTTTCTTTTGTCATTTGTCAAAGGTTTTCTTTTGCTCATTCGAATCTTTCTTTTTTCTTTCAATCATTCTTCTCTCTTGATCGATTGGTTCACCCTTCCTTCCTTTATTTTCTTTTATGTTGGAGCTTAGCCGAATGCACCCATCTGTTACAAACCATTCTTTCTTTGCCTCAACATCTTGATTTCTTCTTTCTTATTTGGTCGATTATCTTGTCTACTACTTTTCTACTTTTCCTCTTTTACAATCGGTTCTTGTTGCCATTGCCGAACATCTTTTTACTCTTCCTCCCTCACTTGATTTTTTAGCCGATTTGGCATTATACCTTCTTCTTTATACTTGGTCGTTAAATCTCGATAGGCGACCTGTTATTTTGGGGTTTCATACGTTGCTCGAGTTACTAAAATATCTCCCTCTCAATCTTCTTGTTCTTCTTGTCCCGACCGAATCATCTTCATCGACTAATATTGAGTCCTTTTGACTATGGGTAAGGTTGCGTTACATTGTTTCCTTTCTTCCACTTGTTTTCTTCCCTTGTAGGTCGAATGTTGTTCCTTTTTTAGGCATGTGATTTCTTTAGATGACTAGGGTTAATTGCATTTAAGGAATAATGGTTTGTGGATTTGGTTCTAGGAAATCCTCGGGGAGGTGAGGACATTTTGGTAGGAAGTGACTTAAGAGAAGGATAAATCGATTGTTATTAGGTCAAGGTGAGTTTTTTTGTTATTGGGGTTTTTGCGTTGATGTTTGTTAATGATTGTAGGACTAACCATACCTCTTGACGGAATATAGGTTTGTACGAGGAGTAAGATTGCGCGATCCATAAACAGGTGTGTTTTCACACTAATAGGATTATGTTCGCGAAATGCCGAAAATACCAAAAAGCCGACAAATCAAATGATTGGCAGCATGAGCGTGCAAACGCACATGTGATCGGTTGGGGCCATGAATTGTGGCCCTATATCAGGAAACGGCTATCACGAGTGATTTTTTTAGTTGGGCCCATGGGCCACTAGATAGGCCTCAGGCCATAATTGAGTATCTGGACTGTTTGGTTGCATGTGTCACTAGGCGACCATGGGCCTACTTCTGGGCCTTCATATACTTAGGTCCATACTGATAAATGACGAAAATGCCCCTAAGGGGCAAAATGACCAAAATGCCCTCCGGGGGTGAAATGACTTATTTGACTATGTAGGCTTTCTGAATAAATATGTATGCCATAAAATGCTTTGTATGAGTTATCTGTATCATGTTAGCATGTCACTTAGTATGCTGCATTGCATGGGGGGATGGGACATATGTTTATGGAGGAAGTGTACTGTTTTGGCAGCTTCACTGCATTATTCTGTTGGCTTACAGCCTCATATTCTAGCAGAACTGCTGCATTTTTATCGATAATGCCGCATCTGTACTACACTGTGGAGTGTAGGTTTGGGTGGGTTGATTATATCCCCACATGGAGTAATGGGCTAGACGGAGCTGGTGTGTAGAGGTTGGTTGGGTAGGAATCTGTATGCATGTTTTACTGTTCTGTAATGGGCTTAGGCCCAGACTGATTCTGTAACACTGTTATGCAAGGGAATACACACTAAGTTTTCGCAAACTCATCCATTAAAATTTCCGTACAGGTAATCCCGGGGCATAGATGGTTTTGTGTTGTGAGGGACTTGGAGACGGCCACACATCGCTTTTATACTATTTTGCACTTAATTTACGTGATTATTATTTTGATTTTATTTTGGGTTTGTAATAAGGCCGTTATTTAAACTTTAAACTAGGATGTTGGGTTTACAATATTCATTCAAAACTTGTTAGCTCTAGGATGTGGTTTTAACAAAAGATGTTTGTTTTCAAAAACCACGGTTTCATAGTAAATAAGAATATAAGCAAAGCTTCTACAATCAACACGTTTTCAGAAGTAAACTACTTTTATATCCGGGTTAATCAAGATAGACAGAATAATGATTTCTTTCACATTAAAAAGGTTTTACAACAAATCAAGTCATGCAATTTCACGATTTCAAAACCCTTCAATGTGACACTGCCAAATACGGCCATAGTGTCTGGGCCAGGTTTGGGGTGTTATATTTAGTGGTATCAAACCTAGGTTGTAAATCTAGGTTGTGGAATGGGATTTTGAAAATTTTGAATTTTCGTAAAATGTTTTCAAAGGATAGTGATATTTTGAAATTTATATTCTATAAATTGTTTGTTAAGTATTTGGGGAAATTTTGAATTCTACTACTGGAAGTGTGGTTGGCAAGTCCCCGGTAACAAATCTGTAAGTGTTCTAATTGCTGTTATTTGTTTGAATACTAAATATTGAGATTGTTATAAACATCAGACTATGCTATGACGCTTTAGATAGGGTAGACTGAGACTATAGAAGACTGAAAACTGTAGTGTAATCTCGATCTGCGAAAACAAACTTTAAACTTATGCTTCCATAAGACATTGCTAATAATTATTAAAACTATAAGCTAATTCATAAAACTTCTAAACTAGATAATACGTGAATCGATATGAGCACCAGAGGAGGCAGAGGTTGTTGTAAAGGCCGTGCAAGCGCAAGGGCAAGGTCCTCGGCATCGGGCCACGTACCAAATGTTGAGGCTATGGAAGCACCGACTTCACTCATTATCAAAACTGGATCACATGATCGAGCAGCTAGGGATGACGCACTGTCCTAGGCTATGCTGCAGATACTGGAAAGGGTCGCTGGGCCCAATAATAGAGTTGCGGGCCGTGGGTCAGTTACTAAACAACTGTGGTCAAATGGGGCAAAGGTTTTCAAGGGAAATGCTGGGGTAGCCCTAATGTGGCTGAATATTGGCTGGAGGCCACAAAACAAATTATGGATGATCTCGACTGCACCCCGGAGCAGAAATTAAAAGGTGTAGTGTCTCTACTGCGAGACGAAGCTTACCAATGGTGGCTCACCGTGAAAGACGGAGCGCAGCCTAATTATTTGACCTAGGAATTCTTCAAGTCTGGGTTCCAAGGGAAGTATGTGGGAACTAGCTATGTTGATGCTTGGAGGAAAGAATTTTTGAACCTAGTGCAGGGAGATAAGTCGATATCTGAGTACGAACCAGAACTTCTATGACTCAGTAGATATGCTCATGGAATAGTAGGTACTAAGCATGAACGATGTGTTTGATTTGAGGACAATCTCAGGGATTATCTCCGAGTGCTGATAGCTCCACAGGGGGAGCGAAACTTGGCGGTACTGGTTGATAAAGCCAAAATTGTTGAGGAAGTTAAGCGGACAGAGCGTCAGAACTGAGATAAGGAAAAGGGGAAAAATAAGAGGGGTGTAGAGCACCCTAATGTTGCTCAGAGGCCGGTGAAAAGGGTCAGGTATGATGTGCCAGTCAAAACTGGGCCTTTTGCTGCTGCTACTGGACTATAAGTGTGTGCTGATTGTGGGGAAAGCCATTATGAGGACTATTGGAAAAGGACTAGAGCCTGTCTTAGATGTGGTTTGATGAGACATCGTATTAAGGACTGTCCACGCAGGCCAAAGCAGATGCAAGCAACTGGTATGGGTAATGTACAGCCACCGAGGGGTGGTCAATAACTGCCTAGAGGTCGGGGTCAGGCAAGAGGCAGGAATGACATAGGCCGTAGATGTGGGGCACCTAGTAGAGGTGTTGGTACTACAGGCGAGGCAACCAGCGTTAGTTATGCTGCACGCCATCGTGAGGACTGGGACGCACCGACGTGATAACTGGTACGTTCCTTAGTTATGGCTTGCCTTATACCGTTTTGATTAATATGGGGTCCATGTACTCATATATTGCATGTACTGCATCCAAGACTTTGGGTGTGATGTTTGAGACTACTGCTAGGAAAATTACTATGTTGAGTCCTTTAGGACAGTCGGTTAGGGTGAGTAAGTTATTTAAGGAAGTGCCTTTAGAGGTTCAAGGAGAAACCTTTCTAGCGGACTTAATGGAACTCTCCTTTGGTGAGTTCGACTTGACTTTAGGAATGGTGTAACACCCCAAACCTGACCCAGACGTTACGGGCAAGCCCGGTGTGTCACATCAACAATGGATTGGAAACACATTCTTTAGTTAATACGATTAGGGTGAGTTTACAAAACCGTTATTAAGAGTTTGTAAAGAAAACCAGGTTTTTAATTTGTGAAAGTCCTATCCACTACCAGTTTAGAGTTTATTTCATTTTAAAGTCTTAATTGTTGTTAAGTTATCCTTTTGCTACGTGTGTTATACTTTGAAATGGTTGATAAATTTCAAATAAAACCCACGCAGCCTTAATCTATCCATTTTAAGCAAGTTATAAATGAAGAAATAAAAACCAAAAAAAAAAATACTTAGAAGCGACCTTATTACAAATCAAAACCGAAAAGAAAATAATTTAAATAAAATACTGAAAGAAAGAATACCTTAAGGAAAATTAACCAAGTGTAGTCCACGTGGCCACTCCGAATCCCACCAGCTCCACGTCTACTAAGGTTGGGGCTCACCTGCATAGATGAGAAGAAAGGGGGTGAGTTTTGGAAAACTTAGTGTGTAAGCTAAACCCAACCAGAGCCCAAATCAGTTCAAGCTTTACTGGGCCTAAGCCCTATCCAGATATAGTGTTAACTGGGCCATAGCCCTATTCAAATTCAATATTAACTGGTCCTTAGCCCTATTCAAAAATCAGTATGCCCTTAGGCCCATTATAGTAACATAACAGAAATTATGCACGCATGCAAAGCCCAGCACAATCCAGCCCTACACACCACCCGTACCAGCCTTACACACCATGTGGGGAATAACTCAACCCACCCAGCCCTACACACCACAGTCGCAGCATAGCTGCTTAAGCAGATAACGTGGCCAAGCCACTAACAGTAATACGAGGCAAAGCCCCTAACAGTAAACGTGGCAATGCCACTTACTAGTTCCTCCGTCAAAAACCCAATCCCATGCAATAGTATAAAATGTCATGGCATACAGAGAGAAGATTTAATATAACATGCATTTCAGTCAATTTAACCCTAGGGGTATTATGGTCTTTTGCGCCTAAGGGTAAAATAGTAATTTTCCACCCTTCAGGGGTACTTCAATAAATCTACCAGTTTTTAGGGTTTCATGCTCATTACAGTTATTAACAGTCCAAATGGCATCTAGGTATCCTATTTAGCCCATTTTATCAACTTTAGTCATCGAGCCCTAAAACCCCTAATGGGCCCTATGGAGTCCATTAACTCATACGGCCCCCTAAGCCCAAATTTCACATTCGTTTTAGCAATCTTAATATTCAGATTACTAGGATCCATTTACCACTCATTTTTCACCCATATGGGCCCATAAGCCCATCAGGCCCAAATTCAGCCCCTCGAGGCCCAAATTCACCAACATGCACGAAATTGCGCACACATCCTCCTTACTGTTTGTGTTAATTGATTTTACCATTTTTAACCGACCCACAAGCGCTTGCATGCTCGAAAGCCCACGAAATGCCAAAATTCGGCATTTCAGCTTTTGCCGATCTAGTCTACTAGTGGGTGTCATTTACACACCTGATTTGCGATATACGTTGACGAGATCTCCCACGCGATTATCTACAATCGTCCACTATGATATTAGATTACGACTCAATGATAACCAACGTAACAATCACTTCTACCTCAACATACATATTCGACCATAATAAGGCATTATTAACCACTTACCTTTGTCGATTTTAACTACTAGATCTAGATCAAAACCGCCTTGAAACCATTGATCTCACTAGCCTCTAAATAGATCCACCTTACGAAACCATAAAACCTTATTAGGACTAAGGCCTATCATCCAAGCCCTTAGAAAAAGTCTAGGCCGATTAACCCCAAAAGGGTTAAGGGTTTCAACTTTTCTTAATCCGAAAGAAAGAATAGAACAGGAAGGAACTACTTACCCAGAGCCGATCTTGTCAGTCTTGTCTCACAAAAGAACCGCTTATCACTAGTCTAGACTAGTTCTATTATGGTTCTAGTCAAAACACAAAGAGAAGAGGGATTCAAATAATTCAGCTTCCAAGAACACACAAGAGATTATAGGGTTTTTGGTTTTAAGAACCCAAGTGGAAAAAGATGATAGTGAAAGAGAAAAGAGTGTCAAGTGCTTGCAGCTTCCCAAAATAAGAATGAGTGAAGTTTGGTTTAAGAGGAAAATTACAAGGGAAAGTCTAGGGTTTCGGTATTTCGGCTTCTATGGAAATTGGTCAAGAAGAGTTTCACTTGGAGTCCATCACATGCCTTGCACATGCATTAAAAATAAAATAGTTCCTTGCGTATCATGAGACTTGAACCCAAGCCCTTGCACAGTTTCCACATGCCACCCTTGTCCTCTAAGTGGCGTTACATTGCCACCTTACCACTGGCTCCTTTTTGTCTTAAATTACTCACTTTTCCTTAAAAGCCCACTTACTCAAGGCCCCTTTCTCTTTAAGTCTACAATTTCTAAATTCTTCCGGGTTTTAACTTAGGCTTGGGCCTTCTAAAGGTCCACTAACCTATTCAAAGCATAAATTTTATAACCAGACAACAAAATTTTAAGTTCACACCAAAATCGCAAAAATCCCGAAAATCCCAAAAATTAAGGCGTTACAACTTTACCCCCTTAAAGAAATTTTGGCCTTGAAATTTACCTGATCCAAATAGGTGAGGGTATTGTTGACGCATCACCTCTTCTAGCTCCTAAGTAGCTTCTTCTCTGCCATGATTGTGCGAAATTACCTTTACCAAAGGAACTAACTTTTTCCTTAACACTTTGACCTCTTGATCCAGTATTTGCACAGGTTCTTCTTCAAAAGTCAAATTGGTCTTCACCTCAATCTCCTCCACTAGTACAACATGAGAAGGATCTGATCGATATAGTCTCAGTATGGAGACATGAAAAACGTCATGAATTTGGTCTAACTCCGACGATAACTCCAGCTGGTAAGCTACCGGCCCTACCTGCCTAAGAACTCAATAAGGCTCGATAAACCACGGACTCAACTTGCCCTTCTTACCAAACCTTAATATTTTCTTCCAATGTGAGACCTTTAAGAAAACCATATCCCCTACTGAGTACTCGATTTCCTTAACTTTAAGTCAGCATAAGATTTATGGCTATCAGATGCTTTCTTTAACCGATCTCTGATTAACTTAACCTTGTCTTCAGTATCTGCCACCAACTCTGGCCTAAGAACTTGACGTTCTCCCAACTCCGTCCAACAAGTAGGCGTACGACACCTTCGCCCATATAGTGCCTCTTATGGAGCCATTTGAATACCCGTCTGATAGCTATTATTATAGGCAAACTCCGCCAATGGCAAGTAATCCTCCCAACTACCTCGGAAGTCGATAACACAACCCCTTAACATGTCCTCCAAAACCTGGATAACCCTTTCCGACTGTCCATCTGTCTGGGGGTGAAAAGCAGCACTGAAATCTAATCGCGTACCCAACGCCTCATGCAACTTCTGCCAGAACCGAGATGTAAACCTAGGATCCCGGTCAAAAATTATCAAAACTGGCACTCCATGAAGTCGTACTATCTCTGCCACATACAACTTGGCCAACTTCTGAAGTGAGTAGTCGGTTCGGACAGGTATAAAATGAGCAGACTTGGTTAACCTATCCACAATTACCCACACTAAGTCCTTCTTGGAGGGTGTCAAAGGTAGCCCACTCACAAAATCCATGGTTACTCTCTCCCACTTCCAAAGTGGAATCTTCACCGGCTGCAGAAGTCCAGAAGGCAGTTGATGCTTAGCCTTCACTTGCTGGCACGTCAAACACTTTGCCACAAATTCTGTCACTTCGCGCTTAAGTCTAGGCCACCAGTACAACTCTCGCAAGTCTTGATACAACTTAGTCCCTCCAGGATGCATGGCACAAGGTCCGCCATGAGCCTCTCTCAAAATTGACTGCCTCAAGTCAGAGTCCTTCAGAATACAAACTCGTCCTCGAAAGCACAAAACTCCTTCACTATTCAGTCCAAAATTAGAAGTCTCATCACTCACAGCTTGCTGGAATCGAGGTACTAGTGACTTATCCTCTAACTACTTTTCCTTAACCTGCTTAATCCAAGTTCGTCTCACTTGTAATTCTGCTAACAGGTTACCATTGTCATATAGACTCAGACGAGCAAACATTGCTCTCAACTCAATTACAGCCCTTTGACTCAATGCATCAGCCACCACATTTGCCTTGCCTGGGTGGTACTCAATCAAATAGTTGTAGTCTTTAAGCAACTCTATCCCTCTTCGTTGCCTAAGATTCAACTCCTTCCGAGTCAACAAATACTCGAGACTCTTATGGTCCGTGTATATAATACACTTTTCTCTATACAGGTAGTGCCTCTAAATTTTTAACGCAAAGATAACCGCTGCCAACTCCAGATCATGTGTAGGGTAGTTCGCTTCATGAGGCTTAAGCTTTCGCGAAGCATAAGTGACCACCTTACCCTCTTGCACCAGTACACAGCCTAGACCCACATGCGACACATCACTATACACTATGAAATCCTTCCCAGATTCTGGCTGAATCAATACCGGTGCCTCAGTCAAAACCTTCTTCAACTTATCAAAAGCCTCTTGCTGTTTCTCAGCCGATACAAACGATACTCCTTTCCTTAGAAGTTTCGTTAACGGTGCGGCGATCAAAGAAAATCCTTCTACAAACCTTCTGTAGTACCCTGCCAAACATAGAAAACTTCAAATTTTTGATACCAACCTCGGTGGCTTCCACTCCAGAACCACCTCAATTTCCGAGGATCCACCCTAATCCCCTCAGCAGACACAACATGACCCAGAAATGTCACTTCTCCCAACCAAAATTCACACTTACTAAATTTTGTATAGAGTTGCTTCTCCTTCAATACTTGCAGAACAACACGGAGATGCTCATCATGCTTCTCCTCAGTTTTTGAATACACCAGAATATCGTCAATGAAGACGACTATGAATTGATCCAAGTAAGGTTAGTCCATGAAAGTGTAGGTGCATTCGTCAGTCCAAACGGCTTTACCAGGAACTCGTAATGACCATACCGAGTTCTGAATGATATCTTATGAATATCCACCTCTTTGACCCTTAACTGATGATATCCAAATCGAATATCAATTTTGGAAAATACCGATGCTCCTCTAAGCTGGTCAAACAGATCATCGATCCTTGGCAGAGGGTACTTATTCTTAATCGTCAGTTTGTTCAACTAGCGATAATCGATACACATACGCATCGTCCCATCCTTCTTCTTCACTAACAGTACTGGTGCTCCCCATGGAGACATACTTGGCCTAATAAAACCTCTATCCAACAACTCCTGGATTTGTGCTTTCAACTCTACTAACTCCTTTGGTGCCATCCTGTAATGTGCGATGGATACTGGAGCCGTTCCAGGCAGTAAGTCGAATCCAAATTCGACTTCACGATTAGGAGGTAATCAAGGAAGCTCCTTAGGAAAGACATCTTGAAACTCCTTGACGATTCTAAGCTTCTCTACAGTCAAGCCCTCAGCCTCCGTCTGACTCACAAATGCCAAATACACCTCGCAACCTTTGCTAATCAGCTTCTCAACCCTTAAGGCTGAGACAACATTGGACAAGTAGTCCCTTCGCTCCCCTATAACCATCACCTCCTCGGCTATCTTAGCTTTTCCACTAAAGTAGCAAAGTCACGCTCCCTCTGCGGAGCTATCAACACCCTAAGCTCATCCCTTAGGCCATTCTCAAATTGAACGTTACGTTCGTACTCAGTAGCAACTATTCCACTGGCATACCGGCTCAATCTTAAAAATCAGCCTCATACCCCGCAACAGACTTCTTACCCTAGGTCAGGTTCAAAAATTCCTTCCTTCGGGCGTCCACATAGCTCGCCCCGATGTACTTTCCTTTGAAGGCGGTCTCGAACAGCTCCCAAGTTACCCGCTCAGCTGGGGTACTATCCCTCACAGTGATCCACCACTGGTATGCCACATCACGCAGCAGAGACACTACTCATTTTAGTTTTGGCTCTACTAAGCAATCCAAATCGTCCATGACACGCTCCGCGGCCTCCAACCAGTACTCAGCCACATTTGGGGCTACTCCGGATATGCCTCTAAACACCTCTGCTCCGTTAGCCTAGAGTCACTCAGAAATAGATCCCCTATTCACAGTCCCAGTACTCGCTCCAGCGACCCTTTCTAGAACCCTTAACATCGCCTAGGACAAAACATTATCCCCTGCAGCCCGATCATACGATCCAGTCTTAGTCGCTGGTGGCGCTCGTGCCTCTTCAACTAGCATATGTCCCAAAGATGAAGACCCAGCTTGTACACTACCTCGACCACATCCACGGCCTCGTCCATGAGCTACCCTCATACTCATATCAAATTATCTAATTACGAATTTTATTAAATTAGTTTAGTATTTCAGTATTTATTACTAATGTCTTATGCATAGATAGTGTTTCAGAGTTTGTTTTTGAAGAATCGTAGCCTAGCTACAGTCTCAGTCTTCTAGGGTTTAGTTACCCTACTGTTTCAATCTCTATAATTTTAGCATTACCCTAACTACAGTATCATGGTAGGGTCTCAGTACTATCTACAGTAGTATTTCAGTATAGTACAATATAAAAAAAGAAATACTTACAGACATGGTGCCGGGGATTCAGTGTACCACTCTTCAGAAACCAGATTTTAAGAAGCCCAATTTTAGATAAAATTCTAGTAAAACTTCAACTTTGTTTTTAAAGTGAAGCCTTAAATAATTATGTCTTGGAGAAAATAAATTTGAAAAGGGTTTCCTTAAGAATTTTTCCCAAAACCGATTTTCAAAATACCTTTCTTGGACCTTAGTTTTAAAATTTTATGAAAACTTTTGGACCCGATCCACAGCCGAGTCGTTGCAACTGGGCTCTGATACCACTAAATATAACACCCCAAACCCAACCTAGATATTACGGCCAAGTCTGGTGTGTCACATCAATGATGGATTGGAAACACATTGTAACACCCCTATCCTGTAACCGTCGCCGGAATAGGACGAGGCGTTTACCGAAAATTTGAAAACAGATCAGAATAGTAAAATTTTGATCATTTTCTTGAATAAAGATCATTCATTTACAAAAATTGCTAGACAAAAACAAAGATCGATTTTATAACCTACAAAAGTAAACTTTCAAGGATGCCATATTCGCATGGCTTATAAAACAATACTCAAGATATCTTCCTCCTATAGTCTATCCTATACATGCCATAAGCTAAATCCGAATCATTTGGTTACCACAATAGTAGATAGTGTGATAAACTGCTGATGATCCCCAAGCTGGTAGTAAGAGTCCACGATCTATAAAATAGAAACGCGAAACAAACAAAGTAAGCTTTCATAAGCTTAGTAAGTCTTAAGCAAAACAGTAACTTTGCTGAATCAAATACAATTATCTCATATACAGAAATCTAAGTAAAGTCTCATTTGGCTGAATATACCTATCCATAATTGCACATAGTTTAATTTACCTTTTCTTTGGCCTTGAGTTTAACGTCACAAAATGTTTTCATCCAATATCATTTATCATTCATTTCCTCTAATCGATGAAGTCAATCTAGAGCTTCATAACGAACTATAATTTCAATAAACACTTTGCCTAACTAACACACATATACTTTCATGATAATGACTAAGATGGTCAAATATTCGTAAGCACACAAGACCCCATTAGCATATAATTTCACTTAAATCTAAATCCCTTTATTAGAGTTTAATCAAATATGTTCTCGTGACATCACATATCGGCCAAATGTATCATAGTCACATGTACTGTGGTCACATTTATATTCGTACACTTATTCACATATGCATTATTTTATATACTTTTGATTCAAACCAAATTAAGGTCACATACGAGTACATAATACATACCTGGCCAACTTAGTGTACTGAACATCTTTAATTGTTGTTTCATTACTAAATCTCATAGTCTTAGACCTTGCACAAGTCACATTTATCAATATCAAGGGATGTCACCATTCAATCAAATAGTTCAACCCTATGCATGCACATATAATTTATTTGTTTCTTCCAAATTTGAGATCATATGTTCTTTTGCATCTAAAAGCTTCATTGCTACTTATAATTCAATCAATCGGACTAAATCATAATACTATAACAACATTCAATTTCCATATTTGGAATCACATATTCATGTCATGATCTTTCATGACTAATTTCATAGAATCAATACTCATTTAGTATAACACATAACCATTTCATAATTGATTGCCAAAGCACATTCATAAATCACCCGAAGTCAAATTCACATAGTAGTAAGCATCACGTACATAATACTTAATCTTTGTATGCCTACAATTGCTAACCACTTGTTCATATGCACTCATTTCGTGCACATACCCGTATGTATATACGTATATAGAAACTAAATTCTCTAGTTCATAATCACATCAATATCTTCGAATAATTCAACATGACAATATTAAATTTCCGTATAGGTACCTAAAGGACCACACATATTCCTTATCACATATACGTAAGATGACTGAATACAATTCATACCTTGTATTTGCACATCTAGCCGAATACAACTCAACTTGATAGATTTTCATGTAACTAATTTTATCATTACCTTATACGTATGCAAATAGTCTCCAGTTTGAAATAATTTGACGGCACTTAGCCTGCTAGGTTTAAGAACCTGTATTCATTACCGGCTCGAAAACAGCAGGACTTTAAACCCGAACATATCACCAGCATGTAGCCTGCGGGACTCTAGCCCGGATGGATTACCAGCACGAAGCCTGCAGGACTTTAGCCCGGATATGTTACCAGCATGAAGCTTACTAGGTCATAGACCCGAATAATATCGTACGATAGTCAATTCACAAAGTTATTCATATATCATTTCATATATTTTTAATATTCACATAACACAAACATCTTAAATAGGATGATGCTTATATTCGCACCTACTCATACAACACATAATTTGCTTTCATTCTATAATAACCATTAGGCCATTTAACATTCTCATTAGCCATTTGACCTCACTAAGTACACACATTTATATACAACTTGTACCCATTTAACATTAGCCATTCCAGCGTCCCCACATGTACATATCTTATACATTTTTCCACATTAGCCAATCGGCAAACAAGCACAACCATTATGACATTTCTATATCATACTCACCGTTTGATAATTTACTCATGTCAACTATATAGCTTTTATTCCATATGCATGTTTCATTCGATAATACACATATATAATACGAGACATTTAATTATCAAGATATAGCATGTCACCTTCACTAATACTTATGTTTAAACACTTAAAATTTACTAAAGTCTCAATTTCTTTTCTTCAATTTCTCAATCACATTAGTATTTCTACTCACTTTATATCATTCAACCATAATTCATCTCATAATACATTCGATACTCATTCTGTATTCAAAATTCTCGTTGAATTATTTATACCACATCCGGCTTATACTATCAAATCCCGCCTTCATTCTTTATATCATGCTTCCACACATGTTTTCACTTAAAAGTGCATTTAACATATCGTAACTTTATCAATCACATACACTACTTTATCAATTTATAATCGGACATTATCATGCTATGCTCATATTATAGAGGTTCATTTCATTTCTTCCATAATTTAACATAAGCATTTTAATTTAAGCACTCAAGAACTTACCTGAAATGTTGATGAACAAATACGAATCAGCTACCCCAAAATCTTGGTTTTCCCTCTATCCGAGTTTAGCTTTTGACCTAAGTTCAACAAAAATTTAACTAGTTGAATCCTCTTGTCAATTCATTACAACTAATTTAAAAATCATTTTCTCAATAGACACATTCATACGGGAAACACACTTGTACTATTTAACTTTCTTACCTCTTATTTTCAAGCATCATTTTAACCTAGATTGGTCGAATACACACATTTACAAATGCATACAAAATTTACATTCGAGAATCATGTAACCCCAAAGTTGATATATATATATTATTGTATATTCGGCAAAATGTCCATCCCAAAATCTTTCAATTTGTAACCATACACAATTCACCAATTCAAAAAATACAAAAAGAATATTATGGCCACATATACTTCTCAATTTCAAACTAACATCTTATCTATGTTTTTCGCTCATCCCAATTTATTAGTTTACCCTTAATACACATATACCACAATGCCAAAGTATAAATAACTTTAATGGCCGAATGCTCATGGTTACCTAAATCACATAACACATTCGACATTACCACATTAATCTACTTGGAACTTTTAACTAAATTTTTACTATACCAAAATTACAATGACACATGATAGATTCATTTCAACCTTGAAGGGCATTCGGCAACTACATTTGCACATAAGCACATTAATTAATTGCTATTTATCAACAAATTCATACTTTCACAAATCTCAATTTACAACCAAACATTCGATTCATCACTTAAAAAGCCATTCGGCCATTCAACAGCATATCATCAACTAACATAAAATTTCATTATTTTTATACTTCTTTATACATAATTTAACCTTATAGCCGAATATACATATGCCTCATTAGGTAGCTATTTAATCATGTTTTCTTAACATACATTGATCAAATAGTCATGAAATAGTCTTTGTATACATTCGGTCTTTTTAAACAATATTCTAATTAATATTACAAAAAGCACTTTAGACATTTGTTTCTCAACCCCATTCCTTACTATCCTTTAAATTACTACCTTTGAGCTCGATTTAACCAATTTATAAAACTCTATTGCCGAACACTATAGTAGACCAAATTAAAGCATATTAAATTTCCACCCTTATTTCCAAATTTCATTTATCACATATGGTTCATATATAATTGAGAAGCACATTCGGCCACCTAAATAATAAATGTAACAAGCTCAAACCCATCATATAATTTCAATACACAATCGGCACTACACACAACAACAATCTTAAAACATGCTAATATATCATCTTAAACACCCAAAAATTTACAATTTCATTCGACTTGCACAACATTTATTCAAACATTTTTTTAACCGAATTCTTTTTTTTTTTAACTACCTAACATTCAACAAACTCAAGCTTGTTCTTGACTAAGGCGCAATGAAGCACTGCCATGCTTAGTTTCAAAAATGAAAAATGCCATTTCAAAGTACTCAAACACTTCATGACCGAATGTTCATCTTATAACCAAATTGAAAACTTTAACATGGGTTATACAGTAGACTAAGTAATTAACCCAAAATTGCACAAGAAATTAAAGACTAAACATCAAACATACCTTAAACAAGCATGACAAAGGTGACCGAAAATTAAAGTCTTCTCCAAGTTCTTCCTTCAAGGTTTCGGCCAAGTAGAGAAAAAGATGAACAATTTTCTTTTTCTTTTTTTCTTTTTTTTTTTGTTTATCCACTTTTTCTTATTTTCTTTATTCCATATTTTAATTACTAAATTAATAAAATATTAAAGGAAATTTGAACTTAGTGCATATCATCATATCATGGCCGGCCACTAGCTCATTTTTGGGCAATTTGACATGCAAAGTCATGTTTTTAATCTATGCTATAATTTGGTCCTCACACATTTACCTAACATATTTTCTAAGTTACACGACTAAGTCCTTTCAAGTGAAATTCACATTCATATGACTAAATTAGAATACCCAAAATTTTCACACATGCATATCACACATAGAAGATATGAATTTTACCATTTAATAAAATTAATGACTCGGTTTTATGGTCTCGAAACCACTTTTTGACTAGGGTCAAATTAGGGCTGTCACACACATTCTTTAGTTAATATGATTAGGGTGAGTTTGCAAAACCGTTATTAAGAGTTTGGAAAGAAAACCAGGTTTTTAATTTGTGAAAGTCCTATCCACTACCAGTTTAGAGTTTATTTCATTTTAAGATCTTATTTATCGTTAAGTTATCCTTTTGCTACGTGCGTTATACTTTGAAATTGTTGATAAATTTTAACTAAAACCCGCGCAGCCTTAATCTATCCATTTTAAGCAAGTTATAAATAAAGAAATAAAAACTAAAAAAAAAAACTTAGAAGCGGCCTTATTACAAATCAAAACTAAAAAGAAAATAATTTAAATAAAATACTGAAAGAAAGAATATCTTAAGGAAAATTAACCAAGTGTAATCCACGTGGCCACTCCAAATCCCACCAGCTCCAAGTCCATTAAGGTTGGGGCTCACCTGTATAGATGAGAAGAAAGGGGGTGAGTTTTGGAAAACTCAGTGTGTAAGCTAAACCCAACCAGAGCCCAAATTAGTTCAAGCTTTACTAGGCCTAAGCCTAATCCAGATATAGTGTTAACTGGGCCATAGCCCTATTCAAATTCAGTATTAACTGGTCATTAGCCCTATTAAAAAATCAATGTATCCCTTAGGCCCATTACAGTAACAAAATAGAAATTATGCACGTATGCAAGGCCCAGCCCAATCCAGCCCTACACACCACCTGTACCAGCCCTACACACCAGATGGGGAATAACTCAACCCACCCAGCCCTACACACCACAGTCGCAGCATAGCTGCTTAAGCAGATAATGTGGCCAAGCCACTAACAGTAATACGAGGCAAAGCCCCGAACAGTAAATGTCGCATTGCCACTTAGCACTTCCTCCCTCAAAAACCCAATCCCATGCAACAGTATAAAATTTCATGGAATACAGAGAGAAAATTTAATATAACATGCATTTCAGTCAATTTAACCCTAGGGGTATTATGGTCTTTTGCGCCAGGGGTAAAATAGTAATTTTCCACCCTTTAGGGGTATTTCAAAAAATTTAACAATTTTAAGGATTCATGCTCATTATAGTTATTAACAGACCAAATGTCATCTAGGTATCCTATTTGGCCCATTTTATCAACTTTAATCATTGAGCCCTAAAACCCCTAATGGGCCCTATGGAGTCCATTAACTATTACGGCTCCCTAAGCACAAATTTCACATTCATTTTAGTAGTCTTAATATTCAAATTACTAGGATCCATTACCACTCGTTTTTCACCCATATGGGCCCGTAAGCCCATTGGGCCCAAATTCAGCCACTCGAGGCCCAAATTCACTAACATGCACGAAATTGTGCACACATCCTCCTTACTGTTTGTGTTAATCAATTTTACCATTTTTAACCAACCCAAGAGCGCTCCCACGCTCGCAAGCCCATGAAATACCGAAATTTCGGCATTTCAGCTTTTCGACTTTTGCTGATCTAGTCTACTAGTGGGTGTCATTTACACACCTGATTTGCGATATACGTTGACGAGATCTCCCACGCGATTATCCTACAATCGTCTATTATGATATTAGCTTACGAATCAATGATAACCAACGTAACAATCACTCCTACCTCAACATACATATTCGGCCATAATAAGGCATTATTAAACACTTACCTTTGTCGATTTTAACTACTAGATCTAGATCTAGACCACCTTGAAAACGTTGATCTCATTAGCCTCCAAATAGATCCACCTCACAAAATTGTAAAACCTTATTAGAACTAATGCCTATCATCCAGGCCCTTAGAAAAAGTCTAAGTCGATTAACCCTAAAAGGGTTAAGGGTTTCGGCTTTTCTTAATCCGAAAGAAAGAATAGAATAGGAAGGAACTAATTACCCAAAGCCGATCTTATCAACCTTGTCTCGCAAAAGAACCACCGATCACTAGTCTAGACCAGTCCTATTACGGTTCAAGTCAAAACGCAAAGAGAAGAGGGATTCAAAGAATTTGGCTTCCAAGAACACACAAGAGATTATAGGGGTTTCAGTTTTAAGAACCCAAGTGGAAAAAGATGACAGTAAAAGAGAAAAGAGTGTCAAGTGCTTGCACCTTCCTAAAATTAGAATGAGTGAGGTTCAGTTTAAGAGGAAAATGACAAGGGAATGTCCAAGGTTTCGGTGTTTCGACTTCTATGGAAATTGGTTAAGAAGAGTTTCACTTGGATTCCATCACATGCCGTGCACATGTATTAAAAATAAAATTGTTCCTTGCGTATCATGAGACATGAACCTAAGCCCTTGCATAGCTTCCACATGCCACCCTTGTCCTCTATGTGGCGTTACATTGCCACCTTACCACTGGCTCCTTTTTGTCTTAAATTACTCAGTTTTCCTTAAAAGCCCACTTACTCAAGGCCCTTTCTCCTTAAGTCTACAATTTCAAAATTCTTCCAGGTTTTAAATTAGGCTTGGGCCTTCTAAAGGCCCACTAACCTACTCAAAGCATAAATTATATAATCAGACAACAAAATTTTAAGTTTACACTAAAATCGCAAAAACCTCGAAAATCTCAAAAATTAGGGCTTTAGAAATGGACTGGCTAGTAAAGCATCAGGCGACTTTAGATTATGCTGCTAAACGAGTGGTATTGCAGACTTCTTAGGGTAGTAAGATAGTGGTTGTTGGGGAATGGCGTGACTATTTTTCCAACGTAATTTGTGCCTTGAGAGCTGAGAAACTAGTGCATAAAGGGTACGAAGCATATTTAGCATATGTCAGTGATTTGGAATCTAATGGCCTTTCTGTCAAAGACTTAAGATTAGTTAAATATTTTCCTGATGTATTCCGTGAGGAACTACCGAGATTACCGTCGAACCGCGAAGTTGAATTTGGGATTGAGCTGTTGCCTGGTATAGCTTCGATGTCCATTGCCCAATATAGAATGGCACCGAAGGAGGTAGTTGAACTTAAAGTGCAAATTCAAGAACTATTGGATAGGGGATTTATACAACCTAGTGTGACTTAATGGGGAGCACCGGTCTTATTCGTGAAGAAGAAGGACGAAACTATGCGCATGTGTATAGACTATCGATAGTTGAACAAACTAACCATCAAAAACAAGTATCCTCTACCAAGGATTGATGATCTATTTGATCAACTTCGAGGAGCCGCGGTCTTTTCCAAAATAGAACTCCAACAGAGGATTGATGATCCTCTAATAAGGATTGATGATCCTCTACCAAGGATTGATGATCCTCTACCAAATATCCATTCTGGTTATCACCAATTGAAGGTGAGGGAGGCAGATGTGTACAAAATAGCGTTTAGAACGTGATATGGGCATTATGTGTTTCTGGTTATGCCGTTTGGGCTAACAAATGTGCCAGCTATTTTTATGGACTTAATGAATCGTGTCTTTCAACCCTATCTAGATCGGTTCATGGTGGTTTTCATAGATGACATCCTGGTATATTCGAGGACTGAAGAGGAACATGAAGCGCATCTGCGAGTAGTGCTGCAAGTACTGAGCAAAAAGCAGTTATATGGAAAATTTAGTAAGTGCGAATTTTGGTTGCGAGAAGTGAAAATTTTGGGTCACGTTGTGTCTGCTGAAGGGATTAGGTTTGATCCTCGAAAAATCAAGGCTATTCTGAACTGGAAGTAACCTAAAAGTGTATCTAAGATACGGATTTTCTTGGGTCTGGCGGGGTATTACAGACGTTTCGTATAGGGGTTTTCTTTGACTGCCACACCTCTAACCAAACTGTTACGTAAGGGAGTGTCGTTTGTGTGGACTGAGAAGCAAAAGGAAAGTTTTGAGAAGCTCCTGTCTTAATACATCCCGAGTTTGGAAAGGACTTTAGCGTCTATAATGATGCAGCACACATTGGGTTGGGTTGTGTGTTGATGCAAGAAGGGAAGATTGTTGCGTATGCATCTCGCCAACTTAAAACTCATGAGGCGAATTACCCCACACATGATCTAGAGTTGGCTACAGTGGTGTTTGCGCTTAAAATTTGGAGGCACTACTTATATGGTGAGAAGTGTACCATTTACACGAATCACAAGAGCCTTAAATACCTTCTCACTCAGAAGGAGCTTAATTTGAGACAGTGAAGGTAGACAGAGCTACTGAAGGATTACAATTGTTCAGTCGAATATCATCCAAGCAAAGCTAACGTGGTAGCCGACGCACTGAGCCATAGGGCTATGTTTGATTTAAGGGCAATGTTTGCACGTCTAAGTTTGTTTGATGATGGTAGGTTGTTGGCGAAACTGCAAGTTAAACCAGTGTGGACTGAAAGGATTAAGATAAACAGTTAGTGGATCCCTCATTTCTAATAGGTTGAAAATGGGGAGAATTCTGATTTTGGGCTAAATAATGAAGGGGTGTTATGTTTTCGTGGTAGGATTTGTATCCCAAAGGACTCTGAATTGAGGTAGTCTTTGTTGCAAGAGGCGCATAGTAGTTTGTACACTATGCATCCTGAAGGGAACAAGATGTACCGAGACTTACGTGAATTGTATTGGTGGCCTAGGCTTAAGCGTAAACTTACTGAGTTTGTAGGGAAATGCCTAACATGCGAGCAGGGTAAAGCTGAGCATCAACTGCCTTTGGGGTTATTGCAACCGGTAAAGATTCCTCTTTAGAAATGGGAAAGGGTGACCATGGACTTTGTTAGTGGGTTGCCCTTAACGCCTAGAAAGAAAGACTCAGTATGGGTTATAGTGGATCGTCTGACTAAATTCGCTCATTTTATACTGGTCAGAAAAGACTACTCACTACAGAAATTGGCTAAGTTGTATGTGGCAGAAATTTTGAGACTACATAGGGTGCCAGTGTCCATCATATCTGATAGGGATCCACGATTTACGTCTGGGTTCTAGAGAAAGTTACATGAAGCACTGGGTACAATGCTAGATTGCAGTACTACATTTCACCCTTAGATAGATGGGCAATTGGAAAGGGTAATTCAAATCTTGGAAGACGTGCTTAAGGGTTGTATAATTGATTTTCAAGGTAGTTGGGAAGATTACTTGCCATTGGTGGAGTTCGTATACAACAACAGCTACCAATCCAGTATTCAGATGGCACAGTACGAGGCATTGTATGGTCATAGATGTCGTACTCCTATGTGCTGGATGGAATTGGATGAGAGGTGAGTTCTGGGGCCTAAATTAGTATCTGATACTGAAGAAAAGGTGAAACTGATTCGAGACCAATTGAAGGAAGCTTCTGACAGACAAAAGTCTCACGCAAATCTTAAGCATCATGAGATTGAATATTCTGTGGGGGACTTAGTCTTTGTAACACCCCAAACCCGACCCAGACGTTATGGCCAGATCTGGTGTGTCACATGGACAGTTAATTTCGCTTCGATCTTTTAAATACTTGTTATGTTGGCTTTAATAAAATTGTATTACCCCGTATTTTTAAATTAAGAAACTTGTCTAGTTTTAAAAAGCCTATCCACTACCAATGAAGTTTACTTTTAAAAGATCTTATGGTTAAATCATCGTTATTAGGTTACCCATTTGTCACGTCTCGTGTGTTTTGAAAAAAATTTGTTAAGTTGGAAATAAAAACCCACGCTGGCTAGCCTATTGTTTTAAACAAGTGATAAATAAAAAAATAAAAGAAATACCAAAATAAAAATGCGAGCGACCTTATTACAACTTGAAACCCGAAAATTAAAGAATACTAAAATAAAGTAAATTTAGGAAATATTAAACCGAAAAATAATTCATGTGGCCACTCCGAATCCCTCGCTGCTCCAAGTCCTCTATGGTTGGGGGTCACCTGCATGGATGGAAAAGAGAAGGGGGTAAGTGTGTGAAAACTCAGTATGTAAGCTAACCCAACCAGTGTCAGAGATCAATTCAAGCACAGTTTGGGCCGAAGCCCTATTCAGATACAGTTTAATCTAGCCCTATTCAAAAATCAGTGTGGCCTTGGTCCCATTACAGTAATAGATCCGATTACCATGATATATGCATGTATGCAAAGCCCAAGCCCAATCCAACCCTACACACCACCCGTACCAGCCCTACACACCATGTAGGGAATAACTCAACCCACTCAGCCCTACACACCATAGTCGCAGCAGAGCTGCTTTAACAGATATTGTGGCCAAGGCACTAGTACAGTAATACGAGGCAGAGCCTCTAAGTAGAATATGTGGCATTGCCACTTTTAGCACTTCCTCCATAATAATAACCCAACCCCATGCAAATCAGCATATACATGTCATGCATACAGAATATCAAAAGTAGTAGCATGCAAATCAATCAACTTTTCTCTAAGGGTAAAATAGTAATTTTCACCCTTTAGGGGTATTTCATTAATTTTGCTAGATTTTTGGGTTTTATGCTTATTACAGTCTACTAATAGATCTATTGTCATCCGAGCGACTTAATTAGCCCATTTCAATAATACAGAGTCATCGGGCCCTAAAACCCCTAACGGGCCCGACGGAGCCCACAAGCTACTGTGGCCCATTAAGTCCAAATTTTACACATATCTTAGCAGATCTAATATCCAAATTACCAGAATATACTTACCGTATATTTCACCCATATGGGCCCATTGGGCCCAAATTCGGCCCATCAAGGCCCAAAATCACCTAAATGCATGAAAACGCGCACAACAGTCACTTCATTCGTGAATACCAACTTCACCATTTCAAATCGACCCACGAGTGCTCGTAAGCCCTCAAAATGCCGACATTTCGACATTTCAATTTTTCAACTTTTGCCGATCTAATCTACTAGAGGGTGTCAACTACATACCAGATTTGCGATCACCCTACAATGATTTACCACTATGTTAATCCATAAACTAATTGAAACCATCATCAACTTACCCCATACATAATCGGCACCCACCAAGTAATTACCTATTTCTTACCTTGCCGAAATTTAGCCCCAACTACTAGGTTACTTCCCTTCGTTCTGTCACCAACCTTCATCTACCAGATCAGTAGCAACGAGCCACTGGAAACACCATTAAATACAAGAGTAAGGGGTTCAAATTGGCCTTACCAAAGATAGACCCAAGATCCGATTAATACCTAGGGAAAAGGGACCTTTGGCTTTTCTTTAACGATTAGAACAAAAAGGAAGAAAACCTTACCCAAGTATTCGCTTGATTCCACTGCTATCCCTGAAGTCACCTTACACTAAATCAAGTCCCGATCTCCTTTGGATCCACTCAAACCCGAAGATGAACAAGAGTTCTAAAGTTTTCAGCCAAAGGGTGAATGTTTGTAAATAGACAACAAGATTCGACTCCTAGGGAGAAAACGATAAAGGGGAAGAGTTTTAGGTTTGGTAATTTTTCTATAGAGGAATCGGGTAAAGAAAAGATCAATTAAATTCAGGATTTCGGCTTTTAAAAGAATAGAGTTAAGAAAAATAGAAGATTTAGCTTATGGAGTAATCGGCCAAGGAAGAAATCAGTAAGTGACTTATTTGTTTCAGGTTTCGGCTTTTGGGAGCAATCGGCTAGCAAGGCTTTGAGAAAGGTTAATTCACCCGATGGAGAAAAAGAGAAGAAGAAGAAGGAAGAAGAAATGAGAAAAGTGAAAAGAGAAAAGAAAAAGGATAGTAGGTTTGTCTTTGGAAGAAAAGAGATGAAAAGGTTCAACTTTGGGTAAAAATGACAAATGAGAGGCTAACTACTTTCGGGATTTCAGCTTTCAAAATACTAAGAAGAGGAGAAAAGAAAGAACAACAAATGAGATCACCCTTGAAACTTACCTAATTGGCACTAAGGCTTGACTAAAACAAATCTCGAAAAGAACCAAAAAGAAGGGTATTCAGCACACTCCTACCCCAATTGCCAAAAATGCATCCTTCTAAGGCCCTAGCCAAAATTGCTCACCCAAGTCTCCCGCAATCGGCTAACTTCTCCCCCTTTTAAATTTCCCAATTTTCTCTCATTATCCCTCCTTGATCCAATCTCATGAGTAGTTCAAACACCTCCTTCAGAGTTCAATTTGAGTTCCATTACTTACCATGCACAAGCATTAAAAATAAAACAACACCCTGCTCACCAAGGGATTTGAACCTTAGCTCCTTCACAGCCTTCACATGCCACCCCCTGTGTTTTAAGTGGCGCCACCTTGCCACCTTAACTCAAGCTTTCTTGTGCTATAAAACCCTAACTTCTAATTAAAAGCCCACCTAACTTAAGTCCATTCTCACCTAAGACCCAAAATTTAAAATTTTGACAGGCCTTAGACTTAAACCTAAGCCTTCCAAAGGTCCATTAAACACACCCAACCACAACAATATAACACAACAAGCCATGCAAAAATAATCTATGCAGCAATTCAAAAACCCAAAAAAATTAGGGCATTACAGTCTTTCTCAAAGTCTCTCCATAGAAAAAGATATCAAGGTTTGAACGTAAATGTAAGATAAGCCCTAGATTCATTGGGCCTTACCGGGTACTAAAGCGTATTGGACCAGTTGCCTATCAACTGGAATTGCATCCAGAGTTGGATAGAATCCATGATGTGTTTTATGTTTTTATGCTGAGACATTACCGTTCTGACCCTACTCATATTGTGCCTGAGGAGACGATACGATGACAATACCCTCACCTTTTCTGATCAGGTAAATTTTGAGGTCAAAATTTATTTAAGGGGGTAAAGTTGTAATGCCCTGATAACTTCAATTTCTGAGTGTGCATAAAAGAAAAATTGCATGTTTGTCATTGTAGTTAGCATGTTTAGGCATGTCTTGGGGCCTAAGAAGGCCTAGGTTCGAGCCTGAGCCTAGGGAAAATTTTTCATTTTGGGGCTTAAGGGGATCTTAGCGTTGGGGCAGAAGCCTTTTAATTTATTGTGTGTGTTACAAGACATGGAAGGCATGTTGATAAGGTGGAAGGTAGCGTGTGGTGTACGACTAAGGGTTTTGGGTTCAAGCTACCCTGTGTGCCAATGGGTGCTATTTTACTGCTCACGCTGGAGAGGAATTAGAGGTTGACCGAAACTCTTGTTGGATGAGTGTTGAATCGGTCATGGAGATTTTTAAGGGGAGAGATTGGGTTGGAAAAGTTTGAATGTGATTCAAACTAGATTGTTACAGCTTGGAGGAGGAAAATGAAGAAAGAATTAAGGTACTTCGAATTTGAAGGGGTGGTGTGCCGAAATGTGTATGCTTAGGTAGTGGTTTTTCGGCTTAGGGTAGGAATTAGTACCGATTCTTTTTTTCATTTTGCTTTGGGTTTGGGGAGTCTTCTTGTGCTAGCCGAGTTTTACTAAAGTATTTGGGGTTTTTGGTTCTTTTGTTTCTTTTGGCATTTTTGAAATGGTTTCTTTTGCTCTCTCGAATCTTTCTTCTTTCTTTCAATCATTCTTCTCTCTTGACCGATTGGTTCACCCTTCCTTCCTTTACTTTTTTTTATGCTGGAGCTTAGCCGAATGTACCCATCTGTTACAAACCATTCTTTTTTTGCCTCGACATCTTGATTTCTTCTTTCCTATTTGGCCGATTATCTTGTCTACTACTTTTCTACTTTTCCTCTTCTACAATCGGTTCTTGTTGCCATTGCCAAACACTTTTTTACTCTTCTTCCCTCACATGATTTGTTAGCTGATTTGGCATTATACCTTTTTCTTTATACTTGGTCGTTAAATCCCAATAGGCGACTTATTATTTTGGGGTTTCATACATGGGTCGAGTTACTAAAATATCTCCCTCTTAGTATTCTTGTTCTCTCTGTCCCGACTGAATCATCTTGATCGACTAATATTAAGGTCTTTTTGACTATGGGTAAGGTTACGTTACATTGTTTCCTTTCTTCCACTTGTTTTCTTCCCTTGTGGGTCGAATTTTATTCCTCTTTTAGGCATGCGATTTCTCTAGATGACTAGGGTTAATTGTGTTTAAGGAATAATGGTTTGTGAATTTGGTTCTAAGAAATCCTCGAGGAGGTGAGGACATTTTGGTAGCAAGCGACTTAAGAGAATGATAAACCGATTGCTATTCGGTCAAAGTAAGTTTTGTTACTATTGGGGTTTTTGCGTTAATGTTCGTTAACAATTGTAGGACTAATCGTACCTCTTGACGTAATATAGTTTTGTGCGAGAAGTAGGATTGTGCGATCCGTAAATAGGTGTGTTTTCACACTAATAGGACTATGTCAGCGAACTGCCAAAAATGCTGAAAAGCCGACAAATCTAATGATTAGTCGCATGAGCATGCGAACGCACATGCAACTGGTTGGGACCATGGATTGTGGCCCTATATTAGGAAACGGCTAACACGAGTGGTTTTGTGAGTTGGGCCCCTGGGCCGCTAGATGGGCCTCAGGCCATAATTGAGTAATTAGAATGTTTGGTTGCATGTGTCACTAGGGGACCATGGGTCTATTGCTGGGCCTTCATATACTTAGGCCCACACTAATAAATGACGAAAATGTCCCTAAGGGGCAAAATGAACAAAATACCCTCTGAGGGTGAAATGGCTGATTTGACTCTACATTGTATGGGGGATGGGGCATATGTTTATGGAGAAAGTGTACTATTCTGGCAGCTTCGCTACATTATTCTATTAGCATACAGCCTAATATTCTAATAGCACTGCTGCATTTTTATCAATAGTGTCGCATCGGTACTACACTGTGAAGTGTAGGGTTGGATGGGTTGATTATATCCCCACGTGGAGTGATGGGCTGGACAGAGCTGGTGTGTAGAGGTTGGTTGCGTAGGAATCAATGTGCATGTTTTACTATTCTGTAATGGGCTTGGGCCCAGATTGATTCTGTAACACTGTTATGCATGGGAATACACACTGAGTTTTCACAAACTCACCGATTAAATTTTTCGTACAGGTAATCCCGAGGTATAGACGGTTCAGTTCTATAAGGGACTTGGAAACGGCCACACATCGCTTCTATACTGTTTTACACTAAATTTATGTGATTATTATTTTGATTTTATTTTGGGTTTGTAATAAGGACGTTATTTAAACTTTAAACTAGGATCTTGGGTTTACAATATTCATTCAAAACTTGTTAGCTCTAGGACGCGGTTTTAACAAAAGATGTTTGTTTTCAAAAACCACGGTTTCATAGTAAACAAGAATATAAGCAAAGCTTCCACAATCAATACGTTTTCAAAAGTAAACTACTTTTATAACCAGATTAATCAAGATAGAAGGAATAATGATTTGTTTCAAATTAAAAAGGTTTTACAACAAATCAAGTCATGTAATTTCACAATTTCAAAACCCTTCAATATGACACTTCCAAATATTGCCATAGCGTCTGGGCCGGGTTTGGGGTGTTACAATATGTGTATGAATTTAGTGCATAGTAAGACTTTACCTGTAGAGTCTACTAATTCATAATTAGAGTATCGAACCCCTTAGGCAAAAGCGTCCTAGTTGACAAAATTTGTAAGAACTGGCCGTTGATGTTTCGAGATGTGTGTTTTTCGGCTGATCTAATACTTTTACCCTTTGATGAATTTGATATAATTCTGGGTATGGACTGGTTAACTTTTCATGATGCTATTGTGAATTGCAAACGGAAAACTATTAATTTGAGATGCAAGAATAGTGAGATAGTTCAGATTAAGTCGAGTGATCTGAGTGGGTTGCCTGCTGTGATATCTGCAATGAATGCTTTGAAATATGTGAATAAGGGTTGTGATGCTTACTTTGCCCATGTGATTGATTCAAAAATGTCTGAAAAGAATGTTGAATCAGTGCCTGTTGTTTGCGAGTTTCCTGATGTGTTTCCTGAGGAACATTCAGGATTACCTCCAATTTGAGAAGTTGAATTTGGTATTGAATTGATACCGAGAACTACTTTGATTTTGATCACTCCATATAGAATGGCTCCATCCGAATTAAAAGAACTAAAATCTCAGTTGCAAGAATTGACTGATAAAGGTTTTACGAGATTGAGTTTCTCACCTTGGAGTGCTCCGGTTCTCTTTGTGAAAAAGAAAGATGATATGATGAGAATGTGTATTGATTACTGCCAGTTGAATAAGGTGACCATAAAGAATAAATATCCTCTGCACAGAATCGATGATTTGCTCGATCAGTTGAAAGGTGCTTCTGTATTTTCCAAATTAGATTTGAGATTGAATTATTATCAGTTGAGAGTGAAAGATGCAGATATTCCGAAAATAACTTTCCAAACGAGGTATGGTGCTATGAATTTTTTGTTATGCCTTTCGGACTAACAAATGCTCTTGCTGTGTTTATGGATCTGATGAACATAATATTTAGACCTATTTAGATCAATTTGTTGTTGTATTCATTGACGACGTTTTGATTTATTCACGGAATGAAAGTGAACATACTGAGCATTTAAGAATTGTGCTTTAGACTTTACAGGATAAGCAACTATATGCACAATTTAGTAAATTTAAATTCTATTACGTGAAGTTAGCTTTCTGGGTCATATTATATCAGCATCTGGTATCTGAGTAGATCCGAGTAAAATATCAGCTATTCTAGATTGGAAGCCTCCAAGAAATGCCTTTGACGTTCATAGTTTTTGGGACTTACTAGGTATTATCGCTGATTTCTGAAAGGTTTCTCTATGATTGCAACTCCGTTAATGAGACTGCTATAAAAAGACGTGAAATTTGAATGGTCAACGAAATGTCAGCACAATTTTGATCAGTTGAAAGCTATGTTAACGGAAACTCTGATACTTGTACAGCCTGAACCGAGTAAAGAATATATAATATATAGTGATGCTTCATTAAACGGCCTCGGTTGTATTTTAATAAAAGAAGGCAAGGTTATAGCATATGCCTTTAGACAATTAAAGCCTCATGAGAAGAATTACCTAATGCACGACCTTGAGTTAGTTGTTATTGTTTTTACTTTGAAAATCTAGCGTCACTATCTATTCAGTCAGAAATGCCACGTGTTTTCGGATCATAAAGGCCTGAAATACTTGATGACTCAAAAAGATTTGAATCAGCGATAGAGAAGATGGTTAGAACTATTAAAAGATTATGAACTTGTCATTGATTATCATCTAGGTAAAGCGAATGTTGTAGCTAATGCTTTAAGTCGAAAATCACTATCTGCATTACATGCTATGAATGCTGGTTTAGATCTGGCTGAAAATAGTTCGGTATTAGCTGAATTAAAAGTGAAACCTTTGTTTTTGCAACAGATTATTAATACTCAGAAAGTGGAAAATGAATTGTTAGCGAAGCGAACGCAGTGTAATTCTAATTCAGATTTCAAATTTTGTGTTGATGCTTATGATTGTTTGAGATTTCGAGATCGAATTTGTGTTCCAAGAAATTCCGAGTTAATTTAGATGATTTTGGGTGAAGCGCATAGTAGTAAATTCTTTGTACATCTAGGTAGTACAAAAATGTATAATGACTTGAAACAACTATATTGGTGGCCAGGAATGAAAAAAGACATCTCTGATTTCATTTTGAAATGCTTAGTATGTCAACAAGTCAAAGCTGAACATCAGGTACCTTCCGATTTATTACAACCGATCATGATACCAGAGTGGAAATGGGATCGGCTGACGATGGATTTTGTTTCTGGTTTACCCCTGACTCCGAGAAAGAAGATGCAATCTGGGTCGTAATTGATCGTTTGATGAAATCTGTTCACTTTATTCTGATACGATCTGATTACCCACTTAAAAAGTTAGTTGAGCTTTATATTTCTGATATTGTGAGATTGCACGGGGGTGCCATTGTCTATTGTGTCAGATCGAGATCCGAGATTCACTTTGCGATTTTGGAAGAAATTGCAAGAGGCTTTAGGTAGAAAATTGCATTTTAGTACGACTTTTCACCCACAGACGGATCGTCAATCCGAGCAAGTTATACAAATACTTTAGGATATGTTGAGATGTTGCATACTTGAGTTTGAAGGCACGTGGGAACAATATTTGCCATTGATTAAATTCACTTATAATAATAGTTTTAAACGAGTATTAAAATGCTACCATACGAAGCCTTGTATGGTGTATGGTAGAAAATGCTGTACATCATTATACTGGTCTAAGCTCAGTGAAAATAAGATATACGAAATTGATTTGATTTAGGAGACTGAGCAGAAAGTGAAAGTAATCTGAGATAGTCTGAAATCAGCTTCTGATCATTAGAAATCATACGCTGATTTGAAACGTAAGGATATCGAATTTGAGCTTGGTGACAAAATCTTTTTAAATGTTTCTCCATGGAAAAAAGTGCTTCTTTTTGGTAAAAAGAGCAAATTGAGTTCGAGGTTCATTGGACCTTATGAAATCATTGAGAGAGTTGGGCCGGTTGCTTATAGATTACTTCTACCATCCAAACTTGAAAAGATTCACAATGTATTTCATGTATCCATGCTTCGACGATACAGATCTAATCCATCTCATGTGATTAATCTGTCTGAGATTGAAATATAGCCCGATATGTCTTCTGAAGAAGAACCGATCTGTAATAGCCCTATTTTGACCCTAGTCGAGAAGTGGTTTCGGGACCACAAAACCGAGCTATTAAAATTGAGAAATGCCATATTATAAAATGTTGATATGTGAATTATGCATGTGTGAAGTATTGTTACTTTAATATTAGAAATTCAGTGTGAATTATTTAATAGGACTTGGATAGGAAATTTAAAAATAAGTGGGGTGAATCTTTGAGTGGCCGAATTGTGCATATTATAAAATAATTGGACTTGCATGTCAATTCTCTCTTTTATTTGAAAGTGGCCAGCCATGCAAATGTTCTTATTAGTTGCTTTATTATTTTAATTGTTAATTAAAATAAGTAGAAATGATAGCATAATAGAAAATAAAATAATGAAACTAGTAAAAAGAAAAGAAAATTTTGGTTGTGTTTGTTCTTCTTGCCGTGAACCATAGAAAGAAAGAGTGAAAAGAGAAAGCTAGCATTCGGTCTTGTGGCATCAAAATTAAGGTATGGATTCATGCTATTTTCATGAGAAATTATGAGTTCTAGTAAATAGCTAAGTATATGCACCAACCCATGTGTTAATTTTGCATTTGGACGGTGGATTCTCCATTCGGCCATTGTTAAGGAAATGGAGTTTTTGATGTTTTAAAGTATGAAAAATGTTACGGGGTGTTGAGGGATATATTGAAGTTAAATCCATGTGACTATTTGTTTAAATGCCAAAATAATGCAAAATTTGGTGAACATGCTTTGATTTGTTTAAGGGAAGCATTCGGCTATGTCTTTGATGAATGAATGAAATAGTAAAATCTTGGAGAATAGGTGCTTTGTGAATTTGCAATTTGTTAAATTGAGTACTAAGACTTGGAAATGAGTAGGGCAAATTCCGAGTGAAGGCTTAAGGATTTTGATTGATGCATTCAGTTTTGGGGAAGTTGAGTGTCTAAAATTGATAACTTTGATTTAGAAGACAACTTAGGTGTGGTTTAAGTGAAATTGAATCAATAGATTAAGTTGGTGAGTTATGTTATAAAATACATTGAATTGTATGTTTAAATAGAGAGATGCTTTGCCGAATGTGAATTTGAGCAAGGGAGTTGAATATTTGTTATTTGTTTGGGTCTTTGGAAGTAGAAAAATTACCATACGGACTGTGGGAGGTAGAATTTGTGATTTAAGGTTTAATGAATTTTGTTAAGGGTATGTGTTATAAAATTTAAGTAGGCCGAATGAGGTGGTGAGTGAAGCTAGGTGTAAATTATATGTACATTGTATAAAGATGCACATACATAGCCGTTTAATGACCTTGCGGTCTTGGAAGATAATAATGGTTTAATGAAGTGCATATATGAACTTTAGCTTAGTAGAAGTATTATAAATAGTTTCGATTGAGTCTTTATTATGTATGTGAACTACGCTAACTAATTTAGGAATTTTGGTTATGGCATTTAGTAAATTATAATTTGGTTATGTCATTAAAGAATGGTTAAAAGTATTTGAATGTTAAAATGGTTGTTTTACTCGAATGACCGAGTGTGCTTGAACCAATACAAGAATAGGTTATTTGCTTAGTTGTGATAAATTGAATGAGTTGGTATTTATCGATTTTGTGACTTCTGGCCTTGAATGAATATTTGGTAGTGGTTAAAGTAGCCGAATACTTGGTGTGATATGATTTTGATTAGCGAAGTTTTTTTCTTTACTTAAACCATAGCTCAAGAACCTAGAGAGGCACATTCGGATAAAGGAAAGGCTAAGATGGTGGAACAGTGAAAACCATAATTGCTCAACAACAAATCGAGGTAAGTTTTAAGTAAATGAACTTATCATAAAAAGTTAGATATGTATAATAGAGTTGTATGGGCTGTGAACTATGGCTCAGTGACCTTACCTAATCTAAATTTTTGCGCATAAGATAGTGGTTATAGAGCATATAACCGAATGGTACCTAGTGAATAAGCTATGAAAACTAGGTAAGTATGTGACCTTTATATATCTGTGAACCGAATGTATATTGGAAGTATTCTGTGAAATTATATGTGTATGAAGCTATTGAAATATCAATGGGATGTAGAAAATTTGTGGGGTATTCGCTTGACCTGTGATTGTGCATTAAGATTCAATGGAAAATCCGGGTTGAACCACGAAGGGCATTCGTGCCAGAGTTGAATCCGGGTTGAACACCGAAGGGCATTCGTGCCAGAGTTGAATCCGAGTTGAATCCCAAAGGGCATTCGTGCCAGAGTTGCGGCCAGGTTGAATCGTAAAGGGCATTCGTGCCATTGTTAAATCCAGGCCAAGTCCCGAAGAGCCTTAAGGCAAGTGATATAATCCAGGCTGAACCCAAAGGCATTCATGCTGGAAATACGCAAAATTTTGCCCTTAACAACTATAATGAATGAGCCTGTTATCTTAAATTAACCAGGTATGTGCCGTATACAAAATTTTGAACTCGTTTCTGTTAAATTATGATTTGTCAATTGAGTAATTTTGTTTTTGACCATGGATTATAGAAGTATAAAGGCATGTGGCCTATTTTGCTATATATGGAATTCGATTTATGAGGAATGTGTTATGCTTTGTTTGAAGCATCTGTTTGATTTGAAATTTCGTTAAGAAAATTTGTTGGCCATGAACACACTATAGGGATAGATTAAACCTTGAATGCATTCGGTCTGAGAGATAAATGGATAGATATCGAGGGTAGTTTGCTTGAAGTTAAAATGAAAGTTTTTAATGCTTAAAACTTACTAAGCACATAAACGCTTACTTTGTTGCCCTTCTTTTTCTGTTTTGTAGATTTTTTTTGTTAGCTACGGTCTCGGGTATCACAGAGTCGAAGTCGTCCACACTATCTAACATCACTTTGGTACCTTTAATAACTTAACTACGATAATGGAATGTATAGGCTTGACATTTTGATGTTCAACAAATATTATTTTGATGATGTAATTAAGTTTAGCCATGTGAAAATGGCTTGTCTAAATACCTTACATCTATATCTATGGTTTTAAACTTGGTTATGTGTTATGTGGATGGAAGTGTATGTTTTGCATTCTGTTAAATATGCTTAAGTATTATATATCTTGATATCTATGTTTTGAGAGACATGTATGACTTGAATGTGAACAAGATAAATGAATGCTGAAATTTGGGATTGAATGTGACCATTCGGTAAGTCCATATGGGTTGAATGAAGTTTGTTTGAAATTCGTTAGATTAGATTAGGTAATATGAACTTAGAAGCATGAGTAGAGTTGTTTTGAGCATGGTCTTTCGGCTAAGAAAATTTCTTAATGTATGCGATGCGGTTGATGAATGATTTATAAGTGCATGAATTGTTCTGAGTTTTGGTATGATTAGCTATCATGTATATACATGTATAATCAGCCTAGATGTTAAATTGTTGAAATTTGGCTAAGTTTTGATATTTTACCATAAAGAGAAATGGTTGTGTATGATCATCGAATCGGTTTATGAATGTAGTGTAATGCCTCTTAACCCTCCGGCGACGGGAACGGGTTTAGGGGTGTTACATTTTATTGGTATCAGAGCTACGGTTTAGTCGATTCTTGGACTACCGTAGTGAGTATGAGTCTAGCTATACATGCCATTAAATGTTAATGCGATAGTGTGATGATTTCTGACTGTTAAAATGTGATTTTTATATAGAATGGATCCCGAACCCGATCGAGCCGTAGCGGACGATGTTGAGAGCGTAGTGCCTGCGCCCGCGCAAGGGACAGCGCTGAATGACTCTCAGCTGAACATCAGTCATCGAGATGATGACACGAGACAAGCCTTTTATACAATGATGAGTGATTGGTTTGCTCAATTCCTTAGATCAAATCCGGCTGTTTCACAACCCCCGCCCCCGAATACTCCACTTCCAACTTATGTGGCCCCTCCTATGACCAATCCGGTGAGATCGAGTAGTCCCCCAGTTGACAAAATTAGAAAATATGAGGCTGAAGAGTTCCGGGCTACCCCTAGTGATGATACCGAACGGGCTGAGTTTTGGCTCGATAACACCATCTGAGTTTTCGACGAGTTATCCTGTACGCCCAAGAAGTGTCTAAAATTGCGGTATCTCTGTTACGCGACTCTGCATATTACTGGTGGAATACTCTGGTTGCTGTTGTTTCGAAAGAGCGGGTCACTTGGGAGTTCTTCCAAACCGAGTTCCGCAAGAAATACATCAGTCAGAGATTTATCGACAAGAAACGAAAGGAATTTCTTGAGCTTAAGCAAGGTCGGATGTCAGTAACCGAATATGAGAGAGAGTTCGTGCGGCTCAGCTGATATGCTCGCAAATGTGTATCCTCAGAGGCTATTATGTGTAAACGTTTCGAGGACGGATTAAACGAAGATATCCGATTGCTAGTGGGAATTTTGGAAATTAAAGAGTTTGTTGTGCTAGTCGAGCGAGCTTGCAAAGCTGAAGAGCTCGGTAATGAGAAAAGAAAAGTCAAAGTTGGAGCTAGAGAGTTCCGTAAGAGATCTGCGGGAAAGTCTATTCAGCAATTGTCCAAAAAGATTAGAGATGACTCGGGCCGATCCAAGTATACTTTGGGTTTTTCTAGACGTGATTATCATCGACCCCCCGTGAGTTCACGAGCTACTTCTGTCGCCAATGTTGGCAATGAACGTCAGGACAAATCTGATTGCAAATATTGTGGTAAATGGCACCCGGGGAGCTGTAGACATCATGACCGCTTCTGTTTCAGATGTAGATCTGCCGATCACTTTATCAAAAACTGTCCGAAAGTTGATGAACGCACTCCCGATCCGAGTCAGAGACCTAGTGGTACGGCTGCACGAGGTAGACCACCGCGGCGAGGAGGAAATGCTAGTGGCAGTCAGAGAGGGACTAGAGACACCGCAGTCAGATCCGAGGCTCGAGCACCTGCCAGAGCGTATGCTATTCGTGCCCGTGAGGAGGCTTCATCTCCGGATGTTATTACCGGTACTTTCACTCTTTTTAACACTGATGTTATCGCTCTGATTGATCCCGGTTCGACCCATTCATATGTGTGTGAAACTTTAGCCTCCAGTAAGACTCTTCCTATTGAGTCTACTGAGTTCGTAATTCGAGTGTCAAATCCTTTGGGTCATTGTGTTCTGGTTGATAAAGTATGCAAGAAATGTCCCCTAATGGTTCGAGATTTTTGTTTTCCGGCCGACTTGATACTTTTACCCTTTGATGAATTCGATATTATTCTCAAAATGGATTGGCTGACTAATCATGATGCGATAGTGAATTGCAAGCGAAAGACCATCGATTTGAGATGTGCGGAGAATAAAATAATTCGGATCGAATCCACTGATTTAAACGGACTACTGGCCATAATCACTTCCATGTCAGCCCAAAAATACGTGAAAAAGGGTTATGAAGCATATCTAGCCTATGTGCTAGACGGCAAAGTATCCGAACAAGAACTTGGGACTGTGCCCGTAATTTGTGAGTTTTTAGATGTGTTTCCCCAGGAATTGCCGGGATTGCCGCCCGTTAGAGAAGTCTAGTTCGGTATAGAGTTGGTTCTGGGTACGACTCCAATTTCGATTACCTTGTACCGTATGGCACCTACCGAACTAAAAGAACTGAAATCCCAGCTACAAGAGTTGACAGACTGGGATTTTGCACGACCGAGTTTCTCAACTTGGGGCGCACCAGTTTTGTTTGTTAAAAAGAAAGACGGGACTATGAGGATCTGTATCAACTACTGACAACTGAATAAAGCCACTGTAAAGAATAAGTATCCGTTGCCTCGAATCGACGACCTGTTTGATCAGTTGAAAGGAGCTTCAGTGTTTTCGAAGATCGATTTGCGATTCGGTTACTACCAGTTGAGAGTGAGAGATTCTGATGTGCTGAAGACCGCATTTAGAACAAGGTACGGACACTACGAATTCTTAGTGATGTCATTTGGGCTCACAAATGCCCCTGTGGTTTTCATGGATTTGATAAACCGGGTGTTTAAGCCGTATTTCGACCGTTTTGTAGTAGTGTTCATCGATGATATTTTGATTTACTCTCGCGATGAGATCGAGCATGCCGAGCATTTGAGACTAGTACTTCAGACTTTACGTGATAATCAATTGTATGTGAAATTCAGTAAGTGCGAATTCTGGTTGCATGAGGTCGGCTTTTTGGGACATATAGTGTCCGCTTCGGGTATTCGAGTCAATCCGAACAAAGTTTCAGCTATTCTCGACTGGAAACCCCCTAGAAATGTTTCTGACGTTCGAAGCTTCTTAGAACTTGTCGGTTATTACCGACGATTCGTTAAAGGTTTCTCAGTGATTGCAGTATCATTGACGACACTACTACAGAAAGATGTGAAGTTTGAGTGGTCGGATAAGTGTCAGAATAGTTTCGACCAGCTGAAAACCCTTTTGACAGAAGCTCAAGTGTTAGTTTAGCTAAGATCCGACAAAGAGTTTGTAGTTTATAGTGATGCATCTCTGAATGGTTTAGGCTGTGTTTTGATGCAAGAAGGTAGGGTTGTTGCTTATGCTTCGAGACAGTTGAAGCCTCACGAGCGAAATTATCCGACCCATGATCTTGAATTAGCCGCTATCATTTTCGCCTTGAAGATCTAGCGACACTATCTGTTCGGTGAGAAATGTCACATCTTCTCCAATCACAAAAGTCTCAAGTATCTGATATCTCAAAGAGATTTGAATTTGAGACAAAGGCGGTGGTTAAAATTGCTTAAAGACTACGAGCTCATTATTGATTATCACCCGGGAAAGGCTAATGTAGTTGCAGACGCTCTTAGCCGAAAATCATTATTTTCATTAAGAGCAATGAACATGCATTTAACCTTATCAGCAGATGATGTGTTAGTAGTCGAATTAAGAGTCGAGCCAGTGTTAGTACGACAAATTTGTGAGGCTCAAAAAGTCAATGATGACTTGACTGCTAAGCGAGCTTAATGTATCTCGGGTGAGGATACAGAATTGCGAATTGATGAAAACGATTGTTTGAGATTTAGGGACCGATTGTGTGTTCCAAGAAATTATGAGCTAGTTCTGACGATTCTGAATGAAGCCCATAATAGCCGAATGTCAGTTCATCCGGGTAGCACGAAAATGTATAACAATTTAAAACGTCAATACTGGTGGCACGGTATGAAACGGGACATCTCTGATTTCGTATCCAAATGTCAGATATGTCAACAAGTAAAAGCGGAACATCAGATGCCTTCGGGATTACTTCAACTGATTCTAATACCCGAGTGGAAGTGGGATCGAGTTACGATGGATTTTGTGTCCGGTTTACCGCTAACGCCGAGCAAGAAAGACTCCATTTGGGTTATCGTTGATAGACTAACAAAGTCAGCTCATTTCATCCCAGTCCGTACAGATTTCTCACTTGATAAGCTAGCGGAATTGTACGTCTCCCAGATTGTACGATCGCACAGAGTGCCGACTTCTATTGTTTCAGACTGGGATCCTCGATTTACTTCACATTTTTGGAAGAAATTGCATGAGGCATTGGGTACTAAGCTCCATTTTAGCACCGTATTTCATTCGCAGACTGACGGTCAATCTGAACGGGTTATTCAGATACTCAAAGATATGTTGAGATGTTGCATTCTCGAGTTTAGTGATTCATGGGAAAAATATCTACCCCTGATTGAATTCGCGTATAACAACAGTTTTCAATCGAGTATTCAAATGGCACCCTACGAAGCTCTTTACGGTCGAGTGTCCCGTACACCTTTATTTTGGACCGAACTAGTAAGAATAAGATTTTCGGAGTTGACTTAATCAAAGAGGCTGAGTAGATAGTGAAAACGATTCGTGACAATTTGAAAACGGCATCAGACCGTCAGAAATCATACGCAGATCTGAAACGTAAAAATATCAAGTATCAGGTTGGCGATAAAGTGTTTCTGAAAGTCTCACCGTGGAAAAAGATACTCCGTTTTAGCCGTAAAAGTAAGTTGAGTTTGAGATGCATTGGACCGTATGAAATTTCAAAAGGTATTGGGCTGGTTGCTTATCGACTAACTCTGCCCCCTGAACTTGAAAAGATCCATAATGTTTTTCACGTCTTGATGCTTCGACGTTATAGATCCAACCCGTCCCATGTGATTAGTCCTTCTGATATTGAAATTCAGCCTGATTTGAGTTATGAAGAGGAGCCGATTCGTATTTTAGCTCTCGAGATGAAAGGATTATGAAACAAAAAGGTTCCGTTAGTAAAGGTGTTGTGGCTCAAGCATGGGTTTGAAGAAGCGAATTGGGAGCCCAAGAATGCTATGAAAGAACGATACCCGAACCTATTTCCTGGTAAGATTTTTGGGGACGAAAATCCCTAAAGGGGGAGAGTTGTAATAGCCCTATTTCGACCCTAGTCGGAAAATGGTTTCGGGACCATAAAACTGAGCTATTAAAATTGAGAAATGCCATATTATAAAATGTTGATATGTGAATTATGCATGTGTGAAGTATTGTTACTTTAATATTAGAAATTCAGTGTGAATTATTTAATAGGACTTGGATGGGAAATTTAAAAATAAGTGGGGTGAATCTTTGAGTGGCCGAATTGTGCATACTATAAAAGAATTGGATTTGCATGTCAATTCTCTCTTTTATTTGAAAGTGGCTGGCCATGCAAATGTTCTTATTGGTTGCTTTATTATTTTAATTGTTAATTAAAATAAGTAGAAATGATAGCATAATATAAAATAAAATAATGAAATTAGTAAAAAGAAAAGAAAAATTTGGTTGTGTTTGTTCTTCTTGCCGTGAACCATAGAAAGAAAGAATGAAAAGAGAAAGCTAGCATTTAGTCTTGTGGCATCAAAATTAAGGTATGGATTCATGCTATTTTCATGAGAAATTATGAGTTCTAGTAAATAGCTAAGTATATGCACCAACCCATGGGTTAATTTTGCATTTGGATGGTGGATTCTCCATTCGGCCATTGTTAAGGAAATGGAGTTTTTGATGTTTTAAAGTATGAAAAATGTTAGGGGGTGTTGAGGGATATATTAAAGTTAAATCTATGTGACTATTTGTTTAAATGCCAAAATAATGCAAAATTTGGTGAACGTGCTTTGATTTGTTTAAGGAAAGCATTCGGCTATGTCTTTGATGAATGAATGAAATAGTAAAATCTTGGAGAATAGGTGCTTTGTGAATTTGCAATTTGTTAAATTGAGTACTAAGACTTGGAAATGAGTAGGGCAAATTCCGAGTGAAGGCTTAATGATTTTGATTGATGCATTCGGTTTTGGAGAAGTTGAGTGTCTAAAATTGATAACTTTGATTTAGAAGACAACTTAGGTGTGGTTTAAGTGAAATTGAATCAATAGATTAAGTTGGTGAGTTATGTTATAAAATACATTGAATTGTATGTTTAAATAGAGAGATGCTTTGCCGAATGTGAATTTGAGCAAGGGAGTTGAATATTTGTTATTTGTTTGGGTCTTTGAAAGTAGAAAAGTGACCATACGGACTGTGGGAGGTAGAATTTGTGATTTAAGGTTTAATGAATTTTGTTAAGGGTATGTGTTATAAAATTTAAGTGGGCCAAATGAGGTGGTGAGTGAAGCTAGGTGTAAATTATATGTACATTGTATAAAGATGCACATACATAGCCGTTTAATAACCTTGCTGTCTTGGAAGATAATAATGGTTTAATGAAGTGCATATATGAGCTTTAGCTTAGTAACAGTATTATAAATAGTTTCGATTGAGTCTTTGTTATGTATGTGAACTACGCTAACTAATTTAGGAATTTTGGTTATGGCATTTAGTAAATTATAATTTGGTTATGTCATTAAAGAATGGTTAAAAGTATTTGAATGTTAAAATGGTTGTTTTACTCGAATGACCAAGTGTGCTTGAACCAATACAAGAATAGGTTATTTGCTTAGTTGTGATAAATTGAATGAGTTGGTATTTATCAATTTTGTGACTTCTGGCCTTGAATGAATATTTGGTAGTGGTTAAAATAGCCGAATACTTGGTATGATATGATTTTGATTAGCAAATTTTTTTTTCTTTACTTAAACCATAGCTCAAGAACCTAGAGGGGCACATTCGGATAAAGGAAAAGCTAAGATGGTGGAACAGTGAAAACCATAATTACTCAACAACAAATCGAGGTAAGTTTTAAGTAAATGAACTTATCATAAAAAGTTAGATATGTATAATAAAGTTGTATGGGCTGTGAACTATGGCTTGTGACCTTACCTAATCTAAATTTTTACGCATAAGATAGTGGTTATAGAGCATATAACCAAATGGTACCTAGTGAATAAGCTATGAAAACTAGGTAAGTATGTGACCTTTATATATCTGTGAACCGAATGTATATTGGAAGTATTCTGTGAAATTATATGTGTATGAAGCTATTGAAATATCAATGGGATATAGAAAATTTGTGGGGTATTCGCTTGACCTGTGATTGTGCATTAAGATTCAATGGAAAATCCGGGTTGAACCCTGAAGGGCATTCGTGCCAGAGTTGAATCCGGGTTGAACCCCGAAGGGCATTCGTGCCAGAGTTGAATCCAAATTGAATCCCGAAGGGAATTCGTGCTAGAGTTGCTGCCAGGTTGAATCCTGAAGGGCATTCGTGCCATTGTTAAATCTGGGCCAAGTCCCGAAGAGCCTTAAGGCTAGTGATCTAATCCGGGCTGAACCCAAAGGCATTCATGCTGGAAATACGCAAAATTTTGGCCTTAACAACTATAATGAATGAGCCTGTTATCTTAAATTATCCAGGTATGTGCCGTATACAAAATTTTGAACTCGTTTCTGTTGAATTATGATTTGTCAATTGAGTAATATTGTTTTTTACCATGGATTATAGAAGTATAAAGGCATGTGGCTTATTTTGCTGTATATGGAATTTGGTTTATGAGGAATGTGTTATGCTTTGTTTGAAGCATCTGTATGATTTGAAATTTCGTTAAGAAAATCTGTTGGCCATGAACACACTGTAGGGATAGATTAAACCTTGAATGCATTCGGTCTGAGAGATAAATGGATAGATATCGAGAGTACTTTGCTTGAAGTTAAAATGAAAGTTTTTAATGCTTAAAACTTACTAAGCACATAAATGCTTACTCTGTTGCCCTTAATTTTCTATTTTGTAGATTTCGTTCGTTAGCTACGGTCTCGGGAATCACAGAGTCGAAGTCGTCCACACTATCTAACCTCACTTCGGTACCTTTAATATCTTAACTACAATAATGGCATGTATAGGCTTGACATGTTGATGTTCAACAAGTATTATTTTAATGATGTAATTAAGTTTAGCCATGCGAAAATGGCTTGTCTAAATACCTTACATCTATATCTATGGTTTTAAACTTGGTTATGTGTTATGTGGATGGAAGTGTATGTTGTGCATTTTGTTAAATATGCTTGAAGTATTATATATCTTGATATCTATGTTTTGAGAGACATGTATCACTTGAATGTGAACAAGATAAACGAATGCTGAAATTTGGGATTGAATGTGACCATTCGGTAAGTCCATATGGGTTGAATGAAGTTTGTTTGAAATTCGTTAGATTGGATTAGGTAATATGAACTTAGAAGCATGAGTAGAGTTGTTTTGAGCATGGTCTTTCGACTAAGAAAATTTCTTAATGTATGCGATGCAGTTGATGAATGATTTATAAGTGCATGAATTGTTCTGAGTTTTGGTATGATTAGATATCATGTATAAACATGTATAATCGGCCTAGATGTTAAATTGTTAAAATTTGGCTAAGTTTTGATATTTTACCATAAAGAGAAATGGTTGTGTATGATCATCGAATCGGTTAATGAATGTAGTGTAATGCCTCTTAACCCTTCGGCGACGAGAGCGGGTTTAGGGGTGTTACACGATCCGCATTTTAGTCGTGAAGTGAAAGAACTACGAAATAAAAAGATTCCATTAGTCAAGGTATTATGGCATCGTCACGGTGTAGAAGAGGCTACGTGGGAGCCTGAAGATGTGATGAAACGAAACATTCGAATCTGTCTAACGGTAAGATTTTCGGGGACGAAACTCCCTAAAGTAGGGAGGGTTGTAACAATCTGGTTTGGACCCTAGTTAGAATAATGGTTTTGGGACCACATATCTGAGTCTGAAAAATATTTTAATATTATTTTCTATTTCTGTGTTATGTGAATTAACTTCTGTGAAATTTCTGTGATTTCATTTTTCTTTTTCTGTGCCGAATTATGAAAATGGATTAAATCGCATAAAAGGTAAAATTAACATGCTATATGTTCAATGTGTTTAATTGAGATGGCTTTTAATGATTATGGCCTAAAATGGTAATTAAACCATTTAATTCATGAGTGGTCATAAATGACCTTATTATATGTGATTTATATGTTTGTTTAATAAGGTTAATTTGGTAAAATGTGAATTAAAGTAATTAAAATTAAAACAAAACATGAAATAAGTGATATATTCATTCATCTTGCCGATTTTACAAAGAAAAAGAAAGGTTTTGGAGCTTCCATGCATTCAGCTAGCTTCTAGCTTGATTAAAGATTCCATGTTTCAATTTAAGAATTTGAAGATGATTTTGAGTTATGCCATTGTTGATTTTGTAAGCTTTGAAGTGTTAATTGATGAAATATGAAAGATTTATGTTGGGTTAATATATTTTGTCTATGAATTCTTGATGAATTTGAGTAATTGGGGCTAAATAGTGGGAATAATATTTTGGAGGACTAATTTGTGAAATAAATGTGTTGTTTGGGCTTAATTGAATATCATTAAATTTCAACTATGCCTAAATGAGGTGAAATTTGGTGAATTTGATGATTTTATGAATTAGGGACTAAATTGTTAAAATGTGCAAATGTGAGGGCTAATATGTAAAATGCCCTAATTATATGTTTTTGGATTAAATTGAATGAGCTAGTGAATAAAAGAGCTTAATTTGAATTTATATAGATCAAGAACTAAAGAAAACGTAATTAGATTAGGGAAAGTCGAAAGTCGTTGTTTAGCCATTCATAATCGTCCAAATCTATATGAGGTAAGTTGATATACAAATAAATGTGTTAAATTGAATTATAATTGCTATTATGTTGATTGAATTGTATTATACGGCTATGACAGCTGAATATGTGAAATCCGAATTAAATTAGGAGCATGTAATCAAGTTCGAAAAGCCCCGTCCGAACTTTAGGAATAGTTAGGATACATATGTCATGGCATAGGATCCGATATGTGTTTTCGTGTAAGACCACATCTGGGACATTGGCATCGATATGAGATTAACGTGTAAGACCATGTCTGGGACATTGGCATCGTATTGATTCGAGTAAGACCCTGTCTAGGACAGTGGCATCATATTGATTCGAGTAAGACCCTGTGTAGGACAGTGGCATCAATATCTGATTACATGTAAGACCACGTCTGGGACGTCGACATTGTATGAGTTTTCTGAGCTATCCACGTATCCTAGTTAATACTGATTGGTTCAACGGGCCCTCTGAGAAAGTGAAGGAGAATATGAATGCGTATTTGAACTCCAGTACGTATGAATGTATAAGAAATTGGAGAATAGGAGGTATGTATGTATATGATCATTTGATGTGTGAGTTATATGATTATGATATGTGAATTTGAGTAAATGAATTTGATTAGTTTAGATCAATGTGAATTATATTTTGTGCTTATGTTATGCCATAGATCATATGGTTCTAATGGTTTAAAATTATCCTTTGTTATGGATTTGTTTGTATATGGCTTACTAAGCTCTATATAGCTTACTTTGTGTTTATTTACTCTATTTTATAGTTATCGAAGCTACCGAAAGCTCGAGAATCGTCAAGGATCATCATAACACTATCAATCTTCATTTGGTATATTTTGTAAGTGAATATGTTGAATTATGGCATGTATAGGCTAGATGTCTTTGGGATATGTTTTGAAATGTTTATATGTTAGGACATGAGATGTGGCTATCAAATAGTTATGAATATGCTTGTTTTGGTAAGTTTATGTGATGCAAGTATGGCCTTGGGTAATGGTCATTTTGGCATGAAAAATGTTTTGATTTTAGCAAGTTTAATAAGTGATTGAATATGATGCTAATAGGTGAAGGTAAGTGTACATTGGTATACTATTGTGTTTGAGATTTTGGTATGATTTGGTTTGGATGATGCGTATGAGTTGGATGATAATGAATTGAGCTATGTTTTGGTTTGGTAATTGGCTGAAATGGTTGATTATTGTTGCATCTTGAATGGTATATAATTTTTATTGTAGGTACTTGGTAATTGAATGGGAAAATGTGGCTTAAACCAAGCCCATTTTGTGCCACATGGCCAAAGCACACGGGCGTGTGTCTCAACCATGTGATCCCCGTACCTTGGCTAGATTGGTCAGGATGTCACACGGGCTAGGCACACGGGCGTGCCTTGTGGCCGTGTGTGCAAGTCAGTAGCCTCCTTAATTTTCACACGACCGAGCACACGGGCATGTCTAGTGGCCGTATGAACAGGTCAGTATGTATGCTTTGTTTTGCCACGGCCTAGACACATGGGCGTGTCTGGTAGCCGTGTAAGGCACACAGCCTAATCAGACAGGTGTGTGACCTCTACTGTATAGAAAAATGTTAAAGTTTTGAAAAATTTTCTAAGCGTTCGATTTATGTAACACCCCAAACCCAGCCCAGACGTTAAGGCCGAATCTGGCGTGTCACATTGAAGTGTTTTTCGGAAACCATGTTCTCATTGAAACCTTTCTTAAGGACTTGTGTAAAAACTTAATTTGCATTCGATGAATTTTAAAACGTGGTTCACTAAAAAGTTAATTACTTTTAAAAAATGTTATTAATCTCGTAAAACTTCACTTTTAATCACAAAAGCTAAATTTTAATTCATTGATTTATGAAAACATGATGTTTAGGAATTGAGTTGAGTTCTATATAAAATTGTTATGGAAACGTGTTGATTTTGAAAATAGTTATCGTTTTTGAAAATCGCGTCCTAAGACTAGCAGATATAAAAACCAAATACCGTAAAATCCCAAATTAAAGTCCAAAGGTTAAAGAGGCCTTCTTACAAAACAGAAATCTGAATAAAATACTTAAACCAACTAGTATAAAACTAGAGCAACAGTGTGGGCCACCATCGAGCTCCTTGCAGCACCGAACCGCCTAACGCTGGGGTTCACCTATATAGATAGTCAGAAGGGTGAGTTTACGTAAACTCATTGTGTATTCCCTTACAAAACAGACAATTAGATACGCAGTATGCAGAAACAGAGTGGGCATAAGCCCGTTACAGAAACAGTGTTAGATGGGCCTTAGCCCAATGCAGTAACAATGACAGTTGCATAAATGCAGATAAAAAATCTAGCCCAATCCAACCAATACACCGCTCGTACCAACCAACACACCATTTGGGGATTAAATCGACCCACCCAGCCAACACACCAAGCTTAGCACTGGTTGCGGCACTAAGTCAATAGGATGGCTTAAAGCCATAAACAGGATGGCACAGAGCCATAAGTATCGCAGCAAAGCTGCCAGCAGATAGGATGGCTAAGAGCCATAAACAGGAAGGCTATAAGCCTTAAACAAAATGGCTATAAGCCATAATACTTCCTCCATCAATAAAACCCAACCGCCATGCAGAATGACATGTAATAATATCGTACATGTATGTAAGATGTCATGCTTAGTATCAATCATATAAGTATCATACATACATCAATCAACCTACCACACGGGTTGTAACAGTCATTTTTCTAAGTTTGGTGTTCCAGTACCTACTACGACCCCCAAGAAGGTCTACCGTCACCACGAGCGGCTCAGATAATCTATACGGCCAAATCAGTGTATATAATGGGTCCAGGTGGGCCCACACTCTCATGTGGCCCAATCAGTCCAATCTCACATACGGCATTCTGATCCTTGCCGTCCAACTTAACAGTGATCACTTACCGAGTAATTCTGCCCATATGGGCCCGTAAGCCCATTGAGCCCATTTCAGCCCATCAGGGCCCATAACGGCCCAAGTGCACGGAAATGCACATGATGGCCTCTACAGACTAATGCCCATGTCTTATAGGCTCGGTTCACCACACTTGCATTTGCACGCTGGTGAGGCCTCAAATGCCGATGTTTCGGCACTTCGACTTTTTAGCTTTTGCTGATTTACACTACAACAGGGTCTGGTTACACACCTGATTGCAAATCAAGCCAATAACGCACGCCCAACCTATTATCACAACAACATTCATTAATAGCTTGATCAACGAATCGAGAAAACCATACTTAAAGTTTGTTCAAACGATTACCTACCACCATTTTGCTTAACTACTATCCCACGCAATTAACGTGTATCCCCCAATTATTAACTAAGCACCGAGAGATTTAAACACCTATGAACAATGAAGAATCCAACATAGGGGAAGGGTTAAAGGAGTAGTAACCCCAAGCTGAAACCTTTGATCTCATCAGAAAAGAAACTATAATACTAAAATCAAAAGCCGGAACAAAAACAAGGAGTACCTACACAAAAATCTACTTGTCCAGATTGGTGAAACAAAAGAGCAGTCAGCCACTTGACAAAGCCTAATTACCCGAGTTTGGCCTTCGACTCTACGAAAAGGATACTTGCAAGCAGCGATGTTCGGCTTATGAACAACGAGAAAGAGGTATGACACTCAAAAGAAAGAGAGGAAAATCAAGAAATTTGGCCAACAATGGTAAAGGGTGCTAAAGGTAGAAAAAACAAAATAGTTGAGAACGGAGAGAATAGCTATCACAATAGATAGAATGAGAAGAAAAGAATGTAGGTTCCAGCTAGATAAGAAAAAGAATGAGAGGGGCACAACCAAGGTTCGGCCACAAGCCAAAGTTCAAGAAAGAAAATGTTAAACTGGCTAAGAATGAATGAGAATAAGAAATAATTTCACTCAAAGAATTCAACACACAAGACATGCTTCAAAATAATCCGAAATAGCACCAAAAGAACACGTTTTGGCTTACCAAAATTGTACCCACTAGAAAGGAGAAAACAAGTGCCAAAAACCCAAAGAACCAAAAACTCATTCGGCACCTAACCCTCAAAGCCGAAAATGTAAAAAATGTTCAAACCCCTAATCGATTCCTCCTACTCAAACTCCTCTAATTCGGCTATCCTCTCTCTCAAATTCAAATCCCTTGAACAACTCCACACAAAGCTCTACAAATCTCTCCTTCAACCACCCAACAATCCTATCAACCCAAGATCCTCTCCACCTTTACCAAGTCCACAACCACTTAGAATAATTTAAATCCAACACAACAACTTGCCATACCAAACTAGCAAAATAATAACATTTTACATGCAACAATATTCGAACCTAAGCTCTTGTTTAAGCCAAATCACGCCTCCACCACTTAGGCTATGAACTCATTTGTGACATAGCACAAACACCACTAACTATAAGCCCTACCTGCCAACGTCCAGATTCACTTAAAAGCAAGAATTGAAAATTTTGACAAGGTCCTAACTCCACACCTTGCCGCCCCTATGTAGCAAAATAAATGCATTTTACTTATAAGGGGATTCAAACACATCACCCTTCCCATGCTTGTGGCATCATTAGCCACTCCACTAGAGACAACCACAACAATTTAAAAGGTATACCACTTGAGGTTAAAGTTCCCCTAAAGCTAAAAACCAAAATTCTTCCTATACCAAAGCTTGAACCTAGGACTTCATAGAAGCCCCCTAACAATCCAAACCAACAACCACCACACCAAAATACAATCGTACTAAAATCTAGCTCTCAAAAACTTAAATGCTCCCGTGCCTAAGGCCAAATTCTACTAGGCCTAAAATTCAGGGCGTTATAGTTTAGTCCCAGCTTGCTTTTAATGCATGCTAAAGGTCTTGATAACCTTCATAAGGGACTATGTGATTACTTTTCATTATGTTTTGAGATGAATGATTGTATAATGTCTATAAAAGTTTTGAACTATACGGTAAGGCCTTTAACCCTAGTCCGGCAACGGATACGGTTACGGGTTAAGGGTGTTATACGGCCATTAGACTCCACCCCCTCATGATCCTCAAACTACCCATGTAGCTTCCTCAGTCACAAATATAGTCAGAAGAGAGAAGCCACCAGTTGATAAAATTAGAAAACAATGGGCCGAAGAGTTTCGAGCTACTAAAGATGATGATGCAGAGAAAGCTGAATTTTAGCTCGAGAATACTATCAGGGTCTTTGATGAGTTATCCTACCCACTTGAAGAGTGAATGAAGTGTGTTGTATCACTTTTACAAGATTCAGCCTACCATTGGTGGAAGACAGTTGTGTCAGTAGTACCGAAAGAATGGGTTACCTGGGATTTCTTTCAGGATAAGTTCCATAAGAAATACATTAGTCAGAGGTTCATCGACCAGAAAAGAAAAGAATTCCTTGAACTAAAGTAGGTAAGATGACAGTGACTGAATATGAACACGAATTTGTTAGACTCAAGAATTATGCTCGAGAGTGTGTGTAATCGAAGCTATTATGTGCAAGAGATTTGAAGATGGGCTCAATGATGATATTTGACTGTCAGTCAGCATTCTAGAAATAAATGAGTTTGTCGTTTTAGTTGAAAGAGCTTGTAAGGTAGAAGAGTTTTTGAAAGGAAAGGGTAAAGCTAAAATTGATATGCAAGACACGAAGAAAAGACAAATGAGCAAGTCGTTTCAGTCTACATCCAAGAGGCCTAGGGAGTTCTCTACAAGATCTAATTTTTTAGCAAGGTATTCTAGCTGAAACAGAGGTAGAAGACTTATAGGTCAGAAAGCTCAGACCATTTCAATTGTAAGTGTTGGCAGTATTCTGCCTGATAGACCCGAGTGTCCTTAATGTGGTTGACATCATCCAGGTCAATGTCGAGCAACTGAGACTGGTTGTTTCTGATGTGGTGCACCGGATCATTTCATTCGGGAGTGTTCTGAGATGGTTAAAAGAGAAGTAATAACGAGTGTAAGATCAGGCAATGCCCATGTTAGAGGCAGACCTTAGAGAAATTCAGGAATAGGGGCAGGTAGAGGTGCATCTAGAGATTCAGTAGTGAGACCAGATGTTAGAGCACCTACAAGGACCTATGTGTAAGAGTATGCCCAAAGATCAATCACAAGATGGTTGTAATAACATACTTGATTTATCATGTTTATTAATATAAGGCTTTGCCATTATTATTTCAGTTTCATTTCTGTGTGCATAAATAAATTGTTTTATAATAATTTCCTGAGAATAATATGATTATTCTTAAAATATCCTTAGTCAAGTATTATTGTTGGTTAGGACAATAATAATGCATTAAGACTAACATGTAGTTGATTGATGATAAAGAGTTGTCATTGATATGGAGTGTCTGAGTCAATGCATGAATGTGTGTGTTAGAGAACAACATATTGGACTGACCCGCTATGAGTATGTTTCTTGGATTATTATGTAATTGTCACAATATTACTCATAGTGATTAATATATGTATATGATCCTTACACTTGAGATCATCATCATCCCAACATCATGAGTTGTATATTTTGATATATTCAAACGAACACCGTAATTGGTTGTTCTATAAAGACTGATGTTGGATATACCACAATCTATGTAGAGGGATATGGTTGATCAATATAGGATAAGTCCCTCCTACATAATAGGAGTAATATCTCAAGCCACTTGATTGAGTGAGACTAGAAATGCATGGCCATGCTCAAATAAGTTTATATGAGATGTCATACTTATTTGTATATCAAGTCTACTCAAGGTATTAAGAAACATGGGATGGACTATGCAAGTGTGACTATTCCATGACTTGTGTCCATTCCAAAGATATAGGACTTAAGGATTAATGCATGAAAGGTTAATCACAAAAGGTTATGTTGAATCATGACTTCTTGTAACTTAGGTAGCAATGATGCATTGCTAGATGCCACTCATTGTTTGTATCATTAGAATCGTTCTAATATTACTGCTAACGTTACAAGAACCTATAGGGTCACACCCTACGATTGAAATGAACGGAGTAAAACATAGTTGGTATTGTGTCTAGTTGTCACATGAATTAAATTAATTATAGAATTAATTTAATTGGGCAATCAAACTGTTGAACATACTATATGTACAAGGATGTTGTACACATAATCAGAACATAATTTTTCTAATATATGAATTTGGTTCATATATATAAATTTAAATAAATATAGTTTATCGAAATCTTTATTATAATTAATGTAATTATAATTTTCGGTTAAACATTATTATATTTATTTTAATGATGACTATTATGTTCGGATTAATTTTAATGAATTAATATTCGTTATAAAGATATACCAATTAATACGGAGTTATATATGGCAAGGGTAAAAATCCTAAAGAGTTAATATATAGGCAATCCCGAAACTATGTTGGAAGGTCTAGCAGCCGTCAAAGCAATATAATCTTTGAAAAATAGTTTTCTGGGATATTACCGTTCATTGTCAATTGGGTGGACTACGTAGAGGCCGACATCGAAAAAGGTTGCGGCTTGGTTCGATAGTGATTCAGGATTCCCGTTGCCTAGGTGTCGCTGTCTACTCAGATTGAAGTTTCGGTAATTTCGAAACCTTTATCACCCCATTCGTTCCTTACACATGGATCCATGGTTTGGATTGCCAAAATATTTTATTAATTTTATTTTTCCGCTGCGCCTTAGAGGCACCGATGTAATTACGGGTACATTTTCTCTTCATGATGTTAATGTTATTACTTTGATTAATCCGGGTTCAACCCATTTCTATGTTTGAATGAAATTGATGCCTAGTATGAACATGTCCATAGAGTCTACGAGATTTGTGAATAAAGTATCGAATCCATTAGGTCAGTATGTATTAGTAGACAAAGTATGTAAAAATTGCCCTTTGATGAATAGAGGTTAGTGTTTTTTGGCTGATTTTATGCTATTGCCATTTGATGAGTTTGATGTGATTCTTGGTATGGATTGGTTGACTACACACGACGTGATAGTGAATTGTGGAAAGAAATTCATTGAGTTGAAATGTGAAAATGGTGAAATTCTTCGGTTTAATTCAGATGAGTCAGATAGTTCAATTGCCATGATTTTTGTTATGTCTGCTCAGAAATGCTTGCGGAAAGGATATGAAGCTTATCTTGCTTTTGTGTTGAATACTAAAGATCCATAGTTGAAAATTGAATCAGTGCCTGTGGTATGTGAGTTTCCTGATATGTTTCTGGAAGAACTACCAAGTTTGCCTCCTATCAGAGAAGTTGAGTTTGGTATTGAGTTGGTTCCAGGTACAACACCTATTTCTATTGCTCCTTATAGAGTGGCTCCAATGGAATTGAAATAATTGAAAGTTCAATTGCAAGAATTAACAAATAAAGGCTTTGTAAGACCGAGTTGTTCACCATGGGGTGCACCAGTACTCTTTATGAAAAAGAAAGATGGTTTAATGAGATTGTACATAGATTATCGGCAGCTTAACAAGGTAACTATTAAGAACAAGTATCCACTGCCTAGAATTGACGATTTGTTTGATCAATTGAAGAGAGCTACTGTGTTCTCCAAGATATATTTGAGATCCAGATATTATCAGTTGCGAGTTAAAGAGTCAGATGTTCCGAAGACTGCTTTCCGGACTAGGTATGGCCATTATGAGTTCCTTGTGATGCCATTTGGCTTAACTAATGCTCCTGCCATTTTCATGGACTTGATGAACCGAATTTTTAGACCTTATATGGATAAATTTGTAGTTGTGTTCATTGATGATATCTTAATTTATTCTTATGATGAGACTGAGCATTTAGAGCATTTGAGAATAGTTTTACAGACTTTGAGAGATAATCAGCTCTATGCCAAGTTTAGCAAAAGTGAGTTCTAGTTATGGGAAGTTGGTTTTCTTGGACATATAGTCTCAGGTGAAGGTATTATAGTTGATCCAAGCAAGATTTCAGCCATTATTGATTGGAAGCCTCCCAGGAATGTATCAAAGGTCAGAAGTTTTCTCAGTCTCGCCGATTATTATAGACGATTTGTAAAGGGATTTTCCATGATAGCTACTCCATTGACAAGATTTCTACAGAAAGATGTCAAGTTTGAATGGACTGAAAAGTGTCAGCAGAGTTTTGACAAGTTAAAGGCATTGTTTGTAACACCCCTAACCCGTATCCGTCGCCAGAATGGGTTACGAGGCATTACGAGACCAAAACCAACATTTAATCAATACACATATATATAATAGCATAATGTACAAGAATCACTAATAATTCATAAACCATCTGACTTTATTCAAATAGTGTCACTATTCATTTGGTCACATACTCTTTCACTAGCCGAATAGACACATTCATATTACTAAATGCACTTTTAGTTTATTTCATCACTTTAACCATTAAAATATCACCTAAAGAATAAATATGGTCTACCACCATTACATATATTCACTAAAGGCCGAATCATTCAAGAATAGAAATACATACATATATACTTTTCCATTTCATATAATACGAAAGTAAACCAACCTAGCATAGCATAATATCGAAATTTCACATAACTATATAACCAACCATTTTTGCATGGCAATTTTGAATATACACATCATTCAAAATACAAAAGTTAACCTAGTCTAACCTATACATGCCATAGGTTGATTTTAAAAAGTTACTACCGAAACAAAAGATAGTGTGATAGGATTTCTACTGATTCCTGAACTTGAAGCTGACTTCGAGTGTCTATAAAACATAGAAAAGTAAAATCCAAAGTAAGTTTCCAACTTAGTAAGTCATTAGCTAATTACTCAAAATTTTAACAACTAGATTCGAAATTAAATCATACTAGGACGAATATTTAAGCCATTCCCTATTTTTTTAACACCTTACATTTTGTTTCCAAAATAAAAATATCATAAACAAGTATTATTACACAGGTTGCATACAGAATTGCCTATATTCACATAGCATTGTCTCAATTTGATATCATGTACATCATAAATCGATTACTTTAACTCAATATACACACTTACTTATACATATCCCAATTCCTGTACCTTTTTTTTTACATTATTTACCCATTACAAGTGCATGTTACATTCACCAAATAATCTACTTAACTTTGAACACCAAATCACCTTCATATATACCTTCATAGCATAAACCATTCAATGTTTAAACAACCGTGCACATATACATACCAATACCTATTTGGTCGAATATAATGTAGGTTACTTAGATAAAATTTCCACTCGAATGCTTCTTTCATTACACTTTAATCCTCATAATCATAATTCAGAATTTAAGTCACCGGCATTCAGCCTGCTAGGTACTAAGCCCGAATTAAACACCAGCACTAAGTCTGCTAGGCAATAACCCTGAATATGTTCACCGGCACTAAGCCTGAATTAAACACCAGCACTAAGCCTGCTAAGCACAGAGCTTGAATATGTTCACTGGCACTAAGCCTACTAGGCACAGAGCCCGAGTATCCCAAATACATAGTTCATACCATCACATTTTAAATCATTAGCATTCGTACTTTTCTATGCTGATCATGCCATCTTTCATATGCCGAAACACTAGTAAAAGTCATTGCTAGAGTAACTCTCTAATCAATTTCACAATCAGCAAGCACAAAAAATATACTATAGCTAAACAATTTACTAATCCAAATCTTATTCGGCAAGCTCCATTATACCATAGCCAAAGCAATTCAATATTTCAAATTCACATTCGGCAAGTACCATTGTACTGTAGCTAAATCAATTCAATATTTCAAATTCACATTTGGCAAGTACCATTATACCGTAGCTAAATCAATTCAATATTTCAAATTCACATTCGACAATGGTTAAGAAAATTTCTAATATTCTATTTTAGCACTTATATTTTGCATTTTATTAAAATTAAGTACATCCAATAGCTTATAGACTTACCTCAGATGTCAACGAACGGTAATTTTGACTACTCAGTTATTTTAGCTTTTCCCCGATCCGAATTTGATTTCTTTTCTTCTTGAGCTTCAAATTTGCAAATAAAATCCATTCAAACTAAATTTTTATTCAATTAAATCAAATGAACATAACTAAACAAATTATTGTTTTACCCTTTCTAGTTTATACATTCGGCAATTTAATCTAATTGCACAAAACATCAATTTAATCACAATTTACTTACATCAAGTTAAAGTCGAATATTCTAACACCAATGCAAGCCCTCCCAATTAACACATTTCATAATCTAGTCCCTCTTTTAATTAAATTTCATGAATTTCACGAATTCACCCATAGTTTACAAATCACATAAAACTCAATGCAAATCTCTAGTAATCTAACATATAACCTTCATTTTCTAACATCATTAACAACCAATTAAAAGAAATCCTTCCATGGCCGAATACCATAATGCACATAAATTCCAAAATTAATGCATGGGCTATGTATATATCTTAGCAACAAGCTCAAAAATACACATTTTACCAAAATATACACAAAACTTACCTTGAATTTTTAGCCTCCAAGTGACCGAATGTAAGGGAGCTTTTCCCTTTCTTATTCCTTTAAGTTTCGGCAATTTTGAAGAAGAACATGCAAAGTGCATTGTTTTTCTCCCTTTTGTTTTTTATTATTATTATAGTTTCATTGCTTTAAAATAAATTAAATTATAACACCTTTATAAAACATATGTAATATCATTTACCAAACTCTATTACCGTCCACTACTTCAACAAATGGCTTATTTGCCATTTAAAGCCCCAATACTAGAGAAACATGGCATTTAGGCATTTTCATGATAGTATGCATATAATTCATTTGATGCAATTTAATCCCTTTTTAGCAATTAAGCACCCAAACCTCAAAATTTAAACATGAAACTTTAACACATCATAGTTCACACATTCAAGACACAGAAAATAATATTCGAATATTTTTTTGACTCGAATTCGTGGTCCCGAAACCACCGTTCCAACTGGGGTCAAGTTTAAGCTGTCACAACTCTCCCCCTTTAGGGATTTTTGTCCGCAAAAATCTTACCGGTAAAAAGGTTTGGATAACATTCTTTCATCGATTCTTCTAACTCCCAGGTTGCTTCTTCGATCCCATGCTTGTGCCAAAGCACTTTTATTAAAGAGATTTTCTTATTTCGCAATTCTTTTACTTTATGAGCTAATATACGAATCAGTTCTTCTTCATAACTTAAATTAGACTGAATCTCAATCTCAAATGGATTAATTATATGTGAAGGGTCTGATATGTATCGGCGAAGCATTGAAACATGGAAAACGTTGTGGATCTTCTCTAATTCAGGTGGTAATAACAATCTATACGCAACTAGTCTGATACGTTTAATAATCTCGAATGGTCGAATGAATCTCTGACTTAACTTGCCTTGACGACCGAATTTGAGCACTTTCTTCCACGGTGACACTTTCAAAAACACCTTATCACCGATTTGGAATTCTATATCTTTACGTTTCAAGTCTGCATATGGTTTCTGACGATCTGAGGCTGCTTTCAAACTTTCACGGATCAATTTCACTTTCTGTTCAGTTTCTCTAATCAAATCCACCCCGTGTATCTTTGTAACATCCCAAACTCAGCCGAGACGTTATGGCCAAGTCTGGTGTGTCACATTACCTAGAACTAATCCATGTTGCCTAATTACTAGATTTAGGTGAGCTTTGCAAAACGATGTTTAGGTTTTAGGAGAAATTCCCGGTTCATTTGATGAACGTTCTAGTCTCTACCAATTGTTAAAAGAGTTACTTTTTATCTTAACTTGATTAACCGTCTGAGTTATGTGATTGATTTTGAAAACGTTGGATTAAATTTAAAAAAACTCGCATGGCCATTTTCAAGATAATTAAAGCGAAATATAAGTTAAAAACAAAAACCAAACATATTTAAAGCGACCTTATTACAACCCAAAATTAAAAATAAAAACGAGTAACTAAAACTACTAAAATAATTTTAGAACCAAAAACACAGTCTTCGTGGCCACTCTGAATCCCGCCCAACTCCAAGTCCACGCACTAAGGCCCACCTGCAAGGATGGAAGGAAAGGAGTGAGTTTGGAAAACTCAATGAGTGCAGAAACCCATCCAAAGCCCAAGATAGCTTAAGCCCACTAGGCCTAAGCCCTATCCAGTCTCAGTATCAACTGGGCCGAAGCCCTATTTAGTCACAGTAATCTGGGCCGAAGCCCTATTCAGAAAACAGAACGGCCCATAGGCCCAATACAGAAACATAATAGTTAATAAGATGAATGCAAGCCCAATACATATGGGGAGACTACTCAACCAATCCAACCGCTACACACTACCCGTACCAGCCAACACACTATGTAGGGAATAACTCGACCCTACCAGCCAACACACCATAGTTGCAACATTACTGCCAGTAACAGTATTCGTGGCCAAGCCACCAGAACAGAAAAATGAGGCAAAGCCACTTTTTAGTAATACGAGGCATAGCCCCTTTCAGTAAACAGTACGAGGCAAAGCCTCTTTCAGTAATCGTGGCGATGCCACTTGTACTTCCTCCATCAATATTCTGAAAACCCATGCAACAGATAATTATGACATGGCATATAGTAAATAGAAACAGTAAAGTATGCATTTCAGTCCAATTTAGCCCTAGGGGTATAACGGTCATTTCGCACCTAGGGCTAAAACTGTAATTTCTCACCCTTAAGGGTATTTCAGTAATTATTCTATTTTATGGGTCTTATGCAGATTACAATCACCAATATTCACTATTTTCATCTCAACAATTTATTTAACAGTTTTTAGTTACCAGGCCCTAAAACCCCTAATGGGCCTTACAAGGTCTATTAGCGTATTAAGTCCATTTAGTCCAAGTTTCATATGCAGTAACCAGTTTTAGCAGTTTTGATCCTACGGTCTATCAGAACACCTTTAATGCCTATTTTTACCCATATGGGCTTGAAAGCCCATTGGGCCCATATCTAGCCTATCGAGGCCCAATTTACTGAGACGCACGAAATTATGCACCCAACCAACTTACTACTCGTGATTACAGATCCATCGAACTCCAACTGACTTATGAGCGTTCGCATGCTCACAATCCCACGAAATGTCAAAACTTCGGCATTTCAGCTTTTGCTGATTTGAACTATGAAAGGGTGTTTGATACACACACCTGTTTACGATTCCACCGCCGAGATCCTCTATATGATAACTCCTACAATCCACTACTTAACCGATTAAACTATGAATCCATGAAAACCAACGCAAGAACTCTCTTACCATATTCGACCAATGCCTTAATGGCCATGGAATCTTACCTTTGTCGACTTAGATGCACTAGATCTAGATTTGGTTGTACCCACGTTGTCGATTTCCACAGCTCTTCACTTGATTATCTTCTTCGCTAACTAACACACATAGAAAACTGAATACCAAATTACGATCAATCTTTAGCCAAGTCGACAGCCTCCCTAAGCACACAGGGATTTCGGCTTCTCCTTAAGTTTTAAGAAAATGAAAGTGCACAGTATTTTGACTACTTACCGATGGCTCTACTAGATGAATAGTGCTTCCACGCCCTTTCTAAACTAGATCTGTTGTAGATCTACTCTTAAATGCTAACAGAGAGTGGATCTAGAAGGTTCGGCTTTTAAATCTATGCCAAAGTGTTCTTGTCGACTCAGCAATAGAATAGGTGAAGTGAATCGATAGAAAGAAGAGATGGAAGATTAGGGATTCGCTTGCTAAAGGATTTAAGAGAAAGAAGAGGTGATTCTGGTAAAAGGGGGTAATCGGCAATGGTATGGTGTCAGCTTCTAATGGTTGTCGACAGAAGTTTAAAAGAAAGGGAAAGGAGTACCGTGGTTTGGCTTTGAAGAAAAGGTGTTGGAATGGAATCAGTTCAAGGGTGCAAGAAGAAAAGAAGAAGATTGGAAGAGAAAGAAGAGGAGAAGGGATGAGTAGATTCAATTTTAAAGGAGAAATCGGCAAGAAGGCTTTAGGGGGTTGTAGGTTTCGGCTTTGAGACAGAAAAGAGAAAAAAATGAGAGAAAGCAAGACCTAGTGTTCAATGCCTAAATGGCAGAAAAAGAAAGCTCCCTTACCTAAAGAAATTGGCACACTAAAACTCAAATGCCGAAAATGCTATGCCTAGAGTTAAATGCCGAATTGCACTACACGGAGTCCCTTGGCCGGCCATTTCTTCTCAAATTCAAATACTCCTAAAATCTCTCCCTGATCTACTCTCATGAGTAAATCAAATTCCCTACAGCAGAGTTTCACTCGGATGCCACCACTTGACCAACACATGCACACGAAAAGAAAAGCAAGAAAGTGTCATAAGCTTACCTTGCAGCTTGAACCTTAGACCTTGAATACCACCCCACACGCCACTTTTTTAGGAGTTTAGTGGCGCCACCTTGCCACTTTACCAATAGCTTCTTTGTGTCACATTCCACTAAGTTTTTCTTAAGAACCCACCTAACTAAGCTCCCCCTTTACTTGAAAACCACACTTTGATAATTCCACCGGGTTTTAACATAAGTTTGGGCCTCCTAAAGGCCCACTAACATACTTAAACACAAGTTTAACAATCACAACTCTGAAAATTCACAATTTCACCAAAATCACAATAATCTCAAAAAAGTGCTGAAATCAGGGCATTACAACTCTTCCCCCTTAAGGAAATTTCGGCCTCAAAATTTTACCTGATCCAAATAATTAAGGGTATTGCTAACGCATCGTCTCTTCTGGCTCCCACGTAGCCTCCTCTCTTCCATGGTTACACCATAACACCTTTACTAACAGAATCGACTTCCTTCTCAAGACTTTGACTTCACAATCCAGAATCTGCACAGGCTCCTCCTCAAAGGTCAAATCAGTCTTTACTTCAATCTCTTCCACTGGTACAATATGCGAAGGATCCGACCGGTATCGTCTTAACATAGACACATGAAAAAGTCATGGATACGATCCAGCTCTAGTAGTAACTCCAACTGATATGCTATCGGCCCAATTCGCTTGAGAATCCGATAAGGCCCAATGAACCGCGGACTTAACTTGCACTTTCTACCAAATCTCAAGATCTTCTTCCATGGCGAAACCTTCAGAAAAACCATATCCCCAATAGAAAACTCGATTTCTTTACACTTAAGGTCTGCATATGACTTCTGCCTATTAGACATCTCCTTTAACCGGTGTCTGATTAGCTTAACCTTGTTCTCAATATCTGCCACCAACTCTGGTCCAAGAACTTGTCGCTCCCCCAATTCTGTCCAACATGTGGATGTATGACATCTTCGCCCATAGAGTGCTTCATACGGAGCCATCTGAATACTTGCTTGATAACTGTTGTTGTATGAGAATTCTGCCAATGGTAAGCAGTCCTCCCAACTTCCACGAAAGTCAATAACACATCCTCTGAACATGTCTTCCAGGACTTGGACAACCCTTTTCGACTATCCATCAGTCTGAGGATGAAATGTAGTACTGAAGTCTAATTGTGTACCCAATGCCTTATGCAACTTTTGCCAAAATTGAGCTGTAAATCTAGGATCTCAATCAAAAATTATCAAAACTGGCACCCCATACAACCGCACTATCTCTGCCACGTACAACATGGCCAACTTTTGAAGTGAATAATCAGTTCTAACCGGTATGAAATGAGTAGACTTCGTCAATCTATCCACGATTACCCAAACGGAGTCTTTCTTCGTGGGTGTCAAAGGTAACCCACTCTCAAAATCCATAGTTACTCTTTCCCACTTCCACTGTGGAATTTTCATTGGCTGCAATAGTCCAAAAGGCAACTGATGCTCAGCTTTTACTTGCTGGCAAGTCAGACACTTCCCCACAATTTCAGTCACTTCTCGCTTAAGTCCAGGCCACCAGTACACCTCTCAAAAATCTCGATACAGTTTATTTCCTCCTGGATGGATAGCACAAGGTCCACCATGAGCCTCCTTCAGAATCAACTGTCTCAAGTCAGAGTCCTTTGGTATGCAAAATCTTCCATGAAAACACAGAACTCCATCAGTATTTAGCCTAAAGTCCTCATTCTCACCATTCTTAGCTTTCTGAAACCAAGGAACCAACAAATCGTCTTCCAACTGCTTCTCCTTAATCCGCTCAGTCCAAGTCAGCCTCACCTGTAACTCTCTAGTAGATTCCCATCATCGAACAAACTTAAATGAGCAAACATAGCCCTCAACTCAGTAATAGTCCTTCGGCTCAGTGCATCAGCCACCACGTTAGCCTTGCCTAGGTGATACTCAATTGAACAGTTGTAATCCTTAAGCTACTCTATCCATATTCGTTGCCTAAGGTTTAACTCCTTCTGAGTCAATAGATACTTGAGACTCTTATGATCGGTGTATATAATACACTTTCCCCATACAAGTAGTGTCTCCAAATTTTCAATGTAAAAATCACCGCTGCCAGCTCCAGATCATTCGTAAGGTAATTCGCTTCACGAGGCTTCAGCTGTCGCGAAGCATAAGCGGCTACCTTACCTTCTTGCATCAATACACAACCCAATCCCACATGCAAAGCATCACTGTATACAGTGAAATCCTTCCCAGACTCTGGCTAAATTAACACTGGCACCTCAGTCAATACCTTTTTCAGCTTGTCAAAAGCTTCTTGTTGCTTGTCCGTCTATATAAACGCTACTCCCTTTCTTAATAGTTTTGTCAACGGTGCTGCAATTAGTGAAAACCCCTCTACAAATCTTCGGTAGTAACCTACCAGACCCAGAAAACTTTAAATTTTCGATACTGATCTTGGTGGCTTCCAGTCCAGAACTGCCTCAATTTTATAAGGATCTACCCTAATCCCCTCAGCTGAGACAACATGTCCTAGAAAAGTCACTTCTCGCAACCAGAACTCACACTTACTGAATTTCGCATGCAGTTGCTTTTCTCTCAACACTTGTAGGACAATTCGGAGGTGCTCATCATGCTTCTCCTCAGTTTCTGAATACACCAATATATCGTCAATAAAGACGACTACGAATCAATCTAGGTACGGCTAGAACACTCGATTCATTAAATCCATAAAAGCTGTAGGTGCATTCGTTAATCCAAAAGGCATAACCAGAAACTCATGATGACCATACCGAGTTCTGAATGCTGTCTTATGAACATCCGCCTCTTTTACCCTTAGCTGATGATATCCAGATCGAAGATTGATCTTGGAAAACACAAAAGCTCCTCTAAGCTGGTCAAACAGATCGTCGATTCTTGACAGGGGATACTTATTCTTTATCGTTAGTTTGTTCAACTAGCGATAATCGATGCACATACGCATCGTCCCATTCTTCTTTTTCACAAACAGCACCGGTGCTCCCCATGCAGCACCACTAGCTCGGTCTAATGAAGCCCCTATCTAATAACTCTTGAATCTGTGCTTTCAGCTCCACTAGCTCCTTTGGTGCCATCCTGTAAGGCGCGATGGACACTAGAGCTGCTCCAGGTAGTAAATCGATTCCAAACTCGACTTCTCAGTTTGGAGGTAATCCAGGAAACTCCTCTGGAAAAACATCTTGAAACTCATTAACAGTCCTTACTGTCTCCACTATCACATTCTCAGACTTAGTTTGACATACAAATGCCAAATATGCTTCGCAACCTTTGCAAATTAACTTTTCAGCCATCAAGGCTGAAACCACATTGGAAAAGTAGTCCCTTCGCTCCCCAATGACCATTACCTCCTCACCCTCGGTTGTTCTTAACACCATTCTCTCGGCAGCACAATCCAAAGTTGCCTTGCGCTTAGTTAACCAGTTCATGCCCAAAATCAGGTCAAATTCTCCAAATGGTAGCTCCATTAAATCTCCAGCAAAGATCCTACCTTGAGTCTCTAAAGGCACCTCCGTAAAGAGTTTATCTACCCTAACTGAGTAACCCAGTGGGCTAATTACGATTACCCCACTCACAGTTTCCTCAGAGTGCACACCCAACGACCCAAAAATTCCACATGCAACATACGAATGTGTCAAACCCACATCAATCAGAGCAATATATGGTATGCTAGAAATCAAGAACGTACTAGTTATATTGTCGGGTGCATCACCCTCCTCTCGACGACGAGCAGTATACACCAAGGCTGGCTGACGAGCCTCAACATTACCAGTACCCCTACCGGGTACTCCTCATCCACATCCATTTCTGTTGCCGCCTCTACCTTGGCCACGACCTCTCGGTGGTGGCCGTCCTCCTCGCACTGGCTGAGCAATCCTCTGGTCAACAGCTTGAGTTTGGGCTGGCCTTTGTGCACAATTCTTAACTTGGTGCTCCTTAGACCCGCATCTAAAACAAGCTCCAATACGTTTCCAACATTCACCTAGATGTACTCTACCACAATCCCCATAAGGCTGTGGTCTCACAGTATTCACTGGTACAGCTCGAACTGGTTCCTCCACCCTAGCTCTCTTGAAATTTCAGTTTGTAGCCCCTGTTGGTCTAGAATCCCTCTTAAATCGGATGCGATCCCTGTCGCGGTTCTGTCGTTCAGCTTACTTTACCTCCTCGGCAATCTTAACCTTTTCCACCAGTGCAGCAAAATCGTGCTCCCTCTACGGAGCTATCAGCACTCTCAGTTCATCTCTGAGGCTATCCTCAAAACGGACGCTGCGTTCGTATTCAGTATCAATAATACCGCTAGCATATCGGCTCCACCGGATAAACTCTGTCTCATACTCTGCAACAGACTTAATGCCCTGGGTTAGATTTAGGAATTCCTTCCAACGCGCATCTATATAGCTAGCTCTAACATATCTTCCCTTAAAGGGTGTCTTAAACAGTTCCCAGGTTACCCGTTCAGCTGGGGTACATTTTCTCACGGTGATCCACCACTGATATGCCTCATCTCGCAGCAAAGACATCGCTCCTTTCAACTTTTGCTCCACCGAGCAATCCAGGTCGTCCATAATCTACTCTGTGGCTTCCAACCAGTACTCAGCCACATTTGGGGCTTCTCCGGATATACCCCTAAAAACCTCTGCTCCGTTGGCCCGGAGTCGTTCCGAAATGGACCCTCTATTCACTGGGTCGACATTAGCTCCGGCAACCCTTTCCAGAACCCTTAACATTGCCTGGGATAAGGCATCATCCCCTGCAGCCCGATCATATGGCCCATTCTCAGCTTCCGTTGGTGGTCGTGCCTTACCAGCTGGCATGTGTTCCAAAGACGAAGACCCAGTTTGTACACTACCACGGCCACACCCACGGCCTCGTCCATGAGCAGCTCTCGTACTCATAACGATTTATCTGATTTACAAATTTTATGACATCAGTTTAATGTTTCAATTCTTTATTAAGGAATGTTTTATGCACAAATAAAGTTTCAGACTTTATTTCCGCGTAATCGTAGTCTAACTACTGTCTCAGTCTTCTAGGGTTTAGTTTTCCCTATAGTCTCAGTCCTATAGTTTCAATACTACCCTATCTTCAGTATCATATCGAATGCTCAGTTCTATCTACAGTATTGTTTCAGGACAGTACAATATATAAAGCAGAAATACTTACAGACTTGGTGCTGGGGATTCAGTGTGCCACTTCCCCAGTTATCAAATTTCAAAACACTCAGAAAAGAAAAGAAAAGAAAAAGAAATTTAAGCTTTTTTTTTTGGTTAAATCAGATCCTTAAAACATGTGTGTTTTGAAGAAAGCAAGTTTTGAAAAGAGTTTTTTCTAAATTTTCCAGAAATTTTAATTTTCCAAAAATACCCTTCTTGGGCTTGAAAATTTTAAAAGCCTTTTTAGACCTGATCCACAGCCAAGTTGTTGCAACTGGGCTCTGATACCATTACAGGTAACACCCTAAACCCGGCCCAGACGTTATGGCCAAGTCTGGTGTGTCACATTACCTAGAACTAATCTATGTTGCCTAGTTACTAGATTTAGGTGAGCGTTGCAAAAACGATGTTTAGATTTTAAGAGAAATTCTCGGTTCATTTGTTGAACGTTCTAGTCTCTACTAATTATTAAAAGAGTTACTTTTTATCTTAACTTGATTAACCGTCTGAGTTATGTGATTGATATTGAAAACATTGGATTAAATTTTAAAAAACTCGCATGGCCATTTTCAAGATAATTAAAGCGAAATATAAGTTAAAAACAAAACCCAAACATATTTAAGCGGCCTTATTACAACCTACAAATTAAAAATAAAAATGAGTAACTAAAAATACTAAAATAATTTTAGAACCAAAAACGCAGTCTTCATGGCCACTCTGAATCCCGCCCAGCTCTAACTCCACGCACTAGGGCCCACCTGCAAGGATGGAAGGAAAGGAGTGAGTTTGGAAAACTCAGTGTGTGTAGAAAGCCCATCCAAAGCCCAAGACAGCTTAAACCCACTGGGCCTAAGCCCTATCCAGTCTCAGTATCAACTAGGCCGAAGCCCTATTCAGTGCTTAGTTACTGGGCCGAAGCCCTATTCAGTCACAGTAATCTGGGCCAAAGCCCTATTCAGAAAACAGAACGGGCCATCGGCCCAATACAGAAAAAGAACAGTTAATAAGCATGAATGCAAGCCTAATACATATGGGGAGACTACTTAACCCATCCAACCGCTACACACCACCTGTACCAGCCAACACACCATGTGAGGAATAACTCGACCCACCCAGCCAACACACCATAGTCGCAACATTACTGTCAGTAACAATATTCGTGGCCAAGCCACCAGAACAGTAAAACGAGGTAAAGCCCCTTTTCAGTAATACGAGGCATAGCCCCTTTCAGTAAATAGTACGAGGCAAAGCCTCTTTCAGTAATCGTGGTGATGCCACTAGCATTTCCTCCATCAATATTCCCAAAACCCATGCAACAGATAATTATGACATGGCATACAGTAAACAGAAACAGTACAGTATTCATTTTAGTCCAATTTAGCCCTAGGGGTATAGCGGTCATTTCGCACCTAAGGGTAAAACGGTAATTTCTCACCCTTAAGGGTATTTCAGTAATTATTCCATTTTATGGGTCTTATGCATATTACAATCACCAATATTCACTATTTTTGTCTCAACAGTTTATTAACAGTTTTTAGTTACCGGGCCCTAAAACCCCTAATAGGCCCTATAGTGTCTATCATCGTCTTAAGCCTATTTAGTCCAAGTTTCATATTCAGTGACCAGTTTTAGCAGTTTTGATCCTACAGTCTATCAGAACACCTTTAATGCCTATTTTTACCCATATGGTCTCGAAAGCCCATTGGGCCCATATCTAGCTGATCGAGGCCCAACTTACCGAGACGAACGAAATTGCGCACCCAACCAACTTACTACTCGAGATTATAGATCCATCGAACTCCAACCAATTTATGAGCATTCGCACGCTCACAAGCCCATGAAATGCCAGAACTTCGGCATTTCAGCTTTTTGACTTTTGTCGATTTGAACTATGAATGGGTGTTCGATACAGACACCTGTTTACGATTCCACCACCGAGATCCTCTATACGACAACTTCTACAATCCACCACTTAACCGATTGAACTATGAATCCATGAAAACCAACACAAGAACTCTCTTACCATATTCGGCCAATGCCTTAATGGCCATGAAATCTTACCTTTGTCGACTTAGATGCACTAGATCTAGATCTGGTTGTACCCACGTTGTCGGTTTCCACAGCTCTTCACTTGATTATCTTCTTTTCTAACTAACGCATATAGAAAACCGAATACCAAATTAAGATCAATCTTTAGCCAAGTCGACAGCCCTAAGCACACAGGGATTTCAGCTTCTTCTTAAGTTTTAAGAAAACAAAAGTACACAGTATTTTGACTACTTACCGATGGCTCTACTAGATGAATACCGCTTCCACGCCCTTTCTAAACTAGATCTATTGTAGATCTACTCCTAAATGCTAACAGAGAGTGGATCTAGAAGGTTCGGTTTTTTAGATCTATGCCAAAGTGTTCTTGTCGACTCAGCAATAGACTAGGTGAAGTGAATAGATAGAAAGAAGAGATGGAAGATTAGGGATTCGGCTTGCTGAAGGATTTAAGAGAAAGAAGAGGTGATTCCGATAAAAGGGGGTAATTGGCAATGGTATGGTGTCGGCTTCTAATGGTTGTCGACAGAAGTTTGAAAGAAAGGGAGAGGATTACCGTGATTCGTCTTTGAAGAAAAGGTGTTGGAATGGAATCGGTTCAAGGGTGCAAGAAGAAAAGAAGAAGATTGGAAGATAAAGAAGAGGAGAAGGGAGGATTAGATTCAGTTTTGAAGGAGAAATTAGCAAGAAGGCTTTAGGGGGGTGGTAGGTTTTGGCTTTGAGACAGAAAAGAGAAAAAGAATGAGAGAAAGCAAGACCTAGTGTTCAATACCTAAATGGCAGAAAAAGAAAGCTCCCTTACCTAAAGAAATTGGCACACTAAAACTCAAATGCCAAAAATGCTATGCCTAGAGTTGAATGCCGAATTGCACTACACAGAGTCCCTTGGCTAGCCATTGCTTCTCAAATTCAAATGCTCCTAAAATCTCTCCCTGATCTACTCTCATGAGTAATTCAAATTCCCTACAGCAGAGTTTCACTCGAATGCCACCACTTGATAAAAAGAAAAGCAATAAAGTACCATAAGCTTACGTTGCAGCTTGAACCCTGGACCTTGAATACCACCTCACACGCCACTTTTTTAAGAGTTTAGTGGCGCCACCTTGCCACTTTACCAATAGCTTCTTTGTGTCACATTCCACTAAGTTTTTCTTAAGAACCCACCTAACCAAGTTCCCCCATTTACTTGAAAACCACACTTTGATAATTCTACCGGGTTTTAACCTAAGTTTGGGCCTCTTAAAGGCCCACTAACATGCTTAAACACAAGTTTAACAATCACAACTCTGAAAATTCATGATTTCACCAAAATCACAATAATCCCAAAAAAGTGTCGAAATCAGGGCGTTACAATCTTATTTTCACTGAGCTCAATCCAATATAAGGGTGTACGACATTTACGATCGTACAAAGCCTTTTAAGGTGCCATTTTAACACTTGATTGAAAGCTATTGTTATATGGAAATTCAACCAAAGGCAAATATCGATCCCACGAGCCTTTAAACTCGAGGATGCAGCATCTCAACATATCCTCAAGTATCTATATAACTCGTTCGGATTGACCGTCTGTCGGAGGCTGAACAGCAGTGCTAAAATGCAACTTAGTACCTAGTGCATCTTGCAGTTTCTTCCAAAACCACGATGTAAACATTGGATCTCGATCTGAAACAATGGAAATGGATATCTCATCCAATCGTATAATCTGAGAAATATACAATTCTGCTAGTTTATCGAGTGAAAAATCTGTACGGATTGGAATAAAATGAGCAGATTTTTTCAATCTATCAACAATAACCCAGATTGCATCCTTTTTACTCAATGTCAATGGTAAACCAGATACGAAGTCCATCGTGACTTAGTTCCATTTCCATTCAGGTATCATGATCGGCTAAAGCATTCTCGAAGGCACCTGATGCTCGGCTTTCACTTGTTGGCATACCAAGCATTTTGAAACAAAGTTAGAAATATCTCGTTTCACACCATGCCACCAATAATGATGTTTCAAATCGTTATACATTTTCGTGCTACCTGGGTGAACAGACATTCGACCATTATGAGCTTCACTCAAAATCATCTGTAAAAGTTTAGTATTTCTCGGAACACATAATCAATTCTTGAATCTCAAATAGTCATTTGCATCAATTAGAAACTCTGAATAAGCTTTTGAATTACATTGAGCCCGTTAAGCAATCAAATCATCATCAACTTTCTGAGCTTCACAAATTTGTTGCACAAGTACCGGTTTTGCTTTTAATTCATCTATTAAAGCACCATCGACAGATATAGCCAAATGCGTATTCATAGCTCGCAACGCAGACAATGATTTTTGACTTAGAGCATCGACAACCATATTAGACATTCCCCGATGATAATCAATTACAAGCTCATAATCTTTAAGTAATTCAAGCCACCATCGCTGTCTTAAATTCAAATCCCTCTGTGTCATCAAATATTTGAGGCTTTTGTGATCAGAATAAACGTGACATTTTTCTCTGAACAAGTAGTGGTGCCAGATCTTCAAAGCGAAAACAATAGCAGCTAACTGGAGATCGTGCGTTGGATAGTTCTTCTCGTGAGGCTTTAACTGTCTCGAGGCATAAGCTACAACTTTACCTTCTTGTATCAAAATGCAGCCAAGTCCATTCAGAGATGCATCACTGTAAATTACGAATTCTTTACCCGATTCTGGCTGAACTAAAACTAGAGCTTCGGTCAAAAAGGCTTTCAACTGATCAAAGCTTTTCTGACATTTTTCTGACCATTCGAACTTGACATCTTTCTCAAGTAACTTGGTGATTGGTGTCGCAACCATCTAAAAACCTTTCACAACTCGCCTGTAGTAACCAGTAAGTCCCAAAAAGCTTTGAACTTCTGAAACATTCCTCGGAGGTTTCCAATCAAATGTAGCTAAAATTTTACTCGGATCAACTCGGATACCTGATGCTGAAACAACATGCCCTAGAAAACTAACTTCACGTAGCCAAAACTCGCATTTACTAAACTTTGCGTACAACTGTTTATCCCGCAAAATTTGTAAAACAAGTCTCAAATGTTCGGCATGCTCATTCTCGTCGTGTGAATAGATTAAAATGTCATCTATAAATGTAACTACAAACCGATCCAAATACTATCTAAATACCCGATTCATCAAATCCATGAAAACTGTAGAGGCATTAGTGAGCCCAAACAGCATCACCAAGAACTCGTAATGTCCATACCTCATCCGGAAAGCAGTCTTAGGCACATCTGACTCTCTAACTCGCAACTGATAATAACCCAATCATAAATCTATTTTCAAAAACATTGAAGCTCCCTTTAGCTGATCAAATAAATCATCAATTCGCGGTAACGGATATTTATTCTTTACAGTCACCTTGTTAAGATGTCTATAGTCGATACACATTCTCATAGTTCCGTCTTTCTTTTTCACGAACAACATTGGTGCACCCCAGGGAGAGAAACTCGGCCGAGCGAAACCTCTATCCGTCAACTCTTGCAACTAAGATTTCAATTCTTTTAATTCAGTTGGTGCCATACGATATAGAGCTATCGAAATCGGGGTCATTCCAGGCACCAATTCTATACGAAACTCTACCTCCCGAACAGGTGGCAAACCCGGTAATTCCTCAAGAAATACATTTGGGTACTCACATACTACTGGCACAGTTTCGAGCTTCCTTTCAGATACTTTACTATCCAGTACATACACGAAATAGGCTTCACAACCCTTTTGCATATACTTCTGAGCCAACATCGAAGATATTACTGCCAACAACCCATTTAAATCAGTAGACTCAATTCGAATGATTTCATTATTTTAACATCGCAAATAAATGGTATTTCGTTTGCAATTCACCAAAGCATCGTGCAACGTTAACCAATCCATACCGAGGATGATATCAAATTCGTCAAATGGCAAAAGCATCAAATTAGCCGAAAAACATGAGTGTCGAATCATCAGAGGATAGTTCTTGCACACTTTATTAACTAATACACATCGGCCTAGGGGTTTGATACCCAAATCACAAACTCAGTAGACTCAACAGGCAAAGTCTTACTAAATGCTAATGTTTCACACACATACGAATAAGTTGACCCGGGATCAATCAAAGCAATTACACTAGTATCATAAAGAGTGAAAGTACCAGTAATAACATCTAGAGATGAAGCTTCTTCCCAAGCACGAATAGCATAGGCTCTGGCAAGAGCACGAGCCTCCGATCAAACAGCAGTATCTTTCGTTCCTCTCTAACTACCACTAGCATAATCAGCACGTCTGGGTGGTCTACCTCGTGATGACATATTACTCGGTCGAGCCTTCTGAATGGTATTTTTCTCAGCTAGCATCGGACACTCCCAAATAAAATAATCTTCTGATCCATATTTGAAATAGGTACGATCACGCACTCTACAATCTCCCAGATGCCATTTTCCACAATGTTTACACTCAAACTAAGACTGCCGAACATTTCCTACACTAGCAACTGATGTGGCTCGCGAATTAGTAGGGGGTCTGTCTCGATCTCGTCTAGAAAAGTCCACAGCAGTCTTAGATCAGCTAGAATCCTCTCTGAACTTCTTCAACGACGTCTGATAAGTTTTACTCGTTGATCTTTTACGGAAGTCTTTAGCTTCGAAATCAGCCATTCTCTTTTCTTTTCCAAGCTCTTCGGCTTTACAAGCCTGTTCGACCAACACTACGAACTCTTTAATTTCAAGAATACCAACCAGCAACTTAATATCCTCATTCAACCTAACTTCAAAGCGTTTACACATGATAGCTTCAGTCGAAATACACTTTCGGGCATATCTACTGAGTCTGACAAATTCTCGCTCATATTCAGTAAAAGTCCTGTGACCCTGTTTAAGCTCGAGAAATTCCTTACTCTTCTGATCTATGAATCTCTGACTGATATACTTTTTACAGAATTCATTTTGAAAGAACTCCCACGTAACTCACTATCTTGGCACCACTAAAATCAGAGTATCCCACCAATGATAGGCAGCATTGCGTAATAGAGACACGGTGCATTTCAGACACTCGTCAGGAGTACATGATAGTTTGTCAAATACACGAATAGTATTATCGAGCCAGAACTCGACTCACTCAGCATCATCACTAGCTGTGGCTCTGAACACTTCGGCCCCGTTGGAAACACGAAAATTTATATACTTTTACATGCCCTTTTTGACTTAAATTCATGCTATTTCGATTAAATTCTTGTCGAAAAATAATTAAATATTATAAAATAATTAAATTGTGTTAAAAATATGAAAATTATTAATTTTAATTAATTTTATAGTTAATTCTAATTAAATTTAGTTATTTTTGACAGAATTGCACAAAGGACCAAAAATGGCCCGGCGAACACTGTGAGAAGAACAAAATTGAGAAGCAATTTAGAGTATCGAGGCGAATTAATTTCCTACCCAAGACGATCCAGAAATGTGTATTAATTCATAATTAAATTAATTTTAATTTATTTCCTATTTAATTTAGGTTAAATAAACTAATTTTAATTAATTATAGAGAAAGGGCCTAGTGAACCGCACTGGTTGAACCGAACGGAGTGAGCCGAACCAGCCACTAATTGGGCTGACCAGAACCGTCCATTTGGTGACCCAAATCAGCAACTTAGCTGATTAAATATGCTTGCAAAAAGCCCCTTGAAACATCTCTAAATCGCGTTCAAACCCCACCTTTATTTTAGGCCTTTTAGATTTGCCCCAACCTATTTTTAGCAAGGTTGAAAGCTTCAACCTTGCCATGTGTGTGGCCGGCCATGAGGGGGTCTTTTGGCTGCTGAGTTTGCTATTTTTAGCAGCCCTCTTCAGCTATAAAAGCCACCCCTTGCTGCTCATTTGAAGGCATCCCTCAATTCTCACAATTCTCTCATCCTCTCTTCACCTCTCCACTTTTTTTTCTCTCCATTTTCCCTTCCCATTTTCCTACCCCCTTGTGCCGATTTCCCCTCTTGGAAAAAAGGTGTTTTCCAAGACAATTTGGGCAGCAAGCAAGAGTTCATAGGAGCCTTGACCGGCGAGGATAACGGAGACGAAAAACGGAGCAGTCAGACAAAGCCACGGAGAACACCGGATTTGCTTTCTTGTTCCTTATCTTTTTAATTTCTGTTGTTTTTATGAAGAACATATCTATGAATAATATTGTTGTTGAAATGGTTAATTTAATCAATTTAGCTTGAATTTAATTCGTGTTGGGTTGATTATATTTTGCCTACTTAAATTATTAAAATAGTGTTTATGTTGTTATAGGTCTCAGTGAAATGTTTGATTAAGTAAAATCATGTTTAGATTATCTGGCATTATAATTGTTTAGATAATTAAAGAATTAATTGTTTAAACGGATTGAAATTGCAATTAATTGACTCAATACTTATTCTGTGCATTTTTAATTCTTCTAAGGTAGTTGAAGATTAAACTAGCATAGTATCTGACGATTCGTATACCTTGCATAACTTGCAAGATTGCTGTGATTAAATCGTTTCAAGGTATGACTACTTTGTTACTTCACATGATCTTTTACATGTTTATTAAATTGAATTAATCGGTTGAATCGACATAGGAATATGCAAGAGATAATTTAACTTAATAAATATGTATGTGCTATAGCATAATTATCTTATTAATTCTGTTTAGTCGGTTGAATTGGCATAGGAATATGTCCAAGAGATGAATGGAATTTAATTAGTAAATATGTTCATAAGTTAACAAATTACTGGGTTGCCGTGAATTTATTCGTAACAGCATAAGCATGAAGTTTAATAATTCTAAGTTAAAGAAATATAATTAATCCAACACAATTTTATCATCTTGATTAAATCCTTTTTGAAATCGTGCATAAAAATTTTTCTTTTATTTTAATTTGTTTTCTTAGTTTTAATCTTAGTTTATAAAATCACTCTTTCAAACCAAAAAATATTTTCACCTCTCCAAAGTGTTTTAAATTAATTTCATAAATAATTCTTTTTTTACAGTCCCTGTGGGTACGATAACTCGACATTTACTTGTCACTTTATTACTTGTTACGATTGTGTACACTTGCACATTTCCACCGTTCCAAGTTTTTGGCGCCGTTGCTAGGGACTGTTTTAAAAGACATTATTTATGAAATTGTTAATTTTTGATTTTGGTCCATCTTTTTTCTCTGTTAAATTTAATTTTAATTTTTTTATTTGTTTCAAGTGTTTATTGAGCAAATTATTAACTTACTCCCCGTAGACCTTGAAATTGAAAGGACTTTCTGACAAAGGAGAGGACAAGTGCACGAAAGAAGGACCAAAGATATGAATTTCGAAAATCCAAACCCAGGAGGAACATTCACTTATAATACTCACAATCCGGTCATTCTTACCGATGACAGAAATTGTGGCATTCAACAATATGCCATTCCTTTATTCAACAAGCTCAATCCTAGTATCAGGAGACTCGAAATTGAGGCACAACACTTTGAGCTGAAGCTGGTCATGTTCCAAATGTTGCAAAATATGGGTCAATTTAGTGGGATTCCTACTGAAGATCCACATCTTCATCTTCGGCTATTCATGGAAGTGATGACTCATTTAAACTAGTCGGGGTGACTGAGGACACCTTGAGACTGAGACTATTTCCATACTCCTTAAGAGACAGAGCACAAGCATGGTTGAACTCCTTACCGTCTGGTTCCATAACTACATGGCAAGAGTTGGTTGAACGTTTCATAATGAAATATTTCCCTCCATCTTTAACTGTTAAAATTCGAAATGAAATCACTTCATTTCAGCAACTTGATGAAGAATCTTTATATGAGGCATGGGAGCGGTTCAAGGAGTTATTACGAAAGTGCCCTCATCATGGCATTCCTTATTGCATTCAAATGGAAACTTTCTATGTTGGTCTCAATATTCATACTAGAATGATAGTGGATGCTTCGGCAAATGGAGCGCTTCTTTTTAAGTCTTATAACAATGCTTACGAGATTATTGAAAGAATTGCTAGCAATAACTATCAGTGGCCAACCAACCGAGTAGCCTCAGAAAGACGAGTAGCAGGAGTACATAAAGACGACACACTTACCTCTTTGGCAGCCCAGGTATTCTCTATGTCTTCTATGCTTAAGAACATAACTATTAATGGTTTCAATGGTAATCTGTCAGGGCAGCAACCAAAACAGTTCGAGAATATTTCTTGTGAATATAGTGGAGATGGCCATTTCTTTGAAAATTTCCCATCGAATCAAGAGTCAAATTATTACATGGGGAATCAGAATTGGAAAGGTCCGCAATCAAATTTTGACAGCTCTTCATGGCAAAATCATCCAATTCCTCCATGGAGTAATCAATGGGTGGACCATAGCGATCTGTTATGCCATTTTGACCAAATTATCCATCAGAATATTCTCAACAAGTACAACAACCCCCACCAACGGAATCTTCAAGTGATCTTGAGAATCTACTAAAAGCATACATAGCGAAGAATGATACCACTTTAAGAAATTTGGAGAATCAAATGGCTCAGCTAACCAATGAACTTCGAAATAAACCCCAAGGTATTTGGCCAAGCGACATAGAGAATGCAAGAATTTTGGGCGAAGAACATTGCAAAGCAGTCTCTTTGCCAAGTGAAAAGATATTGGAGCCCAAGATGGTCGAGGTTCAAGATGAGTCTATTGTAGCTCAAGACAAAGAGGAAGTTCAACCAAGTGTTGAAGCTCCTATATCACAGAAGTCTGATTTAGTGATCTTTGATGAGGTAAACTCTAAACCAGTTAGTTCTGATTATCTAACACCTTGTCAGATGCAGAAAAATTTCCACAGAAGAGTTGTCCAGTTAAAGCTAAGATTCCACCATTGCCATATCCTCAGCGATTCCGAAAGCAGCAAAATGATACTCAATTGAAAGAAATCTTTGATGACGAGATGACTTTTAATGACTTTGATGCTACTAAATCTCTAGATGTAGTTGAAGACTGTTCTACTATTTCCAAGATGGAATCAATGGCTTCTATAGAGCTGGAGATCAATTTTGTAGATAATCTGTTAGAATGTATTCTGCTAGCAGATTCGCCAAGTGATGATGAAGACGAGGAATGTTTGGCTTTGTTAGAAGCGAAAATGAAGGGATTCACTCAGGTAGTTCCACTAGAATCACTAGAGTTATCATCTTAGGATTATACGCAACCAAAGTCATTGATTGAAGAGCCAGCTAAATTGGAACTTAAGATTTTGTCTCCACATTTGAAATATGACTATTTAGGTCTGTCTTCAACTTTACCTGTCATTGTTTCAGTTGAGTTCACAAAAGATCAAGAAGAAGAGGCACTTGTGATTTTGGAAAGGCACAAGAAGGTTGTCGAATGGATTATTGTAGATATTCGAGTCATGGGTCGGAGGATTTGTAGGAATTTCAGGAAGTTAAATAAGGCCACTAGGAAAGATCATTACAGGTCTTCTTTTCCTAATAAGATGTTGGACAGATTTGATGGGAAAGAATATGATTACTTCCTAGATGGTTATGGTTGGCATGACAAATGGCCATTTGACACCACCATGGTCAATAATGATCCTAAATAAAATGTAGGGAGTTCTCTTCACTTTCTCTATCATTATTTTATATTTTTAGTTTTCTTCTAATTTGAATAAAATGGTAGACTTAGATAAAAAAATTTTTGATTCATTACATTACTTAAAACTCTGTCTAGGAGATTGGGACTTAAGTGGGACCATCCATGACCCCTCCAATCTTTCCTGGGAGTTTAATTTAATGTAATTTTTCAAAAAACAAAATATTTTTCTAAGTAGCCCATAGAATTTAAGTACTTGTTTTGATTAATAAAGGGTTAACTCTTAACCCAAGCACTAATCTCTTTGAGTGTTTTTTTTTTTAGTACAGGAGCTTATGATCCAAAATGAGCTGCCACTGGGCTTAAGATGCTACTAAGAAGGGAAACGTTCAACCTTTTTTTTCCGTACAAACCTATATCCCTTACCTTATTCCACCGCCACTCCCAAATAGCCCAATCGTGCATCTCACTTAACCCCTTAATGTCTCAACCCTTATCTATCTGAATCAACAGCCCAAACACCTTCATTCAAAGTCACCAACTATCACACCTAAACTATCCTTAAAACTACCACCCTCTTCAAACTCTAAACCTTACCCACAGCTACTCACCCACCTGCCCAAAACTGAAACCACCCTTAACAGATTTCCTATGTTCGAAGCTCTTATGAAAATATATGATGACCAATTTATTTTTGTCCCTGAGTCTCCAGATTTCATATCTGAACCATAGAGTCCACTATCGAAGAAGGAGAGAAGCGATTCATACAACAACAAAGATGATGGTGCAAAAGATGAATCAAATTCAAAAGGATCGGCAAATAAATAAAAAAGGGAGAATATTGACTTTATTTTAATTTTTATTTTTAGGTTACTTTAGGATTAGGTTAATTAGGAATTTTTATTTCTACATAATAAAACAAGAAAAGGAATTCCTGAATAAATATGGACAAGTCATAAAGCATAAAGTGTGGCAATAGATATATACATGTCTAGGATTGGATTTAGGAAGAGCTTGGTACTTAAGCAGTCACATTGACTCACCTCCTCTTTTCTAAATACCTACCTAGTGTATAGTATCTATTCAATTTAAACAATGAGGACATTGTTCATTTTAAGTTGGGGGGACTGAAATTTGAAATTATTTTCATCTAGAATAAAATTTTTCTTTTAATTATGATTAGGATATATTTCTGTTCAATAAATTTGAATTTTGTTAAGTATGCTAAACTTGAGTATGAATAAAGTTCTATTTTTTTCAATAAAGTATTATATAGCTTAATGATGACATGAATGTATCTTTAATAAAGCATGCAACTTCATACCATAAAATTTTTATCTCTTTAGGAAAGTTAGGTATGCATGAAAGTTTAAGTCTTTAGAATTGACTTAGTAGTTTCTTGAGGTGAAATCGTAGGAAACATGGAACATTGAAAATGACTTAGGCAACTATTGTTTGGATCGTTTGAGCCTTTCAAGCCCACCATGGTAACTTTTATCCTTTGAAACCCAACTTTGAGACTATATGGCCTAATTTTATTTTGAAACCTATACAAATTTAGCCATCACGTTTCTCTTAATTATCTTTAAATTGTCCCAAACACTAGACTCAGTACTATTCAAGAATATCGTTCAAAAATAAGTTTAGGGGAGTTGAAAAGAAATATCAAATGCTCAAACTTTGTATGCAGAAAGCAAGTGCTCAATAAAAAAAAAGAGAAAAGAAAAAAAGCACATATATTTGAAAAAAGAGCATGTGAAAGTTGGTGATTGAAGGTAAAAATTTCTGAAGGTTCGATTTACACTGAGTTTAGGGTTTTTAGCCAAAATTTATCTATCTTTTTACCTACCCCTAAGCAAAGCCACATTACAACCTTGTTAAAGACCTATTGATTCAAAGTTTCAATGTTACCTACATTAGTGGAGAGAAATTACTTTGTTCAACCTATGAAGACATAAGTTAAGCTTAATGATTGTAGCTTAATCTTGAATAAAGGATTAAAAATTGAATTGGTAGGAATTAGCATGTATTAGGAAATATTTAGTCTAATTTTGCTAATGTAATAATTGTTGAGATTAATTTAAATAATATGAACACTTGAGTAGCATAATGATCAATTTTCTTATTCTTTGAGCATAAGTATATCAAATTCATAATTTTGAGAAAAATGTTGATCTGAAGAAGGTTTTCAAAGTGTTTTCAAGAAATTCTTTTCAAAATTTGTGCATTACTCGGGACGAGCAATGAATTAAGTTTGGGGGTGTGGAAACACGAAAATTTATATACTTTTACATGCCCTTTTTTACTTAAATTCATGCTATTTCGATTAAATTCTTGTTGAAAAATAATTAAATATCATAAAATAATTAAATTGTGTTAAAAATATGAAAATTATGAATTTTAATTAATTTTATAGTTAATTCTGATTAAATTTGGTTATTTTTGACAGAATTGCACAAAGGGCAAAAAATGGCCCGGCGGACACTGGGAGAAGAACAAAATAGAGAAGCAATTTGGAGTATCGAGGTGAATTAATTTCCTGCCCAAGACGGTCCAGAAATGTGTATTAATTCATAATTAAATTAATTTTAATTTATTTCCTATTTAATTTAGGTTAAATAAATTAATTTTAATTAATTATAGAGAAAGGACCTAGTGAACCGCACTGGTTGAACCGAACGGAGTGAGCCGAACCAGCCACTAATTGGGCTGACCAGAACCGTCCATTGGGTGACCCAAATCAGCAACTTAGCTGATTAAATATGCTTGCAAAAAGCCCCTTGAAAAATCTCTAAATCGCGTTCAAACCCCACCTTTATTTTAGGCCTTTTAGATTTGCCCCAACCTATTTTTAGCAAGGTTGAAAGCTTCAACTTTGCCATGTGTGTGGCCTGCCATGAGGGGGGTCTTTTGGCTGCTGAGTTTGCTATTTTTAGCAGCCCTCTTCATCTATAAAATCCACCCCTTGCTGCTCATTTGAAGGCATCCCTCAATTCTCACAATTCTCTCATCCTCTCTTCACCTCTCCACTTTTTTTTCTCTCCATTTTCCCTTCCCATTTTCCTACCCCCTTGTGCCGATTTCCCCTCTTGGAAAAAAGGTGTTTTCCAAGCCAATTTGGGCAGTAAGCAAGAGTTCATAGGAGCCTTGACCGGCGTGGATAACGGAGACGAAGAACGGAGCAGTCAGACAAAGCCACGGAGAACACCGGATTTGCTTTCTTGTTCCTCATCTTTTTAATTTCTGTTGTTTCTATGAAGAACATATCTATGAATAATATTGTTGTTGAAATGGTTAATTTAATCAATTTAGCTTGAATTTAATTCGTGTTGGGTTGATTATATTTTGCCTACTTAAATTATTAAAATAGTGTTTATGCTGTTATAGGTCTCAGTGAAATGTTTGATTAAGTAAAATCATGTTTAGATTATCTGGCATTATAATTGTTTAGATAATTAAAGAATTAATTGTTTAAACGGATTGAAATTGCAATTAATTGACTCAATACTTATTCTGTGCATGTTTAATTCTTCTAAGGTAGTTGAAGATTAAACTAGCATAGTATCTGACGATTCGTATGCCTTGCATAACTTGCAAGATTGTTGTGATTAAATCGTTTCAAGGTATGACTACTTTGTTACTTCACATGATCTTTTACATGTTTATTAAATTGAATTAATCGGTTGAATCGACATAGGAATATGCGAGAGATAATTTAACTTAATAAATATGTATGTGCTATAGCATAATTATCTTATTAATTCTGTTTAGTCGGTTGAATTGGTATAGGAATATGTCTAAGAGATGAATGGAATTTAATTAGTAAATATGTTCATAAGTTAACAAATTACTGGGTTGCTGTGAATTTATTCGTAACAGTATAAGCATGAAGTTTAATAATTCTAAGTTAAAGAAATGTAATTAATCCAACACAATTTTATCATCTTGATTAAATCCTTTTCGAAATCGTGCATAAAAATTTTTCTTTTATTTTAATTTGTTTTCTTAGTTTTAATCTTAGTTTATAAAATCACTCTTTCAAACCAAATAATATTTTCACCTCTCCAAAGTGTTTTAAATTAATTTCATAAATAATTATTTTTTTACAGTCCCTGTGGGTACGATAACTTGACATTTACTTGTCACTTTTTTACTTGTTACGATTGTGTACACTTGCACATTTCCACAGTTCCACCCGTATTTTCTTATTTTATCAACTGGGGGCTTATTCAACCTCAAGGGATAGTCTGCTGAAGGTACCACAGGTATCGAAAGTGGATTATTAGGGGCGGAGGTGGTTGAGTAGCCGGATTATTCTGTATAAATTCAGAGAACCATTCGTTCATCTTATTAAAGAAAGCTTGCCTAGCCTCTCCCACATTACCCGGGATTGGCCGAGATTCAGCAGGCGCTGTCCCTTGCGCGAGAGCAGGCGCTACACTCTCAACATCATTAGCTAAAAGCTCATTCGAGATCCATTTACTATATAAAGAACATTTTAAAATGTCAGAAATCATCACACTATCACAGTATCATATTATGGCATGTATAGCTAGACTCACACTCGCTACGTTAGTCCTAGAATCGACTAAACCGTAGCACTGATACCAATTAAATGTAACACCCCTAACCCGTATCCACCGCCGGAATGGGTTATGAGGCATTACGAGATCAAAGACAACATTTAATCAATACACATATATATAATAGCATATGCGCAAGAATCACTAATAATTCATAAACCATCTAACTTTATTCAAATAGGTCACTATTCATTTGGTCACATACTATTTCACTAGCCGAATAAGCACATTCATATTACTAAATGCACTTTTAGTTTATTTCATCAATTTAACCATTAAAATATCACCTAAAGAATATATATAGTCTACCACCATTACATATATTCACCAAATGCCAAATCATTCAAGAATAGAAATATATACATATATACTTTTCCATTTCATATAATACGAAACTAAACCAACCTAGCATAGCATAATATCGAAATTTCACATAACTATATAACCAGCCATTTTCGCATGGCAACCTATCATTCAAAATACAAAAGTTAACCTAGTCTAACCTATACATGCCATAGGTTGATTTTAAAAAGTTACTACCGAAACAAAAGATAGTGTGATAGGATTTCTGCTGATTCCCGAACTTGAAGCTGACTTTGAGCTTCTATAAAACATAGAAAAGTAAAATCCAAAGTAAGTTTCCAACTTAGTAAGTCATTAGCTAATTACTCAAAATTTTAACAACTAGACTCGAAATTAAATCATACTAGACCGAATATTTAAGCCATTCCCTATGTTTTTAACACCTTACATTTTGTTTCCAAAATAAAAATATCATAAACAAGTATTATTACACAAGTTGCACACAGAATTTCCTATATTTACATAGCATTGTCTCAATTTGATATCATGTACATCATAAACCGATTACTTTAACTCAATATACACACTTACTTATACATATCTCAATTTTGATACCTTTTTTTTACATTATTTACCCATTACAAGTGCATGTTACATTCACCAAATAATCTACTTAACTTTGAACACCAAATCACCTCCATACATACCTTCATAGCATAAATTATTCAATGTTTAAACAACTGTGCACATATACATACCAATACTTATTTGGCCAAATATAAAGTAGGTTACTTAGCTAAAATTTCCACTCAAATGCTTCTTTCATTACACTTGAATCCTCATAATCATAATTCAGAATTTAAGTCACCGGCATTCAGCCTGCTAGGCACTAAGCCCGAATTAAACACCGGCACTAAGCCTGTTAGGCAATAACCCTGAATATGTTCACCGGCACTAAGCCTGCTAGGCACTAAGCTTGAATTAAACACTGGCACTAAGCCTGCTAAGCACAGAACTTGAATATGTTCACCGGCACTAAGCCTGCTAGGCACGGGCCCGAGTATCCCAAATACATAGTTCATACCATCACATTTTAAATCATTAGCATTCATACTTTTCTATGTTGATCATGCCACCTTTCATATGCCAAAACACTAGTAAAAGTCATTGCTAGAGTAACTCTCTAATCAATTTCACAATCGGCAAACACAAAAAATATACTATAGCTAAACAATTTACTAATCCAAATCTTATTCGGCAAGCTCCATTATACCATAGCCAAAGCAATTCAATATTTCAAATTCACATTCAGCAAGTACCATTATATCGTAGCTAAATCAATTCAATATTTCAAATTCACATTCGGCAAGTACCATTATACCGTAGCTAAATCAATTCAATATTTCAAATTCACATTCAGCAATGGTTAAGAAAATTTCTAATATTCTATTTTAGCACTTATATTTTGTATTTTATTAAAATTAAGTACATCCAATAGCTTATAGACTTACCTCGGATGTCAATGAACGGTAATTTTGACTACTCGGTTATTTTAGCTTTTCCCCGATTTGAATTTGATTTCTTTTCTTCTTGAGCTTCAAATTTGCAAATAAAATCGATTCAAACTAAATTTTTATTCAATTAAATCCAAATGTACATAACTAAACGAATTACCGTTTTACCCTTTCTACTTTATACATTCGGCAATTTAATCCAATTGCACAAAACATCAATTTAATCATAATTTACTTACATCAAGTTAAAGCTAAATATTCTAACACCAATGCAAGCCCTCTCGATTAACATATTTCATAATCTAGTCCCTCTTTTAATTAAATTTCATGAATTTTACGAATTCACCAATAGTTTACAAATCACATAAAACTCAATGCAAATCTCTAGTAATCTAACATATAACCTTCATTTTCTAACATCATTAACAACCAATTAAAAAAAATGCTTCCATGGTCGAATACCATAATGCACATAAATTCCAAAATTAATACATGGGCTATGTGTATATCTTAGCAACAAGCTCAAAAATACACATTTTACCAAAATATACACAAAACTTACCTTGAATTTTTAGCCTCCAAGTGACCGAATGTGAGGGGGCTTTTCCATTGTAACGCCCTAATTTTCGGGTTTTTCTTAGATTTTTCTTTATTTGATAAAATGTTTAAATTCTAGTATTTGGGTGTGTAATGCATGTTTGGAGGGTGTTAATGGGCCTATGAAAGGCCCATGTGTTGGTTGGAAGCTCGGCAAAATTTTGTATTTTTAACTTAGGAGATAGGGGTCTCTTGAAGATAGGTGTTATAAGAAAATATCGATGAAATAAGACACAAATTGTTCAGTGGTAAAGTGGCAAGGGAGGCGCCACTAAGCTCCTTAAAAAAGTGGCGCCTAAGTGAGCTTGGAGGTCCAAGGTTCAAGCTCCAGAGGTTGCAGGATGGCGTTTTATTTTTGTGCAGGAAGCAGGTAAGAATTTAAAGCAGAATCGAACTCTGCATGAAAGGAATTTGAATCGGTCATAAGAGATAACCAGGGAGCAAATCTAGGAGCTTTGAATTTTGAAAGAGGTGACCGGTTTAGGGACTCTGCAAGTGTAATTCGGCTAGGGGGCTTGGTGCTTGCATTTTCGGCAATTAGGTGCTAGATTGTGCCAAATTCTCCTTGGTTCTTTTTGAGTTTTGTGCCATTTCACTTAGGGTCCTTTAGGGGTTCTTGAGCCGATTGTGTATAGCATTAGGGTCTTCTCTTATTTTTCCTCTTTTGTTATTCAATCTCCCTTTTTCCCCTAATAGCCGCAACCTACTCTTGCCCTAAGTATCATTGCCGAATTCTCTAGTTGCCGAAATCACTCCCTAGTATTCTCTTTTTCTCTCGTTCTTCTTCCTTGCTCTTGCACCCCATACCGATTTCATTAGACCGAAGCCACTTCCTTTCTTCTCATTTTCTTCAAGCTTCTGTCGACAGTACTAAAAGTCGAGACCCTCTTGTTTTGCCGAAACTGAATTCTCCTTCTTTCCTTAATTGTTGTGGTAAGCCGACTCTCTAGCTATCACCTCTCTTCCCTTATCGTCAAGCTATCTCTCCCATTCTAGTGATTGAAATAGCAAGAGCACCGTACCACCTCCTCAAAAGCCGAAAGCACCTCTTTCTAACCATTCAAAAGCCGAATATCTTTAGGGATATTCTTGTGACGCTAGAGTTAGATTTGCGGTGGATCTAGGATAGATCAGAGATAGTGGAAACGTGAGAGCGATACTCTTCAAGTAGTGGCATTGGTAAGTGATCTAATCACTAAGTGCTTTCATTTATTAAACATCATAAAGGGAGACCGAAACCCATAGGTCCTTAGGGGGCATGTCGGCATTACTTGTAAGATTCTAACGCTATAGTTTGATTCTATTGCGCATTGGATAGCAAGGAAAGGTGATCAAGCGAGGAGTTTTGAAGGCTAACGCATTTGGGCATCGGGATTTAGCCTATAATCGACAAAAGGGGTAAGATTTCAATGTTTAGGCCACGTTGGCCGATTATGATTAGTGGGTGAAGGCCTTATATGTGGCCGATTATTAGACTAACACCTAGTGATCAATTGTAGGTTTTCGTTCGTGGATTTCTTCACCGGTTTCGATAGCTAATAGGTGTGTAACTAATCCTAACTATTAGACTAAAGTGGTAAAAGCCGGAAAGGGCGTAACGTTACCGACATCTGGTGTAAGTGACCGAAAACGCATTCGTATGATATTTGAGAGTAACCATTTACTCCATTGGGCTTAACTATGAATTCAGTGCCGGAGGAATTGCAGAAGGTGCAATTCTGAACGTTTTGGTAAGTTGGGCTTCAACGGGCCAAAGATGGACCCAATGGGCTTCCGAGCCCAAATCGGTAAAATGACTATTATAGGCTTTCTAGTGACATGGTTAATAAAAACATGGTTAAGTTGGTAAACTAAACCTAAAAATTAGACTTAACAGGTTTGAGATGATAATTGACTTAGAAAGGCCCATTAGGGGTTTTAAGTTAAAAAGGGTAAAACTGGAAATTTGGCTTAAATGGACTTCCGTGGTAATTTATGGACTAATAATTAATCGAACGTGCATAATAACTCTGAAAATATAATAAAGGACTAAAATACCCCTGAATATGGAAAATTACCAAAATACCCCTAGGTGTAAAAAGACTATTATACCCCTAGGGTCAATTCTGTATGAAATGTATGATTTTATGTATCTGCATGAGTTACCATTTAATGTGAACATATCTGATGCATGAGATGCTATATGTTGCATGCTAGTATGTATATATCTGTTGCATGGGGTATGGGTATATGATGGAGGAAGCGTTCTGGCAGCCTCGCTGCAATCTGGTGGCCTCGCCACATATATATCTGTTCTGGCAGCCTTGCTGCAATCTGGTGGCTTTGCCATATATATACATCTGTTCTGGTGGCCTCGCCACAATATCTGTATCTGGTGACCTTGTCACAATATCTGGCAGCCTCGCTGCAAATTATATCTGGCAGCTTCGCTGCAATTATCTGTGGTGTGTAGCGGTTGGGTGGGTCGAGTAGTCTCCCCACATTGTGTAAGGCTGGTAGGGGGTGTTATGGATGGATCTGGGTTGGGTTTCTATTTGCATATTATTTCTGATCTGTATCTGTTATGGGCCTATGGGCTTAACCTGATTTCTGTAATGGGCCAAGGCCCAATTAATCTGATTCTGAGGCCTGATCTGTTTTGGCCTATGGTTGAGATAACGTTGCACACTGTGTTGTCAAACTCACCCCCTTTTTATTTCATCTCTGCAGGTAACCCTCAACCATAGTGGGCTTGGAGCTGCGAGAGATTCGGGGTGGCCACAACATTTGCAAGTTCGGGTTTTCATATTATTTTTAGTAATTTTATTTTGCTATTATTTTTGGGTTTTAATTGTAATAAGGCCACTGTTTAAATTTTCTTTATGGGTTTTATTTTCTTTGATGGTTTAAATCGTATTTGGTTGAAACTGCTAGTATAGGCTGCGCGGGTTTTCAAATTCTTAGGGACGTTTTCACAACTCAACAAGTTTAAAATTTGGACAACTTAAAAGAGTAACAAACTGACTTTTTCACAAGCTTACTGCTTTACTGAAAATCACACTTAAATCACAACAGACAAAAGGCCGTAAACTTAGTTTTAGGTTCATTTGACACACCAGATCTGGTCATAACGTCTAGACCGGGTTTGGGGTGTTACATCCATTTCTTATTCCTTTAAGTTTCAGCAATTTTGCAGAAGAACATGCAAAGTGCATTGTTTTTCTCCCTTTTGTTTTTTTTTTTATTATAGCTTCATTACTTTAAAATAAATTAATTTATAACACCTTTATAAAACATACGTAATATCATTTACCTAACTCTATTACCGTCCACTACTTCAACAAATGGCTTATTTGCCATTTAAAGCCCCAATACTAGAGAAACAAGGCATTTAAGCATTTTCATGATAGTATGCATATAATTCATTTGATACAATTTAATCCCTTTTTAGCAATTAAGCACCCAAACCTCAAAATTTAAACACGAAACTTTAACACATCATAGTTCACACATTCAAGACACAGAAAACAATATTCGAATATTTTTCAAACTTGGATTCGTGGTCCCAAAACCACCGTTCCGACTAGGGTCAAGTTTAGGCTGTCACATTGTTGACTGAAGCTCTTGTCTGAGTACAACCAGAATCGGGTAAAGAGTTTGTGATTTACAATGATGCATCCTTGAATGGACTAGGCTGTGTACTTATGCAGGAAGGAAAGGTAATTGCTTATGCCTCTAGATAGCTAAAGCCACATGAGAAAAATTCTCTGATACATTATTTAGAACTAGCTACCATTGTATTTGCGTTGAAAATCTGGAGACATCACTTGTATGGTGAGAAATGTCGAACATTTACTGATCATAAAAGTTTGAAATACTTGATGACTCAGAAAGATTTGAACTTGAGGTAAAGAAGATGGCTAGAGTTAATTAAAGATTATGAACTAGTGATCGATTATCACTCGGGTAAGGCAAACATAGTTGCTAATGCTTTGAGTAGAAAATCTTTATTTGTATTAAAAGCATTGAACACTAGTTTAACTTTATCAGATGATGGTTCTATCTTAGCTGAATTAAGAGTAAAGCCAATGTTTCTTGAAGAAATTTGTGAAGTTCAAAAAAATGATAGTGAGTTGCAAGCCAAAAGAGCTCAATGTGAGTCGTTTATGGAGTCAGATTTTTAGATCAATTCTGACAGTTGTTCAATGTTCAGAATTCGGATATGTGTACCAAAGAATGCTGAGCTTATTCGAAAGATCTTAGAGGAAGCACATAGTTCCTTGTCTATTCATCTAGGTAGTACAAAGATGTATAATGATTTGAAGAAAATACATTAGTGGGTAGGAATGAAGAGAGATATCTTAGAGTTTGTTTCTAGATGCTTGATCTGTTAGTAGGCAAAAGCCGAACATCAGGTACCTTCAAGATTATTGCAGCCTATTTTGGTTTTTGAGTGGAAATGGAACCGAGCTGCCATGGATTTTGTGACAGGATTACCGTTGACACCGAGAAAGAAAGATTCAGTATGGGTTGTGATTGATAAGCTAATGAAGTCGGCTCATTTTATTCCAGTTCGTATGGATTATTCACTTGACAAGTTGGTCGAGTTATATATTTCAAAGATAGTCAGACTACATGCAATACCGTTATTGATTATCTCAGATAGAGACCTGAGATTCACTTCGCAGTTTTGGGAGAAGTTACAGGAAACTTTGGGCACAAAGTTGAGTTTTAGTACAGCTTTCCATCCTCAGACCGATAGTCAGTCAGAGAGAGTTATTTAAATACTTGAAGATATTCTCAGATGTTGTGTCTTAAAATTTCAAGGTAGTTGGGAGAAATATTTGCCATTGGTAGAGTTTGCCTATAATAATATTACCAGTTGAGTTTGAAGATGGCACCTTATGAAGCTTTGTATGGGCATAAATGTCGCACACCTTTGTATTGGATAGAGCTTAAAGAAAATCAGATTTACGGGGTTGATTTAGTTAAAGAAACTAAAGAGAAAGTGAAAGTTATCAGAGATTGCTTGAAAGCAGCTTCAGATAGACAGAAGTCTTATGCAAACTTGAAAGAAAAGAGATTATCAAGTTGGTGACAAAGTGTTCTTGAAAGTATCCCCATGGAAGAAAGTCTTTAGATTTGGCAAGAAAGGCAAACTAAGTCCACGTTTTAGTAGATCGTTTGAGGTGACTGAAAGAGTTGGGCCATTAGCATATCGGTTAGCTTTGCCGATAGAGTTAGAGAAGATTCATGATGTGTTCCATGTGTTCATGTTACGTTATTACCGTTCTGATCCGTCACTTGTGATTTCACAAACAAAGGTTGAGATCCAGCCAAACATTACTTACGGTGAAGAACTGGTGAAGATTTTAGCTTGAGAGGTCAAGCAACTAAGGAACAAAAGTATTGCACTTGTGAAAGTATTATGGAATAGGCATGGGGTAGACGAGGCTACATGGGAGCCTGAAGAGGCTATGCAAAAATAGTATCCAAATCTATTCACAGGTAAGATTTTCGGGGACAAAAATCCCTAAAAGGGGGAGAAATGTAACATCCCGAAATAGGGCCTAAACAGAATGGTAGTTGCGAAACCATGAATATGAGATAATAAAATATATTGCAATTAATTTTTATAATTTACCGAGTGATTAGATGCATGTGTTAGAGTATCGATAGAAAATTTTATGAATTACATGTCTAATTTGCCTATTAGGGCCTATTTGAAAAAGTTGATAAATGTGAGTTCTAGATAGGAAATGATTAAATTAAAGAGCATAATTGAAGTAGACGTCCTTAAATGGTAATTAGACCATTAGGTTTTCATGGACAAAAATGGACATACATAGATAAAAATAACAAAAGTTTTAATGAAGGGCATTTTGGTCATTTGGAAATTAAAAGATTAAAAAGGGAAAAAGATGACAAAATTTTGTCCATCTTCTTCAAGTTGGCTGAAACTTCATGTGTCTCCATAGCTAGGGTTTCTTCAACTTCTCAAGCTCATAATCAAGAAGAACAAAATTCGGGGTTAGACCGGGGAAAGAAAAAGGTTGAGGACTAGATCAAAATATTTGATCGTATTTTGTATCGAGGTAAGTTTGCGGTAAATAAATGCAATGTTTTGTTATTTATATTTAATATTGTTATTTTTCAGCGTCTATATGTTTATTTTGCGAATTTACCCATTGATGACTCAAGAATTGATGGTGAAATGATACTTAAGAGTCCCGGTTGAACCTTAGGAATGTGTAGGATACAAATGTCATAACATTAGGGTTTAAGGATACCAAGTAAGACCATGCCAAGGCATGACATTGGTAAGTTTTACAAGGCAAGGAAATCATGTAAGACCATGTCAAGACATGGCATTGATAAGCTACTATAAGGCAAAGATCCCATGTAAGACCATGCTAAGGCATGGCAATGGTGAGTTCATAAGGCAAGGATACAACGTAAGACCATGTCAAGACATGGCAATTGTAAGTTTAAAAAGGAAAGGTACCCGTGTATCCTTAGTATTCCAAGTGGTTCAACAGGAAATTCAATGAATATACTCAAGGAAAGGTAAGATAAGTCCAAGTTCGAAAGGTTCAGGTAAGAAAATTCAAGACTTATGCATATTGAGTTTAAAGGTTGTAGTGGTTCTGATAACATAAGAATGAGATAATTCATTTAAAATGTTGTTATTTATTTACATGCAAACTTACTAAGCTTTATGCTTACTCACTTTCTTTTCTCTTTTTTTATAGTATTGCCAAGCCAACTCGGGGATCGTAAGAACGTCGAAGATCGTTTCACACTATCAAAGGGGTATCTTGGTATTTTGTGATTCGAAATGTTTTAAGTTATGGCATGTATAAGGACTTAGCCATTTTATCTGTGTATGTCCTTATGATATGACTAAAGAATGGCATGTGAATACTTGATAATGATTATCTCTTGAAATGGCTAGTTAAGAACATGTTTTGGTGTTATGCATGCCTAAATGAAGTTTAATGCAAAGAAATTATGAAAGAGTAAAAGTTGGTTATGAAATAGTTTTGGGACAACAAAAGTGACGTGATTTTGAAAAATCACTAAAAATTGTAGAAATGGATTCAATGGTGAATAAGATATAGAATTAAAGCCTGTTGAGCCTATTTTCATAATAAAGAAATAGAGCAAGCAAAGGAAGTTTGTATTCTGAGATATTTAAATTTTTGTGAGACTGGTTCAGGGTGACTTCGTAATCCCCTATTCCGATTTTAGAATTTCATTAAAAATTGTACAAAAATAATTATGAGTCATAATTTATATATCTAGATTCCTTAGTGAGCCTATTTTCATTAGAAACAAAGAGAAACATTATCTGAATTTTGTATAATGAGATAATTGATTTCTAGTGAAAAGAGGTCAGGTCTATTGGACTGCAAAATAGGGGAGACTTTAATGAATAAACTGTATTAATTGGCCATACAAAAAATTCTGGAAAACTTATGGTAAGAAGATATATGAGTTTAGTTTCAAGAAAAATTTGCGGATTTAAATTTCAAGTTTCGTGAGTTATAATTAATTTAGTGACTGTTACGCAGGGTGGACGGTTTTATTATGAATAGTGAAATAAATTGTTTTGATTTGTGTAAGTAATCGGAAAATTTTTAATGTTCTCGGTTTGGTCCTGAATTGTTTAAATTGCATGTTTTAGGGCCTCGAGGGCCTTTTTCAGGGATATATTGGATGAATGTGAATGAATTAATTTTCAAAGTAAATTTTTATGCCTCGAACTAGTAAGATAAGTCTGGTAACGTCTCATGCTCGACACCGGTGACGGTCTCGGTTGAGGGGTGTTACATTGTCAGCAAGTGAAAGCTGAACTCCAAGTACCATTTGGTTTACTATAGCCTATTATGGTTCTCAAGTGGAAATGGGACCGTACTACTATGGATTTTGTGACAGGATTGCCTTTGACGCCGAGTAAGAAAGACGTCGTTTGGGTTGTGGTTGATAAGCTTACGAATCAGTTCATTTTATACCAGTACGAACTGACTATTCACTTGATAAGTCGGTTGACTTGTATATTTCTAAAATTGTGAGATTACACGGAGTACCTTTATCACTCATTTCGGATAGAGATCCGAGATTCACATCACGGTTTTGGAAAAAGTTGCAAGAAGCCTTGGGCACAAAGTTGAATTTTAGTACAGCTTTCAATCCTCAAATCGATGGTCAGTCAAAGAGAGTAATTCAAATACTTGAAGACATGCTCCGATATTGTGTATTAGAATTCCAAGGTAGTTGGGAAAATTATTTACCATTGGTAGAATTTGCCTACAACAATAGTTTTTAGTCGAGCTTGAAAATGGCGCCTTATGAGGCATTATATGCGCATAAGTGCCAAACACCTCTGTATTGGACTGAACTTAAGGAAAGTCAGATTCACGGGGTTGATTTAGTCAAAGAAACCAAAGAGAAGGTAAAAGTGATTCGAGATTGTTTAAGGGTCATTTCAGATAGACAAAAATCCTACACAGATTTGAAACAGAAAAAGATTGAGTTTCAAGTTGGTGATAAAGTATTTTTGAAAGTGTCACCATGGAAGAAAGTTCTCAGATTTGGTCGGAAAGGCAAATTGATTTTGCACTTTATCTGACAGTATGAGATCACCGAGAGGATAGGGCTGGTAGCCTATCAGTTGGCTTTGCCATCAGAGTTGGAAAGGATTCATGATGTGTTCCGTGTATCCATGTTGAAAACATACCTATCAAACCCTTCACATGTGATTATGCCGACAGAGGTTGAAATTCAACCGGACATGACTTATGGTGAAGAGCCGATTAAGATTTTGGCTCGAAAAGTAAAACAATTAAGAAATAAAAGCATAGCTCTTGTGAAAGTATTATGGTAAAGACACGGGGTCGAAGAGGCTACATGGGAGTCTGAGGAGGCTATGAGAAACCAAATCCAATCCTTTTCACCAGTAAGATTTTCGGGGACAAAAATCCCTAAGGGGGAGAATTGTAACAACCCGATTTAGGGCCTAGTCAGAATAATGATTATGAGACCCCAAATCCAGAGTAGAAATATATGTTTTATGATTATTTTGAGGTCTATGACATGGTTGAATGCTTGTGTGAAAATTTTAGTTAAGAAATTTTGTTTGTGTGAAAATTTTAGTTAAGAAATTTTGTTGATAAAATATCCAACTTGAATTTTAGGACTAAATTGCCAAAGTTGCAAATTGTGTATTTTAAGTGATAAAAGGATTTAATTGTGATGAGTTCTTAAATTAGAGGTCCTTATTTAGTAATTAGAGCATTATATTTCATGATGTACAAAAATGGACATGGAAGGGAAAAATCTCAAGGAATGACATTAAGGGCACTTTGGTCATTTAGTTATTTAATGAATAAAAAGGGAAAAATAAGTAAAAAATGTTCCATCTTCTTCCTAGCTTGGCCGTGTGAAGGACACGGCCTCAGAACATAGGCATGTGCCTGGGCTGTGTGAAGTGTGCACGTTAATTACAAGAACTAAATTCGCCACACGGCCTAGCACACGGGCATGCGAATTGGCCATGTGCCTCTAAATGTTTGCTGACGTCATAAATAGAATGTCAAGGCTTTCACACATGGGCTAAGACACGGGCATGTCATGGTCGTGTGAGGGACATAGGCCATGGACATAGGTGTGTGCCAGGCCGTGTGAAAACCCCTGTAGGTTCAAAATGAAAAATAAATTCCACACAGACTAGGGACATGGATGTGTGTGACCACACGGCCTGCCCACACGGGCGTGTCCCATCCCACACGGGAGTGCTAAGTGTTCGAAAGTTTTCGGTTCAGTCTCGAACCACTCTATATGTATGTTTTGGGTCTCGAACACACCATGGTACTATTAAGCATTCAAACATCCACACTAAGATATCCACATACCATTTACAAACCACATTTATCATTCATAATCACACACACACTTATCCATTCACATCATGCAACTTACACAACCAATCACATTTACAATTCATAATTATCACACATTTACTCATCCAATGTAACACCCCTTACCCGTGTTCGATGCCGGAATAGGATACGATGCGTTTCCGATCTTAAACATACATGTAACCAATTATTTTTGAGTCACAAATTTCTATCCAAATTTAAAACTTTCATACTCATGATGTCCCTAATACAGACTTACGAGGCTCAAAACATACATCAGGAGTGGTTAGGGACCAAACCAAAACTTTTGAAACTTTTGAACCACTTAGAAAATTTTCATATTTTGGAGAGTCACACGCCCGTGTGGGCAGGCCATGTGGTCACACACACCTGTGTGGCTCAGGACACGCCTGTTTTAACACCCAAACTCGGTCCAGTAATTATGGCCGAATCTGGCAGTGTCATATTGAACTGTGAATGTAAAACTCATTGTCGTTGGAAACCTCAAAATTAGTAAATCAATTTGTGATTAAACGATGACTCCAAAATGGGTTGTTCATTTTCAAAAACGTGCATCGTTGAAGAGTTATTCGCTTTTAAAAACTTATTTTGTTTGAAAAACCCAATCTTGGTTTAACCTCTTTGTGTGCTTTAAAAGATGATTAAAACCTTACGTTATTATCGAAATTTACTTTCTTTAAAACGTTATTAAATTTCAAAATCTTGTTTATAGTGGAAGCTTTTCTTTTAAAACAGTTGTGTATTTGCGTTTGATTTGTAAAAACATTATTCCTTTTTAAAACCCGAGTTCTAATAAAGTAACAAAAACCCCAAATTAAAAATAAAATCCAAAAGGGGCCATTCTTACAAAAATAAATACCCAAATCAAAATTTCAAAGTAAATAAAATCAGGTATAAAATAGATGCAGTCATGTGGCCACCTCCATCGAGTCCCTCACAGCACCGACCTGCCTACAATTGGGGATTACTTGTACAATTAAACAGAAGGGTGAGTTTACGAAAGCTCAGTGTGTAATCCCTTATCGAACAGTCAAACATACAGTATGCAATAACAATCTGGGCCTGAGCCTATTATAGAACATTACCAGTGTGGGCCTTAGCCCACAACAGTATTAGTTGGGCCTTAGCCCACAATAGTGTCAGTTGGGCCTTAGCCCATAACAGTATCAGAAATCAAAATGCATGATGCACATAATCCCAACCAACCCTGCACACCATCTCCTGTCCAACCCTGCACTCCTATGGAGAATAAATCGACCCACTCATCCCTACACTCCAATGTTAACACCGGTCGCGGCACTAACCAGTATTGCAGCAAAGTTGCCAGTAATATAAGTGGCTTAAAGCCATTAGTAGGTTCATATTCGTCTTGTGCGACCCGTGCGACCTTATCAGTATAGTACAGTTCCTCCACATATCATAATCCATCCCCATGCAATGCAATATGTCATGACATAATATCATACGTGCATGCAAAATGTCATGCTCAAATTCAATCATACACAAAGTAAGGGCAAAACAATCATTTGTCACATAAGGTTATAACAACAATTTTACACTATAAGGGTATTTCGGTCATTTCACCTTATAGGGGTATATCAGTCATTTTACCCTATGGGGATATTTTGGTCATTTTACCATATTGGGGTATTTTGGTCATTTTATCCTATAGGGGTATTTCGGTCATTTTACCCTATAAGGGTATTTCGGTCAATTTACCCTATGGGGGTATATCAGTCAGTTTACCCTATAGGGGTATATCGATCATTTTACCCTATGGGGGTATTTCGATCATTTTACCTATGGCGGTATATCGATCATTTTACCCTATAGGGGTATATCGGTCATTTTACCCTATGGGAGTATATCGGTCATTTATCTCATAAGTTAAAATAATGCAAGTGGGCCCAAGGCCTATCAGGCGGCCCATATGGGCCCACACGCCCATGTAGCCCACTAAGCCCAGAAACGACCTTAGCCATGTGAACGATACAGCCGGGTCTAATATCCTCCACACATTCGTGTGGCTCACCTGTGTGGGACCCACGAGCCCATTGGGCCAACACGGTCCATTTCGACCCAACTAGGCCAAAATGGCCAAAGCACATCAGATCGCTCATGGCAGCCTCTACAGTAAAACGCCCATGTTTCAAGTGCTCGGTTTACCACACGAGCAGTCGCACGTCCGTGTGGCATCAAATGCCATATTTTTTGGCTTTTCAGCTTTTGCCAATTTCCAGTTAAAACAGTGTGAATACACACCTTATTCCGCTTGGACTCAATCCACACTTCGCGTACTTCCCAAACCTAGATTCCAATACATTTCGCCATTAGTCCTTTTTTTGATAACAAGATTAATATCCAATAGCCCTTTTTGCTATCATACTTATCAAAGAGGTTCTAAACACCTACTTTAGTCGACCAACAGAAGATCACAGACCTCCTCCATTGCCAGAGGCTAACCACTAGGCCTTAGGGATTCCCTGCATTCCAACCAAACCTTATTAACCATTACTCAAATGAACAACTCAAGCTAGCTAGGGAAAACACTTACCGAATCGCAAGGTTAATTTAAGACAATCGGCCTATACCCATACAAGAGCCAAACGTACACCCTATGTTAAAGGCAAAGTGAGACAATTGCCCTCCTAACCGAAAACGACATCACAGAAAGAATGTTAGGTGCAAGCCTATTATGACAAAAAGGGAGGATGAAGAATAGTAGTACATCCAAATCGAAAGGCAGACTTACCGAAACGTACAACCGATGAGTAGAAACGACTACAAAAATGGCAGAAAGCAATGAAGGGAAAATCATCACAGAGAGGTCTATAAAGAATGAAGATATTCGGCTACCACAAGTAACAAGGGGAGATAACTTTCGGCTAAGATAAGAAGAAAAGAGTTAAGAGGGAGAGAAAATGAAAGAAAGAGTATTCGGCCAAGGCTTTGAAAGAGGGAGAGAAGAGGAAGGAAAATCGATTGAGAGAGAAGAAAAGGGAAATTTGGCCAAAGCTAAAGAAAACAAAAGAGAAAAACAAATACCCGAAAGAGTCTATAGACTATTGGGCCTCCAAAACCAAAGAGCAGAAAAGAGTAACCAAAACGAGTTCAAGAGCACCAATAAAAACCAATCCCGAAAGATACACTCAAAAGTCAAATTCAAGAGTGCCCAAAGTCCCTATATGAAACAACACTCCCATTCCCCTCGCATTTCCTTGATTTTCTCCTAAAATTTGGCCACCAACTTATTTGAACTTCATTAAAACTCCTCCATCGAAATTTTCTTCCTTAAATCTCTCTTCAAATCATTCAACTAATCCTTCAACAACTCAATTCAAATTCCCCTCAACCACTTTAGTTTTTTGTCAAACCACAACACTCCCATGGCACAGCAGTAAAATAAAACACTCCATTGCACTCACCAGGACTTGAACCTCTGTCCTTAAGCACACTCTACACGCCACTTACCAATTGACCACTAAGCTCCTTGTGTCATGGTTTACCCAAATTTAATTATAAGCCTATTGGCCCAAAGCTAAGGGTTTATTCAATCAAAACAAAATTTTTGCAAATGCCCTTACTTGAACCCAAGACTTCTCAAGCACTCCCCAGGACACTTAACCACTGAAGCAAGTATGCACCTGTGTCACTTTCTTACACAACTAAATATTTATGTGTAGTATCCTAACTATTCCCATGCTCAAGGCTCAATATTTCTATACCCAAATTCAGGGCGTTACACCCATGTCCTTCACCCGTGTAACTCTCTGATTATGATGTCATCATCCATCTAGGATCCCACAGCCAAGTCACACACCCGCATGATAGACCATGTCCTCCACACGATTGAGACACACGGCCATGTCTCTACCCATGTGGCCAAGAAATTGGCTATTTTCTAAGCCATTCTGTACTATATCATGCCTATACTTGAACATAACTTCAATGACACATTTCATGACATATTAAGGCTACCAAAACATCCATCACACACGTAACAAGTCATAGCATACAACTTACTCAACCATGAAATGCATCATCATGATCTTGTAGCATAACAAATTTATTGGCCACATTAAACGACCTTATACAACAATGAACGTCGAATGACATGGGCCATTATTCTAGGCCAAATCATAATAATATATACGCATGACTAAGTTCCCTGTACATGCCCTTAAGTATAAAATCATCGATACCTAAATTATCAGCTTGATAGTGTGATAGGTTCTCTGGCGATTTCCAACCCGAGCTAACCTGAATACATTACAAACACAAAAAATAACGAAGTAAGCATTAAGCTTAGTAAGTACGTACGTAATAATAAACAATCGATTAACCTGCTTTTAGCAAACCTCATTATATGATCTCAAGATAATACCATAATTATTGTATAAAATTTCACCATTCACTTATGTTCATCTCAAGTTGTTTACTCAAGTCACAGTCACTAAATTATTCTTATCTGGGGCTATAGAAATCCAAATTAAGATCAGTTAATTTTCCATGAAACTAGACTCACATATCTCCTTACCATAAAATTACTGGAATTTTTTGTTTAGCCAATAAGTACAGTTTATTCTTTAAATTCTCCCTTATTTCACTATTCAATAGTTCCGATCCCTCTTCACTAAAAATTAATTATCTCATTGTACAAAATTCTGATGATGTTCCCTTTTTTTCTATTGAAATTAAACTCATTAAGAAATCCAAGCATATAAATTTCATCCCATGATTATTTTTATACAATTTTTAATGAATTTCCAAGTTTAGAATAGGGGATTCTGAAATCCCTCTAACCCTGTCTCAGAACAATACAAATACCTCATGATATGAGATTCTTTTGCTTACACCATTTCTTTTATGAAAAAAATAGACTCAATAAGCTTTACTTTCATATCTTACTCATCCTCAAATTTGATTTTCACCATTTTTGGTGATTTTTCAAAGTTACACAACTGTTGTTGTCCAAAACTGTTCTATTTCAAATTTCACTTTGTCATGAAACATCATAACACTATGCTCAACATTCAACAAAAAAATTCGACTTGCATGAATGATACAAAACTTCATCACTTCACTTACTCGTTTTAATCCTCACCAAAATTTAAACACATATCGAGTTCATTGCTCACAAGAAATTCCACTTAGTTGATTTTCCCAAGGAACACTTCAGAATAATAACAAATACACGGTGGTTCGCACATAGCCTACCAATATTAACAGATACATGGTGGTTCGCACACAGCCCACTAATAATAACAAAAAAATGGTGGATCGCATATAGCCCACCAATAATAACAAATACACGGTGGTTTGAACATAGCCCACTAATAATAACAAATACACTATGGTTCGTACATAGCCCACCAATAATAACAAATATACGGTGGTTCGCACATAGCCCACCCTTATGATCAATGCTATCCGGTACACATAGTAGCCTGCACTTAGTACTACTCATGTGACTATAGCTATTTTATTTTGAAATCTCACATAGAACCATATCTTGATGCCATAGCCTAACTATAGTCTTACACTATTTCACTTAGTTACACTTTGCCATGACTCATTCATGGGTTTTTCCGTCAATACATCTTTTAGTACCAAACAAAAGTGTTCAACTTTGCGTTCGCTAGTCTCGAACTTCGAATTCTCATTATACAAAAAATAATATAATTAAATTCACAAATTATTCATCAATTTAACAAATAAACATTGTGTTTAACATACGAACTTACCCCGACTTAAACTAGCAAAAGGGACCGAGTCGTCCAATACTCCTATTTCCCCCGTTCTAAGTTCGAACCTCGTTTTTCTTTATCTAAAATATCACAATTGACTTATTAATTTATTATACTATTCAATTTAGTCCAAAAATCATATTATGGAAAAATTACATTTTTACCCCTAAACTTTATCATATTTACACTTTTGCCCCTAGGCTCGTAAAATGATTTTTATTTAATTTTCTTGTATTTTAGGCCTAGCTGAACCATTTTCATAACTATAGCAGCCTACAATTTGCATTCATTCCCACATTTCATACATTTTTCAACTTTTTACAAACTAATCCTTTTATGCGATTTCATCGAAAATCACTTAGTAAAAGTCGTTTATTACACATCGAACATTCATATTCTACCATTACACATAAAAACACATGTATATGATCCATGGTTAAATTTTTAAACACAAACCCTAGCTCAAAATAATGGTAGAAATACCTAAACCAAGTTGCGGGGATCTCAAAAATGTAAAGAACATTAAAAACGGGGCTAGGATGCACTCACTATTGAGCTTGAAAGCTTGAAAACCCTAGCCATGGTATATTCCCTCTAAGTTTCAGGTAAATGAAGAAGATGGACATGTTTTTGGCCTATTTTTCCCTTTTTATTTCTTTTAATTACCAAATGACCAAAATGCCCTTCATTAAAACCTTTAGTATTTTATCCATCCATGTCCATTTTTGTCCAAACTAATCTAATGGTCTAATTTCCATTTAAGGACCCCCATTTTAAAAACCCATTTCAAATAAGTACCTTGCTTCTAGAACTCACATTTTTCACACATTCCAATTTAGTCCTAATTATCAAATTGGAAACCCAATCGATAAAATTTCTTAACGAAAATTTTACACAGGCATTTAATCACACAGTAAACATTAAAACTTAACTGTAATAAAGTTTTTCAACTTTGGATTTGTGTTTTTTGAAACCACTATTCCGTTTAGGCCCTAATTTGGGCTGTTACATCCAACACATGTAGGCATACAGATCCTTGAAATGCATCATCATAGACTTAAAACATAACAATTATTAGCGACATTAAATAGCCTTATACAACCATAACCTTCAAATAGCATAGGCCAACAGTCTAAGCCAACTCATAATAACATATACACACATAATCAAGTCCCTATACATGCCATAGACTTAAAAATACTTGAAAATCATTGATACAATACCAATCAATAACTTGTTAGAGTGATAGAATCTCCAACGACCTCCAACTCGAGCTAGCATCTGTGACACTGTAGGAAAAAGGAAAGGAAGAGGGGTAAGCATTATAGGTTAGTAAGTAGGTATGAAAATAATAAGTAATTTATTAACATGCTCTTATAAATCTTCACAATACGTTCTCAAGATAATACAATCATAATTGCACAAAGTTTCACTATTCACTTATGTTCATATCAAGCTATCTACACGAGTCATAGTCACTAAATTATTTATATCCTGAGCTACGGAGCTCCAAATTAAGATCCACTATTTTTTCCTAAAACTAGACTCAGATATCTTCTTAGCATAAAATTTTCAGAATTTTTGGTTTATCAAATAAGTATAGTTTATTCATTAAATTCACCCATGTTTCACTGTCTGACAGTTCTAGTCCCTCTTCACTAAAAATTAATTATCTCCTCGTACGGGATTTGGATGATGTTCCCATTTGTTTCTCTTGAAGATAGACTCATTAAGGATTTTAAACATATAAATTACAACCCAAAATTATTTTCCAAGTCAGAATAGAGGATTCCAAAATCATTCTAACTCTGTCTCACAAAAATTCAAATATCTCGTAATATGAAATTCTTTTTCTTACACCATTTCTTTTATGTGAAAATAGACTCAATAAGCTTTTATTTCATATCTTATTTAACCTCTAATTCAATTTTCACCATTTTTGGTGATTTTTCAAAGTCACACAACTGCTGCTGTCCAAAACTGTTTTATTTCTAAATTTCACTCTTTCATGTTTTCTCTATAGTAACTTTCATTGTAACACTTACTCCATATCAAGTTTACCAAAGTTTGATTATATACCGAGCACATTGCTCATAAGTTTACACACATACCTGCACTTATTCATCACATAGTCATATTTATTTACACTTAATCATTTGCCATTGAACACATCGGAATAATAACGGATACCCGGTGGCCTGCACATAGTACCACCCTTGTAGCCAAAGCTACCTTCTTCACAAAGTGGCCTTCACATAGTACCACACTTGAGACCAAAGCTATCTTTCTTCACAAAGTGGCCTTCACATAGTACCACACTTATGATCAAGCTATCTCTTCTCAAAGTGGCCTTCACATAGTACCACACTTGAGTCACTAGTGACATATCACTTATATTCTATTCTATTCCTAATGTTCAACTAGGAAATTTCTTACTTTTCAATACTTGTCAATTTCATTCAATAGTCAGCCACATTTCATAAAACATAATAAAATATGATAATGTAAGTAAAAACGATGCATTATTTACATACAAACTTACCTCAGTAGCACAATCAGTGAAAAGGACTTATTTGTCATATTCTTTGTTTTCCCCCGTTCTAAGTCCGAATCCCATTTTCCTTGATCTATAACAACACATTTAACTCATTTATTCATCATGCTACTCAAATTAGCCTAAATTCAAATTTTGGCAAATTTTACATTTTTGTCCCTAAACTTTATCATATTTACATTTTTTCCCCAAGGCCCGAAAAATGATTTTCATTCAATTTCTTTGCATTTTAGGCCTAGCCGAACCATTTTCATAACTATAGCAACCCACATTTTTCATTTATTCATACATTTACACACATTTTACAACATTTTACAATATTTTACAACTTTTTACAAACTAGTCCTTTCATGCAATTTCATCGAAAATCACTTAGTAAAACTTGTTTATTACACAGCAAACATTCATATTCTACCATTAGAAATCAAAATACAAATGTTTCACATATGGGTAAAATTTCAAATCTCAACCCTAGCTCAAATAAATGGTAGAAATAGAGCATGTTACGAGGATTTCAAAAACGTAAAGAGCATTAAAAAATAGGGCAAAGACGGACTTACTATGAAGCTTGGAAGTTTGAAAACCCTAGCCATGGCTTCCCCCTTACTACACTCGGCCATGAAGAAGATGGACAAGGTATTTTTGGCTTTTATTTTGTCTTTTAGTCCATTTAATTACCAAATTACCAAAATGCCCTTTTACTTTTCTTTAAAATTTTACCCTTCCATGTCCATTTTTGTCCATTATGACATAAAATGGTCTAATTCTATATAAGGACCTCTAATTTAAAAACTCATTCCAATCAAGTATCTTAATGAACTAGAACACACATTTTTCACCTATTTCAATTTAGTTTTAAATGTTAAATTGGATACCCAAACAATAAAATTTCGTAACGAAAATTTCACATAGTAGTTCAATCACATAATAAACATTAAAACTTAATTAGAATAAATTTCTCCTACTACGAATTTGTGGTTTCGAAACCACTATTCCGTTTAGGCCCTAAATCAGGCTATTACACATATAGCCTATACATGCCATATACCATTATATACAATTTCAAAATGTACCAAGTAGTTGCACAATAGTGTGATAGAGTCGCTGGCGATCCCTTGATCCGAGCTAGCTTTAAATCACTATAAAGTAAGGAAAATTTCACACAATAAGCTTTAAAGCTTATTAAGTTCGTACGATAATAAAATTAACTTAAAAATTAATTATCATTCAATCAATTAAACAATATCACAAAACATAACTCAAATCTTACTCCTACACGATTTGATCGAGTTTCATCCACATAATAACCACTAAGGTTTCGTATGTACCTGAACTTTCTTGTAACTATTTGTTACTTATTCACTCCGTTGCTAGTATGTTCAACCTTCATAAAACTTTATATATTTAGAAAACTCGCACACTTAGTGCCCAATAAATAGCCAAAGCTACACAAATATCGCACACTTAGTGCCATTACATTTAATCAAAGATGTCTCAGTCTCGCACACTTAGTGCCAATAAATTTAGCCGAAGTTATTTCGATCTCGCACACTTAGTGCCAATATATAATCGAATCATCATCAAACACATTTATAATCTCACATTCACATTTCAATTAATATCAAAGCATTTAAACACCATTAAAATGATATGTATTACATACGAACTTACCTCAGACGTAAAAACGAATAAACTAGCCGATTAATCGATTACTTTGTTCTTGCCTCGATCTAAGTTTGGGTTCCTCTTTTCTTGATCTATATAATACCAAATTTAACTCATTCAATAACATATTCTTTCAATTTAATCCGTAACACACATTTGGGCATTTTTCACATTAGCCCCTAAACTTTTACATTTTTGCACTGTAGTCCTTATTTCATAAAAACACAATTTACAAAAATTTCAATTTAACCCAATGTAGCCAAATTCCTATAAGCTCCATAATAGCCCATATTTATCATTATTTCACACATTCAACCACACATTTCATACTTTTCCCAATTTAATCCTTAATATGAAATTTCACTAAAAATCAGTTTACAAAACACAAAAATCTATCAACAAATACTCATTTTTCATCATCAAACATTCAAGAGCTCATATATTCATGAATGGAATCTTTCTAAACATTAAGCAGTTTTGCAAAATAGTCCCTGGGCTAGCTAATACTAGTTGCAACGACTAAAAAACATGAAAATCATCAAAAACTGAGCTAAAGTCGTACCTCAATCAAGCTTCTAAGTTTTCAATATGTTTAAAGCCCCTAACCATAATTTTCTTTCCCAATTTCGGTTGATGAACAAGAAGATGGACATGATTTTAAGTTTTGTTTTATTTATTATACATTAATTCATGTTTTACCATTTTGCCCTTATTGAATAAACATTAAACATCACTAATACATGCCCATTTATGTCCATCTCCATAAACCATGATCTAATTACATCATAAGGACTCTTACATTAATAAATCATAACAATTTAACACCTTTAATAATTAGAATGCAACTTTTACATTTTACACGATTTAGTCCTTTTACCAAATTAAACACAGAAACGATAAAATTACTCCATAAAATTTAATGGATATTTAACAGATCTGTCATCTATTGAATACTCATCCTAGTGGGTTTTGGTTCCCCAAGACAAGTTGCTTGAACATTTTATAAGGCATCAAATTAATATTAGTACCCAAATCAGCTAATGCTTTCTCAATATTTAAACTACCAATAAAACAGGGAATAGTAAAACTTCCTGGATCTTTAAGCTTAGTTGGTAGTTTGTTTTGGAGAATAGCTAAACATTCCTTGTTGAGTTCCATAGTGGATAGTTCTTCAAACTTTCTTTTATTTGTTAATAGCTCTTTTAATAATTTTGCATATGTGGGCATCCGCGAAATAGCTTTAACAAAAGGTAAGTTGATATGTAATTGTTTAAAAAGTTCAAGAAATTTACCAAATTGTACATCCATGCGGTCTTTCTTCAACTTTGTTGGAAATGGGATCGGTGGTTTATATTCTTTAACCACTGGTGTCTGAATTTCTTTGAGTTTTACCCTTTCATCATTTGCCTTATCAGTTTCCTATTGCAAGTTCTTTTCTGGCTCACCCAACACTTTCCATTACTCAATGTAATTGCTTTCACATACTCTTTTGGGTTGGGTTTGGTGTTACTAGGTGACCTACCTTGTTGCCTTTCTGAAACCAATTTAGTAAACTATCCGTACTAATTTTTGAGTTTAAGAATTGATGCTTGCTGATTTTTCAAAGTTGTCTCAGTGTTTTGAAAATGAGTCTCCGATGCCGAAATAAATTTTGCCAACATCACTTTAAGGTTAGACTTATTCTTTTACTAATAAGGTTATTGAAAGCCCAGAGGGGGTTGTGACCTTTGGTTTTCTTAACCACCCCATGAGAAATTTGGGTGGTTTCTCCAACCTGCATTATAATTATTACTATAAGGGTTATTTTGAGTTCTAGAATTATTACCATATAATTGATATGCTTATTCTCCGTGCTAGGACCGAAGGATAAATTTTCTGGATTATTTATTCCACCTCCATTTGCATCACATTGCATCACCAGATTTACCTACATAAAAAGATATAAACCATCAAATTTTTTATTTAATATTTCTACCTGATTTGATAACATGGCGATTGCATCTAAATTAAAGACACCAGCAACTTTCATCGACTTTGTCCTCATGACTTGTCACTGATAATTATTTAGTGACATCTCCTCAATAAATTCATAAGCTACTTCGGGTGTTCTATTATTCAGAGTTCCACTGACTACTACGTCGATTAGTTGCCTAGTTGAGGGGTTTAAACCATTGTAGAAGGTTCGAACTTGTAGCCATAGAGATAATCTATGGTGAGGGCACATTCTCAATAAATCCTTATACATCTCCCATGCATTATATAACATCTCTAAATTAATCTGCACAAAGGAAGAGATGTCGTTCCTCAACTTGGTTATCTTAGCTGGTGGGAAGTACTTTAGTAGGAATTTCTTAGTCATTTGAGCCCATGTAGTGATGGAACCTTATGGTAAAGAGTTCAACTACTGTTTAGTTTTGTTCCTCAATGACAAAGGGAATAATCGTAGGCGAATGTTATCGTCAGTGGCACCATTTATCTTGAAAGTGTCACAGATTTCTAGAAAATTAGCCAAATGAGTATTTGGATCTTCGTCTTGCAAATATCGAACGGAAAAAACCATTATATCATCTGAATAATGCTCGGCTTCAACTTGAAATTATTTACAGCAATGGTGGGTCTCACAATACTCGATTCAACCCTAGTTAAAGTAGGCTTGGCATAATTGAACATAGTACGATGAATAAGATCAGGACCTGCAGGAGTTGCAACAACTGCAGGAGGTAGTTGATTATTCTAATTATCACCCATCTCTTCAATAATAATAATGTCCTCTTGTTCGTCTACTATATTCTCTTGACTCTTTCTTACTTCTCTACGGTTTCTGTGAGTAGTGCTTTCAATTTTGTTGTTAAATAGTAATGGTCCCGACGGGTTTCTTCTTATCATGAACTAAAAGAACCTGCCAGAAGTAAATAAAATAAAATTAGAACGTAAAAATTAAACTAAAAAAATAAAAATGGCTAAATTAATAAAAAAGTAAGTGTTCCTAATATTTTAGTCCTCGACAATGACGCCAAAAACTTGATGGTTACTAAACTAACTTAAATATGACAAAGGCAAGCGAACCTATCGAACAATAGTATAGCTACAGTGAGTAAAGATATTGTAGCCACGAGGATTAAAAGTATTAGTAATTATCGTTTTCTTATTATCTAGCCAACAATTTGGAGTGATGTGTTTTAATCTAAATTTACGAAACTAATTTAACTAAGAACGCAACAAAGAATGAATCAAGGAAATAATAGAAAGATAACCAATGAGAGAGACAATACCCAGTAAAGAATCCACCTAGACTTCACCTATTATTATGAATCTGAATTAAATGATTTATTCACTTGTTACTTGATCCATAAAAAACCCTAAATTATGTTAATATCTCTTTCGAAAGTAAGAACAACTGACTTTAGGTTGATTAATTGAAATATCTTTCTAATTAAAACCCCTATTGTCACATTAACTCAATCTATGGATTCCTCTAATAGATTTGACTCTAATCTAGTAAATTTATGTCATCCTATTTCTAGGATTGCATGCAACTCTACTAAATTATACTAGATCTACTCTTAAACAGGGCTTTTTGTTCCACTAAACTAATCACATTAAACATGAATTAATATCTCAGAAATATTAAAATAAAAAATAAGCATACATAATTGAAAACAAGAAGTAAGCATTTATTGCGTAAAAATAGACATTAAACAAAAGGATTCATCATAGGCTTCATCCTCCCTAGGTATCTAGGGAATTTAGTTTATAATCCTAAATAGAAACATCTCAAAGTCAGAAAAACCACAAGACATAAAGAACCTCAATAAAACTTTGAAAGAAATTAAAAGGAGGTCTTCAATATTGATGGAGATCCGCTTCCAAGTTGATTATGATAATGTTCTTCGAGTGTTTTCTTTGATCTTCTCTTATGGCTCCCTTTTCTATTCTTCTAATTGGTATTTATAAACTTTAGATTGCTTAGAAAGCCTAAAAATTGGGTTTTTCTGCGTATTTGGAAAGTAGGGTGCGAAATCGACACTGGCTTGCACATGGGCGTGTGTCTAGCCCGTGTGGCTCACATGGGAATGTGTCCAACCTGTGTGGAAATGCCTAAGCTATGTGGCTCCTAAAAATAGCTCTATTTGTCCAATTTTGGCTCATTTTTCACTGTTTTTGCTCTCAAATATTCTCCTAAGTATAGAAACATAAATTTAAAATATTATGAGCATCAAATTCACTAATTTGCATAATTAATCATTCAAAAACACATTAAGAATGATATTAAAATATGTTACTTTTATAGCTTATCAAGACCCCCTAATGGACTCTTTGCCTTCACATTGCATGATAGTTGGAGCTGCGATTGTACATGGACCAAATGGCACACAGTTGCTCTTTCTTAAAAGCAACAGATCAACGAGCAAACTATAGGCTAGAATCTTGCGAGCAAACTATAGGCTAGAATCTTACTACTACAATCTATTTTTATGATTTCCACATCTCATATTGCCTCTTCTTCCAGATTTCTTAAAACGAATCCAAAATAGGATAACATCATCTTTGGTTGTACCATTATGGGAGGAAAGTTTTTTTTTTATGACATTTGTCTGCTCCTCCACTCTATATCCCTCTACCAAGTGGTCACAGACTATCCGTGGCTCAAAAAGAAGACTAGATAATGAGTTGTGTGTGCTTGTAAAACGTTTATTAATTTCACTTAACCTTAATTTCTTGTTTTTTGAAAAAAAAAAAAAAAAAGAAAACCTCCACAACCAACCCACCTGGCTAGACGCGTACATAACACCTCCATTCAAGAAACAAGGAAAAAAATTAAACCCAAAAATCTTAACAATGGACTCAACAAAGCATATATAATATAATCTGACTACAATATAAAAGATATGACGAATCAATGCACATATTATTACACAGCTTGTAATACTTGAATTTATTGTAACTTTTATTCTCAATCTTCATTTTTTTTTCCAAAGAAAAAGGTAGTCGTTTTGAAGGAAGATTCAAATAAAATGTGAGATAAAATTGAGATTGCGCAGATTTGCATTATACTTGAAAAAAATAATGTGATAGCCTGTGAAAAAAGATTAACAGGGATTAAGTGATAAAACTAGTTGACTCTTGGATTGAAATGGGCAATGTGTTTTCCATTTCAAGGATTTCACGATGATGATTGATGTCAGTGGTGCTTGTTATTTTTTTATTCTTGAAATAGGGTGAAGTTGGAAGAAGCTACAACTTTTCCCTGTGGAAAAGTGCCACTTGGGATTAGTATAAATATGCAGGCAATGCCATGGAAACCCAAGCTGAGAAAAGAGAGCTTAGTAATTCAAGTATTTGAGGGAAAAACATGTTTAGAGGAAAGGTGTTAATTGTGTCTTCTGTTTTAGTTCTGCTTCTCAAACTATGTCATGCTACTCTAGGGATCCAACCCCAAACTAACCTCTCTCAATTTACACCTGATCTTGACCCCATTGATGGTACTTTTATTATCACAGTATACTTTACAACACACTACTCTTTTGCCTGTGAATGTTTCATATAAAGAGCTTACCAATTTTAATTTATCATGCCTCACAGTATTTTCTTCTCCTATTTTATTATGTTAAAATCATATTTAGTGGTGTTCATTTATCTATAATTTTTGAGAAATTTTTTTTCTGTAAATTTAAAAATATGTTGATGGCTCATGTTATATAAATTTTAAAATATTCATTCATTAAATTTTTGTATTTTATTTCATTTTATTTTTCGGTGTAACCTCTACTATGTTTTAATCAGATAAAGTAGGAAAAGTGCATGTCCTTTTTGTTAGCAATTTTTTTAATGGGTTTGCTTTTCTAACTACTTGTATTATAATAATATTATTATTTACTTTTTTTTTTTTAGATAAAGTTATTAGTGGAGTAATACAACTTGAAATTAAATGATTAGACCATTTTCAAATCATGGTCTAGGATTATCAATTTAAATTTAGTAGAAAGTAATCAAATTAGGTATTTTAAATTTAGCCCATATTTTTTCTGTCAATTGATCAAATTAATGTATTTAAAAGTTTATTGCTGTTAAGGATTAACACTTGATACATGAATATTATTCGTAAATAATTTTTTTTTAAATTATGATGTGTTTCGTTGAGGATGATTTATATAGTATGATTGGATGAAATATTGGGTTATGAATATTTACATGAAATATTGGGAATGGTAGTGAATGCTATAACTAAGGTTGCTGAAGAGTTGAGGTTGAATTGGGAGGGCGACGAGAGAGAATTCTCGAGTAAGAGCTGTAATACCTCCAACAAAGTGCTGTGTGATTGTAGCTTCAACAATCATACTCTTTGTCGAGTCACTAAAGTGTGAGAAATATCTTTCTTCCTCACTTGTTCACCTTTTGCTTATGCTTGCTTCTTTTTATTTTATTATAAATCTACAAACCAAAAGAAAAGAAAAAGAGTTACTATTTGTTTTAAAGACTAATTAGATAATTTAGCTACTTCAGTCCCAAGATAGTTTTGTTTTAACAGAATGGCTTAATGCATCATTTAGGCACCAAAGTATACCACTGTTTTTTTTTTTTTTTATTTCAGTCCTTAAAAGTTTTTTTTCCAAATAAAGACCTAACCTTTTCTACCAATCACGGCTTAGTCCTTTCCGTGTTAATACAATTGATGAGTCTTTTAACTACTCGTTCCCTGCCATGTGTCAAATGATGATCTGGAAATTTTATATTTTTTTGTATTTTTATAAATTTTTAATATTTTTCATGACACGTGGTGGACAATGACAAGGGGGAAACCAGAACAACTTTTTAGGGGGGCTAGATGAAATTTTATTTTTTTATAGTTTATATATTTATAATTTGTAAATGATTAAATCAAAATTTTATAATTTTAGGGGAGCCAAAGTACAATTTTACCTTTACGAATTTAAAATTTTTAAAAAATTTTAAAGGTCTAAATAGCAATTTTACATTTTAAGGGGGCCGGGGCCCATGCCAACCCCCTAGCTTCGCCCCTAGACAATGACTGACTAAAAGTCTAATTCGATTTTTTTTTTAATGTTAAAAAGACTAAACTAGTGAATGGTAGAAAAGGTTAGGTCCTTATCTAGGAAAAAAAAAACTAAGGATCAAAGTGAAAAAAACAATATATTTTAAGTAGTAAATGATGCATTAAACCTAACAAAATAGATTTTTTAAGAGTTATAACTAAAGTTGATATGATTTGTAAAATTTTATAATTAATTTTTTAGAAAAATATATTCTATTTTTGTACACTTGACGCATGTCATCCAACTTAAATAAAGGTTTAATGATTAATACAAATTTTAGGGTAAACTTCACTCTTATATTTTGGTTATACTTCAACATTTTAAATTGTACGCCCAAATAATTGCCTTTAACCAATTATTTATTCTTAAATAAACTCTAATACAACCAATATTTTTATTTGAAATAAATGTTTGATTAGGCATGATAAAAAATAAAGAATCGTTAAAGAAAAATGAAAATAGTTTAGGGACCTTTGTAATGTTTGAACCCTTATTTTAAAGCAAAAATTTAACCTTCCCTGCTTGTTTGTTTTCTCATCGGCAGTGATTTTTCTGGTGAGCGTCTAAGGGGTGAAATTCCACCCGCTATAGGAAATTTGACCTTCTTGACTTGGCTGTAAGTTTTTCTATTTTTATTTTTTAAAATTACAAAATTACTATATAATATCATTAATCCTGAATTCCTCAATGACACTGGCAAAAAATAATTGATTTTACTTGCATTATCCAAATCAATTCCCATATTCTCTATTTCGATTTTCATTTCATGCATTTAATAAATCATAATGGAGAATTATAATCTTAATGTAGCGTTTAATTAAACATAATCATTTTTCTAATAATTTAATCAGTTGGAAGCGATACCAATGTTTAGTATATAAAATTTTATTTACTTTTCTTGTAATTTAACTTTCCATTAAGAGTTACTTTTTCATAAATATGCCAATGTGATTCTTATGTTAAGAGATGAAAATGTTATTTCCTATGTAGATTAAAATAAAATTAACTCTATTTTATACTGGTTTAGATAAAAAAATTTATTGCCTCCTTCCTTCCTACTACTTGATTTTTTTCTATTACTTTAACGGATCTTCACAAATAAGTTCTTTTTCTTTACATTCAATTAGATACTTAAACTTTCAAAATGCATCAAAAAATTCTTCAAAATTAAAAAAAAAAATTAAGCCATTACATTTATTAAAAATTAGAAAAAATATAAAAAATTAAAATTAATAAAAACTATAAATATTATTAAATTTTAATTAAAAATAAAAAATTATAAATTATAAAAAAATATAAAAATTGTAAAAAAAATAAAATTTTATAAAGTCGTAAGAAAATTGTACAAACTGTAAAGAAATATAAAGTTCATAATTTTTTTTATAAAAATTATCATACCAAATGATGCATTTTATAAATTTTTTTTATAACTTTTATTGATTTTTATTTTTTTATCATTTTTTGCCACATGTTACGTTGTATTACAACACATGATGGCTTTAATGGAAAAAAAAAATAGGGGTGGTTAATTTCTTTTATGATTTTTATAAAATTTTACAATTTTTTATTTTTTATGATTTTTTTAAAAATTTCTAATTTTTAAAAAATTAATTTTTTTATATTTATATTAAATTTTCTAAAATTTATTTATTTTTATATTTTTCTTTCTAATTTTTAATAAGAGCAAGGGCTTAATTGTTTATTTAAAAATTTTTTAGTGTCTTTTTGATACATCTTGAAATTTTAAATGCTCAATTGAGTGAAAAAAAAAAAAAGAAATAAAAAGAGGGGCTTAATTGCTTCTTTTTTTGTTTTTTTTTTTTTTAAAGTTTGAGGGCTTTTTACAGCCTTAAGCCTTAATTCTTTTTATACAAAGGAAAATTTGAGAGACCAACTCCCAAATGAAAGATTTTCAATTTAGTCCTCTTATAAATAGAGAAATAATATATTAATTTTTATTTATGAAAATTTTATAATTAAATTTTGGCCCCTGCTAAAAATATTTGTGGGTTTGCCTCTTAGGAATATGAGTAGGTTTGTTCTATTTAAATTTTACAGGACTTATGAGTTAGATTATATATGATTTTACATTCCTATAATTTAATTATTTTTAATTTTGCTTAGAACAATACTTGCAATCAACTCTCTCTTTCTTTACATTCCCATAAGTTATGCTTTAGCTAAAACAAAACAGATTTCATTTATTATTTTTTAAATTTATTCTTTATATATTCATGATTTTATTTATACATTATTATATTTAGAAAATATATATAAGTTTCAATTAAAATTATAAATTTATTTTTTTAAAATTATCAATAAATTTTATTATTAAAATATTAAATCCAAATATTTATTAAGAATAAAATTTATTATAAAATTAAATACATCAATATTGTATTCTATTTAAAAAGAATAAATTTATAAATTATAATTAAGATAATATAACTTTCCTATAAAATACTTCGTTAACCAAACCTCTTAATATAATTTTATGAGATTTTAATTAATACCTTCCATTTCCATGTATTTAAGGTAACTTTTTTAGAAATCATATTCCATTAATGAGAAAGACCTGAAACATGACTTTCAAGAGTTGAGACTATAGCGCCCTGAAATTTCAGGATTTTCTTGCTCTTTCTAAGACAAGATTAATCAATACTCGCATATATAGACAACTCAAAACACCTCTGGCACACGTGCACACAACACACGCAGATGATCCCTGCAACTCAAATTCACAAATGTATGCATGCATGCTCATGCCGGGAAAATCATGAACATATTCATTGGGATAAATAAGGAGAGAAGAGACCTGAAGCATGTTGTGAGTGCAGAGGCATAGAGTGTGAGCTTTCCTTTTAATCTCAATCTTAATTTTTATTTCATTTCTGCATTCTCAGCGACTTGAGGTCAAACAGGATCCATGGAAAAATTCCGGACTCGTTAAGAAATCTGATGAAACTTCAATACCTGTAACTTCCTTGCTGTCTATTGCTTATTTTGGTTCATAATGTCTTTTGATGCTTTTCATATATACATATAAACTCCTAAATTCACAATAATCCTTAATTTATGACAGTGATCTTTCTTCAAATGATCTTGATGGGCCTATACCTGACTTCTTTGGCCGAATGATGTCATTAAATGTTCTGTCAGTATTCTCCAGAATTCTTCCACACTAGCATTTTATATAATTTTTCTTGTTTTGAATTTGACCATTTGTTTTGCATTATTCAATCTATTTGAAACTCTTTCCTCATTTTCATTACTAATCTTCTCCTTATTGTTTTTTGTGGTGTTGAAGTATTCTATCTGAAAACTGGCTAAAAGGTTCAATACCAGAAAATCTGGGCAACTCATCTATTAAAACTCTGTAAGCAGCAAATTCCTGATTTTATGTTGTATACTTAACCATTAGCATGGGATATGTTGTTACACCATGAAAATTTATATATATATATATATATACACACATTTTTTATTGAATCATCATTTTGTTATTTGACTGTAGGGACTTGGCAGAGAACCAACTATCTGAAGAAATTCCTGAGAGTTTAGGAAACATTTCGAGCCTTGAGCACCTGTAATACCCTTCCCATTAATGACCTCCCATTTTTTTTGCTTCTTGGTTTTTCCCACACTCACCATTCAGTTTTTCACAGGCGTTTATCTGATAACCAGTTAACTGGGACGCTTCCTAAATCTCTTGGAAACTTACAGAATCTCTATGGAATGTAAGGCTTTCTTCTTTTCTTTATACTCTAAGGTTGAACCCAAACTGACTTACCTTGGTCGGCTTTCAGGGTGATGGCAAACAATAAACTTCAAGGAAAGCTGCCTCAAAGTTTTGAAAATCTTACAAGCTTAAGGCAGTTGTAAGGAAAACTTTTGTTCTTCCATGTTGTTTATCTCTGTTCAAACTATATCTTCTGATTATTGCTTTGTCCATCCGCAGCAATGTTAGGGGCAATGAATTCATTGGTCCAGTCCCAGCATATATTGGAAATTGGCACCAGCTGCAGTTACTGTAAGCACCCTTTTCCACTTATTATAGGTTTTAAAGTTCTGAACTTTGATCAGGACATTTGCTTACAACGTTTTGGTATTAACAGTGTACTTCAAGGTAACCGTTTTGAAGGCCCTCTTCCTAGTACAATTTCCTCCCTGGACAAGGTCACTGAGATGTAATGTTCTTATTCCTCTACTTTGAATTGAAATAATATCATTGGTTTTTTTTTTTTTTTTTCATATGTTTGATATCCTCCTGTTAGGCGCATTGCTGACTTGTATGGAAGAAAAGGAGAACTTTTCCTATTTCCAAATCTTTCAAGAATGACACAACTTGAAACTTTGTGAGCTTGTGAATTGATTAAGCTTTCTTCGTCCAGGTAATTCAATCTTCGAACTCACGCTTAGCCTTTCTTTCTGTAGGGTCCTGAGAAACTGTTCAATCAATGACTTAATCCCACCATATCTTGGTGAATTCCTTGCACTGAGCCATCTGTAAGTCATTTTCTCAAGTATAATGGAAACGTCTAGAAACAAGTGCGATACAGAAATGAGATTGAACCCTTAATTATTTTCACTTTTCAGCACCTGAACTAGTATCATTCTTTGCAGTTTCAGCAATAATCAAGTATTCCATTTTCTGGTCTTTTTCTTTCTCTGATATAGGGACTTGAGCTACAACAAATTGACTGGTGAAGTCCCAGATTTCGCAAACCTAACAAATTTGTAAGAGAGACTGCATTAGATGTGTGTTAGCACCGATTTAAATTAAAACGTTGTTTCTTTGATCTGAAAATTAGTTTTAATTATGTCAATGTTCTCTCCTAGAGACAATCATATTGTTTGTGATCACTATTGTTTTACCTTTTTATCAGATATCTTCGAGCAAATAAATTAATAGGGTCAATTCCTACACTGTCTACAAATAAGACAGAAGCAAATCTGTAAGTCCTTATTTCATTTTTACTTTCACCAATGCAGGCAGTTTAGGTAGATATAGTATAAAGAAAACCGAGTGTAATTCTTCCAGGTGCATGAATTGTTGGCTTAAGTAACTGAAAGCAATTTGAGAAATTATCATCTCTTGATATATTACAATGATCAGTATTTGTAAATTACATGAATTCTTTCTTTTGTAAAATAATTACTAGCAGTATTCAAAAAGAAGATAATTTGTTCTCGAGTTAGAAATCATTGTGTTTTTAATTGTTGTGCAGGGATTTATCAGAGAACAATTTCACCTATTCATCTATTGCAGATTACAGATTCAACAGGAATACGTAAGGCAAATGAGGAAAAGAAAGTTTACCATTTTGTTTATAGCTCCTATATTAATTAATACCTTTTTTTTTTCTTCCATGCATAAATTTTCAGGAATTCATTTGCATGCTGCTCTTCGTCATCAGACTTGTAAGCTCTAGCTTCATTGCTTCTTTCTCCAATTTTATTTTGAGCAAGCAATGGTATATATATACATAAATGCAAGTTCTAGTTCTAACCCCTTCTTTTTCCTATTTTAAAGGGATAGTGCATGGCAAAATAACAATTTCTCCTGCGGTGAGGATCAATTGGAAAGTAAGTAGCCTTTAGGTTTTTTGCCATTTACTTTGCATCGTTACCTTGAACTTTAGAATGAAATTGGAAAAGTTCCAAACATTAGCAGGCTACTGTCAATGGCTTAGCAAGCTTATTTTATGTTTTGACATGATCAGCTTCTTAGTACTTGAAAAGCAAGGCTTTGCTAATGATCGATAACTGATGTTTGGCCAGCAGATGACCGGTTGTATATTAATTGTGGAGGTGACAAGGTAACAACAGCCCAAGGTACATTCGAAAGTGATGTAAATCCAGAAGGAGCATCAACATTCTATATCAGTGATGACAAGAAATGGGGGTACAGTAGCATGGGGATATATGACCCAGAGCAAATCTTTTCCATGAGTTACGCCAAATCAATTAAATCCCATGAGGATTGTGGATTTGAAAGTATTCAAAATAAGGAGGTATCACTATACAAGTCAGCTCGTGTTTCTCCCATATCTTTGAAGTATTTCGGCTTCTGCATGAAAAATGGCTTGTACAAAGTAAAACTTGATTTTGCTGAAATCACATTTAAAGAGGAAGCGGATCATAAGAGTAGGGGGAATCGCCTTTTCGATGTCTTTATTCAGGTAAACTTAAACTTTTACTTTTCTCCATTCAATCATCTATAAGAACTCAATGAACTTGTACTTATCATAACTGACTGGGACTGCAGGGTACAAAGGTTTTAGCTGATTTTAACATCAAAGATGTTGCTGGAGGTCTAAACAAGAATGTTTCTAGGACATTTCAAGCTGAAATAAAGGGGAACAGCCTTGAAATTCACTTATATTGGGCTGGGAAAGGCTCAAAACGTGGTCCTTATGAACTCTACGGTCCTCTTGTTTCAGCTCTTTCAGTAGAGCCTGGTAGCACACCTCTTCATGCTAGCTTGTCAGCCTCTCTTTTTTTTTTTTTTTCGTGCCATTAATTTTTAACAACTATCAACTTCATGTTTGAATGCAGTTCTCAAACCTGTAAAGCCTTCCAAAAAGCTCTCTCCTTTACCCATTGCTTGGATTTCAGGATCCGTTGTTCTATTCCTGGTTCTGGTTTTTTTTTGCCTCTGGAAAATGGGTTACCTTCGTGGCAAGGAATCAAAAATCGAAGGTAAAGACTAAATCAATAAGATTTAACTAAGGGTTTAGCTACTAGATCGTGTTACTGGCACGGCTCTTATTTGTTTCTGTATATACTGTTAACAGCACAAAAAGAACTTATTTCATTGCCTGGTGGAGGACTTTTTACTTATAAGCAACTAAAAGTTGCCACACAAAATTTCAACAACGAAAACAAGATAGGTGAAGGAGGGTTCGGGGCTGTCTTCAAGGTATGGTCTCTTTATTCCTTGCTGCTTGATGGTAATGACAAACTTTCAAGCTCTTATCTGTCACTGCTGTCGGCATGATTTCGATGAGAAAGCTCTTATTTTGGCACAAATATAGGGAGTGCTTCCCAATGGGACAACCATAGCTGTAAAACAGCTTTCTGCAAAATCAAAGCAAGGGAGTCGTGAATTTGTCAATGAGGTTGGTGTTATATCAGCTCTGCAACACCCAAATTTAGTAAAACTACTAGGATGCTGTATAGACGAAAACCAACTGCTTCTAGTCTATGAGTATATGGAAAACAATTCCCTTGCACATGCATTATTTGGTAAGCCCGTATGATCCTATGTTTAACAATTATTCAAACATTCTACACTTCTGTTGTGTAGTTTTTAACAGACTGATAACATGAATATCACCATACAGGTCCTGAAGAACTGAAAGTGCAACTTAACTGGACGATCCGATCTAAAATTTGTCGTGGAATAGCTAAAGGATTGGCATTTCTCCATGAAGAATCGAAACTAAAGATTATTCACAGGGATATCAAGACAACAAACATTCTTCTTGATAAGGATTTTACTGCAAAAATATCCGATTTTGGATTTGCCAAGCTTCATGAAGGCCATCAGACCCATGTCATTACCAAGATAGCTGGAACTACGTAATGATCGAAATCCATTTTTATCTAAACTTTCATGCTCTTCCAAGACTTGAATTTTATAAATGGATTGATCAAAAACTTTAATGTTCTTACAGTGGATACATGGCTCCTGAGTATGCCATGAGAGGTCATCTGACCAGTAAAGCAGATGTATACAGCTTTGGAGTAGTCTTGCTTGAAATTGTCAGTGGGCAAAACAGTGCCAGTTATAGGCCAAATGATGAGAGTGTCTACCTTCTAGATTTGGTAAGTTTTGTATATAGATTATATATGTGTATGTTTCTATCTTCTCTCACCTTGGCACCTTGGAGAATGACGATCATGTTTGTCTTGAAACTGAATGAAACGACCCTGCAGGCTTATGTTTTGCAAGAGAAGGGGGACCTTTTATCACTGGTTGATCCTATTCTAGGATCTGAGTATGCAGCAAAAGAAGCCAAAATGATTCTAGAATTAGCAATGCTTTGCACTAACCCATCTCCTACACTTAGGCCTAGAATGTCTGAGGTGGTAAAGATTTTGAAAGGAAAAAGTCGGCTTAATTATACTCCATCTCTTGCCCCCTATTCAGCTGATGGTTTTGCACGGGCCAAGGCAATAGCTAGCCGTTCATTTTCCAACTATTCACGGAGCATGTCTAGGGAAGAACCATCTAACCCTGCGAGTTACGAGTTCAGCATCAAGGAAGAAGAAGTGCATATCTCCGCTGATTACACCCCAGAGATCACTGATGAGAGTGGAAGATCACCCCTTAATAATGTCTAAATTTCTACACAAGTAACTTTCCTATGCCATTTCAAGTCTGGTACACTTGAAACTGTTATATATAGGTTTTCCTTCTTTCTTCTGATGTATTATCTTAGTCACTACTGTTTTCATTGTGGCGCTGCCTAAATAAACATGAAAAGAATAGTCTCTTAGGAGTGATAATAACTTGATGGTTCAGTAGCCTAATGTGTATCATAATCATTCCCAAGTTGATGAATTTCCTTAATCTATCATGCTGATAAGTTTCTTTTTCTTTTGGATAACTAAATAGTTTTGTATTTCATTATCAAAAGAAGCAGAATAATCTGTTACAAGCTAGGAGATGTAACAGAAATAATAGATAACAAGAAAATTACGACCACCATAATGTAATGGTAGGTTTTTGGGTTTTCTGAAAAGAACACTTTCCATTTATGGTCAATGCATTTTTACCATTTACATATCATTTCCTCAGACAGTTTTGTTTCTTGTACTTGTTGAGTTTTTCACATAGGAAGAAAAACAAAACCAAGTAACCCGGATGAAGTGTGAAGCTTTATCTTAAAATAGAGCAACAACGTAAGTAACCTGGGTAAAGAATAAAAGAGATTTGAGATTCAAAGACTTTAGAGTTGTAAGAGAAAACAATCAAAAGCAGAAAAATGAAGAAGAATTGAGAGAGAAAAAGATAATTACTCTCATTACATTTCAACACATATTACAATTACATTTGAAAAACAATAAAATAACTTGTGCAAGTGAACAAACATTAAATGCAACTTAATGATAACCTAGGACCTGTCTAAAAATACAACTAAGCAGCTGACTAGCTTTTTCAGCCAAAAAGTTTCTGTCAAATCAGATACAGGTCGGTAGCTACACAAAACATACTTAACCCGGGCAACATATGATATACTTATATGTTGCTATATTTCACCCAGGTAACATACATACACCTGCATGATTGCATGATAACTTGCATGCTGCTATAGTTGCCACCTTTGAACACTCCTTGGCTACAAAGCAGTAAACTCCAATCTCTTTTCTCAAATACTCAAATCTCATGGCAGCCAATGGTTTGGTCAAGATGTCAACAAGTTGATCACTTGAACAACAGTGGACCAAACTGATTTCCTTTGACAACTCTGCCTCCCTCACAAAATGGTATTTGATCTTGAAGTGCTTGGTTTTGCCATGAAACACAATGTTTTTGGCAATTGCTACAGCTGACTAATTATCAACTTTGATCTCTGTTGCCTCTGCTTGACCAACATTCAAATTATCCAGCAATTTTCTGAGCCAAATAACCTGATTTACAGCAGTAGCAGCTGCAATATACTTAGCTTCTGCGGTGGATTGAGCTACTGTCTGTTGCTTCTTTGAACTCCAGCTAAAAACACTTAAGCCAAAAGTGAAGAAGTAACCTGATGTGCTTTTCATATCATCAACTGAGCCAGCCCAATCACTGTCCGAATATCCAACAAGCTTTAGCTCATCTGCTCTTCCAAACTTCACACCAAAATTTAATATTCCTTTAACATATCTTAGGAACCTTTTAGCAGCCTTCAAATGCACAACATTGCAACGGTGCATAAATCTCGAGAGAAGGCTAACTGCATACATAATGTCAGGCCTTGTTGCTGTCAAATAGAGTAGGCAACCAACCAAGCTCCTATACCCTTTTTCATCCACTCGATCATGCTCACTAGTGTTTGACAGTTTTTCCCCAAGTGCAATAGGAGTGCTAACAGGTTTGCACTTTGACATGGAGAATTTGCTTAGAACCTTTTCTGTAAATTCTCTTTGGCTTATGAAAATGCCATCCTCTTTCTGATTTACCTCCATACCAAGGAAGTATGTCATCAAGCCAAGGTCAGCCATCTCAAATATGTCTTGCATTTGCTTCTTGAAGTCTTCAATCAGCTCACTTTCACTGCCAGTAACTAACAAGTCATCAACATACAAGGAAACAATTAGCAAGGTCTCTTCTCCAGCTTTCTTGATATAAAGAGTAGGCTCACTTATGCTCTTTGTGAACCCGAGCCTTGACAAGTAGTCATCTATCTTGACATACTAGGCCCTTGGAGCCTGTTTTAGGCCATACAAAGCCTTTTTGAGCTTATAGACTTTGTGTTCCTCTCCAGCAATCTTAAAACCATCAAGTTGTCAATAAAAATTTCTTCCTTGAGAAATCCATTCAAAAAGGCTGATTTAACATCCAACTGATGCACTTTCCACTGTTTCTGAGCAACTAAGGCAAATAACAGCCTTATGGTGTCCAACCTTGCAATAGGTGCAAAGGTTTCAAAGAAATCGACTCCTTACTGCTAACTGTACCCATTCACAACCAATCTAGCATTGTGCTTGTTCAGTGACCCATCTGCATTGTTTTTGGTCTTGAACATCTATTTGACACCAATAACATTCTTATCTTCTGGCTTATCAACCAGCTCCCAAGTGTCATTCTTATGGATCATCCTCAGTTCAGCTTCCATAGCTTCTTGCCAGCAACTTTCCTTTATTGCTTCATCATAATAGGAAGGTTCTACTATTGCAACATTACACCTTTGATAAATGTCAGTAATAGTTCTTGTGCCTCTTACAGGTGCTTCATCAATATCATCACCAAATGGCCCTTCTTCAACTAGCTCTAAATTGTTGTCATGCTGATCTTCCTCATTCAAGCTTGCATCTGTTCCATTCCAATTCCAAACTCTTTCTTCATCAAATTTCACATCTCTGCTCACAATGATCTTCTTTGTTGAAGGATCATACACCCTATATCCTTTTTTTGTGCTACTGTAGCCAACAAAGATACCATGCATAGATCTTCTTTCAATTTTGGTTCTCTTTTTAGCAAGAATGAGTGTGTAATAAACACAGCCAAACACCTTTAGATGTGAAACAATTGGCTTAAGTCCATGCCAAGCTTCAAAGGGAGTTTTGTCTTTAACAGTAATGGTAGGCAGCCTGTTGAGCAGATACATTGAAGTATTTGCTGCTTCAACCCAAAATTTTCTTGGCAATTTACTTTTAAACAGTAAGCATCTAGCCATGTCGAGCACTGTTCTATTTTTCCTTTCATATACTCCATTTTGTTGAGGAGTATAGACTGTTGTCAACTGATGATGAATTCTAGCTTGCTCAAACAGCTTCTGGAACTTATCTGACAAGTACTCAGCACCATTATCTGATCTCAAGGCCTTAATCTTGCAGCCTGATTGGTTCTCAACTAGAGCCTTGAACTTGTTGAATACTTCAAATACCTCTGATTTTTGCTACAAAAAATAGATCTAACAAAATCTACTGAAATCATCAATGAATAGCACAAAATATCTGCTATCATTTAAAGAAGAAGTCTTCATTAGTCCACAAATGTTAATGTGAACTAATTCAAGCTTGTCTCGATCTCTCTATGCCTTATCAACTGGAAAAGGCAATCTAGCTTGCTTACCAAGCTGGCAGACTTCACAAACGGTATCTTTGGCTTCTACTTTTGACATATCTTCAACCAAGTTTAACTTGTACAACTGATCAAGTGACTTGTAATTAGCATGGCCTAATCTCCTGTACCATAGACCAGCATTATCAACAAGGCTGGTGTAAGCCTTCTTTTCAAGTTGATTGACATCAAGCATGAAGCATCTATCTGCCATTGCTACTGTAATTAACTCTTGACCATGTGAGTCTTCAATAAGGCAAGAGCCACTCTTAAAAACAAGTGAGTAACCCTTTTCTACAAGTTTACCAACACTAAGTAGATTTTGGTCTATGTCAAGCACAAAATGTACATCGGAGATTACTTTGTTACCTGACTTTATGTTGATCACCACATTGCCCTTGCCTTTGGCTTCAATTAGGTCCCCATTACCAATCCTGACCTTTGAGGCAAAACTTCTATCAAGTTCCTTGAACAATCTTTCATTAGCTGCCATGTGGTGTGTGCAACCACTATCTACTAGCCAATCACATCTAACTTTTCTTGAGGTTGTAAAGTAGGAGGCTATGAAAACATGCTCCTCTTGAGCTTGAAGGTCCTCAGCATCCTGAGCTTGCATTTGCTGCTGAGCTTGTGCCTTCCCTTTGTTTTTACACACCCCCTCAACATATCCAAACTGTTTACAGCTTCTACACTGAATATCTGGTCTATACCAGCAGTTTTTATCTAGATGTGTGGTCTTTTTGCAGTGAGCACATGTGGAAACCTCTTCTTCCCTGTATCTCTTCTTGGTTTCTCCCTTCTATCAACCCAAGGCTTCTTCCCTTTTTGGCTAGAACTTGAGCCTTCCTTGGCCTTTGCTTGGAAAGCTCCTTTAGGATGCTTTTCCTGCTTGTTGGCCCTCCTTTGCTCAAGTGCATATAGGGAATTTAGCAACTCAGACAATAAGATGGTTGATAAGTCCCTTGAGTCCTCCAATGATGAAATCTTTGACTCAAACTTCTCAGGGAAAATGGTGATGACCTTTCAACAACTCTACTTTCACTGAAATTATCTTGAAGGAGCCTAATATTGTTGACTATGGCCATTATCCTATCAGAGTACTGCTTAATGGTCTCTGACTCTCTCATCTTCAGGTTCTCAAAATCTCTCCTGAGATTGATCAGTTGCTGCTGCCTCGTTTTAGCTGATCCCATAAACTCCTCCTTCAGCTTCTCCCATGCTTGCTTAGATGAGTCACAAGCCATTATCCTAGTGAAAATAACATCGGATACCCCATTTTGCAAGTAGGCCATTGCTTTATGCTTCTTGGCACACTTTTCGTCGTGTTGCCTCATCTGTGCAATGGTTGGATTAGCTCTCAATGGAACTGGTTCAATATCATTCTAGACCACGTTCCACAAATCGTGCGCTTGAAGATATGTCTTCATCTTTACTACCTAGATGTGGTAGTTTTCTCCAACAAATACAGGCGGTGGTGGTAGTGTGAAACTCATTCTTACAGCAAACAAACAGACCAACAAAAAAGGTTTTTTCTTCTTTTCTCTCAAACACAAGTCACTCATAAACAAAACACAACTAAGGTCCCAAAGACTTAGGCTCTTGATACCATTTGTTGAGTTTTTCACATAGGAAGAAAAATAGAACCAAGTAAACCGGATGAATTATGAAGCTTTATCTTAAAATAGAGCAACAACGTAAGTAACCCGGGTAAAGAATAAAAGAGATTTGAGATTCAAAGACTTTAGAGTTGAAGGAGAAAACAATCAAAAACAGAAAAATGAAGAAGAATTGAGAGAGAAAAAGATAATTACTCTCATTACATTTCAAGTGTTATACACATATTACAATTACATTTGAAAAACAATAAAATAACTTGTGCAAGTGAACAAACATTAAATGCAACTTAATGATAACCTAGGACCTGTCTAAAAATACAACTGAGCAGTTGACTAGCTTTTTCAGCCAAAAAGTTTCTGTCAAATTAGATACAGGTCGATAGCTACATAAAATATACTTAACTCGGGCAACATACGATATACTTATATGTTACTGTATTTCACCCGGGTAACATATATACACCTGCATGACTGCATGATAACTTGCATGCTGTTGTAGTTGCCACCTTTGAACAGTACTGGCTTCTATCAGAAAAGTTGCTTCTGAGAACATGTTACTTGACTGAGGTTCGAACTTATTTCGTATAGATCGTGGGCAGATGTTGGAGATGATCCTATGCATACAAAATCTGATGACTGAATAATGGATGGATTTTCACTTTTCTAGAGGATAACTTGATTGAACTCTGTTAAGGATTTAAACCTCATGCCATCACCATAAGAGCTTGGTTCGCTAATGATTTCATGAACATTAGTACGACCTTTGAGCATGCTCACCACTTCAGACATTGTAGGCCTGTGTGCTGGTGATGGATTAGTGCATAATAGAGCTACCTTTATGATCCTCATTGCTTCTTCTTTGTCGAACTTTGTACCCAACTTTGGATCCACTAGTTCCAAAGGATTTCCTTTTTGTTGTAGCACAAGAGCCTGAGATAAATCATCCAATAGGGGAAAAGATAAGAAAATGATGGAGAATGCAATTAACCCCCACCCTAAGTCTGAATGATCGAAAACAAGCTTTCCCCCCAATGCCATATGAGTTTTTTTGTCTATACAAAGGAAACCATCATTTCATTTCAATGATGGAAAATGATGTCCTCTTTGAAATTAGAATGCAAGGAATTTTGATATTTCAAATAATATATTATGCTCAACGTGAGACACAACTAAGAAATTAGTGGAGATTGTTCTTACCCAGTTTAGAAGGCATACGAAATGTTTATTTTGTCAGTATTTCATGTTGTTCTTCCCAACAACAATCTCTAATGCTACTACTCCAAAACTGTAAATATTTGCCTTATAGGTCAAATAGCCCGATTATGCATATTCTGGTGCCATGTATCCTCTGCAGACATAAGATGGTCTTTCTGTGAACTATAATATTGTTCTGATGGTGCGGTTACACAAGTTAATTTTACTGGTAGCTTTTTACGTGTTTGTGCTACGACTAAAACTACCGTGATTCGTGATACCTTTTCATAACAAACAAGCGCATAGGCACAAAGCTGGAAAGATTGAAAAGGTATTCCTTTCAAAGAGATCATCATTTATGTGGATAAAAATTGGTGGAATAGTACATGTATTCGAGGCACTAGTTACTGCTACTAAATACTAGAGTTCTTTCAACTCAATTTTTGATGTACTACTTTCTACATGCAGAATCTAGGTACTGCAATATTCTTGTTTGTGTGGCGATTCTACTTTCAGGGATAACATTAAAACCAATATTGTTTCACTATGCCCATGCCATTTATCTTTAAAAAATACATTAAAAAGGAAAAAAAAAAGATAAAATGAACATTTGATATCTGATTGAATTGAAAATATAGTTAGATGCTCATATTGTCAAAGGATGGAAATTATCTTGCAATTATTGAATGGAAAAAGAAGGAAGCTCACATAGTTCCAACAACTCTGGTGTTGATGTGGGTGTTTTCCTCTTCATCAAGCCTGGCTACACCAAAGTCAGAGATCTTAGGATTGAGGTCCTTATCAAGTAATACATTAGTGGCTTTGATGTCCCTATGAACAATTTTCAGAGGACAATCCTCATGCAGGAAAGCCAGACCTTTCACGATAACAATACAAATTCTCAGCCTAGTTGGCCAATCCAGCCTCAGTTGGACTTCCTCTGTACTTGTCACCAACATAAGTTACAAAACAAGTAATTGATTCATTTCTTTTTTTAATATGGATGAGTCGAATGGTAAAAGTCATTTTTAAGCTTACCAAACCAAGCAAGTGCAAGATTATTGTTTTCCATGTATTCATATACCAGTAATAACTGAGCTCCTTTAGCACAACATCCATATAGTCTAACAACATTCGTGCATTATAGGCTTGAAATCATGCCTATTTCATTCACAAATTCACGGTTTCCTTGCTTTGATCTTGAAGATAGCTGCAGCTGCAATTATCGTACCATCCAGTAGTATGCCCTGCATTGAAGCAAAAGTGACTTTTTCACATTTGTAAATTGTATCTCTCATGTAAGTTTTACAGGTATTTTTCCAGGATAACCAGTAAAGAAGGGGGAGAAGTGTTGAAAAATAATGATGATAGTAGAGTTGTATGTCACCTTGTAGACAGATCCAAAACCACCTTCCCTAATTTTATTTGCTGCATCAAAGTTGTTTGTGGCCGCTTTGATTTGTCTTAAGGTAAATACTCCAGTTTTCAGATCTAGTCCTCTAAGTTCTGTTCAAGGTACAAGGTCAATATGCTAAGCTGAGCTTTATCTAATAGAGACATTACATTGATTTTTTGACTCAGTTTTTTAGTGTGGTATTAGTGAAGGATCAATCTTATCTTCAAGTTTCATTTTTAATTTAACAATATTATTTGACGTGAGTGAATATCTCAATTTCTATCATAGCTGAGCATATTTTTTTTTTATCATAACTATGAAAAGTAACTTTAAACATGGAAATAATTAAAAGATCTCAAAGGTTCAGCTCTTCTGTAACTTCTCAGCTACAACTCTATACTTCATTTTCATTTGTATATTTTCATAAAAAACTAAAAGAGTGTAATAATGCTGCTATAATTTTTTTCCAAACTTAAACTTAATGAAGTCGATATACATTACCTTCTTCCTGTACCACCCCAACCCGTATCCGTCGTCGGAATAAGGTTTCGGAGCATTACTCGAATTTACATATCATTTAGCAAAAATTTCTATTAAATACTTATCGATTCAATGCATCATATAGATAATTATATTATCATTCAATCAATAGCTTGGCACTTGTCTTAGCATCAATCAACATTGTTAGTATACTTACGCATATTTTATATAATATGCTTATAAGTAACATTCTCTTACCGTTTAAAATCATTGATTTCATTATATTATAATTTCATGTACCGTAATTTACATATATTTCACTTATATTTATTCCGATAATAATTCATATCAAACTTAATATAAATCAAATTCTATATGCACATACTGTAACGCCCCTAACCCAAATCCAACACCGGATTAGAGTTACGGAGCATTACTAGAGTTACTGATTTATTTATCAAATATTTTATTTAACAATCTAACATTTATATATTTCGAACCACTTAAAATTAGACATATTTTTTCCCAAACATATTTTTTTTCTCGACGTATTTTATTTGGATATATTATTCGTCTCAACATACTTAATTTCCTTGTATCAACGTCTCAAAGGTAATCACATATGTACATGTCATGATAAATGTCATTTTTCTTTCCATATTCTAGTCTCGTATTTGAGTCATCCGGATTTTTATAATAAATTTGGTCATCGTTTTCATTTATTCTATATTCTAATACATTCAATTAATGATCTAGGAAAAATTACCATTTTGCCCCTAAATCTTTAATTAATAACGATTTTACCCTTAGGCCCAGAAAAATAAATTCTTGCAATTTAATCCTTATTTCCAACCGTTATCATCATACATATTGATAATAGCCCATAAATTCTATAAAATATCAGAATTTTTCCATAATTTCAACACTTTTCAATTTAATCCCTAAAACATGTTTTTCCCCGGTCTTGAACTATATTAATAACTTCATACAGTTTCATAATTTAAATAATAAAATAATCCATTTCATGCGATTTCATCATTTTTGACATTTTTACAAAATTACCCATAAAGTTTTACCTTTATTCAATTTAGTCCTTGAGTCAACAACTTGCAAATTAACCATGCCAACTAAATATTCATACATATTTTCCTCCTTCTCCACTCCATTCCACATCCTTAATTTATATAACATGCTTATGAGTAACATTATCAAAACTTTCACTATTTACTTATATGTATTTTCAAAGCTGTCCATTTGAGTCATAGTCACTAAATTATTTATATCTTGAGCTACAGAACTCCAAATTAAGATCCACTAATTTTCCCTGAAACTAGACTCACATATCTTCTTACCATAAAATTTTCAGAATTTTTGGTTTAGCCATTTAGTACAGTTTATTTATTAAATTCTCCCCTATTTTACTATTTGACAGTTCTGACCACTCTTCGGTAAAATTTAATTATTCAAATGATGTTCTCGTTTATTTATTATAAAAATAGACTCATTAAAGAATCTAACCATATAAATTATGTCCCATAATCATTTTTATACAATTTTTAATGATTTTTCCAAGTCAGAACAGAGGATCCCAAAATCATTCTGAATCAGTCTCACAAAAATATAAATATCTCAGAATACAGAATTCATTTACTTGTTCTGTTTCTTTTATATGAAAATAGACTCAACAAGCTTTAATTCCATATCTTATTCAACTTCTAATTCAGTTTCTACCATTTTTGGTGATTTTTCAAAGTTAGCTTACTGCTGCTGTCCAAAACTGTTTTAATGCAAGATATTAATTACTAAGTTTATAACACTCTTATTTCCTTTCTCTACAATATTTCCCATCACTTTCTCTTATTTCTCTTCATTAATATATCAAAAACATAGAACCATAAATAAGAAAACTCTACTTTAACATCATTTCCATGCTTTTTCAATAATATCAAACTTAAAAATATATTGAAATCTTGATATACTTACCTTGTCTCATTGATTTCAATCTTTAACATGATTTTTCTCTCTCTTCCAGCTTCTATTTCTTGAATCCAACTTGATATTCTAACTCCCCATAGTCTCCTTAACATTTTTCTCTTTGGTAGCTATGGAAATTCTCTTGATTTCTAAGTAAAATTGGTGAATTTTTGGTGGAAGGACCAAATTGTAAAGAAAGTAAAACTTTCTCTCTTTCTCTCTTCCTCTCACGTTGGTGCATGAAAAATAGTGGGTTGATGTGTTTTTTTTTCCTCCCTTTCTTACTTTCCACACACACATATATATATACTAAATAAAATAATAAAATAATAAAATATCTTATTAAAATATTAATAAAGTAATATTTATCTTATTAAATAATTAAAAAATATCATCACATCATCATTACCTTCTAGATTTCTCTCTCCTTCTAATTGACTATTTTGCCCTTCATGATCTTTTAAAATTCCATCCTTGAGTCATCACTTAATTTGGTAGAATTGCCATTTAGTCCTTCATAATTCTTCTCCTATTCAATTTGGTCCTAATTCATCCATTTTCCTTAGTTTCTAGATCATTCCATCCTTAAAATATTTGCACTATTGGTCCTTCAACTTTTCCATATTTACACTTTAATCCCTTAAATTTTGAGTATTTACTCTTTGGCCACAAGACTTTTTCTCACTTTTACGATTTAGTCCTTTCTTGGATTAATACATCATAATATACTTCCTATATAGATTTTATTGACATAGCTCAAAATTTCTCTTTTTATCACTTTATTTCCTTACTTAACTATATCAAGGATAATATCTTACTGTAAAAATATTTGGGGTGTTACACTTCCCTTGATATTCTCTCCCACAACCAGCCTTTCCACCAAAGAGCACCCAAAATCATAAGAACTAGGATCAAAAGCAAAACTACAGCTCCAACCACAATTAATATCTTCTTTAGTTTTTCATTCGGAGGTTTAAACTCTACACAAAATCAACAAACCAATCACACTCAAGTTGTTTTATATATATATATATATATAACAACTCACAGAATTAAAACAACTCAACAGTTTAAATTCATATAATAAGTTGTCACATTGCTAGACAAATGTTAGTACAAATCTTCGGTGAGGAAAATCTCAAACACACGAACGAAACTCGAATAGAAAAAGAAGAAATAGGACAAGGCTCCAAAGCATGTATCAAGCAACTATCTTTAAGGTTATATTCGCCCCCTATCTTCGGTGTACAAATGAGTTCCAAGAAAATTAATCTCAAGGGTACAATGAAGCCAATGACTATTTGCATTTTGCACTGACGATAATAGTCCACTACGTATTGAACAATGTATAACAAGAAACTAAATTTTTACAAAGGATTTCTGCGGTAATACTTTATAGAATAATCTAATAATATTAGAAAATGAAAAAATGAAAGAAAGAATATTAGAATTTGTTGGTGTGATTTCCAAATGAAATCTCATTCCAATTTATAGGAATTTTCATGTCTCTTCATAGAGACATCTTTCAATAGGCATCTTTCTGAATAATAATGTCTTTAAAATAAACAAATAATTATTAATTTAATATTATAACTATTCAAATAATATTATTTAAATAGTTATAATTATTTTTCAAAAACCAAATAATATAACTTTTGGTTAGTTACACCTATTCGTTTATAGTTATCGAAACACTATAAATATTTGAAAATGTTTCAGCAATCTCCCCCCATTTTCAAAATATTTTAGATTTTGATATTCTTGGAAATCAGTTTACATAAATGAAGGTATCTTACAATTGAACGTTCACTTAGTGAAAACATATTAAAGTTAATCGAAATTGCATGGTAGATTAAGTTTTAAACCAACTGTTCTATTTGATTAACTAAAAACATCTCACACAATGATTTCAACATCGGTCAATGCATAGTATCTAGGGACACTATTATGGCTATGTGTCTGTGTCCTCTTTTAATGAGTGCTGTCAGAGCCAAGCCCTTGACCTCCTAGAAGCAGCCACACTTCCACTCACATAAGTAGGTCCCATCAAGAGTGCTCCCGTAATTACAACACTCTAACATATTTATGTTATGAGTCTATTAATAGTACATTACTCATCCTTCCCTTATCATTACGGGCACCTAGCACTTTAATTTTAGGATAGATTTATTTATAATGCTAACAATCACATACTAATAATTGACTTTGTCTCATTGAACTCAAGACTTGACGTTATACCAAGTGTTGAGTCGAGTTTCCATCATGAGTGACTTTAATTAATGGGCTTGAGTCCCATCCCTTTTGAGGTCCTTTTTTACTACATCTCTAGCAAGACTTTTTGTCAAAGGATCGGCCAGATTTTCACTTGACCTCACATAATTAATAGTGATCACTCCATCAGAGATTAATTGTCGGACATAGCTATGTCTTAATCCAATGTGTCTAGACTTTCCATTATATACTTGGATATATGCCTTTGCTAGAGTAGCCTCACTATCACAACAGATAGAAATAGGCAAAATTGACTTAGGCCATAAAGGTACATCATAAGAAAAAATTTCTTAACCATTTTGCTTCTTTAGATACAACGGCTAATGCAATAACTTCTGTTGCCATGGTGGAATCAGTAATACATGTTTGTTTATTGGAACCATAAGAAATGGCTCCTCCACCAAGGATGAATATCCATCCACTAGTAGATGCATGATCTCCCAAACTTGTAATCCAACTAGCATCTGAATACCTTTCTAAAATTAAAGGATATCCATTATAACACAATGCATAGTTAATAGTTTTCAGTGAGTACCAAAGTACTTTATTCAAAGCTTGTCAATGCAAACTACTTGGATTACTTGTGTACCTACTCAATTTCCCAACAACATATGCAATATCTGGTCTTATACAAGTCATTATGCATATAAGACAACCAATTAGACTTGCATATATCAATTGATCAATTTTCCTACTAGTATTAGATACTAATTTTATTTGAGGATCCATGGGTGTAGATGCTGATATATAGTTGAAAAGATCAAATTTTTTAAACACCTTTTCAATATAATATGATTGTGATAAAGCTATAGTACTTTCATCTTGGGTTATTTTAATTCCAAGAATAACATCTACTACACCCATATCCTTCATAGCAAAGTTATATGACAAGAATTTCTTTATGTTTTCTATTTGTTCCAAATCCGTGCCAAAAATGAACATGTTATCTACATATAAGCAAATTATGACACCTTTTCCATTTTCAAATTTGCTATATATGCACTTATCAAATTCATTTATTTTATAGCCATTAGCTAAAACGACCTTGTCAAACTTTTGGCGCCATTTTTTTGTGCTTGTTTAAGTCCATATAAAGATTTAACAAGCTTACATACCTTATGCTCTTATCCTGGAATAACAAATCCTTCCAGTTGTTCCATATACACTTACTCTTCCAATTCACCATTTAAAAATGAAGTTTTAACATCCATTTGATGAACAACCAAGTTATATATAGAGGTAAGTGATATTAAGAGTCTAATTGTAGTAATTCTTGCTACTAGAGCATAGGTATCAACGTAATCAATACCTTGTTTTTGTGTAAAACCTTTGGCTACCAACCTTGCTTTAACTTTATCAATTGTTCCATCAACCTTCATTTTTTTTGAAGATCCATTTACAACCTATTGGTTTGGGACCCAGTGGAAGATCAACTACGATCCAAGTTTGATTTCCCATTACTGAATCCATCTTATCATTTATTGTTCTTTTCCAAAAAGCAAAGTCTTGAGATTTTATTGCATCTTTAAATGTAATAGGATCAGATTCTGTATTATAACAATAAGGTATCTTATTGCACATACTTTCACCTTTTCCTTCTAAACGAAACATAATGAAATCTGGTCCAAAATCTTGACCTTTTTAATCCTCTTACTTCTTCTTAATTCTTGACAAGATTAATCATTTTTCTCAATTTGTTCCAATGGAATCTGATTCTCAATTGAAGAATGAATCAATTGTAGTGGCTATAAATTGTCTTGAAATAGAATTAAATATATTTTCATCAAAAATAGCTTCTCTTGATTCAATAATAGTATTAATTAAAATTGAATCATTTGGTTCAATTAACATGAACCTATATGCCTTGCTATTATGTGCATATCCTATAAATATGCATTCAATTCCTCTTTCACCTAACTTTTTACGTTTAGATGTTGGAACTTTGACAACAGTTCTATAACCCCTAACCTTCAAATAATTAAGGTTTGGTTTCCTTTTCTTCCATTGTTCATAGGGGTTATTTTAGTTTCCTTATTAGGAACTTTATTCAATATATGACAAGATGTTAGAATAGCTTTTCCCTAAAAACCTTGTCCAAGACCTAAATATGATAACATTGAATTTACCATTTCAGTCAAGACTCTATTTTTCCTTTCATCTACACCGTTTTGTTGTGGTGTGTAAGGGGTTGAAACTTAATGGAGAATTCTAGTGGATTCAAAATAACTTGGATTATAGTATTCTCCACCTCTATCTGATCTTAAGCACTTGATAAATGATTCACACTGAAGTTCAACTTCAGATGTATAAACTTTAAATTTATCAACCGCTTCATCTTTTGAATGCAATAAATGTACATATTTTGTCTTTGCACACATGTTTGGTTGCTCCGGTATCAATCCACCATGTATTATCATCTTGTGCCATATTAATTTAGATATCATTGCAATGAACTTTTTGTTATTATCAGCCTTAAAAGATGATTTCTTCTTTAAAGATCGACATTCATTCTTAAAATGTCCCAACTTACCACAATGATAGCATGAGCCCTTTTGTTTCTTATTAAACTTAGGTGCTATATCAGTCTATTTGAACTTTCTCCTGAATGGTTTAGTAGTCTGTTCTTACTCCGTAACATTCACTTTGGTATTTTTTGAATTTAGGTCCTGATCTTTCTTTCAATATTCTTCTTCAATACGAAGATAATTTGCCAAAGCCTGAAGAGAGGTTTCATTTTTCTTATGTTTTAGCCTTCTTTTAAAGTCTTTCCAAGATGGAGGAAGTTTGTCTATTATGGAGGATACAACAATCATTTCATCTATTTTCATATCATATTGCGTAAATTGATTCAACATCTTTTCAATATCACGGAATTGTTGAATAACAGAATGACCATCAACCATTTGATAATTATTGAAACAACTGACAAGAAATTTCTTACTTATAACATCTTCGGTCATGTATCTTGTCTCCAATTTGTGCCATAATTCTTTAGCGGTGACCTTTTTTTGGTAGGTGTTGAATAAACCATGTAACAGCCCGAATTAGGGCTTAGTCAAAATAGTGGTTTAGAGACCACAAATCTGAAGTAGAAAGTATACTTTATGATTTTGTTTTTTAGTTCACGACATGATTGCATAATAGTGAGAAAATGCCATAAAGGAATTTGTATGAAAAAGTGATCAAATTGTCTTTAAGGACTAAATTAATAAAGTTACAAAATATGAGCTTCTAGAAGGGTTAAGTACGAAATAACATTAGAGAAAATTATTTTAGTAATATTTTATGTGTTATAGTATTATTATAAGAATGCATAAAAATTTTCATGAATCAATTTACGCGATTGAAGGCTTAATCGCGAAAAAGGGATAAATCGCATAAGGGACAAAAGTCGAAATATTAATAAATTGAGGTAATTAGCTCGGGGATCGTTAAAAGTCGGAGCTTGAAGTCACACTATCAAGTCTTCCATTTTGGTATAGTTATGTTTGTCATTTTGAATATGGCATGTATAGGTCTTTGGTCATTTTGATACATGACTAGTATTAGTAGCCAATTGTGTTGGCCATTTATATTTACAACTTTCATTTTGTAAATGGCCATTGGAATTGGTCAAACATCCAAGTTATATTTGTGAAATGAGAATAAATTTTCATGGAACTTGTGAAAGATTGTTTAATTATTTATGCGTGCATGTTTAACATGAATTGGTTAAGGTGTAGACACCTGATTAGGAGTATTTAGAAGAGTTTCGGTGCTGTGATATGATGTATGAAGATTAGGTTATGTTTGAATGAGTTTCAGGATGGCTAAGGGCTTGGTAAATAGCCCTATATCGCCCTCGTGGGTAGATACACTATCGTATGTCTAGGCCGTGTGAGACACACGAGTCGCACACGGGTATGTGGCTCAACCGTGTGTCCCCTGCACCTTAGGTTGGCCAAGTCAGGATAGCACACGGGCTAAGCACATGGGCGTGCACCACAGCCATGTGACTGCTGACGTCAGAAACAGAATACCCAAGTTGTTGCACACGGGCCAGGGACACGAGCGTGTCAAGGCCGTGTGAGGGACACGGGCTGAACACACGGGCGTGTGCTAGGCCATGTGAAAACCCCTGAAGGTTCGAAGTAGAAAATAAATCCACATGGGCCATCAGCACAGCCGTGTTTAAATGTCACACTGGCGTATTTTCCCATCATACGGGCGTGTGACGTAAATTTTAGTAGTATTCGAAAAAATTTTCTTAAGTGTCCAGAATGGTCCTGATTCATTTCTAAACGACGTTTTAGGCCCTGTAGGCCTATAAGATGGTTCGTAGGGCAATGTTTGAAAAATTTTTTAATTGGGACTCATTCCTTTGAGATGAAGTTGAAAGTTTGCATGAGTTTTAGTACGGTAATGCCTCTTACCCTACTCTAGCATCGGTTACGGGTAAGGCGTGTTACAAACCATCAGATAAACCATTCAATATGTGGCCCATGCATATGTAATCAACATTGTCCCATTTTTGCCTTTCTCGGGTTACAACAACAGATTCATTTTCATTCTCTTTAGGTTTTGGAGTATCCAAAACATAAGCAATCTTCAAAGTTGATAATAAGAAGTGCATCTTTTTTTTCCATCTTCAAAAATTGCCACCATCAAATCGATCAACTTTGGCAAAGTTGGAAGCCAACTCCCTTAGTGTTCCAGTTTCATGTGTTGTAGTAGTCATCATGAATTGTAATATTAAATTTGTTAGTACAAATCTCCGATGGGAAAAATCTCAAACAAACAAAACTTGAACAGAAAAAAAAGAAATAGGACAGGGCTCTAAGGCATGTATCAAGCCAATATATTTAAGGTTATATTCGCTCCCACCTATCCTCGGGGTGCAAATAAGTTCCAAGTAAATTAACGTCAAGAATACAATAAAGCCAATGACTATTTGTGTTTTGCACTGACGAGAATAGTCCACTATGCACTGAGTAATGTACAGCAAGAAACTCAATTTCTACAAAGGATTTCTACAGTAATACTTTATAAAATAATCTAATAATATTAGAAAATGAAGGAAGAAAAGAAAGAATATTAGAATTTAATGGTGTGATTTCCAAATGAAAATACATTCCTATTTATAGGAATTTTCATGTCTCTTCATAGAGACATTCAATAGGTGTCTTTCTGAATAATAATGTCCTTAAAATAAACACATAATTATTCATTTAATATTATAACTATTCAAATAATATAATTTAAATAGTTATTATTCTTTTTCAAAAATAAAGTAATATAACTTTTAGTTAATTACACCCATTCATTTATAGCTATTGGAACACTATAAATATTTGAAAATGTTTCAATAGCAAACACTATATTTAGATCTAGAAGCAATATATTAACAGATTCAATTTTATGAAATAACTAGCTACTCCTTCTTAGTCAAAGACATTGGCATGCATCTTCTTTACTCCTATCACAAAGTGAAAATATCAAGCTTAGATATATATATATATATATATATATGTTAGCATGAGAAGAGTGTGTAACTTACTAGATTTCACAGAGATGGCTGATATCAAATGGCCATATGTTCCCCTCTTTGGTGCAGCTGTTGTTCCCTTCCCAGCCCAATGAAAGTGAATCTCCATGGTCTTATTGCTTCCATTAATAGCATTAAATTCATGAATGCATTCCTTATTAACCCTTTTGATTGTGTTTCTATGTTAAAATCCTTCAACTTGCATTTCCCCTGCAACAAACTAATTGAATTAAATGATTAGAGTAGAACGGGACAAGGAGAGCATGTGCAATGTGATTTAATGCCTGTATATAAACATCAAATACCGGCCTTCCAAGACTGTAGAAAGAACTATTGTCTCTTATTACTATTTTTGCAAAGTGAAGTTTCACAGAATAGTTTCCATTTCCTAAGCAGTTAAGATAACAAGTGAACGAGAGGGGAGAGAGGCGTGCTGTGGTGTATAAGTCAGAGTCTTTCATCTTGAGCACAGATACATTATGTGCTATATAGTCAGTTGAGGTAATATTTTTATCCCAAAAATGTCCTGTGCTACTAACTTCCCATTTTGATCCTGTTGGAACATTTTTTTCACCCCCTTGGTCGTGATCAGCTTCATAATCAATGTTTCCTATAGTAGTTTTTTCCCCCACCACAATTTATATGGAAAGAATACTGATCTATAGAAAAAAATAGGGTAAATCGTTTATTAAATGTACACAAACTAACCAAAGAAATACAGAAGAAATTTACAGTTATTTGATCAATTGAGAATACGTATTGAGCACCCCAAAACACAACACAAAAGAAGATCAAAACGTGAATGAAAATACAATTGAAGCACATACTAGTATCTTTTAGTCAAAGCAATGCAAATTATCTTCTGAACATGAAAAGCTTTGCAGGCACTCTTTTAGTGGTCTGTATCATGGTAGAATTATGAAAGAAATCAATTTATGTGAAATAGAATTGGACTTCATTTAGAAGTTTGGTAAGCTAAAAATTAAAGGGTCTACATTTCTTTTAAGAAGTTTGTTAAATTGGAGCTTACAAATTCTTTCCTCCAGTGGAGCTTTTGAACAAGTTTCTGATAGAACATCAAAATAGTTACTTCGTAAACTTTGAAAGCTAAAAAGAAAGGACACGCACACTTGAATGTTCAAGGAAGAACTTAGGGGAAAAATCGTTCTTATATTGATTCACGACAATCGAGTGGTAAAGAGTCCCAAGAAAAATTATTGTAAAAAAGATCTACTTCACTGCAAAATAAATTTATATTTCTTCAATTACATTGTGAATGCATGTTATTGTATAGATGACCAAACATTTCAATGGATGATGGTTTAAGTATTCAAAAACACTTTCAAAACATTCCAAACTTTTGGAGTTAGATTAAGCCTATGCAGTTTGTTTATTTATTCTTTTAGATAGTTAAAGACATTGGAATTGAATATCTAATGAGGTTTTATTGGCCTAAATAACAACAAATATATCAGTAACCATTATACAACTTCTGAATGCTAAGCATTCCAAATAGGATCTATGTTTAGGTCACATGGTTAACATGACTTTTTACAAGCTGTGATCGAATCGACTTGAAACTATTTGAAAATGAAGACTAACACATAATGTCTATTCCTATGACCACACCTGAATATATTTTCATAAAAAAGGTATAAATATCGAGTCATCGTAAAGATGGAATTAAACATGAATTACCTGCGACTATTTAAGTTCTTGATCCAATCAGGAATGGGACCACTGATTGAGTTGTTTGTCAGATACCTATTTAATTAGCATCATAAATAACATTACACATAAATCATGAATGAGACTAGAAATGTCATTGAAAAACAATACATAAAACTATTTGAATTAGAGCAAAACCATTAGGATTTATTTAAGGAGTATCGATAAAAAAAAACCACTTGATTAATGATCCACCTACTAATGAGAGTAGACAAGCTTGATTGAGAGATGGCTCACAACTGTTCTTATAGATTCGCAACTCTATTGATAATGAGGTAATCACTTTGATTATTCACTGTGAGTTTGTTAAAAAATTGGATATTTGGATTTTTTGTATTCTTAGAGAGGAAATATCTCATGGATGTATGAAGTATGTCACGCCTTCTATTAACCAGATAAGAAAGATAGGTCACTCACGAAATACTTCAAGAATTTCAAGAGTATATGAGAAGATTAATGTTTTAATACCATTCAGCTCAGATGTGAAAGTTTAACAAACTCAACAGGAGAAAATGACAATTATTAGTCTTCTCTTTAGCCTTTCTTTAGAGTTTGAAGCTATTAGTTCTTGGATTCTCTCAAGTTCTAAGATTTCATCATTGCAAGATGTTTCCAAGAAAGGGTTGCATATTAAAAGTTCTCATTTTATTCAAGTTAATAGTAATGCCCTAGTGAGTCATGGAAATAAAACCCAAGAATTAAGCAGTCATGATAGGGGTAACGATAATCATAGTCAAGAGATTGGGAGAATTTTATGCTATTATTATCATGAGTCAAGCCATACAAAGCACGACTATGTGAAGCTTTAAAATAAGGTTCAGATATCACAATCAGCAAATATTGCAACATTAATTAACGAGACAATTTCACTGTTTAAAAATTTCACTTCTTTTGTCACTACTATCATCGAGTAAGGTACTCCACTACTATTATTGTCATGAGTCAGGCCATACAAAGCACAACAGTGTGAAGTTTTAAAATAAGGTTCGGAGATCGTAGTCAACAAGTATTGCAACATCAAGTAACGAGACAATTTCATTTTCTAAAACTTTCACTTCTTCTATCACCGCTATCATCGAGTTAGTTAACTCCATTGAGTGTCTATGTAACAACCTGCTTTTCAATGCTATCGAAAAATGCAGTTTCAAAATCCCATTTTCGTAAATATTAAATTTGAATATATACGGAGTTGGTATAATAGTTTATTAAAGTTTAGTGTTAGGATTTTTTCTATTAATTACTTAATTAAGGTTTAGGAACTAAATTATAAAAGTCTTATTGCTATAGATTTTTAAATAGCTAAAGGTTACAAATGGTAATAAAACCATTTTGTTATATCGAATTGTGGAAAATTATGTTGTCATCCACTAATTTTAGCTAAACATGATTAAGGTTAGTTAATTAAAGATTAAATTACGTAATTAATGTTAATAAAAATTAAAACAAAGTATATAAGGAAACATAAGTGGGTTTTTGTCGTCTTTTACCTATTCTTTACCGTCCAAACCATAGAAACATAGAAAAGAAAAGGGTTTTGAGCTTCAAAAACTTTTGGTCAACAAAATTGGTAAGCATTCAAGTCATTTTATTGTGATTTATATGTTTTTGAGGTTATTGGAGTTTGATCTAGCTAGTTCATATATCAATTTGCAAAACTGTTAAAACTTTTGATAGTTGTCATTGTTGATTTATGATACACTGTAAATTTTACATATTTCTATCCCATATTTTAGCACATTTATGGATGAATTATCATTGAATTTGTGGAATTTGATGCTCCTAATCCTTTAATTTCATGTTTTATACTTAGGAGAGCATAGGAGAGTGAAAAGAACAAGAAACGGGTCGAAAACGGAGAAAATAAGCCAAAGCAAGAAAACAACACGGCCTGGAGTTCAACATACGGGCAACCCACACGGCTGTGCCACATTAACAGGCTTGAGCACAGCCCAACATCGACTCACAGAGGCATGCCACACGGGCGTGTCCATGTCGTGATGAAGTTCAATTTCACGCGGAAAAGGCTACTTAGGGGTTAAGAAAGACATTCCAAACTCTATATAAAGACCCTAGGAGGCCACCAAAAGGGTGTACAATCTTCCTGCCAAGACGGAGAGTAAAAGGTAGGGAATTACTCGAAGGAAAGCCGATTGATCCATCTCAGAAGCCAGGATTTACATCAAGACAGAGGATCTTCTTTCAATCTTTTCAGGAGTTTTAGGTTTTCTTATGTTTTGTTATTTTCTTTATTCTGAGATGTTTCTTTTTATAAACATGAACTAAAATCCAAAATTCCTAAGGGGGATGAAACCTAAGATGAATCTTGTTATTGTTATCTGAACTACATGATAAATATTCGATTTGTTCTTAATTGTGTTTTTAATTCTTGAATTTATATTTCCAGGATATTAATTTAAGTCAAATATGCTTAGGCAGAGGAGCAAAAGTCCCTGTTTAAGAGTAGATCCAACACAATTAAGCGGAGTTGATCGCAATCCTAGATATAGGATGACGAAAATCGGCCGGATTAGAGTCAAATCTAATATGGGGATCCATAGATCGAGTTCATGCAAGACTAGGGGTTTTAATTAGAAAGAGATTTCAATTAATCAACGTAGGATTAGTTGTTCTTACTCTTAACGGAGATATTAACATAATTTAGGGATCTCTACGAATCAAGTCGAATGAAGAAATCATCTGGTTCAAAGTTAGATAACAAGTGAAGTCTAGGTGGATTCTTCCTTAGGTATTGTCTTTATCATTCAGTTTTCCCAAAGCAATTCCCCAATTTACTTTTTGTCGCAACCTTAGTTTAGAGTTAATTAGTTTACACAAAACCCTCATTTATTTTTAGGCTAGATAATAGGAAGAAAGTCTTTACTAGTACTTTTAGTTACTTGGATTCGATATCCCGGTCTTGCCACTAACTATACTACTATTCAATAGGTGCGCTTGCCTTTTATCGTGATAATAGTTAGTTTCTAGGTACGATCAATTTTTATTACTTCATCACAATCACAAGATCAAGTTTTTGGCGCCATTGCCGGGGAACTGAAAATTAGGAGCACTCTATTTCTATTACTTTAGCCATTACTACTTCTTTATTTTCAGTTTTTATATTAGGTTTTATTTACTAAACTTTTCTTTCTTATTTGTTTTTCACCGGTAGGTATCTCTAGTTTATGACTAGAAGAAACCCGTCAGGACCTTTGCTTTTTGACGATTATTTATAAGCCACAGTTCGCAGAAATCGTAGAGATATAAGAAGAAGCCTACAGTACCCAGAACAAGGACAAGAAGAAGAACCCGGATCTACTGAAGAGATGGAGGCAAATCAAGATAATCAGCAACCTCCTGTAGTAGCCGCAAATCCTGTTGAGCAAAATCCTGTTCCGCGTACTATGTATGATTATGCTAAACCAAATTTGGTTGGTACTAAATCTAGTATTGTTAGGCCTACTATTGCTACAAATAATTTTGAACTGAAGTCTAACAATATTCAAATGATACAATAGTTTTTTCAGTTTGATGGTTTGTAGGGTGAAGATCCTAACGCTCATTTAGCCAACTTTTTAGAATTCTGCGATACATTTAAAATAAATAGTGTTTCTGATAATGCCATTCGCCTTCGGTTATTCCCATTTTCCTTAAGGAATAAAGCTAAATAGTGGTTAAATTCTCTACCACGAGGGTCTATCACTACATGGGAACAAATGACTGAAAGATTTTTACTCAAATATTTTCTGCCGGCTAAAACGGCTAGATTAAGGAATGGTATCTCTTCTTTTGTGCAGATGGATTTAGAGACACTTTACGATGCCTGGAAGAGATACAAGGACTTATTGAGAAGGTGCCCTCACCATGGGTTACCTCTATGGTTACAAGTTCAAACTTTTCACAACGGTTTGAACCCTTCAACAAGACAGATGATTGATGCAGCCGTCGGTGGAACGATTAATAATAAAACACCAGAAGCAACTTACGAGTTTATAGAGGAGATGTCATTGAATAACTATCAGTGGTAAGTCATGAGAACAAAGTCACAAAAAGCTACCGGAGTTTTTAATATTGATGCGGTCACCATGCTTTCTAATCAGGTAGAACTTCTTAACAAAAAGATTGATAGTTTTGTTAGTTCTACGCAGGTACATCCAGTGATCCAGTGTGACATGATCAATTCTTAGCACCCCACGTATGGATATGGCATGGAAAACGAGCAAGCCAACTATATGGGTAATAATTCTAGACCTCAAAACAACTCTTATAGTAACACTTACAATGCAGGTTGAAGGAATCACCCAAATTTCTCATGGGAAGGACAAGGTAACTAAGGAAATCAGAGACCACCACCTCCTTCGGATTTTAGCAACCACCTTACCAACAAGAGAAAAAGCCGAACATTAAGGAGATGCTCACAAAATTTATCTCCGTGGTAGAAACCCGTTTCTAGGACACCGAGATGACACTTAAGAACCAGCAAGCATCCATTCAAGGACTCGAAATCCAAATGGGCCAGCTCGCTAAACTAATCTCTAAAAGACCACAAGGTAGTTTACCGAGCAAGACCAAGACTAACCCTAAGGAGTAACTCCACACCATCGACACGATTGAGGAAGAAGGGTTAGCTAAAACTAAATCAGAACCAAGTCAGAACACTATGGTAAATAAAGGTAAGGATGAGGTAGGTCACAAAGAACCAGTTGTTAAAGAATATAAGCCTCGTGTCTCATATCCTAATGCGACAAGGAAAGATCACACAAATGAACAATTCGGTAAATTCCTTAAACTTTTAAAGAAATTACATATTAACTTACCATTTATTGAAGCTCTTTCACAGATACCAAATGCCGTTAAGTTTTTAAGAGAGCTTCTGACAAACAAACGGAAGCTAGATGAGTCATCTCATATGGAGCTGAATGCAATTTGCTCAGCTATTTTGCAGAATAAGCTACCCAAAAAATTAAACAATCCAGGGAGTTTTACAATTCCTTATTTACTTGGTGGCTTAGATGTTAAAAATGCTTTAGCTGATTTAGGAGCAAGTATTAATATAATGCTATATAAATTGTTTAAACAACTAAGTCCTGGGAAACCTAAACAAACTAGGATAAGCATTCAATTGGCTGATAAAACCATTAGATTTCCTAGAGGTATAATCGAAGATGTGCTTGTCAAAATTGATAAATTTATATCCCCAGTTGACTTTGTTGTTCTAGACATAGATGAAGATAGCAGTGTACCCCTAATTCTAGGGTGACCCTTTTTAGCAACTGCTAGAACTATAATTGATGTAGGCACAGGCGAGCTCACACTTCGTGTCGGTGATGACAAAGTTACTTTGCAAGCTCATAATTCTAATAAGACTATTGATGATAAAGATATTATTACGAGTTCTTCTAAAAAGAATGATCTCACCTTCTAACCTTCTTTCCAGGATACTCTTCACATAAGTGCGACCAAACCACAGACAAGTCCATCCAAGGGAACTATACATGAAAAATGAATGCTACAGATTGAAGAACTAGGCGAGTGGTTGAACTACCACCAAGAGAAACCAAAAATATGCCACGTTGAACCAAAGCATCACCATGATGACCCTAAGGTAAAAACGAATCAATTTAAGGTAGGGGATAAAGTCTTATTAAAGAGGAAGGATCCTCAAATTTCAAAACTTTATACAGGTGATACACCTCCCTCCACAGTAATGAAAATTTTCCCTTATGGTACAGTCAAGATAACACATAAGACATTTGGCACCTTCAAGGTAAATTATACTAGACTCAAACCTTATTTTGATAATGAGACTGATAGCAAGAGAGAGGAGTTTGAACTCCTCAAACCACCGTGACCATGCAAGCTTGAAAGAAGTCAAGCTTAGACTATAAACAAGCGCTTCTCGGGAGGCAATCTAACATAGTAAATTTCCTTTAAGCCCTCGAACTCTAATTCATCAACTAACTTCCTGAATGCAGGCTTTTCAAGCCACACGGCCATGCCCACGGGCGTGCCTAAGGCCTTAGGGATACCATGGGCAAAGACACGGCCGTGCGATACGGCCGTGTACAAGTAAGACAAAATTTTCCCAACACACTGGCTACGAAAAATAGCCACGGCCATGCGATGAGGCTGTGGCCAATCCTGACAAATCGACATAGGCATCCGACACGCTCGTGTCCCAAGGCCGTGGATGATCCTGTTAATTTAACATGGGTATGAGACACGCCTATGCCCTAACCCCGTGGTCAAACTTGCCAATTCATACACGGGCGTGTGACCCCATACACGGGCGCGAGAGAAGCAAACATCGAAAGACACTACCGTGCGACACGGTCGTGTAACCTGACACGCCCAAAAACACGGGCGAGTGCCGCGACTCAGGCTCGCTAAAACCCTTGAAATTCGAACTACACGGGCTACAAATGATTCACACGGGTGTGTGACACGCCCGTGTGCCCCAATTTCTCTATAAACCCCTTACTATACATCATCTTCTTTATTCAAAACCCTAAATCTTCTCCCACTACAGCCCACTCCAGCCCCTCCTAGCGCCACCGCCGACCTAGCCCAAGCCACCACGCCCGTGTAGCACCACCACGACCGTGCGCTGCCCCAAATCCTACCTTATCGGTTCCCCTTTCTCCCTTTTCTTTTAATTTTTAATGTCTTCTAACTACTTCTATTTTCATGATTTTATTTAGTTATTTACCATATTATTTATGTGATTCTCATACATTTTGCATGATTAATCTAGAATACTCATTATGCCGTTCGAACCATTCTTTGGTCGCCATCTTTATCTATCTTAAGCATTTGATTCCTGATATATATAATGTTAACCATAGCTACTACTATTTCCATTGTCTCATTCTATGCTTAGGATAATTCGAACATCAAATTTAGGATTAGTGAAATTACCTTTTACATGAAGTACTTAGTAGTTTTTAGATTAGCTTAATTTGCCATTTAGTTTAGGAACTTATGAATATTCATATTTCTATCTTTTTATTCTCATTTGTCCATTTTTCAGGAATAATGTCATCGTCAAGAGGAAAAAAAGCCGTTGTCCCCGCCTCTAAAAAGCAAAAGGGGTCCGGTAGTTCCACTTCTAGAGCCACAACCGAATTTAGACACCCTCTCCTCCAGTTTTCGCAAAGTTCCCAAGAGGAACTATTCCAAATTCTCAGAGCAAGACCCCTTGGAGTGGGGAGGTGTATTGATTGGGCTGCATTAGAATAGGTCCAATTAGCAAACGTAGTTTGGGCCCTGTTAACGACGGACCCAGGGGACCAATTCTTTCAGATCGTCGAGCCCACATACCTCGAGCTTACTTTAGAGCTCTGCTCCACTTTCCACCTCTAGACGGTCATGTCCAGAAATGACGATCCAGAGACGGTCCAGTTCTGCCTCGGAGGCTTTGTTCGACAACTTAATGTACCGGATTTGATATAACATTGGGGCTATACACTGAGTAGTTTTTGGAGGAGGAAAACCTCTCTGGGTTTCACCGCCACATCCACTTCTCTCCATCAAAGTACTGGCAGGCTCTGGTCCCTACTCCGGCCACATACGACCCCAGTGCTCCAAGGTGATAGCTCTCGCCCTTTTGCTAAGGTACCTACGCGCCCTACTTACGCATACACTGATGGGTAGACGAGAAAGCACCAGTGTCGTCAACACTCACGACGCCTACTTCCTTTGGAGCATGTCGCACGGGCACTGCTCGACGTCGCTTACTTCATCACCTATGCCATTCAACACCAGACGGAGTGGCATCGAAGGGGTGTGATCTCGTGGGCCCATACGTGACTCATCTGGCCTGCTATTTCGGCCTTCTCAACACAGTGGCCCAGATATCCTCCTACACTCTAATCGGCTAGATGTCCCTACAGGGCATCTAAAGTATGCTTCATATGAGGATGATTGAGCGTCGACACGGGACTGACCCTCCTCAATACTGCTTATCTCAGTCCACCGAGTAGGAAGACCCAGAGGACATTTCTGATGATGTCCTTCCATCCCACGAGGAGCCACCACCCATTCATCGCCCAGTTCATGCGGTAGCTTCCCATGTTGACATATCTGAGCGCCTTACACGATTCGAGCAGTAGTGCTTCCAATGCTTTGATCACATTGATGCTACGCTACAGCAAATATGCCAGCATCTACATATTTCATCACCACCCCCACCTTACGAACCATCTGAAGATTAGGACTCACGAGTCCTCTTATCTTCTCATTTATTTTCCTTTTTATTTTCCTTTTTCCTTTTATTTTACCTTTTTCATTATTTAAATTTTAGTATTTTAAGAACTTAGTTTATTTTATTTCAAACAACTCATATTGGCTATTTCCTAACGAGTACATTGTGCTAATCTAAATTCCCTAAAAATTTGTTAACGCTATCGTAGTTTCAAAAGAGCTTTACAGCTCAAATCCATCTCCAATGAGAAAACTTGCCACGACTACCGGTTCCTACACGACCATAACTCTAGCCACCACGACACCGATCATCATATTCTTTTGGCACATAAATTGTGGATCAACACCCTTTCCTACAAATCTTCACACCTCCAACTCAAAGAATTCATCCAATATTCAGGGAGTTTCACTTCTCTCCCTATCTTATGATTTTATGCTTCTATTTTCACTAACTTTATCGTTATACATTAAGGGCAATGTACATCTTAAGTATAGGGGGAACTCACTTTCATTCTTTGCATTATCCTCGAACCCTTGAAAATTTTTACCACTAACTTTTTGCATTGTTCTCAAATCCCTGAATCTTGGCCATAACAAATAGAATGAATTTTGATTGATTTATGATTTTTATTGATATGTGGAGATTGAAGACATAAGTACTTATGCTTTGATTATTCAAACTTTAAGACATTACAGAATCAAGCATGGTAAGTTGAAATTTTTTGACAATTTAAATTTTTCTAGGTTATTTTCCCCAATTTTAAGTATTATCTTGAAATTTGAAATTCACAGGATTGACATCAAAAGCCATAATTCTGGTGAGATTTTTGAGCCTTTTGAGCATACATCCTTTCGTGCTCACTTTTATTGTTGCTTTAAGTGAGTCAATATTGATCTGTTATTCTAGAACTTGCTTCGATTATACATGTTGAGACCACATCATTGATTTGATATGCCAAAATGATAAAGACACCTAGGTTTTAACCCACTTATTCCATAAAAGCCTACCTTTATAATTAACCCCTAGCAAACCCCATTAAGCCTAACAAACCATTCGTTGACTTACCCTCAATATTAACCTATAACCCATTTTTTATTGAAATCCCTTCAATTATTTTGATCCCTATTTTTGTCGAGATTTGAGTTGAATAATTATCTAGCTATGTTCTCTTTTTTTAGCCTATAAGTTTATAAATATTCGATTTGTTCTTAAAAAAATGTATATTTCAGTTGTAATTCAGTATTTCACATATTTCTATGTAATTTTTGAGCTTCTGTTCTTAAACGCTGCTATACAAAAGAAAAAGGCTTTATTCTAGGAATATGTTTCAGTGATAGAGATTTTTCTAGTTAGATGATTTTTTAGTTCGATCTCGATTCTAACCCTCTTTTTTTAGCTTGTGACCACATCCCTAACCAAGGCCACGTTACAACCCTTGAAAGACCTTTTGATCAATGTATCATGTCAGTACATAGTGGTGGAGATTTGATTTTCCTGCAAGCTTATGGTAATAACTTTTCATGTTGACTAATGAGTGCTTAATTTTTGAACCCTAAACACTTCGAGTGGATAGAGTTAATCTTAGTGCGGACGTCAACTCTTATTGGTTTTGAGTTCAAAGGTAATTACTTAGAAGAGGGGAGGAAACCTATGTTTCTGTGATAAAATTCTCAACTTAGATTGTTTGAGACTTTAATTTTCTTTTAGTTGAATTCTCAATGTATGATTACTTGTGGATTAGTTTGAAACATTATTGATAAGGATTATGAGTTAAGAAGAATGATTTTTAATTATGAGTTGAGATTTTGCTTGAGGACAATCAAAGGCTGAAGTGTGGGTGTATTTGATACACTGTAAATTTTACATATTTCTATCCCACATTTTAGCACATTTATGGATGAATTATCATTGAATTTGTGGAATTTGATGCTCCTAATCCTTTAATTTCATGTTTTATAATTAGAAGAGCATAGGAGGGTGAAAAGAACAAGAAATGGGCCGAAAATAGAGAAAATGGGCCAAAGCAAGGAAACAGCATGGCCTGGAGTTCAGCACACGGGCAACCCACATGGCCGTGCCACATTAACAGGCTTGAGCATGGCCCAACATCGACTCACATAGATGTGCTACACGGGCGTGTCCCTGTCGTGATGAAATTCAATTTCACGCAGAAAAGGCTACTTAGGGGCTAAGAAAGACGTTCCAAACTCTATATAAAGACCCTATGAGCCCACCATAAGGGTGTACAATCTTTCCTCCAAGACGGAGAGTAAAAGCAGGGAATTACTCGAAGGAAAGCTGATTGATCCATCCTAGAAGCCAGGATCTACATCAAGACAGAGGATCTCCCTTCAATCCTTTCAGGAGTTTTGGGTTTTCTTATGTTTTGTTATTTTCTTTATTCTGAGATGTTTCTTTTTATAAACATGAACTAAACCCGTAAATACCTGAGGGGGATGAAACCTAAGATGATTCTTGTTATTGTTATTTGAACTATATGATAAATATTTGATTTTTTCTTAATTGTGTTTTTAATTCTTAAATTGATATTTCCAGGATATTAATTTAAGTGGAATGTGCTTAGGCAGAGGAGGCGTGTGGAAGCTTGTGAATGGGCTAGGGTTCGAATCTCCCTATATGCAAAATTCTTTAATTTTGCTACATGTGCATGGTAAGAGGTGGACTCCAAGTTAAACTCTGAAGGAAGGTATTTGAGTTGCTCATGGGATTGGATTAAGGAGTGATAGGGGGAGATTTTCAAGGAGAAAATTTAGGGATTGGAGTGAGGTGCAAGAGTTGGCCGAATAGGGGACTTTGTAGTTGCAATTTCGGCTAGGGACCTTAGGTAATAACATTTTCAGCATTATGGGAGAGGAGTGTGCCGAATTCATTTAGGCTTTCTTTCAGGATTTTAGTTCTGTAAGTTTTGACATTTTGGTATGTAAGTGTCGATTTCTGCCTTTGGGTTTCGGGATTTGTTTTTGTCATCCTTTTGTGCCAAATAGGTAAAGTTAAAGTGTGCTTTTGATTTCTTTTCTTTTTTTTCTCTCCTCTATTCTTTCTTTAAAAGTCGAAAGTCCCTAAACCTTAAATCGTTTTCTTGGCCGATTGCTTCAAAAAGCTGAAACCTGAAACATTTTGTCTTCTTCTAGCCGATTTCTTCTTTAACTGAACCCTCTTTATCTCTACTCTAAAACGCCGAAACCTTCAAGCCTTTCATCTCTCTGTCGCTATCTCATTCTCTTTCATATCTCCTTCTTCTTCTTCTTTTGTTTCTCTAAAGATCACCTTCGTTCGTTAAGCACAACCTTAAACCGATTATCTTCTTCTCAATCGGCTACTCCTCTTGAGTGGCCTTCATAGCCGAATCCCTTACATCCCTCATCCTCTTGCATTCTGACTAGATCTACAATTGATCTGGGCTTATGCTAGTGATCGGTGGTTCTCTCTTTTGGCAAGACAGTCAAGCAGACTTTTGGATAAGGACTCAATTCATTTTACTCTTCTCTTAAGTATTTCATGAAAAGCCAAAACCACCCCCTGACTTTCTTTTGGAAATCGGTTTAGATCCCTTCCTTGGGAATATATTTTGGACTCTTTTGTTAACTGACTAAGATTCGTGGCCTTTCGTAAGGTGGATCTCATGGAGGCTAGGGTGGTTAGCATTAGCAAGGCAGACTAGATCTAGTGGTTGGAGCTAGATTTCGGCAAAGGTAAGTGATGGTGATATTTTAGGGGCTGCCGAATAAGTAAGTTAAGGTGACGTTGATTGTTCAAATTGGATTGTGGTTTGATGTGTGGTTAAACAGTTGTAGGTTAATCGTTCGCGGGATGTCAACGTAGTTCGCAAACAGGTGTGGAACAACACCCTCTAATAGCTTAGATCGGTAAAAGTCGAAATATCGACATGCCAGCATTTCGAGGACTTGCGAGTGTGCGAACACTCATGGGTCAATCCAAAATAATGCATCTAGAATATTAGACGGTAAAGGCTACTGTGCGCATTTTTGTGCACTTAGGCTGATTTGGGCCACGATGGGCTAAAATTGGGCCCAATGGGCTTATGGGCCCATATGGGTAAAAGTATACGGTAAGTAATTTTGGGTAAACTAAATATTAAATCTGCGATAATATAAGTAAGATTAGACTAAGCGGTCTACTGTACCAAGTGGGCTCCCTCGGGCCCATTAGGGGTTCTTGGGCCAGATGACACTATATGAATGTATGGACATCTGAGTCGCTCGGAGTGATGTTAAACCTGCTAGAAGGTCGTATTAAGCATGAAACCTAGGAACGTAGCTAAATGACCAAAATACCCCTGAAGTGAAAAATTACCATTTTACCCCTATATGCCAATGATTGTTTTAACCCTAAAAGTTGTGGACTGATTTACATATATCTGTATCCGATAATCTGTATGCTCATGTCATGTAGTTCTCTAGGTTGCATGGAGTTGGGTTATGAATATGAAGGAAGTGCTATAAAGTGGCATTGCCACGTAATCTACTTAAAGGCTCTGCCTCATATTTCTGTTCTGGTGGCTCTGCCACGATTTCTGTATTAGCAGCTCTGCTACATCTGTGGTGTGTAGGGATGGGTGGGTTGAGTTATTCTTTACATGGTGTGTTGGGCTGGTACGGGTGGTGTGTTGGGCTGGACTGGGCTTGGGCTTTGCATACATACATTTTTATTTATATATACATATTCTGTTTTGTACCTGAAATGGGCCCAAGGCCCACTCTGTTTCTGAAAAGGGCCAAGGCCCAGTTTGATCCATATCTAAATAGGGCTTCGGCCCAGACTGAGCTTAGTCTGATCTTTGACACTGGTTAGGTTACATTACACACTGAGTTTTCACAAACTCACCCTCTCATTTCCATCCATGTAGGTAGCCTCCAACCATAGAGGACTTGGAGCTGCGAGGGATTCGGGGTGGCTACATGATTCATGCTTTTGGTTTTTAATGTTTTTTTAAATTTAATTTATTTATATGTCATTTTTAAATTTCAGATTTAAGTTGTAATAAGGCCACACGGGTATTTGGTTTTGGGTTTTTATTTTGTGTTTTAAAATGGTAGGCTAGATTATGCGGCTTTTCAAATTTAATCAAACATTTTTTTCAAAAACATACCTTACGTAATGATTGGATAATGATCTCGTGATTGTGATGAAGTAATAAAATTTGATCGTACCTAGAAACTAACTAATATCACGATAAAAGGCATGCGCACCTATCGACTAGTAGTGTAGCTAGTGGCTAGATCGGAATATCGAATCCAAGGAACTAAAAGTACTAGTAATGACTTCCTTCCTATTATCTAGCCTAAGAAATAAAAGGGTTTGATTGTAAACTATTCTAAACTAAACTAAAGAAATGACAAAGAGTAAATTGGGAAATTGCTTTTGGGAAAACCGATTGATGGGGGCAATACCTAAGGAAGAATCCACCTAGACTTCACTTGTTATCTAACTCTGAACCAGATGATTTCTTCATTTGATTTGATCCGTAGAGATCCCTAAATTATGTTAATACCTCCGTCGAGGATAAGAACAACTAATCCTAGGTTGATTAACCAAAATCTCTTTATAATTAAAACCCCTAGTATTGCATTAACTCGATCTATGGCTCCCCATATTAGATTTGACTCTAATCCAGTAGATTTTCATTGTGCTATGTCTAGGATTACGATCAACTCCATTTAATTGTGTTGGATCTACTCCTATGTAGGGACTTTTGCTCCTCTACATAAGCACATTCGACTTAAATCAATATCCCAGAAATATCAATTTAAGAGTTAAAAACACAATTAAGAACAAATCAAATATTATCACACAGTTCAGATAACGATAACAAGATCTGTCTTAGGTTTCATCCCCCTTAGATATTTGGGGTTTTAGTTCATAATTATAAATGAAAACATCTCAGAAGAAATAAAATAACAAAACAGAAGAAAACCCAAAACTCCTGAAAGGATTGAAGGGAGATCATCTGTCTTGATGTAGATCCTGGCTTCTAAGATGGATCAATCGGCTTTCCTTCAAGTAATTCCCTACCTTTAACTCCCCGTCTTGGCGGGAATAATGTGTATCCTTGTAGTTGCCTCCTAGGGTCTTTATATAGAGTTTAGAATGTCCTTTTTAGCCCCTAAGTAGCCTTTTCCTAGTGAAATTGAACTTCCTCACAACAGGGACATGCCCGTGTGCCACGCCTATATGCCACGCTAGTGTGAATCGATGTGGAGGCCGTGCTCGAGCCTGTTAAAGTGGCACGACCGTGTGACACACCCGTGTGATGAACTTCTAGGCTGTGTTGATTATTGATTTGGGCCTAATTTGCCCATTTTTGGCCCGTTCCTTACTCTTTTCTCTTCCTTATGCTCACCTAAGTATAAAACATGAAATAAAAGGATTAGGAGCAGCAAATTCCACAAATCTAATGATAATTCATCCAGAATTTAGGCTAAGTATGAGGTAAAAGTATGTATAATTTACGGTTTATCAGATAACTCAACAACGATAACTCAACAATAAGATCTTTTAAAAAGTGAATTTTACTTGGTAATAGATTGGGTTTTTAAAACTGATAATGTTTCTTAATTACAAGCTATTAAACATGGTTTTACTACGAATAACATAATGTTTTGTTCAAAGAAGATCATAGATAAATCATTCGTTCATGTGACACACAAGATTTGGCCATAACGTTTGGGCCGGGTTTGGGCTGTTACAAAAAGTCTTGATAAGTGTTGGTAACATGTGATGATTATGATGCATATGATGTTTTTGAATGTTGCCCATGTTAAATGATTTGGTTAATGCTTGAAATGGAAATTTTATGTTTCTAGAGAGGTAATATATATGTATCTATTTGAACTAGGCATGTAAAAAATTGTGGTATGAGGCAAATGAATGGTTAACTTGGTGTAAGTATTGAAATGGTATTTATACTGATTATGCTTGATGTATATGTTGAAAAATGGTCATTTGGAGTTCATCGTTGATAACATAAAAGTATTGGTGAATGAATTATGTTTATTTTAAAATAGAAGTGATAAGTTTTGATAGATTTGGCATATGTAAGGTTAGGTATTTGAGTCAATTAGGTTAGTATGCTCAAATAGTATAGAAAATTTTTAGTTTAAATGGTATAAATGTTGTGAACATCTAGTTAGGAAGTTGAATTGAGTGTTTTAACTTGATTGATATGGTTTTATGCATAGTGACTTTAGTAAAAATGGGTGTTTTGAATAAATATTTGTACAATTAGTTTTAACCAATATTGGATTGTTTTGTTTTCTTATTTATATGTGGCTGTAATTGGATGGAAGGTTATGAAAACTATTATCAAGAAATTCCATTAATATGTCTTTCTCTTTCTTCTCAAATATTTGCTCTTCTTCTTCCTCTGTCTCTCTTTTCTGGTTTTATTTGTATTAATGAATTGGTTCTGTTTAAGGCCAGTTAGCGCTAGAATTCCAAATAATTATGAAAAGATCAAGTGACAACCAAAACCACAATCACAAAGAAAAACCAAATAAACCCAACATGGGTCTTGTGGGTTTTGGACTTCTGAACATTAAGCTTTAATGCTATGACTGACCTGTAATGGCATGAATTTTTAGTGGAGTCAGAACAACGATTCGAGATCGCTAAATCTGACAAATAAGTTAGAAAATATTATTAATTTAGTGAGTATAAGTTAAACGTAAAGTTAGAAGAAAATTTGAAATAGTGAATAGTGTACTAGAAATAAATACTAACATAATTAGAATCGAAAATGAGGTATTGAAACCTCAGAAATTTTAAACCGAGCCATAAATATTTTTATAAATATTTATGAAGTGTTAATAAGTTAATATTAAAGTTTTGTCAGGAAATTTTAAAGTTACGATAGTTAATTGAACAAAAAGGACTAAATTATAACAAATACAAATTATGGGAAATGATTAAATAGCTTAAATGATAAAAGAAAGAGGACTAAAAAGGCAAAGAGAGTCAAGGTCTATTTGGGCTGGACAGTAAGGGCAATAAATCAATAAGAAAATAAGGAGAATTAAGGGCAAAATTGGAATATTGCAAAATTTACTTAATAAAGCTAGGACTAAAGTGGAGTTATCTAGATTTCTCCTTATTTTTCTGCATTCTCATTAGCAAAAACATCTTTAAGCTGGTTTTTCATATTTTTACTGCAAGTAAGTTCAATTCTTGATTATTTCTTGAAATTTTTATGTTTTTATGACTTTTACAACTAGGTCCACTTATTGAATTCATTAGTTTTTGATTTCATGAAAGAAATTGAAAGTTGCTACGAATATGTGCTGGAAGTGTATGATGATTTAGCATGAAATTAGAGCTTTAAATTGTCTATATGCTGATTTTATTGAAAGAATTGAATAGGAAGTGAATGTGTGGGACCTAATTGTAAAAGAGTTTGAAGTTAGGGTTTTATGTGGAAATGTTGAATTTCAATAGTTATGAAATAACTTATAATGTCTAAGTAAAGTATTAATTGAGAAAAATTAGCTTAACTAATGGGTTAATTGAACAAGGACTAATTTGTGAAAACTATAAAATTTGGGACAAAATGGAAATTAACTCTTTGCACTAAAACAGTTTTGGACAGCAGCAGTAGTCCAAATTTGAAAAATCAACAAAAACTGTAGGAATAGAATTAGAGGATGAATAAAATATGAAATTAAAGCATATTGAGTCTAGTTTCTCATAGAAGAAACAGTATAAGCAATGGAATTGTAAATCATGAGATATAATAAATTTTGTGAGAGAAGGTCAAAATGATTTCGGGTTACCTTATTTTGACTTTGAAAAATCATAAAAAATTGGAGAAAAATAATTAGGGTTTGACTCTGGAAAATTATAAAAAATTTGAGAAAAATAATTAGGGGATTAAAATTACATGTTTAGAATCTTGAATGAGTCTGTTTTCAAGAGAAACAAATGATAACATCATTCGAATCCTTTACGAGGAGATAATTAATTTTTAGTGAAGAAGGGTCGGATCTGTCAGACAGTAGAACAGAGGTGACTTTAAAACATAAACTATACTTATTGGCTAAACCAAAAATTCTAAAAATTTTGTTGTAAGAAGATATGTGAGTCTATTTTCAGGTAATAGTAGCAGATCTTAATTTGGAGAGCTCAAGATAAAAATAATTAAGTGACTATGACACGGATGGACAACATTGAGTATACATAAGTAAATAGTGAAAGTATAGATAATGTTACTTATAAGCGGGTTATAAACATTAAAAATGTGAAATAGAGTGAAGTTGAAGTCAATACTGATAAGTGAATGATTTTACAATGATAGATCGAGAACCCGAAGCAAGTTCATATGGCTGAAATTTCAATGATAGATCGAGAACCCGAAGCAAGTAGCTGATTAGTCCTTGAACTTTCACAAATTTTGCAAATCGACCCAGGTAAGTTCATATGGCTGAAATTTAATGATTAAATGTTAATTTCTTGAATTATATAATGTATGATGAGATATGTTTGTTGATAAATTGATAATAAAATAACAATACGAAAACTGAATAAATGATCAAATTGAGCACAACGTTGAATTTGAGTACTTCTGATAAGTTACAAGTGAGAAGTGGTAGCTTCAGCTACACTTATCTGATCAGTGACAAGTGACAAGTGATAAGTGATAGCCTCAGCTACAGTTATCTAATCAGTGACAAGTGATAAGTGATAAGTGGTAGCCTCGGCTACACTTATCTGACTAGTGAAAAGTGACAAGTGATAAATGTGATCCATAAAAGATCGTGTCAAGGCTATGGCTTCGGAAAGTGATAAGTGATTATATATAAGATGATAGTTATATTATGGCAAAGTGGAAGTGAATTACTCAATTTGTCTATAACCGTCCCCTAATTTGATTAAGGATGGTAAGTCACAAATGGGCCCAAAAGAATTAAAGTAAACGGATAAGTAGTAGTGAGTTTACAAAGGAACTCACCAATGATTATGGTTGACAGGTGAACTTAGTAATTGTGTATACTATATAAATCTATGAATGTTTGGTACGATTTATGTTTTATGCCTATGAACTTACTAAGCTTCTATAAGCTTACTTGAGTGTATTCAATGTCTCTTGTAGATTGACGTGAAAATATACAGAGGATTGAATCAACACTGAAGATCAGACTATCCAAATTATCTCTGGTAGCTTTTGTAAATTTCCTTTTTGATTTATATGGCATGTATATGGTTTGATGATTATATAAATACTAAGCCTTGTCTAATTAATATGTATTAAAGTAAAGAGTGATAAATATGCTATATAGTATAATTATAATAGAAGTATGATTTGGTATCAAATTGGTTGAAATGGATTGGTTGGTTTGGATTCGTCTCGATTTTAAAATTTGCAGGAAAGGTTGGATATTTATAAAGTGGTTATATTGAGTTAAAAAAATTGAGATTTTGCAAAAAATTCCCTGTGGTTTTGATTTAATTCTAGTTTGGTCCTGATGCATGTTTTGGGCTTTTGAGGCCCATATAAGGGATGTCATGTCATATTTCAATGAATGAATAGTATTTAACTTGTAATAATTGAAAATTAATTCAGTAAACCCCGGTAATGCCTCGTACCCTATTTCGGTGACGAATACAGGTAAGGGGTGTTGCATTTAGTAGTATCAGAGCCCAGTTTAGCCAGTTCTCGGAACATGTGTGATGTGTAAAATGTTTAGAAATACATGCCATATAAATCTGTGATAGTGCGATGTGTATGATTTGATCTAACTCCTTTTTATTTTATAGATATTTTCTTGTTGTAAAGACGTTAGACGGACAAGAACAGAATGAACAAGAAGAAGTTAAGAGCAGAGTGCAGACTTCTGAACGGGGAACAAGTAGTAATGTTCCAATTTCTCTAATGCGACAACAAGAACTTAAAGATATGATTTGCGGGATTATGAATCAGTGGTATAGTGAAAAGATGTAATAAGGAAATCAGGCTCAACAACCTCCTCCCCCTACTGTACCATCTGTAGTGCCTTTAGTTGCCCCTCCACCTCCTTCGACAACTAAATCTTGTAGATGTACTCCGTTGGAAAAGCTCAGAAAACTCAGAGTCGAAGAATTCTGGGGAAGAGCAGATGATGATCCGGTTAAAGCTGAATATTGGTTACAAAGTTTGATGAGGATTTTTAAAGAAATGGCATGTTCACCAGATTATTATTTGAGATGTGCTGTATCATTACTGAAAGAAGAAGCGTATCACTAGTGGGAAACGATTAAGGCTGTGGTACCTGTAGAAAGAATCACATGGGAATTTTTCTAGAACGAGTTTAAGAAAAAGTATATGGGTAAACGGTATCTAGATAAGAAGAAAAGGGAATTCCTCGATCTATGATAGGGAAATAAGCCTGTGGCTGAATACGAAAGAGAATTTTTCTACCTTAGCAAATATACCCGAGACATTGTACCTACTAAAGAAGAAATGTGTATTAGATTTGAAGAAGGGTTAAATGATGAGATTAGAATGATGATTGGGGGTAATAAAATACGAGAGTTCATTGTTCTGTCAGATCGTGCTTAGAAGCTCAAAGAAGTACATAACAGAAAAATACAGCGGGATCGAAAAAGTAAAGAGTCATTCAAAAGAGGTGCTTCTAAGTCATTTTCAGATTTACCAATAAAGAAATCTAAAGAAGAAATTAGTCGAACTACATCAATGTCGGGACGATCGAGTAGAGGTAGATCAAGACAATCTGGTTTCAGGGTATTCGATAGACCTGCAACAAGTGTGAGCAATGTTCAGAATACTCCCCAGCCTAAGTGTCAATATTGTAGAAGACATCATTTTGGTGAATGTAGGACTAAGACAGGGGCTTGTTATAAATGTAGAGCTACTGATCATCTTATTCGAGATTGTCCATAGCTGCAAAAAGATGAAATGGAACAGAAAGAGATACAGAGAACCATTCCCTAAAGAAGTGGATGTCCGAGTCAGAGCAGTGCTATAGGGGCTACCCGTTTGGGTATGAGAGAATCAGTTAGTTGATCAGAGAATAGAGCACCAGCACGTACCTACGCCATTCGAGCAAGGGAAGAGGCTACATCTTTTGATGTAATTGCTGGTACTTTCTATCTTTATGATGTTATTGTTTATACATTGATAGACCTTGGGTCTACTCATTCATATATTTGCACTATGCTAGCATCTGAAAAGCAATTATCTATTGAGTTCACTGATTTTGATATACAAGTCACTAATCCATTAGGTTAAAGTGTGATAGTTAATTTGATATGTTGTAATTGTCCACTGAAAGTGAAAAGCTATGAATTCCCCACTGATTTGATGTTGTTACCCTTTCGAGAATTTGATATTATTCTGGGGATGGGATGGACTGGTTAATAAAACATGATATGATAGTGAATTCTCGTGATAAATAGATCAGTTTGAAATGTCAAACAGGGGATGTAATCTCAGTTGGGTCTGAAAATATGGGTGACATAGTCAAAATTCTTTCAGCTTTCTCTGCTCAGAGGTTATTACGCAAAAGCAACGAGGCATTCTTGGCTTATATTCTTGATACTCGAGATTCTGATTTAAAGCTCGAACAAGTGCCGGTGGTGAATGAATTTCCTGATGTGTTTCCTGAAGAGTTACCCGGTTTACCACTTGATAGAGAAGTTGAATTTGTAATTGATGTGATTCCCGGAACAACTCATATCTTAGTGACATCGTACAGAATGGCTCCAGCCGAATTAAAAGAATTGAAGACGCAGTTGCAGGAGTTACTAGATAAAGGGTTCATCAAACCGAGTATGTCGTCCTGGGTTGCACCTGTCTTGTTTGTGAAAAAAAAAAGGACAGTTCTTTGAGACTATGTATAGATTACAGGCAGTTGAATAAGGTAACGGTAAAGAATAAATATCCTTTGCCTCGTATTGATGATCTATTTGATCAGTTAAAAGGTGCTGCAGTATTTTCCAAAATAGACCTTCGATCTGGGTATTATCAGTTGAAAGTTAAACAGTGTGATGTGCCGAAACTGCCTTCTGAACTCGGTATGGTCACTATGAATTTTTGGTGATGCCTTTTAGTTTAACCAATGCTCCTGCTGCTATTATGGATTTGATGAATCGAATTTTTCAGCCATATTTGGATAGATTTGTGGTTGTGTTCATTGATGATATAGTGATTTATTCAAAGATAGAGTCCGGATATGCACAACATTTAAAGATTGTATTACAGATTTTGCGGGAGAAATAGTTGTATGCGAAATTCAGCAAATGTGAATTTTGGCTCCATGAAGTTGCATTTTTTGGGTCATATTGTATCAACTGATGGAATCAAAGTGGATCCAAGTAAGGTAGCGGCAGTGGTAAATTGGAAAGTTTCGAAGAATGTTATTGAAGTACAGAGTTTTCTAGGATTAACAGGTTATTATCGCTAATTTGTCAAAGATTTCTTAATGATTACCTTACCATTGACTCGATTCCTACAAAAGAATGTCGAATTTGTATGGTCAGAAGAATGTCAGCAGAGTTTTAATCAGTTGAAAAAGATGTTGACAGAGGCTCCAGTGTTGACTCAACCAGATTCGGGTGTATTGTTTTTGATATATAGTGATGCATCTTTGAATGGTTTGGGTTCTGTACTTATGCAGTTAGGCAAAGTGGTGGCATATGTTTCTCGGCAACTGAAATCGTACGAGAAGAATTATCCTATTCATGATCTGGAATTAGCTGCGATCGTGTTTGCTTTAAAGATATGGAGACACTATTTATATGGTGAGAAGTGTCATGTATATACTGATCAGAAGAGTTTAAAATATATGACGACACAAAAGGAGTTGAATTTTAGATAGAGGTGGTGGCTAGAACTTTTGAAAGATTATGATCTTATCATCGACTACCACCTGGGAAAAGCTAATGTTGTTGCAGATGCACTTAGTCAGAAATCGTCATTGTTTGCTCTTCGGGCACTAAATGTTCATCTATCTATTAATGAAGATGGTTTTGTGTTAGTAGAATTAAAAGCCAAACTGATACTCTTTCAGTGGATTCGGGAGTTACAAGATGAAGATCCGAAATTGATATTGAAACGACAAATGGTTCAAGATAAGTTGAGTTCTTAATATTCTATTGATGATAGTGGTATGTTACACTATCATAATAGAATTTGTGTTCCGAATAATTTAGATTTGAAGAATGATATTCTATCAGAAGCTCATAGCGGTATGTGTTCTATTCACCCGAGTAGTACAAAAATGTATTGTGATTTAAAGAAAATGTATTGGTGGCTCGATATGAAAAGAGAAATTTGTGAATTTGTAGCCAGATGTTTGATCTGTCAACAGGTGAAAGCTGAGCATCAGGTGCCGACATGGTTGTTACAACCCATTATGATTTCAGAATGGAAATGGGAACATGTCACGATGGATTTTGTGTCCGGGTTACCAGTGACTTTGAAAAAGAAAGATTCAATATGGGTAATTGTAGATTGGTTAACTAAATCGGCACATTTCATTCCAGTGAGGCAAATTATTCACTTGCAAAGTTGGCAGAAATGTATGTGTCAGAGATATTGAAATTACATGGGGTGCCCACATCTATTATTTCTGATCGAGATCCAAGGTTTACCTCAAGATTTTGGGGTAAGTTGCAAGAAGCATTGGGTACCAGGTTAAACGGCAACACATCTTTGCATCTCCAGATAGACGGGCAATCAGAACGGGTAATTCAGATATGAGAAGATATGTTGAGGGTGCTGTGTACTTGAATTTGGCAGTAGTTGGGAAAGGTATTTACCTTAGCTGAATTTGCTTATAATAATAGTTATCAAACTAGTATTACAATGGCACCGTTTGAAGCTCTGTATGGAAAAAAGTGTAGAACTCCATTATATTGGTCTGAATTAAGTGAACCGCTAGTAGGAGTGGACTTGATTCGAGAAATCGAAGAAAAAGTTTGTATTATTCAAGATTGTTTAAAAGCTGCCTCCGTTCGGCAAAAATCATATGCAGATTTGAAGAGAAGGGATATAGAGTTTAATGTGGGCGATCGTGTATTTTTGAAAGTGTCACCGTGGAAGAAAGTTTTGCAGTTCGGCAGAAAGGGAAAACTCAGCCCACGATTTATCGGGCCGTATGAAATCATTGAAAGAATCAGTCCGGTAGCTTATAGACTAGCTTTGCCTCCAGAGCTTGAAAAGATTCATAACGTGTTTCATGTGTCTATGTTGAGACGGTACATATCAGATCCATCACATGTAATTCCTTATACGGAAATAGAGCTCCAACCTGACATGGCTTATTTAGAGGAATCGGTGAAAATTTTAGCTCGGGAAGTTAAAGAGTTAAGGAATAAACGTGTATCACTAGTTAAAGTGTTATGGAATCGACATCGATCGGAGGAGGCAATGTGACAGCCCGAATTTGACCCTAATCGGAACGGTGGTTTCAGGACCACGAATTCGAGTCGAAAAATGTTTTAATATTATTTTCTATGTTTTGAATGTGTGAATTAACGTGTGTGAAAATTTGGTTTAAAAAATTTTATCATTTGGATGCCCGATTAGATAAAAAGAGCTTAATTGCATAAAATGAAATATATATCACTAAATGTGAAAGTGCTAAATTGAACTTGTCTTTATTATATAAAGTGCTTATAATGCAAATTGACCATAATAATAAGTGATGGACGGTTTAAGACATTGTTTAAATGGTTGAGTATTTTATTTATTAATGGTATATTTGTAATTGATTAATATATGAAATTATAATATCATAAAATAAAGGAAACATGGTGTTCATCTTTATGCATGACCGAAAATTAGAAATAGAAAAGAGAAATAAGACAGCTATAGAGTTTCGGCCATGGCTTAGCAAAATTCAAGGTATTTTCTTACTTGGGTTTTTTTTATAATTTTGATATTTTTGAGATCCTTGCTTGATTATCTTTAAAGCCCATTTGGTAATTTTTGAAATGGTTGAGAAATTGCTATTCAGCCATGAATGGAAATTTATGAATCTTGTGTTTGATGTTAGAAATTAAAATATAGGTGTTAGATGTGTATATTTTGTGTTGGAATTTTATATGATTTTTTTAGCTTATAAGGCTTAATTGTTAAAATAGTAAATTGAGTGGTTAAATTTATCAATAGAAGAACTATGAGGACTTTTATGAATTAGGGGTATATTTGGCCTAAATATATCAAGGGTAAACTATATTGGCTGGATGTTTAATGAATTTGGGCCAATTTATTTAAAGAGTAAAATATATAGGGCGAATGTGTAAATTACTTAGTTATGTGATTTTGAGTAAATTAAGTTGGTAAATTGATTAAATAAGTTCAATTTGCTTTTAATTAGCTCAAGATCAAAAGAAACGGACTTGGATCGAGGGAAGGCAAAGCTAGCTGAGTAGTCAGTTTAATCGAGCACTAATACCTGAGGTAAGTTTATAAGATATTAAATGGAATTGATTTTTAATAAAATGTTAAATACAAGTGTTGAATTGAAAATTTTGAGATTAACCTTGTCATTGCCGAATGAGAATGTAAATGTTGAATTATTTTGGTATGAAGTAAAAGTACTTGGCGATTATGATTCGGGTTGTTAAATTGTTTGAGATATGGTATAATTGAAATGCCGATTATGAACATGGTTGGAAAGCATTTGAGTAATGAATATTATTATGGTTTGGTTCATGAATGATAGCATATTGAGCATGGAAAAGTTGAATGTTAATGCTGAAAATGTGATGTCGCAAGCTATGAGTTTGAGATATTCGGGCTCCGTGCCTAGCAAGCCTTGTGCCAGTGATACGAATCAGGCTATAAGCCTAGCAGGCTTTGTGCCGGTAATACGAATCAGGCTATAAGCCTAGCAAGCCTCGTGCCAGTGTTTAAATCAGGTTTATACCTAGCTGGCTATTTGCTGGTGTGATATTTAAATGACTCGATGTTGGAAAGTTACGGATTGTATTATATTGAGAAATCAAAAGATACATATATGTTTAGAAATTCGATTTAAAGCATGTATTATTAAGTTGATGAATGTTGCTTAGTCAAATGTGATTGAGTAAATTGGAAACTCATTAAGTTATGTTATAAATAGATAGATATTTATGGTTTAATAATCGATTAATCTTTTAAAGTTTGTGGATGCATAGATTATGTGTGATACTTTGAAATGTTCAAAGAGCTAAGGATGATTTCGGTATTGAATAGTTGAGGAAGGAAAAATTCTATGTTTATAAGTTTTGACAGCTAAAAGGAAATAGGTTAAGGTTAATGAGATTTAGTTAAGTTTTCACAAATGAATTATCTTATAACTTACTAAGCTAAAAATGCTTACTTTGAGTGTTATCTCTGTTTTATAGACTGTTGAATCCAGGTACAAACTCGGGGATCATCAGCCAACTCATCGCACTATCTACTACTTGGTATTCGATGTTTTATAATAAATTAACTTATGGCATGTATAGGTTGGACAACTTTATGAATGATATTTTGACTATGTATATACAAGCTATGCGAATATAGCTTCATTAAGGTATTTTGAATAGTTTTAAGCTTTTAATCCATGGTTATGCTTGGTATAATTAATAATATTTTGATATTTTGGTTAGTTGAACAACTACATGCGAATGGTTTGATCCAATATTGATATTGGTAGTTGATATGTTATTTTTATATTAAGTGTTAATCTTAGGTGTAATTTATATGTAAAGTGAACATGCTAATTCGGTGCTTGTGCTTTATTATAAAGAAGGATGTGGATACATTCGGTTAAGGTTTAGGCTTGAGCTTTGGTAATAATGATTTCATTATATGAGTGTATGTTGGATCATTTCAATTGTAGTATGGTCATTTGGTTTCGGTTGTAATGATAAGTTTGAATATATGCTAGGTTTAAATATTAGGAGTTTATGTTTAGTTTATTATGACTTATTCCATGTGTGGGAGTAAGGTTTTAGGCATGATTAAACAAATAGATTTTATAAAAAAAAATGGGCCATTTAAATTAAGGTTTTGATGTTTACGTGCATTTTTGGTTATGGTATTTATGATCAATGCTTTACTTGGGTTGTAAATTATAGTACTAGCAAAATCGGCATAAGCTTTATAAAAGTGACCAAATGGATAGTGTTTTTCATAGTATAAGGTCATAATAGCTTGCATACCCAAATTGCTTTTATGCAAATTGTTTTGTAATGATAGAGACTACCTTTATAAGTGCCGAATTGTATAAGTCAATATTGGCAAATTGTTAAAACATGTGCATATGTTTATGTTAATGATATAATTGATTTTATTAGATTTCAATATTAGATTAACAATAAATTGATTAATATGTTTGGTAATATTTTACAAAGATGTTAATCTGATTATTTACGTCTTCAATGTTTTAAACTTTTAAGTTGCATGTATGAATATGTTATTGATTTCCTGAAAGTTGTGTCTTATCTGGTAATACCTAGTAACCCCTTTCCGGAGACGGATATGGGTTAGGGTGTTACAGGCAACCTGGGAGACAGAGGAATTGATGAGATCTCAGTATCCAAACCTATTTACAGGTACGAAACTTCGAGGATGAAATTTCATAAAAAGGGAGAGTTGTAATGGCCTAAATTTTCAGTGGAGTCGGAACAGTGATTCGAGATCCCTAAATCCGACAAATAAGTTAGAAAATATTATTAATTTAGTGAGTATAAGTTAAACGTCAAGTTAAAGAAATTTTGAAATTGTGAATAATGTACTAGAAATAAATATTAAAATAATTAGAATAAAAAATGAGGTATTGAGACCTCAAAAATTTTAAACCGAGCCATAAATATTTTTATAAATATTTATGGAGTGTTAATAAGTTAGTATTAAAGTTTTGTCAAGAAATTTTAAAGTTATGATAGTTAATTGAACAAAAAGGACTAAATTATAACAAATGCAAAATTATGGTAAATGATTAAATAGCTTAAATGATAAAAGAAAGAGGACTTAAAAGGCAAAGAGACCTAAGGTCTATTTGGGCTAGACGGCAAGGGCAAGAAATCAGTAAGAAAATAAGGAGAATTAAGGGCAAAATTGGAATATTGCAAAATTTACTTAAAAAAGCTAGGACTAAAGTGGAATTATCTAGATTTCTCCTTATTTTTCTGCATTCGCATCAGCAAAAACACCATAGAAGGGTTTCTTTAAGCTGGTTTTTCATATTTTTACTGCAAGTAAGTTCAATTCTTGATTATTTCTTGAAATTTTTGTGTTTTTATGACTTTTACAACTAGGTCCACTTATTTAATTCATTAGTTTTTGATTTCATGATAGAAATTTAAAGTTGCTATGAATATGTGCTGGAAGTATATGATGATTTAGCATGGAATTAGAGCTTTAAATTGTCTATATGCTAATTTTATTGAAAGAATTGTATAGAAAGTGAATGTTTGGGGCCTAATTGTAAAAGAGTTTGAAGTTAGGGTTTTATGTGAAAATTTTGAATTTCAATAGTTATGAAATAACTTATAATGTCTAAGTAAAGTATTAATTGAGAAAAATTAGCTTAACTAAGGGGTTAATTGAGCAAGGACTGGTTTGTGAAAATTGTAAAATTTGGGACAAAATGGAAATTAACGCTTTGCACTAAAATAGTTTTGGACAACAGCAGTAGTCTAACTTTGAACAAAAATTTTAGGAATAGAATTAGAGGATGAATAAAATATGAAATTAAAGCTTATTGAGCCTAGTTTCTCATAGAAAAAACGGTGTAAGCAATGGAATTATAAATCATGAGATATAATGAATCCCCTGTTTTGACTTTGAAAAATCATCAAAAAGTGGAGAAAAATAATTAGGGGCTTAAATTTATATATTTAGAATCCTAAATGATTCTATTTTCAAGAGAAACAAGCGATAACACCATTCGAATCCTGTACGAGGAGATAATTAATTTTTAGTGAAGAAGGGTCGGATCTGTCAGACAGCAGAACATGGGTGACTTTAAAGAATAAACTATATTTATTGGCTAAACCAAAAATTTGAAAAATTTTATTGTAAGAAGATATGTGAGTCTAGTTTTAGGGAAAATTAGCAGATCTTAATTTGGAGTTCTGTAGCTCAAGATAAAAATAATTAAGTGACTATGACACGGATGGACAATGTGACAGCCTGATTTTGGCCCTAATAGGAACGGTGGTTTCGGGACCACGAATCCGGGGTAGAGAAATATAATTAAATGTCATTTGTTTGTGTTTTGAATGAGTATGTTTGTGTGTACTAAGTTCTGTGTGTGTACTAAGTTCTGTGTTTAAATTTCGAAGATTTGAGTGCATGATTATTAAAAGGAGTAAATTGCATCAATTGATTAATATGCATGCTATAATGAAAAATGCTATTGTGCCATGTCTTTTGAATATTAGGGTCTTAAATGGCAATTATGCCATTAGGAAATGGTATGGACGGTAATGGATATTAACTTAAGTAAATAATGTGTTATTTTAAGGTTAAATAAGTAATATAATAATAGATGAATTTATTAAATAAAAGAAAGTGAGCAGAAGAAGCTTGCATGTTCATCTTTTAAAGCCGTAGCTAGCAAAGAAAAAGAAAGAAACAAGCTTCTTCATATTCGGCTCTTATTAAGCTAAATTCAAGGTATGTTTGAGTTATTTCTTGATAATTTGTGCATATTTTGGATTGTTGTCGAGAAATACATCTAGCCTAAGCTACAATTTTAGAAATTGTTATGGAATTTCTGTTCGGCCATTGATGAAAATTATGAAACCTTGTGTTTGATGTTGGAAAGAAAAAAATTATGGATGTTGGATGTGTATATTTTGTGTTCAAATTTTCTTTGTGAAATAGAAGTATTTTTGGCCTAAATGTGTCTTGGATAAAATGTATTTGTTTGATGTTTTAAGAATTTTTGAACCTATTTGTTAAAATTAAATTATAAAGGGAAATTGTGTAAATTATCATATTATGTGATCTTTGAGTGAAAATAAATTGGTCCATAGATTAACTAAGTTCAATTTGTTTTATTCAAGCTTAAGATCCAAAGAATCGGGACTTGGACCGGGGAAAAACGAAATTAGCTGAGTAGTCGACGCAATCATACGAAAGTGTCGAGGTAAGTTCTTAAACCATGTTATGTACTAAATTTTAATAAATATTATATATAAGTGCCGAATTGAATTATTGGGAGTTGTTATGTCATAGCCGAATATGATTTATAAAATGAAGTATAATAGTTATGTTTTTAATGTGAATGCCGAATGTGATTTATAAGGGTTGATGAAATTGCTATGAATTAAGTGTGAAATTTTGGATGTATTATGAAGTAAGAAATTCATCCTTGCCATGAATTAAAATGAAGTTGCCGAATGTGACTTTGAATTAGAAGGGGTGAGGCAAAGACTTTGATAATGTTTATATTAATGATCAATAGTATAAGTCATGTGTTGAGATATTCGGGCTCCGAGCCTAGCAGGCCTTGTGCCGGTGAATTGAATCAGGCTAAAAGCCTAGCAGGTCTTGTACCAGTGGTAAAGTCAGGTCCATACCTAGCTGGCTATGTGCTGGTGAAATAGATCCGGGTTCTGAACCTAGCAGGCTACAAGCCGGTGAATTAATTTCAAGTCTATGCTTATAAGAGTTCATTAAGAGGTGGAAATGATCAAGTAAGTTACTAAATGACTACATTCTTGGCCATATAGGTAAGTACATTTGAAGATGAATTTTAGTTTATAAAATCGGCTAGATGTAAGGTTATAATGAAGTTATGTATTTGTTTATATGTGTTTATATGTAAATTGCACAGTTGGCTAAATGTGAGCATATAGTGAATTGATTTGCGTGTGGTTATAGATGAAATTTAAAGTATGTATTTTGTATTGAGAGAATGATATTATATTTGAATGAGATACAAACTGGGTGTAAATCAAGAAGAGATGTTATGAATAGATTAGTATATGGTTTAAGATTCGGCCATTTATGGCATAGGGTATTATATTTATATGATGTTAAATAGAACTTGTATTTTTTATGGAGTGTGCATCTATAGTGATCTTGTATATTCGATTGAAGGAGAGACTCAATTGAGTAGTTATAATTCAGCTTAAAAGAAACAAATTGTTTATTTAATTGAAATGTTTAATTGTTTTAGTCTTACTAAGCTTATGAAAGCTTACTTTGAGTGTTATGTTTCTCTATTTTATAGATCTTAAGAATCAGCTGAAAGCTCGGGAATCGTCAGCACCTCGTCACACTATCGACTGTTTTGGTATTTTATGTTTTAAGCTTAACTTATGGCATGTATAGGCTGAATAACTTTTTGGATGATACATTTTGTTCTTGTATATGTAAAAGCCATGCGAATATGGCTTGACTATTTTGGTAAGTGTGGTTTCGTTTTTTGATCTCTAGTTGTGGATTTTATAATTATTTGAAATTGGATATTAAGTTATGACTTGTTTTAAAATAAAAATTTTGTTATATGTGTTTTTTAGGTACTTTGCCGAATAGATGGTTAGGGAATTATTCTTGGCCTGTGTCTTTTATTGTTTTACAGGTTAGGTAATGAAAACATGGTTAGGCTTGTTTTGGTACATTAATGTAATAGTTAAAAACTAGTTACAATGTAGTATGCATGTATGTATAATGATATTGTACCTGTAAGGTGAATTATGATTGATACTTGATTTATACTTATGAAATAATTATTTGTATGGAAAGATCGAATATAGATGAAATGAACATCAGTTTTGAGCACAAAATTGTATTCGGCTAAACTTGTGTAATTGACCAAATGAATAGTAGAATTTATTTTAAAAGACTCACATTAGTGAAAGGTAAATAAATGTGTTATCTTGGCTTTGTAATATGTGAATATGTGTAAATAATTTGATAAGGTGGTTATTCGAATAAATGCTTTTACATTTGAAAGATTTAGAAAAGGGGTATGTTTTTATTAAATGAGTTCTTTTGATGGCCTTTAAGTTGTGAACTGTTTGGTAATACCTTGTAACCCCTTCCGGTGACAGTTTAGGGTTCGGGTGTTACAGACAACATTGAATATTCATAAGTAAATAGTGAAAGTATAGATAATGTTACTTATAAGCGGGTTATAAACATTAAAGATGTGAAATAGAGTGAAGTTGAAGTCAATACTGATAAGTGAATGATTTTACAATGATAGATTGAGAACCTGAAGCAAGTCGAGGAAAAGAAAAAGTAGCTGATTAGTCCTTGAACTTTCACAAATTTTGCAAATCGGCCTAGGTAAGGTCATAGGGATGAAATTTAATGATCAAATGTTAATTTCATGAATTATATAATGTATGATGAGATATATTTGTTGATAAATTGAGAATAAAATAACAATGTAAAAACCGAATAAATGATCAAATTGAGCGGAACGTCGGATTTGAGTACTTCTGATCAGTTACAAGTGATAAGTGGTAGCTTCAACTACACTTATCTGATCAGTGACAAGTGACAAGTGATAAGTAATAGCCTCGGCTACACTTATCTGATCAGTGACAAGTGATAAGTGATAAGTGGTAGCCTCAGCTACACTTATCTTATCAGAGACAAGTGACAAGTGATAAATGTGATCCATGAAAGATCATGGCAGGGCTATGGCTTCGGAAAGTGATAAGTGATTATATGTAAGACCATAGTTATATTATGGCAAAGTGGAAGTGAAGTACTCAATTTTTCTGTAACCGTTCCCTAATTTGATTAAAGATGGTAAGTGATAAATAGGCCCAAAAGAATTAAAGTAAACGGATAAGTGGTAGTGAGTTTAAAAAAGAACTTACAAATGATTGTGGTTGACAGGTAAACTTAGTAAATGTGTATATTGTATAAGTGTATGAATGTTTGGTAAGATTTATGTTTTATGCCTATGAACTTACTAAGCTTCTATAAGCTTACTTGAGTGTATTCAATGTTTCTTGTAGATTGACATGAAAATATAAGGAGGATCGGATCAACACTGAAGATCACACTATCCAGATTATCTCCGGTAGCTTTTGTAAATTTCCTTTTTGATTTATATGGCATATATATGGTTTGTTGATTATATAAATACTAAGCCTTGTCTAATTAATATGTATTAAAGTAAATAGTGATGAATATGCTATATAGTATAATTATAATAAAAGTATGATTTGGTATCAAATTGGTTGAAATGGATTGGTTTGTTTGGATTGGTCTCTGTTTTAAAATTTTTAGGGAAGGTTGGATATTTATAAAGGGGTTATATTGAGTTCAAAAAGAATTTTGGATTTTGCGAAAAATTCCCTATGGTTTTGATTTAATTCTGGTTTGGTCCCGATGCATGTTTTGGGCTTTGAAGGGCCATGTAAGGGACGTCATGTCATGTTTCAATGAATGAATAGTATTTAACTTGTAATAATGGAAAATTAATTCGGTAAACCCTGGTAATGCCTCGTACCCTATTCCGGCGACGAATACGGGTAAGGGATGTTACATGACCCTTCATCATAATCGACGTCGGTTAGTGGTTGCTAACTATGTACCACAACTAGTCCTTCGCTTCAAACCCAATGAAAAGGAAGAAGGACACTATTAATACTTGACAAAGATTACATAGGTAAAAGGGAAAATATTGTTAAAAAAAACATCATCTCTCTCAACTATATTCAAATGGCGTCAAGTAAGACAATTCAAATGAAAAATAACTAACAAATCATACCTTTTAAAAAGTAATAAATATCTATACTATGTTTAAATTGTAAAAGTATTATGTAACCTTAATATTAAGAGTTGAATTGCATTTTGCCTTTCTACTTAAAAATGAGAAAATTAGTCCATATATGTTAAAATAAAAGCAATTTAGTTTTTTCAGTTAAAAATTCCATCTGTTTCTATTGTTTAAAATTGGTTCGTGTATGTTAACATGATGTACACGTGGAATACCACAAATCATTATCGGGTTTTTGTCAACCATATCAATTTTTACTAGTACAAATGGATGAAAATTTTAAAAGAAATTACTCGACTATTATGTCTATTTTTTGAGTAAAAAGAGTTAAATCTAATCTAACTCCTAACTCCTAATACAATGTCCTCCACGATACTTTTGCCATCTCAATCACCAATTCATTTGAAAAATTACTAGAAAACACTTCTTTTAACTAAAGACCGAAAAGTTTTCGATTTTCATGCATGTTGTTAATAGTGAATAGGGATGTACGTAAAATGAAAATCAAACTTGGAATGATGATTGTAAAGAGCATTTACATGCTATCGACGTGGCAGACATCACCGGGGAAGGAACAATTACAGATGAGAGTATGTTGTTCAAATTCATGGGATCTTTTTCTTTTTGTATCCAGCTTGAGTGATTACCGCAAGGGTCTTTCGTGAAATCCCAGTCCCTTTTCCCTAGTTCTCTTGCTATTTCATGAAGAGCTTTCACTGCAGATATCAAACACGGTTGCTTCATTTCAACTAATCAATTACCTAAAGTACTCAAGCCTACAACTTTTACGAAAAAAAGTCCAAGTGATTACCTTCATCGGCGGCAAGCTTTCTTGCTTGAGCTTCAGCTTCCACTGCTAATTCCCTCCACATTAACATAATTATAAATACGACCATACCTGATCTAAACATGCTTCATAACATATCATTCCCTGCCTCTTTCCGGTTTACACTTCCTTCAGCTACCCTTTTTGCAGGATTATAATCAATATTTATATTCAGCAAATACGATTGACAGGTCAGGAAAAATGGCTTCATTTGATGGTATTTAATCAGGTAATCTCAAGTCATTAAAAAGGTGACAGCATTGAATTCACTACCAATATATGTAACAATATTAATTAATTGTTTAGGTCCATATATTTATAAACAAAGGGGCCCTAACTTTAACATAATTGTCACAAACTAATCTTTCATCACTTTATATCGTTGCCGGTTGGGGATACTACATGTGATTGGAATTTTAGATTGATTACAAGCACAAATATAGTCCATATCCTAAGTCAATGCAGGTGTTTTTTTTTTAAATTATAAAAGAAGGATAAAACTTTAATTAATATGACTTTAACTCAGATCACATATATAATAATAAACAACACCCTAATTATTATATTAACACGGGATTTAACACGGATTCAAAACAGTAAGAAATATACAATATTAAATGACATTTCTAAGTTGATCCGTTATTTAGTGCAAGCCATTGGAAATTTAGATTGACTAGCTTAAATTACAAATGGTCCTCAAAGGAACCGCCCTATATGGCTCAATTATTTTAAGCTTTTCCACTAATTTAAACTTTTTTCATTAATAAAAAAATTTTAAAACAATATTCTTTTTTCATTGATTCATACTATTTAAACTTTCCATAAAAAAATTTCTAGTATTTTCTGATTAATCATATATATTATATAAAAAAAGGTTGTTCAAAAAATAATAAAAATGGTAACTCACCAATTCATTGTTTAATCTAATATCATTAACTATTTTCTATAACAAAAAATTAAGTAAAATAATGTTAATTATTTTTTAAAAATAATCTTATTATAGTTTCTTATTATATTTGCTATTTTTTTTTTTACAAAATACCTAAAATTATTCATAACCCCTTCCCAACCCATTAATAGGAGGATAATACGCTTCAACGCACTCAAATTCACGTCCTCTTTCATTGGTAATAATGCCCATACCAATCGAGTTAAAGACGTTAATTAAAAAACTCATATACAACATTTAACATTTTTTATTTTTATGGAAAGTTTTGAAATCATATATAAGTTATCTTTTAATTTTATTAAAGAGTAAATCATGTCCGTGACTAAGAACCATTCCCATATCTTTGGTGTATTTTTCAACTTTCCATTAATTTCATTATAAGTTTTTATCACATCTACTTTTTTTTATACAATGCCTAGAACTACATATAACCCCTCCCCAGCTATTAAATAGGAAGATAATGTGTTTCAACACAATCAAACTCACGTCCTCCTACATTGTCTACACTGATAACAATGCCAATACCAATCGAACTAAAAGTCAATCAAGTAATTCGTTTTGCAATTTTTTTTACTAAATTTAATGCTTAAATATATTTGTTTCATTTTTTAGTCATATACTCTAATTAATTTTTTTATTAAAATTCCATATTCATTATCTTCAAATTCTATTGTCAAACTTAGGCAATTTCTTTTTAAAAGAGAAAAAAAAAATTAGCCTTCCAAAATACTACCTATTGCAATATATTTCCAACAATATTTATTCTATCAATTATCACAACTACCCATATAATTACATTGAATTTTTTTGGTGAATAAAATAAAACACTTTACAAAAATCTAGAAAGACTCTAAAGGAGAGTTTACATATAACTGTAAACCTTCCCCTATGTGAAAAGCCAAATTGACAATGTAATCAGCTTCGGCATTATCTTCTCTAGGAACATGTTCGATTGACCAATTCTCCACACCCTACAGAACTTGTGTTATGCATCTGATTATTTTTTAATTTGACAGCTTCAACAACGCTTACTTGATAGCTATAATAACTTCCATGTTATCTGTCTATACCAATACCTTGTCATGTTGTCTTCCTTGCACCAATGTCACACCATCAAGAATGCCCCACAATTCAACTTCAAGTGCCAAACATTTCTCCAATCTACGATTAAACCCAATGATCCAATTCCCATTGTGATCACTTAAAACTTCACCTGCAACAACACATCCTGAGTTGATCTTAACAGGTCCATTAGTTTTTAAAGGAATTCACCCTTCTGTTTCCACCATCCCTCCTTCGAGACTTGTCTCACAGAACCTCCTCTTTTATGAGCAAAAATAAATTATTTGGCCCAACTATACATACCTTTGATAATCTCCTCTCCACTCCATGATAAACCTTGGAAGATACATATATTTAGGTTCTTCCAAATGCACCAAGTAATTATGCCAAAGAAACATGACAAATCTGTAACACCCCTTACTCGTATTCGATGCCGGAATAGGGTTCGAGGCATTATTGGAACACATACACTTGTAAACATATTAAACTGAGTCTTAAAATTTCATCCAAATTAAAACTTTTCAAATTTTTATCTTTGCATCCTTAAATAGGGCCTACGAGGCCCAATACATACTTTGAAAGTGGTCTGGGACTAAACCAAGAACTTTTGAAAGCATTAAAAAATTTCTTGAAAAACAAGGGCACACGCTAGTGTCCAGGGCCATGTCCTTCAGATAGTTGAGATACGCGCTAGTGTGTTAGGCCGTGTGGCATTTCGAATTTCCAAAAATCAAGGGCAGACTTCACACACCCTGGGCACATGGCCGTGTGGCTACCCGTGTGGCTACAAGTAAGGTTATTTACCAAGCCCTTTACCACCCCAAAACACTTATGCACTTATACAAATTTATCATCACACAACATGGTATTATTAAACATTTAAACATCCACACTAAGACGTCCACATACCATTTACAAACCACATTCATCATGCATAATTACACACACACACACACACACACACACACTTAACCATTCACATCATGCAACTTACACAACCAATCACATTTACCACTCATACTTATCACACATTTACTCATCCAACACATGCAAGCATACACATCCTTGAAATGCATCATCATAGACTTATAACATAACAATTATTAGCCACATTAAACGGCCTTATACAACAATAACCTTCTAATAGCATAGGCCAACATTTTAGGCCAACTCATAATAACATAGACACACATAATCAAGTCCCTATACATGCCATAGACTTAAAAATACTTGAAAATCGTTGACACAATACCAATCAATAACTTGTTAATGTAATAGAATCTCTGATGACCTCCAACTCGAGCTAGCATCTGTGACACTATAGGAAAAATGAAAGGAAGGGGGTAAGCATTATAACTTAGTAAGTAGGTATGTAAATAATGAGTAATTTGTTAACATGCTTTTATAAATCTTCACAATATGTTCTTAAGATAATACAATCATAATTGCACATAGTTCCACTATTCACTTATGTTCATATCAAGCTATCTAAACATTCCTGATCAAAACCACAACTAGCAATTTTTTTTCCGTGGTAGTGTAATTCTCTTGTACGGTTGTCAAAGTTTTGCTAGCATAATAAATTGGCTGAAAATGCCCGTCTCTTCACTATCAATAAGTGCAAGTAATTCTATATAGAAACTTTGAAGATATTTGTTATTAGTTTACAATGACAGGTTCACTCTCTTAGAATAAGTGCTAGGTCCACTCTCAATAATAATTGTTTTATAACCTTAGCAATTGGGTTAAGTGCCAGGTCCACTCTCATCAGAATAAGTGACCCACATTTAAGGATCACTTTCACTGCTTTAATTTGTTGACTCTAATTTCGTCTCTTAAGGAAAATGATATAGGTCTCAAAATCTTCATCCTTTTTCCTTTGTTTTTTATATTATGTATTTCTAACAAAATTAAGATAAGTTTTTCAATTAAATAGTATTTTTGAGTTTAAAAATTGATTTTAAATGTTGATCATAATCAACAGATTTAAGCAATCCTAAATGAAGTTAATCAACCCAACTACATAAATTAATCAAAGAGTTGTTTTAGTTAATTAAAATTCATGATACTAAAACAAGACTAATTGTAATGTGCACAATCCTAGATTTCTAATGGTTTTTTTTTAGTAAGTATAGTAAAATTTTATTATTAACTCAATGCATTAAAAAAATAAAAGTGTTTATTAATTGGGTCTAGCAAAATACAAGTCATAGTCTATATATAATATTAATATATAATTATTTAATATCGGCACAACTCAAAATACAAATTTCAAATTTTGTTGAAACCATCGTTATTATTTATAAATGATTAACTTAAAGTTTGTTTAAGTCCTTCCATATTTCTTAGACATATAAATTTTATTTAATATTTAATAATTATGTATTTTTGTTACTTTTATATTTTTTTCTTTATTTTTTATACAATATTAGAAGTGAGGATGGGGATGATAAGTTTGAACTCATGTCAATTGGGTGTTTGATAAGAACTGTAACTGCCGCTTCATACATGACATTTTTTTATTAAACCTAAATATACACAACATGTTTTTTAATACTTACATTTTACATTATAGTACAATATATTTAATTTTTATATTATATAAATTACAGGATATATAAAATAAAATCAAAAAACATGTCATAAACTTAAGAATTGACTAAGTCATGTAAAAGTAGGGTTTGACAGACCTAATTTTCTGTCCAAACTAATTTCTTGGCCTAATATGTGAGTTAAAATTATTTTAAATTTTAAGTAGATCTTCAAGCATTGGCAGGTAGCTCAACATCTAATCCTAAAGCAATGCTACTGAATCTGAGGAGTTAGATGGTGTTGGGTTTTGTTACTCTCTCAAGGTTCCAAATCTAGATACTTGGATCCATGGATACTTTAGGAACAAAGGTTTGACCTTCAAGCATGTTCACCACTTCAAACATGATTGATCTTACTGCCGGTGATGAATTACTGCATAATAAAACTACTTTGATCATTCTAATGGCCTATTCCTAGTTGAATTTAGTCCCCAACCTCAAAACCACCATCTCTACTGATCTCCCAATTTGTTTTAATAAAAGATCTTGATAATAAATAGAATAGAAACCATTTAACAAAAGCTTCAAGAATTTGTTATGCTATATACAAAATGACTTACACACATCGTTGTGAAATGTCTTTTATGAGACAAAAGCTTAAGACTTTAGGGTACGGGTCTCCATTGTGTAAGAGCTAAGAAGCAGTACTTATAAAGGCATCATAATAGTAATATATATGTAGATAATAGGCATGTTCAACATCATTCTTCAAGAAAGTTATTACATTTGAAACTTCCAACATAAATTCTATCTTACCATATCTTAAAGGCATACATAACCCTTTTTTGATCAGTTCTTTTCAAGTATGGTTTCAAGTGTAACCATCCCAAAGTTGTAAACATCTGCCTTATATGTCAAGTAGTATTGTGATTTTGCAACAACAAAAGCAAATAACAAGATAGAGAACAAATCAACAAGAATCTTGATATAATTTACTTGCTCACAAACATCCAACATGAAATGAAAATTTGATTTTCATTACCATTAACAAAGAAATACATAAATTCTATATACAATCTTATCTATTAAAGACAACTAATCATCCTAGTAAGTTGTGATACATTACTTGTACACTAAAACAAGCCAACCAAACAAGTCATTCAATTACCTAAGCACATCAAGTTGTCATCAAGCTTGTTCATTTTCAACCAAACTAAATTACATTGCAACTAAAATAGAAAATAGGTTACTACAACATGCATACAAGTTGTATGCACTCAATAAAATTATCATAGCAGCATGGTTAGTCAATAAAATTATCATAGCAGCATGGTTAGCCACTTTTAAACACTCCTCATTGGCCTCCATGTTGTTAATACCAATCATTCGTGAATTTTTTTTTAGCTTGGCAGTCTCAATATGCTTTGTTTCAAGTTGGCCTTGCTCAAGCAATTCATCTTTAACATTGGCCTCTTTCTTAACTAAATCTATCTCACACACTTGAATATCCCAGTCTTTTGTGCGAAACATTCATTGTTCAAATGTAGTCTTTTCCCCCTTCATAGCCTAGGTTGGCAACTTGCCTTTAAACAAATATTTCCTTATTCCCTTGTTCATTATAGTCCCATTTTTTCTTGCACATACTCCCTCCTACTATGGACTGCCTTCATGCTCATACTCTATCAACTCCTCCTTCAACTTATCCCAACCTTATTTGGGACTCTCGTAGGGGTGATCTATTATTGCCTTAACTTGGAACTCTTCCTCCTTCAGCTTATCCTAAGCTTGTTCAAGAGTCTCACAAAGGTGAGTTGCTGCTGCTTTAACAATACACCTTCAAAGATGTTAGGCTTTGGCAGCTTCTGTCTTTCTTAACAAGCAGCAGAAGAAAAATCAATGCCCTCAAAGACTTAGGCTCATGATACCATTTGTTAGGCTTTTACAACAACAAAAGTGGAGAACAAAACTGAGAACAAAGTAGCAAGAAACTTGATATAATTTACTTGCTCACAAATGTGTAGCAAGGAATGAAAAACTGATTTTCATTGCCATTAACAAAGTAATACATGACTTTTATAGACAATCATATCTATCAAACACAATTACCAACCTAGTAATACAAAAACAAGTCAACCAAACAAGTCATTCAGCTACCTAAAAACATCAAGCTTGTAACACCCCTTACTTGTATCCGACGTCAGAATAGGGTACGAGGCGTTACCTTACTAAAATGCATGCAATTATTCAATCTTAAACCACATAAATATGTCTCAATTTAAAACTTTTTCAAACATTGCTCTACGGTCCTTCATATGGGTCTATAAGGCCTAAAACACACTTTGGAAACAACTTGGAACCATTTCGGGCACTTAGAAAACTTTCAAGAAATTCCACTAAAAAATAGGGCACACACCCGTGTAGAAGGGCAACACGCCCGTGTGGCCTCAAGACATGGCCGTGCTAATGGCCTATGTACCTCACATGACCTAATTAGTCTAGGGACATGCCCGTGCCCCTCGTCCATGCGGATTTATTTTCTAACATCGAACCTACAGGGGTTTTCACATGGCCTAGCACACGCCCGTATGCTCAGCCCGTGTCCCTCACACGACCATGACATGCCCGTGACGTGGCCCATGTGCAAAACCTTGACATTCTATTTCTAACGTTAGCAACCCCACTGCCATGACACACACCCGTGTCACGGCCGTGCCCTCCACACGGTTGAGACACACGACCATGTCTCATACCCGTGTGGTACACTGATGTCTCATACCAAAGCTTTTATACTCAACCAAAATCATAATTTGGCGTTCCAACACATTCATAAATACCAATCCAACCAAACATACACGTTTCTACTTCTAATACACACATTCATTAATAACCTCGATTTTTCCATATATTAACCTTCAATAATAGCCATCTCTCATGGCATTACACAAAAAGAGTCAATTTCTAATACAAGCCAACACATTTGGCCTAAAATAACCTGACACTTGACAAAAGAATAGAGTCCTATACATGCCATATTCTCTTAATGTTAAATCTAACTATACTGAGAGCTTGGGATGATAGTGTGAACGGAGCCTCCGGTGAACTTTAATTCACAAGCTAGCTAGGCAGCACTATAAGAAAATGGAAAGGTGAGGGGTAAGCATAAAGCTTAGTAAGTTATTGGCAAATAAATAACAACAATATTACCATTCTAAGTCATATTCTTAACACATCATGACTCATGTATGATACAAAGAATAACCATAACAGGACTTACTCGTTTCCAACCTTTACTAATCATACAACATAATAGTGAGCTCACAATTCATTTAGGTACCTGTACCACTCGTAAATATCATCATAACATCTCTCAAGCTTAACATTAACTAAGATTTCCCGTTGAACTATTTAGGATATGAAATGATATTCAATGAGCCTTCAACGGGGTATCGAGCCGACGCCATGTCCTAGGCATGGTCTTACACTAGCTCACATATCAAGTCGATGCCATGTCCTAGACATGGTCTTACATTGAATCTTAATGTATCGAGGCCGATGTCATGTCCCAGACAGATCTTACACTGGCCCTCATCTATCGGTGTCGATGCCATGTCCCAGACAGGTCTTCCACTGACACGCAACAAGCTGACGCCATGTCCCAGATAGGTCTTACACTAGCTTGTATATCTCAAGGCTGATGCATGTCCCAGACATGTCTTACACTAGCTCTCGTCTCAAAGCATATGCACGTCCCAGATGTGTCTCACACTGGTTCTTGTAGTGTGGCCGATGCATGTCCCAGACATGTCTTACACTAGCGAACACATCACCCAATGTCATGACATGAATATCCAATTCTATCCCATATGTTCAACAAAGCTCTATTACACATGTTCTCATAAATTCATGACTACAAGATATTATTCAACAATTCATGCTTGAATAAACATTCTCATACATAGCTCAATCCACAATGCATTATCTTATGACAAACAATGATTTCATGCATGGAATTTAGTAATGTCGTATTATTTACCTACAACTTACGGTATACAAAATGACGATTATGACGATTTGGTTTAATCGTTTTGCTTGGCCTTCCCCCGGTCTAAGTTCAGATTTGGTAAATCTTGATTATAATAATAATAATTCACTAATTTAATCATCAAATTAATCCAAACATGCTAAAAGTCATTATTTGGCAAAATGATCATTTTACCCCTAGGCTCGAAAATCTATTTTTATCAAATTTCCTCAATTACCAAGCCCAACCAAACTCTTTTCACTCTTATGGCAACCCAAAATTCCTATTATTTCATGCATTTACCACACAACTTACTCACTTTACACTTAGGTCCTTTTTAGATGTTTTCTATGGACACTTCTTTACAAAATTTGTTTATCAATCAACCTACATTTATTTTCCTTGTTAAAATCCCAGCAAATACATTCATACATTCATGGCCAAATTTTAAACTTTCATCTAAAATACAAAATAGTCCCCTCATTTTGTAGCTCATGCTATAAGAGTTTCAAAAATGCAAAAAGTTTTGAAAAAGACCTTAAAATCATTTACCTTTTGAGGGCTAAAGGTTCCTTCAAATTTTGGAGCTTCAAAACCCTCCAATGGCTGGTATTTTCGGTGAAAGTGAAAGCAAGAAAAAAGAAAAATTAAAGGCTAGGCAGATAGGCTATTATTTTTACCAAATTTAGTCACCTAACTTTGACTTTTCACATTTTCTTGTCTCCTTTTCATCTCATGGCTGGCTAATTAACTCAATTTTACTAGAAATTACAACTTTTACCTTTTATGTGATTTAGTCCTTTTTCGCGATTAAGCCCTCAATCGCATAAATTAACTCACCAAACTTTTCATGCACCCTCTTAAAAATACTACAACACATAAAATAATGCTAAAATAATTTTATTAAACCTCGAGAAGTGATTTTGAAACCACTATTTCGACTAAGCCTAATTTTGAGCTATTACAAAGCTATAATCAAGCTTGTTCCTTTCCAACCAAACTATATTACATTGCAACGAAAATAAAAAATATATTACTGCAGCATACACAATTGTTGTAGCATGCATACAAGCTGTACGCACTAAACAAAACCATCATAGTTGCATGGTTTGCCACTTTTCAACAAGTAGCCTTGTAATGTATATTCTAGTAAAATAGGCTTTATAATAACAATCTCAAAACATCAAAATCTCTTTGTTATCGCATTAGAATATGTGATAAAGAGTATCTTATTTAGGTTGCACACATGACATGATTGAAATAAATGCAATGATGGTAAGTAGATCCTTAGATGAGAAATAGAGAGAAAGGTAGCTCACGTAGTAAGTACCCAACTGAAATAGACGTACAGTTATAATTTACCTTTTATTCTTTTCATTCTTAAGAAAATGCACTAAAAAAAACTTGGCTTACTAGTCAAAGCATGGTCAAGGCTACTATTTTTCATGTATTCATACACCAACAATATATTAGCTCCTTCAATGCAACATCCATAAAACCTGACAAGATTAGGTTGTTGTAATCCAGAAATCATGTTGAGTTTATTCAAAAATTCATGGACCACTTGCCTTGGTATGGAAGAAATTTTCTTAATTGCAATAATGATACCATCTTAAAAATCACTCATATTAAAAAAAGTCTCAAAGATTACTATAAAAGAGAAACCAAAATATATAGTACAAGTACCTTGTAGACAGATCCAAAACGACCTTGTCTTATCTTATTTGTAGTGCCAAAGTTGTTAGTAGTCACTATCCTTTGTTTAAAGGTAAAAAACCAACTTACAAATCTAATCCCCTCAGTACTTTGAAAGAGAAAAGGGGAAATTCTAAATTATGGTTAGTATATGTAACACCCCTATCCTGTAACCATCGCCAGAATAGAGTTAAGAGCCATTACTAAACTTATTACACAATAATGCAATACATTTCTCATACATTTACAGACATAAACATATTCCATTCATTCTCAATCACATTGTCCCTTAATAGGGCCTACTAGGCCTCAAGCGTGCTTTAGAGGTGGTTTGGGACTAAACCGATAACTTAGAACAATTTTAGAAAACTTAGAAAATTTTCATGAAAATAGGGGACACACGATCGTGTGAACAGGCTATGTGTCTCACACGACCACCAGACACGCCTGTGTCATAGGTCGTGTGGGCATTCGAAATTGGATCACATAGTTGTGTCCCAAACCGTGTCATACCTCGTGTAACTCTCTAACTTGTGTCATATGGCTGACCACATGCCTGTGTGTCTATGCCGTGTAACTCACTGACTTGTTTCTCTTAAATGCTTTAGGGGACACATGGTCGTGTACCATGACCATGTGTCGCACAAGGTTGAGACACACGCCCGTGTCTCTGCTCGAGGCTACTTACCAAGCCATTTTGCCACCCCAATTGAGCATGCCTACACAAGCATAAAAGGTACCATTTCATAACATAATAGACAACCAATTCAACCTCAATTAAGTACAAAATATACTATACCAATACCAACCATTTCAAAGCACATATCATAACCATTTACATAACCAAAACACATACCAAAATAACATGCTTCACTAGCCATATATCACCTATAAAACTTGTCATATAATCAACTCATTCATCTACCCAAAACCAAATCACAACAAATCAATCTCAACAAATAAATTACCTCATACTAACTAACCATTTGCATCACACAACCACAACATCAACCATATCAAAATATGCCATTTCACAAGGCAATATATACACATCACTATATATCATTTACAAGCCATCTCAAATGGCCAAAAACATACTTCCATCAAACATACCAAAAGACCAAAGTCTATACATACCATATACCATATATACACAATCTCAAAAGTACCAAAATAGATGTCTGATAGTGCGATGAAGTCTCTAACAATCCTCGGATCCTAGTGAGATTCAAAAACACTATAAAACAAGGAAACAATAAAATGAAGTAAGCTTTGCAGCTTAGTAAGCTCGTATGATAATAAACTTAGCATATCAAATAAACACAATTCAACCATAAGAACATAACAAGTATTCACTATATCTAATTACAAACCTTTTATATGTTTAATACACAATTAAACACGAATTCATCAAGTTACCTCCATTTGCTGCTCATAAAGTTTTTGTACGTATCTGTACTACTTAACTCGATCATACTTTCATTCTCGTCTCGATTATGCCTGTTGAACCATTTAGAATCGCTAAAGGATACACGAAAATCACACATTCATAGTATAATGCCATATCCCAGATAAGGTCTTAATGTAATCTCATATCGATGCCATAACCCAGCTATGGTCTTACACGAAATCTCATATCAATGCTATATCCCAAATATAGTCTTACACGTAATCTCAATAACCCTAATGTCATGGCACTTGTATCCTATACTATTCCTAAGGTTCGTACAAGACTTTCGACTGTCGTATCTCTGTCAATTATGTCCGTATCTCACATCCAACCAACTTCGTAATTCAATTCAATAAAAATAATACATTTATAACACAATTTAACAACATTTATTAGCATACGAACTTACCTCGGACATGAAAATGATGAATCGGATCACCTATTTGATTACTTTGCTTTCCCCTATCTAAGTTTGAATTCTTCCTTTCTTGATCTATATGTAATCAAAATCAGCTTAGTTAATCTTCTAATTATTCAATTTAGTCCATACTATGCATTTAGGCAATTTTACACATTTACCCTTAAACTTTCACATTTTTACAATTTAGTCCTTATTACAAAATCACAAATTAGTGAAATTCCTTTAATACCCTTGGTAACCAAATCCTCTATATGTCTCTAGCAGCCCATATTTATCACTTATTCACACATTTAACCACATATTTTCACATTTTCATAAATAAATCCCTAATTTGCATTTTTATTCAAAATCACTTAACAGAACTTAATAATCTAACAACAAAGTTTCATATATCATTAACAAGTATCAAAGAACACATATTTTCATCAATGGAAACTTTCAAAATCTTTAACAGTTTTGCAAAATAGTCACTGGCTAGCTAGAACTAGTTGCAACGATCACAAAAACATAAAAATCATAAAAAAACTGAGTAAAAATCACATACCAATTGATTCCTCAAAGTGTCGAAATGTTTAAAGCTCTCAAACCCTTATTTCTTTTCTAATTTTCAGTTAAGATGATGAAGATAAAGAAAGAAATGGTTTTTGTTTTATTATAATAACCTTAATTCACAAATTACAAATTTAACCTTAGTTATTAAACATATAAATCAATTAGTATATGTCCATCATTGCCCATCCACCTATTAAAAGGTTAAATTTCATTATAAGGACTTCCAACTTAATAATTCATAGCTATTAAGCACTTGAAACTATAGAACATCACTTTTTCATTTTATGTGATTTAGTCATTTTTTGTCTGCTTAAACATTCAAACAATAAAATTGATTCAAGAAACTTTCACACATACATACTATCTTGCCATAAACACTTAAAATAATAATAAAATAATTTTCTAACCACGGATTGGTGGTTCCAAAACCATTGTTCTGATTTAGCTAAAAATAGGTTGTTATAGTATACATGTTGATTGAGTATGTAGACTAATTATTTGTTAGTTTAAAAGAAAAAAATCTACTGAAGGTTATAGAGTAACTTGTTCCCTTAACATCTTCTCTTCCCCAAAATAGCCTCTCCACCATAAAATGCCTAAGACTAAAACAATGAGGCACAAAATAGAAACTATAGCTCCAACCAGTGATCTCTTCTTTATAATCCATTCTTTAAAGACTTGAGGCTTCAAATCTATGAACAAAGGTTGATTCTTAAACAATATCATCGTGAAGTAGCTCAATATATGCACTCACTGATAGAATACTAAATGAATTCCAATTGTTTAAGAACTTAGCATATAATACAATAGAATGATTAAAGAATATATATTATATAATAAGTTGTTAAACAATTTACTTAATTTTGTATTGAACTTGGTTTCCGTAATCCCAAGTCATCCATACAATAGTTAAGAGCAATTCAATTACTGATTTACATGTCATCATGTCAGTCAAACACCAAGTACTAAAAGAGTTTCACAATAGTGTTCTAAACTTCTAGAAGGTAAAGCAATTATGACCATGGCATAGCAACAAGAAAGCCAAAGGTCTATTTAGAATACAGATTTTACAATATTCAACTAAGATAGTTGATATTAAAGGACCATATGTTCCTTGCTTTGGGATAGCACTTGTCCTCTTCCTAAACTAGTGAAACCTTATTATTAAAGTTTTGTTCCTAACACATATTTTGAAACTCCTAATAACTTCCTTTTAATATTGTAGTCCTTCAATTCAAGTTTCTCCTTGTAAACTAAAAAATATATAGGATTTTTCCTATGTAATTTATCACCTTTTTACTTAAATTCATTGTTAAAACTAAGTAATTGTTTAATAAATTAATGAAATATGTGAAAATATGAAATTATGACATAGAAATTATTAAAATGTGATTTTATGCTTTATTATATAGTTTTCATGCATAAATTGGCTTATTTTATATTTATTTGAGTATATTATAATTTAAGATATAAAATGGGCCATCCATGATTGAATTAAATAATAAAATATAAAATTATATTTAACAATTCATTTTAAACTATTTCATTAATAATTTGGGTTTTAATTAATTATTTAAATTGGATAAATTTTATTCTTTGGTCCTTTAATTTATTGATTTATTTTTGACAAGTTTGATAGCTTTGTTGGATTACAAAAACCATCCAAATTGAAGACCAAGTCAACCCAATTTCGGCTACACATGGCTGTCCACACAAACCACTTTTTGGTTTAATTGCACAAGGACCTTGCAATGTTGAAAAAATTAGAGATTTACCCGAAGATTTACACTTGACCGAGTATCAGTCCTGAGTTGTTATGGCATTTGAATTGCTTAAAAATCAAGCCAAAATCCACTAATCATGGCCGACCACTCATTGAAGAAGCTTGAACAGATTAAACCAAGCCATTTTAGCAAACTACTCTCTTTTCTTCACCTATAAATAAGACCCCATTTTACTATTCATCAATCATCCCTCAACCCTCATCATTCTCTCTTCTCTCAATTCTCTTTAGCATTTTCCATTCCCCACACCTAGCATCATCTCTTCATAGAGATTTTAGCAATTAAGCCTCTTAAAGTGCCCTTGGTCAGCCACCTTGGAAAGCCATCAGCAATAATAACCACTTAGGTCTCTTATATACCTGAACTTTCTCGTAACTATTTATTACTTACTCACTCCATTGCCAATATGTTCAACCTTCGTAAAACTTTAAATATTTAGAAAATTAGCACACTTAGTGCCAAATACATAGCTGAAGCTACACAAATATCACACACTTAGTGCCATTACATTTAACCAAAGTTGTCTCGGTCTCGCACACTTAGTGCCAATAAATTTAGCCGAAGCTATTTCGATCTCCCACACTTAGTGCCAATATATATCGAATTATTGTCAAACACATTTATAATCTCACATTCACTTTTCAATTAATATCAAAGCATTTAAACATCATTAAAATGATATGTATTACATATAATCTTACCTCAGACGTAAAAATAACGAAACTAGCTGATTAATCAAGTACTTTGCTCTTGCCTCAATATAAGTCCGGGTTCCTCTTTTCTTGATCTATATAATATCAAATTTAACTCATTCAATAACATATTCTTTCAATTTAATCCATAACACACATTTGGGCATTTTTACACATTAGCCCCTAAACTTTTACATTTTTCCACTTTAGACCTTATTTCATAAAAACACAATTTACAACAATTTCAAATTAACCCATTGTAGCTGAATTTTTATAAGCTCCATAATAGCCCATATTTATCATTATTTCACACATTCAACCACACATTTATACTTTTCCCAATTTAATCCTTATTATGAAATTTCACTAAAAATCACTTTACAAAACATTATAATCTATCAACAAATACTCATTTTTCATCATCAAACATTCAAGAGCTCGTATATTCATCAATGGCATCTGTGAAAAAATTTAGAAGTTTTACAAAATAGTCCCTAGGCTAGCTAGTACTAGTTGCAACGATTACAAAAACATAAAAATCATCAAAAATCGAGCTAAAACCTACATCAATCAAGCTTCTAAGTTGTCGAAATGTTTAAAGCCCCAAACCCTAATTTTCTTTCTCAATTTCGGTTGATGAACAAGAAGATAGACATGATTTTAAGTTTTGTTTTATTTATTATACATTAATTCATTTTTACCATTTTGCCCTTAATGAACAAATTAAAAATCACTAATACATTCCCATTTATGTCCATCTCCACAAACCATGGTCTAATTACATCATAAGGACTCTCACATTAATAAATCATAACAGTTAAATATCTTTAACAATTAGAATGTAACTTTTGCATTTTACGTGATTTAGTCTTTTTACCAAATTAAACACACAAACGATAAATTTACTCCACGAAATTTTCACACATATATTTTCACAAGCCGTAAACACATTAAAAATATTAAAATAATTTTTCGACATCAGATTTGTGGTTTCGAAACCACTATTCTGATTTAGCTAAAACTGGGCTGTTACAATTTTCTCCCTTTAGGGATTTTCGTCACCGAAAATCTTACCTATGAATAGGTTCAGGTACTGCTTTCTCATGACATCCTTGGGTTCCCACGTAGCTTCTTCGACTCCGTGTCGATGCCATAATACATTCACTAATGCGATTCTCTTATTTCTCAGTTGTTTAATCTCACGAGCTAAAATTTGGATCGGTTCTTCAACATATAACATATCAGGCTGAATTTCAACCTCGGTCGAGGAAATGATGTGTGAAAGATCGGATTAGTATCGTCTAAGCATCGATACGTGAAACACATTATGTATTTTCTCTAACTCAACGGTAAGGATAGTTGATAAGCAACTGCCCAATTTGCTCGATAATCTCATACAGTTCGATGAATCTCAGACTCAACTTTCCTTTTCTGCCACATCTAAGTATTTTTTTTCCATGGTGAGACTTTTAGAAACACTTTATCCCCAATCTGAAACTCAATGTCTTTCCATTTCAAAGTTGCGTACGATTTCTGTCAATCTGACACTGCTTTCAAACTATCATGAACTACTTTCACTTTCTCTTCTATTTCTCTGATCAGATCAATCCCGTGAATCTTATTCTTCCTAAGCTCGATCCAGTATAATGGTGTTTGACATTTACTACTATATAGAGCTTCGTACGTCGCCAACTTAATACTCGATTGAAAGCTATTATTATAAGAAAATTCAATCAACGGTAAATACTTTTCCCAAGTACTTTGAACTTAAGAATGCAACAACGTAACATATCCTTGAGTATCTGTATAACTCGCTCAGATTGACCATCCATCTGCGAGTGAAATGCGGTACTAAAATGCAGTTTTGTACCTAGCGCATCTTGCAGTTTCTTCTAAAACCATGATGTGAACCTCGAATCTCTGATCAGATCAATCCCGTGAATCTTATTCTCGCTAAGCTCGGTCCAGTATAATGGTGTTCAACATTTACTTCTGTATAGAGCTTCATACGGCGCCATCTTAATACTCGATTGAAAGCTATTATTATAAGCAAATTCAATCAACGGTAAATACTTTTCCCAAGAATGAAACAACATAACATATCTTCAAGTATCTATATAACTAGCTCGGATTAACCATCCATCTGCGAGTGAAATGTGGTACTGAAATGCAGCTTTGTACCCAGCGCATCTTGCAGTTTCTTCCAAAACCGTGATGTGAACCTCGAATCTCTATCTGCAACAATAGAAATAGGCACTCTGTACAATCTCACAACCTCAAAGATAGACAACTTAGCTAATTTCTCAAGCAAATAATATGTATGTATAGGAATGAAATGAGCTGATTTTGTCAATCTGTCAACAAAAACCCAGATCGCATCTTTCTTTCTCAGAGATAAGGGCAAACCCGATACAAAATCCATAGTTACTCTGTCCCATTTCTACTCGAGAATCATTACTGGTTGAAGTAACCCTAATGGTACTTTATGTTCAGCTTTGACTTGCTGACAAATTAAGCATTTCGAAACAAACTCGGATATATCTCTTTTCATGCCATACCGCTAATAATCCTCTTTGAAATCATTATACATTTTCGTCTTTCCCGGATGTACAAATAGACAACTACTATGTGCTTCGTTTAAAATCATCTGAATAAGCTCAGAATTTTTCAGTACACATACTTTATCTCTGAATCTTAAACAATCATTAGAATCAATTTGAAACTCTAGATTAGCATTTGACTCGAATTGAGCTCGTTTTGCTTGCAAATCATTATCAACTTTCTGAGCTTCACAAATCTATTGAATAAATAACGATCTCGCTCTCATCTCAACTACAACTGAACCGTCGTCAGACAAAACTAATTGTGTATTCATCACACGCAGGGCAAATAAAGACTTTTGGCTCAAAGCATCTGCATCAACATTTGCTTTTCCAAGATGATGGTCAATCACTAACTCATAGTCTTTTAGCATTTCTAACCATCTCCGCTATCGCAAATTTATATCTTTCTGAATCATCAGATATTTCAAGCTCTTGTGATCAGTATGAATGTGGCATTTCTCACTAAACAAATAATGATGCTAGATTTTCAACACGAACATAATCGCAGCTAACTCTAAATCGTGTGTTGGGTAATTCTTTTCATGCAGCTTCAACTATCTTGAGGCATAAGCTACAACTTTGCCTTCCTGCATTAGAAAATAGCCCAGACCATTCAACGATGCATCACTAAAAAGTTATGAATTCTTTACCCGATATAGGCTGAACTAACACCGGAGCTTCAGTCAATAAAGCTTTCAACTGTTCAAAACTTTTCTGACATTTATTTGACCACTCAAATTTAACATCTTTTTGGAGCAACCTCATCATTGGAGTTGTAATCCTTGAAAAGCCTTTCACAAATCATCTATAATAATTGGCTAGTCCCAGAATACTACGGACTTTAGATACATTTCTCGAAGGCTTCTAATCAACAATTATAGAAATTTTGCTCGGGTTAACTCAGATACCTACGACTGACAGTATATGCCCCAAAAAGCCAACTTTTCGTAGCCAGAACTCACATTTGCTAAACTTTTCAAACAACTGCTTGTTTTGTAGAGTTTGTAATACAATTCTCAGATGCTCGGCATGCTCAGCTTCATAACAAGAATAAATCAAGATATCATCGATAAATACAACCACGAATCAGTCTAAATATGACCTAAAAATTCAGTTCATCAAGTCCATAAAGGTTGTAGGAGCATTTGTTAATCCGAAAGGCATAACAAAAAACTCATAGTGTTTGTACCTCATTCTGAAAGTAGTCTTCGGCATATCTGAGTCTTTAACCCGTAATTGGTAATAACCCAATCTCAAATCTATCTTTGAAAACACTATTGCTCCCTTCAACTGATTGAACAAATCATCCATATGTGGTAGAGGGTATTTGTTCTTGATCATTACTTTGTTGAGCTGCCGATAATTTATACACATTCTTATGGTGCCATCTTTCTTTTTCACAAATAACACGGGAGCACCCTAGGGCAAAAAACTCGGTCTTGCGAATCTTCTATCTATCAACTCCTGTAACTGAACTTTCAACTCTTTTAACTCAGTCACGACCATTCTATACAGAGTTATCAATATAGGTGTTGTTCCTGGTACTAACTCAATACCAAACTCAACTTCTCTGATCGGTAGTAAACCCAATAATTCTTCAGGAAATACATCTGGATACTTACACACAACTGGAACTGATTCAATCTTTGATTCTGTCACCTTCGTATCAAATACATACGCAAGATAAGCTTCACACCCCTTTCTAACATATCTCTAAGCTAGCATAGACGAGATCACAACTGGAAAACTACTCAGATCATCATATTCAATTCAAATAATCTCATTATTCTGACATTTCAATTCAATCATCTTTCGCTTGTAATTCACAATGGCATCATGTACCGTCAGCCAATCCATACCCAGAATTACGTCTAACTCATTAAATAGAAACAACATTAAATTGATAGGAAAATAATAACCTCTAATCATCAACAGATAGTTCTTGCAAACTTTTTCAACCAGTACATATCTACTTAAGGGGTTTGAGACTTTTACAACAAACTTAGCAGACTCAACAGGTAAAGTCTTACTGGACACTAAACTCATACATATATACGAATGAGTCGATCCTAGATCTATCAATGCAATCATATTAGTGGCATAAAAAAAGAAGGTACCAGTAATAACATCTAGAGATGACAGTTCTTCATGAGCGCGAATAGCTTAGGCTCTAGCAGGTGCTCTGGCCTCAGATTTCATAGCCGTTTCTTTTCTCACCCCTTGACTACCACTCACATCTAGCACTTCTAGGTGGTCTCCCTCTGGTGGCCGATGTATTACTTGTAAGGCCCCAAAAATCCTGAAACTTTTAATTTTGTATGATGAAGATTTGCTTGCATGATGGGAATTAGCAGGGTGTTAATTTTTGGGTTTTATAAGGTTTCTTTGAAGTCTCAGGTTTAAGGTAGACCATAGGAGAATTTTAATTTTTTCCTTAGTGGAACCCTGGTCTCAGGCATTATGACTTTTAAAGCAAATAAAGAGGAAATAAGACTCAAATAGGCCTGTGGCCTAATGGCAAAGTGGCGCCACTTTGGGAGTATGAGAGTGACACCACAATGGAAGCATGGAGGTCCAAGGTTTGAGTGGGGCTTAGCGCATGGAAGGGTAATTATTTTTACCTTGGTGTCATGTAGATAGTGGTGTTGGACTTAAACTCTGTGAAGGATTGGTCTTAAAGTTTGAATGGGTGTTGAAGAGAAAATCAAGGCATGATAAGGGGAGAAAATTTAGGGAGGAGGTGTGTGGATGAGTTTGAGCTAAAGTGGTAAGTGGTGAAGGTAAATTCAGCTATGGTAGGTGATTGGAGCCGATTTTAGTCACTTAGAGGGGGTGCCGAACTCACTTTTGGGCTTTTTGTGTTTTTGGCTCTTGTTTTTCTCTCTCGGTAGCTCTTTGTCTTAGGTAATTCTCCTTTTGGTCATTTTTTGAATTAGACGCCTAGGGTTTTTCTTTGTCTCTAGAAGCCGATCTACTTCACCTCTCTTTTTCCCGAAATTCCTCCTTTATGCCGAATCTTCTTGGGTCGTGGTAGCCGATTACCCACATCTCTCTTTCTCTTGAATCTTTCTTCTTTTCTGTTACTCCTTTATTTTTCATGACCCTTGCTGAAGTCACATAAGGCCCTAGTCGAATAGGTTTTTTTCTTCTTGATCTCTAGCCGAACCTTGATCTTTTTCTTTTTCATCAAACCAACACCTTCCCTCTTTAACTTACCCAATTGATTCTTCATTGGAAAGACGATTCATGCTCTTTGGGGATTGAGATCTTGTTGGCAAGAAATTTTGTGATTGGTAAGTGAGTTAGATCTTCTTCCGTTTTGTTAAGTATTCTAAGTCCTCTCGTTACTACATTCTTAAAAGCTGAATTGGTTTTCTTTGATGATAGCTGAATAGAGATCAACTGGGTTAATCAACTTTCTCATCACTTCAATCTCTTGGATCCAAATCTTTAACCAAAGGGTTAGGGACTAGTTTCAGGGATCTCATCACTGTGCCAATTTGTGACAGTAAGTGTTAGTGATGGATTTTCTTAGGGTCTGAAAGGGTGGGCCCTTTTCTTTCTAAAGTTTCTTTTCTTACCTTGTTTATTTGTGATAACACAGATCTAGTCAGAGGGGGGAAAGATTATTGTCAGGTGATTGTAAGGGATCTAGTAATTAGATCTGCTGGTTAAGTTCATGAATGGTTACGGTTTTGGTTGAGGAGAATGATTATAGAGATCAATTGACTAATGGATAATCTGTAGTGTTGTAGGTGCGATGCTAGGGATTCGTAACAAGTTTCCTAATAAGGTGTGTACATACACTGCACACACACGAATCGGCAAAAGCTGAAATCTCGAAAAGCTGAAATACCGAAAAGTCGAAAGGTTGGCGCTGACAACCACACGAGCATGTGAACACTCATGTGGAGATATCGATACGACGACCGAGACCTTGAGAGTGATTCCATGGTCTAGGGCCATTTTTTGGCCAACTGGGTCCAAATGGGCCAAATGGGCCCGATGGGCCGTAGGCCCATCATGAGTAAAATTGACGGACTAGTAGGATTTGACGAGGCGGTTAGGTTAATTACATGATTCTTGGTAGAATTGGGCCTATTGGGCCAAATAAGTGTAAGAGCCCTACTTGGGCTATGAAACGGGCTTTTGGCCCTAATGAGCTGGCAACCGTAATGAAATTGGCTTAAAGTGCATTGAATGATTGAATGGTGTTAATGGGTCACTGTGTGAATTTAGGCCCACGATTTGATATGATTGGTAGGGCCAAGTGGAAAATGACTAAAATGCCCTAAATGCATAAATGGCTAAAAGACCCCTAGGTGCTAAATATGTAAAAATGTATGTGTTGCATTCATATGATGTATGTTGCATTTGGGTGGGTTTATGTTACGGAGGAAGATATGTGAGGATCACATAGTCGCTTGGCGATCGTGGATCCACCGGTGGCTTTTAAGCCCATTATATGTTTAGCAACTCTGCTGTAATGATTGAGTTAGTACCGCAACCAGTGCTACCACTAGAGTGTAGGGATGGGTGGGTTGATATTTATATCCCCATAGGAGTGCAAGGTTGGAAGGGAAAACGGAGGGCAAGGTTGGATTGGGATGGGATCATTGCATGTTAATATTGATAGGGCTAAGGCTTAATTTGCTATTTGCATGTGGGCTAAGGCTATGGGCTAAGGCCCAAAGGTCACTGATATTGATAGGGCTTAATCCCAATTTTCTATTTGCATGTTAATATATTTGTTGAGGGTTGTACACACTAAGTTTTTGAAAACTCACACCCTCCTTTAATTTTCAGATAATCCTCAGTAGGCGGCTCGATGTAGGAGAGGACTCGGAGGTGGCCACACTGCAAGTTGAACAATGATTTAGTAGCTTTAATTATTTACTTTATTTTTAATTATTTTTATTGGGTTGTAATAAAGCCTTATCTCCGGTATTTGTTTTATTCTTTTGGGTTATTATTATTATTATTATCGTAACTGCTGGATTTCCACACTTAAATTTGATTTCTAAAATAAAATATCATTTTGAAACGATCATAAAAACCTGGATGTTTTTTTTTCCTTAATCATGGGCTTCCGTTGTTTTCTTTTAACCAGTAAACTTTCAAGTTATGCAAACTCGGGTTTCACTTACAAAATCAAAGCTTTTATTTAAACTCACCTGAACTTTTAAATCAAGCAAACATTCAAAGGAACTAATTTCCAACTGAACTATTTTTTTCCAACAGAGTTGATATGAAAATAAACCATTGTTTGAACCACGAGTGGACAAATTTTTTTAAAGTTTTCCACTGTACGTAGTTGGTACGAATCACCCTTCCATGTGACACTGTCGGATTCGGCCATAACGTCTGGGCTGGGTTTGGGGTGTTACATTACTCGATCTTGCATTTTGCTATTTATCTTTCTCAACTAATTCAGGACAATCTCGAATAAAGTGATTTCATGAACTGCATTTGTAACAAACTCTATTGTTATATTTTTCCCAACATTTACCAAAATGTTGTCTTCCACACTGTTGACACTCAGGTTTATTATTTTTGACACTGCCAACACTTGATTCCAATGCAACTTGAGCCTTAGGGTTAGAGTATTGTTTCACATGATCTCTATTTAGATATTTGGCTGAAACATTTGAACGACTGTATGCATCTCTAGATTTCTTTGACCAAGATTGATATGGCTTATTCATCAATCTTTTACTTGAGTCTCTTGCCTCTGAATCTGCTTTTCTCTTTTCTTTGTTGAGCTCTTTGGCCTTGTAAGCCCTTTCAACTAAAACAACAAACTCTATCAAGTCTAAAATTCTAACTAGAAGTTTAATATCTTCATTCAACCCCTCAATAAATCGTTTACACATAATAGCTTCTGTTGAAACACATTCTCGTGCGTATTTGCTCATCCTCACGAACTCACTTTCATATTCTATTACAGTCATATGACCCTGCTTCAAGTTAAGAAACTCTTTCTATTTCTGATCAATAAACCTTTAGCTAATATATTTCTTTCTGAATTCAGTCTGAAAGAACTCCTAGGTAACCCATTCTCTCAGAACCACAGATATTAACGTGTTCCACCACTGATATGCAGTATCTCTTAGGAGTGAAACAGCACATTTAATGCATTCCTCGGGTGTACATCATAATTCATCAAACACTCTAATGGTATTCTCAAGCCAGAATTCAGTTCATTCAGCATCATCATCAGTGGTAGCCCTGAACTCTTCAGCCCGTATTTACGAATTTTATCAACTGGAGGTTCACTCAGATGTATTGGATTAATAACTTGAGGAGATACGAGAATTTGTTGAGGAATTCAAGGGGTGGAGGTTGTTGAGTAGCCAGATTCTTTCAAACAAACTCTGTGAACCACTCGTTTATCATTTGGAAAAAGGCTTGCTTAGCCTCTCCCTCGTGGCTACTCGTTATAGGTCTAGTATCAATTGGTACTACCACTTGAGCAAGAGCAGGCGCATTACTCTCAACATCATCAGCTACGGCTCGTTTAGGATCCATTACAATATGAAAACACAGTTGAAACTATCAAGAATTATCACACTATTGCAAAGTATATATATGGCATGTATAGGTAGACCCTCACATGCTACGTTGTCCTAAAACAGACTAAACTGTAGCTCTGATACTAATAAAATGTAACACCCCTAACCCGTATCTGTCGTCGGAATAGGGTTACGAGGTATTACTAATCAAATCACTTCATTAGGACAACATTTCACATTCAATAATCAAATATTATCAAATATCATTCAAAGATATTCACATTGTCCCATATAAAGGTCTACGAGACCTTAAAAATGCTTTAGAGAAGGTTTGGGACTAAACTGATCACAAACAAAAACTTTGAAAACTTAGAAAATATTCCAAGCTACAGGAATCATACGCCCGTGTGAACAGGACGTGTGCTTCACAGGGCTATCGACACGCCCCTGTCATAGGTCATGTGAAAACAGGTTATACATACTAACTTGCACCATACAGCCGACCGCACACTCGTGTGCCTGGCTATGTGAAAATTGGGGGTATACTGACTTAGGTCTCACGACTAACCACACACCCGTGTGTCTAGGCCGTGTAACTCACTGACTTGGTTTTTTAATCCAGCTTCAAAGGACATACGACCATGTGTCAAGGCCATATGTCATACACGGTCGAGCCACACGTCCGTGTGTTCAGCCGTGTGGACAAAAATAGGCTAGTTTAAAGCCACATTTCTCACCCAAAATGCAATACCTACAATAGCATAAATGATACCAATTTAACACTCAATAGGCAGCTAATCAAGAGCCATTTTCATGTACAATTCATATCATACCATTCCATTTATTTCACCTATTCATATCAACACCAATTGCTTAACTAAACTATACCAAAATCACATGCTTCATTAGCAATATTATACGTACATCATCTACCTCATACTCATGCTATAATCAACTAATTCACATGACAAAATGTCAAGCTACCATATGCCATTTCTCAAGCATAAATATACCATTTGTCAACTAGCCAATTTAAGCATTCATCTAATCATCACAAGCCACATACCAAACATAACATAAGTACATATTCATCACTTATCATTAACCATTTAGACATCCATAACTTCAATCCAAATATGCCAATTCACAAGGCAATATATATATCAAATTTGCAACATTTCCAAGCCATATCATAAGGCTAAACACATTACCAAAATATATTTTAACATGAATCAAACCTATACATGCCATATATCATATATACAACTTCAAAGGTACCAAATTGAAGTTTAGTGGTGTGATGATGCTCCTGACAATCCCCGGATTCGAGCTAGCTTTAAATCACTGTAAAGTAAGGAAAATTTCACACAGTAAACTTTAAAGAATTAACTTCATAATTAACATTCAATCAATTAAACAATATCACAAAACATTACTCAAATCTTACTCTCACATGATTTCATTGAGTTTCATCCACATAATAACCACTTAGGTTTCGTACGTACATGAACTTTCTCGGAACTATTTATTACTTATTCACTCAATTGCCAATATGTTCAACCTTCGTAAAACTTTAAATATTTGGAAAACTCACACACTTAGTGCCAAATAAATAGCCAAAGCTACACAGATATCGCACACTTAGTGCTATTACATTTAACCAAAGTTGTCTCGGTCTCACACACTTAGTGCCAATAAATTTAGCTGAAGCTATTTCGATCATGCACACTTAGTGCCAATATATATCGAATTATTGTCAAACACATTTATAATCTCATATTCACTTTTCAATTAATGTCAAAGCATTTAAACATCATTAAAATGATACATATTACATATGAACTTACCTCGAACATAAAAATGAAGAAACTAGTCGATTAATCGAGTACTTTGATCTTGCCTCGATCTAGGTCTGGGTTCCTCTTTTCTTGATCTATATAATATCAAATTTAACTTATTCAATAACATATTCTTTCAATTTAATCCATAACACACATTTAGGCATTTTTTACACATTAGCCCCCTAAACTTCTACATTTTTGCACTTTAGACCTTATTTCATAAAAAACAATTTCCAACAATTTCAAATTAACCCATTGTAGCTGAATTTCTCTAAGCTCCATAATAGCCAATATTTATCATTATTTCACACATTCAACCACACATTTTATACTTTTCCCATTTTAATCCTTATTATGAAATTTCACTAAAAATCACTTTACAAAACTTGATAATCTATCAACAAGTACTCATTTTTCATCATCAAACATTCAAGAGCTCATATATTCATCAATGGCATCTTTCAAAACATTAAGAAGTTTTGCAAAATAGTCCCTGGGCTAGCTAGTACTAGTTGCAACGATTACAAAAACATAAAAATCATCAAAAATCAAGCTAAAAATGTACCTCAATCAAGCTTCTAAGTTGTCAAAATGTTTAAAGCCCCCAACCCTAATTTTCTTTCTCAATTTCGGTTGATGAACAAGAAGATGGACATTATAACACCCCAAATTTTGGGCCTAGAAGTATTAGGCCTTGAGTTTGTGATTGGTTAGAAGGCAGCTTAAATAACTTAAATGTGCTTACAAATTTCACAATTGCATGTTTAGTTTAGTGGACTTGTGACTTCGAAAATAGCTCTTAAACTTCTATTTCCAAAAAACATCCGCTTTAACTGAAACTTGGGAATCTAATAATGGACCTTGAAACTGAGGTTTTCAAAATACAAAAGCTTTGTGCAAACTTATAATTAAAACGAGCTTTTAATGGCTTTTTGCTTTAGACTAAAATACACCTTCAGCAGGGCTTGAATGGAAAATGAGAAACCCATTTTGAAAACACTATTTGAAACTATGAACAATCAAATGTTTCAAGGTTTTTCAACCAACTCAGTTTGTACGAGTCACCCTTCAATGTGACACCACCAGATTCGGCCATAACTTTTAGGCCGGGTCTGGGGTGTTACAGACATGATTTTAAGTTTTGTTTTATTTATTATACATTAACTCATGTTTTACCATTTTTCCCTTAATGAATAAACATTAAAAATCACTAATACATTCCCATTTATGTCCATCTCCACAAACCATGGTCTAATTACATCTGTAACGCCCCAAAAATCCTGAACTTCTTTTTGTATGGTTTTCATGTGAATATATGCCTAGTGTGCTTAGGAAAATATTATTTGTGTGTTAGAAGGCCCATAGGTAAGTTTGGATCCATGCTTAAAAGGGAAAAATATTAATTTATTTTAGAGTTAAATTTTAGGCTTCTAGAAGATTGGTAGTGGCATGAAGCTGGACTCTCAGAGAGGTAATCAGAAGAGAAAATTTAGGAAAAACATTGGGGAGTTATTAGGGAGAAAAACGAGGAGATGAGAAGGGGGAAGTGATGGAGCTGAATTGGGAATTGACGCTATAGGCTATAAATATGTGCCAAATTTGGATCTTAGGCAAATGCCAAATTTCTCATATTTTCCTCAAGTGCCAATTTGTATTTTTTTCCTTCTCTTCTTTCTTCTTTTTCTTACCGAATTCTTCCTCTCCCTTTTGTTTCATCCATAGCTGAATCTTTCCCTTGCCAATTAAGCCATCCATTGTTTTGCCGAAACCCCTAGTGGTCCCATTATTCTTTTCTCTCTTAAAAGCCGAAGAACCATACCCTTTACCGATTTCTCTTGTTCTCCATTACAATCTATTTTGCTACCTTCAATCAAGGGGGTTAGGAGCCGATTGCATATTCAGTGGATATTTAGGCCGCAAGATTCAAGGTGAGTTTCGGTAAGTGTCTCATTCACAATTTCGGTTTCTTAAAGGAGTGGCTGAATATATATGTGTAGCCTATAAGGGTGACTCATGTGGAAGACGAGTAATCTGATGTTGATAGAATATGTGTGTTAATGTAGATCTAAGAATATTCGGGATTAATTGCTAAGGGAAAGGCTAGAAAAACTGAAGGTACACGGTAAGGCTACGGTAAGGCTTCAGGATTTGATAAAATTATAGTAGGGTTTGGAATTGATTCGAAAGAGGTTTTGATTGTAGGTCAAGGCTGAGGATAGTGTAGTGTGGGTCGTCAATCAGGTGTGTACAAACACTACACACAAAATATCGGCAATGCCGAAAAGCTGAAATGCCAAAAATGGCTAAATGAGCTCGGTGGGCCCTGAGGCTAAGTTTTGTGAAATTTATTGATTTGGTTATATGAATTGAGTTAGTCATGCATATTACATGATTTGAATTGGATTTGGGCCTAATGGGCCATACAATTGTGATTCGGGCCTAATGGGCCATATGGTTGAGAATGGGCTTTGTATATGGGTTTGGGCTTAATATCTGTTAACTGCCAAACATTCATAAAACTTAAAAGCACAAATGCAACCGTGGACAAGTCGTAAGATTGAAGTATGGTAATAGGTATATGCATGTCTAGGATTGGATCTAGGAAGAGCTTGGTCGTAAGTGGTCTTAATGACCCACCTCCTCTTCTTTGGAATCCTACCTGGTGCATAGTGCTTGTTCACTTTGGCCAACGGGGACTTGTTAACAGGCCATGTAGGTACTGAATCCATAAAACTTAAAAATGACCGAAATACCCTAAGAGCAAAAATGACTAAAATATCCTTATGTGTTAAATGTAGGATTTATGTTATATGTATGATTGCAGCATTCATATGATATTCTATTTAGGTTGCATATGGGTGGGAATTATGGTACGGAGGAGGAATTTGAGGATCGCATGTTTGCTTGACGACCGTGGATCCACCGTTGGCTTTTAAAGCCCAATATGTGATTAGCAGCTTTGCTGTAACGTTAGGTAGTACCGCAACTGGGCTACCATTACTGTGTAGCGGATGGTGGGTCGATTTAGAAATCCCCACAGGTGTATAAGGTTGGTTGGGAAATGTTGTGTAGCAGATGGATTATTGGGGAGGGTTTTCACTGCATTACATATGTGATATATTACGATGATACTGTGATTTGGGCTTAGGCCCAATTGATTACTTGCATGTTAATGATTGCTGAGGGTTGTACACACTGAGTTTCGAAACTCACTCCCTCTTTTATTTTCTTAGGAAACCCTTAGTAGGCGGTTCGACGAACGGAGGGACTCGAAGGTAGCCAGCTAGCGAGACACTTTATTTTATTTATGTTTCTTTATAGTTCCTAAGTATTTTGATTTTGGATTGTAATAAGGCTTTACCCCTACTATTGTTACATTGAACACTTTACTCTATTTCCTCTAAGTTATCTCACATCTTATTTTGAAACAATGGATTTATTCAAAATTAAGCTTCCGCACTTAAAAATATTTTTCCTAAAAAGTTAAAAAAATAATTTTTAACTTATAGAAAGACTGATTGATTTTTAAATACAATCCGTTTGAAAGACAACTTCAAATTGGAATTTTACTCAAATCTCTTTAAGAAGGGCTTTCAATGAAAAATAAGGTTTTTCGCAAAAACACTTCAATGTGACACGCCAGATTCGGGCCTAACTTCTAGGCCGGGTTTGGGGTGTTACAACATCATAAGGACTCTCACATTAATAAACCATAACAATTAAACACCTTTAACAATTAGAATGCAACTTTTTCATTTTACGCGATTTAACCCTTTTACCAAATTAAACACACAAACGATAAAATTACTCCATGAAATTTTCACACATATATTTTCCCATGCTGTAAACACAAAAAATAATATTAAAATAATTTTTCAACATTAGATTTGTAGTTCTAAAACCACTGTTTTGATTTAGCTAAAACTGGGCTATTACAGAACAAATGTATAAATCAAAAATTGACCAAATCGGAAATAATAGGGAAAACAAAAAAAATTAATAGTCCCTGACGTTTCAACTTTTTTTCTAATTTAAATTCATTTGGTATGATTGTATTTAAAATTTTGGATATTTGATTTATGAATTTTTTGTATGTTTAGTAGGAGTTTGAAATGTTTACAATTTGGTACGAAATGTGAGATATGGACTAAATAGTTACGAAATGATAAATTGAATATGATGAATTGTAATTTGAGATATTAGATGAATTTATGGTTGATTATGACTGATTGAATCATATTGGTATGGATTTGATTGGTTTTGAGATAGGTAATTAAATTGAATAAAATTGAGAATACTATAGCTTAGTGAAATTGTGAAATTGGATTGAAATTAAGATGATACATGCTATGTTATGTATGAAATAATATCTCGATTGATGAATTGATGATATTGAGATCGATAAAATGGGACATCAAACTTATACTAAAATTGGATTTTTGAATACCCTATTAACTATTCGGAAAGAGTCTGATGTAATTAGCCTGCTATAAGATAGATGGAGTACTACTTATTTTGACTATGGGTTGATGAGTGCTAGGCACATTTGTACTTCATTTACACCAATGAGCAAAGGGTACAACTTATTTACTTCAAAATTGTCCAATGAGGCACTTGGTGCCATATTGGTATGTTGGTTGGATCTATGTATCCCTTTGAGTCCAAGTTGGGTTAATACGAGTATAAAATATGATATTTGATAAATTATATATAAATTGGATTGGTGAAAGATCAGGTGAACTGAATATACGAGCCTAAAGCGCCGATATGGAAATGTGGTGAATCTATAAATTCAATTTGGAGTTTAAACAATGAAACAAAATAGTGATTGCCATTAAATTGAAATTGGGTGTATTGTTGATAAATAGATGAAATGGTATGAATTTGTTATTAAATTAATTAAGTGTGGATTATAAGTGGATTGAAATATTATATGTTTGAATCACTATATGATATGATATATGTGGAACTCACCTTGTTGAATTATGATTGCCATGTTTAGGAAAACTTGTCAAGGCAGTAGTTTATTGTGTTAGATTGTTATTGAGGTAAGTTATGGTTTAATGCTTATTAATTTACTAGGAATTTGATATGCTTACCTCGTTGTTTACCCTTTCCATGTCGTTTGATTATTGAGAATTGGTTAAAATGAAATGTTAAATATGGTTTTGGATTCGATTTCATGTAGGTTTTAGTGTGTATTTATGCACCATTTGGGTTCGTTGATAAGTTGGCATCAAATAAGTATCAAAATGAAGATTTTTGACACATTTTCCTTAAGGTATCGATACCTTAAAAAAGGGTATCGATACAAGATGTAGGTATTGATACCTTGAATGAAGTATTGATACTTTATGGTTAGATCGATACCTTGGTTTAATTTTTTTTTTTTTGAAAAATTGAAGTTCTATTTGGTATTTGTAACAAGTGGGGGAATTGATACCTGACTTGGAAATTTTGAAAATTTTTCAAATTGGTCCTATTCCATACTCAGGTCAACAAAAGAGCTTTCATAAGCTCAAATAAGGCTCAAATTTGATTGTATGACATATTGTAAATGTGCTTAACATGTAAATGTATGTTTTAATGATCATTTTACTATATGTTTGAATGTAGTTTCTCTAGAAACAAATGTGACATCCTATTATTTGGACCCGAAGATTGGCTCAAACAAGGGGTGTTACAACTTTAGTGAGGAAAATCTCGAACACATAAACAGAACACGAACAACAACTTGAACAGAAAAATGAAGTAATAGGACAAGGCTCCAAGGCATGTATCAAACAACTATATTTAAGGTTTTATTTTCCCCTAGTTAAAATTTGAGTGCAAATGAGTTTGAACCAAATGAACTTAAAGGATATAGTAAAGTCTGATGACTATTTGCATTTTACATTGGCGAAAATAGCCAACTAAACACTAAGTAGAGTATATTAGGAAAATTGTTAGCTCAATAGAACAAACCAAAAAAAGCCAAGATGGGGTGAATTAGCCTTTTAAGAAATGGTGGAAGTAAAGAGAGAAAATTAAAACTATTGACATAGAGGTTTAGAATGGTTTGACTCCAATTGCCTACTCCACTACCTTAGCTTACCACCACTAAGGATATTCCCAAATTCACTAATTTGTTCAACCTTTGAGGACAAGGTTTAACCTTACAACTTCTTAAGATTTATACCTTAAATTGTAAGTTATAAACCCTCTTAAAGAGATACAAATAAGCAAACAAAGAAACAATCCATACAAGATTAAATTGTTTGCAAAATGAAGCTCAATTATAGTAAAATACATATAAGCAAAAGAAAATAAACAAAGCTCACAAGTGTATGTAAGAAGAATATGAAAGTATTAAGCTCTAAGGTTGTTTGATTGATATTTTTTTCTTGAAAGTGCTTTCTTGTAGTTGTAGGTCTTTAGAAGATGGTATTTATACCTCCTAATTGATTTCCAATCGTTAAGATTATTGGTGTAATGAATATGGCCATTGGGGATGTAAAGCCAGAGCATTTATTTCACTTGCAACTGTGAGTATCAACACCTAATAAAAGGGTATCAATATTTTTTGTAATAAATTCTAATTCAATGATCGTTGGGATTTATTAATTGATACCAAAAAATATTTTATCAGTACTTTTAGAAAAAGGTATCGATACAGGATTCATACTTTGTAAGGTTTGTAAGAAACAAATGCTATTTTGGTATCATTTTTAAGGAAGGTATCGATAAATTTTTAGATTTCTAAAAACTAGATGCAAGTTTGGTCTCGATTTTTCTAAGGGTTTTGATAGTTTCAAAATTATCAATACTTGGCTAAATGGAAACGATACTTTTTGGCCTGGAGTAATTCAAACTTGTTTGAAAATCATTTTGATGTGTTCAAATGATTTTAACTTGGTTGAAATTATTTTTACCTAATTAAAATCATTTTAACTTGATTTAAAATTGTTTCAAAATTTTCAAAGAGTTTAATGTAAGTATTCAAAATTTTATCTCTTAGACTTCAAATTTAAAAAGCATTTTGTCTATTTTAACTTATATTCAAAAACACTTCAATTTTTTATAACAAAATCTTTTATCAAATAAAGCTTGGATTAACAATCTCTCCCTTTTTGATATAACAAAACATTTGGTAAATTTGTTTTTGAATAGTTGCTCCCCTTTAATAAAAGATATTTTAAATTTGAGGCCAAAATAAGATTTATCATTCAAGTTTGCATTCATTTCTACTTTAAGGAAAATTGGTCACAAAATTTGCATTTATTTAGCATCAAAGAATAATTAAACAATACTCAATCAATTTACCTTAGTTTATCTTTTCTTCTCCCCATTTTTGTTATATCAAACATCAAATAAAGCAAGAAAATGCAATAAAAACAAGGACATAGGCATAAACATAGAAATGAATGTGCAAATGTTAAGGAAAATGAAATGTATGTCATAGAGCTACTCTAATCATCATAAGGAGGGGAGAAATGAGGCATCGAATGAAAACGTACATGGAGAGACACCGGTTGAGACTATAAAGTAGATAGTCAAAAATTAACGTCTTCCCTATAAAATTGAACCTCTTCTTGAAGACCCTAAACTTCATTATACAAGGAATATATGGCATCAAGCATGGCACTATTTACTTTCGATGAAGGTTGAACAGCGTGTGATGAGAAAGTCAGTGGAGGAGTGTGCTCGGGTGCTAGAAGATCGTCAATGCAGTGTCAATATCATCATCTTCATGTTCCGTCGGATGGTCACTTTTAAGCGACGTATCGGTGTTGGCATCAAAATGATATCCCGCATGATGAAGGGCCCCATAACTAATTGGTTGCTTTGAAGTAACAAGGGTGTTTCCATGGGAAGTAATACCTAATTGCCTAAAAAGTTATGACAAATACATGCCATGAGGAACGCTGACATTTGTATTCAACCTCTTTCTAATAGCTTTAGTAATGTCATTAAACATTATTAGGGCAAGGTCGGGACACCTATCAGATTTAAAGCAATTGAGCCACCAATAATCGGTGTTTCAAAGCTTGGCATGCTTTTTCATTGGTCTAAGATTCCAAGTAAGAATTAAATAGAGGACACGATCATTGAGATTTAGTTCGAATGTCGATCCAGACAGAATAAAAAGAGAGGGATCAAAACATCATTTTTCATCGAAGTAACCTCCGAGAGGTACATGAAGATAATCAGCAAAGTCTTCAATAGTGAGGCGAATAGGGGTTCCCATTAAAAATGAGGTGATTGCAGTAACGGTATCGTCAGACTCATCATGTTTGAGTTTCACATTCGAAAAGAAAGATCGAACAATATTCAAATAATTTGGCCAAGAAATATTTAAAAAAGCCATCCACCCCCAATTTTGTAAAATAGGGAGATAAGCAAAGATAATAACCTCTAACATGGCTACATCAATTTTCCTAGACTCTCATACACGTTTTGAAGCAAAGTGAGATTTAAAATGATTTATTGAGTTAGAGTTTTGAAAACATTAATTAAAGGCTGATTCTAACTCACTAGAAGGACTAGAAGATGATGCACTAGTCCTAGAACACTTCTTTGGGGGCCATTCTAACTATTAACCAGTTAGAAAAACACTAAAACAAAAAAAAATCTCTTTGAGGAATTTTATCAAACACTTGGTAGGTAAGGGTTTTGGGTAAAATTTTAATAAAAGTATTAAGAAATAGGGACCCTTCTGAAATAAAATACATTATATATTGTTTATAAAAACCCAATAAACCATCAATAAGCATTTTTGTCAAACTACATTTCTAAAAACAATAAGTTCAAAAAATTTAAGGTTTTACCTCAAATATGTTGAAATAGAAAAAAATCCCAAGCAATGTTGAATGAATCTTGTGGAAATGATGTTTAGAAATGTTGAAGTGCCAAGATTTAGTTAAGAAATAAAAAAAAATTTAAGAGATTTTTGAAGATGGGAAGATGGTTTTCGGACGAAAAAAAAAGGAATGTTTTGAACAATACCATTAGTAGGTACCTTTAAAACCCATTGGTATCAATATTTTTCCACAAGTATTGATATTTTTATAAAAGTATCGATATTTTTAAATTGGTATCGATACCAAATTACCATTATGTTTTTCAAGTGCATCAAAATAGCAACAACGAGACTTTTAGGTCCTATAGTTTTCTAAGGGTTCTAAAATGACTCCAAAACTATTCCTAAACATTTCATATGCATAAAAATGTATAGTGTGAGTAAGACGCATGTAATGCATGAATAAAAAATATGTTCTCAAAAATAAATGGCTAGGTTGACAAGATTTAGTCTACTCTAACATGTTCAATACCATCAAAAGATAAGTCATGCTAGACAAATGAAGTCAAAATAGATCAAATTTTCACATAAAACTCCCCCTACCTTTTTGCATACAAGAGTCATGAACATCATACTTACCAAACTTTTTGCAAAAAAACAAATAATAAAGTACATGGAAAATATTAACACAATGTCAAGGCAAAGTAGTCAAACCTAGTTTTCTCCTAAGTGTCCAAAACCTTTCCTTGTCTAAAGGTTTTGTAAAGATGTCAACTAATTGGTTTAAGGTATCTATATGCTCTAGAACTATTTCACCATTTTGGACATGATCTAATAAAATGAAGTCTAACTTCAATGTGTTATGATTTCTATTTTGGACTATTTACTCTCAAGTACTTAATTTTTGGGTTTGGTTTGTAATAAAGCTTTTATAATTTCTGGATTTTAAAGTTAGGTTTTTGTTTATTGCATTTATTATCTGCTCTAAGTAGAACCTGATTTTCCCAAAAAAGTTAACTATTTTCAAATCAACATGTTTCCGCAAACTACGAATTTTTATAAAGCTTCTACAAACTTACTTGGTTTCACTTATGACAGTAATTAAAGTTTTAAGAGTAAATTACTTTTCAATAAACCATGTTTTGGAAGTAACGAACGCAAACTGAAATTTAAGTTTTAAAAATAATAAGATGGGTTTTCAATGAAAACAAGGTTTTCGAAAAACACTTCAATGTGACACGCCGGACTCGGGCCTAACTTCTAAGCCGGGTTTGGGGTGTTACATTTAGTGGTATCAGAGCCAGGTTGAAAACCTCGGTTGTGGTTTGGGTTTTAATTTTTGGGTTTATTTTGGAAGGGCTATTTCATATAGTTAAAATATTTGAACTGTTTTCCTGAGAGTGTGGCACACCGAGTCTCTGGCACCGAATCCGTAAGATTTCTAAATATTTTTATCTGTTTAGGAATTGAAATGTTGTGGATTTTTTAAATATTGGACTGTATTTAGCTTTGGTTTTTATTATGCGTGTTTGGAATTATTTGGATGTGATGTTCTGAATATGAAAATTATAATCTATCTGCTTCGATAGGCGGATGTTTTCGATGTATGACTAAGTTATTTGGATCAGAGTGCGCCACGGTAGGTAGTGGTGTAGTCGATGTTAGACAACTGATAGTTAGATGGAAATTTCGAGGACGAAATTTCTTTAAGGGGGTAGAATTGTAACGCCCCAAATTTTGGGCCTAGAAGTATTGGGCCTTGAGTTTTGGATCGGTTAAAAAGCGGCTTAAATAATTCAAATGTGTGATTTTGGAGTGTTTGGAAGGTACTATGAAGTCTCGGGTTCAAGTTAGACCATAGGAAAAATTTTGATTTTTAGCCTTAGTGGAACCCTGATCTCAGGTGGTATGACTCATAAATAAATTAGGGTAAAATAAGACACAAAAAGGAGTGTGGTGTAGTGCCAAAGTAGCGCCACTTAGGGGACAAGGAAACAAGGGTCAAGGTTCAAGTCTTGGCTCTTGCAATTTATTTTAGTTTTTCTTTTAAATAAATTTGGAAGCAAGTAGGTGGGCTTTAAAGTTAAATGTGTTGGACTTATGACACAAAAGAGCTTGTGCCCTAGTGGTGGTGGTGTGGCATGGTTAATAAGAGGATTATGGTTCGAATCCCTTTGCACACAAAGGTTAGTTATTTTGCTAATGAGTTTATTTTGGAGGATTGATGGAGGGATCCCACATCGAGAAGCTAGCATGGGAGTAGGCGAGAAGCTAGCTTTAAATAGAGCGATCTATGAGGGGAGTAAGGATACCTTGGTTAGCGTTTGGGCATAGGAGTGTTCGGAGCGCGAATTAACTCCAGATTCCTATCAGGTGTGTATTTTACTCTACTCTAGCTGTAGAGCGGCAAATGCCAAAATGCCAATCACACGGCGATGTAGCCACACGAGTGTGCGAGCACACATGTGGGAGCTTTGAGACGATAGTTGAGGCCATCATGAGTGTTCTTATGGGTTTAGGTTTTTTGGGCACTATGGGCCGAAAGGGGCCATGTGGGCCCATTCGTAGGCCCAATTGGATAACTTGTTTGATTGTGTAGTAAATATTGGACTAGACTAGGTGAATCTCATATCTGTGGCTAGATTTGGGCTAAAAGGGCCACACGAGCGTGTAGACCCATTTGGGCCGAGAATGGGCCCTAGACCCATTCGCATTATTATCTCTATTTAGAATACTTTAGTTTACAAAATTACTGAAATACCCTTGGTTTACAAAATTACTAAAATACCCTTGACTTGTAAAATTACCAAAGTACTCCCGATTTACAGAATTACTAAAATACCCCTAATTTGTGAAATTATCGAACTACCCCGATTTACGAAATTACCAAAATACCCCTGATTTGTGAAATTACCGAAATACCCTTATAGAGTAGAATTACTGAAATACCCTTATACGGTAGAACTACTGTAATATCGTCGATTTGTAAAATTATGAAATACCCCCGATTTGTAAAAGTAGTGTTTTACCCCTGATTTATAAAATTACATTTTTACCCCTCATTTGTAAAATTAACGTTTTACCCTTAATTGTAAAGTTACCGTTTTACCATTGATTTGTAAAGTTATCATTTACCCCTAATTTGTAAAATTACTATTTTACCCCTGAATTGTAAAATTACCGTCTTACCCCCAATTTATAAAATTATCGAAATATCCCTAATTTGTAAAATTATCGAATTACCCCTAATTTACAAAATTACTAAAATACCGTTGGGGTGCAAAATTACCGATATACCCCTAGGTTACAAAATTATCGAAATACCCCTGGTTTGTGAAATTACCGAAATACCCCTGTAGGGTAGAATTACTGAAATACCCTTGTAGGGTAGAATTACCGAAATACCCCTGTAGGGTAGAATTACCGAAATACCCCTGTAGGGTAGAATTTCTGAAATATCCCTGTAGGGTAGAATGATCGAGATACCCTGTGAGGTAAAATTACCATTTTGCCCCTAAGGTGTTAAATGACTGTTTTGCCCTTGTGGGCAAGTGACTGACTTGGACTGTGTGTTTGACGGATTAAACGGTGTTCGTATGACAGTGATTTGATTGACGTGACTGTGGTTGCGTGATTGATATGTTTTAATATATATTTGAATGACTGTTATTAAGCATGGCCATTATGCATACACGTGTGATGATGAGCATGACATACATAATGTTCTGCATGGGGTTGGAATTATATTGGAGGAAGTGCTAAAAGTGGCAATGCCACGTTATCTGCTTAGAGGCTCTGCCTCGTATTTTTGTTCTGGTGGCTCAGCCATGATTTCTATATTAGCAGCTCTGCTGCGATTTTGGTGTGTAGGGCTGGGTCGGTCGAGTTATTCCCCACATGGTGCGTAGGGTTGGTACGGGTGGTGTGATGGCTGGACTGGGTTAGGATTGCATTCACATTCTGATTTTGATTCTGTTAACTGATACTGATATTGATTTTGATTCTGATTCTATTACTTGATTCTAATGTTGATTCTGATTCTGTTAATTGATACTGATTTTAATTCTGATTCTATTAACTGATACTGATACTGATTCTGATTCTGTTAACTGATACTGATACTGATTTTGATTCTGATTCTGTTACCTGATTCTAAGTTTCATTCTAATTTTGATTCTAATTCTGATAATATTTTTGATTCTATAATGGGCTAAGGCCCATTTGGTACTGTCTGCTATAGTGGGCTAAGGCCCAATTGATACTTGAACTGTAGTAGGGCTTAGGCCCACCTAATTTTGTTAAAGGGCTCCAGCCCAGATTGATTCTATTTCTATTTCTATTTACTGACTGTTACTCTAATAAGGGGATTACACACTGAGTTTTCGTAAACTCACCTCGTTTATTAACCTTTCAGGTATTTCCCAGCCTTAGATAGATCGGAGCTGCGAGGGACTCGGAGAAGGCTGCACACTACTTATAATTTCTATTTTGGACTATTTACTCTCAAGTACTTAATTTTTGGGTTTGGTTTGTAATAAAGCTTTTATAATTTCTGGATTTTAAAGTTAGGTTTTTGTTTATTGTGTTTATTATCTACTCTAAGTAGAACCTGATTTTCCCAAAAACGTTAACTATTTTCAAATCAACATGTTTCCGCAAACTACGAATTTTTATAAAGCTTCTGCAAACTTACTTGGTTTTCACTTATGACAGTAATTAAAGTTTTAAGAGTAAATTACTTTTCAATAAACCATGTTTTGGAAGTAACGAACGCAAACTAAAATTTAAGTTTTAAAAATAATAAGAAGGGTTTTCAATGAAAACAAGGTTTTATAAAAACACTTCAATGTGCATTTTATATCCACATTTAAGCATGTAAGTGTATTTAATCTGTATGTCTATTACTGAATTTACTATATCTATTATTGGGTTTGGGTTGGTATATATGGAGGAACTGTTCTAAAAGACAACCTTCGCCGATATTCTGACAGCAAGGCTACACTTTATCTGTTATGTGTCGTATCGGCACAATATGGTGTGTAGGGCTGGGTGAGTGTTTTAAACCCCACATGGTGTGTTGGGATGGTCAGAGATGCTGTGTAGAGGTTGGGGGTAGGATTCTAATTTCTAATTTTTTATTTGTATATTTGTATCTGAAATGTGCTCAGGCCTTAATCTATATTTGTATTTAATATGGGCTTAGGCCCGAATCTGCATCTGTCTGATGTTTGTTAATCTGTATGCTTGCATGCCTAATTCTACTAGGTTACACACTGAGTTTTCATAAACTCACCCCTTTCTGTTTGTTCTATACAAGTAATCCACAGTCTTAGGTGGATCAGTGCTACGGAGTCTCGCGGTGACCACATGTTTTGAAATGATTTCAGTTACGGTTTTATTTTAAATTCTGATTTATTCTGGGAATTATGTAAGTTGGACTTTACGGACTGATTCCTTTATTTTGGGATTGACTGTGTTTTATGATTTTATTACTGCAAAACTCGGCTAAAACACGGATTTTACCTAAAGTAAGGTTTCCTAAAATTTCGAATGGTTTTCCTAAATACAACGATTTTATAAGCTTCCGCTACAAACATGTTTTACCATTAAGAGATTAAATTGGATAAGAGTTTTGAAATTGATAAAAGTGTTAAGGGTGAACCAAATAATATGGTTTTAACTTAATGTCACTATTCATAAAACCCTATCATGCGACACTTTCGTATTTGGCCATAACGTCTAGGCTAGGTTTGGGGTGTCACATTTAGTAGTATTAGAGCCAGGTTACAAAATTCTGCTGTGAATTTCGGGTTCTACAATATGTTTTAAAGAATTGGTTTTCAAATAATTTAAAATACTCTGATTAAGTATGTGGTACACTGAGTCTCTGGCACTGATCCTGTAAGTGCTTCTGAAACTTAGATAGTTTATTTTGAAAATATTGTAGATAGTATACACTGAAAACACTATAATTAGTACTTTCTGAAACTGTAGTGAAATGGATAGAGACTGCAACTCTCGCAAATTTATGAACTTCTAATACTTTATAGATAAAATATCTCTAATAAGAAACTGAAAATGGATGCATAAAACTTGTTAATATAGATAAAACTCGAATCATACGATGAGCACATGAGGTACTCGTAGACGTGGTTTTCAAGGCCGAGGTAGTGGCCGTAGAGGGGCTTGAGCTGTGTCTTTTTTTTTGGGCAATATGCCGAATTTGGATATGAATGAGACACTAGTTTTGCCTGCTACTGAGACTGGGTCTCAAAACCGTATGACTAGGGACGACGCATTGTCCTAAGCCATACTGAGATTTTGGAGAGGGTCGCTGGACCCAATTCTGGATCTGGGGGCCGTGGGTCAGTAACTGAACGACTCCGGTCTAATGGAGCTGAGTTCTTTAACGTGGCCGAGTATTGGTTGGAGGCCACTAAAAGGGTCATTAATGATATTAACTGTACACCCGAGCATAAACTTAAGTGTGCAGTCTCATTGCTTTGCAACGAGGCATACCAGTGGTGGTTAATGGTTAAAGAGGGGACTCAGCCTGATCGTCTAACTTGGGAATTCTTTAAGACCATATTTTATAGCAAGTATATGGGAGCTAGCTATGTTCATGCTTGTAGGCGTGAGTTCATGAACCTCACACAGGGCAACAGATCAATGGTCGAGTACGACGCCAGATTTTTAAGATTGAGCCACTACGCTTGAGGCATGGTGACATCTGAGTATGAGAGATGTGTTTAGTTTGAGGATGGATTGAGAGTTAGCTTGAGGGTCCTGATTGCTCTGTAGAGGGAGTGTGAGTTTTCTATATTGGTTGAGAAGGCAAAGACCGCCGAAGATGTTAAGCGTATAGAGCACTAGAACAGGGACCGAGAGTGAGGTAAGAACAAGAGGGATTCGGAGCCCTCGAGTTCTGTACAGAAGCATAAGAAAAAAGGCAAGATCTGATGGGCCAATTAGAGTGGGAGCCCCTGTTGCTTCTATTAGGATGGTACCTTATGGAGACTGTGGTAAACGCCATCCGGGCGAATGTTGGAGGAAGATAGGGGCATATCTGAGGTGTAGGTCTTTAGAGCACCGTATCC